>OX596181.1:4572208-6006915 GCA_951394245.1 Cyclophora punctaria
CGCTCTCATTGCATTTTTTTAAACTTCATACTTTGTAAGGAACTTATTCACCGTGCAACGCTTAAGCGCGCTTAATGAAATATTTCTGCGCCAAAGTTTAATATGACAAAGTTCGAGACTAGGAAAAACTGAAGTAAAGAAAGCCAGATGCTGCAGACAGTTGGAAACAACTGGCCCAAGTTGTTTTTTTTAAAGTAAGCTTTTAAACCCTCAGCTATAAATCAATAGAAGAAACCCAGAGGAAGTTCAAGCGTTACTCGGATATTTACTGTGATGGTGGGCACTCGGCTCGCCGCGATAAATCTCAACAGCACGCTTTGTAGCTTAGCTTTATGGATGTGCTAATCACTAGGGGAAAACCAAGAGCCGAACAAAGCAGAAAGTATCGCAATACTTATTTGTTTCTAAATCTCGCTTTCATTCATAGTCATTATGTAAAATTTACGAGTGTCGTAAATGCTGTATAAAATACTCCTTGGATAACCCGACTATTGTCATTTGGATGTTACGCAAACGTAAAAAAGAAGAGTGGTATTTTTTTGTAAGATAAAATCGTCACGGTTGGATTGGTATCCAATTTATTTAGTGTAAAGCGACGTCGCGCCGGCTACCTGATTCATTGTCGCGCGGTCACGCCATCGCTGCGTTTGGAAACCAATCGCTTATTTATATACTTTATAATTAAAATCGAGACGTTATTATCCGACGAACCCCAGGCGCCTAAAAAGCTTTTGATTACTATAAATGAGATTCAGAAGGAATCTCGATAACCAAACGTAAAAAGAACATGAATATCAACTTAATTAAATTGTATATTACCCTCCGAAGTACTACAGAGAGCAACAAAACGTTCCTCGGGAGAACTATTTTGTGAAATTTACTTACCCAGAATGCAATCTTAAAAGCAATTAAAGCTAACGAATTTAACTCTAGTAGGTACTTAGTGCAGTTAAAATCGAATAATTAGTGATAAACAGGCAAATGTTTATTGCATCATAAAATATATTAATTTACTTAAATAGCTTTTAGAGTAACATTTAATTTAATCTTTTATGTTATATGCTCTAAAATACATAATTACTGCAGTCAATTTTACCCTAACCACTAAAAAAACATTTGTAACTAAATATTTGACCTAAATGGAGTTTTATCACTTAAAAAGCAGAACCCAGAGAATGTTATTCAAGCATTTAAATGGGGAAGAAAAAAATTATCTTCATTCGTACTAGAACCACTTAGCGCATAAATGCTGTTTAGTTCAGCAAAAACAATAGGCGGCTGAGGAAACGCTTTCAGCAGCGCTTTGTTGGTATAAATACAGCTTATCTTACTTCGAAGTTAATGCTATCTCTCTAATTCCTAGTGCCAAGCACTTGCAGCCCAGACTTGTTATACATTTGACTTTCTTAAGTCCCGCAGTACTTACGTGATCGTAACCGTCAAATTGAGATAACACTGTTCCAAGTTCTGTATTAGAACTGAACTGGAATCGTGATAAGCTTTGTAGATTAGGACTTGGAATATTCATAATTTTCTTGCCCATAAATTGTAATTTGTCTCTATTGTAAAGGCCTTCATCTATACTAATATTATAAAGCTGAAGAGTTTGTTTGTTTTGTTTGTTTGTTTGTTTGTTTGTTTGTTTGTTTGTTTGTTTGTTTAAACGCGCTAATCTCAGAAACTACTGAACCGATTTGAATAATTCTTTTTGTAATAGATAGCCACATTCAACGGGAAGGTTATAGGCTATTTTTCATCCCGAAATTCCCACGGAAACGGGTACAACGCGGGTAAAACCGCGAGGCGCTGCTAGTAACTGTATATAGTAAGCCTAACGTATTTAATAAGATTTCTACCTTTTTTTTAGCACTATTAGGTATATTATATTTATCAAAACCACAATATTTTCCGAAGTGAAAGGCTTTTACATTGTCATATGATTGGTGAATGCTAAGTACTTGGATCGCTTATGTAACGTGCATTCAAGCGTTCTGTGCTTCTGAAAGCTCAATAGGTGGCGCTTAAAAATATATGCAACTATGCAACAATATTATGTGAAGACATAGTTGTCGGTGACGACGTCTGGGTGTCAATTATATATTGAGTATTTGTGTAAGTATAATGTAGTATATCAGTTAGATTCCATATTACAAGCTTAGAGCTTAGTTTGGGTCTAATTAAGCGGGAGTGAATTTGTCCAGGTATATTTATTTATTTCATAAGTTATGTATATCCTAAAGCTTTGCTTTTATTATGCGTTACAATATTTCAGATCAACTACTTACACCAATATTGCTTCAACAAAAATAAACACTAGCCTTGTATCACAGAAGATTGATCACTGTAACCTTGTAGTAAGATCTTAGTATATTTTCCTTATAGGAATAAACAATTTAAGTAACTTTTATATTACCTGAGAGTACAATAAATATTGATTAACCTATTTATTTGTTAAAGTAATATTCGATACTAATATTTCGTTAATAACCTCGGCAATAAAGTAAGAGTTATTTACTCAGGAGACCAATTATACAAAAGATTGTTCGATGTTCGTATTCTATTTATAATCATACTACTCGCCCTTGCTTCGCTTACGATGATGAAATTTTCCTTTTGGATAAACAGGATAATATATCTATACTAATATTATAAAGAGGTAAAATTTGTAAGTTTGTTTGTTTGTATGTTCGAGCGAGTCTCGGGAATTGCCAGTCCGATTTGAATAATTCTTTTTTGTAAAAGATAGCCACAATCAACGGGACAAAACAATCCTTATTCGCTAATAGTACAGTAGAAAGGCTCCCTTAGACTTAAATAACTAGTACTTATTGCAGTTAAGCTAACAATGCCTAATCATTGTTTATCTGGAGATTAACAAATAGCCTCATTATTAATTGATCCGTTGACCTACCAATTAAGTCTTGTTAATAAGGCACAGAGCTTAGTTGATGGTCACCGATTATCCAACGCATAATCTCGTTATTTATGTTTAAACCCTTCTGAATTGGGTTCACCTGGCTTAGCTTGTACTTGGCCTATATATAAATTAAATACATATAATTCGGACTGTTTGACCTAGAGAATAGTTTACTAAAATTAAGCACTCTGTAGGTTGAATTTACATGACTTCTCATTAGACTCTATCATCGTAATGATGGACAATATGGCTTCTCCTTCTCACTATACTGATATCATTAGCGAAATGAAATACCTTTTTGCCCAATAGTGGGACATAAAAGGCTCATAGATTAAGAAAGGCTTAGTAAGTATGTATCTATTGTGAGTTTTAATGTTATGCCTATTGAACAGTTGTTCACTCCCCGTTAAATACCGATAGAATTTGATAGCGCTCTGTTATATTATAAACACGTAGATAGATTGTAGTACGTAGATATAGTATACACACATAGTATGTATGTACTTGTATAAAGTAAATAACAATAAATACTGAACAGCAAACGCTATTCCATAATTTAAATTCTTGTTTTATTCGGTAACCGAGTACCTATTGGATAAATATCAGATATTTCATATTACAAACTAATAAATCTTTTGGCTCGCCCGGAGCTGTATCGGAGATATTCAACGATAGGCTGCGGTAAGGCAGGCTTTCTTAGATAAGACGGGCTCTGTGCTCCTAGGATCAGCATGACAAATGGACGAGTTGTGACGTCACACAATTATATCTTCCTAGTTCGGTATGCATTATGAAACGTGTTTTAGGGTTATATAAAGTTTGTATAAGATGCCTAATATGAAAAAGAGTTTGTTAGTTTTGACAAATAATTTGAATAAAAATCTGAGAGAAGTGTATACTTTTATACTTATTATAAGTTTAGGACAAACCATTTAACTTTGAAATTGAGTAACGTATATACTTGTATCTATACTCAGATTTTGCAAGCAATAAACTAGATTTTCAATTGTTGTCTTGAATACAATTGTGTTGTAACTAATAGCATCAAAGTAACATTCCGAAATGACATTAGAATAAAATACATTTAAATTAATTCGATTCGTCGAATGAAAAGTGGATCGTAAATGACATTTTAATAGGTGCATTCTCCTGTCTCGCATTTTCCAATTACGTTTGGGTCCGACAATAATTTCGAAAGAATTGAAATCCAAACCGGTTGACGTCCAGGCAAGTTTTGGAATTATGTCCATACAAAAAATATGATAAATGGCCGATTTGTACGTTATATTAACCGATCGGTTTGTTTAATACAACATCAGTTTAATTGCATCCGTATCGTAATATCCTGGGTCGATTAAACTCGATTCTAATATAAATATTGGATGGATACATTAGTTTAATGCTCCGTTAAGTTAATTTGCATGAAAATTAATTACGGATAAAGTTCGTTTGCTGTTTTTTCTTATCTTCTTATAAATCATCTGTGTTAGATGTCAGATCCAAAAGAAGAACAGATTATTATCTTGTTTAGAGAAATTAATTAAAACCTTGAATATGATCTCATTTTTGCTATAAAAACTGTTGGGAGCATGTTTTTTTAAGTTACTTTTTGAATGAAATGTAGTTTATGTAGCATTTATGATAGTAAATATTAATAATAGAAAAGTTATTATGTTAATCAATGAAATAAACATTTAATGAAAATTGATATGTAAACTTTCAAATAATTTAGCAACGGCACTTGAGTCGTAAACTTACACTTAATATTTAAATACCGTATTATAATATAGTTCACAAAAGGCAATAAAAACCACATAAACAGTTAACGATGACCCACCAGGAGGTCTCGAAGTCGCGAGCCAATAGTCAATCAAAACCAACATCGAAGACCTCTATGATTATTGAATCTCGTCGAAATTTTTTAAGTCATATTTGTGTGAAGAGAGGTCTCTATAAAATGGTCGCGGTGCCGTACTAAAGGATAGTATCAGATAATGATGGGAACTCCAGATAAAGTCTATCACTCCGTATGAAATATCGGTGAATTAATTATTGAAAGACGTAATACGATTAGTTATCAGCTATTGTGGCGGTAGCTATTGTATACGTAATCTGACTACTGAGTACGGGCAACACTTTTCAATCAAACGAGATTTTCCTCCTGATCTTATTACCATTATAATCAATGTTATGTTCGCTATTTATCCTTATATTTGTTATCGTGTTTGTGGGCTAAGCTGAATTTGTATTACATCCAAGTTAAGCAGATTTTTTGCGCAACAAAATCTTATTATTTGTAAATAATTTACAATTTAAAGTGCTCTAGTTCGCAATCCAAGTGAGAAATGCTGAAAATGCACTTTTCATTTAACAAATTAGGGAGAGTTGTTACGTAAAAAACCAATTTGTAAAATGGGACATCGGTCGCGCGACCACAATACAGCTAGACGCGTTCCATTACACGTTCACAATGAACAAATTATAAACAGACCACTTGCTTCAATACTCGGCGCGCATCACTTCCTGTGCCATCCATTGTCAGTTTTCAATACAATAACTTTTATTGAAACGATCCTAGAAAACGCTTGCCAAACGTTGAATAGGCACATTTTATTTGTGGGTTGCGAGTTACATTGTCACGAACGCAGCCAATTTCAATTCCGTCGATTTCCGTCCTATATCAAAAGAATAGATCGGACGTACACGGAATGTTTGCGAATGCTTTCAAGTTAACCGTGTGGACTTGCCCATTATAAAGTAACACATTTGAGACAAATTTATGTCACCCAACAATAATGAATTTCACGTTCATTCAAGCTTCATAAATGCGGTTTAAATACAACAATTGAAGGAAGTCAGTCTTCCTGTTGACGAATTACCTGCAACAAAGAATATACGTTGTTTGTAAATCGAACATTTAAAGCGTAAAATAAGCAAAGTAGCTAACAATGTAGAGGAAAGGAAGTACTGTTTAATCCTATTAAAAGTAGTCGATTTCTAAAGCCGTTTCTTAATTGATTACATTATGCAGTCCAATAAAAAAGTTACGTGGATGATTTGGTGTTTCTCTGATTTATTATCTTTAGATTTAGAAATCTCTGTCAACGGTACTTAAATAAATGAGGTCACCCATTTTGACGAAGTGCCAAATGTATGAAAACAGTTTGGCAAACAAAAATAATATGAAGCTTATCATAAAGTATTATGACTCTAAAACAAGATAATATAAAATTCTTCTTATAAAAATAAGCTCATCAAGATGAACACTCAAAAATTTCGTGTAATAAAAACATAAAAGAAAAATGTGATACGTAATTATGCACTGAGGTACGTATAATTTACTGGACGCCGAAATCAAGTCCATCAAGTGTAAAAAGTGTATAAGAAGTGTTCATATAAAAAATGAGCTAATCAAAATTCAACAGTTGCTTTGGTTTGTTATGCAGAACCTGATCTGTTAAAGCAGTACACTGTTATTACAAAGACTACCTACAATTCATATGGGACGTAATCAGTATGTACAGTGGCTCGCTACTTAGGAAGTCGTTAGGCTATAGTTATATATTACATACACCTTATTATATCAGCATATGGAGCAACTATTAGTACTCATTTACAGCATCGAGGTCGGTGAACTGAGCCAACCGTTATCTTGGCTGGAGGAGACAAGGCTAGACTCTAACATTTGAAATTAGTGTTAGTTACAGCGTGTTCAGACTGCTTGTTATAATTATAAGTCTACACATATGCGAAGCCTTTGCATTATGCTAATACTAAGCAGTGCCCCGCGGTTTTACTCGCGTTGTGAACTCTTGTTGTAATTTAAGTGTGAAAAGTAGTGACAAACCTTCCTCTTGAATCATTCTGTATGTTAGTCAAAACCACATGAAAATGCGATAAATAGTTTTTGACAAAATCAAGTTTGTACAGACAGAAAGGTTTTGAGGACTTTGATAATATGTAAAGTTATATATTATGGTAGCATATATTACTATAATGGTAGAAAAGATAGCTCTATTCAGTCTGCTTTTAGTCTACTCTAATGTTTTTCCAAAGTTTCTTCCTTCTTTATTCAAAACTAACATAACGCTAAGTAACTCTACAAACAAAACCAGTGTTCCTGTTTAAATATACATTCACAAACGAAATGCAAGAAGCAAACTGCAAACTTCACTTAGAAAGTTTAACAAATTTCATGATACTTTGTGCTTGCTATATAATCTATGCTTTCCAAAATTTAAAATCAAAGTAAACAATGGACCTTTTCGACCTAAGTGGATAACAAAAGGTATCAGAATAAGCTGCAGAGTAAATAGAAAGTTACGCTTTGAGTCGTATAAAACTGAAAAAAATAAAAATTATTATCTAAAATACTCTAAAATATTAAGGAAATGTATGTGTTATGCTCAGAGGAAGGGTAATGACGAATATATTACAAAAAGTGAAAATATTGCCAAAGCTTCTTGGAAAATTATTAGTGATAATGTCGAAAGTTACACCCCGCCCATCACAATCCCAGACATTTGTATAAATGACGTAAACATAACTGACCCCTCTAAAATAGCTACGACATTCAATGATTACTACATAAATCTAACAAATGGAACACAATCTTCAAAGATACAAAAAAATACTTCCCACATTAAGCCTATTTCCAACTCCATATTTCTTCAACCGTTCAGTGAACAAGAAATAATAAAAATCATTGAGTCGTTAAACAACTCCAACTCATGCGGTTATGATGAAATTTGCACAAAAGTTTTAAAATCAAGCAAAGCAGAAATTGCCCCGTTTTTGACCTACCTAATAAATTTATCTTTCGAGACTGGCCAATTCCCATCTGCCCTTAAGAAATCTATAGTTAAACCTATTTTTAAAAAGGGCGATAAAAAGGATGTTGAGAACTATAGACCTATAACCCTAGTACCTGTACTATCTAAGATTTTTGAAAAATGTATGTATAAACGACTAATGTCTTTCTGCTTGAAACATAATATAATTAGATGTGAACAAAATGGGTTTCAGGAGGGTAAATCAACGACTCTAGCTTGTTTTAATCTAATCAATAAAGTTTTGCTCGGTCTTAATGATAAAAAACTTGCTACAGTTCTCTTTTTTGACATGTCCAGGGCATTTGATTTTGTCTTGCATAAACTCCTGATTGACAAACTAGAAAAATACGGCATCCGAGGACTAGCACTAACCTGGATTAAATCGTTCCTAGAAAATAGACAACAGTGTGTCAGCATAAACAGAATTGACAAAAACAACACGATTAATTCCTACCTATCGGACTTCAGGGTGAATAACAGTGGTGTTCCCCAAGGAAGCGTACTGGGACCCCTATTGTTTTTACTTTATATTAATGACCTGCCTCAGGCTACAAATAATGAATGCGTATTATTTGCCGATGACATTTCTGTAATAATTAATTCTAACACTAACACAGCTGACATTAAACAATATGAGAACGACATTAATAAAACAATAATAAATGTAACAGATTGGATCCGTAACAATAATTTACATGTAAATTTGCAAAAAACTGAATATATACAATTTGATGTAAAAGGACGCAAACTAATTGACATGAATTTAAATTGTAATAATGTGCAATTACAGAGGACATATAATTCAAAATTTTTAGGTGTGTCAATTGACAACAAACTGAACTTCAATGATCATGTTGAGGCGGTTTGTAACAAGATAAATAGATTTGTTTACGTTCTTAGAAGACTTACTAAAATTACTTCACAAAAGGTTACACTCAATGCGTACTACGGTTATGTTGCATCTAGACTAAATTACGGAGTTTTACTGTGGGGAAATAGTGTAACAGCCAAAAGAGCCTTTATAGCTCAAAAAAAATGCCTAAGGGCTATATGTTCTAAAGGACCATATGAATCATGTAAGCCTCTCTTTACTAAACTGGGAATTCTGACACTCACAGGCATGTATATCTTAGAGATTTTCAAATTCGTTAAAAAACATTCCCATCTATTTAAGACTTCTAAAGAAATAAATTCAAGAAATCAAAGACATCCCGATAGACTTATTATAGACTTTAACCCCACTTTGTCACTGTGCCAAAGGGGTCCTTACTGTATGTGTATCAAAATATATAATAAAATACCCGATTTCTTTAAAAAGGGCCCCACTACAAGTATGATGAAGAAATTAAAGCAATGGCTAATAGCTAAATGTCCGTATAGTGTGAGTGAATTCTTGAGTAATAATTATTAGTTTTTGTACACTTATATGTAAGACCTACCTGTTGCATGCCTTCTAATATATCGGCGAAATAGAGAAACCTGTTTATATCATAAGACCAATGTATGTTACCTATTTCATGCAATAAATAATTTCATTTCATTTCATTTCATTTCATTTCATTTCATTTCATTTCATTTCATTTCATTTCATTTCAAAGGATCTAATTTTCATTAGACATCGAACCTCCGTGCGACCGCTAAGTAGATTAGGCACTTGGTACTACAGTCACGTTACGAAGATTCTGCTAATAATGTGTTGGGTACGGAGCGAATTTCGAATTAGTGGTCAATGAGGGTTTACATGTTAAGTGATGCCTACTCAAGAAACTTCAAGGAACACGGACATTATCTACTATTACCGACTATTATTTACATAGAGATAGTATTGGTGAATACATTAGAACTTACAGTGAATGGAAACAATGATTAAACACAAAGCACGTGTGCAAAACGTGTCTCTACATCGTGACAATGTGTGCGAGCGTGAATACAAACAGATGGCGCGGTAACCCATTAAAAAGAACTGAGTACTTAACGCATCATGTTATGCAAATATTGTAACCAAGAATTATCATGCATAAAATAAAAGATTATAGTCCCTAAAAAAAGAATATACGTTATGCAACTCGCTGGAATACTTCATTCCAAACTTGACGTCACATAAAGTCGTGGGTGAGGAAGACAGTAAAAATAAAAACAAAATATACCTTTTTTTAATTTAAAGCGAGGAGACAATGAGCAAACACAGCTGGCGGAATGCAAAACGAAGTTGAATAAAGAGAAATCCATGAATATGGTGACGCCGAAGCGGGCCTCGGTAGCCGAAAGCCGGAGTAATTTATGTTGAAACAAAGTGTCACGAATAAAAGAAATGTAACGTCACGTGCGATAAACGAGTTAGGGTCGGGGGAGTACGAACAGAACAACTTCCAACCGGGAAGATTTCGAACCAAGAAGTTGATACGGGACAACGGATGCCTGACGCAGCCAGATAACTCCAACAGATACTTACGGGATCAGATAAAACTAAACCCGGCCTCTTGAAAAGGAAACGTTCAAGATGTATCATTGTTTTGCCTATTGCTCGCCATAAACTTGCCCGCAATCCCTAATTAACAAGCGGAATCGTATCAACCGTCTCAGCTTTCCGAGTTCGATGCCATAAAACTGAGTACCAATGGCTTACTTAAGCCTGCGCTTTTACGTTTCAAAATAAATATGTCCGATTAAGACGATTCATGGCCAAAAACAGCGATATTTAGTAGTCAATTAAGAATAAACATGTTGGAACGCCCGGCGGGTCTCGCGTAAAACGTGGTTAATGGCCGTTTAGATGGCAACACAGAACAGCAGGACGCCGATAGTCGTGTTCGAGAGACCTGTGGCATTTGCGCTGCGGGCGTCACCGGCGTCGGCCGTGTTTACGACACCTCTCCGCTCTCATTGATTCAGTCCACTACAAATTAAAAAAGTTCTCCCTATCGTAATTCAATCCAAATTTTCCTTGTAAACAAAATGGTTCTCAAACTTTTTGTTTATATCTAAAGTCAAACTCATTTATTAAATCAACGTTTATGTCATCAAAACGATCAAATTACCAACTGTTTCATGTTTCTTTCTAGAACAATCCTCATTATGAAAACTGATAACCATGTATCTTTTCGCTAGAAATGTAAAGGAGAGGTGTTTCTAAAAGACAATAGCTGCTATTGTGTAAGGCGATACCGTTTTACGACTTACGAAGCCGTACGAATCATATGAAGTACTATTGAGGTGTCATTCTCAAAGCCTATCCGATACTTTCAACCTTCGCAGATAAACTGCGCTCAATTACATAAAGTTAAACATTTTGTAATTTGATTGATCCTTGATAAAAGTTACTGTTACAAGATGTAAAGTAAAAAAGGAATGTTCGTAATAAAATTCACAGAAGATATAACAGTCATCTCGTAAACATTCAAAAGAGTCACAAGAAGCGTCAGAGCGCGAGCGTCAAGCGGCGTCCCCTCAAGTACGTCCCGAACACGTCAATTTGTTTACCAATTACGCATAAATTCGTCCCCGGAGACAAGACATCTCGTACGGCGATCGCTGTTGCGACATTTCAATAAAATTTACGATTGTGACTTAAATGGCGTGTCCGATGAACAAAAAATGTTCCAACAAGTTCCTCTTTTATTTTAGACGCAAGATCGGTTCGTTAAAATATCTCGGCTGTGATAATAAAACTGTCCGTGCATTGTGCCACTAATAAATATACCAATGAAATTGATATTATCCGTTAAAATGTCTAGCTAATTCGATTCTGAATCGATGTCAATAAACAAACATTTAGAGGTTTTATTCAATCTTTATAGTATTTTTATTGTGCGTGTAGTTTTAGCACGTAACTTTACGAGTAGGATGGCGTTACACAAAAAAATCTATTCTAAAATTATTGCGCAGTTTTATGGCAACGTAAATAATAACTTCAACATTATGTGAGGCGGTATGCAAAGAATCACTGAGGAACTCTATTATTGTAAATCTTAGATATTTTAAAAGCGACTCATAGTAACAGAAATAATTATTTTATTATTTTAAGATTCCGAAATAGACTGCGCATGTGTGTTGGCCAAATGCACGCAACATTGACGGCTGTTATTAGCCGTGACATGTGAGACAAGTTGTGAATGCTTTGCTTCACCCTCGTATCGGTATTTTTGTCTACTTTGTCGCCATATCACAGATTAGATACTAGTTTCTTAAGCTTTAAGTAACAAGTTACACGTTTACAGACTTAGGATGGCTTGGACGAGAACTCCTAAATTTATTTAGTACCTAAATATGTTTACGAACCGAAAGCTGTTCGTTCCTTATTGTTTTTTATATCTCAATATAACACTAGTTGAAACAAACGTCATTTGTTTATCGAACATATTTAAACGCTAAATGTATGCTCTGAGTAAAAAAGTATCCTTATTGATATTTGACAATACCGAGAGCATATTGGCTTTAGCTTACAGTGGGTAAATGATAGGAAGTATTTTTCCTTCCAAGTATAAAGAAATCTATTTGGTAAAACTTAAAAACTGTCTTCAACAACAGTTTCAAAAAGCAAAATATCTTGTAGAAAAATATATTTAAATCAAATCTATTGACGAATTGAGAAACTCTTAAAAACCCAAATATATTACTACTACATCTCTATCCATATCTGTGACACAAACGGCCAAACAATTTATTGAAACCAGTTATTTCAATACTAACGTTATTAGATGATCATATTCCCACTAAAACAAGCATTCGTATGGAGCCCACTCAAACATGGGCTCGTGAGGCGTCTCTATAGTTCATTTATAAACACAATGTTTTTTGTAAGAAAACCAATAAAAACGCATATTTCATTATACTTTTTCCCCTTGAGACAACGGGGTGCCTCATGTTTTTTGTTGGAGCTGCAATGTGCTGGCCCGGCCCACGCAATGATCGCTTCACACTTTAAGTGGCAATACAGTAGTAATATTTATCTACGTGCTTATGCTATTTATATAAGTTTGGAGGGATATCGCCTGTAATAGGGGACTCTGGTGTTTTTCTAGAGACAAGACAAACTTCTGAGTGTGTTTCCGTTTTGAGAAGATCAATATGTGACTTCTAATCTATGTATGTAATTTCTAATATGCCTTCTTTTCTGTCTAAATCTGAAAGATTATTTATCTTAAAAATACAAAGACACCTTTTTTAATCTGATAATTGTATGAAAGTTGTAAGATCCCATCAAAGATGTGTGTTGTTTTAGAATCTTAATAAATAAGCTATAATACAATTCAATCTTTTCATATCTGACATATTCTGGCTGTGTATCGACACCTCTAGGAATTTTGATCGTCGCATTATAGATTTTAAACGCTTGATAAGCGAAGGTACACCATCAATTTCGTACAAAATTTTTGTAGGATTCAAACGTTTCGTTTTTATGGGTTTCAAAAGATTAATGTTGAGATAAAGAGATTTGGGGAGGGTTTGGGTGGAATTTGTGGACACTATAAATAACACCTTAGCTGGAAAGACAAAGGTAAAAAATGTCCAAATATAAAAACGTCAAGCTGAACTCAAACAAAATAAGTCATTATGATTAAATTGGTATTTTTAACATGTCGTGTTTGCCCGAAACAAATTCAAGGGAATTTATAACTTGACATTGTTAAGTCGAGTTTGTTTTAATAATGAGGTGAAGTAAATTTATTTTCTTTTTAATTAGGTACAATGTAAATGGTCATTATTAATGCTCGTTATGATTCCCCTCTCGCGACCAATGCCATGCGTATGCGCAGCTTGGCCCCGCCCCACGCAGACATCCTACAGTGCTTTGTTTGAATTACGAATTCACCGATGCGTAAACTTATTCATATTAGACTTTTTATATTCACCATAAAAATGTTATTATGTGACTAAAAAGTCGAGGTATTAAAACCTCGACTTATATTATAAACGAAGCTTTTTGATTCGCCGACTGTTATGATGCCATACTAGATAATTATCTAGAAGACTCCAAATTGTTATAAAAATCTCTAGATTGAAAAACAATTTAATAAAAATCCCTTTACAAACGGTAGAGTTGAGCGTAAAATAAGTGGGGTAAAAGCTCACATATTTCCGACGTCCAGTTTTGAAACTTTACCAAATAGCCTGACGAAAGTGATTAGTCGATCGGACGTCCAAGTCTCGAAATGAAATTTACGAGCATTAAAACTATCTCCATTTCATCGCAGCCTTTAGGGCTTACTCCACGGTTTGCTCCGACCAGCTGCTTTTAATCGATTCCCAATCAACTCGGAATAGTTTAGTGTAACATTAAATATAGTTATCGTTCCACACGTCCACCAAACACTATTAAAACGAACAAACTGTTTCATAACCATAATCTTAACAACCGTTATGTTTATTTTACTTTTTTTATGAACGTTCATTAAATAGACAAATTATGACGATTCGAGGTTTTATTAAAATACTAAAAGATAACCGGGAACGATAAAGGTTCGGATAGCGTTCGGTTGATTGATTGTAAACAGAGATAAAGAGGGAAGGGTCATTAATTTCTTATTTACCGAAGCACAAACGTAGGTGTCGTTTGTGAAGAAAACGGTTAATGTCAAAATCGGACGGAGACACAATGGTGGGCCGGGATTAAAAGCGAAGCTGTGTACCAGTAGCGGACACATCATTTATCAGAACACTAAGAGTCGTGCTTGCTATGCGCTTTCACGACTGCCCACAAGTATACCCAACTTCTATCCCTTTTTTTCTAGTAAGTAATTGTGAAATAAAATCCTCTCTGACACTTTTAAAAATGGAACCACCGAAAGCTTCTAAAGTAATAAACTACCAATAATTAGAAACACGTTACGTTATTAATTACATGACAGATTATAACGGCTTAGCTCTTTTATTCAATTGTATTTTTTCACCTAACGTAAATCATAATCTGTATAAATTATGCAAATGCCTTTGAAAATATTAGCAGAAACATTATGAAACATTAATATTCGGAATGTTGTCAATTAATCAAAACCAAAATAATTATTAAATTTTAATGTAAATCGACTATTAATCATTTTGTCGTAGTGTCATGACTTAAAACGATATTATACTTTATCAGGAATTCAAAGGGGTTCCGATAGAAATATTAGTCCCGTAAGGCGTGATACAGACTTATATTTATATATCTAGATGGTAAACCAATGTTGGTTCTAGAATAATTCCAGTATTTTCTTGTTTTCCAAAGTGCTCTTTATCGACGAATCGCGTGCTACGGAGTTCTAAATCAACTTTGGGACTAACGGGACGTCATGTAATTTCCACCATAACGACGTGTTTCTTTTATTGTCATGTTATATCGCCTTATTTAATACTCTGTACTAGAATTAAATTGGATATTTATTAAGATTAATAAAAATCCAAAATTAATGGTTTCATTTTAATAAATATTAAGTTACTTTTCATTAAAAGTTACATTAGCGATAAAATTCAGCTTTATTTAAAAAATAATGATGTAAGTAAACTATATCAGAGCCTTTAAAACTTAACAAACTACGTCACCCGAGACCCATAAAGTTTACGGGTCCGATTGTACCATCAGCGTATTGCCATCAAACAAATAAATTCCCACTTTATCTTTAATCTTTAAGAGAAACCCGAAACCGTAAACATACGCGTTAAGCATACAGTGTTAACCATTCATTCGTATAGGTTATATTGAACAAAAGAGTGTCGCAGCATCCGAAGTCTTACTATTTCTCAGTACATCAGTGCGATGTAATCAGAGAAGACGACGTGTCGCGCTTATTTATGTATGAGTGGGGCGCGGACGAGGGTGGCCCAGACTCGGATACAAACAGAATAATATTGATGACACTACGCTACGAGGGGTCATGAATCATTAATCGTCTTCTCTCGTATACGGCTCTATTACGACTTACTTGCCGGATAAGCCCTTCACAAGGTAACCATACACTTACCGATTGCGTTTTCTGTAACTTTATTAATTTCTGTACACTATGGTCACAATATTATGGTATGGTGGAGATCTTGAAAGCTCGGAACTGAACGAGTTTGTTAGCAAACTCATCGAAAACAACTGCTTTAAAAGGACATAAAGTGATTTAATTAGCATAAGCTAAGATTTATGGTAATTGACACGGGATCTTTAAGCAATCTTTATTTTAATAGGGTTAAAGGCTTATTACTAAGAAACTCATCAATCTCATTTAAACCATACTTTCAACTCATTTGGGAATTTTATTCACAGTTCGAGAGAAGTCATTTGAGTTACTTGGTATTACTTAAATCACCTGTGAATTCGGATCTGCCGAAACATTCAAAAACACATTTGAAATTACAACCTAACACCGAACATAAAGCAATTTTCTTCAACATAAAAAGCGAAGGCAATTTAAGTTAATTCAGTAAGCAACAGACATGGCTACTTCCAAATGAACTCAAACGTAACAAAAACGAAAACAAATCATGGACAAAAACGCAGGTCATTTCGGTGTGGACTTTTTCGTTTATTTTTTCTAACCGTAGCCCGAGGACGTGCATCCGAAACCTTGAGATGCTTTTTTTATTTTTCTTCGAACAAAATTTTTATTCTGCCTCTCGTGCATGGTTGAACAACGATAAAATAATAATGCTCAGAGCCGAGTGGCCGCTACAAAAAGGGACCGTAAGGGAACGCACAACGTTCCTAAATTTCTAATCGCGATTTTTATTTCGCGATCACCGAGTCTGTTCTTTATGGGTTCTTTTTGCAATGCTTTAGGTCTCAAGGTGAACCGGGCATTATATTTTTATAGAACGGTTCTTAGAAAAAAGGGACTATAAAATAGAGATAAAAATTTGAATAAGGGTACATTAAATTTTATTTGACTTATTTTATGATGGATAGTTAGTAACTGTAAAACTATTGCCGGTAAAAATTGCAAAAAAAATTGCGTATTATATGGTTCTGGGAATGAGTCGTTAAGGCAGAACCAGTTGAAAAGTTACAAGTGATATTTTGTCGCGACAATAAAATTAATAAAGCGATGCTCATTTTAATTCCGATCATGCTCATCGTAACAATTTTCTCAACATGAAAGTTATACAAAAGGTATTCGTGTAAAGAAACGACTCATAAAATTTACATTACAAGTCAACTTTACCGGCCTAATGTAGTCATAACCATATCTATATCTTGCCACTTAAGGTACTTTTTAAAATTCATCACATGTTACTAAACTTCGGGTTGACATCGAGGGAGACACGCTTCCAACAAAAAGCGTGCCCAAAAAGTAGAAAACGTAAAAAACCGAGCCAATGTATTTAAAACGTCCATGCCCCAATGACGGGGACACAATGAAAGAAAATAGTTTCTGGCGACAGTCAGCCAGTTACCTCCAACCAAGCCCTTAGCTTTTATTACTCAACATTGTAATTGTGTCTTTTTCTCCTTCTTGGCTAGATTTCGGCCATAATGCTCGTACTGGCTATTGCAACTTAGATTTCTATAGCATGGATTTTTACAACCTTTTAAAAACTATTCAGTACAATACAATATTGACATTTCTCTGCATACAGATATTTGAAAACTTTGACATCACGTGCCATAGGATTTTAAACTGAGTTTAAATTGGTAAAAATGTTATATTTTACCAGTGTTGGTATTATTATCTTTCATTTTCCAAAAGCTATAATTAACTGTAATGTTAGTAAACGATAATGGGTATCCATTTAGCAGGCAACAAAAAACTTTATCCTGTTTCGAGTTTTTAAAGGTAGTATAGAATAATTTGCGCATTTCCTCACGATACCCCTAATAATGCTCACAAAAGAAGCATCAGAATAGTAACTCCCTATCCTTCCGCCCTTCTAAGCGTCACGCACATCTCTTATTAACAAAAAAACTATTCGATATTTTGAGTAACCTTTGTCGCAGGTAAAATTGGGAAAAAAATGTTTACTAAAAGCTTAGGAACAAAAAATGGGCGAAGCGTGATCACGCCAAATGCTGACGTATTAGCAACAGATGTCGAATTTTGATGGCAGTGTTGATATATGTGATTTATACCTGGAAGCATAAATAGGGTAGATCTAAAAAGGTTCAGATTTTATCTGAACTTGAGATTTGAATAAAAAAGGCAAAAAATCACGAAGGTTTCATGTACATCCTTTAGAAACAACCTCTCCTATAAAATATTTTTAGTTCATATGTTATCTCTTTTCAGGACAAGCCAAGACATTCTAGGATGTTAATTAATTTTGAAATGAAATTAATTTACAAATCAAAAGATGATTATTAAATATGAAGAAGGTTATTTAGTAGATGAACTCATAGTCGATAAACTGACAATTATAATTTATTGCCCATTGAAATAAGTGAAGAAGCCGATAAAGCTAAATTAATTTTGTTAAAATAATGATGTTAATTCTAAATCCAAGACATGATTTACTGTGTGTTTATTCAAATACATCATTTAAAAATATGGCACGCTACTAAAATTTATTATCTTTGGGAATTTTATTAACAAACAATAATTTATGATGCAATCTGTTTTGGATAGGAACAAATAAGTTTATTCCAATTTAAAGGGGATAGCCGATACAAATTACGTTTATGGAGGCATCGTCCCAATAAAGAGCAACCTGTTTCCGATGCATCGAACAAATAACAAACCAGTTTAGATAGAGGACTATATCTGAAAGTAGTCAGCATTATAAATGGTCCTTATCCGACAAAATAGTTCAGATAAGTTCACTAGTTACAATAATTGCGTTCCGAGTTTGATTGGTGTGTTTAATTAGCGACGAGGTATTCATGATAATGATATGTCAATTACTCGTATTAATGTGTTTACAGTGATTGGTACCATTTTCTAGATTGATAATGATGTTGAAACCAATATGAAGGATATACCTGAAAATGACGCTACTAACAAAGTACGAGGTATCTTTAAGCGAAGTAAACAACAAAATAAAGCAAATCCGTTTTCTAAATAAAAGAATTCCTCGTAATACAATTCAAACAGATTTATAAGCTTACATAAAATATAACAAAATGAAACGACATGTCTGTCGCGTAGAGCAAACAAAATAGGCCTAGCGTCAGCTTTTTTCCGTATTTCGATGCTCAAACAAACAGCTAAGATATGAACAAGGTATCTTTTATAAATTTTTATGAGACGACGTTGTTTTCATAATATGAGAATATTTCTCCTTTGTATTACAGAGTTGATCTTTAGTATTCAATTCAACGATTGTCTGTTGTTTTATTTACGTTAAGAAAATTACGGTGTGAGTGTTCGGTTTGAGCAGGTTCGATTAATAAAAGAGTAATCACTAATTAATGAATGGTTTGTGTAGCGCCCATCGGAGGTTAATGCTCATGTCTGTTGGGACGCCATCACGGCTTGTCTAACGGGATCTGATTATTATTGAGATTGATTGAAGTACAAATGAACACGGCTCAAGCATTAACATCTATAATCGTTAAGGAGTCAACATCGAAGCTTAATTTGAACTCATTAAAAGTTTTGTTGTTTATTTAAGCTATAGATAAGATAGAATTAATGATTTACTCGGAAAATATAGGAACATGCAGTAACACATAATTTGTACTACTTTCAAAAAAACTGGGGTAAAAATAGGTTAGAGCGTAAAAAGTCTACGAAATACATGGAGGAACTTAAAACGAGGATGATACCTTAAAATATAAATGAAGCTGTGAAATAAATTTAGCAAACGCATAATAAATCTTACCTTCTGCAAACATGTGGCTCTACATTGCGCTACCCTCAAGGGAGACGATACTTCTTCCTCGGCCGACACACCAATCCATAAAGCAATAACAGTCAACAACGAAAACTTATACAATAACATTTTGGCACACATTTTCTTTGGTATCCCCCTTTTAATCCTGTTTCCCGGTCAAATAAGCGAGTTTATCATAACCAGCACCTGACAGGAAGAAAATGGATCATTACGTCTTCGATTTTCTTTTAGATTTGTTATCTGTCTCTAAGTTTTTCGTCAGGAAAACATTTGTGCCGAACGAAATAAAGTTTTTTCCTACAATGGGAACCGTGATCCTTTTCGAACTCAAATAATAATAAACAAAACTAGTTAAACACAGACGATATTGACGCACTTAATATTTCCACAGTTCGAATTAATCCAGCGGAGTGCGCACGGAGAGGCGAGACATTTCCGCCAGCGCGGTCGAATGCAGACTAACAACCACCCCGCTTGACGTTCGGCTACTCTCCCCTCTGTTGGTTAATTTTTCTAGCTCTCTCGCTCGCTCCCGAGAGCTTTTGCCGGTCTCTTTCCCCCGCGGTGGAAAGCACGCATCCATGGCTACTACTACGTGTGCCTCTCTGTCCTCTCTACTACTGCATATACATTGTTCTATCTCGTTTCATCTCGGGCGGTTTCACGTTGTTTTTCCTTGATGCAGTTTAACGGATGGGAATGTAGTGGTTATTGTTAGACAAAGACGGTGGTAGTAAAAATTTTAGGGTTGTTCAAAGGGGTGACAAAGAATCGAGCTAATTCAGGGCTTTCGTTTTTATGGGAGCTCAGGCGGTAAAAAGCATCCCGCCTCTCTCGTTTGTTCAACTTTATGGTTCTCACATCGTGGAGCCATATTAATAATATTAATGGCTGCCGCATCAACAATAACAATACATTTTTTTTATAAAATGTTTATACATTTTTAATTTACACCCTCTGTGTGGTTCTGAGAGTAGCCTTTTTGGAATGGCCCTTTAACATTACATATTAAAAACAATGTTTAATTAAATGAATTGTAATTTATTCGTACCTCTGAATGTTTATTTAACTCATGTTCAGGAGCGGAGATGTAATTATTTTCATGAATAGGGATAATATTTTCGCGAGGAGTTGAAGGCCGAAGAGAACCACGACGGCAAAAAGATTAAATAAGAATACAGTGTACGTGACAGCGCACAAGCCTTTCTACGTAAAGACATTTTTTCGTTTTCTTCTGAATCTCTAGCCCGTTCTATTCATACCACTGTCTTTAATCTTCCTGTCTCTCTAGGTTTTGCTAGCACTACCAACGTTCACAATATTGCATTTAATGTTATTTAGGAAGGAAACATTATTTTTGCTATTACACTGCCAATGTTTAGAATATTCTTGTTATCTAGGAAGACAATGTTATCTTTAATAGTTATATCCAGTTAATTTTATGGATGAAATCAAAAGTCTGCAGCAACTTTTTAACTAAAAGTTGTATTCTGATTAATATTCATGTATCTAAATAACTTGACATGAACTTTGTTTATAACAATTTACTGTGCCTTTGTATAATAATAAAAACGTTATTTTTGTAAATTAAATGACGACCTTTTGGCTTCGATTTAAATGACTATTGCTTTCTGAAAAAAATTAATTACTTATTTGGAGTATACTGAGGTTGACTAATTCGATAAATAGCAGAGCATATAAAATTCCAACACAGAGCAAAAGTCGCACTGAAAATATCAGTCTACATAAATAAAAGTACGTCATTAAAATCAGCGCTACTTTTGAAGAACTTGACTAGCCGTAGTATCGCACAGGTAGTTATGTAATCTACTCGTACATACTGTGTCGCTAATGCCCCAAGTTGTTCCCGAGCCAACGTTAGTTACTCCAACCATCTCTTACAAGTTCTAATTAGCCCTCTTGTTTCTTGAAACGAATTTACCTCCCACTGTGTAGGTGTATTACTGTTTTGTACCGATGCTCCTTGTTTGTAGCGCAATCTATCAGATATGTTTTTGGATCAACTACCTTTGCCTCTAATTGGCATTCAGTTATATTGGTTTGGTCCTTCAACTTTTGTTTGTTTAGTTTAGTTAGTTTCATGTTCGGTTGGAAGAATTGTTTGGGATATATTTATTATTTTTGTCATCATCAGTAAAGATATTGACTTTGACAACTTGATTTTTTTATAACTAGCAAATCAATCTCTTGAGGAATGAATAATGAGGTAGGTCTAGGTATCACTCGTATTATATTTTGAAAAGTATCTTAGCAGTTTGATAAATATAAGGAGATAGATTTTTTAGTTTGTTCAAAGGCTAATCGTAAGGATAATCGTTTTAATAAAACAGAACATTGAAACTTAAACAACAAAACTGAATGAAAAACATTTGTGACAATAGTGTAACAGTATAGCGAGCCCTTATTTACAGTGCTCGAGTTCTTTACAAAACCGCCTATTTTATTGTTGACAAACCCACTGTATTTGGTTTATAGTCCGCCATGACAGTTGAAGCATTGTCAACTACGATGAAAGGTTTAGTACAGTCGTAAAAACAAGTGTTTGGAAGGTCAAAGTTTAAGGTATTGTGAAGAAGAACCCGGCGGAACCAATAGCCGTGTTATTGCGGACGTCCGAACTCAAGATGTTATCTGCTCTACACTTAGACAACTCTTATAGAAAACTATTACGTCAGCAATAAGAAGGTGCGTAACTTTATTTTTGGGAAAGTTATGGTTTTGTGAAATGGACGAATTTATTTGTGTATGAAAATGAATGGGCCTTGATTTATTGGAATATCAAATATGGAACTGTATTATGGATCGTTTGTGTTATGGCACACTTTGGGCTTGCGATAAATATTTTAGTTTGTTGTTTTGCCAAGGCATATTTTTATATCAAGTCTTGGAATTCTAATAAGATTTTCATATTATATGAAGCGTCGGATACTTGCGTTTAATTTATATGATGTAAAAGTACTTCATTCTTGTCGTCTAGTAAACCTGAGCGGGACTAGGGACCGCAATCTTCTGTTCCTTCATTGATTTTACAGGAACTGGGAAAGGTATAGAGCTGAGTTATGTGACATACATTTACTACAAAAACTTTATCCACGATGCAAGTAACCTGCAAAATCAATTTACTTGAAATTTAGCAAGGATGATTCCTGTTGAACCATCAAATTATAGTATTAGCTATTTTTGGTGGACCTCACATTATTTATCCAAACCTTATTCTTATTACAATCCAGATGAATTCCAAAATTCGCGTCTACCCCTAAATAGACATTTTGATTGAAAAATGCAATCGTTTTAGGTGCTTCAACTAAATTGATTTTCTCTCTCTTGATCTTCTTGATAAGAGAGATCACTTATCTGAATTTTAGTTCGCATAAAACGGTCATTCATTCACTACTTTCGAATTCATTTGTGGTCAATCCTGGTGTCAGTGTTTTTATACCGCCCAAAAGACCAACATGGTCTAGATATAAGCTTGAAACAAAAAACGTTAATATCGAAAGGGCCTATTAAAATAACCGAACTTCATACTTTTAATTAACTTACTCTCAATTATTCCAACTAGAATATTAAGTTATTTCAAGTTCCGAGTAACTGATCTTTTACAAAAGTATTTAAATTCAAATGAGTCTCCATGGTTTTCACTTTTGGAATCGTCATCATAATAATGCATACTTTCGTTTATTTCTTCAGTCTCAGCATTTTTATTTTGCTGGTTCTGTCCGCTACACGGCCAAAGAGTAAGTAATTTCTCAGAAGATATATAAGACTTATTTTTAAAGTACAACTTAACAGATTAGTAGTTTTCCAACATTCATAAAATATTGATACTTAATACTGAATTCGTTATTAGATTCCACAATGAAACAATCCAAAATTTAAAATCGGTTAAATATTACAAAATAATACTAGTATTTTGTATTTATATTTATATGAATAAATGAGTAAAATTTAAGCCCAAATATATTTTTATATTTATATAATAATAGTATTATTCTTGTAGCATAGGAATATATAGGTAAAACTGAAAATTGTATAGATATTATTCAATGCCCTTTAAGGTAGGTTAGTATGTAAATACTTCAAATGACTTTAAAACAAAAAAAAATCTGTAAAAATTGCATTCAAACTTAAAAGCTCTGAAAATAAAATGCTTTTTAAATAAGGCTTTCAAAATAACAGTTCTATTCTATGTGATTGTTATCTACTCTTTGAATAAAACTGTACAGTTGTGAAGATGGAACTGTTACACCAAAGGAAGAACAGAGCTATCTCTCGTTATTTAACTATTTTTATGACATTATTTTTAAAAGAAATGAGTTTTGTCGAGTTTTCATATTCATAGCGGAGGCATAAGGTCTTTGCATTTTATAACCAGATTTCTTGGCAATGTTTCTTCAGTAATGTAAAAATTCGCTTGTTTACCCAAACTGTTTATGGTATTCAGATTAAAGTCAGTTGCTTTCATATTATTACAATTTATAGACGTTGATAAAAGTAAGTTTTTATTTTGACATTGTTCGCAAGTTCTTCGACATTCTTTTACATGTTTTCTCACATGTTTTTGTACGCCTTCCCCAAATCAATGACGTTATATTTCATAAGAAGTTCTAGCAAGGATTTTATGATGCTTATTTTTACACGCCAAAGTTTCAGCCACAAAGCCTCACGGATCCACTATTCTTCATTGCTCGTATATTCGAAGATATAAAAGTTTGGTCTCGGAGGCGATGAGCTCACGTCGTTATTCCGATTAGAAGTTTGTTGGTGGCCATTGTGGCATTAGTTTAACGGAGCCAAATCAGCGGGGATGTCGATACCGCGCTCCACTTCCGACATTGTATCCACTTTAGTTCACTTTGTACTTTGTTGTATGTACAACTATTGTACAACCATTGTTGCGTTCAAATACCAACTAGAGGTAATTTTGAAATAGGTAATTTTCATAGGCCAAAAAGCTAAAAAACATAAATAAAATTACTGAACAATAAGAATATTTAAAAAATGACTTGATTAATAATTAAATACCATTCCTTTTATTTTTGCTTTGGAAAAGTTTGACAGTACTTATTTTAATATTTTTTGAACCCTTGACACAAAATGCTGATTCTTACCTTTGTCAACCTAACAGACAGACAGAACAATGGGCGTCTTAATTATAAATGAATGATACTATGTAAAATTGTGTAAAGCTCCTTGGTGACATAGTGGCATTTGCACTCGCCTGCCAAGTCCGAAGTCCCGGGTTCAATCCCGGGTCAAACGCAGAATGTTTCCAATTTACCTACTGAAATATGGCTCAGGTCAACTCTTACTTGAAAGGCGTGTTGATCATGTCTCAGCCTCGTCACAATACTGATATCTTCAGTGAAATGACAAGCATCTCAAACTTGCTACAGGACACAACATGCTAATGTATATATCTTTGCTCCATCTTTGCTTTTAAAACTATACTCGTGCAGTGAGTAATCTCATACTTGTAAGATACATGTAAGAAGAATGTTAATTACCTTCCGTCAATGTAGATTCTTTGAACATTTTACAGCGAGAAGTTATCCCCTCTCGCTGGCGATCCATCTTGGCTTGAAGCGAATCCAGAATTACTTGGCCGGTATCTTTGGCCAACTTTAATGAAGTTTCCCTTTTATTACAACAGCGTCTTAACCCCAAGGATCTCTGTGTTTATGATCCTGTTATAACTTTAAAGAGATTGCTGCCGTACACTGAAGCTTTTTTATTTATATACCTAATGAAAATGGCTAATGAAACTTTTACCTTCAAAGAAAATAATAAATTTTATACTTATTACTTTTATTATTAATCCTTTTAAAAACAGTGCTGTTGAAAGGATAATGGGTTCGATGAAGGCAGGATGTTAATTAGTTATTAATAAATGGATATTACTCTAATGTTTTTATTATTAAATTCAGGGAGAAGTTTTTGTTTCCATTGTGATCAAATAGTTTTTAGTTATTAAAATCTACAGACAAATATGTATCCTCAATTGTTATTGAATCTGTTACAATAACAAAACTGGCTTTGAAGACTATATAGGCTTCAAATAAAGTATCTCATACCATACACAATTGTTATTTTATCAGTACCCTTCATAATTCATAAGAGACGAAATAGAAATGATATTTCTATCGTAATTTTGCGGAATGAAGCAAATATCACTTTTTCCACGAAGGATTTTTTCATCGAAAGTTAGGCTTCGTTCACCCTCGTATCGGACGTAATGCGGAAATGCAATTTCCATAAATTTTACACAGTGTGAGCAGAGTCCCCATCCGAAAAGATTGAACGTGACCACACGGCATTATGAAGACGGGCCGCTCATACATCCCGTGTTTTATCACCATGTGCCGGTTAAACACATTGGTTTTCCAACAATTTGCGTTAAATCGAGACAATTAAACAACAATTATATTGTGTTTTTATGCAAAAAGCTGTTTCGGAGAGTTGACAGCACTAATGCGGTATGTTGAAAGGTTAATTTCACCTTTAGTGTTGATTTGGGTTTGTATCGAATTTCAATAAAAACGCGCCATTTCATTCAGGGGCAACGTTTTAAAGAATCATGTTTATGGACTTGGGTTTATTCAGGTTCTGTTAAAAACTTGATGTCCTTATTTTTATAGTAGCAATATAATGTAGAGCAAATTAATAAAATGCAATACATTATGTTAGTGCATTTTCAATTCCGCCCGGATTCCTTCAAAGCAAATTTTTCATTTCGTGCAACGTCATAAATTTTAATGTTAGTAAAGTGCGGTTGAGACAAACCAAATAAATTATAAAAAGAGATCTCGGGCATGAGACAAGGCTTTCTACGGGACATGTCGTAAATTTAACGGTCGAAGGAACCCTTATTTCCCCCGACTATTCACGTGGTCGAGCTAGCAAAACTCTTCTTCACATCTCATAGAACAAGGTTTATGTCACTTTAATATTAACAAATATAAAACCCGGCCCATTTTCATCAAACATTCCTTACACCCTAATCTCGTCCGGTTTTTCTTTTTTCCACCCACAACAACGTAATCTAAGGCAATATAAAACTCACCTTTATGTATAACTGTCTTAATTAACGCAGTCAATCTCCCATTTGCCTCAGAAATTGCTCCATTGTACAAAATTTGTAACGTAGTAAAATTCTTCGACCGCAACAAAATTACCACGGAATTATGAGAATAATTTAATTAAGACATACAAGACAGACAACAGCACCTTTAATGCCGATTAGTCACACGAGCCGTGGTTTGGGCGTACTAGGTAATTTGATAACTTAATGGGTTTACTACGGCTTTGGAATACCTCCTACTCGAACAGACCAATCAGAAACGCTTTCGGTGCTTCCACGGCTTCGCTCGGCCATCATTTATGATTAGCACTTATTGAGATTCTTCTATAATTTACTTATGAGTTTTAACTATTGCTTAATTAAGGTTTGGATATAAGACTTCAATAGTGGTCATCATCGTCAATAAAACGGAAGCCGATATTAGTAATTTACGAACGCGCTCGTTCATTACCTCCTTTCATCGGGGCCTCTCGGAGTGTCTTGGGCGCAAATTGCTCGTCTGATACAAACGTTATATGGGTGTAACAAGGGAGTATTTTTGAAAACAAATTGCGTAGTATGTTCTTTGGCGTTGGTCGGAGAGAGCTGGGTAATAGGCTTCTTGCGTCAGTTGACTAAAAGCCAGCATTATTTTTCTTAAAGATAGCATTGCGGGGTTTTCAATTTAATTGCCCCGGTTTCTTCAAGAGGTTGACAGCTCAAAGGCCACTCTGTGACGTGGCTCATTGTCGGAACGCCCACGGCTTACCTTATTCAAAGTTTGCCAAGTTTTTTTCTTTTAAATGTTCAGTGTCAGTTATAGGAGGTAATAAGTACTGTATTAAAGGAATATTATTTTCATACAAATAATAAAACACAGTTGTTTAAAAACCGTTTCTTGGTTTCTGTTAATTAAGTATGATGAAAGAAAAGTCAACGAATTAAGTTTTAAAAACCGCAATTATAGCGATGTTTACGTTATACTCAAAAAGGCTTTGTAAAAGTTATAACCAACAACTGGCCTTTTTGGGAACAAAATAATTATACCAATCAAGCGAATTAACAAACGCAACTTAATTAGAGTCGAGTCTAGACGAATCAAGAATTCTTGTTTTCCGTTGGGTACACACTACAAGCCAAAATTGCTGCTTTTAAAGAACTTTTTACAGCAAAGACTTAAGGCATTTACACACTATGTCAACAATTCCTAAGATATCGGTAATAAATAAAAATGAGGTGAAATTAATCGAATTTGAGAAGCCTTTGTATTTTAAAAAGTCCAAGCCTACTTTAAAATTAATGAAAAAAGTTAAAATCAGTACTCTACCAATGTCGAAAATCGAGTTTACATTGATAGAGCAACGACAAAGTAAGTAATAGCTTTACATACCGCTAAACTAGTGACGTAATGTAGGCCTTACTAGTATAGTATGCTAGTACACTATGTACAGCCTATGCTATCAAAACACCATTGGAAAGCCAAAGATTTATCACAGTATTTATGTTATAGTTATTATTCATAATCGCATTATTACAATCAAGTCTGTAAACTAACAGATTCACACAACCTACCAGGACAAGTTAGAACCCACTATAGCAATTTTTTTCCATAACTGTTTCCCAAACATCAAATCAATATTAACTAAGAGCACTCGAAGTAAAATAATTGGCTCGGTCAAAGATCATTAATTTGTAGAACCAGACGGTTAGACCAGTAAGCTATTAGCAGTAGCCAATTAGCATTTTGTTTATCTTTAATTATTAAAATTATGTAATTGTCTGAATACAACTAGTAATTTTTGCCAACGTTATTTTATTACTCGAAATTGTAGGATGCCGTAATAATATTTATGGCTCACAAGCGTCTGTTTCACTTCACCAATAGAAAATGCTCCAATAGTCATAAAACCAAATTGTGGTTGTAAAATCTTGTAATTAGTGAAACTAATGACGGTAATCTACTTCCATACAAAAATTAAAATCATAAACATTATTTTTTAAATCGTTATTTAACAGCTCCTATAAAATTAAGTTGTTTATGGAACAAAAGGTTGATTTACGAGTAATACACTATATTTTCGATTCTAAATTAATATTCTATTATGTTGAAGGCGCCGAAAACCGCGTGGTATATGGCGTTGTAAAGTTAAGGGTAGAACCTTTTTTGGATGTGGTTTATTAGAGAAATATGGAACGTGTTTTGCTCACTGTTCCTTTTGGTGTGTTCGTGTGGATTTGTGCCAGTATACGTATTATATATAATGTAGCACAAGATCCTTTATAATTCCACGTGCAAGCAAACAATGGTTTATATGCACGAGTGTAGCGAAGTTCGGGGCTGACCATTTCGAGGTGGACGCTTGAAGTTTTAAGCGCGAATGTACCTACCAACTTATCGACTAAGTATAGTAGGTACCATAAAATACCACAGTTACTGCTCGTAATGTTGGCCTAAAACTAGGTACCGTCAACGTTTGACCGCACGGACTACAATGTCTCCATTTCATAGTCCAAGAGTATGTTACGTACAAGTATTACCTCTATAAAAAGCCCCAAAAACCTTATCATAAAATCACCATAAAATGTGAATACTAATAAAAACCGATTTTATTTATTCACAAACCCTAAAACGTATGACAACACAAAGAAAAAAGAATCTTGAGACCATTATTTCCTCTTGGGTAATTTGATATTGCTCATTCAGTTGTTTTCTGGCTGTTTGGATATAAGATTACAAGCAATTTATTTTAAAACGGCAATACGATTTACGAACACACTCAAATTGTTTAAGGATTCCATTTTATAGTGCAGTATTTTATAATTTCGTATTCAGTAACTGGAAGTTATTATATTGTAAAGTTATATAGATTCTTATTGGAATCCAATGAACAGTTCAATTGTACTTTAAATGATCTGGTTTATAAAGTTCCACGTGAAAAATAGTTTTCAATGAAATAGTTGATAGCTTTAAGATAGTTTCCACAACAAAGAAACCACAATTTATTTCCGTAATGCAATATAGACGGGGCTATTAAATATTGGAGTTACGATATCTTGATGGTACCAGAAAGCTATTTATTTTTGTAAAATGTTGCCCTATTTCCGATACCGTATGACTTTTACAATAGACTCTATCTAAAGTTTTCTTAACCTTTTCCAGTGGACATTCAATAATATCGGTTATCGGTACAATTATCGATAGCACTTGGAGACGGTTCGATGGAAACCTCGAGATAGGAACAGTTAATCCGCAAATTTATAGCCCCAATTTAATCGATTCTCCGTAAAAAATGTCGTTAGGTTACGTTTAATGTGTGGTTCCGAAAGAAATCCATACTTTGCAACAAGATCCAATAAACGTTTAAGGATTTAAAAGTTAATGTTGTTTGTAATAAGCTGTGAGATGAAAGATCCAGCCAAGGGACATAACAGAGGCTAATACTTTTTATAATTAGCTTCCAGAATATTCCAGAGTGAAAGAGAAACAAAACATCCTCGGAGCCACATCAGTCGATACACCTACAGAACAAAAGCCCGATCCATTAATTAGAATATTTACCCTTTTTTCTTTAAATCCTCTAATTGCGTTGTTCAAAGAACGACTCCCAATAAATTAACCTACTTTTTCTGGCTAATCCCGCAACGGCTACAAGTTTTTTCTCACCAAGCAAGAACTAATGAGAACAATAAACATAAGAAGGAAATTGTTTGCTTTATTGTTAGTATGATTAGTATCATTACGTTTGTCCGGTTGTATACGATTTAGAGGCTTATACTTATTAGACCATCCTGTTTTAAGTATTGATCGTAAAGTTTGTGGTTTACATTCTCGGACGCAACTGTACCTTAATTAATTTATGTTCATAGAAATACATATGATTTATATCTACTTAACCCACCTTTATATGACTAAACACATCAGTAAAACCACAAATGAGTAATAGTGTGGCGAGACTAAAAAGTCAAGACATTATGTTGGAAAACAAAATAAAATTGGATAATTAAAGCGGCGTACAGATCTTTGCGTAATAAACTCTCTGCTAGGACGGTAGAAAAACTATGTTACATACGTAACAAAAAAAATAAAGAAGTAAAAAAATTTCTAGCAGAGCGTGGTTTCGATCCACGGACCTCTGGGTTATGGGCCCAGCACGCTTCCACTGCGCCACTCTGCTTGTTGTCGAGGGGTTGAAATTAAGGGTGTAAATCCACAGTACATCGACAAATTAATATCTTATATATAAAAGAAAGTCGTGTTAGTTACACTATTTATAACTTGAGAACGGCTGAACCGATTTGGCTGAAAATTGGTGAGGAGGTAGCTTAGAACCAGGAGACGGATATAGGATTATTTATCCCGTATTTCCTACGGGTACGGGTGCGCTGTGTGTGAAACCACGGGGCACAGCTAGTATACGTATATATGTACTGATTGTACTGCAATATCTGATTTTTCGAAAAGTGAAATATGAATGTGTGCATACTGGTTTCTTACGTTATGTTATGAATTGAGACTACGTTTACGGATACACTTCGCTTTTATTTTACATTTTTAACTGACGTTTTAGTCCCTTTACAGGAACTGTGGTCACAAAAGACCGAAGGAGGAAGGAAGAGAAGACGAGTAGTTTCAATTCAAAATGAATGTGTGCGGTTTGTCCCTCTGTTATTTAAGTTTGTATACATGACATAAGAAGTATTAAATAACGTATTTATGTTTCAAAAATTTCGCATCACAACGCAGAAAAACGTTAAATTACTCGTAATAGCAAGTCTTTATATTTATTTCCCGTGTACAATTTTGATGACTTAATAAGACCCGATGTCCAAGTTAACAAGAAAATTACATACATAAAACGTTTTTTGCATTGCAATATGCTGAACAAACAAAATGTTATAATTATTTTATGTAGGGTAATTTTGTTGCCACAACTTAAATTGCAAAAGAAAAAGTTAAACGACCGAGGTAGATATTTGGAGTTGGGAACTTGGCTTGTTTTGAGTTGCTTCTCCATTGATCTTTTGTTGTGCAAAAATTTAAAAGGATCGTCTTTGATATCGCTCTGCTTGTAATAATATTCAACAAATGTTGCGTAGTAAGTGGTATTCTTTCAACAGATAATTGAATTGATACCATGTTCTTCTGCTAGAGCAGCGGTTCTCAAACGTTTTTGGTGGTACGAACCCTTTTGAAAAGCGAATTTTTAATGAAAGCCCATATTAAAAAAAAAATTACAATGTAAGTGTATACTATAACAAAATTTAAAAAATCTTTATTATGATTATTCTCGCGAAGCACCTACAAAGACTTTGTGGAGCCCCCGGGCTCCGTGGAGCATACCTTTAGTATAAATGGGTTAGAGAGAGGCTTTTGTCCTGCTATAAGATCATACAGCCGTTAAAAATACTAAAAAAGGAAGTATCCCATCAAACCATTAACTTGAGTAAGTCTCTAAAACTCTAAAAAACCTTCATTTCCACGTCCAAATTAAAATCTAAATTAATTAAATCCAATAACCGATTCAATCGTTGTCTTTGAGTCATCGACGTAATTATTTTCTTCCGCTTAACCAGCTATAAACAAAGACTGACTAGAGGAGTGTTTCTTCACCAAGAAGCGTTGTCCCGTGAAATGACAGATGCTCAAATAATAGCAAGAGGTCACACTCCAATGAACCCGGGACGGACCATAATTGGGTTGTCAATGATCTTGAATCAATTTCCAACAGAAATCAATTGAAGACAAATCCTTTATTGTATTTTCTTTTATTTATTAGACTATCGTATATTAATTGGGGGTCCTATCCAATACAAATGCTTTCTCAGATATCTTACTTTCCACTAGATTTCTAGACTTGATTTAATGAGGTTTTCTCAAATTGTCTCTCTTTAGTGATATTTCTAACCTAAATATTGCTATGATTCCATGACTCTGTTGGTTATCATATTGCAAACCACGTGTGTAACAGCAGCGTTTTCACATAGATTCATTGTGGGGATACATCCTTAATTTCAACCCCCCCTTCAAGAAGCAGAGTGGCGCAGTGGAAGCGTGCTGGGCCCATAACCCAGAGGTCCGTGGATCGAAACCACGCTCTGCTATAAATATTATTTTTTATTATTTTATTTGCATTTTTACTAGCAACTCCCCGTGACTTTCCTCGTGTTATACCCGTTTAAAAACTGGGATAAAAATAAAGTTAAACTTTTTTTTAAATGTGGATTTTCATATACTAAAAGAAATGTTGTGCACTTAGATTCATAGTGGGTTTACTCCCCTAATTTCAATGCCCTGTTCAACAAGCAGAGTGGCGCAGTGGAAGCGTGCTGGGCCCATAACCCAGAGGTCCGTGGATCGAAACCACGCTCTGCTATTCACTTATTTTTTATTATTTTATTTTTCACTCTACTCGCTTTGTCCCTCGGCTATACCCTTGTGGTATCCTTTGTGTTTGAATCTGTGATGAAAAATGTCGTAAAACTTAAATGTGGCATAATGTACAGAAATAATTGTTGCTTTAAGTGACCTTTAAAGTGTATTGAGCTCATACACAGAGGGCCCACCTCGAGCAACACCTCGCTGTCCCCTCACATTTTTGATAAGTTTGTATAAGTGCCAAAAAGGAAACAGGATCAATTCAACGAGTAGTTTTTTACGTTTGCCCTAAAATTTAAGTGCTACCAAATCTTTGTTTGCTCACGAAAACCTTTAAGTAAGCCGACAAACTACCTGCCGCCGCACCAGATCCATGCATTTATGACTTCAATAACACTTTACGATTCCGCGTCTGTTTGAATAGGGTTACGTAACTACTTCATAGAAATAGCTGATAAGTCAAATGGTATGAGAATCGATGTGTATTTTTGCCTTTTATTGTGTTCTATTCTACCCCGGATTCCCGCAATTCAGTTTTTGCGTGCTCTGTGAGTAAACCGCCGGCATATTACGTCAGTAGTCCGTCATTATTGAATCGTCGATGTCTGGAGTCGACCACCCGGCTAGGGACACACAGCTTCGCAGTTTCCAGAACTACGCGTTTGGTTAAATTGCTTAGTCGTGAACGTAGACCGCCTAGTCGTTTTTATGTAATTTGTCATATAAATTGTGGTCAGTCATCCGATTGACTATCAGATAGAGGTAACTAGTTTATCTTTATTTTTGTGGTAACAAAACGTCCCGTCAGGTGTAGCATGTTCGATGCCAGTCACAACCCACGTAATGTGGGAGAGTAAACGCCAATCGTTTATCTATTTTTACTCACTGTCAGATAAATATATTTTTTCGATATAAATAAGTGTAATAATTTTTCTTACTAAATTATTTCAAATCCTAAAGCTCTTTATATTTTGAACACTTTAATCTAAAATTTATTTGGTACTGTCACTGTGGTCTTGATCTAATAAAAAACTAATGTCCTAAATATTTAAATCGTTTTACAAAACAAAGGTATTCTCCGTTTGTGCACATTTGGGGAATCTCCTGGAGTCGTTGGTGGCCAGCGATGGAACAATTTCAAATATTTTACAAATTGGAGGATCGTCTCCAACATCACGACGCCAAAGTAGAAGCATTATTGAAATCGTGCTGTTTAAAAATCATCTCATTTCATTTAGATTCAGTAAAAAGTAGTTGTAGAACAAATTTTCCGAGTTCTGGGAATTTATGTTTCAATTTGCAATTGTTGAGAAATAATTGTCTGTTTGCATGTTTACATTAAGTTCGTAGAGCTGATAAAGTGAGTTGTACCTACAGATTGGTTATAATGAACATAAACCTTGCTTTATTTCTACAAACATGGATGCCGTACAGTCGCTCAAGATAGCTCACGACAAACCTTCATTTCGAAGACCATGTTGAACTACTGAACTTAGTATATAAGTATCTTATACTGCATATAAGTATCTTATTGTAAATCAATAATCATGATTTTAAACTAAAGCGTATCTTACTACAGTTAGGATTACGTACATGCACTATTTTGAAAGTCTTCATAAATAAATAAAACGTTCAATAAATAACGAGATACCGACGATATCCTTGTACAGTTGTCTACAATTCAAGTGGCAGCTACTGCTTCATTACATTGCGTCTAATAAATGACTCTTGATGGAAGTTTTCAATGGTCCCAGCTTAGAATAAATCAAATAACTCCACTGTATTCGCTGTCGTTGGCAAATGTGTCTTCATTCATGACGGTACGCTGGAGGAACAGGGAATACGTGGAGTCTTGGTTGTTGAAAAATATTTTGATTATAAATATCTAACATCGACTGCAGATACATCTTGCAGGTCGTTCGTGAACATTGTGGTTGCTGTCATTGCTGGTGCAATAATGCTTGGGAACCGACTGCGTTTATAGTCTATAGCCTACGGTCTTTTTTGAAATGGTACCTGTAGGGCCAGTCCCAATAGATAGAGAGATTGCCGGTAAGGTAAGGTTATAAGAATTGGCCATTCTAACAGTTTATTTGTGTGTTTACAGATTAAATACAGCTGTCGCGATCGCTAAAGAAAGGCGTCGTCATTCGAAGTTTCATCACCTACCCGGGTAAGTAAATGCAAAATACACAATTAATCCAAAAAAACAGTGATTAAGGCGTTACAGGATAATAGCCACAGAGACGAAGGTAGAACAATATAAATCTAGGTTAACATTTATGATAACGTAGAAAAATACATAGATATCGTTACAATGAGATTATGTTACAAGAAAATATCGACTCCATACCTTTTTTCCGTGACAGACACAGACAGGTTTGAGCAAAAATAGTCTGGACTGTGATCGGGTACGTACGGACAGACAATGCATTCATTATTGAGACGCAATGCTTGCACTGCCACGGGAGCTGCGCGAACTGGACTGCGGCCATTCAAACTAGACACATACAAGTTTTTAATCTCTTTGCTTTACTTATAAGAGATAGGCAAACAAAAAGGATGGTTGGCAAACCTGATGGTTGGAAACATGCTTTACTCCTTACTTTTACCTTACTTGTGTTCGGTGAGAAAGAAAGCTTTTTTGTGTTATTTTTCTACGAGAATTATTAGTACCTATAATCGGGAAATGTATTGAGTGGGCGGATGTATTAATAGATAATAATGACAAGATTGAAATAATATACCCAGACTAACAGTCACTGTTCGATTTTTTTTTTAGTTAGATCAAAAAATGCTAGTGGGCATCGCTGCCTTGTGGCGCCCCGTGCTGATACAGGCACACTGCATTATAATCAAAAACACAAGTTGTACTCAGTTATACTCAGGGAAAATTAAAATTAAATATAATCACAGACATAATTAAAAAACGCGCATGTAGGTACACCTTTATTCCGATTGCACAGTTTACTATAACATTAGCATATTAACGGCATATTGACACCTTTTAAGATTGGAAAAGTACACAACGAAATATAGTCGGTATAGCTGTAAAATACAAGATCCAGCATTATCATCGAATATTACGAACTTTCAACTAAGTTGAACAATATTAACCTTGTAATATTTCAATGATTTTACCTTACGTTTGAAGCAGACAGTCGTGTAATCTAGCGATGTCTAGACATCACTACAATGGCAATTTACATACTACGTTTCAGTTCTGTTTTTATTATAAGAGTAAACTGCATAAAATGTTGTCGTTAAACTCAAATTTAAGAGTCTCGTTTCAGTAATTTAAGCTTTAGTGACGAATTTGAAAATAAATTTCAGTAACAAATATACATACATACATCCTCACAAACTATTATTTATATTAGTAAGATACAATTCGTAAGGAACGCCAGATTATCTAAAGGGTTCATACCCGAAGCAAAACAAAGTAAAAGTTGAAGAGATCAGCGTTCGAATCCCGAAATAGCATTGGACTCTATTCAAAACTCTTCGGAATTACTACACTATTTGTTGCCTTCGCCCATTCAGTAAGTCAACGCCTCACTGTAATTTGTTACTACAGGAATTCGACAGTTATTAGCCGAATATAAATTTTTAACGTCTAACACTAGTGGTGTCTGTTTACTTTGTGGCCTACGGAACGCAAATGGATATAGCTGTTTATGGTGATATTAATTTCGAAGGAAAATATTTTTATTCGAATCGTTAAAGAATATTTATTATTTAGTATGTTCTTAAGTGTGGTTATAACAGAAAGCTGTTTTGTAGAATTGTTATTATTATGGAGATGCTAGTATTTGTGTGAGTAACAGTTCTTCGTGTTTAAGACTACATTTGCCACATTAGTAATGGTTGTCTCAAAGGAAATTGTAGGCAGTTAAATACAATGTAGGTAGATACTCGTAAAATGTATGAAAATTAAACCAACTTATCTTCTATGTGAGTGATTCTCAAAGTTCACTTCATGACGAACCCTTAACAAGTTCATGAAAGGTTAAAAAAAATTTTTGATTGTAAATACTTCTCATATTGATAAAGATCTGTTCTAACTAGAAAGAACACACAATTCAATTTAAAAAATGAATCAAATACTCATACGAAGAGACTTAGGTTTGCTAGTTATTTACTAATTCGAATACATAAATCCAAAGAGCTCCTGTTTTTCATGTCTTACAAAATGTTCGCATCACCAGTCCACACTTTGGGAAATGCTGTTCTATTCAATTTCATTTTATATGCATTGGCAACTCAATGAATTGGGTACTAGGTTCAATAAGAGGTTGTTATATCCTCAACTGTAACATAATAATCAGACAACAATAATCAGCATCAATTAAATTACAAACTTTAATGTAGATTCCTAACCATAAACCATATTATAATTAGGTCCTTTTTATCTATCCTGAACGTTATTAACTCCAAACTCCACTTCACTTCATTAAACAACCTATGTTGTAAATTAAAATGTGTATAAACAGCGGCCCAAGAGCCCGCACCATTAAAACATTAATTACAATTTAAAGTCAGCGCATTGGAATCGAACAAAGGTAATATAGGCTCGCATTTAATCTGATTAGTATTATTGCACTCGCACATTTCCCTTGGATTTATTACAAAAGAGCTGTTAAATTCTTTGGCTCGCATCGGCCCAAGGATCGGCTACGAACTGCTTGTGTATGTGTTGCAGTCCATTACATTAAAGAAACTCAACTTTTATAGCTATTTTAGTACTTTTCCGAAAAGATTCCAACAGAATATTCATGAAAGAATTAATTTGAATAAGTAATGTGATTTTCTTTAAAATGTTTAATGTTATTTTCAATTAAACGGTAAAACTTAAATGAATTGAGTATTAACAAAGTTAACTTAAAATAAGTTGGTGCTTGACAATCATTAATTTGAATAGTGTCTCATTTAATTTCATGTGAAAAGATGTAATTACAAATTACATTTAGTGTAAGGGATATGATAGTTGGTTTTATTCGGCGAACTCTTTCCTTATTATGACACTTAGTTATTACACTAGATTCTAGTGTGAAGACGAAACTCGGTGACCGAAGAAGATGAGAACAAGTTCGGTGACCGCAATAGACAAACGAACATTATTGAGGCAAAAAACACAACTATTTGGCAATTACTAAAAGTGGCTAAGTTCATAATTAAACAGTAACTTAATATTTAAAGGTACATACTTGCTATGATTTATCGAGGCGGCTCCAAGTCAGAGGCGTTGATTCTTACGTAAAACATAACTTCGTGCAAAATGGAATTCTGGTTTCACACGCAACAAATGTTCTCATTATCAGATGAACTTTATAGTGTTCGACGAATAATAGAGAAAAAAGCAATTTAATGGATGGTGCAGACGAAAAGTACAATGCCTATGGGAAACTATGTACAGATTATCTGGACAAAAAACGCGTTCTTTTCTCGACGGAATATTGGGAATTTATTGGTAAGTTGTAATTGCTCGTAGTTAAAAAACAATAGCTTCATTTCAATTTAAAATAAGGTGAAAGAAAATGATAGACTTAAATTGTCTATATCTATATTGAAGATAACAATAATTGTATAAGAGAGAAACAACTACTCGTATCATAATAAAAAACTCTTCAAAGCAAAATCCAAATGAAATAGCCGAACCAAAATTCAGTATTTCCAATTTCACTCGAGATTTTCTTTTTTATTAGAATTCCCTGTGGATATTGCTATCCAGAAATATATTTTTAGTGAAAAAATGTTACAAAAATCGGCAAAACATGCATAAATCGGCAACTCTCTGGGGGACGGTAGTTTTTGTCCCCTGCGTGCCGTTCCGTCGGATGCGATCGACATCGAACAATGTACGACAGTCGTATGAGTACGGACGAGTCGGCCGAACTCCCAGCGATATCATTAATGCACAACGGGAGATTGTGTTCTGCAATCATCGTTAATTACAAAAGTAACAACTTGCGTTGCTTTTGCTCTTGTTATCTTCATATTTATTTTACAAATAAAGGGACTTTTTTGATGATGGAAAGTGGCGACTTATGCGTGCTACCAACAAACCGGTCACGTCTTGTGTGTGATTATTTAGAAGACTTTTTTCTGAACCGAAATTATTTTTCTCAAAGCATTAGAACACGCAACGTCTATTAAGCCCTTCTTTTTAGCAATTTGGAAGTGCGCTCGCAGGCTTTACGATTAAGAAGTGGAAAGATTCTGAAAATATAATCATCAGTAGACGGCCCAAACATGCACATTCACTGTAAATTATTCAACAAAATCGCAAATTAGCCTAAATTATCGTCTGGCTTGCTTACCGATCGCTACCCATCACGGGAATGAGGCATTCAGGCCCGCGGCAGCATCCCTTGCGTGACACCGGGAGAAATATCAATAATTACTATAACCAATTACCTTTTGAAGGAACGATACAGGAAAGGCTCCATTTTATGCAAATATACGTCAATTTGTTACTAAATTAAAAACAGATTTGACTACCAAAATATATAAAAACGTTTTAAAAGTTCCCGTAACTGTAGGTTGTTACGTTTTATATGTTCCCAGTAAAAATACTTTGGATCGATACTTTGTCGGACATTAATAAGAATTATGTAATTTACATGAAATAAAAATCGTCGATTATATTACTTTATATTGTTGTCAGACACTTGCTGGAATTTCTGATGGAACGACAATTTGTAAGTTTGTATTACAATCCATTGTATGTAACACAAAACTTCGATATTCACAGAACAAATGTGTTGCTATAGAAGAATAAAAATATCATTTGAAACCCGATACAGAAATAAAATGCTTAGCCTATAATAATATCCGTTTATAAGCTGACTATAATGTAATACTATTTTTATTTGATATTATATGAATTAATTTTGTTTGTGTGGTCCGAGTGTCATTAAGTGACGAAGATTTACTTACAAGTGCCGGCCTCACGGGGATTATGGACCCGTCTCAAATTTTTAAAAGAGAAAAAGTTTAATGTAAAGATCACTGACAAATTTGTAACAGAACAATGAATCGGATATTAAAGTATCCACTTTCATGACACGGGCGAGCGGATGAGCAGGTAAGGGCGCGGACGTATTAACGTTACGTATCGATGCCCAACGTGAAATTGGTGCATTTGGAGGTGTTGTCAATGTTGTGCCCACAGTTTATGGAAACGTGATAATAATCCCTTACTATCAAGGGATTATGTTTAGAGATATGGATGTAAGTGGGGATCAATGATCGATTTTTTAGACTTGCAATGGCTCTTTGGGATAAGCTTCATTAAGAACTATGTATAACTCATGTTCATGTCTCTGTGTAATTACCGATAAATTGAATTTTTTACTATTTGATCATTTTCATGACTTATGTTTTTCTTTTCAATGTACTTAAAATGTTCTATTTGTACCCATACCCCGTTCAAATATGCACGCGTCTACAAGTTTATTACAAAAGGTACCTGCAAATAAACTGCAAGACACGTACACAGCGTGCGTGACACGTGGCACTCACAGTTTGATTGTCAACGCGACAGTGGTATCGCACAGTGGGTCGCTAGTCGCTTCGCTTGTCGCTCAGCCTAATGCCCAGCTCGCACGCGATCCGACCGCTTGCAAACCTCTCAGTGGTGTTAAATGTATCCGCCTGCTTGTATCAGGTTACCGTAAAGGCGTGGGCATTGACATGTCCAACTTGTTTTGTTCTGTTCACTCGACCATCCTAAAGGTTGACTTTCTATGATCATCGACGTGACGTCTCCGCTTCACTTGCTTTAAAACTTTATACGGGATGTCAAACGTCAACCCAACATAATGTGAACAGAAAATACCTTGTCGTACCACGTAAATAGTCATTATATTCATTTAATTTTACTGTGTGATATTTAATTTTTATTTCGGTTTTCGAACGGAATTAACGTTTTAAAATATTGACTCGTCGAATGTTCGTGCGAGTATTTGAATATTTATGGTCGCGTAAAATGTCGCTCTTGGAAAAATAATTACTGTATGTGTTGTGTATGCGTCATGCTGGGCAGACATGGGCCTTCGTCGGGTTATTAAGATGTTAGTGCAATGCGCATTTAATGGGCTGTCTCTCATTGTAGCCTGTAAAGATATGCCAGCTGATAACCCGAGTGACGGGTGGTTGCGACTTATTTCAAGCCTTGTCGATTTATTCACAATTCAATTTATGAAGGCTATCGTCACTTGTGTGTTACCGACAAATCCTTTGAGCTTTACTTTTATTTTATTAGTCGTTCAATTTAAATTGATCACTTTATCTTCGTCTTATAAAATTTCATTAAAAATTCATTTCAATTTGTTTTGTGCTAGTACGATTAATGTTATCTGTTGTAAAAGTATTCTGAAACTTGATGACTTAATAGTACAAAAGAAAGTCTAACGACTAGGTTCAGCAGCACTGTATACACTAAACATTAGTTATTTAAATTCAATGTCAGTAAACTCTTTAAGAGTGTAATAACAATTACTATTTTATATATCCTATACTATTTTATGAGTTATAATCCTTCTAATGGGAGCAAAGAACTTATAGTTTGAGTGCCGCCGTATGGCGCCGTTGCTTCGTGAAAACATTTTATAAAACAAACCGTTTTTACTTGAACCGTATAACTATAGGAGTAAGGGTAATAATAAAAACTATTGTGTGCAATATAAAGTAATAGTTAAGTACAGTGTATGAATACACATGCTAGTATTATGATGATGACAATTGTCGCAGTGTGGTTAGATATAAAACACGATGTGAGTGTTTTGAGTAAACTTCTATGAGTTTGTATGTTGGTTTACTCGGTGAAGGAAATTGCTTTGATGCATTTAATCTTTTTGGTGGAACATAGTTTGTACTGTGGTACAGTGAATACAAAGTTTTATACAGAGAAATATAAACTGCTTTGAAAATTATCCCACGTACAAAACGCTTTGAATTTAATTAAGTAATTTGTATAGTAAAATTGAACTCATTTACTTTGTTCATTGGCTAGTTATCTTGTAATATGTAACCAAATTTTTTGATCTACATATAAGTATGTATATTAAATCCCTTTTTCTTTTCAATTAGTCTATAAACAAAGCTAAACTAATAAAATAAGCATCAAACTTTCATACTAGCTCAATAACTACCGAGAAATAACAGCATTACATTTACTTATCGGAAAAATATTAACTCGGATCCGATAATTTCGTTTAAATTTCAGTTAAAATAAATTTTAAACCATTTAACAAAGCAACTAAGATTGCCGTAGATTTTATCAATGCCTATAAAAGACATTGAATTTGCATTTTATCAGCTCTCTATTAAGCTATAGCGGGCCTATTCCGTAACTGACGGAGAATGTAACAACAAATTGCTATCGTATAAATAAAATGCAGCATCTTGAACGTCCAAAGATACCTTATAAAACGGTCTGCTTACTTATTCAATAAACGTTCACACTATGGGAACGAAATATAACCCACTTTGTTCTGAAGAACTACAGCTATTTGTCAAGGTGCATCCGTATTCTGTGAATTCGTTTTGAATTTACATGTAGGTACTCAATTTACGTGGGTTTGTTAGGAATTTGAATGGAAATTGCTGTCGAGTTGCACTTAGAATTATGTATAAGGATCTCAGACAAGTTCTTAAATAATTGCTGTAACAAAATCTTATGTTTAAGATACAAACACGATCTGTAATTTTTGCAAATGTTCATTTTCAATTTATTCGCGATATTAATTTTTATAAAACCAAACAAACGTTTTATTGTTAGCGTTAATATATTGCCGAGTGCGTTCATAAACTTAAAGCACCTTTATGAGGACCCAAAACAATTACAGAGATACATCTTCACAGCGTGAGGTGTTACATACGAACTGCACTTATAAACACTACCTCGATATATTTCTTTAAACCCTCTTCATGGACGATATCCCTCACGATGACAAATGTCCTCCATCAACTCCCACTACGATCTGGTAAAGAAAAGCATTACACATTTCACACTAGGTTAAACTGTCTCCCATAAACAAATATAGCCTTTCCTGGTGCAATTTCACGCCCTATTTTACCCGTACGAATTTCTAGCTCCCAATTGAAAATCTCTCGTAAAAAGCACCAAGCTTTTGTATGCGGATTTTTTATTACAGACTATTTTAGTTCCTACGGATAAATGACGTCATTCTTTTTTCAATTTAGCTTTGTAGCTGAAAAAGAAAATAAACAGCAAGCGAATTTGCAAAACATGTCGCTATTGCAGTATGTGCTAGTTGTATTTTTAACGGGTCAGTTACGTTAAATTTGAGCCATGTTTGAACCAGATAGCATTTAGTTTAAAAATTGGGTGTATTTTTAAGTTTAAAGTGTTTTGTTTTTTGAGATAAACCATGCAGTTAAAATAAATTGTGTTAGATACTGTACCGTGACGTTGCAGAGCACAATTTTTGTAGTGTATTTTTTAATTTAAATTAAATGAAATGGACTCCGTTTTCAATTACAGGAATTTTAATAACTTGTTACATTTGCCAGAAGTTTTGTATAAATAAGCTTGAAATGGTATATTATTGAGGTGGAAATATTAAATAACAAATGAAATAAAAATATTCGCTACATAAATTCTGTAGTAACGCTGAGATAGGTCAACATAAAGTGCTGGCTTTATTTGCCCAACGCCAAACCAAGCAGTGACAAAATGATTTGCTAATCAAAATCCTGGCGAAGCAACATTTAAAATTCTCTCAGCATGTGAATTTGTCTTTGTAAAATCTCGAGGCGTATTGCTTTCTTCGTAGCCTCATTTCGCGTCTGTGTTCCCGCAGTTAGAGGTAGATGTTCGCAGCATGACGCCACTCTGTGGCTAAGTGATTTTATTTGTGTCCACATACCGATGTATATCAAATTACTTGGCGCTGCGGCCAGCTGCTTGATCGATTGTCCAACGTGTCGCTAAAAGCTAAATATTAACTAGAATAATTGACTCAGTAGGCCCTCCACGGACCGGGAGCCCAATAATGTACCCATTTGTATTGTCTCCTTTTTCGTACAAATTGCTTTGTTCGCTGAAATTATTGTGTAACATAAACATTATAACAGGCTTAATGGTCATCCATTTTTGGTCAGGTTCGCGGTTAAGTTAATAACTTGGTTTTGTATTAACAAAGGAAAATGTTTGGATGTGTTCCCGTTAACATCGATTTATAATTAAGTAAAATATATTTTGCATAACTTTTCACATAAAATGGAAAGCAAAATAAAGGGCAAAGTTGTTGAAACCCACAAACAAGTTGATGCGTTAAATGATGCGCGCCGGGGTGCCATAAACCGTTCGCGGGTGGCATAATGTTAACATTTCGACATTTTTATGTCCATTTTACGCGAATTTTGCTGTTACCCTAATAATAAGTATGATGTATTCTGTAATAACCGCTGCAATTATTTGGCACATTGTAGTAACCTACGACAGGGATACTGCTTCGAATACTGCCCTTGTGCAAACCTATCATCCCAAAAGATAGACAGAGAGACATAAGATACGTAAAATAATCCACACACTACAATACACTTTGAAATTGGAACAAGAATTGTAAAGAATATTCCTAGGTATAAATTGTAGGCGGATTGCAGTAAAGAGCCAATATTCGTCTATTCGTCATGCAAATCTAGAAACGGCACGAGGCTGCCTTATCCGTCTGCCACTCTTAGACGTGGAATCGATTTGGGAGTTTATTCGGGCTGACAATGCGTGCAAGCCTGCCATTGAAATCTATTCTGCGCTTTAACTTCCACCGATCAGATAACGTTCTTTTTTCTTTCCACCAGTCTGCGAATTTAAATAAATTGAAGTGTACGTAGGACTTTACGTTCTTGAGATATTGAATGGGAAAATTTTATTTTTAAGTAGTTTTTGAAGCAGTGAACCTGAAAACTCTATCTACGTTGATAGTTATATTTTTACCGTGTTTACTGTATCGGTTTTTTTATTAAGAAACTAAGAAGCTATATCAATATGTTTTACATTTTAACCACTTCGAAAACAGAATATCCAGCGAAAAAACATTCCAATAATAACCAATTTAAAATCTGAATTATGTATACTTTTTCTGTCCGAGACAAAATAAATAATTCATTAAGTATAGACAGCGGAGGCAACAGCCTCGAACATTCAAATCGTATTTGAAACATGAGTGCGCTATCCAAATCCAATCTATCGAAAAACATTACATTCGCATAAGTTGTTTCAAACAAGGCGTGTTCTTAATTGACTTGTCGGCGGATAGGCAACAGTGTGTATCACATTAAATTAGAAACGAACGTTGTCATTGTTCGCGTTTGGACGTTTTGTCGTATCTTTTGTGATGTATTTAAATAACTCGAGAGATACCATCGGAATTTATGTGGTAGGGTTGTGAAACGGGAGCTCCGTACAATTGGATGTGACAGAACGGTGTTTCCCAGAACTGTTAGAATGACACTCGGAAATGGGAATATACTTTAAATAAATTCAGACATTTTTGCAGTCATTGCTTAATGTCACGGCGCGGCGGTATTATTCATTGAGGCGTTTGACTTTTGTTTTTAAATTACTAAACACTATAGAATATTGTTGCGAAAAGTCATTCTTAATTCAAAATTGTAATATCCGTTGAAATCTTATTAGTAAATGTTTGACTACCGTAAGTTTGTGTGTCCTCATTTAACGACAATTTCTTCATTTGTTTCAAAGGCACTTCAACTAAAAACGTATGCATGACAGTAACCCAATTAAGTTAATAAATGAATCTCATTACTCTCCCAATCGAAAGAAATGATATTAAAATCTCGATTCCCTTCCCTTTTAAGTTAATAAACAAATACATTTTGCAGTAAAATATAAGGTATCGGATTGCATGTTCATTAATAAATGAAAACGACATGATTTTATTTTACTGTCCGAAATTGTGGGCTCATTGATGCAACATTGTATTGGCTACAAGTATCGACACAGGGTATCGGTCTTTTATCATATAGTCGCCACGGACCGTGTAAAACGATACATTACAACGTGTGAACAAATAAAAAAGAATTCGCACACGCAATGCTCAAGACATGTGTGTATCTAAAAGTATTTACTAACTACATTGGATACATTTATTTTAAATAAAGTACTATAGGTATTACTTACCCGCGATTTCACCCGCGTTGTGCCTATGTTATAACATTTCGATAACAAATATAGAAGCTTAGAGCCTTCTTTGGATCTAATTAACCGTGTGAGGATTTGTCCGCTTATATTTTTTTATAGTATTTATCCTTAAGAGTCACAGGACAAGTCCAGTCTTTTTGAGAGGCATGTGAGGGAATACAGATCCAACTCGTAAGGGTCCTATGAAGATGTTTAATGTAATGTATAACGGCTGCAAGGACACAGTTCCGAACTTGTCTAGATTATCTAGATTATGGCCAAAAGTGTGTTGGTGATCTCAAACCCAGGCCTCGACGCGGGAATTGAACCCAAGACATCTGTCTTGGCAGGCGAGTGCACACTGCACATACCACTACAGCACCGAGGCAAAAATATAATATTAATTAAATATCTTCCCACAATTCTTTGTTCCTTGAAATTAGTCTCTACTTCCCGTTACGTTGGGTGGCCCGACGATGACAGACATAGGCGATTGCCCTTCACGTGACGATGACATTGTCATCTGTTCTCTCGATTATTTGGTCCCTTTTTCTGTTATTACTACCAGATGATGTGATGAGTAGATTATTATAGCCTTTTTGTCTTTGTCACTGTATTCTTTTTAAAAAGAATTATCTTTTTGGTAACAAATGATGCAAATAATTATAAAAGAAATGCTGTATTTTTAGATTATGTTGACGTCATTTTAAGCTTGAAGTGTGTGTGTGCGTGTGTAGCATTGTAGATGTGAAACGGATGGATTGACTGCGATGTGGTGTTCTTTTTAAAAAGAATTATCTTTTTGGTAACAAATGATGCATATAATTATAAAAGAAATGCTGTACTTTTAGATTATGTTGACGTCATTATAAGCTTGAAGTGTGTGTGTGCGTGTGTAGCATTGTAGATGTGAAACGGATGGATTGACTGCGATGTGGTGTTCTTCATTTGAAAGCCAGTTTTCTAGCGGTCATTTTTGCTGTCTTGTTATTTCAGATTTTAACAAACGTATGATTTTCAGTACCGAAGTGAGTATTCTACAACTACAACTAAGCAAAATCTCGTTTAAGTACCCAATCTTACTTCTTTTTAAGTAAAGCAAAAAAAAAGTTTTAAATAAAAATCTCAATCATTACCGAAACAGCCAAAGTCAAGCTGCCCGATAACATCTCTTCCCGTAGATTAGCAACTTTCCCACACAACTTTGAACCTTGGTTAAAAAAACCTACCAAAATTAAGTTAGAAAAAATCCTTTGAACCCGGCAAAAATCTCCTACATTATGATGTTATCACTGAGAATAATATCCCCATGAGCGATTTCCTTAATTTCGTGAGTCGAATCAAGGGATCGATCCCGCCCTGATCGCTAGTTAGTGATAACGTTTATGGGCGGACGCCGACTCGCAAATAACGAGTATCTTCAATAGGGATGATCGACGCACGTAGCAATCGATACTGACAACTGTTGCTGTGGCAATCGATTCGATTTGTCGCCTCAATTCTATCATTCCACTTTCTTCGTTCACTTTACTTTCAGAAAGTGAATATAATTCAAACACTTTCATTCGATCGGACTCATTTGATCAGCGTAACAGGAGGAGTGAATCATGGGCGTTACATTAATATCAAATATTGAACGCAACGGAACTTAGTATTAAAAACATTCATAACTTAATTAAAGACGTCTCAATAATAAATTGCATCGATTTGTCTTAACTACCGACAGTGTCAACTGCAAATTACTTTGTAATATTAAACTAACCCCGCCTACAATAACAAAATGAAGAAACATCGATTCGAATTTAAATTATTCGATTATACAATAATCGATAAACGGATCATGCCTGGTTTGTTTCATTCGATCACGAGCATTCGTGTCTGGATGTCAATTGGCTATAAGGTTGCGAACTTTGTAGAAGATACGAGAACGAGAAGGTCGTGGTTTTATTGTACTTGTTTTTGTTAGCGAATGTGTTCCTGACGCGAGATAAACACGTGACCTGCGTATTTTATATTGCAGTTGTTTTAATGCTTCCAAACTGGTGATACACACCTGCAGTTCGACAGTACGACGCTTTATAGCTTAGCTCCTAGGATGAATGGTGTATAAAGTTTAGCAGTATCACATGTGGAGACCATAAAGTAATATGAAACATGTTGACGTCACGGTTTGGTGTATTGTCAAAGGACACAGCTAAGGAGTTACTTTGTCACGTTCCGGTGTTAGTATTGAACTTTATTAATAACGAATGTGTATGGAAACTGCAAGAGAACAAATACTTGATGACAATGCTGACCTATTTTAAATTTAATTAAAATTATACTTTATGTATTAAATATCTAATTTAGATAATGTCTTTTAACCGAACACAAAAAGTTATATTGCACAGATTGGGACTTAACTACCTATAAACAGAATTATTTAATGAGAATTTCATATCGGACTTTCTATATTCAATATCTAATTTAGATAGGACAAGACACTAACTGAAGATATCAATCAGTACAGCAAACTAAACATTAATATTAAACAAACCGAAGATATCAATACAGTGCAATAAAGAAGTATTAAACAATTATTCAACACCATAGCTCAAAATATTTCGTCGAAAAAAAACTTAAAAACCAGTCTAATAGCTATAGTGTATAACACACAAAATAAAATAAAAACCGGCCAAGTGCGAGTTGGACTCGCACACGGAAGGTTCCGTACTTTAAAAAACTGCAAAAGATCACGTTTGTTGTATGGGTGAATTGATTTTTTTTATTTTATTTTTAGTGTTTGTTGTTATAGCGGCAATAGAAATACATCATCTGTGAAAATTTCAACTGTCTAGCTACCACCGTTCTTGAGATACAGTGGTGACAGACGGATGGACGGACGGACAGCGAAGTCTCAGTAATAGAGTCCCGTTTCTACCCTTTGGTTACGGAACCCTAACAAGCGACATTTTGTCTCGAAGGTCGCACCCTGCCCACGTTATCTCATTAGTCGCCGACTCTGCTCCTCAATCATCATACCTTTTTGTTTAGAGATTGGTAACAAATTGTCTAAGAGCTCATATCTAACAATAGTGAGGTATTGGTTTTGACAGCCGTCGGCACGGGTGGTCCAACTAATTGCTTCGCCTTGACCAATAATGTTTTAATGATCAATTTGGGACAAGCACTGTAATAGTTAATGTTTTAATGGTGTCATGATTTTGTTGTAATATTTTGCTGTAGTTATGTATTATACACATAATATAATATTTTCTGTTTGTTCATAACACTGAAGCTTTTAGTTATTTAAACTTTATTTTAAAAGTTTGCAAGTTTTACTGATAATAATAAAGTAAAGTAAAAGTAAAGTATATGTCTGTAATGTCCCACTGCTGGGCAAAGGCCTCTCGTCTCACTGAAGATATCAGTACAGTAAAGAGGATTAGGCGTATTCACCACGCTTGCGTAATTATGAAAAAAGATAAATCAATAAAATTCTCAAAACAATGATTAGACTATTCTATTTATATGTGTCAAGTAGTCGAGCGATATCACAACATAACAAAAAAATTAATCGATTTCAAAGATATTTTTTCACCCTTACTAAAGGGTTAAGGGTGGTCCCATAAACTTGGAGTCGGTGTGTTTTAGTTTATTTTACCGCGGTTATCAATGTACCTTCCATAACAAAAGAAAATTATATTATTTTCATCTGTTTATGACACTACCTGTCTCTTGTGGTTCGTCGGTGGTCTCAATAGGGATACAGATGTTGAATTTTGTTTACGAACTAGCTCGTTTTGTTTACAGAGTTATCAATTCAACGGGTTATTTCATCGTCTAACAAAAACCAAAATTCAACGTGACTAACTTCAGCTGTCAGGATTTTTGGTTTAACATAACATAACTCTCATAGAGATTGAAAATATTAGCATCACAAAATATTTTGGTCACACGTTGCACTGGTGAAATATTACTTCAACAATTTGGAAACTCGTTCAAATAGGTATTATATAGGTCAAATAAAACATCGGCGAAACGGCGCATAGGTTGTTGATACTCGGTTCGGTAAAGCAAGCTTTGGTCATACGTTCTTCTTTAAAATAAGGTTCATTTTGTCCTAGGTACACTTATAGTTTTTTAGGGTTCGGTACCCAAAGGTTAAAAACGGGATCCTATTACTGAGACTTCGCTGTCCGTCTATCTGTCTGTCTGTCCGTCTGCCTGTCACCAGGCTGTATCTCTAAAAATATAATAAAACAAATATTCAAGGGGAGCTCCCATACAACAATCGTGATTTTTTACCGTTTACGGAACTCTTCGTGCACGAGTCCCACTCGCACTTGGCCGGTTTTTTTTATTTGAGCGCTACTGGAGAGTAACAATTAAACGTTCTATCACATACTCTTAGTAATCTAATGAATATCATTTCTTTACGCGTCCTCATGAATGTATTGAAAGCGACACGCCACCTCAAACATGTAAATCTTCTTACTTACTAAACTTTATACATTTTCATTTACATATAAATAATGCATCAGTAATTCGAGTGAAATTACTCGGGGGAGTGAACACAGAAGGATATTAAATGCATATTAATCAGTTTAGTCCTGGGTTCGCACTTGCCTGTTTTGAATATATCCCCGCAGTAGAGGTGTTTAAGGTAAAAGGTTTGCTGACAATTTAAATACAAAACTATTACTCTGTTTTATTTCGTTTGGGTCCATATTCCTTTGAAGGTTTTAAAATGGGTTATTAAAGGATGGACAGCCGCAAAGATATATTTGTGACGTCTTAATTTTTACTATTATGTATATAAAAAGGAAACTTAAGATAGGTTAGAGACTAAGCTTTGAGTTGGTCTTTTAAACCAAATTCGTAAATAATTCAGTTTTAGTTGTGAATTAGTTATGTAGCTGTGTCTAAAAGCTCTTGTTCTTGGCATGGAAAATGCTTGTACATTATTGTTGCTTAATTGTTACGCATATGGGACGCCTCGGTGGTCTAGTGGTATGTACTCTCGGCTGCCAAGACTAATCTCCCGGGTTCAATTCCCGGGTCAAACGAGAACATGTTGCTTTTCAAACATGGCTCGGGTTTGTGATCACTGACTCTCCTTCATTCCTATTCCTTCACACTGTACTGATGTCTTCAGTGAAATGAGATGGCCTTCGCCCAGCAGTGAGATATTACAGGCTAATGCAACAATACAAAGTATTGGTCCCATACAACAAAACCAAAATAGACCCACTTTCATACACACTTACATCCCAAAAATAATTCAACTTGTCCAATGCCATAATCATCTCACAAGATCGTATTGAAGTCGACATTATATTTTCGTCACACGACATTAGGAAAGTTGAGGGTGAGGTCTTCAGAGAACAGATACTGATCATGACTTTAATTGTACGTGGCGCTAACGTAACGTTTCAGCTACAAGTAGGAATAAAGCTCGCGTTATATGCAGCCGGGTTAAATATAGACTACTTGAAGTGGTACGATTCGGTGTGAACCTGTGAATATCACGAATTATTTACATAATAATGTGTCTTTTTAGAGTATGTTGCCTTGTTTTATTTTTGACATTACTAGTTGATGCCGCATTTGGCAAACAAGGTGATTATGCCTTATCCTCCTCACTGTACTGATATCTTCACCGAAATGAGAGGCCTTTCTCCAGTAAAGGGGCATTACAGGTTAATACTTTACTTTTACTTTACTTGTTGACATTGCTAGTAGCAAAAGTTTAAAATGTTCGTTGCTTTATTTCAAATAACTACAATCCCAAAATAGTGACTACCTTAAATGCCGTAACTTATTTTGTCGCTGAGAGGTACAAAACCAGCAAATTTCGACCATTGTCCAAGTTAAACTGTTACAACAGCTGTCAAACGCAACATTCACTTAAAATTAGTTTACAATACACCCTCATGATGTAATTGGCTGTCATTAAGAATGACAGCAAAATAACCCCAAATATTTACAAAATGGGACACAAAATTCTCATGTAAGTCACGGATGATTTAGCAAAATATTGGGGGGTTAGTTTACAATGATCTCAGTGCCGTTATCACATGCTATTTTTAAGTAAATATCTGATAAGCTTTTAATTTCAATTTACAAAATAAACACTGAATAACGTTTATATACCAGCCAAAACGTGCAGGGTAAAAAATGCGATGTCCCTTTTTTGTAATAAAAATAGTAAACATATAATATTAGTATTTTCAAGTGTTGTTAGTGCTGCTTACGTATTTAATCCCAGTGTGAGATCGCGTCATGTAATCCAACCTTACCGGTCTAATTTGGGCCAAGTTGATTTGGTCGTTTTCTCATTAAACCAAATGCCCGGGTGGCCGGCGACGTTTGACAAGAGGAAATTGTCCCCAAGGATAAATAAAATTTGAACCGTTTGAGACCGCCTTGCATTAATATTGTTTACGACTGCAGTTTAACATTTTGCTATAACAAAAACAAAAATAATAATTCGATCTCGAGACGGTTCTATAATAGTTTCAGCGAGCTCTCGCATATTATCACTAATTGGATGTTTCTCTATTAATAACTGACTCAAAGTGAATGATCTTTATACTTAGATTTATTTGTAGGTTAAATAATAACAGTAATAGAAACTGCGACTAAAACAACGTATACACTTTGTAAAGCAACGGTAAACTTTTGTGTTGTTTTTATAAAGAAATACCTTTACAACTTTCTATAAAGTTATCTTAAGCGTATAAATATGCTGTAAGATTAAAAAATGAATATCAACACAAAGACAGGCTAATAATAAAGGTGGCCGAGGTGCCGGCGAGGTACCGCAGTGGACAACTACGTAATTATCCTCACTCCCCGACAAATTGCTTCACTTATTTACGGTTAATGAAATTCAGATTTTATAATAGCTTCCCGAGTTTACACCCGTTTACGCATCGGTACTACAGCACCATTACTTTAAACTGCCGCCGCCTACCTACTAATTATTTCTCCTACTCGCTCGCTCCAGATTTATCATCCTCTTCTTTTAATTAATTACTTACTCCGACTTTCTCTGACCGCTTTCAAATCTGCCCAGTTTTAATTTGACTCGGCAAATGTCTCGAATGTCAATCAAAGAATTGGCGAATTGTACAAACCGAGGAGCATCCTCAATTAATCGACTCGTGATTACGTCTGCCGCCCTGCTGTGGAGAACTAACAGACATTTTTAACTTGAATAAGTAATCTCGGAGTGGAGTGTTTGTATAAGGGAACTTGCAAATGTCTCGCCCTCGTCCTTGTAACTTTTTAAAATTCATCAGAATATAAATTGGGCTCATCCCTTTGAATCGGGAAGGTTTCCAACCTAAGGAAAGTCCATCAAAAAGGTAATTAAGATGAATTAACGATCGAGGCCGCTGCTGTGCCTAAGCTTTATTCCCTCTAATTGGCTCCCACGCCACATAATTTTTACAGCAAATTGCTGGACTAACGATTAACTTCACTCGTTGCCCAATTTTCTGGGACAATGGTCTAGGTAGTAGGAAATTGAAGAAATATGTTAATTTACATTTTGTCTTTAACCGGTAGACCGAAAGATTATAATTATGTAAGAAAATTATATTATAACAACTTGCTTTGTTATTCCGTCGTTGGGACGAGTAGATAATGAATCAATAATTATTTTTATTCAAATCGGACTGCTGCATAGTTATGTTTAATACATTTGTTTATATTCTATTCTAACTAAACTTTGAATAATCAAATTGTTTCTCAAAACAAAATTATGTTTGTTTATTCATAAATTTGATTCTAAACGTCGGTGAAATGAATCAAACTGAATAAATTATTTGCAAAGATTACGTTTAAACTTATCTTTATAACAAAGTTATGATAAGTAAGAATAGTAAATTTCAATAAATTGATTGAATCTAATAGAGTACCCAAATTAAATAGAAGATACTATAAAAATTAACGGTCAAACAATTAACCAACGAAACAGTCGTAATAACTAACAATCAAGTTTGACAATGAGCCTTATAACTCACTATTGATAAGAATCTTTTATTAAATACTACCACAATACAAATACAAGGACTTTATTATAATAGGCCAAACGATTATGAAATTAAATGGAATCTATTAAGGCTTTTAGTACAGGTCTGGAATATTTTTGTCTTTGTTTCTTTGAATGCTAATAAACGGTATTTAATTATCTTCTTGCCTACGTTGGATATGTGATTGGTGTTTTGTATACCATAATATAGCGTAGCTAGGGTGAAATGTGCCCTTGGTGGATACCAAATATAGCTAAGCATAGCTTAAGTGAAATATACTCTTACACTAATAAAAAACACTAACGCGTCCACCTTACTGCTCTTTCATCCAAATCTAATCAGCCATAATATAGAAAATGAGTATCAAACATACATCCCATCAACATAAAGTTTTATATAAAAATAATTTGTAGTATCAGTAATGACACAAAGCTCCTTAATTTAAAGACTTCCCACAAAGCTGTCAACTTTGTCTTAAATAAAGTACACTATTTGTTAATTAAACAGGAACAACACGTGTGTTTCCGGAGCTAGGGGTCAGGTGTCAGTGAAATCGTTGTCGGGTTCTCTACCGCCCACTGTAACTAGACCTCTGTTGTCACAGTTGTTTGACCCGTCCTATTCTCCAAAACTTTTTGAGATATCCTATTATTTTCGTAACCTAATATTGCTTGTATTTGGCATTATCTTAAAGCCTACGGATAAAACTTTGGAATTTAGTCAGAATATTTTATATTATAATTGGTAATTAACCGACTTCAAAAACCGAAGGAGGAGGTTATCAATTCGGTGGGTATATTTTTTTTTTTTTTTTTTTTATCTTTGCTCTAGGGAATGTTGCTGGCCGTAAAGAATTAATGTTTGTACTTATTGCTGTGAATAGAAAAGACATTGTAGGGCACTGTCACTTATTAAAATTATGAAGTTATCAGCAGATACAGCGAGTAAGTAATCCCCCTATACATGAAGAACGCAATCACAAACTTAAATAGTTTACAAAAATACCGAGAGTTGAACACGTGACCGCGAATTGGGCACACTGCGTTTTATCTTAGGTAGGTATTTTAAAATAGTAATAAGAAATCTATTTACAATGGGCAAAGAATTAATCTTTTAAAAATTTGGTTTTCTTATATAATCATTTCGATTATAAATAAGTATACATATATTAAAAATGAGCAAAGATTTGTAACGACATTTTATCAAACAGAGCAACAAAATAGTATTTCACACCACAAACCCTAAGCTACGTAGAACAATAGTGGTAACAAATATACCTACCTTGTTAAGAAAGCGAAGTCGTACTAACACGCAGGTCAAGATATTCTGGTTATCCCTTATCTACCTCACACCTTGGGTCGCTAGTCGTTATTCAATAAAACGTCGCAAGGCGAGCCCTTACCCACTTGAGCAATAGTCACTGCAATATCTTTCAGCAACAACTGTGCTTATACCGAGCTATGTGGATGTAGTAATGTGTTAAGTGATCTTTGGACAACTTAGAAGTGATTTTCGTAATAAGAACATTGTGTAGGAAAGAGATAAATGATAAAAGTTTCATTAGACAAATTGCAGTACTTTACTTAACCTCTCGTTGAGTTTATAAAGGTTTATCTGATACATACAATGTTTGTAGATTTAACACTTTTTTTATTAATAAGTACAATATAAAGGTAAGTAAAGTATTAAGCCTGTTATGTCTCACAGCTGGGCAAAGGCCTCTTATCACACTGAAGATATCAGTACAAAACATCTTAATACAACATAAATGATACCTAAAGGTGTGACATAACAAAGACATTATTAATTGTATTCAATAGGACACAAGCAATGAAAATTATTCATTACCACTGTTACGTTATCAATTACACAAGCAGAATCCAAAGTCATTATTAATCTGCGACACCACGTACAGAACTTCGACGTCCATGAACTGTTTCAGTAGAAAGATAAATTTAATTAATGTTACCACTTAGAGGCAGTTAAAAACTGAAAGCTTTTTATAATTGCTTCTTAAGGAAACTGTGTCGAGTTTCAATGAGGGGAAACCGTTTAACTGCAGCTGTATCGGTCTTGAGCGTATCTGTAAGCAACACTGTTCCCTAATAAATGACGATAATTTATTAATTTAATTTATTCACTGCTTTCCTTACGTAAGTAAATGTAGGCAGATATCTATTTGATACGGGGTAAATTGGGCAATCAAATTGGATAAATTGAGGTGCTGTTTTGGCTGAATGTTGTCTTAGTATACTGCGAGTAAAGTTAGTGCCGGTGGTAAGTTCGTGTAGGTTAGTGATCAAAGCTGGTGTTTATACTGCCTAGAGACAGCATGTCTCTGTTCATAACGATTGAAAGAACTAGGACTGACAATTTAACTTGCCTTTCAGATCACAGTAGCACTCAGAAATGTCACCCCATCCAAGTAGTGGCAAAGCTGCTAAACTTTAAGAGCAAGATTTTTATTTATGGGAAGTAGATGTGCATTCGGATTTCAAATATATTTCATTTATTTTTTCTAACTGTCAAATGCTTCGGAGTTCAAATAATTTTAAATTTAGAAGTCGACTAGCAGCGCCCCGCGGTTTTAACCGCGTTGTGCCCGTTCCCGTGGGAATTTCGGGATTTTTATACATATAAACCTTCCTCTTGAATCACTATCTATTTAAAAAAAACCGTGCAGAGTGGTATTTTATCGCGAACAGACAGACAGAAGCGGCCGGGGACTTCGTTTTATAATAATTATAATATGTAGTGATTAGGTATTTATCATGATTCGAGAGTATTTCTCTTGGTGGACACACAGCCAAATCAACATTTAAACATAAAACGTAAGTAAATAAACTTGAATTATCAAAATGAAAACTTCAATAGCAGTAATGACTTATAAAATTGCATTTTTCAAATTGCAATATGAAATGTTGAGACATATAATCTTCTCTCGATAGTCCCGCTTACTGAGACGGAATTTTCTATTAGTTCATGATTGATTGAAGACTCCAAGATTCTACGCTTTATGATCAATCCTCCTTTTTAGATCAATTTATATTTGCAGTATAGCTGAAATATGGAGCTGATAGTAATATCATCATTTTCTTTCAATATTGCCTGGTATAGCTTCTTTTATACAATTAGGGACAGAAAATAGATTTAAGGCTTATGAGAATAAACCGTATTACGTATATTTGGTATATCTATCTATGTTTTATTGAATTTTTATAAAAATACTAGCAAAGCCTAATTATTTTTTTACGTGTGTATATTCCAGTTATGTGGTAGTCTTTATTTTATCCTGCGAGCTTTTATGGAATGTAATGTTTGGACGCACTAATCTCATAAACTACCAATCCGATTTAAATAATTATTTTTGAAAAAGATAGCTACATTCAACGGGAAGGTTGTAGACTATTTTTCATCCCGAAATTCTAACGGGAACAGACACAACGCGGGTAAAACCGCGGGCGCTGCTGGTTATATATATCTCAGATATCTCTTTATCTCAAAATACATGATAGAATTAACAATGTCATCTACAAATGTCCATTTCCACCAAAAATACAGACAACATACACATAAATAAGTATAAAATCTTTTTCCAAACTTTTCCTTGTCCTGTGCTATTTCTAGACAATCTAATTCAATTTGAGATAATAACTCGTCTTGTCTATCCGATCTTGCTGTTTCATTTTCCATTAAATACGAGTTATATTGAACTGAGGGACCGATGTTGAAAGTACACAAATTAATAGAAAATCTAGGTATTTGTATTTACGCCTCGGTGGTCTTGTGGTATGTGCACTCGCCTGCGAAGATTGAGGTTCAATTCCTGGGTAAAGCAAAAAAAACATGTTTTCAAATATGGCTCGGTTTTGAGATCACCAACCCGCATTTGGCATCTCCTTCTCCTCATCCTCCTCGCTGTACTGATTCTTCAGTGAGATGAGAGGCCTTTGCAGCTTTACACAGCTGTGTGGGAAATTCCAGGCTAATGCTTTTTTATTTGTATTTGTTTTGAAAAATTGATGCTACGATACAAGAGTATCAAGTTAAAACGTAATTCATATAAATTGATATCAATAAACTAATTTTAGAGTAAGGAAACAAGGATCATAATTTCGTTCTAATTTCTGAATGGCTCATTTACTTGTCTTATCAATTCGTTAATCTATGTCAATGATTACTTCATTACTGAACCTTGTTACTTTAAAATAGCCTAAAAATATATTCGAAAATAACTTATGTATCTTAACGTCCTACTCACAGACGTCAAATACTTCCTTAGAGATTTGATGAGTGTTTTAGACATATTATTGTAATGTGTGACAAATTACGTCAAATAATTAATTGTTGATTTAATGTGGGCGTATCTGAGTGCGGTACGGCTCGATACGACATCTATAGCTTCGCTTTTGCCCTTACTGGTACCTATAAGAGGACTTGTCACCATTTTTTATGAATCCCACTAGTGGACAAAGTTCTTTACCATGACTTACAATCGTCTCTTTCTAAAGTCCGCTATGACCGTCCGATATGGGTTCAAAGCAGACAAGGTCACCTTTTTGACTCTTTCGTGTTTCATTGGAGTTATATACAATTTATTATATTATGGGGCGTAGTAGCTGTTCTCACTTGGAGTCAAATATAAGAGAATATTGCGAGAATTAATTAATAATATTATTGAGATCTAATAACATACTGTCGTCGTAACTAAGAGTATTACGACTATCGCATAAGAAACAAACGTAATCCAGTCAAACCACTCAAGAAATTAAACAGTTAATTTAATAATGTAACATCGAAAACAAAGCACTATTCCATTTTGTAAACATAAAAGCCGTAAGCTGAATTTTTTATGAGTCCAAGCGTCTGCCAACGTGGAAATTTTTAAAAAGGTTTTTCAAATTTTGTGATTCATCTCTCAACTCCCTAGAGGGAACCATAGGTACCTATCTTTGTTTAACCCGGGTACATTAAACATTTGTTCTCCGCAAACACAGGTCCAGATTTGCGTAACGTGAGTGGGAAATTGCCAAGTTACCTTTCTGCCCTTAAATCAGTCAATGTCGGTTTATATCTAAGAATCGTGTTCTATTAACAAGCATCGATGTTCGCTGTTCGCACATTTGTTTCAAATGAGTTATTTAGAACTCGTTGAAAATATACTTTGAAAAGTTTATTATATATTTTTTTGTAGAATTGTGTTTTTGATTAATGGTGTAGCTTATTGTAGTTCGACTGAACGCTGAAAATGGTAGAGATGTTATATGAGAACTTTTTATTAACGCCTTGAGAACTAAATCAATCTAGGACTTAAGCAATAACTTGAAGTTCGTGAGTTCATTAACGAGCAGAGAATTATTAACGAAACTAATCCCTCGGCCTATTTTACTTTGATTTGGTGTCGTCTGAGATTTTATTTATGTGGCGGGCATTTTTCCACAAAAGCACGCAGGGTCAGCTTAAGAGGGAGGAAACGACTTCGGCCTAATCCGCTGACTTTTATTTATTCAGTGAATTAATCTCAGCCCGCTTAGGGTGGGGACACTGGCCCTTACATTTTGCGGTCTCGATTCGATACCACGGGTTCTCGACTGGACCACCAGATAAAACATAAGCCGACTTCCTTGACACGGTGAATTTATTACACGCCTAATAGATTAAAGAACATGAAAGTAGTGGCAAATTATTTATTTTGTACCGGTTACCGTTGGCAGGTGCAACATAGATACTATTGTTGGAACTGGAATGTGCGTTATGGTATCACTATCTGGGGTATTGTAAATATATCGTATATGACAGACGCAATAGACAAAACAAGGGCATGAGATAAGGTATTGTTTCAGTATCTATATTAGTTTTACTGTCACAATCACAATGGATTTTTTTCTTACATTACATATCGAAATCACTCATTAAATATCTACTAATGCATTTGACGTCTCTGATGCATTTGACGTCTCTGAGTATGGCTGTCAGAGGCACTCACTTCATTTCATTAAATCCTAATGAAACTTAGTGCCTCCTAATGAAATACGTGAAACATTGAAATAAATTAAAGATTATAACCCGTAGTAGCATTGTTTGTTGGAAACAATCGCATTTAACTATAGAAAGCTAAAAAGCAAAATAGAAGGAGCGAGATTGCGTGGGCTTAGCGGATTGGAATTCCATTCTTTTCACGCTATTCTCCGTTTTACTGACGGTGGGTTGATATTTAACTGAAGAGATGTAATTTTTATTATTGCGATAAAGCCGTTCAAGGTTCGTCGGTCACGTATTCATCAAAAGAAGTCCTGTTTGTTATTTCTGTGCGATTCGTTTTTTTATTTACGGTAAATAATGAACTGTTTATTTTTGTATTACTGATTTTTTTTACAACTCTTTGTTACTTTCCCTTTCATCCAAACCATCCCGAGAATCTAAACATATACAAAATGTATATTGAGTAAACTTACATAAAAGTCAATAATCCCTTTTATAGTTTCGTTCTAAAAGTTTTAAATAGTGTTAACAGATAGATGGCTAAATTTCTCCAGAATCACAATAAAATGATAAAAGTTTCAAGTTAGTAAGAAAGAGATATAAATATTTAATTTTCTGTGAAATGGAACGTAAAAGTAGATAAATAGTAAACTGTTGATATGTTTATTATCAGTGCGTTGGAAAACATACAACTGGGCATCGAATGTGGGTTATTTTGGAAAAAGAACTTTTATAGTTACCGCTTTATTCTGGTCTTCCTTTGATCGTGTGTGGCCTGCATTATATTATGTAGGGCGTAGACTCAACAAGGTGATTTTATGAATCTCCAATTTAACGACTAACATCTCCTTTTGTTATTGACTCATTCATAATTTTATGATAATACATTTTATCACCTGTTGCCGTATCCTTTCAACCATCGCGATAACTTAACAACCCATTTTGGTATAACAAGTCTTACAATGAAAAGCGTTTAATGTTTAAAACATGAAGGATATTTTTTAAAGGAAATGTTTTTAAAAATAGACTTTATTTATTGCAACACCCTATAGATCGAGCTGTATGGAAGGGCTGTGTTTGAGTTTTCAAGGGTCATGTTTCTTAACTTAAAGCACCAATACATAATCTCCATTTAAAAAATCAGTTATGCCTGATTCGCACGAGCGCTTTTTAGCACCCATTTTAAAAGTACAAAAATAGAACAAAGGCATTAATTATCGATTACGATTATTGGTTTATAATATCGTTTTTAAAACGAAGAATCTTATTTCAACAAGTTTTGAAGACTGAGTGTTGATAATGGAGCATAAAACGTTGTATAATTATTGGCAAGAATGCTAGAAAAACGCCATAAAGCGCTCGTTCGAATAAAACCAAATTAGTTCAATTCAATGTATACGTTTCGTGTAACCAAGAAACCATTACTAAAACGGAATTCGTAACAAAATATTATGTCAAAGCAAAATGACGTCTTCCACGTCTTTATTTATACGAATTAAAAATAAACCACACGATTCATATCCGTCACATGAGTCTAAGTAGAAATATTTGTAGCGTCAAGAAAACACAGGAAACGTTTAAACGTTTACCTTTGTTTCTATGTCACGCACTCTATTACGAATGTTAAAAACACTATCGTAAACAATGAGTTATAACGTCGAAGGTTACAAAGAATAGCTTTTAAGGGTTAAGTGAGTTATGTTTTAAATTCGGTTCGACCTTCTGTTTAGGAGTCGGGCCGTAAGTGCTCTAACGTTTTGACAATAACCTCGCACTCTTGTGATCGTTTAGACGTGTTAGAGATTTTGGTTATTCAATTCTCAAACTGAGCTTTTTATTGAAAACTCAATTTGAATTGATTTTTTGTCCATTTATTAAATATTTTTAATATCGATACGTTTTATGTTAGAATGCATATTTGCAACAAAAAAAGTTATTTATATTCCTCCTCACTGCACTGATATCTTCAGTGAGATTAGAGACATTTGCCCAGCGGTGAGACATTACAGGCTTTACTAATACTTTACTTTTTACTTTATGTTTATTTAAAGTAAGCCCTTTTCATTATAAAGTAAGAATAGGGATTCTAAAATGTATTGTTCCACTTTTTATTCCAATTTGCATATCAAAGACGTTGAGAAATGTCTAATAGAAGTTTTTGAATTCCTAACGAACCTCGGGAATCAATACGCATTAAATGAAGCGTGTTTGAGCTTCTTACAACTTCGGTCTCAAAGTCTTAGTCTAGAAGACGAAATGAGTCGAGTACGGTCAAGGAACTTGACAATAGACCACTTCGTAGTGAAAATAGTTTGACTTTCGAACCGTTATTAATAACTAACCCTCGTTTTTTTCCAAAAAGGTTAACTAACTTTTTGTGGTTGGTACCATGAAAATATATTACTTTGATTATTTGGTTATTACTACATTTCTCAGTAGAACATAGTAGACAACCTAAACATCAAAAGGGCTTGTTTAAACTTTCCAAGGTAATATCAGAATTAGTTCTAAATGAATATTTCCAAGTTTAGGTTTTATTATTATGAACCAGACGGTGTAATTACTACTTATGTAGAACATTTTAAAGTTAAGAATTGACTTCGAAATAATCGTATACTTAGAGCTCTCTTTATTCACGTGCTAAATGTTAAAACTGCTGCAAATTTTAAAGTAAAGAATGAGTTATAATGAAACCAGAGCCCCAATTACAGCTATGAACTACGAAACGAGAGCACGCTATGAGTTTTGGCGCAAATGATCGTTCTGATTGTAATAGTTTTAAATTACTCACTTAAGAGCCAAGCATAATTTAATAACAGCGAGTTAATATTGTTCAGTGGCAACAACAGGCCGTGGAATACGGCCAATAAGTGCAATTTTATGCCGTTTTTATTATGATGCATAATCATGAATCACCTATAACGACCTTCTGTCCGAAGAGAAATTATGCGCCACACTCCGAATGTATATCATAATATACATTTTTAAACATTGGACCGGAACGGGCAAATAATTTAATGCTTCATTTCAACCGCATTGTTCCGTCAGAGCGGGACGCTGAAAAATTCATAATTTCCAGCAAATAGGTTGCAACAAAATTAGTTTGGCGCTTTGCTATAGAAATGCTTTTGTGAGCTTTAAGTATTTAAGGTTGTTTCGAATTTTTCTGAGATTAAACCTTCAACGGGATGATTTAAAATTACAGTTGTAAAACGAACTAATGTTAGACATACCACACAAGATTATACAAAAGATTTAGTCTCAAGTTGATTACCAAACATATAATTACAAGGTATTCAAATAAATAAGACAAACTTTCACATACAAATTCCTTCTTACACTTAAATAATAAGCAAAGCAAAACCAGTACCGCAACTAATAAAACGGTAAACAAATCCGTTCCATTCATTAAACACAGGGCCGCTAATATCTAAAATCAATTTCTAAGTACAAGCCGGGGTGAGTGGTTCACCTGCATTATTTATCGCGTTACATTATTAACTGCATATCAAGGTAGATGTTGTGGTAGATGGGTATCGAGGGTACACGGTGCCGGTGCCCGCGTCGAGTGCACGCGCTTTCCTCTGACGGAGATATGGATCTGGGTGTGCGTGCTCGTTGTTTGATACAGCACGGCATTACTGCACTAGTAGAATAGACATTATGTATTCGTCTTATTAAAATATCTGACGCCCTATACAACACTAGTGTGTTTTTGTAGACGAGTATATGTATAGGGTAAACAAAAAATAATTAATTGCATTTTTATCTGTTTTAAAAACATTAATATGTTTTCCTGTCATTGCCATGCCTGCCATAGATAAAATGAGTGAAAAGATATCAACGCAGACGCAGTTATAATAGAGAAGGGTTATAGTGAAAAAAGATCTATGCAAGTAAGGTAGTTTTTATCGTTTGACGTTTTTATCTATTATAGTAATCAATCAACATTAACCTTTATACAATACTCTGTAAACAGCTTTTGTCGTATCAGAATAACCCTAACAAATAAACATAACATCACAACCGAATGGTTAATCGAAAGGACTTTTAGAACACCATATGGTACAAGATAACGGCTTTTTATCGAACAATGCAAACATATTGTTTCGTATCTAATGTTTCATGATATTTAAAGGGTGCTTTCAAATTATGCGTTTCGTGTCGGACCGCTGCGGTGCCGAAGCCATGCGTTTGTCGTATTGTGAACGTACGATCGTGTGTTTTCATACAAATCGAGCAGTGCGGCAACAGTGCGTACTAAAATTATTTCGCGGTACCGACGCCGCACTGTTGCCGCACTGCTCGATTTGTATGTAAACACACGGCACCGCAGCGGTCCGACACGAAACGCATAATTTGAAAGCACCCTAAAGGTTATGTTTTTTATTGGATATCGAATTTGGATCAAGAACTTTATTCAGAAGTTGCAATCTTTACTCCATCTGTTCATTCATTAATTTCGAGTTTGGTTAGTCTTTAGGCCACCTTAAGGCCTCACGGTCTAACGTTTGAAACAACCGGGACCTACAGCTTAACGTGCCCTCCGAAGCACGGTAGCGCTCGGATAGAAATGTCACTATCGGCCACCTTCCAAGTAGGGCTGCGAGCTGCACGATGCTTAACAATCGCAATGCACTAACATCATTTAGCCAAACTATGACACGAGCACTACGTCATCTGTGAAAGTGGTATTTCACAACAATTGCATGAGTTTTTGTACGTCGCCGTCCATTAGTTCATGACCGACCAATGGAAACATGCACCCTCGAACTTGAGTGTACTCATAATTCTTTTGTCTGAGCAATTATAGAACCTTAAAAATATTGATTTCATCTTTTCCATTATTATTTATTTTCATAGCAAATCTTAAATACAATAAATTGCATGGTGGGACAAGAAGTAAAGGTTTAGAGTATTAAGAGGGTGTATATTTATAGTATAGTTATAAAGTATTAAGAGGGTGTATATATAAGTAAAAAGTATTAGCCTGTACTGACTGTCCCAATGCTGGACAAAGGCCTATCATATCACTGAAGATATCAACACTGTGAAGAGAATTAGGCGTAATCACCACGCTTGACTAATACGGGTTGGCGATCTTAATCCCGAGTCATGTTTGAATAGTAGAAAATATATATACATATAGATTGATAAACAAATCGGTGAAGGAGTCGAGGTATCCAGTAATGTAGTCACGTAATCATTGTAATCCTTCCAGCACTCATCTTTTATTGCGATTGAATTTTCAATCGGACTTTGATTGATTGAAACGACTGCGCCGACCCTGGATTGGTTCTTAAGTGGCAAGCAAAAAGCTTTGATAAATCTGGTAAATCTCAATACAAAATAAGAGGATCAAATTCTATTTACTACAGGGATTTTGACAGAAACCGATTAGGGATTTGAATCTTGGGAATGTTTTCTTTTTTCTCAAATTAATTCTTTTCAACTTTTTTGTTGCAAAAGTAATCCTATTTTAGTAATTAAAATGAACTACACTTGTTATGGTTCGTGGGTTTGTTCGACAATTTTGTTGTTATAAACAAATGTTCTTCATTTGAATACAATAGTTATCGCACCGAATGTTCAGACTACAGAGGCATAGTGTAGATACATAGATAGTCCGGGCTTACATTTACACCTAAGCTCTCCCTGTAGTGCCGCTTCGGCATTCAGGTAAGGCCCAAATTAACATGAACATGGGCCTAGTTCATTTGGGCAAGACAGCGGTACACAAAGACATAAATCCACTAGATATTCTGAACTTAATTCAAAAATAGAACTGAAGCAAGATCAGTATAAACGTTTTGGAAAAAAACTTTAATTAGGCTGATGAATAAGCGCAGCCACGCCCTCTATTCTTTTTTTGAACAAGAGGTAATCATCTAAAAATAAATTATAAATTAGTAATATAAAATCTTGTTTCACAAATTAGTACTAAAACGAAATTATTCGCACAGACACGTTATAAAATATTCTGCTGTTATAACAAAATGCTTTTAGTTTTTTATGGTTTTTTATCTCTGGAGATTATTTTAATATTGAAATTTTAACAGCTCTTTTTAATATATATTTCAATCTCGATGTTAAAATTAGATATTTAATATTCGTAAATTTCGCAATTTATTTTCAAAAGATTCTACGCTTTATGTATTAATTTCGAAATATTAAACTGTTTTATGACACTTTTATTAGTTTCAAATATTTTTGTCGGTCGGTTTATATAACTTGAACGCAGACGTAAGTTCGATCCTTAAGGGCATTTAAATTGACGTTTACGGATATGTTCTGTTTTAAATGACGTTACATCCCTTTATCAGGAACCATGTTCCCTCTGTTCTCTCTCAGTAAGAAACCAGTATAATATATCCGTGCTAGCAGCGCCCCGCGGTTTCACCCGCGCTGTGCCCGTTTCCATGGGGAATTTCGGGATGAAAAATAGCCTATGACCTTCGTGTTGAATGTGGCTATCTTAATACAAAAATATTTATTCAAACCGGATTGGTAAGCACGAACATACAAACAAACATACAAATTTTACTTAATATTAGTACAGATGTAAGTTCCCATTGTTCATTCCTATGTTTTATTTTACAAAATCACTGTGATTTGAGATCCTATATCCTCCAATTTTGTTGTTTGTTTTGCACTTTTCTACTTATGTTGTTATTCATTGCGCGGAAGCTCTTTACTCTCTAGAGATCTTTCAGGCAGTTAATTTACTTTCCTGTAACTAAACAGACAATTTATAGTAGTAACTGTGCCGCGTGCTCATTCCTGTAGAAATTTCAGGGTTTCCAATAGTTGTCCAGCTAATAGGGCTAAGACGAATCGAAAACTAAATATCACGAATATCGAAGCAGCCGTTTCGGAGTTATGTATAGTGTAACTTACACGGATTGCAAGTTGCGGGTAATTTCATAAAGCGTGCGTTCATGCATCCCCACGGATTGCCAAATCCAAAATTTTGAGAGGCAGCGAAAAATGGCCTAATGTACTCATATTTTTCCCTCCTCTAGTGCCGGATATTTTTTATATTTTAAAATATACGAGTATTAAATTCTCATACTGATTATTATAACCCAGTACCTAGTATTTTCGTTTCATTACCTATTATTTTTACACAAATACTTATTATTTTTATTCCAGTATTCTGTATGTGTTTGAATGTGGTCACCTTGCCCCGGGCGATGTCCCGATCCTGTAATTACGAGTACACATCCCACTAAAGCAAATAGAAACAAACCCACTTCGTATTATGTGAATAGGGGTTCGGGTCTGCCCGAAAATGTATGGAAAATATACTGAGTGAAGATGGAGAAATTACCTATTGTAGGCATGTAGTGTGATGGGAACTATCCTACTAATATTATAAATGCGAATGTTTGTGAGGATGTATGTATGTTTGTTACTCTTCACGCAAAAACTACTGAACGGATTTGAATGAAACTTTACAGTGATATAGGTTATCATCAGAATAACATATGGGATACATTTTATCCCAATATTTCAGCGGTAACGGGTACAATGCAGGTGAAATCGCGGGGCGCGGCTAGTACTAAAAAAATATTTCAAAGAGTGAACATTTAAACTAATAAACTAATAGAAATAATTGTCTATGGTAAATATGCCTTAAAAGTATAGATTTTGACTCTTTCTATAGAAATGAGTCAGGATAATAGTAACATTATTTTACACCTAGTTCTAATTCTTACTGAAATAAAGTTTGAAAGGTATAATATAAATGACTTTATGATAATTGTAAATTTAATATGATTGAATTTGTACAGTATGAGTGAGAATAGTCTAGCATTTCATACTATAAGTAGAGCAACTTTTACATATCCTACGACCACCCCTTGTTATATTACAAGAGTATCAAAAACAAATCAATATAATAACAGTTCATCCACCAACTATTTGGCATCAAATCGGTTGTGTACCTTCTAACCCTCAGCTTAATATTTAACGAGGGACCACAAATTATTTATTCACACAACGCGCAAGTAAACAGCCTACAGTTGTAAACTAACCGCTAGGGAGTTAAATAAACAAAATAGCCGATAGACCGGCGATAATTTCGGTTATATTACGGTTATTGCGGACCGGGCGTAATCTGGTCACCTCTGAATTAGATATCGGGATCTTGAATATCATATTATCTAGCCTATAGGCTAAGCCTTTAGCGGTGGAAGGCCATTTTGTACCTGAACACAACGTAATATAATTGGTTGTGTTATTATATTATCATTGACGTAATAGTCTATGTTATTGTTCGCTCCATTATCCTAATAAAATAGCCGAATTAATTGTTCGTAGTAGGCTTTTGCATGTTAAATTTAATGGTGGATACAGACTGCTGCAATGTATCGTGCATGCTGGTAAAGTGACATTGTTACCTTTCATTATTCGTGGCAGCAATGGAAGGTAATGCATATTATAACATATACATTTTATGTAACACTAGCCGCGCCTCGCGGTGTTACCCTTGTGATACCCGTTCCCGCGGGAATTTCGGGATAAAATGTATACTATGTACTTTCTGATGTATAAACTATATAACTGTAAGGTTTCATCCAAATCCGTTCTGTATTTTTTTCGTTAAATAGTTACATACATACTCGTACATCCTACACATCCACACCCTTGAACTCGAACGTGTTAAGTACAACACCTAATACATATACAAGAACTAATTCATATTTCATTTCCAAATCAAATAAAACATATAGATACAATTAAGCGCATAATTACCCACATTAACATGTTCGTATCTCACAGATATCACGTTTCTCCCCTACCACGCAATCAATATCGATAAATAAAACAATAATAAACATTAGGACAACCCTATCGGAGTCAGTCACGTGCGAGTTAAATGATCCAGAACGGGAAGCAATATACCTATTGTTTACAGCATTTTGTTGTCGTTTATCAATATTTATAATATCTATCGATGTGATAATGTCGATTTTTATTTATGTTTTACACTTGGTAGAGTTTGGTTTAGTTGTTTAAATAGTAGGGGACATTTTCTATGGTGAATTTGTTTTACTTTGGGGTAAGTATTGCTGGTTAAGAGAGGCATTTTTTTATTGATAGTATCTATGAATAGTTCTATAGATATTGCTATCTAGATACTAGTGAACAGTTAGTTGTCGACTGATACGCATTGGGAAAAGTGTATCATTTTGTGCACTATGAATTGCTCTACCTAATTGACCTATTGCTGGTATTTAAAATAACTCAATCTTTTTTACCCAAATATCTTTAAAAACTGCTGATTGAATTTTATAAGCCGTTACGACAATAAACCCTAACATAAAGATCATGGCAAAGTTAGACAAGACATGATATTATGATAAATACCAAGTGCTGATTGGTAAAAAATTCTAATTTCAAATATTCCACCAATCAACACACAGTATTTATCATATCATGGTCTATCGCACATGCTGGTGGTATTTATCATTGGGTTGCTTTAAAAATATGAAATGAAAATATATTTCTATGAAAAACCGCCGCCACCCACGACTCATGCATGTTGTAAATATGCAAATGTGAATCTTTACTGTAACTGTTAACAATTACCTACTTCCTCTAATTTAAAATAACTTACAAGCAATAACTATGTAAATTGGTTCATTTTAACTATAAAGTGTAATGAACTCAACATAAACTCCCGCTAGCGGGGCAAATTACTTTCCTATACCAATACTGTATAGAGGTAGAGTTTGAAAGTTTGGATGCAGGAGATAATCTTCGAAAACACGATCAGATTTTCGAGAATCTTAAAAAAAGAAAAAAAACTTTTCAAAGCATTGTTTGTATAGAAATCTATTCAATTTTTGGTGGTAACGTATTACTGTGGTTTTTGTCACGGCACGAAAAGAAATAACCCAATTTTCTTGCATGACATTTTAACTTACCCGATATTGAGCAAAAGTGGGTTCCTGACAATCTTAAACTTAAGGTAACTCCAATGAGGTTTAATCATCGATGACACCCCTCTAAGGTTAACGGCGGCCATTTTGTTAATTGATACTCTAGCTCCATGACCGTAACGTGATACGAATGAGGGTTGCACTCCACTATTCTTAGGTTTCCAACCAATGAGGAAGCGCCATCTGCCGTGTGTGTGCGTGCAATTGTTTTTTACTCTTTTTTTGTTAAGTACTCTGATTACTATGTAAGAACATGAAGGATTACATAAAGTTAAATGGTGTTTTTTTTATTTAACCTTTTTTAAAGTTAATGAAGTTAAAGGCCAGTCATTTAAAAAGAGAACAAGTTCGTAATTCAATTGTTTATAAATATTTTAACGTTTTTCTTGTAAAATGTATAGTAGGCACTTCTAGTATGTACTCTTTTTAAATTAATATTTCACCTTTTCACAAACCTTGACCATAATTTAAATGGTTAACACTCATATCATATTTTATTTGGTCTTTAAACTACACATAAAATTCAATACTCCGTATAGATTTTCATTGTTTCCGCTAGGTGCATAAAACTATAACCCATAAACATTACTAAACATAATTATGATTCGAGTATTTCTACTTATTACCAGAAAACGTGGCACTTGGGAAAAGTTAAAAAAACCTTGAACTGTTATACGAGTATACCCAATATATTGGCGAGTGGCGAGTGGGCGAGTTTGATAGAAAGCGAGCGTGCTAACGAATTACTTTATTGGGTGACTAACGGTCGTCTTCTATTAATATCACTCCAACTTGAGCAATCTAAATAATCGTCTAAATAATATCAAGGTACGTTCATAAATACATGTTTGTTCATATATATTCGGTATAACTAATCATTTAACTATAACAACTGAAGCATAAAGTTAAGAATCAAACACCATAATCTCCATCATATTATCATCACCTAATGTTACTTCGCCGCCATGATTCCTTCTACCTTTCTAGCGCTTCATTACTTGAGTTGTTTCATAAGGGTAGAAAGAAGGCCTAGGGGAGGCTAGTCACAACAATGAGCTGCTCTTCAAGGGCTTGAACTACCAATCAGGGCTGTCAGCGTAGCGTACTACTTTGTTTTAATAGCACTAGGTTGGATTAGTTTTTAAGCACCTCTCTAAACAATAGTTTGTAGGGGAGCGGACATGTTGTTATGTCACTACACGACTGTTATGTATGTACCGCTATTGTTTGGCTTTGAGTGTGCTATGGTTTGTTAAAGCGTATAGTTTTCAGCACGTTGTTTAGGTAATGTGTGCGTTTGCAATAGCTTTTCTCAAAACTTTAACTTTAGCTTTAGCTATACAGGATGGCTTTTATTGTCACTAAAATCGATGATATGGAGCTTAAGAAAAAAAATCGTATCTTTTATAGCTTCAGACTTGCCCATATTGACCCATTTATAATACCTGTATATTTTTCCGTTTATATAAAAATGAAACTCATTATCGTCGTTAAAACTGTCCTAATGTAACATTTTCAATGTTTCGTTAGATATAAACAAAGTCATCCGCCATGTCTGTATGTTCACACTTATCTCAAAAACTATTGATGAACGGATTTTCATGCGATTTTACCAACTGAAAGTTTACCAAAGCAAAAAGTCGGATAGTTTTGATTACAAATAATTATATTGCAAATATTGATTAACCAAAGCGAGGCAAAGGCGGGTGGCTAGTCACTACATAGTATAAAAAAGTCCGCTGTCTGTCTGTCTCTATGTGTGCTTAGAACTTTAAAACTACGCAAAGGATTTTGACGCGGTTTTATTAATATATAGAGTGATTCAAGAGGAAGGTTTATGTGTATAAAAATTCCCGAAATTCCCACGGGAACGGGCACAACACGGGTAAAACCGCGAGGCGCAGCTAGTATTATATAAATATGTACGTAATACGTGCTGACATATTTACAGAATTATGAGTTTAATTCTCTCATCGCGGAGTTAAATAATATCTTTTTGTCGTAATTGTCGGAAAGCCGAGGATTAAATCTACATGTCTGGGCTGAGCCGCAACTGTAAGGCTTTGGTAGAAACCGCACGAGGATTTTTAGGGATTTAGTCCTTTATAAAACGTTGTCAGTTACAGTTCAAATAAAAAGTATGCCACGGGTTTTTAAATCCCACTTTTAAGCCGTGGGCGGGTTTCATAGTTTCAGATTACCTATGAAAAATTTTCATTGGTTTTAGAATAATATTTTTAAGTGAGTTAAATTCATACGTGGTGATTATGCCTAATCCACCTCACCGTTCCGATATCTTAGTGAGGTCTTGGCCCAGCAGTGGACATTACTTCTAGGTTATTCAATTCATGGAAGGATTTTGTTCTTACTATTTACCGGAATGGGCCACTTACTAATTCGGACATCTACTTTCTAACCTAGGTGTAAAAAAGTATGCAAATATCTCCTTTTTAAATCAACAAAAATATTTCAACATGTATAACGATTGTGAATTTACATTTCTAATCTGAATGGTCTGAAAATATAGTTTAAGAATTCTCAAAAAATATATCTCTTTTATCCATCAACAAAAAAAATCTTTCACAGAATTAATTTCCCTTATTTTAGAAAAAATCTTCTTCAAAAACATACGTGTATGAAATCTGGCTCCAATAATAATATACCTAATATTATATATGCAAATAGGTGATTTACATTCTACCTCAGATTCTAAAACATATTTTTGGATGTTTCGATCATTATTGGTTCGCTGCTAACTCCACTGGGAATGCATAATTCTCTATAATTTACTCTTTGCTTCTTCATAAATATAGTGAAAGGATTTTAAAGGGGAATCACGAAATTAAAATGAAATTGCGTTTAAGTAGCATTAAAATATTCTTGAATTATTTTATAACTTAAAGATAATTTGGACATAGAATTGCAATCAATAACAGATAGCAGACAGATTTTTTTCACAAACAATGATTAATTATAAACATTATAATCATTAAACCAACACGAGTCTGTGATGTCTCACGGTGGGAATTTTGACATGACACGCAAACCTTTGAATCACTCTGTATGTTGGTAAAAACCGCATGAAAACCCATAGATTTAAGAATATCAATTACATTCAAAAACAGCTTTTGTGGACTTTGTTTTATAATTCACTAGCAGCGTCCCGCGGTTTTACCCGCGTTGTGCCCGTTCCCGTGGGAATTTCGGGAATTTTTGTACATAAAAACCTTCCTCTTGAATCACTACCTATTACAAAAAACCGCATCAAAATCCGTTGCGTAATTTTAAAGATTTAAGCATACAGACAAACAGACACGAAACAGAGACGACTTTATTTTATACTATGTAGTGATAAAGGTATAAAAACAGACACATTCCTAATGATATGATACAACACGATTGTTTCGTTCTGAAACAAACTACATAGGCTAGACATGTACTCAAAGAAAATAACGTATATTTTTTAAAGCATATGTTGCGGTTTTAAACAAATTTTATTTCAACAAAGCTTTGGCCGGATGCCAATGCAAAAAGCCCCACACCTGACTTGACATATTGAGTAGTTCTAAAAAGCTTTGCAAACAAAATTAAGATTCGACACCTTTTGTTGGTTCAGCGATAGATAAGTAATCGTCTATTCCTGAGTTAGACACCTTTCATTTAAATAGAAAATTATTCATTTAATTTAATATAATAAAGATGAGGTCCTCGAAAAAGCTCTGCGAATAAGAAAATTATCAGATACGTTTAAAGTAATTTTGTCTGCGATCCATCTTTAAAATAAGTGATCCCACTTATTTTATATCTGAGCGCTAAGTTGGGCTTGGGTTTTTTAAATTTAAGTGTCGTTTCTAGCCGTTTAGGCGGTCTAATTCTGATGTCTTTATGTCCAGTGTTGGCCAATAAAACTAATGCGAAACGAATGAGTATATAGAGTACATTTAACTTTTATATCAATGTCATATTTTCAAAGGGATGAAGTACGTCACAAAAGCTCTAACTGAAATCACTTCACTTTTCAAAGCGATGTTAATTCATTGCGTTTGTTAAGCAACGTGCAGCTCAGTCCTTACCTTGGATGGGTGGCCGTTAGTGGCATTTCTATTTGCGCCTTACCGTGCTTATAAGGGCTCGTAAAATGGACGGTCTCGGCTGCTGTAATTGTTAGAACATGTCAGAGGTCTTTCGGCGGTCTACTCTGACAACAGGATTGGCCACAAACCTTCTTGAACTACGATAGGTTATAAGTTATCAACAAAGTCTAGGTCCAATCTGAAAACTAAATACCCATTTTGAATATGCTCGAAGAAACTATCCAAAATACAAACGACGGCGATTAAAATCTTTGTGTACAAGAATAAATTTGTCGTCGGTCGCAAGTTGTTTGATCTACAGATTAAAAAGTCGACGAGAGAAGCAAGTAAATGGCGCATTTTATATTTAAAAACTTCTTAAATTTATAGTTACTTGTTTACTGTCGCTTTATGAACGGCAACTTGAAATGACTTCAGTTTCTATAAGAATAAATTTACCCAAAGAGCATGTTCCCGAGTCCGTGTAATGTCGGCTATAATTCTTGTAGCATAGTCAATATTATGAATTTTAAGCGAGTGTTTAACTTTCATTACTCTGTTTATTTAGTAGACATGTACTTAACAAAATGATATGTACTCAGTTGAACAGAAAAATAACATTACTGTGTACTTAGTAAGCGTTTACGATTCGTTTCTTTATTGCGATGAGATTTTACATTATTTTGTAATGTAAATTAGACATCTGCCTATACCGCTTTTATAAAACGTCTATATTATGGACGATAGAATATGTTAAATAATGTATTTTCGATGCGATAGTAATAGTAGTTATATTTTATTAGCCGATGTATTATGGGGCCACCTAGCCACCAATTTAATGCAAGTAATATTCTAATTTATTCTAATTGTAATGACCAGTCGATACTGTAAACCACATCAAAGGTCCAGAATTAGCATGAGTGAGCACGTTTGTGGCATAATAAAGTGGTAGTTGTCGACTAAGGTACCTTAGGGGCTAATTTTGCTTGGCGAGTAATGATTATGAGCTTAGCGTTACGCCTGGTAGGGACCGCAATATGCAAATGATTTTGGCCTTTAGCGGTCCATGTGGATGTAAGACGCTTCTGTACAATTAGGCGATATGTAACTTGCAAACTTAAATAAATGAACGAAGGTCAGTTTTGGGTTGGGGAATGGACGGACAAGATAAACAAAACACAAACTCGTATCAATTTAACCGTGAGTTATGTTGTTAATTAATATCATAGATGAGATGACGGTTACTTTGTGTTAATACGTGTTACAAAGTTAATACAGTTTATTATCGCTTAACGCTTAATGGGGCGAGTTCATCTTATGTTAAAAGTATGTGTGAATAAAATGACTAACTCTGGCGGCGAAAATTTTAGACCACCTAAAAGCCACCATGACCACAGTGCTGCAGTGGTGTAAAGATTGAAACCCGGACCAACAATTTAACGTGTCATCTACGGGGCAACGCTAAGATAAAAATGCTACTTCGGCCACCCATCGAAGCAGCGGCCGAGCTGCACGTTGCTGAACAATCGCCATGAGTTATATAGATTTTTTCAAGTATTGGCTTGTGCCAATTCTTCCTCACACAGATACACAACATATTAACAGTAAAAACATGCATATACTCGTAGTTTTGTAACTTAGCTTACGTATTATAACCGCGTACCGTAGGTCCGTTGGTAAGCCACCTTAAAGTTGTCCGACTCACTACAACACTACAGTCTGCAAATACCTTTACAAAGTATTCAACCTCTCATTACTACGGAAATGATATTAAATATTCAATTACTTAGCAGTAAAATACGAATTCCAATTAGTATTAAAACATAATTGCATATTAAGTCTTTGGATCGTTTCAAAGTATGGATATTAGTCTCAAATCTGATTACAAAACAACAAAAGGCAGATTTATGCTCAACGTTAAGTTACCTTACGAAGATTAACAGGCGAATGGCCCGTTTAGACGATTAAGCTACTGTAATAACTGTTTTAAGAGAAACAAAGGGGTGACAAATAATTTTGTTTACGTAAAGCTCTCTTAGAAAAGGATTATCTTAATCTATTCCTGTATATTTACGTAGCATTTGTTCTTTTCACAACGATTATTTATTGTTGAAATAATAAAATGGTTTAAATTAATTATTATGACACCTAGAGAAGTATGGCACAGTGCCAGTGAGAGCGCTTACTGTTTCGGGGGTTGCGGGTTCCATTCCCGCCCGGAGTCAACAATATGTGAAGACATATTTGTTGGCGACGACGTCTGGGTGTCAATTATATATTCTTATAAAGTATTTGTGTATGGTAGTAGTATCAGTTAGTTAGATTCCATAATACAAGTTTAGAGCTTAGTTTGGGTCTAATTAACCATGAGTGAATTATTATTATACATTATCTACTATAATTATGATAATCTGTTTATCTAAGAGTTTGATTTTATGTCTTCTTGAACGCGCTAATCTCAGATATGATGTTTCAGATAATGCTTAATAACTTCATCAATAGATGGTACTAGTGTGCAAGCTAGAACTCTAGGAAAGCGAAGGGGTCCCGAGGCTATGGTTAGAACTTTTTCTTTAATTTACATGACCAAGGCATGCCCCTCCAATCATGCCCTGAACCATAGTTATAGTAATTACCTTTAATTATCCATGAAATCAAGAATTTGAACTATATTTACAAACACCGTTACCCTACAAAAATAATTAGAAAAAACCAAGCAGTTTATCGTTAATCACATCACGGAAACCACCCTGTATTTCAAGCCGACCTTCAACAATAAATTGTTATCTTAATTAGTAATTATACATTATTTATACATTTGAAGGTAGTATAACAATGTTCATGTGATTTAACATGGAAATACATTTTTTGTGACCAGAGGCGTGGTACAGAACTGTGATTTAAGTGACCATTTCGTATAAAATGCCTCTTGTCACGCGTACTTGAAATAAATTGAGACATTTCGCCACATTCAGTGGTTATTTTAAATTAACTTAATGTTTTTACAGACATTTTTACGATATTAGTTTGGTTTTTTCGTGTAAAACGACCTTGTGCGATTTTGGAGATTTATTCCTGTAATTAATTGTTGACTGGGGCTAATTTACACACCGGTTGTTAATAAGTAATTAAGCTTGAAATACTTATGTTGTTTCATCAGAGATGTTATGTATTTAACTTGTTTATGGCTGGCTGGCACACCAACATTTGCATTTGATCACCAACCCGTAGTAGGTAGGCGTGGTGAACAGACAATACTACTAACATTTTCAGTGATTTTTTTAGAGGCCTTTGCCCTACATCCCTACTATTATAATGTATACTGAAACCAACCCGCATTTGGCTAGGGTGATGATTATTATTATCCTCCTCACTGTATTGATATCTTCGGTGAAATGAGAGGCCTTTAACCAGCAATGGGACATATACAGGCTAATACTAACTCAAACTACGCTGACTGAACCTATCTACCTATCTACTTCATCCCAACTGAAAGTAACAGATATATACTTTTTATCTTGTTCCCTCTTGTACTAGTATCAGAACAAAATAACCTCGCATGTTGATACAACGGAATCCATCGGGACCTCCCGTCAACCGTGAAATTGACAAAAAACTTGCGAAATCCATCACGAATCAAATGACACTTTGAAATTGTAAAGCTAACCGAAGAGTGGATTGAAACGGGAAAACAATTAACAGGAATGATCGACGCGTAAAAATTGGAATAATCCCCGTATTGTGACAATGAAGTAATCAAACGGATTTAGGCAGTGTTTTGTTTTGGATATATTGGTTTACTTTACGCCCGTACACGTCAACTCAATCATTTTTGACAATGTATGTCAATTTTTGACATGTAATGAAATTATGTCAATAAGTGTCTCTGAGTGCGGCTTTAAACATAATAATTATCACAAAAGAATTTATTTTTGTATTACATTGTTTTCTTCTCTACCGCTCTATTTCCATTTTCCAATATCAAAGATTTGCTTTCGAACGTAAACAAACTTTAAAATAAACAACATCCCAAACAGACAACAGAACAATGTTCATGAACGACTAATTATTCAAGCTAAACCGCCTTAAATTTTAAAGGACAGAGTAACCGATACCAACTCGTTGAAAGCCAGGAAATTGAGCATAACGCTCGCATTAATATTTCAACAACTTCCTAGCGATTAACAGACGCCAATCATCATGCGAATATACCCCTTACAGATACGGGAATATGGTTCAGTTTGTAACAATGAAAGTATTAGAAATGTAAGTATGGTATAAATGTATAGGTTTGTGTATGTATGCGAATACCGAAACGCATACCGCTCACCCCCAAAGTTAAACTCTGGAAATTTTAATACATCCTGTCTGGGGGTGTTCTCTATAGGGACTGCTTACATGTAGGCAGACTTTGAAACAACAGATACTTAGTTCGGAGTGCTTTGTATTGATCAAATACTCGATAAAATAACAATGACATGAAATTGAGATATTGTCATCCATCGTAGATATTTTATGGAATCAATATAGATTAAGCACAAAGTACAATATATGTAGTCGATAAACCCGCTGAATCAACCATTGAGTAAATTAAACCAATAATATATGTATTAAGATAGTAATTATAGATATTGTATGAAATATGTGGGAGTGCCCTGAACAATAAACAGTTACCCACAATCCACATCAAAGTATCATATAAACCTAAGCCTAAACATAGGTATCTTAAAAATGTTTTAAAAAAACAAGTCATGTAAATCGAGCCTTAAATTAAAATCTATTTCGCCCTGTCCGCTAGGTACTCCGGTCTCTCGAAATGTTTGTATGCTCACTGGACCGGGGCTCAGTATTTAAAAAACGCTCAAATATTTTCTCTGATTGCTTTAGCTGGAGCCAACGACTTGAATACCTCCGGTGTTGGCGTGATGTTGGAGATCGTTAGAGAAAATGTGCACAAATGTAAAGGACTAGTTACCTCCCCTCGGTTTTACCCGCAGCGTACCCGTTCCTGCGAATTTGAGGGTGAAAAGTAGGTTTTTTCAATATCTACAATTTCTTATAAAATTAATCAAAATGTTTGGCCGCTAACAAAATAATTCCGACTTGGTTAGTAATTAATCAATAACTTTTCTTTCTTCTTTATCGAGTGGATGGTCAACCTGACCAATCCTGGTGTCAGAGTTATTGAGCCGCCAAACGCCTCTGACATGGTTCATGTACCGACTACTATCCGTAGAAAGTAACCGGGACCGACGGCTTAACGTGCCCTCCGAAGCACGGAATCGTCTTACTTTTCGGGCAATCAGGTGATTCAGCCTGCAATGCCCTAAATAATAACAATCAACTACTAATTAAAACTTCTATTTAAATTTCTTTTTTTTATTACGACTGGTAGTTACAAACATTAGTGCGGTCAAAAAACAAACTCTTGAACTATATTATATTGGATATACTCGTACAGTGACGGTGTAAAACAAGTGACCTGAATTGAAAGCTTTGCTCTATTGGAGCTTAGAGGACAGAATAATAAGGATGAATGCAGAATATTCTTCTTGATGTAATAATCTCTAAGGGCTGTCAGAAGGATAGTTGTACAATGAGACCACGTTTTGGAGCTGTACGAGTATACGGAAATTGACCGCGCGTAGATAACCATTAATAGTGGTAGTCATTCGATTTTCGCCTTAAAAAGTGGTATAGTAGGCCTTTTTCTCTCACAGTCGCTCTCTGGAACTACCAATCTAAAAAATGTGATAGCCACATTCAACACAAAGGCTTAATTCCAAAATCCCCATTAAAATAGGTACATCACGAGTAAAACCGCGGGGCATTTGTCTTTATAACATCGTTCCTATAAATAAACATTTCCGACACAAACTCCGTAACTTAGTTAAGAATTTCATCATCACAGAACATGACACCCCGTGTCTTGCAAATTGAATATTTATCAATTCATCATTCAGTAAGGGAGGGTAATTAAAGCAGTAATTTGTAGACAAACAAAGAAAGTTCCTGAGGCTGCAGCTACAAGCTACAAGTCGAGAAGGACTTGACCCAACTTTAATTATAAACTGAATGAACAAGTTCTGAACAATCAACAACTTATATCATGTCTGCGGTATCGGAATAATATTGTTTTTATTAAAACTTTGATTGGAAAAGCTATTTGAGACGGGTAACTGTGTACACTTTACTTAAACGGTTTCTTTGGTAGGTATTTTTAGCCTCTGACGAAAAGAGAGATATTATGAGTTTGACGTCGATGCTGTGTGTGTGTGTGTGTGTGAGTGTGTGAGGGTCTGTGGTATCGTAGCTCTCAATCAGATGGACTGATGTCAATGCGATTTTTTTAACTTGAAGGCCAGTTTCCTTGCGGTAGTTCTTGGCTATGTTTGGTAGAAATCGGTCTTACCGCCTTGCTTAGGGATTTTTTGGTAATAATGATAAAACTTCGCGACATTTACAAAATTACTGATTTATAAATTTGTTACATTTTAATTAATGTATAATTTCACAATTTAGTTATCTACTTCGGATGCGTGTTTATTAATGAGACCCTAAATAATGAAATAGATTTATAATAAAACATTATATTAATATCCATTAAAATTGTTCAGTTGTAATTACTCTATTGAATGTAAATTTAACAAATTATTCGCATGAATGCTCAATGATATTCTCATTAGTTTTCGACTATTAGTTGACCCTGATAATAATATTACATTATTTTAATCAATACTTAATTGTACTGGCTAATTGAAGTTTTTCGGTAATAATTACTTAGATGGAAAAAATATCTTTAGGGTTCTTTCTGTTTAAACTTTTGTAGTCGACCGGCAACGAGCTGAAGTGCGGAGGTGTGGAGTCGACGGCGCGTTTTCTTTTGTTATTCGTTGCAGGACGACTAAAAACTATTAAATTGAAAGGGCATGAACGTCGTTTCAATTTATGTGTTTTAGCAGAAGGACTGCTGGGCTGCAGCCCGCTGCCAGACGTTTCTAGCGGCACTGCCAGCACTGCCACTGCAGGAGAACCACAGCTATCCGGCTTAAATGCATTGATTGAAAGGACCCCGATTATTTGAATAAAACTTATCTTCATACAATAACGAACTAATTTTCTTTGTTTCAAAAATTCATCTGAATAAATTATTAATTGGCCTGTATGAGAAAATGTTCATTATTTTCCTTAGTTAGAAAAACTCATAAAAATTACATTTTCATCAAAAGAAAAAAGAAAAAATTCAAGACTTGCGTTGATCAAGACGAACAAAATTACAAAGTAATTTCACGGTTCCAAGGAATCGTCAAATTTTTAATAAGATTGTGTAAAAAATGACTTTGGAGATCTCAAGCCTGGATTAGGAATTATATTGTTCATAAACGTATTATAACAAAGAAGAAAGGTGATTTCATTATTCGAGGACCGAGAAATATTTTTGAATATCAAATTAGAAAAACAACAAACATTTCGGCTAAATACATAATAACGAAAGCCCAGACTTACACACAGATTACTACATTAAAACTAAAGTACTGTACAGAAATGTTTTAAAGGTGTCAGGAAACTAGAGTAAAGTGAATAGCAAACAAGAAAGATCTACGTTAAGTAACAATGCTGCCATAAGACGATTATATTCAAGCCCTCGTGACAGATATTGAAACAATTTTAACCATTTTACTATTAATTGAAACGTACGTTGATGTCATTATTATTTGTTGAAACGGGAACTTACGTACGCGGAGGTTACTGTTGAGTTGTCCCTCAACACGTTTCGGCCACATACGGTGGCCTTCATCAGGAGGTGGGTGAAGCGCTCGCGACAGCGTCTCTCCCCGCACTGCCGGCCGCCGCGGCTCGCGCCTCGCGCGCCGCCGCGCGGAGCGCGCGCGCAGAGAGCTGTTGTTGTGGCTGTTGAGGTGGTTGGGGGGGTTGCGCACGCGTGGGCTCGCGTTGTATCGGCGAGAGAGAGCCTTCACGGGAATTGTCCGTGCTCCCGGAGTCCGTTGCATGCTGAGGCCGAACACAGTACGAACTCACGGTGTCTCCACTAACCCCGTTTGTGACCCTCTCCGAAGATAGCTGGAGGCATGGTTTCCAGGCCGCAGGCAGCATCCATCCACTATCTCTGTTAAAGTTCGGACAACGACTTATTTCTATGGCCTCGCGAATTTTCCGGGACACGTAGCGTTTTCCCACGGGCTACGATTCGCGTCTGGTCAAACCTAATAAAATGAGTCGTGTCCGAAACTATAGCGTGTTCAGCCACCGCTGACCGGTTTATATCCACCTTCTTCAGCGCACGAATGTGTTCGGTGAGCCTGGTAGATACATTCCTCTTCGTCTCGCCGATATAAAACTTCCCACACTCGCAGGGTATCTTGTACACCCCGGGGACCCCCAACGGTTCCCTATCCTTCGGCGATCGAAGTAACTGCCTTAGTTGTGTAGCCGGACGAAAGATGGTCTTGATATCGTATTTGCGGCGCATCATATGTCCGATTTTGTCCGTAACACCTTTTATGTAAGGCAGGTACATCAGCGCCCTGTCTGCTGTGGGCTCCCGGGTGCGGCACGACGTATTTGCAACACGTAAACTGTGTCTCCAGCTGTAACCGTTTCTCTCTAGCACTCCCCGCACATGATAGAGCTCGGCGTCCAGGTATTCGGGATCACATAATCTCAGGGCTCTGTTGATTAGCGTCCTTGGAACCGATGCGGTGTGCGAAGGGTGGTGGTGGGAGTCAGCCCTCAAGTATCGATCCGTATGTGTTGTCTTGCGGTATACAGTGTGTGATAATCGTCCATTCGTCCCTCGCTTGACTAACACATCCAGAAAAGGTAATTCCCCATCCCGCTCCGTCTCTACAGTGAACGATATCTTGGGATGTTTACCATTGAGAGTGTCTAATAGCTCTGTTACGGAATCTCTGTGAACTATTGCAAATACGTCGTCCACGTATCTCCACCAGTGTCTCGGCCTGCACGGGATCGACTCCAACGTAGTGCGCTCAAACCACTCCATGAATATGTTAGCGACTACGGGTGCTATCGGTGATCCCATGGCTACCCCATCCTTTTGTATATAAAAATCCCCCCGCCACATAAAATACCCACTTCTCAAGGTACAGTCCACTAAGTGTAAGTACTCGATAGGTGTAGAGTTTGTTAACATAAGTTCTGTTAAAATTGTGATGGTGTCCTCTATCGGTACATTAGTGAAGAGAGAAGCGACGTCAAAACTCACCATGAGTTCCTGTTCGCCAAGGACTACCCCGTCTAGTAGCTGCGTGAAGTGTGTCGAGTCCTTGACGAAGCTGGTGGTCTTGCCTATAAATTGTTGCAGTAGATCCGACAAGAAACGCGCCGTCCTGTAAGTGGGTGAGTCAATCTGACTCACTATAGGTCGTAAAGGCCAGTCTTGTTTGTGGATCTTTGGCAATCCATATATCTTGGGCGGTGTTGGATTTGGCGGCCGGAGGGATTTACCCACGTCATCAGGCAACAGTGATAAAAGCTTATTAAGCCGGTTAGTGACTCTCGCAGTTGGGTTGTATTTGACCTTCACATAAGTTGTCGTGTCACTCACCAAGTCACTAATCTTCCGCTCATAGTCCGCTGTGTTCACGATCACTGTTGCATTGCCCTTATCCGCAGGTAATATCAAAAGGTCCGGGTTCCTCTTCAGGCACCAAAATGTAAACGCACCTGCCCTCCTGCGTAGGGTGCGCGGGATCCTATGGGCAGGATGTGTTCACAGTGAAGGGGGGAACCTACCCACCTAGCTCCGTACGTTCCCTACTTCCTAACACCCTAACTCCCAAGATTAGATGATCTAACTTGGACCCTAAACGTGTGTACCTATACCTAGCGCCCTAACCATAGGTCGTGTAGATATATACACATATAGATAAGTGCGGGATGTCTGTTGACGGAGACCTATGACAACAGACGGACAGAGGGTAATTGGGATTTTCTCACTGCCGGTCAAGCAGACTCACAAGACCGATCTACTGATGGCTAAGGGTGTCTTGGCCACAGTGAGAGGACACTTACTCGTGGCTGCAATAGCCCTTCCAGCGGTTGCTGGGCACAGCTCGATCTTCTTAGGGTCTTCTTGGGGAGGAGTAAAACTCGACTCGACTTCTGGTTTCCAACTCTCGGTGTTACGGACAAAATCGGACATATGATGCGCCGCAAATACGATATCAAGACCATCTTTCGTCCGGCTACACAACTAAGGCAGTTACTTCGATCGCCGAAGGATAGGGAACCGTTGGGGGTCCCCGGGGTGTACAAGATACCCTGCGAGTGTGGGAAGTTTTATATCGGCGAGACGAAGAGGAATGTATCTACCAGGCTCACCGAACACATTCGTGCGCTGAAGAAGGTGGATATAAACCGGTCAGCGGTGGCTGAACACGCTATAGTTTCGGACACGACTCATTTTATTAGGTTTGACCAGACGCGAATCGTAGCCCGGGAGAAACGCTACGTGTCCCGGAAAATTCGCGAGGCCATAGAAATAAGTCGTTGTCCGAACTTTAACAGAGATAGTGGATGGATGCTGCCTGCGGCCTGGAAACCATGCCTCCAGCTATCTTCGGAGAGGGTCACAAACGGGGTTAGTGGAGACACCGTGAGTTCGTACTGTGTTCGGCCTCAGCATGCAACGGACTCCGGGAGCACGGACAATTCCCGTGAAGGCTCTCTCTCGCCGATACAACGCGAGCCCACGCGTGCGCAACCCCCCCAACCACCTCAACAGCCACAACAACAGCTCTCTGCGCGCGCGCTCCGCGCGGCGGCGCGCGAGGCGCGAGCCGCGGCGGCCGGCAGTGCGGGGAGAGACGCTGTCGCGAGCGCTTCACCCACCTCCTGATGAAGGCCACCGTATGTGGCCGAAACGTGTTGAGGGACAACTCAACAGTAACCTCCGCGTCCGTAAGTTCCCGTTTCAACAAATAATAACAATTTTAACCGGCTAAAGCCTTACAAAGCAATTTGCTTGAGTAAACAATCTGTATTCCGGCGAGCGCTCGACATCTTGCGACCCGTTTTTGTTTCCACCTTCCGTTAACTTCTTTCGTTTTAGAGCAGACATGTCTTTAAAAATGTACTTCTAATGTCCGCGACTTGAATTCAGAACAAATGCTTCTTTTATGAATGACTTCGCATTAAAATTGTATGCTTTTAGTCGAGTTGTTGCTGAACAAAGGTTTGCGCTAAGCAACGAAATTTGTTCTTGCAATCGTGTTTATTGTGTTAAAGTTACGATTTTCATGAAATAATTGTATTAACTTCTACTACGATGTAACCAAAAACTCCCGAAGGTTGGAGTCCAACTTTTTAGACCACCTAAAGCCTTCCAAATGGGCAAATAACCGACTAACAAACTAGACAATTGAAATTGTACTTAAAAAAGCCAGCTAACCTTCATAACCTAGGTAGAATACCTAGATATGCTTCTATTATACCACAATTAAATCCCAAATTACTATAATAATGTATTACTTTCTTACTTATTACCATTTAAAAATTTAATTAAGTATTTATAATGAGGATCTGCATAGTGACAGTGAGATGTCGGTCCGCAAACGAATGCTGACAATGAGTAAACCACGAAACGTGGATAGGGGCGTCTGTAACACGGCGAGATAATCCAATTATCCGAGCGGGCTGAACCGGCGGCCAATTAGACGCCAACTACAACTTGTAGGTGTTCTCAGTACAACTGCTATTTATATTCCCGACATGTCGATGTACAGTCGTGGTGAGAAAAGGTTCTTCTCCTTCATCAATTCTCCTGATTTTCTTTTTGCATTGCGTTGTAATTTGAGTTTTTCAAACAACGGAAAATTTGATAGTAATAAAAACGTTTATTTTTGAATCGCAAGTAGACAAAAAATACATGTGTTTAATACTTTGACCTCTCTTGTAATATTTATTGACTCTTGTTCTCTTTGACTACCTGCATAGTGCTTCAACTCTAAAGGTAACCTAAATGTGACGTGATAAAGATATTGAAAACTGTCAAAGGTTTTTCTATCAAGACTGTACACCACTATGAATTCAATGTTTTATAGAATTGATTTGGCTTAGAGGCTTGGAGGTTTTATGGATTTGAATCGAGCAAAGGTGATTTATTTAATTAGTTTTTGTAATCAATTCAAAGAGATACCTTTTAATCGATTTAGCGCATACATCATTAAAAACAATTGGATATCACTTGGACGGATCTAAACGGAATATTTAACGCAACAACAACGTTACAAATAAAATGAAATCTGTAATGCAAGTCTGAATAGCTATTGCTATTAGTAAACTAATGAGAAATGCCACACTCACCGACCACGGCACAATAGACTTCACTGGTAGGCTTGCATATGTTATGTATGTAAGCGTGTGATGTGGAATTATCATGAAACCTATTATACTTCACCACTGAATAGAAATTTGAAGGCATTTTTCACCACTGGTCTTGTTATAATGTGTCTTCCATATCTTTTTTGTTTTTAATAGTTCTGCATGCATAATATTAAAAACAAAAATGATTTTCACAAAATTATCTACCAACGTTTAATTAACCAAAAGCACAAGTAATTTAATTAAAATTTAATTAGAGAACAAAGCTTGCATGTATAAAATTTACTTATTTTCCAACTACAAAGTTTTACTGAACAAAGTAACAAATCTAGCTGGTGTAATTACGAGATCAAAAACATAGATGAGGGCACGTGGGATTAGCTTTGAATTACAAACTAGAGGGTGGAATACATCGTTTTTCTCTTGTTTCTGATACTCTACTATTTATGTTCTTTCCTGTGATCTCTGGATTAATACAATGTATCTAAAAGGCAACTGCATTCAAAGCTCGTTCAAATAAGTAACGCCGATAAGAAAACAAACCATATTGCATTCAATCCTGGCGTTGAATCATCTGCACTAAATTAATACAATTTCCAATCGTGGTCAGTAGAAACCATTAATTTATTAGAAGTGATTATATAAAAGCGTCTAACATTGAAAGGCGAATGGCGTATTTTAAAGCTAGAAATGCATTCGACCTAAATCCGACACAATGGGCGATGTTTTCGGGAACACAATGCGTCCCATCGTTCACTCCCACTGCAGTTTGTTCAGGTGCTCGCGACTTTTGAACACAGAATTTTAAACTAACATTTTATTTTTAAAATATAGACATAATTTAAGGCTTGCAAATCTTTTGTATTCATCGAGGAAACTAAGGATCCTTAATGTTTGTTTTTGTTATAGTAAACTGGGTCGTATACTTGCTCTAGATAGACAAGGACATTAACAAGGTTCTTATGTTTCCATCTAGTGGAATGATTATATGAACACCATGTTGGTGCGCCGAAGCTCAGGCCATACCTTCTCTCCGATATCTGATACGGTACGCGATAGACGGCAAGCACTTGTAGGATAATTCAATTAATGATGCATGCAAGCAAAATTGCTTTATCATGCGATACTGTAATAAATAAGCGGGTCTGAAAAGCCAAACATAAACTATCGCTTCCAAAAGTTTTGGTGGCAGAAACTGCAGTTAATATACTGTTGTTTTGAACATTATTTAACTGGTGTGTAAACAATTTGTGGTAAAAGAACTTGCATTAATATTGTTTCATGTTTATGAACTAAGTTTCCATTCCTATTTAGTTTGTAATATAACAAACTTGAGGCACGATTACAAAGGTCGTTTGCCGCATGCAACATTTATTGACAGCTACTGACAGTGTAACGAATACAATATTTGACCGCATTCGATGAACGGTTGCAGTTGTCAAACAACTAGGTGTTGGTAGTCGGTCGATAACTGAGTGTGAAAAGATGACGTTGGCGATCGGAGTAGATTGAAAAAAGATCGGCGACCGCAATAGACACACATATAGTGTTTTATCTATGATTCGAACTGTATCTATATATCCTTGTAATATCAAAGTTGAAGAGTTTGATTTTTGTTTGTAATAACACAAATCTAAGAAACTGCCAGTACGATTCAAATATTTTTTTCTGTATTGAATTTGGCTATAATTCAAGGGGAAGGTTTTTATCTCGAAATTCCCACAAGAAAGGACATAAGAGGATTTTGTATAGAACAGTGGGAATTTCGTGGTTTTCTTGTACACTTATGTAGCTGAGTAGCAATTATTAATTAAGACATTTTGTATACAACTTGTACGTTTTAGTAGGCCAAACTTCGTATAACAAGCGCCGGAACAACTTGTGTTAAAGTAAAGTACTTTTCTTTCAATTCAAATTCCTATTGAGAGTTGAACGGGGACTGCATCTTGTATAGTCGACCGATTTTAAGTGCAAAACGTCGTCATGTTCCACATTTAGATGTACTGGATTCGGAGTTCCTTCCTCACCCAGAGATACTTGTAACCGATTTTATTACATTTGTTTACTGTTTTATCTTTAAAAGTTCGGTTCGACGTTGGATGACAAAAAGGTATCACACGGAAATTGAAGGTGTGGAGAAAGATTTACGATTTTTCGACACAGGACATTTTTTTTGGCAAAAAGTTCTATATTTCAGTAAACTCTGAAACAAACCGACGTTACTTAGTTTGGGCGAGTTTACAAGCTGCTAGTCAGCTATTTTAAAAGACAGAACACACACGCTTGAACGTGACACATGTCAAATTACTTGCTAACTTGCTCCCGCTCTACCAGCAGCAACCAGCAAGTAAACTCGCTAGATCCAACAACGCCCATCCAAACAAAAGCCTTCTACTTGTACACAAATCTTTTACATAAACCCAACTACAGTTATTAAAGCAAACGTTATCAAGTCGAAACACACCATCAAAACAGTGTTCGGGTGAATCTGCACAAGAAGAGTTATTACGCACCCGTGTATATTAATAGAGTCACGTAGTAATTCACTAGTTAACGTGATTATCTGACGGTAAGCATAAATTCCCGGTTGAATAGTGAGCGTTAATGAAGTTCCTATAACAAGCGAAACGTGTTCCCAACTGATAAAGTTCTTGATATTTAGTCGAGAACTTTATATTGTTGTTATTGATAACCGATTAATGTGTCAGTGTTTTGTTTTGGGTGGTATGGAAGCGGTTTACGTTAATAGATAAATGGATAAATCATGTAAGATTATTTTACTTTTGTATAATAGTCTTTTTTCTTAGACTTGAGAAATTGATACAATTAAGTTCGTTCTATTACGCGAGCGTTACACCAACAAAAATAAGCGAGTTGGTGTTTGTGTTTACATGCTGCAAAGCTTGGAAACTCAATCTAAACGATGCGCTTTTGTATTATTGACTACGCCCCGCGTTTTTCGCTATATATAATAACTTATCGGACTGGAAGTTCTTGAGATTAATCCGTTCAAACAAACAAACAAAACTGTTCAGATTATTTATATTAGTATGGTTAAGTATTCTAAAAACAATGAAATAAAGCTTTAAAGCTTCACTTATTTTATCAAGTATTAATTGCTTCAATAAAACATCAAAGGTAATAAATACAGAACGAAACTATTTTTATTAAAAAATATTCTAATCAAAAGGCTTGTGAAAAGTTTTTGAATATCAAACACTGGCTATTTACATAGGAAATAACATGCGTAATGAACGGAGGGTGCAGAGTGCTTTTAAAACCAAGGGTCAGCCATTTTGTTATCAAAAGCAATACTGTATGTTTTGAATTGAAACTACGTTTACAGATACACTTCGCTTTTATTTTACATTTTTATCTGACGTTCCGGCCTCTTTACAGGAACCGTGGTCACAGAACACTGGGTCTTCTATATGACTTAAGAAACCAGTAATACGATAGGTTACTATTAGTGCTCTATACTGTTAGTATTCAAATAAATACATAACTTTATATGTTCAGTTATTTTTAAATTAGTTGATTCGATTGGTTGATTTCATATACTAGCAGCGCCCGCGGTTTAAGCCGCATTATGCATGTTCCGTGGAAATCTTGGGTATAACTTTCCCGTTGAATCTGACTATCCATCAGGAAAAGAAATATTCAAATCAGATTGGTAGTTTCTGAGATTACTACGTTCACCAGTCTAAGACATTTAAATTTATTTTTGTTTCATATAATGAAAATACAAATTATAACATTCAAAATAAAGGTTGTATTACTTTATCCCAAAATTCCCATGGGAATGGGTAATGAGCAGGTCGAACCGTGGGACGATGCTAGTATTTAAATAAACATTTAGAACAGATTAACACCAAATAGGTCCGTACCGAACTTTTATATTTTTAATAAAAGAACTCATTTCGATTTAATCCGTGACGTCAATGACAGCTGTGACGTTTATGTGACAGAGAAGCTGTCACAAAGAAGGTTGACAAACGCCGGCTGTATTGAAAATAATATGACAAAGTATTGAATATTTTATCGAGCAGCCCGCGCTTAACCTATATTAAACCCATAAGTGGTTTTTAGGTCAATTATTTCCGAAAATATTTTTATGACATGAGAATTCCTGTCAGTTACGTTGTTTTTTAACCGAATTCATAAAGGAGGAGGTTATCTATTCGTGGCAATGTTTATTATGAACTCTATCGCTATAAAACGATCACAAATTCTAGTAGTTTATGTTAGAAAAGAAAGATTAGAGTGAGTGAGTGAGAGTATTGGAAAGTGTATCAATCAATATATTTCACTAATGGTCTTCTCACTACGATCTCTCGTTATCCCAGTAATATAAATAAATGTCTTACCTTCACTACAGGTACTTAAATAATGTCACATAGGACAAAATTTTATCACATCAAAATCACCTTTGCAACGTTGAACTATGACCTATTTTTTATTCAAATATGTTCAAATTACCAACGAACTTTGTAATTTAAGTTGGTATCACTAAACAAGAGCCCGCTCGGCGTCCTTACAAATTGTTCCAGCGGACCACTAAAATAATTTCCGTAATCAGTCGGTTGCAAGGCGCCCTCATTAAATTAGTTCATAAATCTTCCCCCATTGCGCTCACAACTCTGTAAACTAATCGGCAAATTAAGTAATTACTGGGCCCGGTGAAAATCAATGTGTAGGAAATTTAATTTGTCTGCCAGACAGAGGTGATTTTCAATGTAATTCTTGGGGGAAATTCGTGGACTTCCACTCGTTTTTCTTTATTACTCAACTGAAAGCGTTAATTTTGGGGCGATGTTTTATTGCAATTGTTTTTGAAATTTTAATGAATATTAACTTTATGCCTGGCAGGCGTTAAGTTGGCGCTGTTTGCCTTTTGAAGTTTATTGTCAAACTTTGTATTAAATTAATCAAATTTATATTTACAGCGATCTCTGTAATTTCGTAATATTTTCAGCGAAAACCAATAATTAGGGTGCCTTTTCTAATCATTCTACGTTACAATGATGGGTTTGATAATATGATTGTTAAATCTACCATCACTATATTGCGTTGTTATGTTAAGTTTGATATTACTGCTACTTTGTAAGTTGCATAGCGCCTCTTATGGTATCTTTCCATTTCTATATCCATTCAGTTTCCAATACGTAATTATGCCCAATGCATTCAAAACGTAGCAAACCAATTTTACATAAGTATAGGTAGCAAAGGTCTGGTGAAACAGCACCCTAAAGCGAAAGTATCACATAAAAGATACATAACAGTATTTTGAAACAAAATACGACGTCAACTGGTCGAACAGCCTAACTCAATCAAGCGCTTCACATCTCGCACCAAAAAATGAAAACAAATTTTCGCACCCGCGTAAAATACCAAACGGAATTACTCCACAAATCAAAATGAAACATTTTCCATTCGCATGAATATGGAAGGTCATTGTCGCAGTCTCGGGTGGGATGTAAAACCTTTGGTACGTTTTTCGGCATAAAATTATTAGAACGATGTCAGCGTCAACAATACAGAAACAACGATCCTTTGTCCAATATATTGACTGAGATTGATTGTCAGTCGGCATGTGCTAAACGAGTTGCGACGAAATAAAAGCAAATGTTGGCGACCCCTGTCGACATTCGTCACGGGCGTACATCGTTTTATTGAACTGGTGCGTCCATATTAACTTTTGTGGTGACAAGAGTGTTTACCTTACTGTAGACTAGCTGTATAAGGGGTACCTCAGACTTATTGATATCTTAGCATTGGGAATCAATATTGGAGTCACATACTTTGTGATTTATCTCTGAAATACGCCGGCAATTTTTCCTACCGGTAAAATTCACAGAGATATTGCGTTTATCTTTACTATTTGCTTATAGTTGTCTTAAGAAAACGTTAAGAATACACCTTGTCATTCTCAAACTTACTTTTATAACACTCGCTAACGCCCGTATTTAGAGACGTCAAATGCTTCCTTAGTAGAGATTTAATGAGTGATTTGACACGTAATGTATAATTACGTCAACTAGTTGAGTGTTAATGGACGACTATGAGTGCGGCAGTAGAGTCGATTAAACATACATATAAATGGCTAACTGTACCTAGATTCGCCTGAATATACGACTTCAATGACTTAACGTTTTACCCTCACCCAATTTTGTTTAATACCTACTCAATACAGTTCAAGTACGAGTATTCCACCAATAACACAAAAGCCTTCCGTTTCTGTTTGACAGCCACAATATCATCTCCCAAGAGACCGTCTCTATTCACGTTATTTATTAAAAATGAAATCATTAGGTTCCTGACTTACTTCTAAGATAACAAGCATTGTTGAAACTCTCTTGAGTTTCCGACCCTTTTCTCACTTTGACAAGTCACCCGTGAAGATTGCTTAGATCCCTAGCGACTGGTCCTTAACTTGAAACAGCCTTATCGCAGAGATAGGATTAATTGCGGAAATACCATGACGATAACGAGCGAGGTATAACTGGCGACTCGGTTCCGGCATTCGGTTGTGCCGGCAGAATAATCGGTATTGGCCCATGGCTCGTATTGGGCTCGATGTACGTAATTGTCTTTGGGTTCAGATGCGTCTATTATGTTATCGTTGGTTAACAATCTCTTGTTGGGTTAGGTTAGTTATTTCATTAGTCGTGTTCTTTGATGTTTGACAAGAATTATCTATTGTCTATACTAATATAATAAAGCGAAAGCAATTTTTTTTTGTTATTTTGGCACTAAGATCTTTAGAACTACCGGTCGGATTAAAATACCTAATTAATTTTGAATTAAATAGCCACATGTAAAAGGAAGGCTGAAATCTTACTTTTTTATCCCGAATTCTTCATGGAAACGGGAACTTTGCAATTACATATTAGAAGATATTTTTCTAAAAATATATGAAATAATTTATCAGTATCGCAGTTCAAAAACAACGCAAGTGCAAAGCGTAGCTTTTTATTACAACCAAGCTATGTTTGTGGAAACGGTAGTTAAACATTCCAAATATTAAATACTTTATTTACCAACATTGGCAATTTGAGAGTTAAAAGAAATGTATGCTCTAATAAATCGTTGAATATTCTGAACTTCTTGGTAAAGCGTTCAACCATTTAGACTTTATTATTACGTTCAAAAATTTATTACAACTAGCTTACAACACCATTTGCATTATTAGACTAGATAACTGTTTGATTTAATGTGAATAATTTACGCAACAGAACTGGCATCGCAAAGGGCACATGCGTTGGCAAATCCTTAATGCAATTAACGCAATAACGAGTTGCCAACAGACAGGTGTCTGACTAGAAAATGTTTAAATGTCTTGCTATTTACTGCACTTAGCTGCTTAAATAAATCATTAAACCCTTGGCAGGTTTCGCAGCAACAAGTTGAAACGTAATCAGAATACTAATCAAATATTTCAAGTAAACACTTATTTAGTAATTAGTGTTTTGAAACACCTAATTGAAACGAGATCCTTGATATAATTAAAGTCGTTAAACCCTTGAATAAAGCGATTTTTGAAATTTTATGAGATACGGAACGGGCTTAAAATAATTATAAATACATAAAACAATACAAATTACACTTACAAATAAAATAATTTTAACAGCACCTTTGAAACTAACTCAAAAAGATGAAATAGATCCATTCGTCAACATGCTATGATGTCTTAACTAAACACTTCAAAATTAAAATACCTCTTTTTACGTCGGCACATTAAAATGGATGCCCGTATTATAAAAATAAATACCTTATAGGTTACATTGATGGATGAAGGGAAAAAAAATCTAGATAATGCACAAGACACTTAAACCTATGAAAAGCTAACCTAACCTATAAAAATCCGAAAAGCGTCAACAGAAATTACACCACAATCACATTACAATTGAACAATTCAAGTGCAACACTTGCTAGAAACTTCTGTAACATTATTCCGTTAACATGAAACATTTGAAGCTCGTTACGACCAAACGAAGCAGAGTTCATTCATTAAATATCTTGGTTACGTTTGTGCTCCTCATATCCGCTGTCCACCGCACGAAAACATCTTTCACTATATACAGCGTGTTCTCGTACTCAGAATTCATGTATTTCATATGGTTAAGCAACGGACAGCTTAGCTCTACTTGGATAGGATGCTGATAGTAGCATGTCTATCTGAGGGCTACCATGCTTCGGAAGGCACGTGCTTTGGTCCTGGTTGTTTCAATTGTCAGACCGTGTCGGAGGCCTTTAGGCGGTCTAAAACTTCGACATCAGGGTTGGCCACGAACCTACTCGAACTTATTGTATACAGTATGTTTTCGTATTGCACTCATGTCCAATTTTACATTAATTTGTTGATTTGCAACACCAGTTAAAACCGTACGGTATTACTGCTGAAATATTAAAGCCTTAATGCGTTGTGTTAATTGAAAAGTATTGATGTTGATGTTTTTCTTTTGTTTGTTTTATAGAAGAGTGGGATATACAGCTTTTTAATAATTGAAGTTACGTGTATGTTTCCTGGGTAATTAACTGATATCAAGTTGAGTTCAATAATTCATGAGATGAATACTTACGTTCGAATGTGGTTTGTTATGTAAATCTGCGTTTTTGAATCTTTTTCTCAATTGAGAGCTTTGTCGCATCATGCAATCGTTTTATAAAACAATCCTTAAGATCTCTGTACTTTCTTTGTCTTTAATGTAAATTAAGTGCCCCCTCTATTTTGTCATTATTAGCAGATAGTTGAAATTGTACTTTATGTAGAATCAATTTGGTGACAAAATTGGGTAACATCTCTTTACTGAAAACTAACAAAGTTCAGTAACAACCTGTAACCGCGCAGTGGTGCCAAACGAAGAGCATTCCCGTGAAAATTAACCTCCAAACACGCCACACGGGCAGTTCGCACACCGCTCTAGCTTTCATTGCAGACATCCTGACAACGACTACCTATAATAAATTCTATGTTCACACCTAATATCCAGTGCCCCAGTGCTGTGTTTAGAACATTGTGAAGCTGCATAATTTGAATTTTAAGGCGAGAATGGCTGTTAATCACGAAATAGAGGTGAGTACTGTTCTTCCTTGGTATTTGTGGTGTTTTAGGGGGATGCTACTGTCCTGTTACTACTGTATCTACTGGGCTATTACTGTGTCTGACTTTTAGTTAGTGGTGCAACTCTAGTGACGTAGTTTGATTAAGTAAGTCTTTGATTCATTTCGAGTAGGTCAGTGGCCAACCCTGGTGCCGCAGTTTTTAGACCGCCTAAAGGCCTCCGACATAGTCTGACGATTGAAACAACTGAGACCGACTTCTTAACGTGCACTCCGAAGCACGGATTAAGTAAAGATAACTCCCTCCCGATTGGTAAACGTTCAGCTCGGTCCCAACATAGATGGGTGGTAGTGGCTACCGATAGTTTAACTTCTATATGATTGCTACCGTCCTTTCGGGGCACGTTAAACGGTCGATCCCGGTTATTTCAATCGTCAGATTATGTCGGAGGCCTAGAGACGGTCTCGAAACTTCGATACCAAGTGTTCGATAAAAGTAAAAACTAATCGAACACTAACTTACTTAAGAAAGCAAACTATAAAAGATTGAAAAGTGATAATGATAACTGTTATCAAATAAGATTTACCAGCAGAATAAAGCTATCAGCTATCTATCAATCAATCTCAAGTTAAAAATCTATTTGCTGACTTCTGTTGATTCTTGTTTTTGTACGACTAGATAACTAGAACCACAATATTCATTCTAATCCATAAACTCAGTACGATCTAGTAAACCAATTTACTAATACACTACCAGCGGTAAAATATGTATAACTAAAGGCTGTAATACACTATACCTGAGCAGCAGAGGGCAAAATGTATTAACTAAAAGCTGGTCGAGATATTACGTCGGTTTACCAACAAAACAGGCTACATCGGTATTTTGACAAAGACTCGGAAATGACGATGTGAATTTGCATGGCTGATTGCCGTCTGCTCAATCAAGGATATTTAACGAAATTAGTTAATTGAGTGAACGGTCCACCGTCCCCCCGAACAACTTGCGACTCGAATAGGGGAGGGCTACACTGTAGAGTTTCACGCTGGCCGGTTCTTTATTATAATTGTAAACATTTTTGACTAGACGGCTTCAAATTAGTGGGGAGACAGTTTAATTCATATTTTGAGGCTGGCAAATGATTCGATTCGAATTATGAATGCAAATATTGTGAAGCAAACGTTGCGTGTTTATAACATAAAATATCTCTATTTTTATCGATAAAAATGTAAACTAATTTGGTAAAGTGAATCTATACTAATATTATAAAGCTGAAGAGTTCGTTTTGTTTGTTTGTTTGTTTGTTTGTTTGTTTTTTTGTTTGTTTGTTTGTTTAAACGCGCTAATCTCAGAAACTACTGAACCGATTTGAAAAATTCTTTTTGTAATGGATAGCCACATTCAACGGGAAGGTTATAGGCTACTTTTCATTCCGAAATTCCCACGGGAACGGGAACAACGCGGGTAATACCGCGGGGCGCTGCTAGTTTTATATAAAATAAAGGTATTGTAAACCTGATTTAATGAATATGACAACCGATTGTTCTGAAAAACTTTTATTTAAGGCTACACTTTCCATTTGGTTTCAAAATATTTTCATTAACATCAAATAAAGGACAATATAAATTTTGAAGTGTGTCACTTGAAATTTTCAACACATTTCATCAACTAAAATTATCAACATTTAACATGAAAACTATTTCAATAATTATCACTTTCCTTGATTATAAATGTATTTAGCGCACAAAAACAAGTACAAGTATATTTGCTCGACATATTATTACAATACGTGACATAAAATTATGTACCCCAGCCTTAACAATCGACAAGAAACGAAAGCTTGGAAGCTTATAAACGACAATAAGATGTTACGGGTATGGGTCAGATGTAATGTACGTTAATTCATATGATTTAACCGCAAGTAAAACAATATATTTAATTTCATATGTTTAGTACAAGTACAAGTAGCGCTCGTGGCGTAGTTTGACTAAGCGATGTTAATTCATTGCGATTGTTAAGCAACGTGCAAATCATAGTGGTATTTCTATCTGAGCGCTACCGTGCTTATGATCTTGGTAGAGCAGTTACTACTGTGGTACCTACACAATAAAACAACTCAACAGAAGCGATTTTTTGTTTTATTTTCTTGTGAAGGAACGTGAAACTAATTTCCACTACCTACCCAAACATATTTTGTTATCTATTTAAAACAAATTAGAAATTCCAAAACAAGTTGAAAAATTGGTTCTTTGAAGTCTAAACTTAAAGAATACTTTGAATTATTCTAGTCTGGAGGATAGCTGTAGATAAAATTAACAATATATTATTATTTATTAATGTTAACGTATCTTATACATCTCCTGTGCAAACTATCTTTTGTATAACTTTGCTCTTATCTATACTAATATAAAAGCTGAACAGTTTGTTTTTTGTTTGCTTGAAACTACCAATCCTATTTGAATAATTATTTTTATACCGGATAGCCACATTAAACCAAAAGATTATAGGCATCCCGAAATTCCCACAGGCAAGGGCATAACGCGGACAAAACCGCAGGGCACTGCTAGTATACCTATAAAAACGATTTTATAAGTAAGTCTGTCCTGTCTATCAATTTGATAGATAGAGGCTTATGTTTTCGTAGTAAAGTCTCTCTGAAATCTAATCCAGTGGCATGTTCGCCAATCAATCGTGGAGTCCATTATTGATACGTTTCTGATGAGTATAATACGCCTAATCCTTTTTTGCCGCTTGACCCTTGGAGGCAAAAACAGGAATCTAAACGACCTTTTGTCGGTGTCTGGAGATTTATATCCTCAATGAATGATCGGTATGTAACGAACAAAAGATAGATTTTATCTATAGAAAGCTCCTTGATATATTTCAGATAGCCGTATTTGAAATACATTTGCTTAAATATTTAGTGATAACCATCTTGAATAACGTAGTTAATTGTAATCGTCATTAAGTTTTTTGTTAATGGATTCTTTATATTGGATCATTATGAATTTGGCAGAAAAATTTAAGCGCCTTTTAGATTTATTGATAAGATAATGCATTTCGATATCTAAATTTTTTGTTAGTCTCATACCAATACTTTCTCATACCTACACACATAGTTTTACTAAGGCTGATAGCAATCTATGGTCGAATTAGAGTAGGTTAGAGTTAAGACTTCTTAAGAAACGAGAGAGAATCTAAATGAATAAAAAAATATATGTAAGATGTACTTACTAACATAAAAGGAAGCTTTAAACGAATCAAATCAATATCTTCAAGCAATCGAGAGGACTTTTGCCTTTTCCTTCCTAGTATTTTAAAATCAGTCTCACTTTGAAACTCCATTCATGCAACTGAAACATTAATTATCTCAAGTATTATATTCCAAGCACCACTTGACCTTACAACAGTATAATCCGTAACCTATGACGTCACCAAGACCACTAATATAATGTCAAGCTCCGTAACAAGGAACGTTTGATCCCAAAGTTAGAGGAGTAATTATAAAGCACTAAACTATATGTAAAGGATCCTCTATCACAGTGGCTATATAACTAACATTAATTCAGTGTTAATTTGGGAATAGCTGGCGTAAAACCGGACAAGTAGTTAAGTTCGCTTAAGTGAGTAAACCTGCTTACGTTGTCGCTTATTTATTATGCTGACGCTTTGTTTTTAGAGTAAAATGTAGCAGGGTTTGAATTATTTTATAAGCAAAACTAAATATGCTTTTGTTTTCAACTCCTGATGCAAAATAATATTAGGTATTATAAATGTTTTGCAGTGTCAAATCTGATAGGCTATCTTAGATTGTATTGAGTATTAAACCGACTGTTAGAAATCATGTCAATAATAGCAAGTAATTTGATTAGAAAAGCAGGAATCTCAGTAAAGAGAACAGTGTCGGCTTGTTGCCGACAAATGGCGTTATAGTTTTGTTTCATGTGTCGTTTAATGTGCGCATAACAGTCACTTGCACTGATATCTGTTGCTCCAATGGACACAACTGCGTGAGGATATATCTATTCATTTAGGATTTAGGCTTGGAAGGCAAAGTATAAAATTATAAATTTTTCATAACCCTAAAAGTTCTAAAATAGTTTTTGGAGAATGAAGTTTGAATTTCGAATAGGGTTTACCTAACCTAGTGTCGGAATTTTTAGATGGGTTTAGAGCTTTTAACATGTCCCAAACCTATTTGAAATCCGAATTTCGAATGCTGATGAAAGTGTCTTTTGAAGCTGGTAGTGTTTAAAAGAAATACAACTAACGATTACCCATCCCAGAAGCCAAAAAGCCAATGTTCTTAACAATTGCGTTGACTTTTACGTCGTCAAACTAAGACAGGAGCTCTAACAAAATTTATAATTATGTTTATGGTATTGTACATAATATCTTAGGGTCTAGACAGACGGACTGCAATTCAACTGCAATCCGACTGCCAAATGGCAGTTCAGATGCAGTTTGAATGCAGTTGGCTCGACTGCAATCAAACTGCACGTCGACGGGCAGTTGGCGTGCAGTTGGATTGCAGTCTGAGTGCAGTTAGTCGTTGTAACTGCACTCAGACTGCAATCCAGTTTGATTGCAGTCGAGCCAACTGCATTCAAACTGCATCTGAACTGCCATTTGGCAGTCGGATTGCAGTTGAATTGCAGTCCGTCTGTCTAGACCCTTAAACTCAATTCAATTTTGTCAATCAAAGCCTAATTTATTTAAGTATTAATACTTGTCTGTAATTGCATTGTGTTTCGATTAACTACATTTTTACTATAGTTCTACAATAGTGATAGTGAGATAGCTGATATGCCTTATTTTGACGATATGAACGTAATATAGTCAAATTATTGAATATAATCTTCCTAACTGTTTCTGCTTGTAGCAAATGCTTTGGTGACCAAAGGTTCATGATCATGAATGGCATAGGTGCATTACCATAAAATATAGAACACTCCGCTACCCAACTTTTTTTAAAAATCTGTTGTAAAGTAAATATAACTTTTCGAATCTGCCTGCGACCATTGTGGATATCCTCTTGGACAGGAAACAGTTTTATTTGCTCCAACTAGCCGATGACATTTTTCATTTCTTTTTGCACGTTTGGCATCGGTTGCGTTCTTCGTACCGACAATGAATGGACGATTCGTTTGATTCATTTTGTGAACGGTTTGAATGATTCGCGAATCTCTAGCCATTGATAGATGTATGGTGACGGAATTCCTCGTACAAGTATGTGCACGAGAAAATATTAGTTGATTCCAAACAAGTTGCGTTGCAGTCTGAGACCACTTATAACAGTCTATGAATTGACTAGTTCGATGCAAACAAAACTGTCTAACATAAAGAATCAATGAGACGTCTATGGTGTGCGCTCCTTCATATCCTTTCATAGATCAAAGGCACTTTAACTACGGTTTTGACTATTGTGATAAGATTCTTGGTAACTAAATTATTTTAGCAACATTTTTCAATATATTTTTGGGTCACTAGTGATGTTATCAAGATCAAGATCTAGACTTTGCCGAAAGAGGAAGTCAAGCCGGCCTCTGGCACGTCACCGTAAGTACATTTCTTTCACCTAAAATACTAAATGAAATTAAACGCGGAGTAAGGACACTCGTCAAAGCAAATCTACTGAATGGGAATAATGGAGACTACTCGACGGCCCATAGCCGGGGAAAGGAGTGCTTATTTCTGTTTTTATATTTCATTATTGGCCCTCTCATCTCATATTGCACTCATAGAGGCCGCCATAAAAGATTGAAACGTGAGAGGGGTATTTTCAATGGCGTAATTGCAAGTGCTTTTTTTAATTCAATTTCTGTCGGCTACGGTAAAGTTGGAATGCACTCATTGATATCGCTCTAAAGTAATGAGCTTTTTGTATTTAAATACTGATGTATGCATGTGATGGTTGGAATAATTCTCATCATTATAGGTCTCATTATTAAGGGTCAGTTATTAAAAAATGCCCGCCACTGCCCCAGTTACATTTCAATAATGCATGGAGTGCTTTCTATGTCGCTTTACATCTTTCATGACAACCAAAAGTGTGTGCGCCGATACCTTCACAATGTGTTTATTATCGTTCTCAAATTCAATTAATTACAAAAACAAGGTTAATTACAAACCAACATTTTGTTATTTGGGTCATATTTTCGTATTAATAACATTTGTTTTTCATTATTTTGTATAATTTATAAGTAATTGGATCCCACAATTTTGTGTTTAAATTTACCAGAACAGAATTTAAACAGCGAAACATGATTAGTCTGCGGGGTATTTTTTCCAAGAGATGACGAGGAAAATGAGCAATTACACGACGGCGGTGGCTCGACTTAAACGCCTAATGAAATTTAGAGTATGCCGAATGGAAACCGACAGCCATAGAGACTTCCTTCTTAATTCAAATGTTACATTGTAAAAGTACTCAGACACAAAACAAATAGCAATCGTTGCTTATTGAACAAACGTAAATCAAACAAGAGCGTAATCAACATTTGGGTAATAGAAGAAGTTAAGCTCAAAAGCATAAATTAATCAACTTGTACTAAATTCAAACAATTGAATGTAGCAGCGTGATTCGATATTTAAATTAATTATAAATACATAAACGAATAATATCGTTCTAGTAAATCTAACAATAGAATTTTTAATTTCGCTCATCAAATAGATATGAATACTACATTAAAAAACAAGTACTAATTTTATCTATATTGTAGTTTCGTCAAGAAAACAGATATTAATATTTTCAACTTAAATCGTAACATCTCCACACCATTAACTAGCAACTCTAGAATTCAGGAGAACGGAAAATTATCCCGAAATACAATTAAAGTGTAAAGCAATTTATATTAATTTTAATCCTTGCCTACCCACCGTATCTACGAGACCGCATTCGTACCTTTACAAGGCAACTGCCTTAATCATTCGAGACTTGAACACACACATTATTCTTACAAGTGTTAGACGTATGAACGTCTTATTATTGTACAATTATGTATTATGTCGTAAATTTTGAAGATGATTTATATTAATGGCTTGTTGAGAAATGTTCTTCATTTTGTTATGAAAAATTAAAATGAGTTTGCTGGTTTCATATATTTTTGTGCGTTGTTTGTATGATGGTACTTGTAGATTTGTTTGACAATTTTAATGAGTACTTAAGTTGATTGTTGGTTTACTGATAGATATGTTTAACTTAACCTAAACGTCTATACCTATTTTATGTTTACTTAAGAGAAATAAAAATACAACTGATCAAATTTAAACCCATGCATTTTTAATCAATTTGGTCCCAAAGAGACTATCAATTTTGAAGAGCACCAGAGGTGCAGAAATGGATCCTAGGGCTGTTTCAGTTCGACTTGATTCAATTTCCTCTTCCATGTGTAACAATATGAATGGTAGTCAAATTGCGCTAAACTATAAATTATTAACTAACTGATAGATATAAATCTAATTAGCACAAATGTCATGTCCCAGCATCATTTAATTAACGGCCCCATGTTAAATATCGGATGACGAATCGACCTACATTCGCTTACCCTCTTCATCGGTGGTCATCAATCATATCATATTGCCACAATAGAAATTGCATTTACTTCGATCAAACAATTTTCAGTGCTGGTATGGAATTTCCTAATAATTGAGACAGCCAACAAGGGTAATAATGGAAATACCTACTTCATTTCTATATCCACATCCATCATTATTTAAAGTGGGTCCAATAGTATAATTATTTGTCTACTTATTAGTGATAAATACTACTTAAAAATTTAGCTACATGTCTTATGACTACCTATTGGTTTTAAATATGTTTTTAACCTACACTTAATAATAGGTATAGGTTATTAGTAATACGATAAATTAACGTTAGGTTTAATTACTTGTACATTAAGTTCCGTGTAGGTTTCTCACTCACAACTCATCCCAGTAAGGGCCGAGCTGCACTTGGCTTTACAATAGCAATGCTTAGCAAAGCTAAGCTAAACTACACCACGATATTAAAAAATTCTGATTGCTCGACTCAGTACACCTGAGCAATACAATAAAATTAAATTATTCTAATTCACCCATCTAATCAAGTGACAATAAAAGGCTAATCTGACCATCACATCAAACATCTTATTAAAATGCAAACAGGAGTAACTTGTTAACGTTATCCACCAAGAATTTCATTAAGATGACAATGTTGGCGAGTTCAATTTTCTTGTGAGATAACAAGCATCATAGAAATTGTTTCAAGCTACTGTGTTGAGGCCACTTTGACCCGCAGCCCGTGAACGACGCCGGGATTCTCATTACACGTCCACAAAAGAAAAACTCTTGTATTTAACAATGAATTTAACGTGAATAAAATGTGAAAAGACAGCGGAGCTCTTAGCGATACGCTATTAGATTTACTTTTAAGATGTTCGGGAACAATGAGACTTTTCAAAGTATTTTTAATTCTTGTTTTCGTTGTTGTTAAATTCGTGGTAATAATTTGTTAAACTGTTTATCTCTTTAGTTTGAAGTTACAAAGGAACGCGATAGGTGGGCGTTGTGTCGTTTTGTTTTATACAAGTTTTTAACATTTGTGAAAACGTTATGAAAACCCACTCGCTATTTACCTTCACATTTTGATCTTGTTACGCCTACTTATGATACAACTAGCTGGTCCGCACAGTGGTTCCGATAGATGTCGCTAGGGTGATTTGAAATCGCGCTTAAGTTATTTTCCTAGATTTAGTGAGATCGCCCATACATTAATATAAACAGGCTAAAATATTCCTCTTAAAAGTAGTATACAAATACCTACTTATTATTTTATATATAATCTTCTTCTTCTTCATCGAGTGGATGGTTAACCTGACCAATCTTGGTGTCAGAGTTATTGAGCCGCCAAAGGCCTCTGACATGGCTCATGTAACGACTACTATCCGTAGAAAGTAACAAATAATAATACAATACCGCTTATATATAATACCGCTCCCGAAACTAGTATTAGCTATAGAATAAACATCTTATTATGCTCAAGCACCAAGACAAAAGCTAAAGGATAGGAAACAATCACAGTGTCGTCGAGCAGCTTTACTAGATTTCATTGTCATGCCCAAAGAAAGATTAAATTGGGTACTTGAATGTTATTAAAAGTGTACAATTTGAGAGATGAAATTAGTAAAGTAACTAAAGTTATGATCAAAACTGAAATCAGAATCAAAATCGTTTAATAAATAAAGAAATTATAAACTCTAAAATATTCTCTCCTGTCTGATGCTGTCCCTTTCTTGCAAAACGATTTTTTGTATGCGACGTCTATGGCGCTCTAACATTGTGACGTCACACTAGTAGTAGTGCGGTCTCTGTCTAATCAGCAACTTTGACCGCTTGTAACTCTCGAAATAATAACGATATAAAAAACGGATTTTAGTCTCTTACACGTGATAACAAGATAAATTAATAGGAAGAATAAAAAATACCCAATTGCTGTATCTGTCGTTTAATATTGATGACCAAACCTTTTTTCACTTTTAACTAATATAATAAAATGTTTTGGTTGTTTGAAGGTGTTAATCTCAGAAACTACCAATCCGATTTGAGTAATTCTATTTGTAATGGATAGCCACATTATAGGCTATTTTACATACCGAAATTCTAACGGGAACGGACACAACGCAAGTAAAACCGCGAGGCACTTCTAGTCATTGAAATAATATTGGTATAAATTATAAATAACATTATATACGCAATCAGAGAAACATATTAAAGGGAGAAGTTCTCAATAATCAGGATATGAAATAATACACAATCATCCTATTAATATTATAAATGCGAAAGTTTGTGAGGATGGATGTATGTATGGATGTATGGCTGTATGTACGAATGTATGGATGTAAACTAAACTACTGAACGGATTTGGATGAAATTTTACATTAATATAGGTTATACATCAGAATAACACATACATTTTATCCCGAAATTCTCGCGGAAACCGATACAACGCGAGTAACACCGCGGGGCGCGGCTAGTGTTATATATTTAGAAGATATGTAATTAGAATGAGGTTTCAGATCATTTTATATCGAGAGGCTATTAAACAGCTGCTTCAATTATAAGCTTGTGATATGTGTATGGCGATAATATCTTAACGTCTTAGATTCTATTACAGATGATACTACCACATAATGGCTGCGCCATAAAAGTGTAAGAATTGTTATTGAAAACAACGAGGATTTGGTTGTAGTAAAAGGAAATAGGTATGTAATTGAAAATGCGGGGTTTAATTAATTGTTAACTTTATTTCCACCTATTTCTGTTATTATTAGCACTTTGATCAATTTTCCTTTAGCTAATTATTGTATGTAAGATCCCACTGCATCCTACGAATACATATTATAAATGCGAAAGTTTGTGAGCATGGATTGATGTATGTTTGTTACTCTTTCACAAAAAAAATCGGATGGATTTGGATGAAACTTTACAGTTGGTTTATAGGTTGTCCAGCAGAATAACACGTGGGATACATTATCCCGAAATTCCCCTGTGTAAGATATAAATGTAGGTAGGTAGTAGGTACTTACTACTTTCAAGAAACGATTTAACTTGTCCTTCAAAGCTCACTAGGCAGCAAGTAAGTAAGTGTGAGTAGGTTACCGTCCAATCTCTCAGTACGACTGAACAGAGTTTGAAGTACTTTATGACATTAAACATTATACTAAACTAATGCTAGTATAGAACGTAATATAAATCACAAGGCAAGCGGTGTTGTCCACATTGCATAGCACCAATATTGGTAAAGCACTCCGCTGTGCACTAACGAGATGCGAGTCTAATGAACTTGAAATCCAGCTCTCCCATTTTGTATAATGGACATAGTCCCGGAGCTACGAAACAGCGGTGATTATTACACGTACATAATTGTGTAATGTTATGAATATAATATTATAGTTCGTGAAAAAGTTACTTTCAGACAACGCTTAAACTTTCTGTAAGTGCTGGAATAATGAGTGGAATGGAAATCAAAGGTCATGTGTGTTAGCAGTGGTTCTGTTAAAATTCAACTTTGACAGCTCCAAATAAAATTTTCTACCTGTTCACAATTTTCTGGACGTTTTTTTAATATGCAAACAGCCACAAAGTTAGACCGACGTTTAAGAGGTACCTTGATGAAAACAAATATATATAGGTATATTTGTTTTCATCAAGGCTACATAGCTACATAGCAAAAAATATAAACCAACATACGTTAAACCGAAATATTCAAATATCACGTTGTTCGTTGTACATAAATCCGCAATATTCAACCGGTATCAATACCCCGGATTTACCACCATGATATTTGCCGCATCCAAACTCGGATCTGATTTATACCTCCATCGATGGTTTCATCAATTGTAGTGACGACTCGCGGATGCGCTTTACGTTTATCACGAATCCTGAAACGCGTTTTCCGAAATGATTGTTCCACAACGTTTGGGATTAAACGGTCGAAATATTCTCCTCTATATATTAATTTTGATTATTAAATTTAATTCAATTGATAGATTGGTGTTACCGTTTCGGAGGTGAAAACGCCAACCAATTGGGAAATGAGCTATGTATTTGTTTTCAATGATATAATGTACATATTTTAATATTCGGTTTTGACTAATAAATTATGTGAAATTAGTGTTATTAATGTTTATATGAATTGCCTTTTTCAGCCATATTAATAAAAAGTAATTCCGTTTTTTATTTGATATTAGAAATTATAAATATAATTTATGACCACGAACGGTGTAATTTGCTCGAAACGTCGGGTACGTATTTTAGTAAAATAAGTTAAATTATCTAACGCGATACAGACCCGTTTCATTTAGTATTATGAGTGCAAATCGTGTGAGTTTAAAAAGTAGATAAGTAAATATAATTTATTTACCAAAGAGATTACTCGTTCTTATATAATTAACATAACTTAAATGATTAACAACAAAAATAACATTTTATATAAGGAATGAATTGTCAAGATTCACAGTGGTCTCCACACTAGGCTACTGCCTGTATGTTATAGGTATCTGTCATTGCTTGTTTTATACAGATTATACCCACGATAACGATAAACTGTATTTTATTTAAGTAAGTAAGTTCGAGTTCTTTAATGGCCAACCCTATCGTCAAATTTTAGGTCACCTAAAAGTCTCCCCACATGGCCTAAAGACTGAAACAACCGAAACCGACAATTTAACGTCCAATGCATTATAAATAGCGTATTTTTTTAAGTTAAGATGGAATTCAAATATTTTCTAATTCGTGTTGCCAGTTGTAATTAAATCGAGGAGTGAGTGAACACTCAAACCGTTCGTTTGTGTATGCATCATCTGTGGATAGCGTGTGAGATATTTAGTGTCGAATAAATTTACTTAAGTATCGCTCTGAAACTACTGGACGGAACACTAGAGCTTTCAGCTCCTAGCTGGTGCACTATATAATGACTTGCTGGTAATGGTCGTTACGAAAACATTATATTTCTAAGAAACAATATCTCTCTATCTCTCTCCCTCTCTCTTTCTCTCTCTCTCTCTTTCTCTTCCTGGCTATGTTACCTCTTATGGTGGGGGGAGGTCATTTTAAGAAACGAATATGATATATAAAATAAAGCATCGGTTTAGGAAGTATCATATTCGTTGTAAGTAAGTATGTCATCGGAATTAATAGCATTTATATCAACTTTAATGACCATTTGATAACTTACCCTAATAAAATTAATGTTTATGCGAACATACTTTCGTATTGAGGTTAAATAGATATAATTATCCTGTTATTCGCCTTCGAGATTTATTATTTTTAACCATGTAGTACCCTTAGTACGACCAGCCAATCCGCACGCATTATTCAGCGCAGTAGGAGAAAATAAAAGTGGGGGTACCCCCACAATTCTACCACGCTGATGGCTCGACGAGCAAGCTCATTCCTTTTTGCGCAAGCGCCACGACCGCACGCGTTCTTTGTCTTTCTAGTCACAAGTACTCGTATAAAATTTGATATAAAGTTGAAAAATGTCCAAGCGCCCCCATGAAGAAACTAAAGAGGAGCGGTGGCAAAGAAAATTGAAAAGATATGAAGAAAAATTAAATAAAAAGAGAAGACTCGCTGATAGTGAGCTGGAAGAGGAATTTGAAGGTTGGTACTTTTATTTTAACGGATTTTATTTTGCTCCGAGTTAACACGAGAGGTTAACCAGTAGCTATTTTTTGCTCCGAGTTAACACGAGAGGTTAACCAGTAGCCATTTTTGCTCCGAGTTAACACGAGAGGTTAACCAGTAGCTACTTTTGCTCCGAGTTAACACGAGATGTTAACCAGTAGCCATTTTATGCTTTTTTATTAAAGGCTCAATCAATGTACTTGCTTACACTTTCCTGGCTTACGTTTTTTAACGTCACGCTTATTGCACTAAGGTTTTCAAGAACCAGAGCCAGAGCCATGGTTTGGAGGTTACGAGGAAGCTGGTCCCTCATATGCTTATACGCCTGTCGCTTCACCTTCGCCTGCAATTACCACTGTACAAGATCCAAAATCTCCTCAAGAACAGGCAGCTCAGACCGAGGCCCCTGTGACAACAGACACTCAAGAGGATACGTCTGTTCCAAGTTTGGACGTAGATCCACAACTTCTCGAAGCTCTTGGAGTTTTTGAGGAAGAAAAAACAGAGTGGGGTGAAGCAATCGTCGATCAAGTTGCAATGCGACTAAAACCTCTCCTACTTAATGGGCTTAAAAAGGAAGAAAAGGAATCCCTTCTCAAGAAATTTCCTTTCCCCAACAATTTAACTTTGGCCAAAGCACCGACTCTAAATGCGGAAGTAAATGCTATGCTTAATGAGGCAAACCGGAATCGAGACAAAAGGCTTCAATACAAACAGAATCAACTTGGAGCTGCTTTGAGCGGAGTTACCAGAGCAATGTCACTCCTTTTGTGTAAAGAACCCAAAATTGTCGAAATTTTGACCATATTGTCCGATGCGAGCAAGCTATTAGCTGACTCGCACTATTTAGAAACCGATACCAGAAAATCTCTGGTCACGCCTCTTATCGACAAAGAGCTTGTTGAAACTTTTAAAGACCGCAAAAGAGATGAATTTTTATTTGGCGATAAAATCGGAGAATTAGTCAAAAACTCCCGAGGTATTAGAAAGACCGGGCAGCTAATAAAAGCACCTGCAGCTACTAATTTAAACTTCAGAGGACCTTCGTCTCGCAGCCGACCACATCAGTCTCTGAAGTCCTATGTGAGTCGAGGCGGAGGTCAACAACGACCATACCGCCGTCGAGCCGCTCCGTCTCACCCGCCGTCAGCGCCGGCCCGCCGCGCCCCTGCTCCGCCGCGCCGCCCGCCGCCGGCTGCGGCCTCGCAGTTACAGAGCGGGACTCAAGCGGCCTCAACAACGACCGATCGGGGAACGGGAGCAACCCACTAGTTCCCACATCCACGTCACAGGTACAAGTACATGCTGGCCGTTTACAATATTACATTAGTGCATGGTCATCTATTACCGATGATGAATATATTTTAAACACAATATCCGGTTATAAGATTCCCTTTATTGAGACTCCTATTCAAGATCCAAATTCATACCCAGAACGTGTATTTTCACCCACGGAAAATACATATGTATCAGCAGAGATTTCTCATTTATTACATATAGGCGCTATAACTAAATGTTCCAGTGTAAATGGCCAATATATATCCGATATATTTCTTGTACCTAAAAAAGACGGTGGTTTTAGATTCATTTTGAATTTAAAACGACTGAACAAGTTTGTTTACTGCGACCATTTTAAAATGGAAGATATAAGAACAGCTTCCAAATTAATAACACAAGATTCGTTTATGGTGAACCTTGATTTAAAAGACGCATATTTTTTAGTTCCAATACACGAAAGTCATAGAAAGTTTTTACGTTTCTTGTACAACGGCAATTTATTTGAATTTTGTTGTCTTCCTAACGGTTTATCTTCGGCGCCTTATATTTTTACGAAAATACTTAAACCTGTTATTATGAGTCTCAGATCGAAAGGGCACCTTTCAGTTAGGTACCTAGATGACATTTTGTGTTTTGGAAATACTTTCGATCAATGTCAACAAAATGTTAATCAAACCATAAAATGTTTGACTGATCTCGGCTTTATCATAAATTACAAAAAATCTAACCTGATTCCTAGCAAATCTTGTAAATTTTTAGGCTTTGTACTAAATTCCGAAACTATGACCTTAGAATTACCGGAAAATAAAAAAAATGATATATTAAAGCGTATCGAAAAAATGTTGACCTTAAAAACTATTCTAATTCGTGAGTTCGCGCGTTTTTTGGGCAATATTGTAGCTGCATGTCCAGGTATATCATATGGATGGGTTTATACAAAAATGTTTGAGAGAGAAAAATATTTGGCCTTGCTTAAGAATGGTGAAAATTATGATGTAACAATGATTATTCCAAATAGTTTCCGTGATGATTTGCTCTGGTGGAAACATAATATATTACCATCTAAAAATCCTATTCGACGTGGAAAATACACAATTGAAATTTTTTCTGACTCATCAAAGACTGGTTGGGGGGCCGCGTGCAATGGCGAACGAACTGGTGGCCATTGGACACCCGCAGAACAAATTAATCACATTAACTATTTGGAATTATTAGCTGTATTTTTCGGGTTGAGATCATTTGCACACGATAAAAGAAATTGTGAGATTCTTCTACGCATCGATAATACTACTGCCATTTCATACGTGAATAGGATGGGCGGCGTTCAATTTCCACACTTGACAGATCTTTCTAGAAAAATCTGGCAGTGGTGCGAAGCGAGAAGAATTCACATATTTGCTTCTTATATAAAATCGTGTAATAATACTGAAGCTGATTATGAATCAAGGCGACTCAATATTGACACAGAATGGGAACTGTCAAATAAAATATATTCGAGGATTACTAAGCGGTTTGGTAATCCCGATATCGATTTATTCGCTTCTCGAATAAATGCAAAATGTGATAGATATGTGTCCTGGAAGAGAGACCCTTACGCGTTTAATGTTGACGCCTTTACGCTTGATTGGGCATCGTTCTTCTTTTACGCTTTCCCACCATTTTCGCTCATTTTAAAAATTCTTAACAAAATTGTTAATGATGATGCAACGGGTGTATTAGTGGTTCCATATTGGCCTTCACAGCCATGGTACCCCTTATTCACCTCTCTTTGCGTCATGGAAATTATGTTCATTCCTCCAAGTAAAACAATGTTATCGTCTGCTTTCAGAAAAATACACCCGCTGCATCGTCATCTTTCATTGGCAGTGAGCGTTGTATGCGGCAAGCGTTCCTGAATCAAGGTGTACCAACCTCCGCTGTAGATATTATGTGTTCATCTATCTCAAAAAGTACAAGATGTCAATATTCATCTAGTTTGAAAAAATGGTGGGAATACTGTTTAAGTAACGATTTAGATTTTTATAATGCAGAGGTAAATTCATTATTAGATTTTCTTACCAACTGCTTTAATTCAGGTGCATCTTATGGCACGCTGAACAATCATCGATCAGCAATTTCTTTTATCTCTAAAAACTGTATAGGCGATGATGCGAGAGTTAAAAGATTTTTTAAAGGCGTATTCAAATTAAAACCTGCCTTTCCACGTTACAATATTACTTGGAATCCAAATATTGTTCTGGATTATCTTTCATCACTTTTTCCCAATGAATCATTAAGTCTTGAAAATATTAGTTATAAATGTACATTATTACTAGCTTTGGCTACAGGGCAAAGGTCTCAGACACTCTCCTTAATAAGATTACCTAATATGAACACTTACGACGATAGAGTAATTATTACGATAACGGACTTGGTGAAGACATCAGCCGTAGGCAGAGCTCAACCAGTCCTAGATCTACCCTTCTATCAGGAAAACCCAAGTATTTGCCCTGCAGCCACAGTAATTGCCTATGTTTCAGCTACTGATCCTATTAGACCAGTATCTGAAACAAGGTTATTTATTACTCATAAGAAACCTCATAGAGCTGCTTCTTCACAAACCATAGGGCGATGGATTAAGCAGACTCTTGAGGCAAGTGGTATTGATACAAGTGTGTTCCGTGCACACAGCACACGACATGCGACAACGTCAGCTGCGCTGCGTGCTGGTGTCAGTGTCGACACGATACGTCGGTGTGCTGGGTGGACGGGACACTCAACTGTGTTTGCAAACTATTATAATAGGCCTATAGCAAACGAAAATACGAATCTATTTAGCTCGATTCCTTAGTGGTAGGTGGATAACTGATTCATAACATTGAAATCATTAAATAAATTATATACTACTTTTATGTTATTTTTTAATTTTCATTTACATTGACCTTTCTCTAAACATCTACATGGTTAAAAATAATAAATCTCGAAGGCGAATAACAGGATAATTAAATGATCAAACGAACTTACAAGTGAAGTTCGATCCTAATTATCCTGTTTTCGCCGAAGAGATTTAAGTTCCCTCCCGTCCCTAATTTCAAATTACATATATCCCAAAGATACCTATGTCAATGTTAATTATGAAAATAGTTTGTTCTCTAAAATAATGAGCTTGCTCGTCGAGCCATCAGCGTGGTAGAATTGTGGGGGTACCCCCACTTTTATTTTCTCCTACTGCGCTGAATAATGCGTGCGGATTGGCTGGTCGTACTAAGGGTACTACATGGTTAAAAATAATAAATCTCTTCGGCGAAAACAGGATAATTAGGATCGAACTTCACTTGTAAGTTCGTTTGATCATTTAATAATCATTAACAAACAAACGTTTTAAGTGCCTCTATGTTTTGTAAAACAAATCTTAAGTTCTAAGAAAATCTATCTAACCACGTTCAAGAAAACCTCCATAAAATAACAAATAAACACAATTTTCAAAAGCGTTATTTAAGAAATCCCTTTTCTCCTATAAACAGGCCAACTCCACTATTTATTAGCAACTAAATTTTATTAGTCATCCTAACAAAACACCGCGATAAAACTAAATAACCCGCTAACGGTAACATATTTTACTATCTAACCAATAACAATATAAAGAGAGGTAACATGATTGCATTGAACCGAATTATAAATAACACAAAACAGTTGTAATAAACATGTCATTATTTTAACTATTTGAGAGCAACTTACGTGGGATTATGCGGTGTTTAATAGGGCAGAATTACCATATGAAAGCAAGGGTCACATGAGATATTAAGTGTTAATAGTAAGTCAGATGCTTAATAACTTACGAGACTTAGTTACGTGTGCACATGACTTATAATGCGTTGACTATGATAGTAACTTAACCGCCATACCCGTATAGTGAAGTCACTTCAAACATAGATATTTGTGCTTAACAACGTAACAACTTGTTTTCTTTTATATGTTGTACAATAAGTTAATATACATTTCTCAGGGATTATCTGACTTATTTTATTTTGATCCTTTATGCAGGTGAAGATATGCTTATTCATTTCACCATAAGTTATTTGATAAGCTACTCATATACCTTTGTCCTATACAAATGGTATAGATAATACTCTACGAGAGATGTGACAGAGAAACCTAAGAGTTTATTAACTAAGTCCAGTCGAGCACTATTAAGTGAAAATCAACAGTTCGAAAAATAGTGTAAACCTACGTCATATACAAACATAAAATATTATAGAGCAACCACGAAATATAGATTTTGCAGTAAGTGCTTCGCTCTTCCGTGAGCAACTGAGAACACAAAACTACTTTTCACCAAAAATTGGTCAACGTATGGATGTTATCACATTACAAGATCACATCAAGCTCCAAATACAAGTAATATTGTTACTGTATCACCGCTTTTTATGGAAGGCCTCCCTTCACTTATATAACAACATCTACACCATGAAAAATGTATACAACAAAACAAGCAGAAATCTTGCATACTAAAATAAACAAATATTGAGCAAACAGATGTAAACAATAATTCGTAGAGGACCCAAGTATCACACAGTGTGGTCTAAGACGAACAAGACTCTAATTGCTGTTTGATAGTCGCCGTACATTCAAAGTTACGAGTGTTCCAGGATGTTCCAGACCTAACGACTGCAGTACCTTATATTAAACACATTGCACTCGATACTAGATGTCGGGAATCAAATAAAACAAGGTGCTTTAAATAAAGCTACACGATATCTATCGATTATTACATCTAAGCTTCTTTTGTAAAAGAAGATTCTTTTTCTAATGATTGTTACTGTAATTAAGGAAAATGTTTATGATATTAAGTAAAATAAACCATAAATCATATTCAAATGAGTGAAATAAATAAAATATCCATTTTTTTTTATTTAGTAATTATTTTCAACAATGAGTTCTATAATGACTTCCAATTCCCTCGTCTCCGCTACTACTACAATTCTTAATGTACATACCAAAACGCTTTAAGAAAGACGGTATGTCAAGAAAGTATAATAACTATCCAGCTCCGAGTAAATCCTGATTTATAAAAGAGAGCTCAATTGAAAACTATACTGAATTTGTCAGCAACATTGAACAATAAAATTGAGTAAATCATTATACTGTGAAGAATTCGAGGTATATCTGTGGCCCTACTAAGAGTTCACATCTAACAAAAAAAAATATTAAGACATTTTAAACTTAGTCGACAGGATTATGTAGCGTTTATGGTGTAGTTCAACTGAGCGATGTTAACACATAATTAATGTTAGGCAACGTACAGCTCAGCTACTAATTGATGATAAAGGATGGGTTACCATTACTGGCATTTTAGCCGAGGGCTAAAGTGCTTATTCCAATGGATACTATAAGGTTTTTTGTCACACAATATTTATAGTATTGAACTCGATCGTGCACAAATGGGATTTTGAATGAGAATCAAGAACATTAGTTAAATCCGATTCAATTGGGATATAAATTCGATCGTGTTAATGGTAACTCTTCTAAGCTGACTACTTGTTTACTACACGATAATGATCAAAAGTTTGTGACGAAAACTCATAGTAGAGCCACTGGTTTCTTATTCGTAGCATGACGAAGAATGAATTCTAATTTGTTCACTCTTTCTGAATGGAGAGGCAATGAACTCTGATCCTGAAGTTAAGTACACCTCCGTGGTTACTCTTTTATCAAAGCTCTAATATACTAGCGGGGTTGGAGAAGAATATAATGTAAAATGATTGAGACAAATGGAGAGTGCCACGCAACGATGCAAGCGAACGAAGGCCAATAGTATTTTTATAAGAACACTACAATGGTGTAAGAACTAATTCAATTTCTTATTTCAAATATTTGTGGCCGTTGCTTCAGTGTGGCATGCATATCTGTTAGCACTCGTCAAACTTATTACTTAATATCCCTTTTTTAATAAGGATTAAAAAGAAACACTTTTTCCGTAATTGTTCAAAATGTATGAATGGAATCTGAAGTTATCGAAGTGAAACAATAAATTAATGCATTACACGTAAGCAAAAAAATGTCTGCCAAAAAGGAATACTTAAAATAAAACATCGGAACTTCCGACTCCTACCGTATTAAAACCATTATGCAAATATATTATTTTTTTAATTTCATCTCCGTTTTCATAACTCGATTTAAATTTTAATTTCAGTGGAAAACGAGCGAAACAAGTGAACTGTAATCCAATTATCTTTTATCGCGTAGAAAGCTTCAATAAGAGAAGGCTTGGCCCATCTGTGGTACAGTTATTGCCAATATCATTGCCAACACTTTTTCGTGTCCTGAAAACGAAATCAAAATTCTAATTTCGGGAGTATTAGCATTGAATATAAATATCTCAACCAAATCTTGGTCCGTGTTTTATTCTCGAACATTCAATATCGAAAAATACGATTCTCCATAAGTTTTGTTGAGACACTCATAATATCTACGATGCTATATATCTGACATTGTAATTGCGATAGTAAAGTCACGTGGAAATATGTTTGGTTCATATAATACTGGTACTTATGAAAATATTGAAACATCAGCTGTGCGAAGAGTTATACTATTCGGTTTAGAATATAACAATGTCGTATATTTTTACGACGAACCCGAGGATGGATACATGAATATTGCTAGTCAAGCTTCATGAAAGATGAAACCGTAACTTTGTTTCGTTAACTTTATGAGGCCCTGATTTAGTAAATAAGACTCTTATATGTAACAAACAAAACGTAAAATAAAGAATAGAAAATTTAAAGAATGACTTGTAAGATCCTGCTTACGACCGCTCACAGAAAGATTACTTACAGAATTATACAACAGATCTTTACAGGATAAAGACCTTTTGTATTTTTTTTACTTTTAGCCGCATACCTAAAGAAAGCTGCTGGCCTGCGCTGGTCACCAGCGCTTACTGGTGCGTAATAAGCGCTGGTAGATCGATCAATTGGAACCTTAAGAGATATAAGCGCCATTCTTTATAGAGAGACGAACGCGCTTAATAGTTAAGACGGGGCGTAGTTTGACTAAGCGATGTTAATTCATTGCGATTGATAAGAAAAGTGCAGCTCGGCCCCTTAGATAGGTGGCCGTTGATAGCATGTTTATCTGAGCGCTACTTTGCTTCGGAGTGCATTTACAAATGTCGTCGCCAGTTGTTTCAGTAGTAAGACCATGTCGGAGGCCTTTAGGCAGTCTAAAAACTCCGACACCAGGGTTGGCTACTAACCTATCCTAAATGAATGAATGATGAGAATCATACAAAAAGCCTCAGGAAAACCTTTTGTATGATGAAAACTGTCACACAAAATAAGGAGTTAAAACAAAAAAAAATTACTACCAATAATAATAAATGATCTAAAAAAAATGATATAACACCCAATTCCAACACACTAAGATTCCTAAAAAGACCTTCGATATCAACAAAACATTTCTTCATTCTTTCACAAATAAATCCAACGTAATGAAAGGTAACTATCACTTACTTTGACGTCAACCCATGTCCACTTTGAATCTGAGTAGGAGTAACTCAGAGTACGAGGTAAATTTGACCTTATAGTCGGTAACTCAACTCTAAAGACGGCCCTAATAAGGGCCTCGATGACCCTTGACTGTTTTACTGTATCACATTCCCTTTTACGAGGACCTACGGGGTGTGAAGAATATGTTTGCATCGATACAATGGATTACGGTGCTGTACCAATGTACTCTAGATTTTGCTGTTACATACATGGAAAGATGGATATATCTACTGTTCTACGAAAATGGGAATGGACCATGAACGAATTAAAGAAGGTTTTATAATATCGACTGTTTCGAATAGAAACTAGACTAAGATAAGAGGACTAGACAAATATTCTTGCATATAAAAATACTCCAATCGTTTATATGATGTGATACAGTACGGAAACGAAATGGGAAGTAATAAAAAGATGAATATTAACTTTGATTATTTTGTTACCTGCGTTGTACTCCCGCGGAAATTTCGGGATAAAATGTACCCCATGTGTTATGCTGTTGTATAATCTATATAACTGTTAAGTTTCATCCAATCCAGCATCTTTGGCGTGCATGGGTAACAAACTAAAAAACTACATCTTAACAAACTTTCGCATTTATAATATTATCAGGATATGATAGGATTATATTCGCCTTACAAATAACACCAAAATATTTAAGTTAAACATTGTTCATATTCATGATTCTAAAAACTCGGATGGAACTGAAAGAAACAGCTAATAACAAAGGGAGACCAATAGAATTGGCACCCTTCAGATTTAAGGACTCCTTAGCTGAGGAATCGGGGTGACGTCGTTTTATAACATTTTTCTCGAACGTGAAAAAATGAGACTATTTTCTAAGAAACGTTATGAGACTTGTAAAAGTTAACTCAGAGTTGTCGTTATAAGAGTGGCTTGTTATCTTGTCAGATTCAACAAAACAATATTCTTTTATTTCATTTGTAAAAAAATATTTTGATACAAAAGTTTTTACAGAAAATCTTTGAAGTATAGTAGCTCTAAAATATTCTGTAAATATTCAAATGATCTATTTCCATATTCATTATTTACATTAGTTTGAACTCTTAAAGAATACCAAAAGCTACCATTTTAATTAAAACAATTTCTGATCAATTCGTGAAAAGGAATGAATTGTTTCTGTGAACCTTTTAAGGTCGGGCTCGAGAGGCCACTGGTCGTTTTTCACTGGCTATTTGAGGCTTAAAATTAATGTTTCATTCAGTGGCCAGTTTTGAGAGGTCGAATGAGTACCTACGGTTTTTTTGTAGTATGTGTTTGTAAGACAAAAGCGATTGTCATTTCTTTCTACATCATTAAAAACTTTAAATTATTTGTTAATGCCCTGCTCGAACAGTGTCATATCTGTACTAATATTATAAAGGTGCAGAGTTTGTTTGTTTGTTTGAATACTCTAATCTCAAGAACTACTGATCCGATTTGAATAATTCTTTTTGTAATGAATAGCCACATTCAACGGGAAGGATATAGGCTGTTGTTTGTCCCAAAATTCCCACGGGAACGGGCATTTTTTATAATATTTGATAAATAACTGAAAGTAAAAACACGCTGCAATTAATGGTATAAAATAATCAGTGGAGATGAAATTTATATTTATAAATTGGATATTAGGTACAGTCAATTATCAATGCTCTATCACGAGATTTAAAAAAAGAATACTGAATTAGCTTTACATTAGTGATTTTTTTAAATGACATCGTTCCGTCGCTCGGCGACTCGAATGACATAACCCCATGGTGTAATTAACGTGAACTAAAACCTTTTTAAAATCTTTCTTTAAATAAATCGAATATCGCTTTTAGTTTACACCTTAGATAGTAAATGCTAAGCTGCCGAAGTAGCCGCGGTCAGACTCTCGTGTCGAGAGCGGCTTTATGGACCCCCTGACCCTTGTTCAGCGCACAATTCAACATTTAAGAAAGGCTTCTGCCCTAAGCTTCTCTTGCTTATAATTACATTACACTACATTCTATTTATATTAAGTTGGCGGTAAAACGGCCGTGTCAAATGGTGTTCATTTTTTAGTGTTGTTTCGTGAATGTAGAACGCTATATAGGCTTATAGCAGTGAGTTAGCAGTGAGACGGTCCCGGTTACTTTCTACAGATAGTAATCGTTACATGAGCCATGTCAGAGGCCTTTGGCGGCTCAATAACTCTGACACCAGGATTGGTCAGGTTGACCATCCACTCGGTGAAGAATGAAGAAGCAGTGAGACTATCAAGTAGCGCTCGTAGCAAAGTTTGACTAAGCGATGTTAGCTCATTGCGATTACTAAGTAATGTGTAGCTTGGATACTTTGATGGGTGGCCGATAGTGGCATTTATAGCTGAGCGCTTCCGTGCTTCGAAGGGCACGTTAAGCAGTCGGTCCTGGTTGTTACAACCTTTAGACTATGTCAGAGGCCTTTAGTTGGTCTAATAACTCCGACACTAGAATTATAGTCATTAATTTCCTCAAAATGAATAAATGAAGCGCGTTACAACAAATAAACTCTTCAGCTTTATTACCTATAGAAACTACAGATAAACTCGAATGTAAGTACAAATCATTATAAAACTAGCTTTGTAAACAATAAAACTTTAAACTAAACGGAATATCGGAAAACTTGTCCTACGGTTATAATCTAGTCCGGAAACTTTGACCGTAAAATCTGAACCTAACAAGCATGAGTTCCAGTTCATATTCAAGAAACTATGAATATAAAGTGTAACTTCGTTAAGAAATAACAACTGCAGTGTTTCTCATTAAAAATATATATTTTATTGTTATCGTCATGTTACGCTTACGTTTCGATCGGTCGATAATTTGATATCTTCATATAATGTTCCAATTAAAATCTTTATAGAAAGCGTTGGTTCTGTTTAATAACTATTATTCTGCTAGCTGTCTAGACATTTTAATGTAAATTTTATAACAAGGGAGTAGTCTATCTCTATATACATTATTATGGTGAAGACTTTGATGGTGTTTTGTTCGTTTGTACGTTACCCTGCAAGAACTACCAGTCTGATTCGAGTAATTAGTTTTGTATGGGATAGTTACATTCAACCGAGAGGTTACTTTTTATCCCAAAATTCCCACGGGAACGGGAATAGCGAGAGTAAAACCACAGAAGACGCGGTAATTTAATAGATTACTTTTAAGAATTATTTAAGTAGATTGAGCAAGCTGAAAGATGTCGAGTTGATTGTTGAACTCGGTTTTAGTAAATCAATTTTAAATATTTGATCTCAGTTTAGCTTGTGAACTAGGCTGAGTTCAGTTATAACGGTGGAATTGGAGCTCATCAATCACACATATCACTTTAATCGCTTGCATTCTTTCGAACTCGACAGCTCGCGGCTTGTGAACTCGCTCATTCTAACTTCGCCTACATTATTTGAACTCTGTGCCTAAAAATGGAAAGTGCCCCGGGCTCATAGAGCGGCATATTAAGGATGTCAGACCGAGAATAAAACATAAATTATTCAACAAAAGGCATGAGGCCGCGTTTCATCTCTTACATTATGTATAAATATTTGGACTGAAGGTACGTTTAACTTCATTTTCGCAAATTAACAACGACCCACGATTGTGATGTTTTAAAATTGTTTTTATGCGTTATTTTTGTTTTATTTACGACCCTAGGACGCCCACGCATGCGGCAAATCATTGCGCATGTTTGACGTATTTTTAACATATTTAATGATTAGTTTCTAAAATCTTTTGAATGTGACTAAAATAACAACAAACCGCACTTACTTCTTGATAAAATACTTTTCGAAAATTATGAAGAGCAAATGTAGTACTTCAAAAAAGTAAGTTCGAGTACACGTTACTGGTCAACCCTGGAGTCTGCAACACTTAAAACACTATTTCTTAAGAGCATAACTGCATAGATTTTTCTAACGAATCAATAAGGAAAAAAAGTTATTTCCTTTTTTTAAAAAAATTATAAGTCGTAATTTTTAAGTAATTGGTAATGTACTGGTTTCTGGTTTCAGTCTTCTCTAACCACGGTTCCTGTAAAGGGCTGCTTCTTAATAGGAACCGTGGTCACAAACGTCAGATAAAAATGTAAAATAAAAGCGAAGAGTATCCGTAAACATAGTTTCAATTCAAAATAATTGATAGTGATCAATAATCTCCACAACACTCCCATCCAATCAAAAACTTAGATCACATATCTCAACGTATCACAGCGTATTCCAACCACTGCACAAAACCAAATACTGCGGCATTATATCAATTCCTAGGGGACTAAACTAAAGTACCAGATTAATGCCTAAAATCCCCTGACTAAGAGGTTTGCCTTCATGAAACAGGCCGTTAAGCTGATAACCATAACATATAGACACACTAAATACAATCAGCCTATAAAACTGTTGAGAATACTTGGAACCTTGTGATATTAAATTTTTTGTAATCTTTACTAATATTTAAAGCAGAAGAGTTTGATTTTTTGTTTGTTTGAAGCGCTAATCTCAGAAACTACCAATCCGATTTTAATAATTCTTTTGGTATTGGATAGCCACATTCAACAGGAAGGTTATAGGTTACTTTTCATCCTGAAATTCCCACGGGAACGGGTACAACGAGGGTATAACTGCGTAGCGCAGCTAGTACCTGATAGCTGACAAAGTACTAAAGTGCTTACTATTTTCATAGACAGTTCAGCACAAACTCATGTGTATATTCAGTGTAAATACCGAATTATAATTATGTTCGAGAAACCCCCTCAGAATTAATCCATAAATAAAATATTCCATCCAATTTGCATACAAATATTAGTACGGATATTACCTCGGTACTCTACAAACTCGACCTTTCCTAATTTATTCGGTTTGATCCTATTTCAACAATAACTATTTATACTATTAGATGTAACCGGGATAATAATAATCAAACAAATCTTAGAACAATTCGTGTGTTGAAGAAAGTTCAGGAATGTCAAACGTTTGGGCTGAGAGACGCTGCTCCCCGAAAGTATTCGAGAACTAAATTAAAGGGATACCCTATCATGAATAATTGTAAAGCAACAACATTGTTTAGTTTAATCAAGACCCCGATTGCCTTTACTAACCTCGTCTGTATAAACTTCAGAGCAAATTCAATTAATGACGGGACCACAACAATAACAGTTTTCGGTAATTATTGTTTGCAGTATAAACTACGGCATACCGAGTAGCCCTAACCTAATTTACCTATAATTACATAACCTTCTCTTCATTAAGATGTAATTTAATAATAACAACTTTGTTTTACTACGGTACTAGTAAAGCATAAATTAATAACGTTATTAATCATATTGTCAAACTTGAATTAATTTCGTTTTTCGTTATTTCTGGTTCGCTAATTAAAATAAAGTTGTAATAAGCTACTTTTACAAAGATATCGGTATTATTCGACTGGAGCTTGGTACCTCAAATAGCTTATATTATTCTGTATGACTGAAGGGTAACATAATTATTATTGTATTCTACAAAAAGAGTAAGTATTGTGTACTGAATAAGAAATGGTATGAACAGAAGACGAAGTTCCTAATTAGCTCTTCATTTATTCTTAGTTACGTACGAACAATAACTATGTAGGTACAGTTAAGGAATTTGACATGGATTCTTTTTAGGTCAATCACTTGCTCGATAAAAAACATATACTTCATTTACTACATTTACTACTGTAGGACAAAAATAAAACACGATCTATCATATTTAAAATGGATCATAGCAACGTTTTTAAGATGCAAGTTAAAGTTGAGTATATCTAAACGTCAAGCCACAATCTCATGAATAGAACCGTATCTGATCGCCCGCCAACTCCCCCGACAGTACTCTTTTAATCTCAGCTAGAGAGGGAGTACTTCTCTTTTTTCAATAATTCCACCAGATACTTCCAAACTCCAGAGCTGCAGGTGCTCAAGTAAGTTTCAAAGAATAAGCGACAAAATAAAAAACGTCATTCTATGCACGAGACAGACGGTCCTCTACACAATGGAAGCACTCAATGCCCGTATCATGTACACAAGTATCGGTGCCAACATCTCCCTTATTACGTAAACAATAGAGTTGAAAACACCCCGCACTCGGTGAAAATACTCGTGTAATTAGCAAAGACTTAATGAGAGACTCTTTTGAATGTTTTTAAAAGTTACAAAGGAAAGTTGTTAACAACATAGTTATACGGTAACTGAAGGAAATGTGAACACAATAATAGACATACTATTTGGTGTTGCAGCGAAAGATATGTAAAACTGTAATTGAATTAAATATTTCAATAGAAAATCATCCTTACGACACTTTGGATACGATAGTTTTATAAGTAGCAGTTCTTCACTATAGTAGTTATAAGACCCCTGAAAATTGGTTAATCGCCGCCGTCGTTGTCGGTCGTACTTGGCTCCCTCGGATGACACTTCGGTTACTAAAATTTCGGATAAGTGAGAAGGATAAGATAAATCGGAAACATGCTTCACTCACGGGTGGAATATAGGATGCTTTATATCATATCATTAGCTGTTCCACGGTGGTACCAGCGGTGGTTCCACCCGCGATTCAATAGATGGCGCTAGTGTGAAAATGTTGTAGATCTCGCCTATGTTATTTACCCAGATGACCTAGTGGAGTCACGTCCATACATTTTACATACACACCAGAAAAAAATCTTTGGTCTGTACTCAGAAACGTCAAATACGTGATAGATGTAATAAGTGATTTTGACATGTAATGTATTCAAAAACGTCAAATAATAAAGTGTCGATTGAATTAACGTCTCTGTGTGTGGTAGTGAATAGATTAGTAATAAACAGAAACTATAGTTCATTATACCACGTGACCACACGTGAATAAATCTTAAGCACAAAATATCGTACCCCGGGTCAGCATGAAGACTTGTCTCCCCACATAGTTTATCCCCACAAATCCGATTAGGCACTTGAGTTAGATTACAGCCCACGGACCCAAACCCTGAGATCCGTTCGGTGTCCCCAATGGAAACATGCTCCACTAAATATCGACTAATTGGGTATATAGTCTGTATTTCCTATTGCTTTTGGAGAGATGTATTGTCCGAATGGATAGTGGTGATGCCTTCCGTCCTGGAGGTTGGTGGTTCAATCCTGGCCTGGTATTTTCTTTTTTAATAATTAGTCGATACGTCAAATATGTAAGAGTACTTTAAAGTGTCGGTTTGGGTGCTGAGCAAGCACAGAGTTAGTTGGTCATAAAAATGTATGTGCTATTAATCTATTGTCCTACTAATATTTAGAACTATGGAAATGTGTATGTATTTGACGCTCTTTGACGCTAAAAATACAGTTATATAGTTACTAGCAGCGCCCCGCGGTTTTACCCGCGTTGTAACCGTTCCCGTAGGAATTTCGGGATGAAAAATAGCCTATAACCTTCCCGTTGAATGTGGCTATCTATTACAAAAAGAATTATTCAAATCGGTTCAGTAGTTTTTGAGATTAGCGCGTTTAAACAAACAAACAAACAAACAAAACAAACTCTTCAGCTTTATAATATTAGTATAGATTATACATCAGAATAACATATGGGATACATTTTATCCCAAAACTTCCGTGGGAACGGGTACACCGCGGGCGTACTTATCCAATATACTCCTAAATGTATTAGAGACATTTTTGTCTACCAATTTTGGAAACTAAATCAAAATATGTACTACGAGTAAACATTATGTAAACTTAAGGAACTGCTTCTCATAAAACTAAACAAAAACGGTTAATCCTTTAAGAAACTACAACCTTCCGGACTCAGAGATTCACTGATACATATCTACACGTAACACTCATCACAACCTTCGGGATTAAAAAGAAAACTCAAACGCTGAGTCAGCAACTCTTCACCCATAAACTCGACCTTACGCTATCTTACGACTAGAACCTACACGTCCTTATCACTCCTTGAATCTTCAACTTTATGAGCATTCTAACGCATAAAAGTGCGTGTGTACTTTTCTAGTCCTCACTACGAGTACCAAAAGGGGTGCGCGTTGGACCAATGACGTCAGTTGCCACCCCTCGTATGTAATATGAGGTTTTAAAACATAGCATTCGTGAGCGCGAATACGAATAGCTGCTAATACCGTACAGTCAGCTTTAAAATCCTATTAACAACAACGTAATCACACCTATCTGCGACTGTACCACTGTGCATGTTTGTGCCGTCTCTCTTTTAATATTATTAACGTTCTGCAAATAAAGCTGATTCACTCTCGCTCGGTTAATATTTTTTGTTTTTGGGAAGTTTGTTTCGTTTTTATGTTAATTAAAATATATTTTATCAAACAATTATAAAGTTAAGTGAAGTATCAGCCCGTAATGTCCCACGGCTGGGATTGCCGCTCATCTCACCGAAAGTATCAGTACAGTGAGAAGGATGTCGTAATTGCCACGGTTGCCTAATACGGGTTGGTGATTTCAGACCCGAGCCATGTTTGAAAAGAAGGAAACATGTTCTCGCTCGACCCGGGAATTTAACCCTCAGTCTCAATCTCAAACAATCATAATCGGACTAAATACATATTTGTGGTAAAAAAATGTAACAACAATATTGAGTGTAGTGAGCGAGCTTACAAGCGGCTTACCAGCAAGCTCGGTATAGAAAGTAAAGTTTTCCGGTCTCTAGAATTCACCGGTTCCTAAACACTTTGTCTACGAAGCTTTAAAACTAATACATCTTCGGTAACAAACTAATATGTAACATAATAGTATTTTCTATTTTTAGTTCGACGTTGAACTAGCTGTGTCTTCATAAGGTCTTAAATTTCAATTTCAACGGATCAAGGAACATACCTTCAGAGCCAGACAATGCCACGTAAGTTCCAGACTAATTCTTTTATATACGTTCTTACTTGGGATTTGGTTTTATTAAAACAGGCCAATGTTAGCCGCCGGGATAAAAAGAAGGATTAAACTTTGTAATTATTTCAGGTTGAGATCACAAAAAGATTACATAAAGGACTTTGTTTTTGTAGGATGTTCTGGTTTGATAATACTTGCTTTAAACATTGTTTAACATGGATACCTTATATAAGGTTGTCTTTTCTAAAGAGTTTTTGCTACGATTGATATACAGCAGTCCCATCTTACGTAGCATATCACAGTAATATAGAAGACCAATCATAACAAACATAGGTATAGCAACTAAATCGCCTTTTCTTGAACAACTTTGTCTAACCAATTCAACGCCATATATCTTAGTATGACGTCATTAATACTATACTTTGTGATGGTTATTTTATCACAGGGTCGGAGTAAAACTCAAAAGTTGTCTGAAACTTGCTTGAACTTCAGCCAAGTTACTTCGCTCGAGGATGGCCCCATTATGCTCCTGACTGATTCGTTATTTATTAGCCGCTTAACTTATCTCACTACACAATTTTCTACACTACTGTCAGATTCATAGTGCAATGTATGGTTTCAACCAGTTAAATATTTTGTCTTCCGTAGATTCAAATAAACAGATATGCGTACTACTGAAATTATTAATTAATTATAATTAAAATAAATATTTGTTTATATTTTCAAATCACAGTACCTGAAATCAAAGCAGGGGAGTAATGTGGCCTTCGCCCTGCAGTGAGACACTACAGTCTCTTAATATTAATAGTTTTAAAAGCAACAAAACTGTATATTATATTTCTATGTTTTTTTCATTATAGTAGTTTATGCAACTGTCATATAAAGAAGGGTATTAAAACACGAGTGCGAGTTTATGAAACGAGCGCAGCGAGTTTCATAATAGTAACGAGTGTTTTAATACCCGTGTTATATGCAGTTGCATACACTACTTTATCTTCACTAATACAATTAATCAAACAAAATTTTAAAAACAAAACACATTGCGAAACATTTAATTCACGCGTACGTGTATTGTCACAGTGAACTTGCCGCCATTAAAATGCCGCAGGGCCGCAGGGCGCGCGCCGCGCAGGCCGCGATGTTATAATGAGATTTTACGATATCGATGTGGATATTATAACATCATGTGCAATTGCTTAAATTGAGTGTTTTAGTTGTCTGCGCTATAACAGTAGTAATTATAAGTCAAGTATTGGAAACATAAGTAGAATGTTACAACATTAGTGTAGATAAAATAATTTAATGTATTGTCTAATTCCAGCCAATTAGATAACGATGGTAGGTACTCTGAATACATTAGTTTGACTGTACGTTAAATAATTATATGATCTACACGTTTACGTCAAAATAAACATGAACAATTTAAAACATCAGATACCAACATATAAATTCTCTTTCATATCATGAATTGCCCCAAATTGTCCTCTTAATTTCCAATGCGACGAAACTTAAATAAGTTTTCGTTGTGAAAGTTAATTTTTTATTACGATACCGTTGATACATTTCATAAAGGTAGTGACCGTAGAATGTTTTATAGGCAACGAGGGACAAAGGCAGTGAGTTATTGTCGAATATTTTCAATGGACTTACAAAGAATGCTTAACGAAATACTAGCGTTCATTTGGCGTTATTGCCTTTGTAAAAGAAACGTATCGGGTTAACATTGAGTGTGGATTTTTCAATGTATTATTTCTTTCAAACCGATGGAAATGGGAAGTCGCAAAGGGTTTTACTTGAAAAAGTAAGCTGGTTACGTTCAGCTTTCAACTTCTATACTTATGACATTGGCGAAATAGCTCTTATACACGGGTATAATAAGGGTTATATTGACCCTCGTAAGTTGCTGCGTGCTGTCCATAGCATGGAAGTGCCTGACAAATGCTGCCGTGCAGCGCGCAGCTAATGCACTTTATATTGTTAATAGATAATGTACTTGGTTAGCCTTTACTCTTTAGCTAATTAAAAAGGTGGTGTGGCCGAAATCGGCCTGAAAGATAATCAACATTCTTGCTACTTCTACCAATGTTGGAAGATGCTTCAAAATCGAAAAGCAAAATGCATCCGAAGTAAATTACCGAACAGTTTTTGAATTTCCGATTATAATAATGTTCAATATTTATTATGAATTTGTTATTCCAACCATCTGAACTGTATGGACGGTACAAAGCAGCCGTTGAAATCAATATCAATAATGCAACATTCCACACGGTGCGACTAGAAACAACTATTTGATCCGACGGAACGTTATTTGAGGCTCGCCGTCAAAAGAGTTCCGAGGATTGGATGCATCCGTATATTTGCATTATCTAGATTCGTCCAGGCCGCTTTCATCTCACCGTGGATATATCAAATACAATTTGCGATAGAAGACTTGTATGTACGAGTTTACCCGCGGTTACAGCGCGCCGCCCGCCCTCCATACCAAATGTAAATGGAATTTTGGTCAAAAAAATTGGATATATCTTTTTCAATTTTATGAATTTTGTTGGCTCAGATTGATTTAATGTTATTTGAGTATTTTAGTTAACTAAACCTAAACTAATGTATGTTTTTGGAATACACACATTTTGTTGTGGTTAGCAAAAACAATGCTACACTTATTCATAAGGAAAAGCGGACGTGAAAAAGAATATTTACCCGAAAAGTATATTGTATCGAGGCTAGCTAAAAGTATACTGACAAATAAAGTATGAGCGTACTTTATTACCGGCTCCCACCATAACCAACAATACATTAATCAAGTCAGCAGTAATTTCCTATCCTAATTCCAAACACCACGAAAAACGCCTTCCTTGCGCTATATATACCTACTTTGGAATATTAAGGGCGGTAGTAAATTTCCCTTTTATCGCGATTTCAAATGCTATCCAAGAGGTATTTACGTGACAACTCCTCACTTCATTACAATGAGGCGTGACCGGATTGATAAAACTTCGGCCATCCAAAGACTATTCAATTGAATTGTCTTCTTACTAATCACGAGTGAGGGAGAGGAACCCCTAATTAATTAGTGACAGTTGCTTATCTCCAACTTGTTTGATATAGACGAGACTACATCCTGCTTATTTAATTACATCATTACATTATATTTAATTAGTTAAAGGTACGCCATAGCAATAAATAACGAGATTGCTAAGAATTATAGCAATTAATTATAAAGATAGCAGTATTGGGGAAACTTTATTGTGATTACCGAGATGTTTTGTTTTATCCTTTTAATTGTATAATTTTGAATGCTTAATAAGAAAGTCCTGTATAATGTCCGTTTAAAATGGCGCTTTTTTTATTATTAAATATCTTATTTATGTCGTCTAGAATCTGACTCTATTCTAGATCGTATTCTAGGTCTTACATAAATACATCAAAGTAAAGTCTAAGTACTTACCTGGCTCACCTTTGTTATAGGTATTATGTCGTAACCTAATTACTCCTATCACGAAGCGATACTCGTACACTCACTAGAGATTTATTTGACTACTAAGAATTAATCAAGACACAGTGCTGAAATGGCTAGAAATATGATAGTTAAATACTAAGTGTAGACGAACGTTAAGTGGGTTAGGTAACTTACTTGAATACTGTGGCAGAGTAGAGAGTTTAACTATGTTATTAGTAGAATCTTAAGTAGAACATACCTATGGTGCGATTTCATTGAAGCGAAGCAGAGCTGATTTATCGACCAATCACAATGCATTAAACAGTCTCCGTGGTCTTGTGGTTTGAGCGCTCGGCTCACGATCTGGAGGTTCCGGGTTCGATTCCCGGTGAGGACAATGTTTCACAAAAAAATCTCTTTGTGAGACTGTCCGCAGTTTGGTTAGGTTGCAGGCTGAATCCTATTATATCAAAAACATTTAATAAAACTTCGCTCATTTTTGCAGTCCTCCAAAACAAAACAACCCGACTACGTATGAAAACGTTAGATGAAAGAAATACACCTGACTCACATAAATAATAAAGAGATAATTGAAAATTGCTAATACCAGACCACTGTAAATAACAGTGCAAGCCATGTCACGACATTTTAATGTATTATGCAGAGCGGTACTACGTGATAATGGCTTGCGTTGAGTCCTGAACATAAATTTTGGAGCTTTTATCCCATTTTTGTTGCGTTCCGTAGAGCAATTTTCCCGCATGCTTATGTTTAATGAGAACTGATGTTTTATAAGGTTTTTTATTACATTCATCTCTTTTGAATATGTTAAAATATTGCGTTTTTGACCTATTTATTGATAGTTGGATATCAATGTGTAGATACTGTTGGTACACATTATGCCACTACATTGTCAAGACATTTGATTCCATGTTTAGAACTAAGGTATATCATAAAAATCTTCGTAATATATCAACAAAAGAACGAAAAACGTTATAAAATGTTCACCACGGCAAACGCTTTGTAGCTTTCTAATAAGGAAGTGAACATATTACATCTCAATTGATAACTTTGATTTGACCTTTGTCGGAGGCTCTAAACCATCTCAGGCATAAAATTTACAGAATGTTTAGCCGAAACGATGTGTTACCCTATTTTAGTGTCGATTTTACGATAAATAAGACCATTTGTCCGCCGCCATTAAAGGTTGACGACGCTTAGAATGGGCACTTGAGATTGTGCCCGTACGTCCTGGATCCGGGAAACTGCACTAAGGAAACTCTATTGTTGTTACGTTGATACATTCGATGCGAAGACAACAAATCGTTTCCAATTTACTAGTCGCATTAAAATTTTGTAGAACCTTTAGTTGCAGAAAAATGTCACAATTTTTGCAGCGTGCTTTCTAGGGTTTGTCATATCTCAGCAACTGGGAGTGGCTCAGGATAAAGATGCATGGGATAGGGGTGAGGCCTTTGCCCAACAGTGGGACAGCAATTGCTTTAATAATCCTAATAAATAAACTATTTTATTGCCCAAATATCTACGTGTGTCGTATTCGTCTGACCTGTTTTTCTTACAGCGAATATTTTTCTTGGATAGATTATTTTGAATCCTAAATAAATGAAACGTAAAAACGTATCTTAAACGTTAAAAATATCATCTTTTGTATTTTCTTGTCGTAACCCTTATCAAACATGTAATGATAACGTTCCGGAAAGATATTAAGTAAACAAAAACATAGTCTGGAATATAACAGAGTACCTTCGATATCTTTGTTTGGTGACCGTCGCCGGAGAATTATTTCAATGTTGTATCCTTTCAACAAGATACGAGTACAAGTCTTTGTACAGAACAGGGATTATTTAACTCAAGCAAAGATAAGGGAATCCCGGGAAAATCACACGTCACAGATTACGTCTCTTTTGCGGTTCTTTTGAATTAAGTCAAGGTTTTGTTCATTTGTTTACTTTTTATTGTTTTGTGTAACCTGGATTTAATGCGAGTGTTATTTTTAAGCCTGTTTTACACTAGAGGCAGCCTCGGGTCTAGCGGCTGCCTCGCCCCCAGGCTGTGCAAGGAGATGCTGCGTTAATCCGAGGCCCGCCGCTACACGATTTACTATATTTTGTCCTAATTGCAGGCTATTTGCCTCAAGTCGAGGTTGCTCAACCCGAGGCTGCCTCCAGTGGATATTCCGTTTTATAAGATATCCTTGGTGGGTTTGACTGACTGAAGACTTTAGAACTCACTACGGAAGAAAATAGAATAGACAGCGAGAATGATATCGCCATTAATGTTTGAATGAGTGGCTTTCATAGTAAATCTATAACAAACTAATTCAATTTACTTTTCTATTTCATAAAGAAGTTAGCTAAATGAGGCATTCCTTGAGATAGGGCGTTCATTAGGTAACTTGCTACTGCACTTATACTGCTAATTATATTACCGCATAATAAATCAGAAACTTCAGTACACGTAAAGATTCCTGTTCACTCTACCCCAGCATAGAGTTTATCGCCCATATCAATTAGAAAGCGATGTACAATTTGCCATTAATTTAACATCGTAATGAACTGATAATGGAATGAAACCCTCCGCGTATCACCGAATGACTTGCGAGAACAATCATCATTAACTCGACTAAATGAAAATACTTGTAATTATAGGCCATCGATTATTACGCCAATAGACTTTAATAATGGAACTGACTGGTGCGATTTCAGTTCAACTGAATTATCGTTAGGTACAAAATTGGTAGCAATTTATTCTCTGTCGCCTTTATCACGATTTTCGCTGTTAATTGAGACATTTGCACAGAAATTGCCCAGTGTTACAGAGAATGAAAGCTCATGGACGACCGATAACGAATGCGATGGAAATCACGGAAATTACAGCCACTGTACTGCTGCCGGGTGAGCACCATCAATTGAATGTTTGACTTATAGGTTAGGTTGTATGGCCTGTGATTCATTTCTATAACATATTGAGTTCTTAGAACGTGCTCCATCATACTCTAGACTAGTTTTAAGTACCAGTTTTAAGTTGATCTGTTTTCGATTTGGTGAACTCCAATCATGTTGGATAGTAACCCAGAACTTAATGCCACAACATTATGATGTTTTATTCTCTTAAAACATCTCCGTTAACAACAAGCATCTTATATTAAAACAAAAAACCTACTTTTACTTTTTACAAAAAATGTGAAGAAAGTAGGATAATAACATGAAAATAACGAAAGGAAAGGACATAAAAACCAATTTCATGCACTTTTAAGAAGGAACTGTACATTCAGTCTTGGGAGAGAGTAACGAAACGATCATTCAACGTTTATTTTCATTTCCTTCAGCCCTTCTACACCCTTGTCTCCAGTTGATACATGGTTGAAGGGTAAATAAAATATACTCCACTTTGTTTTTTTATTAAACTAAGGCCCTCGGAAAAGGTTGTGATTCTGTTAAATATGAGGGTCAAAGAAAACATTATTTTAATAGGAAAAATTTGAACATTACGGAACCGTAGGGTTGTTTTTACTGAGCTTAGGAATTGGGTATGCGTGAAAGGAAGTATTTCTTGATACATTATGTATTTACAAAACCCTATAGGAAGAAAACTAAAAGAAAGAGAACTTATACATGTCGATATCGCTTTGTAGAGGACTAACTGCCCGCACTTAGAGACATCAATTAAATCCACACTTAACTAATTGAAGTAATTTTTCAAACATCACATGTCTAAATAGTTCATGAAATCTGTACTAAGGATTTGACGTTTCTGAGTACGGGCGTAAAAACTTGGAGTGATTCTTCTATAAGTACTTTTAAGTTAGTATTAAGTATTCTATTTACATTGATAGAAGTTGTCACAAAAAGCATAACAATGTATTTACGTCCAAAGAAACTACAAAGAGCACCAAACTTGTGAACTTTAAAGCAAGTAATAAACAAAATATTCCCTTTGGTATTTTCAGGGGACGCAAACTTAAATACATCAGAGTCTGCAGAAAGATTCAATTCAAATCCTCGAGGATCCTATTATAACAGCAAGGTGTTGGGAGCAAAGTAACCGTGATACTAGGCTACTTTGAGCAAGAAACGGGAATTAAATACGATTATTTAATCATGATCAAAAAGCTTTTAGAATCCTTTGTTTAATTATTACTAAAATATTGTTTTGTTACAATTAAATCGTTGATATAATAGTAAAATATCAGTAAAAGGTTTTATTTTTTCTTAACTTTCAACTAAAAGATTATTCCCGTTGTGTCCTCGTTGATGTCCCTTGAGGACTTGTAATGACAAAATTGTATTGCAACAGTAATGAAGTAATATCATGAAAATGTCACTTATGAGATGAGACTAACTGTTTTTATTAAAAAGGCATTTAACTAACTTTATTTACTACCATACCCAAAGAATTCAATTAAATCTGCAGTTAACTAATTGACGTAAGTTTTCATACATTACATATAACAAAAGTTTTGTGGAGAGAAGTGGTAATTTAGTGAAATTAAAATTAATATAATACTCATAGTTACAATACTACTTCAGTTTGTAACCACAATATCAGTTACCACATCCAAAAATTCGAATAGCAGAAACAAGAAGACAGCAATAAATTAAACAAATCCGATTTGCACGTGCGAAAGGAAACCTCGTTCCGTTTTGGTGATCATTTTGTTTATTTGTTGACAAAGACAATGTAAGCGTCACAATGGGTACGAATTAAAACACAAACATTTTACCTAAACAATTAAACAAAACTCGAACCGTTAAAATTAAGAGCACGCCTTCAAACAATTCATTAAGAATCATCAATCAATATTAGTCTGATTAATTTGAGATCAAAGTATTTCAATTACTCTTGATGAAGTGAATCAATGGAGGAAAAAATCAATTAAGTTTCAACTGTATAACTAATTAAGTTACAGTTTTTATGAAGTGGCGTCTCGTAATGAAGATTGACTCCGCTTCAGTATATCAAAAGATGTATAAAAAGAAAAACGCGGTATCAATTCGAGGCACGTCTGTCGGAGGCTGATTTTGCGTCACGTTCGTAGAAAAAAGAGAAGTTTTATTACTTCCCAGTACCGTAATTGTTGGGGTACGTATCCTGCTCCTCCGGTCCCTAGTTAATAGTAACAAGGTTAGTGACGTCACCAGTTTACGTCATCAATTTATGAGCTATTGCGACGTTCAGTCAGCAGGTTCATAAAACTGACTCGTTTGGTGACTTCATATTAATTAAAAATTTACAGATTATCCGGTGACATTTGCAACTAAAAAGTTCAAATAAGTACCTTATTTACATCACATTATGTATCAACATATTTGATTCTAGCAGTAAAACTGCTAGGAAAATGGCTAAAAAGATGTTCATAAAACTATACATTTGGATGTGGGACGTGGACGATGACTCAACGGGGTAGGGAGAGGTTAGAAGCGTTTGAGATGTGGGTTTGGCCTAGGAAGAATTAGCTGTACCGATCTAAGAAGTGAAAATGAATTACTGAGCGAAATAAGGACACTACTAAATACTATAGAAAATAGAAGAGAAAAGATGACAGGAAATCTTTTACAACATGTCAGATACATGTTATAATAATAGAGGGTAAAGTTGAAAGAAAGTGAGGAAAAGGCCGACCTAACACAACAAACAACACCCTCCCGAAACATCCCCACACTACCAACTTATTACAAAAGATAGGATTCAAACAACTGCACCAGCTCTAAACTAGTTAAACAAATATTACGCTACAATTTTCTTTACAGTTTTTGCTCTAAAAAACGTAGATTTGTTCGAAATAGAGAGAAAGTTGAGAAATTTGTTTTGAAATAGTGAAAAATGGAGGTTGTAATCTGAAAATGGTCAATATTTTCTGAGGATATCATTCCGGCTTCATTTGGATAAGCCTAGTCGTGGCTCTAGCATATTCCATATTCGAAATATGAAAAAATAACAATAATTTCATTTTTAATTCTTGTTCGAATGTTGAGAAAAGTTAAAAAAAATATGCCAATATTATTATGCCATATAAATATTCAAGTAGTGAAAAGCTAATTGGTCAATAGGCGGCTCAGTGGCCAGTTATTACGTAGTTATGAGTCAAGTCACGCTTGACCTAACCTCAGTAGTTTGATTGAGCAATTTTCTTCGACAAACCCTTACGATAGCTTAGTTTGATTAACACGTTACACCGACCTAAGTAACACGCCATTGTGATAAACTCAACCCGACTAACAGCGACGTCAGTAACTAAACCAACTTACGGCATGAGTTAAAGCGAAATTAGTTTCAAATTATTGCACGGAAAATTATATACCTAGTAGCGAAAATAGTACATTGTTAGCTTCAACATTGTATATTTTGTATGCATTATTATAGTAGCCATTTCGCAGATTTATACCTGCTTTATAACATTTCCCTGAAATAGTAAAATGGAAAGATACGTTTGGACAATGACACAAATTGCGACATAATAAGAATTATTTTCGGTACTGTTCACACTTTAAATTAATAATAATTCCTAAGCAGTGTCTTTATAAATGTCTAGAAACTGTGTTCGAGCTTTGTGTCACAATAATTTCCCAATTAGTGACACTCCGGTTCACCCAGAGCCGCTAGATGGTAAACATGGAGTGTAGTGTCCCCGTCTGAACTGGGCTTAGTTTACTGCTTAAGCAATAACTTAATCACTGCCTATAATAGTTCAGGCATTCTATATAAATAGTTCGCTAGAAAACTTTGACGTTCAAATATTCGCTTCATATGAAAATCTTTTGGCATGTCCGACTCGCAAGAACGTGAACTATGTTCTCAGCGTAAACTTTTATACGTTACAAATTCAATCACATACAGTTTGGTGGAGTATGGATGACTTGGAGTTAGGGCTACCAAATGTAAAAGGACCAATATTTATGTAAAACCAACATAATGTCTAATATAAACAAAATTTGCGAAATATAGGTATGTGGAATTTCAGTGTAAAAAACGGCAAGAGAAAAATAAACACATATTTAGTAAGTTTCACTTATTATTTTATATAATTTTATCCCAAAACTTTATAAACGAATACGATACCGTAAACTTAAAAGGCAGCTTGCAAAGTAAATAACTCCGAAACACATATAAAATGCGAATATAGACTGAAAATCTCCTATAATTGAATTACGTATTCTACACGCTCAAAGAAGAACAAACTATTGCTCTCTTTGATTCCGTCAGTGACATTTCCCTTTTACGAATACGTATAGTGACGGGGGCGCTTGTGACAGATGTGCTTGCAAGTGTCACCCCTAGCTCTTGGTGAAGTTGAACGGCACTAGCCGATTCCCTCTGCGGATAACAGAATTTCCGATCAGACAGCACGTTTCTTCTGATGCCTCGTTTCGTCAGTGTTTGTTTATTTTCCTCCGGTACTAGCAGGACGCTGTTCCAATATTGGGTACAATGGAGATACGGTTCTAGTTAACTATTTCTTTTGAGTTGCTGTCAATGGAAAATTGGAGCGTTTTATGGAAATAATATATTTTTATTAAAGTTATCTGTTGATATCTAAGACGTTTACGTCTTTGAAGAAAATAATGGAGAGATACTTAATAATTTAAGATTACAGACATTAATTAATTTCCAATTTCAATTTTGGTACGTTCATGTAATTGTTATGTTAATTAAGGCAAAATTGTATACCTCAACTTCACAAATAATAATGTTGGGAAGTTTCTAGGTAAACCTTTAATCTGTGTTATTGTTAAATCTTCCTCGAAATGAAGGATAACTTCGAAGTTTTCCAAACAAAACTTGCTACTAGTTTCCACCCGATAATTATTTTCCTTTAATAATACTTCGAATTATTATTAACATCAATTGCTATTCCACAGGTAAACGTAAAAGTTACACTAGCTTTGTGAGCAAGCTCCGGTATGAAACGATTGTTTCCATACTCCACAAAGTACGTATAAAATGCATCACATTTCAAAACCGCGCTCCGGCACGTTGACATCTAAAGCGCGAGTTCGCGTTACAATAAAACATGAAAAACCCAGTCTATTACACAGCTACCACCATCATTAAAATGATGGCGTTAAAAGTCGTTTTATGCATTTTTTGGCTGCTGGCGTCGACGTACTTCAGACGTCTTTCGGAAGGTGCTTTTTACAAAAAGTAAGTTGTCATATTCTCAGTGCAGAGCGGAGATCTGATACGATCCGCGGCTCGTCTCGAGTGGACTGCGACCTGTCTCCTGCACCTCTTATCACCATTCCCACTTTGCCAAATGTATATTCCATAATGTATTTTAAAAAGAAACTTGTTCCGAACTTTTGAATTGATACTGATATCTTCATCTTAATTGCATTGCTTACCTTCTTTGTATTTAAACTCACAATTAATACTGTATTCCCGCTACAAAAGGTTTTGGTTACACAAAAAGACGTAACTCTGAACAAGTCCGGATCAATGGCAACAATTGCCATTTTTATATCATAAAAGAATCCGCTTATGATTCTTACATTGAATGTTCGGGATCTCACTGATCCGCCGATTTTTGTCCATTTAATAATCGATTATTCCCAAGGGTACGATGGATTACCATATCAAAAGAAAGATCTCATGTCGACAGCAATTTCGTAAAACATTCATCCGTTTCAAAAGGCAGGCGTGAGCAGTTTTATTGCGATGAGGAATTCTTTGGTACATTCCTCTTTGTCTTTTGATCATACGACGGAACAAAGTTACGGAATCATCTTAAATTATATGACAACTTTACCATGAAATAAACTCTTTTGAATGTATTTTTCATATTTGGTTCTTCTGGGATGTTTAAACAATGTTTTGGTATGAGTAGCGCTTATAGAACTAGAAGCGCAGCGAAGAGGTTTCTATGTCTATGGTAGGGTAGCACATAGATAGACATGTCTATTCGATATGTTGGTTAGTTAGTTAGTGTGGGCTTGTTTTGTCCGTTGGTTTATTCTATTGGAAACGTTACCTCGGATTTGTGCGGCACCTCCGACCGAGCGGGCTGAATGTGAGGTCGTGGAGGTAGATACTGCGCCTATGCGCGGGTGTCTTCCGCTCCGGCTTCCACATCCTTTGTGAGTTAGATATTTTGGTTAAAGCCCTCAAAGAGGCAGCCCGTGGCCGGATGCGTCAACCACTAACTATATGCCGACGTGCTCTAGTTTAATCCTCAGAGATAATGTAGTAAAACGCGCTTCAAGGAGAGTTTTAGACAAGTTTAAGCCTTTGGGAATGGGTAATTATTATTGGTATATTTACTCAGTACTGGAAACCGTTTCATTGTTTAGTTCTGGGACCTTCAAGTTCACCAGTGATTTATGTTAGCTAAGTTTATTTATGAGGCTTAGCTTTACCTCATTTTACTGCTTTGGTGTAAGGCGCAGTTTGCCACAACTATTCCTTAACAGTATAACTCTGTAGAGATTCTGAATTAACGATATCTTCTGGTAATAAACTCGATCATTTTAGTTTACTCTCGCTACCAAACGGTGTTGGTACGCGCGGCCATTAAAAGAGATTAATTTCTCAATAAATTCAACGCAAAAAACTTTATCATTCCATTTTTAAATAAAACTTTATTAAACTCAAAACTGAATATTTTTTAATAACTGAAAATAATGAATGAATCCATAAGTTATTGTTAAAACTTGATCAAATTAAGTCCTTACTAGAAGTTTCACAGAAACAATATACAACTCCTAAGGAGTTTCGTGTCCTTGAGTTAGACAACTTTTAATTGAAAACAACTTCAATTATGGACACGAAATAACAGATTTTTTCTAGAATTTTATTGAAATGGAAATAACGGAAAATTTTCTATTATGATATTTAATCAAGTGAACAATTTCAGCTCGTTTATGAAAAGTAAAAGAAAAAGTTGAAGGTAATATCTCCATCCGAAACATTTTGTATAAATAATTACTTAAGCCAATAAATTAAGCTTGATATCAAAAAAATTATAGTCTTCCAAAATAGTATTTAAGACTATTTAAAACCAGATACTCTCCCGACGAAACAATAGTTGTCATTCTTCTGTAAAATATGTAGTATTTTTGTATTCCATACTATGGCACTTGATTATTAAAATATTTAAATTTTCACAAAATTCCAGAAACGCTGTTCCATAATACCAATACAAAAAGTATTGCACGGCATTGAGGTTGTAAGGAAAATATCTACGTTATTTAAATAGCAAAGGGAACCACTCAAACATGAAATCCCTGGCGCAGTCGATGGAGAAACTTAAAGACAAGCGCTTACAATATAACGAGTATTGTTAGCAAGCCCGTCCGGATCGCTTTGACCCGCCATTCCGACCTCTTAACAATTCCTTTCCTATTAAAATTCTTTACCCGACCCAGGAAAACTTTATTACAAAATATACCTAACCTACTAATCGGGAAAATTGAAAATATTTCTCGAAGAAATTCAGTTGGAAAACTCAAACATGTTCGCTGTTTCTTTAGAAGTTCAGCAACACACGTCGGTATTTCTTATAATGGTCAAGTTCATGGAAGCTTTTTGTTATAGCTCCTGATTCGATAAAGTAAGTAAAATCCATAAAAATCCTGCGAAAAAATCCCGGTGTATAATGTCCATAATATAAACAGACAGCTATTTTCATCCAGCCTTCATCTGAAAGATCAACAAAACGATAGTCAAGTAATACAATTCAATTATTATTTTCTGCACAAATCCCTTTAAGACGTGCATTCCATAATTTACTCAAATAACATTTTATTTTCCATTTTCCACAACAAGTTTTTAGCATTTATCTATTTTCATCCCCACAAATAAGATGAGATAGGTGAGTAAATTTATATTCATAAGTATAGTAAGACGTTACAGGGGATGAAATTCCGAATATTATAGGGGGTGCCACCCTCAGGTAATCGACTGACAAATGTCTCAGATATTTTACCAACTTCATTTTGTGGATGGTTATAGATATCTACTCGTATATTGCATGCCAACACCACGTGAAAAACATGGAAGGAGATGCCTTGCCCAATGGGTACAATTGGTGGATATTAAACTTGTATATACTAATAATAATAGCAACTTGGCTTAGCATATCGTTCTGGGGAAACGGAACCTTAAATATCTACTTCCAAGACTTCTTCTTCTTCATCGAGTGGATGGTCAACCTGACCAATCCTGGTGTCAGAGTTATTGAGCCGCCAAAGGCCTCTGACATGGCTCATGTAACGACTACTATCCGTAGAAAGTAACCGGGACCGAGGGCTTAACGTGCCCAAGTCTTACGCGTAAGACAGATATATGTAGTGCGGGTGCGGAATGGGTGCGGGTCGAGTGTGAGTCGAGTGCGGGCCCGCCCGAAGAGTCTTGCGCTTTAGTCAGAGAAATTGCGCTAGCGATAAACCATGTCAGAGGCCTTTAGACGGTCTAAAACCTCCGACACCAGTGTTGGCCACTGACCTACTCTAACCTAATTACTTACTTGAGCGTTATAATCTATACTAATATTATAAAGCTGAAGAGTTTGTTTTGTTTGTTTGTTTGTTTGTTTGTTTGTTTGTTTAAACGCGCTAATCTCAGAAACTACTGAACCGATTTGAATAATTCTTTCACTGTTAGATAGTCTATTTATCGAGGAAGGCTATAGGCTACATTTTATCCCGAAATTCCCACGGGAACGGGCACAACGCGGGTAAAACCGCGGGGCGCTGCTAGTCTATACTAATATTATAAAGCTGAAGAGTTTGTTTTGTTTGTTTGTTTGTTTAAACGCGCTAATCTCAGAAACTACTGAACCGATTTGAATAATTCTTTCACTGTTAGATAGTCTATTTATCGAGGAAGGCTATAGGCTACATTTTATCCCGGATTTTCTACGGGAACGGGCACAACGCGGGTAAAACCGCGGGGCACTGCTATGTATCATAAAACGTATATCTTTGAAATGTTATACATCAAAGTGTAAACTCTTCCCTTCCATGTAAACGTTGCTTTGAGTTTTACATCTAAAATTCCCCATTTTCTTCCAAACTCCCCCACAGTAAGGTGCGAAATTAAGAGAAGTATTAGGCTCCCTCTAAGCGAGCGTGCTTGGAATCCAAAATGCACCCGTAGCAGCATTGTACCACCCTTTGGCTATAACAAAGTAATATATTAGACCTGTATTGATTTATGGGACGACAGCTAGGTATTTCTTAATTTAGTCCCTAAACGATCGCGCTAAACGACATTGTTGCCATTATTACCTAAGAACCCAGGAAAGTATATATTTTTATGGATGTTACGTAGAGAATAATAAATAGGATCATATGAGGTAAAGAAATCATTTTGCTTTGGCGGTGTTGATCGTAAAATCTACCTATTTAGCTTCTAAGATTTTATGCCTCAATAAATAATAGGTATGGTATGGATAATGTCATGTAATCATATTATACTTTAGATGTTTTAGCATTCCAGTTAGTCTTACGCAGCGGCAACAGCAGCGAACCGATTTTTTGAAAAATATCTCAATGTACCTACCTTTCTCGAAAATTTAAAATTTTTATATAGCTGTCGACGTGCCATGGCAACCCCCCGTTAAAAAGTTACGTGGACAAAAGACATAAACAAAAGCCAGCATGAAACATGATGAAACTCTCACAAATAAAACCGAATGACAAGGAAAATGTAGGTTTCCTTCAAAAACAAAGTTGTAAAATATCTGTGTGCGGCATTCCTCCATCACAATCTGCAAACGGGCTCACAACAACGCAATATGATACGTATAAAACACAACAAGCAAAAAACAGATAAAACACGAAAGATAGGTGGACACTTATGACGAAATATAAGGGTGGGTGGGAAAACAAAAACATTTTTCTTAGTGGCAACCTTGTGTTTGCCGGGGTTGTTTGCCGTCCGAGACCCAGATGTTATTCGCCATAAGCCTCCCTTATTAGGGATTCTGTATGCTTAGCCGCAGGAGCTGAACACGCCGTTTTTATTTTGACAACATTATTAATATTTCGGTGTATTCAAATGGAGAAACTATTGGATGTGACCCAAAAACTGAAAGGGCGCCGAGCCGATCTGTACCCAACGAGAATCTAGTTTTACTTGAATCTACTTTGATCTGGAAAACATAATAATATATTCAATTCATATTTGGTACCTCTCGGACTAGTTTGTTCGGTTTTTCGTTATTTAATATAAAAATTCTGTTTCCGCTGTAACATAAAAGGTTTTCGGGTCAAAAACTCGTAGTATAAAAGAAAGAATTTTAAGTAAAATGTTTTCGTAAAGACCTAAACATTACAAACAATCTATTTCAACAAAGAATCTTCAGAAAATTGTTTTATTTTCCATGACGGGATTTGTACAAAGAAAACGTTAAATTCTTTTGGAATAATTTATTTACTACTTTGTAAACGGTGAAATAAATTACGAGCCTTTTGGAAGTTTATATTGTTTTCTTTGACCACTTTGGCAACAAGTTGTGAACCCGCCAAGATTAATATTTTTTTTGCTATACAAGAAAATAATAGAAGGTCAACCCTCACAATTTTCTCGAAGATATCTTTGACTGCTGATGATTATATTATTTGAGGTAAAATAAAAAACATTACTTGGATGGGCGGCAGATAGGGGAATTTCCATCTGAGCGCTACAATTCTACAATGCCACGTTAAATTGTCGCAGTCTCGGTTGTTTCAATCGTTTGACCATGTAGGAGGCCTTGAGCTGATCTAAAACCTCCACCACTAACCTACTCGTTCGAGTCACACCTTCCACCTGCCTAAGTCAGTTCTTACTTAGGAAGGTGCGGGTCGATTGATTGTAGGCTGTACGTAAAAAAGTCTTAAATTCCCACGGGCAACGCTGACTGCCGATATTAAATAATGAAGTTTACGATAAATTCATCATATCAGCGTATTGGTGAATAAGAGAAATATATTTTACATCCGGTCAGGTGTCGCGGCGGTCCTAAGGGAAATCTAACTTTCCCGGAGGCGCCGACACCAATCGATTCTATTCAAATTTATGACAGAGAGAAACGGTCCGCTTTGGATCTGTATAGAGATGATATTACGCACCAATATTTATTATTTGCTATATTTATTATATGTATGCTATATTTATTATATATATGTGTAACTGGTAAGTTCTCACTTTGGTCAAGTTTGGATATCTTAGATACACTCACACATTTTTTTAATATTATTGTCGTTTTATGGCAAAAACTGCCGACAGTGCCGACCACTGCACTCAAAATTTCATAGAATTCACTAGTGGTGCTTGCGGTCGGTAGTTGCTGTCTGCAGCTGTCGTCGCTATTGAAAACAGACCTTGAATATTATATAATTATTGAGAATAAACTGTGCAACCCGAGCAGCTCGATACAATGTACTTATCGTCCCGAACCCTATCAATAGCTGTCTGCAACTGGCACTTTCGGCACCGACTTCTCACAAAATTCGCGCCCTTATTTTATTGCCTTCTGTCCAAAATTAAACTTTCCTCGGGATTTTTTAACAATACTCAGTCGCAGCAATAAAATATTTTACAAGAATATTGAAATGTTGTTAACTGTACCTACGAATAAATATATTTTGATATTTTGTTTGTATCTTGTAGTTGTGGTATTCGGTATGTAACAGATTTTTTCTCATAAAGTACTAACTTGGATGTGCGTGGGTTATAATAATAAGGTCGTTGTCTCACTGTATTGTATACGTATGTACAACTACTACTAATCTAATGAACTCATTCAATTTTACAAAACACTTCTATCCATGTTCCGCTACAAGTAAAAGTTTTTTGAAAATTATTAAGGAAAGGATTATTTTCGCCATGTCGCCTTGTGACGACACTTATTAATGGAATCTTTAAGTGTTTAGGTGTTTTGTAATATTAATATGTTCATCATCTTTTGTAGTTGACGGTACATAGCAGTAAGATACCAGAATTGTTGAAAGATGTATTTTTCTATCTGAAAAAATTAATCCACAGATTTTTTTGTTAAAGCACTTACAGTGTACAGACCTTAAATGAAGTAGAAAAGATTTGACGATAGAATCGAAACGATCCATTTTCGCTTTATTTTGAAAATAGCTTTATTTTCAGATATATACGTAGATTAACCTCATATACGAAGTAAGTGCGCATATAGTACATACGAGTAAGTACACATCCTCAGCGATAGAGGTATCACAAACATTTGTATACGAATCTAAGTGTAGCGTGCTCTACGTAGTGAAACCGAGCCCTTATCTTCTCCTAGAACTCAGCCTAACATCCTTATAATCATTTCGATCTTATTCTAACGAAATGTTTTCTGTAAAAAATAGATATTGTATTATTTTCTATATTTGGATGTTGTTTTTATGTATGGGTCTGAAAATCACTGCATAGTATTAAATAAAGTCTCTTTCCGCTGTCTGTCCCTATGTATTATATTTAAAACTACGCATCGGATTTTGATGCGGTTTTTTAAAATAGATAAAGTGATTCAAGAGAAAGGTTTATATGTATAAAAAATCGTAAAATTCTCACGAGAACGGGCACGATGCGGGTAAAACCGCGGGGCACTGCTAGTGTATTACTAATACAATGATAATTAAGTCCTGTATCAATTTATTCCTCGATATTTTTATAAGACTTTTGCTGTAAGATTAAAAATAAAATAATTAACTACACCGGACACATTCACACCCAGTTAATGAGACTCAAACTAAGCTACAGCTTGTATTATGGAATCTAACTAACTGACACCTAGATATCGTCGCCAACCACTATGTCGGCACATATTGTTGACTCCGAGCGGGAATCTAACACAGTATGCGCTCTCATATTGACTGTTCCAACGAGCTAGAGGTTGATTGGCCGTTAAATGTACTATTTTTTTTTTATAAATAAGTTCTTATTAACTTCAAAAACCCAAGGAAGAGGTTCTCGAACCGAGAGTCTGTTTAAAAAAAGGTAGATCTCATAAAAACCTGGCTTGAAGTCGGTTTTTCGCTTGAAAAAGTAATTGTAGACAAACGTTTCTGAAAAAAATACCAAAATAAATCAGAGTATCTACCTCGCCCTAACACCCCACAGGCCCCAATTATAAATCTCTGTTCATCAGTAAAACAAACAAAGCGAAGTGTTTCTACTATTTCCTAAGAAACCGCTCGCTACAAAAGAACATTGAATAAATTTTCTAAAGGTAACTAACATAAAGAAGTACTAACTGCGGAGTGCCGTGAGCTACAAATCTCCATTTTGCCGGATTAAACCACCTCCCTGTTTGATAATAATGAAGGTAGTGTGAACCGACCTGAATATTTTACTTCAAGTCAACCAGTTCAAGATTATCGCCATCCCTGTCATACTGACTAATGATACGGTAGCGTGACAGAGATAGATAAATGAGTTAGCTGCCCATTTTCAATTTTTTTTAATCTGTTTTTTTAATTGGTTTATTGTTCGCGCCTTTTCTTTCTATTGACATTTGTGATCTAAGTAGGTTTTAGTTAGTTTTATTTGCAAATAATATGATTTAAGTGCCCATTTTATGTAGACTCCATAATTGAATTAAATTTCAGTAAATATAGTCTGTATGTATATTCTAAGGAACGGTTGATAATATTTTACCTCAGAATACAGAAAGTACCAGAACCCGTGAGCGCGCCTAATACTGTAGCTACCCAAACTAGCCTTAAATAGTGTAGTTTGACGGGCAACCGATCAGTCACTTTGTGACCGTCGGAACGCGCTAACGTGTTTTACCCGTGACCAATTTCACGAAACTATGCCGTCTTGTGTCGTTCCTACCTGTAAAAATGCAGTGGGTCTGAAAAAGAAACAGGATGGGATCACATTTCACGTGTAAGTATGGCATTTAGGTATCGTCTTATTTAAATATTTAATTATTTTCTCAGATTTCAATTGTCATAAAGAGTGATGCGTCAATCTATGTTAGTGTTGCCAATATAAGAGTTTTGATTTACCCTTATTTTTATTACCTTTTGAGGGCTTTAATTCTTTGTAGAATATTAATAAGTAATATAATAAAAATTAACCAACTTGAAAAAAGAAAGTATAAAGCGTAAGTGTGGCTCGTATGTACCTAACCTAACAATCCTATTAAATAGTAAGTATGTTAGTCTATAGGATTTTTAAACAAATTTTTGGTGTGCGTGTGGGAGAAGGGGAGAGGGGGAGCAGGTATTAAATTATGTTTCTATATTAGCCATCTTAAATTTTAGCTTCCCTGCTGATGAGGAAAGCGGCACGACAATATAATATATACAAAGAGCACGGCTGGAACAGTTCTGGAAACCATCGAAGCGAAGCGTAGTTTGCTCGATGCATTTTGACTTAAGTTATTATTCTTTTTTTATGTAAATCTTGTACCTAGCTGTAAGTTTTCCGAATACTTTAAAATAAATAAAAATATATAATTTTTCCATCACCCCTTAAAAGTGTGCAAACATCCACCTTAACACCGTGTTTTATTTAATATATGTCGGAGCGTGGCATCAGTGGCGCCACAACAGATGGCGGTTTATTACGACACTACATTATTTTTAGTCTGTAGTCAATTTAATCAAGCTGTCAGTTGATCTGACAGTCATTCTGTTTACGTTCAGAAACGTCAAGCGGGTAGCTTGGGTGAGGTCGATGCGGGGATGGCAACACTAGTTTGATAGAGGATGTTTGCAAAGCGGATTGGTTGGTACGCCATAGAGTAGAGAGATCAAAGATACGAGGTGATGAGGCAGGTGCCAATGGGCGACCGGCACTTTTGAATTGAGGCTCGAACGGACAACTACGTTTTGCCACCCCCGTAACGAACTCGCCGCGTTCCTGAAACTAATCGGTTTTTATCCTTGTAATCCTGAAGCATTATAATTGTGACTGCGTGTGAATACCCAAATACAAGTCTTGATTTTGATAAGGAGTTGTTATTTTCGTGATCCCGCCATGGAGAACATCTCTATTCCTGACAACCCATCCCACGAGTAGTTATCAGAAGTGGGATAAATATCGCTCTCTCCCCGACATCAGAAGTGGGATCAAGATCGCTATTGCCCACCGAGCGTCCAGCAGGGAATGATCAAGATCGCTATTGCCCACCGAGCGTCCAGCAGAGAATGATCAAGATCGCTATTGCCCACCGAGCGTCCAGCAGAGAATGATCAAGATCGCTATTGCCCACCGAGCGTCCAGCAGAGAATGATAAAGATCGCTATTTTGCCCACTGAGCCACCAGTAGAGAATGTTTGAATTGGTCAATGATTTGGTAATAAAACTTGGAATGTTCTGTGAGTATAGTTAGTTAGTACTCTATTCTATTGTGGAGTTAAGATGGTAATTATGAGTCAAGTGTAATCTTGTGATGTAATGTGATATGTTCTAATATGTTTTCTTACTTTCATGTTGGTTCAATGCTGGTAATTATTGTGAGCATTGATGAACCTCGTCCAGGGAAGAACGTGGTTCTCTTCTCAATCCTGTTACCTGAGGAATATGAGGGATTGCGGTATTCCAAATTATTCAAGAATCTATCACGACAAATTCACATTGGATGTTAAATTGGTGATGTATTGCGGTAATGATTGGTTTGTTGGGAAATATCCGGTGAGCTATTTTGTGATATTTGAGTCAGTTAACATTGAGTTTTGTAGTGAATCTTCGTACCACTTGATAAAGTAGAAAGCTTATTGAAAGTATTTTGGATGTTTATCCCGTTGTAAAATATGAGAGTATGAGTAAGGGTTTCATGTGACTATGTGACTTATTGAGTTCAATGTTCGAACTCGGCGATGGTCGTGGTCTGGATTGACCGTACTGTGGAGTGGTCTGCTGAGACCGTGTGATGTTGAGCAATGTGATTGCTGGTTGGCTGGTTGCCGTGACTAGACGTGACTAGACAAGCTTACTGTTACTTACTCATGGCTCTTATTGTAATGTGCATTTGAGATTAATAGTCTATTGAAGTTAAAGTTGAAAATGACGTGGTACCTAGTATTCATGTGTTACATAGCATTGATGATTCCCAATTGATAATAATTGTAATTAACCTTTGATTGAAATCAAGAATTTAAGGAAGAACAAGCTTCTTAATAGTCAGGTTGAGCCTCCATCTGGAACTCTTGAGCATCAAGGTCAGTCGTTTCGATTTCATTACGATTCTGGAGCAGAGTGCTGGCTTATTAAAGAAAGTGTGGCCGCGAGGTTTAGAGGAGAACGAGTACACAATATAGTGTCATTGACTGGTATAGGAAAATGCCTGAAGGGCAAGTACCCATTGTTAGTAATTCTGAGCCTTGTGATGATGAACTGTAGTCACTTTTGACTGTGTGGTATAGTTGTGCGTGTCCTCTTGAGTCTGGGATGATCACGGGAGTGACTGATCACAGGGATGATCAGGGTTATGGGTGATCACTGGGATGATCACGGGAGTGACTGATCACAGGGATGATCAGGGTTATGGGTGATCACTGGGATGATCACAGCTAGTCACAGGGATGACTGCGTATTAGGGCTACGGAGATAGCCGGACAATGGAGACACACACACTTTACTTTTACTTTGATTTGAGATTAATTTGATTTTTAATGGGTACTTGTGCCTGACGATGTTCTAGTATTATGTTGAGATAAGCAATGTGATTATGAATATTGAGATAGTTAAGATTGTTGATTGGAAAAGAATAATAGTTTGAGCTTTACTAAGTCTTTTGTTGAAGTAGAGTTATTTAGGTCAGGAGTGAGCGAACGATGGTGATCGTTACACGTTGAAAAGCTTTGAACTCTAAACGTACTTACAAGTATGCACATGATCGCGTTAGGAAGATGCCTGTGGGGCGGGTAACAGCTGACTCAGACGAAGGTGGAGACAGTGAGGTTGATTAAGCTGTTGATTGTTACTGGGTTTTTATGTCGGTGGGTCAGTCTGAGACCGCACCAGGGTGCCGTAGCTGTAGCCCGTTAGAAATCGGTGTCTACTACTTGTAGTAGTCCGTGGGTAGGCAGTAGGCGGTAGCCCTGGGTAGTGTGGTCGGGTCTTGCCTGGTAGCGAAGACCGTAGAGTCATGGGACGACTCGGCATTCCGAAATGGAAGTGCATAAAGGGCAAATGCGTTTGCTAAATCTTGTGTTGTGACCACGAATAGGAGCTCAGTAGCAAATCAATTGTGATTAAATTGTTAATTGTGTGTGAATAATGAACCAGAGTCTGTCACTGTTACTGGCCTCAGGGTTTTGGTAGATGAAACGTTATCATAATTTACTTTGTGATTTCTTACGCAAGATGCCAGTAGGTCATGTACCAGTCGAAGTTGATGTTAATAGTGATTCTGATGAGGATGAGTAAACTTGTTTTGGTGGAAACTCGAGTAAGGACTCTATCGGCCGTATTGTGTTCGACCGTACCAGTAGCTATTACGTAGTCGTAGCCCGGTAGAAATCGGTGTCTCTTGGGGCAACTCAAGTAGTCCGTGGGTGCGCGGTGCGCGTTTAGCTCTGGCGGAGGTCGGGGTCTGCAAAGACTATAGTGTGTAGTCACAGGGTGTTGCACATGGGCGATCCACTTGATGGATAGGCATAGTGTGCAGTCACAGGGTGATGCACATGAGCGATCCACTTGATGGATATGCATAGTGTGAGAGCAATTGCGATTGCTCTCGCTGACGATAGAGGGGCTTACTCGTGTGAAGTTTCGATTTGTGTGGTTAATTAAATTGTGTTAATTTGATGTTACAAGCGACGGTGGTACATGGCTCTGGTTGATATTTTTATGGCTTTGGTTGATATTCGAGTAATTTAAAAGAAAAACTATACAGTTACGAAGTTTCTTTACTTGAGATCTATCAGACGCCGGTTGGAGGTTGTCTTGAGATCTATCAGACGCCGGTTGGAGGTTGTCTTGAGGTTTATCAGACGCCGGTTGGAGGTTGTCTTGAGGTTTATCAGACGCCGGTTGGAGGTTGTCTTGAGGTTTATCAGACGCCGGAAGGAGGTTGTCTTGAGGTTTATCAGACGCCGGAGGGAGGTTGTCTTGAGGTTTATCAGACGCCGGTTGAAGGTTGTCTTGAGGTTTATCAGACGCCGGTTGAAGGTTGTCTTAAGGTTTATCAGACGCCGGTTGGAGGTTGTCTTGAGATTTATCAGACGCCGGATGGAGGCTACTCTCGACACTTATCAGACGCTAAATGTTGTTTGGTGTATTTTTGAAAGTGTGGTTGGAGTGACTGACTTGGAACTTGGTACTGTCTGACAGATTGATTTTCTGTGTATTTTTGAATCCCGATTGATAATGGTTTTGATTAGCTAAGAATTATGGTCTGTAGCTTCTTAATGGTCAGGTTGACCGAGCGAGTGCAAATTACTGTGGCAAAACTTATTTTCTTTACAGATGCCTCACACGAGGACGTGTGAGATGTCAGGACGGCCGTGTCGGAGCGTGGCATCAGTGGCGCCACAACAGATGGCGGTTTATTACGACACTACATTATTTTTAGTCTGTAGTCAATTTAATCAAGCTGTCAGTTGATCTGACAGTCATTCTGTTTACGTTCAGAAACGTCAAGCGGGTAGCTTGGGTGAGGTCGATGCGGGGATGGCAACACTAGTTTGATAGAGGATGTTTGCAAAGCGGATTGGTTGGTACGCCATAGAGTAGAGAGATCAAAGATACGAGGTGATGAGGCAGGTGCCAATGGGCGACCGGCACTTTTGAATTGAGGCTCGAACGGACAACTACGTTTTGCCACCCCCGTAACGAACTCGCCGCGTTCCTGAAACTAATCGGTTTTTATCCTTGTAATCCTGAAGCATTATAATTGTGACTGCGTGTGAATACCCAAATACAAGTCTTGATTTTGATAAGGAGTTGTTATTTTCGTGATCCCGCCATGGAGAACATCTCTATTCCTGACAACCCATCCCACGAGTAGTTATCAGAAGTGGGATAAATATCGCTCTCTCCCCGTTATATACATATCTATTTCTTGAGATAATTAGGTAGGTACATAGTTATATAGAAAAGGACAATTTTTATTCTATTATCATATTACCGCCGAAACTCCCAAAATTTACCCCAAAAATGGGCAAATAATGCGAGAGCTAACAACACTACGCGAGGGACTTTGTTCTGTTTTTGGACACAGCGTGTAGCTTGTAAATACATTTGAATGCCGTTTCTGGTACTTTCTGTATTCTGAGTATTTTACTTAGTTTTGTTTCCATAGCATCTCTGCAATAACAATTTGCTGAAAAACATTTTTAATATACTTATTACGGAGTGCCACTAAAGTTCTTCGACTCAGATAATTTTTATTTGCGTTGGAAAAATGTACAACATCGCGGTCTCTTCGCGTAATATTGTTAGCAAGTTGACTGAAATAATCTTCAATATTTATTACTTTGTACGTCTAACGATTCAGTGAACGAGGTGGTATAGCTTTGTGTAGGCCGTTATATTTTTGTTGATTTTGAATTTTCTTGAGAGTTCTCTCTCTAGTTCCACTGTCGAAATAGAAAAGTGTCTGTAAGTGCTTCGCTTATCTGTGGTCACACTGTGTAATTGTAAAACGACATTCATATTCTAGACACAGTTTCACAATTTGTGTGTATGTGATTTTGTGTGTAGGTGCGTGTGGTCGTGGGTATTTTTTACCTCATATCTGAGTCAAAATATCGATAGTTGTGTAATTGTGTATACTTACCAATGTTCGCCGCGCCATACACCATCTAATAACCGACCATTTTGAATAAAAAAACATAAAATCACAATTCCATTTAATTTTATCTGTTATAGTCAAATAAACACCTAAAAGTACAACAATAACAAAACAACACTAAATTAATTATTCTATTATATCTAAAGTACCCTTAAGCCGGTTAACAATAAACTTAAGTATCCGACTAAAGTTAAACAACAAACTGATGAACTAAAAGTAACCAACTTTTACCATAATTTCTTTTCAAGTGGCATCCTTGCTGCTAAGTCTTGTATTTACTTTAGAAAACTTTAACGAATAAATTCTCCTTTGTGTCTATACTTTATGGCTGGCCTTTCACAATACTTACACAGTAATTAATAATGGTTTGCTTGGGACTCTTAAATAGGTATGCATAAGTGTATCTCAATATTTTTAAGATGACAATGGGTATTGCTTGTCGGCTTTTAGAGGGAGAAAGTAGGTTTGTTGCACTCCTATGCTTATTCTAGATACCTACTTTAGCCACTACTAAAACAGATAAAATGACTTTGTGCAAGAAGCCTTAATGTATATACAAATTAAGTTCATTGTTCTAATATTTCTTGTTTAAAATTTACTTTTTTACCGACAAAAGTAACTTCTTGGCAGAAAAATCTTCATCATCTTTGAAATTAATTCCTGTATGGAGACTAAGTTTACTTACCTTTAGGTAGTTTGAGGACTTTGAAGGCTAAATCTGGCTGTGATTTCGTCACATAATGATTCCCAGTATCATATTGTTTTGTTTTGCGTAATAGTGCAGTACAATACAAATGTAACAAAAGTCTAGTAATCTAGTGTGTAGACTAGGAGCCAATAAAACGGGAGGTTTCTGTTAAAGCCGCGTTTATCTGTTTCTCTCGAAGAGGCTGAATCATTGTCAATGTATGTGGCGTAAGACATAAAAAACTGCTTGTGCACTCTACTTTAGATTTTGCGATACCTTTTGTTTCATGAAGATAGCGTTTCCACTTCTGTCTTCACTATCTTTAGTTTATTTCTTAGAAACAAATATATTAGCGAAGCGTTAATTATTTAATTATAATTATACTGTTTATCATCCCTAGCGATTGTTTTAATCGTAAGTATATGTGCCTTGAGACGGTCTAAAAAGTCTAACACTCTTACTGTAACTAATACCTAACCTTTATTTGCTCGAAAATTAGCGGAATGTTAATGTACATTTTCTTAGTTTATTTTTAGATTTTTAACGAACTCATTTCGCTACAATCTTATTATTATTACGATATTCCATTAAATACCCCCAAAATCTCCCAATTCCTACCACACATAAAACACTAACTTACCTACATAACGACAAAATTACGCTCAAACACACCATAACAATCCGTAAGTTACGAAACCTAATGACAACTCCAATAATCGCTTCCGATTGATAACTTAATCCACGCTAATACGAACGTCTGGCAAACACTGATATTAGTTTTCTGTGTAAGCAATTTTGGTAAGTGTCCCGGTCGAATACTAACGTAATACCGTCGTGTTGACCCCATCTCCTCCCCACATCACACATTATTATTGAAATCTAATGAAAATAGTGTCAGGATATCTATTGTCGTAATATATTACTCAACGCCTCTATTTCAACTATATTTGTTATGTAATATTACGTTCGGTTTTCGGCGGTTGGTTTATTGGAGAGTTCATATTAGAGATAATATTTATGGTGTACCTAGAAGGGTGTAGGTACATTATGTCTATATTAGGTATATTTGTTTACTTTAATAATATAATAACGCGTTTTAGACTTCCTTTGTTGTTCCTGTTTATATGCTTTTTCGACTTATTTTTACGGTACTAAAAACTTGACGTAAAATTAATTTGAGGTAAAAATGCTATTTTTATCTTGACAGATATATTTCAGATAAGCAATCGGCTATATCTCTTTCTATTACAGTTTTCTTTGAAGTCGAAGTTATTTATAGATACTTATTTGCGAAACGTTACTCCCACAAACCCTTTCCTGTTTTTCTCGTTACAAAAGTACACCCACATACATAGAAGAATAAAATTATGAAATGCCTTAAACATTTAATGATGCATAAATAAGAAAAATCCAATAAATAAATAAATAACATTAGTTTTATTGTGTATTGTAATATACTTACTTATACATATTACTTACAAGATGGCGTCACCGTATGTGACCAATATCGGAGGAAACTCAACGTCTCGGAACTGTGTACCTTTTCCAAACAACAATCATATAACAGGTAAAAAACATATTCCAATCTTAATATTAAGTTGGGCCAAATACCGGATCATGTCGTAGGCAGACCCTGCTCGCGGTATATTGTATGAGTTTGCCAAAATTTTATGAACTAATTTCCCTGCGACAACATTCCTTATGTGGGGAGACGCTCGGGGCTACGTAGGCATTTTTTTGGACAAAAACCGAGCTTGTGTTTAATGAAAACTCCGTACCGCAATATGCCCGAGGGGACCGCTTTCACTGATTGTGAAAATTTTTCCATACTATATTCGTATGAATATTTTTATAGCGCGGAACTGGGACGTGGTCACCGCTTTGATGGAGCTTTATGACTTCTTTATTATCTAAACAAAAATATTAATAAACATGAAGGCTTTCATTTCGACGTCGCATACTAAATTAAATGGATCTTTTTCATTTGGAACATGCCACAAGTTCTGTAAGAAGATCTAAACTAGTTCATCGAAAGCAGCGCATAGAAAATGAGCGCTGAGCAAAGAAATAAATCCCTAAAAAGATTGCTTCATTTCCCTGTTGCTACTCAGCAGAACCTTATTGGTGGATTTTGTAGCTTCTACTTGGTAAGTTCCAGAAAAAATATCAAGAACATGGAAAAACCAATTCGATCTCTTTCTGTGGGTACGAAATGAAAGGATATTTTGTCCAAATTAATGGCATTTGGAAGTAAGAAAGGTATTAAAATTACCAAGTGTAATACGAAAGAGATTTACAAACATTATATTGCAAAAGGTTTAATAGCAACGCAAGGTGAGCTCTGGAATTTGCAATAAGCTCCACCTTTGTCTCGCAGCAGCCCCTTATTTCCCAAGTTCCTTGAATTTCATTCACAACGAACATAGTGTAGCAACATAACGCATTCTTCTGCCTGTCACGTTTATCTAGTAACTAACGTATGACTGAGACACAGTGAAACAATGCTATTTTACAAGACCCGCATTTAAAAATGGAATCCCTAAAGTAAATTAATAAGTTAAGGTCAACTCACTATACAGGATAGTTTTTTTTTAATCGGCCAAGTGTGGATTAGTCTGGAACTACAGTCTAAGATACTGGCCGTTTAAAAAAACTTGTATACCTTCTGACGCAATCACGGCAAATTAACTGAAGTAATACGCTTTAATGATTTTGATATGTAAGTCCCGATCAATACAGTACTTGTTATTCAGTGCAGAAGGCACCACTCATTATACCAATAGCCGTTCACGGTTCGTTAGAAATGTAAAAACTTTACTCCTACAGGATCAATATTGGGATTGAGATTAAAGTTTGACGCCCGTCCGTATTCAAATTAGCCGTTGCGAATCTACCGAATTTCGGAAACAAACGTCCCGAAACCACTAGAGTTTGCGGTCAAAGTTTCAGTTTCTTGGCCTCACTTTGAATACTGATCGCTGTTTCCATCTCGCCACAGAAATACCATAACGAACCCTTCATTCTTATTTCATCACAGCCTCTAATAAATTGCGTTCGGATCTTTATTAGATTATTTGTTTTGCAAACAAACGCTGATTAAAGGAAATCTCTACAACTAATACGGTATTTTCGGTACAACACGATATAAAGTTAAGTTATGTATAATTTAATAACGAAATTTTATGTGTGTTAGAGGCACGTATGCTCATAAAATCAGATCGTGTTTTCCGTTATCTTATAGTCTTTTTGCTTATTTAGAATCTGTGATTACAAAGTTATATCGCCACTTAGTCGCAATTTAGAATGCATTTTAAAATAAATAACTCCGAAGCCAACTAGATTGGCAGCCATTTAAAAATATTGTTTTCGATACGCGGTTAAAAGGTTTAAGAATAATTGGATCTTGCATTGAACGAAAGCAATTACATTCGGCAACTGAAGCGATTTCGATTTAGGCACGCAACAACCACAGTTTAGGCAAACTTCCCCTTTCTCCGATATCCCATTTCATATATATTTTCTTCATAAATCCAGCTAAGGGTTCCATTAAGAGTTTCCTTATTCCCGTTTAAACGTCAAAGGTATTTAACCCTGTTATTTAGTATTTTAAGACTTGTGTGCCGTACATAGCCAACTTGCTAAGTTTGCAATATCGTTTTGAAGTTTAAAACTCCAAAATAAAAAGGAAGTAGGTACTTAAGTACTTATCTGTGTCATGCATTGTCTGTAGCATTGTGCAATAAGTACTTACTATTCATAAATGTATTTTATAAAACAAAGCGGGATCTTTATCACGTTTAAAAAATATAAAAATAATAATATATTATAAAATGAATGCGTAAAAAGTATATTCACAAAGTAGATAAATTAAAATAGATAATTGTAGATTTTGATAAAGTCCATTTACTAAAACTTAAAATCTACCTCCAAGATATACATATAAAAGTACGCTGTTTCTACTCGTATTATTACAACATTTTATTTCAAATTACATTCCAAAACAACTGTAACTGAACTCTGAACTTTTAATAAAAATAACACGAGATACTTTACGGAGACGGGTCCTTTAATAAACTCTTCAGTAAATGTGCGGGTTTTATTTAAATGTACTTACCTCTTTGAAGCGTTTAATTCCATGTATTTGAATAAAAAGTAAACATTAAATTAGAAACGTATGCAGTACATGGTGAACTTTCTAAATACACTAGCAGCGCCCCGCGGTTTTACCCGCGTTGTACCCGTTCCCGTAGGAATTTCGGGATGAAAAATAGCCTATAACCTTCCCGTTGAATGTGGCTATCTATTACAAAAAGAATTATTCAAATCGGTTCAGTAGTTTCTGAGATTAGCGCGTTTAAACAAACAAACAAACAAAACAAACTCTTCAGCTTTATAATATTAGTATAGATACACTTAACGTTTTTCATGAGTTGACCAATAAGTAAGTTCGAGTAGGTCAGTGTTCTAACCTTGTGTCAAAGATTTTAGACTGCCCAAGAGACTCCGATCTTAGAATTGGCACAACCATGACCGACAATTTAACGCAGGCCCCGTAGCATGTTGGCGCTCAAATAGAAATACGACGATTCGGCCCCATTGAGAGTACCTTATAGCTTGACAATGGTAATAAGTGCACTGTACATCGGCCAAAGTGGGATACTGATAAACAACACTATGTATAACTTTACAAATACGAAAGTTATTTTCGTATTTGTAAAGATAGTAGCTTTCTAACTGCTTTTCTCAGAAATGTCCATTAAATCGACACTTAACAGACGTAATTTTTTATTCAGTACATGTCAAAATCTATATATATAAAATTCAAAGTCCTGACTGACTGATAATCAACGCACAGCCTAAACCGCTGCACCTAGAAACATGAAATTTGGCAGGAAGGTTCTTCAAGTGACGTAAGTGCACATTAAGAAAGGATTTTCGAAAATTCCTACGGGAACGGGCTCAACGCGGGCAAAGCCGCGGGGCGCTTCTAGTCATTCATAAAATCCCTACTAAGGGAGCATTTGACGTTTCTAAATACTGGCGTAAGCTTACGATACTTAGACCTGGAAACTAGAAACACGAACTTTAAAATAGCAAAATCACTTCAGAAAGCGCCAAGTTTTACAAAATGTACTACACGATAAGACTACTGTATAATCTCCTATCATGAAAGCTAAATTGTATTTCAAGCTATTCAGAAACTTAGACATTAGCAGCAAGTTTCCCTTTCCGTACATGCTTGGATAACCACTAATGGAGAAACAGTCTTAGCAACTTGGCGAGACGAAAAAAGTTTTTCTTCCTTGGAAAATTACTAAGACCCTGTCTGAACTCTAAACTTACTTTTTGTTTTCTAACAAAATAATCCAGAAACTTATGAGGGACTCGCATAATAATATTTACTTTAAAACGAGTACAGAGAAGAAAGTAAATGGCCGTTGAAACTTTTAAAGAAAACTACTTTTATGGGCTATATTTTCTGCTGCCTTTAGTAAGTACAGAAGTCTTAAAAAATACTTAAAAATACAAACTTGCTTGATGACTTTTAAGTTGTTACTCATTCCTTTTGCTAACAAATAGTAAACAACCAAAGCAACATTAACAAGGATGTGATCTTTCGAGAATAAAAATAAGGCTTACAAACCAATAATAAGATTTATTCTTCTTTCACTAGATTTACTAAGTTATGAGTAAAAGTTGCTAACTTATTTCGTTACACAACTTAAAGCCTAACCTCCTAACTAATAAATGATTAAGTACATCAATACTTTTTTCAACTCTTGGCACTTGACTAAGGGTTTCTTTTCCATCACATTTATGCTTTACGTTTGATATCCACACATCATATTTATTGGATCGATATAATGCGTTCAATACATAAAGTGGAAATATACTTAGCTATGCTCTGTTTTCGTAGTACGATATTTAACTACGTAGTATAGCCCAACAAGAATTGGCGTTTCGTTTCGTAGCATAACTTAAACACCACGTATCCACGTGACTTGCTAAGCAGTCAGGTGGCATCTCTGTTGAAAATGAATGCCTAATCAACTGTCACCATTAAAACAGGGGACTATAAGTTCTAACAACCTGCATTTAGTAAATAACCCATCATCGTCGTCCATAACTAAGGGGAGTCAACAAAGGCTTTATTTTCTTGATAATTCTCTCAACATTTTCTTGGGAAAAAATCTGACGTTAACAATAGCGACGGTCCGTAGTCATAGTTCAAGCTACGTACTCTTGATAGTGAGGACGGTGGCTGAATAAAAATGTTATGCAGGGCGATGCTCGATAACAAATTAGAGCCTGCAACCACTATTATATAGTCACTAGCAGCGGCCCGCGGTTTTACTCAAGTTGTGCCTGCTCCTGAGGGAATTTCGGGATGAAAAATAGCCTTTAACCTTTCTGATAAATGTGGCCATCCGTTACAAAAAAATGATTCAAATCGGATAGGTATTTTTTGAGATTAGCGCGTTCAAACAAACAAGAAAACAAGTAGAGAATAGAAAAAAGTATTTATTTACTTGTTGGACGTGAACCAAACTGTATTGTGTCAGTGCCCTTCATATATTTTCATAGACTTAAGAGTCATATCTTCTTACCTTGAGGTCTAATTAACCGTGTATGAATTTGTCCAGATGTATATTATTATTATCTTAGCTCTGCAGAAGACTGTTAGTAGACTACAGTAGAGACTATAGAAGTAGTAGCTCTTAGACTAAACAACGCGACACCGTTAACTTAGTAGAACTAAGTCTAGATATATTTTAAATTAGGTAAGATGCAAAAGCGGAGCGAAGTGGAGCGGAGTGGAACTACAATAGACCGTTTTCTTGGTATAACCCATGGAAATGTATTTTCCGTTAGCAGGTTGAAAAGTTTTCCGAATGTAAGCCTTGTGTGTGTTTACTTAAGGACGTTTTTAAATGTAAAGGTTTAACTAAATTACTGATGCTTATACTTTTAATCTATATCTAATCTATAGAAACATCCCGTTCGAATAATTATTTTTGTAATGGAGTCACATTCAACGGGAAATTTATAGGTTATTTTCATCCCGAAATTCCCACGGGAACGGGCACAACGTAGGTAAAACCTGACGACACTGCTGATAAATAATGAATTTTTAAATTATGTTTATGCATCTTGGGTGATACTGATACCGTAATATCCTGTTAGTTGAAGTTACTTTAAAGTTTCCAATTAGAATCAGTAGTACCTAATTTACCAAAGTCTTCGTTCAAATAGGAAAATACTCACTATATTACCAACTTAATAATTTGAATTAACAATGTATTTACTTAACAAAGATAAAATTAATTACGGGCATACCTTCGATACAGTCTAACTACCACATCCGTAATCAAAGAAACTTTACTTAGCTAATTCTAACTTAATTTACTTCGGCGTGTGTATTAAATTAATTTGTTTTAGTAGGTTCGGCTCCAAATCATATTACGACCTAAAATGTTAACCTGATTTAGGTTGTTGACAATACAATTATTGGTTTTGAATTTAGTGAAAGGAATATTTTGAGTCTAGTGGTCTGTTAGTGGTTAAATCGTGGTAGATATTAGTTCCAGTTCTAAATAAAACAGGCTAGTTTAGTATTTAACTATCATTACATAAGAGAAATCTTTAAGAGAAATCTCTCTCTTCCTGACTATACGTTTTCTTCTCCACTTCGCTCTATCGTTGACGCCCTCTTCGGAAATGTTGCATCCCGTCATATCTTCAACATTTAAAAATAAAAGAGCATCCTTACTTCTCCGTGAAATAGTCTAACTAAAATGAAAATGCAAATTTTCAATCACGACAACACCATTAGCAACCTTTACAAACCGAGTTAATTTAAAATTATTACCCTAGTAAAGATATTACCTACGGACAATCTAATGGAATTGTTCGCGATACAATAGTTGAAGACTTGTTTTGATAAAAATGTGGGCGTTAGCGACTTGTACGGACTTAACAATGGAGAGGGCACCTGACGACTTCAGATAACTTGTCGGGGAAATAAATAACCTCCCTTACTTATTGTTTATTACTTTGATGATATAATTTACAAAATACCAACCGCAACTTGTTTACGAGTTACGATTCAAAGTTATTTTTGTACTCCGAAAACAGTTTGTACTGTGTTCTAAATACAAAGACTTTCACAAATACAACAATATATATATTGTATTATTATCTGAAATAATATTTGGGGACGGGTAAAACTAAACAATATTCTATGTTGAAATTCGAATATCTGCATAGATACGAGTACCTAAACTATATTTTATAAGATCGAGGTTAGCAAATTAAATTCGTTATATCCATTCGATAATATTCCTATCAAAATTAGTCATAATCTTGCCTGTCATTCTTCTTATATTTCACTATAACTTTTGAAGTTTTTTGCTTATACTATATAACTTTAGAAATTCGATTTTTCAACAATTTGTGGTCCTGGTATTTTCAGCAATAAGTTTAAACAAACGCTGCTTTACGTAGCCTCAGGTACGCCCCAGGACTTGCAGGCCTCATTCATGCAAGACTCATTGACTAGATGAAGAAGAAGAAGCTATCAAACTATACTTATAAAGTAAAGTAAAGTAATGCCTGTAATGTCCATCTGCTAGGCAAAGGCTTCTCGTCCCACCGAAGATATTAGTACAGTGAGGAAGAGAAGGCGTAATCACCAACTAACGTAATCATAATTATACTTATACTTCAGCTGTAATAAACTAGCACTTTTAATCTAGAATGAACAACAAAACGTATAAATAACTTCCTTCAATATCGCTGCTAGCATGTGTCGGCGTTTGCTAAAAAAATGTGACCTCAAACGTCTCTGAGGGTATTAAGTAATTTGAAGGGCTGAACTGCGTCGGGAGTGCCATCCATCACGGCGCTGGCTCAATGACATCGGTGTCAACGGTTAACCTCTACCTATAGGAGTGGGTTACATGAGGCCGTTATCGGAAGAAGGGCGAAGGTAACTGTAGAGAATGTGCTGGTAGTCTGGTAGTGTTGCTTAACAGTGCTATTTTTTATGCTTGAAGTTTCGAATATGAAAAAAAGTTTTGAAGTAATGATGGTTGATGAAATAAGTAATTTTATCGTGTAGTAGATATACTTTATATTGTTTTTTTTTATTTTATGTATTTTTTAAAGTTTTAATTATTTATTCTCAACGTATGATAGTCATATGCAATATTAATATCTTAACGCAGTCCGTTATTTAATCTACTTAGAAATCATTAAACAGATTGTATTTTAATAAATACAACAAGAGTTACGACTTCTCATTGATTTTTTTTGCGAAAAAGTATCTAAATAAAATTAAGATTTCTTTACATAGAACTATGTTAATATCGATAAGCGTCATGTAACCGCAGCTAGATGGAAGATTTATGATCATATTCTGGTGTAACGTACTCGTCAGCCGTGATGACTCCTGTCTATCAATACTGAACTTGTCGTTACTACAAATATCCCTACACCCCGCGTAGGCGACTAACCAACTGGAAAATCCTTCAAAATATCAGGCGGCTCTCAGAAAATCTTATTTCTCATCGAAACTTAGCAAAAAGTTTAATACAAAAAACCTGTTCTAAGAAAATAAGTTATTCAAGTCTGCATAAAGCTCGAATAGGATTAGAGTGAGTGTATTAATAAATAAAGATTTTCGATGAATCCTCGACGGGCTAACTTCAGCATTCATTTACAAAGTAAATCCCAAGTTGCACTCTCGAAACTCATTAAAAGTAAATCCGGGTGCATTTTCTAAAGACGTTGAATTAAAGCTTCTTTAAAGAAATTTTCTTAAAACTGCGCGAGCGGTGAGCGTGCCTCATTTGCCACCATTGAGGCGTTTCCTTCATAGCTCAATGGTCCGCCTTCCGTTTAAATGAAGCCAAAGATTCAAAGATTCAATCCTCCTGGAATTCGTCTATTTGAAAAACTCAATTTTATTATATCTTGTCCTCTCCGGAAGCAGTGGAAACTATATGAAAAGATTATAAAAAGAGTGTTAACGACATTGATACAGATGGGTTATTTCCGGTAGTACAAACAGGTGAACAAAGACAGTCAAGGTAACACAAATTTGAACAATCTCTGCATCAATAAGTTTAGCAAATATTGCTTCTTTAAATGAATAGTTATTGAACTCCAAAAGCTACACTTTCCAATATATTTTTCATCTCATATGAACCAACACGTTTTATTAAACATTTTCAAATAACAGCAAAATGTAAACTGCGAATGAAACATCTGCAGTAGCTATCAACAAATACGTATTTCAATAATTTACCAAGTGCTAGTCTCTGCAGTCATATAGCGATACGAACACAAGAGGGCGGGTACAGACAACTTCGCACACGACGAATATAATATCAACCTTATTACACGACAATAAGGCTTTAACTAAAGGATGTAGAAGTAACTTGGATGGTAACTGTATCTAGCTGTTTATTTAATAACGTTGTGCCGTCCTGATAAGCGCCGCTATTGTGAATCTCGCGAAGATGTATGTAGGTCTAACATTTGTATATTTCCAATCAAAATGGCGGGGTGTTTGAAAAAGAGTGATTTATTTGAATATGGAATTCATTCTAATTAAATAATTGCCCTGACTAAAGTGACAGTGCCTTCCACTAGCGAAAATATTTGAATAAAGAACAACTCTCAAACTCTACTACTCTATAATTTGTGGTCTTTTTAAAAAAAATCACTTACTACTGTCACAGTGTGTAAAAGTGCCTCGATAACCTCATGTAAGTGACTGTTGGCTACACCGTGGCACTCCGGGAAATCGTTACACAATAAAATACCTACATTAACAGTCGTAAATACTGTAAGCAGTGTGCATTAGTTTGCATTACCATTAACTCTAACAAGAATTTATGTTCAATAAAACATCATCTTAAGTTTATTATTGTTCTATTTACCTTCAAGCAAGTGCTAGGTTCTTAACATAGTTAAATCTGCAGCTGTAAGTCGTTAGTATTTACCTAGAATATCTAGTATCTACCTAGCTTCGCTATCTACAGAATGTCACCCCAATTTTGCAAATGCAAACTGACTGGCAAACATAGATATAAGATTGTAGGAAAGCACTCAATCCGAGTGTTTCCACTACATTCACCTAGCTGTTATATTATTACTTTCTAGAATAGTCTAGATTATTATAGGTTAGGTTAGTATTGGGGATATCTATTAATATTTTATTGGTTTCGTAGAGATGAAGGTTTATTGGCTGTAACTTAGTTTATAGATTTTATATTATTGAATTCTTCATTGAAAGCCTATACATCTATTTATTTTTTAAATTAATTTAATGGTTGTACTATTTATTTATTCTATGATAATTTACATTCTTTGTACTTAAGTAGTACAATGGTAGTACGTTACTTTGTGTTAAAATGACTGACGGGCCAGGATTCACGGTGCATGTTGAGATGATGTAGAGGCATTCGGCAACAAGAAGATTATTTGAAAAAAGAACGCTGTAGAAACAGGAGTACCACTACGTATAAAATCTCTTTGATGTTACACCATATTTCATTCTTTAAAAAAAATCGCTGGATAAACTAACTACCAATGCGTTATAATCCTCATAGTCTATGCCTTGGCCACCACACACCAAAAACGAAAATGAATTCGTATCAAAATTCCACTAGTCATTGATCGTGACGTCGTGAAAATACAAAGTCTATTTATAAATGAAAAGGTCTCGTAACGTCTCCATGTGCAGAGTGGTGGAAAATGGTCATACCCAAAATTAATGGATGTAACATCAACGCACCTCCGTTTAATAGCGCGTGAACAATCGCTAGGTAAGACGATATTTTACTTTTTCTAATAAAACCTTTTTGAATGAGTAACAACCTCTTCATAAGAGTAAAAAAATACGTATTTTACAGATTTTAAATCATTTTGGTTAACCCTAGAATACTCTGACTTCACATATTGGATATTGCTTTTTTCTCCATAATACGCCTACAGTTAAGAAGTTAGGTATGAAGCAAGGAAGTACCTCGGTAAATAGCAGCTAATTACATAAATTATAAGCCTAAAAGCGCCTTAAATTTAAGTAAGAAGCACATTACTTAAGCTAAGCAATAAATAGTTGCAATTTAAAATCTACAATGGCTTCCGTGTGCCGCATTACCGAGAGAACAATGAAAAGAAAAGTTCGGATTTCACGACACATAGATTATCCTTAATGCCCACTTTTGTCCACAATGTATGTGAAGTTTTCATATAAAATTTTATGAAGGTAGCATTTCAAACGGATTTCAGTTCCAATTTGATGTTCCACATTACGACTTATGAAAATGCCCCATTCTGTTAGTATTCCCAACTTTAATATTGTTTTCGAGTTTATACAAGAAAGTACTTATCATTACCTACAAAACAACTAACGTAAGAAGTGCTATCTACGAGTAGAACTAGCGGAAAGCTTTCATAACTTAATTAAGTAAATTTAAGATCCGAATGCTGTTACTGCTGGAAAACTTCTCAATATTTTATGTTGAATGAAAACAAAACGTAGCAAGAACATTTCGTATCCAGTCATGTCCCTATCTAAATATTTCGTTCAGCATAAAACATGCAAGCACGTCCTCCAGTGTATCGAGTCCAATGAACCTAAAACCTTGATAACGGCGAACATTTTCACTTTTCTGTTTAGCCAAGTATAACCAAATTCCATTACCCTCAACACCATTACGATTTCATAGCATTTTTCCAGCTGAACGGGACGAAATAGCCCGCGAGATCGTGTAATGGTTTTCCTGGCTCAAATTTGTGCAAGTAAGTGCACTTTACATAGGAGCGGATGAATAGAATCAACATAATAATTCATAGTTAGTTGAAAGTTGGCCCATATTCAACCAAGTTAGAGCATCGAGCTCGCGACCCATTGTAACACCACCTGATTGGTAATTTATAGCCGCACTTCCGATCTCAGAATCGCACCTCGGGAATATCGTAAATATTTTAAAACTGTTGCCCAACTCCGTTTGTCAAATGCGCTTTTGATCCAGATTGTATTCGTTAAGCTCTCCATAAAATTACAAAGCTTAACTGCCGCTCTCAGAGACGGCCATTAAATCAACAATTGACGTTTAATTTTTCATACATTACATGTCAAAATCAGTCATTAAATCTCTACTAATGCTACTAACGAAGCATTTGACGTCTCTGAGTACGGACGTTATAGTTCTGCAATATATGTAGTAGGTACTTAAAAAATATTCTTCCATGCCTGTAGGTATATCTACCTAGTTATCTAGCTTAACCATACATGTACTTAAGTAGATAGTTGGTTATACTAAAAAGGTTTTTTCATGTCGATCTAATGCAATAACCTAGTGATGATATCGGCCAATGAAAACGTAGATTCCCACGAGAGAAAGTAAATTGTTTTGGAACCCGCAATGAACTCAAGCAGAGGAAAATAGTTTCAAACTTTCCTCTTAGCAAAGTGGCTTTTTATTTGCTAAGGGGTGGGTCGATAAAGCCGATACTTGTATTTGTGAGATACTCGCGGATTGAACGAATCACTTATTAAGAAAATCTAATGAAGAAACTTCAAGTACCCTGTACGTAGCTCGATTCCACATCTTAATAAAATGTAAACTTGATCCGTGCATAAGTAATCTACTTAAATTAAAAGGAGCAAGTAAATGTCTGCCTTTAAATTAAGACTTTTGCTCTTTCAAACTTTGTCCAGCTTTTCCATTTGACATTCAAGCGGTTTAATTGTTCCTCGAGTTTTGAATTTGTTTCAAAATTATTCTTCTTCTTTGTCCGAGGAGTTTAAACTTAAAGGTACGGAAAGTAAGTTGAAAATGAAAAGGATAGTCGATACCGCTCTACAGTTTAACAAAATCTTATCCTTTGCGTTATAAACTTTAAATAAATCATAACAATTTGAATTTCTTGTTTGCCATTCATTCGAGTTTATTTTGTGGGAAGCAGGAAGTGACAGACAAAACCTAGTCTCCTCTAAAGGTCGTAATTAGGCACACCGCTTGTTTACTCGTGGTCTTGTGAGCGGACAACGTGTAATTCACCGTAAAAAAACAACCCAAATATAATTAAAGCTTCCAACTTCCCATTAAAAGAGGTTCCTACATAAATAAATAACATCAACTTGAATTCTAGGACAAAAAGTCACGTTAATTAAGATGTCAGCTATACAAATAATAATCCCAGTGTGGCTTATTTCGTATGCAACCCGGGCTTGCGGCCAAAAAATTTATCTTCGCATTTTTTAGACAACGCAATTACAGGAATATTTACTTAATGTCGACCCCGAGTCCGGAGGAAACACGGAGGACAGTGTTTTTAATTTGGTAACGGGTAAAGGGTAATATGTGGCGATATTGTTCAGGTGAGGTAACATTATTAAAGCAATAAACATACTACGGTAATGTGTGGCTGGATCCCATTTACACTGACACTGTTTCAGGTTAACATGTACAGAGGACAACCTTTTACATAAAACATTGTTACTTATTTAGTTACACAGGTTGTTTAGGAATACAATAAGCGCCGCTCGGGTGGGCGCGAATTATTTTACGAAGCTTGCTGTTTAATGTTCCATTTTTCATTCGGCATTGGACAGTGAGTGGTGGAACCGCGACAGACAGTGTTTGGGGGAGAATTTTGGCCAGTTGTGGGAAAATATGGATAACGTTTGTGATGCAGTTCAATTGATATATTTTAGTAGATAGATAACTAGATTATAGTTCAGTCATTGAGTTCTGTCCCGTCACAGTCTTCATCATAATATAATTACTCAGAGCGCGGTGACGAGGTTCTATAACTTCATTACTAAGTATTATACTAAATGAAACGGGTCTGTATCGCGGTATTCTACTAAAATACGTACCCGACGTTTCGAGCGAATTACACCGCTCGTGGTCACGGGATGACCGAGTTACTACTAAGTAGTTATCTTTCTGGGTAAGCATTAGCAAGCAAGCAAGTTCGAATAGGTGAGTGGCCAACCCTAGTGTCGGAGTTTTTAGACCGCCTAAAGGCCTCCGACATGGTCTAATGATTGAAATAACCGGGACCGACAATTTAAAGTACCCTCCGAAGCATTGAGATTTAGGATATATTTTTACACTTAGATTTCTGTATAAGTCCTAAATACCTAAGTACTTAGTATGCTTTGTGAGTGAGTGCAGAGCTATTGTTGTAGCCGACTCTACTTAAACTTATCCTCAAGAGCTTCACTAAGCATAAAATGCACGTTCCTCGCGGATCAATAGAAAAGCTCATTTTGTTTTATTCCACCACTCGAAGGGAACGCCCGAACCCTTTCAAGGGTGTATTTACTTACATTTCTATATAACACTAGATAGTGTAGGGGGGGCAATTATGTTTGTTGAAACAGCGAGAGCGCCGAGAAGAATAGATTTAGTAATTAGTTGGCAGTAGATGGGGGATACGAAGGTACTTATCTACTCCGTTTGTTGATTCTACCCGATGCCTCAAAGTGGTTCTAGGTTCGAATCGAAGTCTTGCGATACAAACTTAAAGCACGTCTCTTTGTACAAATGTCGGGGTAGAGCTACTAAGTATTTTTTAGATTTACCTACACTCCTACACGCCCACGCATTTATCTACTTGGGTACCTACTTATTTATCTAAGCAAGTTAATATTGTCTACTATATAAAAATAAGTCGGGTTTTTCTCCCTGACGCTATAACTCCAGAACGCACGAACCGATTTCCACGGTTTTGCATTCGTTGGAAAGGTCTCGGGCTCCGTGAGGTTTATCCATACTAATATTATAAATGCGAAAGTAACTCTGTCTGTCTGTCTGTCTGTTACGCTTTCACGCCAAAACTACTGAACCGATTTTGCTGAAATTTGGTATAGACATAGATATGACCTTAAGAAAGGACATAGGATACTTTTTATCCCGAATTTCCCTCCGGATAAGATACTGTTACGCTTTCACGCCAAAACTACTGAACCGATTTTGCTGAAATTTGGTATAGACATAGATATGACCTTGAGAAAGGACATAGGATACTTTTTATCCCGAATTTCCCTCCGGATAAGATACTGTTACGCTTTCACGCCAAAACTACTGAACCGATTTTGCTGAAATTTGGTATAGACATAGATATGACCTTGAGAAAGGACATAGGATACTTTTTATCCCGAATTTCCCTCCGGATAGGATACTGTTACGCTTTCACGCCAAAACTACTGAACCGATTTTGCTGAAATTTTTATTGTTGATAGCTATTTTGTGTTTTTTATATATTTTCGAATTTTCACAAGCAAATATGATAAATCCCGAGACGTTCCGTCCCGGTGAGTGTGCAGCTTGAGTCATACTTTGGTAAGATCCTAAAGGTTAAAAATAAAACTACTGTCCAAAGTAACAATCGAATGCGGACGAAGTCGCGGGTAAAAGCTAGTAGGGAATAAAAATCTCAAAATTCCCACGGGAACAGGGGCGCTGCGGGTGAAACCGCGGGGCACAGCTAGTAGGTTATAAAAATAGATCTACTCATAAACATAGAAACCTCTTCGCTGTGGCTCCTGTTTCCTTTACTCTACCTTATTAGTATCTGCAGGTAAGTAAGTACGTGTAGGTTAGTGGCCAACCCTGTGGTGTCAAAGTTTTTAGACCACCCAAAGACCTCCGACATGATCTAACTAACGATTGTAATAACCGCGACCTGCAATAGAACGTGTCTTCTGAAAGCACGGTAGCGCTCAGATATTAACCCCACTATGTTGAGCTATACGTTGCTTAACAACCGCGATGACTTAACATCGCTTAGCCAAGGTACAGGTTTATAGGTAAATACTTTTTTACTAATGACTTACCTATACCTAAACGAGTAGACTCACTCCATATCCATATACCTATATATATATTGCCTACCTAGTAAATAATTTATACTACACACACCTATTTCAATTCCTATACTACCTAATAGACACCTTAGGAATATGCGAAGCACACGGTTCAACATAGTACGGCATATACTCTTGCCGTAAGTAGTTACATGCCATCACTATTCTCGAAAATACGATGACAACAGGCCAAGTTTCAAGGCAGACACTTGGGAAATTCGCGTGTTATCTAGAAAGCAAGTTTGAAGCTGAACACTTGAGTCTCCACTTCGTATGGATTCCGCCGCAATAAAGTTCTCATAAGCAGTTTTTTTCGGCGCGACGTAAATGTGTAAACACGGGGTTAATGTCGCAAATCTTTTGATATGGAAATCTAGTGTGAGTAGTCGAGCTTTCAAAAAGCGTCTACACTTTTAAATTACTTCCCTAGATCATTATCCCTATAGTTTATATACCTACCTAGTTATAGTTTGTTTATTACCTAAGTACTCGTATAGTTTAGATAACAATGGTACAATATATGTTCCAATTCTTTAGATTATTATGGACATACCTACCTAAGTAGTCTCAAATGGTAATAATGTAAGTGTAAATCAATAATTAAGTTTATGTAGCCTTAATTATTAAGGCTACATAAACTTAATTATTGATTTACAGAAAAAATATTATATTAAGGCTTAATATAATATTTTTTCTGTTTGGTAACCAGACTGTCGTTAGTACGCAACCTAGGTAGATTGCGGGAAAAATGTAAATTTTATAAAACCTTTAAGTAGGTAGGTACCTAGTAACCAAAATCGATCCATCACCGCGCGCGAAGATCGGAACGTATCGTAATGCAGGTGCAGCCCCAGATATCAATATTGAGGGGTTAAATACTTTGAAGTAATCAGGCAAAGATTTAGGTCCTCATCTGGATCCGCATGAATAAGAATAACATAAACGGCAATTATGTACTTTGCCGTTTTCTTCAAAATATCTACACAATATTTGGGTACCTAGATTTCATATAATGTTTCAACGATTTTAACAACTGAGCTCTGGCAGTGGAAGGGGCTGGTTTGCTGAGCATACAACTGAACATAATGTAAATAATCCACTCCTCCGTCCGCCCATTATTACGCATCGTGTAAAAGAACCATTATTGCCCTTTATTAATTCACTCCTATCGTTTCTGCTTAATCTGTGGTACTAAATAAATACTAGGTTTGCTCTCGTTGTCCATTTGCATAAAACGTGACAATGACATTTCAATTTGACAGTTCAGTCATCAAATTTTGCTTGTAATCGCCAAGAACGTAACTGAAAACAAATTAATTATTGAGTTGCTTGTCATCGTTGGTCGGTATTTGGAAATAAAACAAGTTTTTATTAGTTTTTACAGCGAATTACAGCAAAATCTAATAACAATTCCCTTTTAATTTCACTAGCAAACATAAACAATGAGTTCGATCGGGACAGGCGTAAGTACTTTTAGTTTATTCACTCATCATCATAACCAAGAAACTTTGGCTTTGTTTCATTCTCACTGTATTCGTTATTTGTCGGTAAAATGCATTTCAAATAACTTGTAACTTTCAGTACGATCTCTCGGCGTCACAATTTTCTCCTGACGGCCGAGTATTTCAAGTGGAATACGCTGCTAAAGCTGTTGAGAACTCCGGAACAGTAATCGGTCTACGAGGCAAGGATGGAGTCGTATTTGGTGTTGAAAAGCTAGTTACATCTAAATTGTACGAACCTGGTGCTAATAAGAGGATATTCCATGTTGATAATCATGTTGGCATGGTAAGCTATACAGATTTATAAGTTAAACCAAAAGTTTTTACTCATATTGTTCAGTAAAGAAAATTTCTGTATAAAAAGTTACAACAATGTTGTACTAACTTCTCTATATCTCTATGTTTCAGGCAGTAGCTGGTCTCATATCCGACGCAAGACAAATTGTTGAAACTGCCCGCTCAGAAGCTTCCAACTACCGATCTCAGTATGGAACCCAAGTTCCACTAAAATACTTGAATGAGAGAGTGGCCATGTACATGCATGCATACACATTATACAGTGCTGTCCGTCCATATGGATGTTCTGTTGTGATGGGAACATATACTGATTTCGAAGGACCACAGATGTACATGCTGGATCCCAGTGGAGTTTCCTTCGTAAGTTAATTGAAATTCTCATAAAACTTAGCATTGCATATATGTAGTAATAAAATATAATTTCCTATGACCAACTAAGTAATTAAAGTTATTATAAAAATTGTATTAACTAATTTACAATGTCAATCTTATTTTTTAATAAATTATTTTCATTTATTTCAGTCATACTTTGGGTGTGCAGTTGGCAAAGCAAAGCAAGCAGCCAAAACAGAAATTGAAAAGCTCAAATTGGCTGATATGAATGTTAAAGATTTGATTAAAGAAGCTGCCAGAATGTAAGTAAAAAATATTTTTGATTCTCTATTCTTATTAAACTATATGGGCCTATCGCATGTTAATAACATTTTAGCTATCAATTGGTGTATCACTTTCTGACATACGCTATTTTCTGAAGAGCAAAAGAGACAAAACACAGTGTAACAGTGTTTTAGTTACAACGCATTTATTAATAAGGGCCTATGAGTCTAATGTATGAATCTATACTCAACGAAAATATCAGGCCTTTGTCCGTTTTTGTCTTACAGGACAATCGTTTCTTATCAGGTCTACTACTTTATAAAAATAATCTTATAATGAAACATGCTCAACTATCAATACTGAATATTTTAATTCTGTGAGTCACTGCTAACCCAATAAATAAATAGGAAACTACAATATTATATACACTACAGTTATGCAAAAGTGTAGAAGCTGAGTTCAGAGTAACAAATCTTGAATATAAAGATCTTTTTTTCCCATCTAGCCCTGTCTTTTACCACTCTTTGTCAAAGTTCTCCTGTGCTTTCCGCCATCTTGTGGGGCCTACCTCACCATAGATAAAGTTTTGTTCTACAACCATCTATAACATTTCAGCGTCTATTTAGTCCATGATGAACTAAAGGACAAACAATTCGAACTAGAGCTGTCCTGGGTCTCAAAGGGCACCAATGGCCGCCACGAGTTAGTTCCCAAGGAATTGGCCAGTGAAGCAGAGAATCTCGCCAAACAAGCATTGGCAGACATAGAGGATTCTGATGAGGGTGAAATGTAAATTAGATGTAAACATTTTCAGGAATAAAATACTACTTTTTTAAATACAAATATGTTTTTCCTTCCATTAAGTACAGCATTTAAAGAGATATCCTATCTTCATGAGAACAGCATGCAAGTATCTGTCATTGCCTTAATTTTATAAATTTTATAATTTCCAAATCACCAAAGAGGATTATTACTAAACTATTTAATATCTATGGTCACAACAGATTGTCTGTCAGTTTTGTTATCCTCATATCACAATTTTATATGCATCACATTTTACACAAGTTAGATTACCAAACCTCGATCAACTACATCTGATCGTATTATGTAAATTGTTAAATTGTTAGTGTTCTATAATTTATTTGGCAAAAATAAAAAGGATAAATTGAAAATGTATGTAATGCGGTTCCGAAAACGCGAAGGGTCCTACAAGCCAATAAGACGCAGACTAGCTTCGATGCAAACTAGAGATGACTTCGACTGCTATGCCGAGTCTTACATCAAATGCTTTTGGGGCCTTTGTGACCAACAAAAGACTGTGGAAAGATTTCTTCCAAAAGAATCTAATCAGAAAGGTTAGTAGAATTCAACTTTGTTTATGTAAAATGAGCTTTAATGCAAAATTGTATTTCTTTTCATAATAGTTATAGTATTACAAAATACTAGGTCTAAATAATCTTGTGTGAATTAGTTATATACATTGAAATCAATAATAATTCAGTTATATACATTTTGTTTACAGTAATAACCGAACAACCAAGACGACAAATATGTGCAGTCTAAATAAAACACTTGAGTATAAAAATAACAATAATTTATTAATTTAAAATAAAAATGCAATATTAATCATCCAAGCCAATCTGCTTTTCATTTAATACTTGTCTCACATTCATGTTAATTCTTGACTCTGCAATATAGTTTTGGAATTTTCGCCACTCTATATTATCAGAATTTACATTAATGTCATTAATAATTACATTTGAATCTTTGATGTATTTAAAAGAAGGTGATTTACACTCAAGTAATTGGTACTCTTCATTCCATGGCAATGTTTTTGCTGGTAATATTTTAGGCACTGCATGATAGCATAATCTGGCTTCTTTGGACATAATTACTATATCCCCACTATTGAGCAGTATTGCTGATGGTTTTATAGACTTTTCTGTACCACCAAGTAAGAATATTGCTGATTGGCCGAAACTGTAACAAATAGCATAAAATTATTAATGAAAATTCGGGGTATTCCCTGTAGTCTTACCAGTTGGACTACTGGGAATTTCCTTCCCAATTTTCTTTCTATTCGGTAGGTTAGGGTTATTTTTTATTTTTACGTACCTAACTGATACAAAAAAAAATAACCCTAACCTACCGAATAGTAAGAAAATTGTTTAATTGTTTTTGTTAATAACGATCAAGTCCAATCGAGACCAACACAAAATTCCCAATGGTCTTACTAGTAAGTCTATTGGGAAGGATATTCCCAGTAGTCCAACTGGTAAGACTACGCGGTAAGACTACAGGGAATAGCATGAAAATTCAGTCAATCTGAGAGCCAGTTCATTGTATGCCAAACATGCCCCAGACTATGAAGATGTTAATATACCTGAATGAAAATAATGGGGCATCCAAATTAACTTCAGAATGGTCTGTATGAGCAGATAATGTAGAATTCATATGATAATAGTTGACTATGGCTGCTTCTGCTCTGAAGTTCTCCTGTCCAAGGTATTGTGCTATCACATCCGATAGTTCTGCAAGGTCATCGGGAAAGCAATTCCTGCTTTCTTCTGTGTAAATCTGAAATTTTTAATTAATAATTTAAGTTATTGTGTACAGATTTATTTAAAAACATTATGTTTAATAGATTTTGAAATTAGATTATTATCAGACATTAGTGTTACAATCTTCAGACATTGTAAGATATTTCTAGGTGCTCTATCACATTCAATCAGTTTAGTTAGTAACTAGCAGCGCCCCGCGGTTTTACCCGCGTTGTGCCTGTTCCCGTGGGAATTTCGGGAATTTTTTTTACATAAAAACCTTCCTCTTGAATCACTCTACCTATTACAAAAAAACCGCATCAAAATCCATTGCATAATTTTAAAGATTTAAGCATACAGACAAACAGAGATGACTTTATTTTATGTAGTGATAACATGAAGTAAGTAAGAAATAGTCTGTAATGTCTCAACAACACAAGTTATTGTTATAATAAAAAGCATGTTAGATACATTTTAAGCAATTAGGGAAAAGTAACAAGGACAATACACAGAAGGAATATTAACATTTTACTTTTGTATCCCAATTGTGGTGATATCCCAAAGTAGTCCATCTTAATTTCTTCTGTAATTGCCAGTTACACTTGCCATTGTCATAGCATTCCACCCACCAGTCTTTAGTTTGTATTTCATTATCAATGTTCAATTTGTTAGGCTTTCTCGGGTACTCTTCAAGGCACTTTCTTATCCAATACCTTTGCCCTAAGGCTGTAAAAGGGTTTTTAATTAAATATAATCCAGGGTGGTCGGCAAATGAAAACAATTGCCATTTAGATATGCTGGTCAATCCTAAACTTTCTGTTCTTTCATCCTCTTTTAATTTACTAGGACTGACTGGGATAACCTGAAACATCAAGTTCAATCATTATGAATTTCTGTATTAATCTATCAAGAATATCAATCCAAACTGTTGAGTTTACATGGCAGTTGGCAACACATCCTTGTTCGAACAGCATTTATCCTCGTTCCTTACCTTATCTGATACGTCTGCATCTATCACTTCAGTCAATAAAGGCATTGGTTTGTTACACTTATAATACTTAAATGTCTTCATAAATAAGTCATCTGATTTGCTTGGTGTACTGTTGTATTGGTCCATGTTTCATTTTAAAACAAATACTCATTTATTTAAGAATTATTATGATCTAGATCTAAAGAATTTAATTCTTTAAACCAAATCACATTTTACATTTTATTCAAAACAATCACAAATTCACAAATTTCACAATTAGGATACCTAATTACCTATTCAGTCATATTGACATTTTGACGTTGACACATTAATAATATTTGATGACGTAAACCTAACTGTCAGTCAATATACATAATGTATTATTAATGCTGTATTACCTCCATGGAATTTAAATGTGAAACCCAGGTTAGTTTCTCATTTAATATTGATGACCAAATCAATTTTAATAATCTCTGCATATCTAGGTTGTATCTTAGAAATTTGATATAATTTGGATTGAAATTACTTAAGGTTTCCACTGAGACGGGGATGAATATATTACTACTTATTCAATCATTCATTTCGAATTTCGAAAAACTTTTTAGATCGCCTAAAGGCCTCCAACATGCAAATAAAACTATAGATACCTACATATGGAATCTTATATTCATGAAATCTGGTATTATAGAGTTTAATACTTTTAGTTTTACTAACCTACGGCCGCATTATATGGTTAAATTCTTATACATATTCTAACATAAAATAAACTATAAATTGTAAACTAAGATATGGCACCTCATATGGCTTATTTACTTAACAAATGAACAGCATATGTTGAGATATTACTAAACATTAATATTAAAACTACTTACAATCAGTGTAAAAGATAGTTTTCCAGAATGTCATATAAAAATTTGTTTAAACTTAACTAAGATTTAAAAATTAGACTTAGCATTATAGAAATATTAATCTCATAAACTATAAACTAATCCCAGCATTCCTCATCATTATCAACTTTGTTCTTGTTGTCCATGATTAGGATTGAGACCAGTCTCCTCTGATCTAGATTTTCCTCCATGCTCCAAGATGGTAGCTTGGGCTTCGACGGACAGTTCATTACGTGGTTCTTTATTAGGTCCTCTGGATAACGGTGGGTATGGTTATACGGACATATTTTTAGCGGAGGATGCTTCTTTTCACACTTCGTAAGGTGCATTTGAATTCTGGACCGCTGCACTCGATGTGCGGGATCGTAGGGGCACGTAACAAAAATATCGTCCATTCTGGAACAACAAACAGTTTCTTAAGTTTCAGTGAACACTACTCATTCAACAATTTTCTTAAAAATTCCTAATCTAAAACCGGAATGTCGATGTACTTACTTAGCTCTTTAGAGCTAGCAGACTTACCTAGAGCAGTTAATCACTATAAAGTCAAAAATCTCTACAGTTTATTCAAAAAGCGCCCAGTCCTCATAACAAAATGTTTAAAGTTAGGAAAGTTAGAAATAGCCAAAACCAGGCAAGGTAAACAAAAATATTGTTTTAAAAAATAACCAACCAGCAACAGCGACACACGCGAGTCAAAAAAATACGGTTACGGTTTTGTGTCACAGTGACATTGACAGTGGTCTTGCTTGACTGACAGAAAAATAAAATTAAGGTCCTTACACACGAGAACACTAAAAAGCACTGACACATCCAGAGTTTTGACATTGTTTGTCAATCTGTCTAATTTAATTTGTCTGGTATGGGTCTGAGTGACTGCCTGACTGCTGATCTGAACTGAATCTGATTTGTTTACAAAAAATATTGTACAATCCCAGGTAGGTACCTACAATACAATCGAATTGACTAAAAGATTTAAATTTCTGTATTCTGAGATTAAAATACTTGGTTCGCCAAATAGATAGTGGCTAAGGAAGAATCCATTAGCTAGTACTCGGAGTATACGATAATTATTTACAATGATAAACAGCTTAGAACCAGAACTGAACGAATCTTGTAAGGTAAAATAATTTTTATTTTCTTCGTAAAGCTTGATTGGATCACTTAACTTCATCTTGTACAATTTACACTTGTAATTGCGTATTGTGTTTACATTCGGCATTGGCAACTGCTCCATGCGCTGTTCAAAATAGCTACTAACCTACTCTCTCAACTCTATTTTTTCTTACGAGAGTGTGAACTTGTGTCGAAACGTAGTCGATTTTCCTGGCGAATACGATTCCTTCTGAAGAGGAAAAAGGTTTAGTGATTTCATTCCATCTTGCCCCTGCATTAAACCATTTTCCTCAATAGAAGAATAGAAGTTATGTTTGATTTGAATAATTAATACATGATGGTTTGAATTTAAACTCGTGTAGAAGTAGTAGTATTAGCCTGTAATGTCCCACTGCTGGGTTAAAGCCTCTCATTTCATTGAATACTTAAATCAGTATGGTCTTCTTCTTATCGAGTGGATGGTCAACCTGACCAATCCTGGTGTCAGAGTTATTGAGCCGCCAAAGGCCTCTGACATGGCTCAGTATGGTGAAGAGGATTAAAACAACTCTTGTAGGAAAATAATTTATACTCGATCTTATTCCCTAACAATGAAGATATTGGATGTTAAACCCCAAGACATATTTTAATTTCAGGAAATCGAAGTAGACAATGGGAAATCAAAACTACGGAAATGGCTGAATATGAATTTCAGGATCGAGATGACTGATGGAAGAGTTTTAATTGGAGTGTTTCTGTGTACCGACAGAGATGCTAATGTTATACTAGGTAAGTGTTTTTATAAGTTATTAAAGAAAATCATCCTTATATCTACACTAATATTAAAATTGCAGAGTTTGTTTGTTTGAATGCGCTAATCTCAGGAACTACTAGTCCGATTTGAAAAATTCTTTTTGTAATGGAGAGCCACATTCAAAGGGAAGGTTATAGACTACTATAAACTCAAAAACTTCTAAATAGATTTGCATTCAGGTTTCACCTATAACCAGAGGATAATAATGAAAGTTTTGGACTAAACCATGTAAGCTCGAACCCACTGCCCACTATTGTTACTAACCAATATATGAACAAAAACCTTGAAATGTAAAACATTTTTTTCAGGCGCATGTTCTGAATACCTCAAGAACAGTGAAGGTGAGACCGAGGAGCCCCGAGTGTTAGGGTTAGTGATGGTGCCTGGCCGCCACATAGTGTCCATCCAGCTGGACGATACAACTCCTCCACCCAAGTACTACTTCGATGAATGAACACTGTGATATGTGGTATAGTCATTTTATATGAGTTTTCTAGTAGACAACAACACTAGTGTGTAATATCTAATGAATACTAAGTTATTATTAAAACAAATTATATTATTAGTGTAATTATAAATTCTTAACAAAATACATCACGGGATTCAGAGATCAGATTTAATGTTTGATCGCCAAAACAAAATAAAAACTATTTTAGCATCATGCAATACTAACTCAAGAATAATTCCATGTTTATTGTTTGTGCTGGCACAAGGATAATCTTTACAGTCTACTATGAAATACTGGAAATAATTTAAATTGTTTAGTTAAGTTGATTATAATAAAACAATAATTTATCAATGACCTTTTATTCTCTTATTAAATTGGTAAGCAACTGCCTTATAACTGGTATTTCAATGTAAAAATTCTTGGAATCATTAGCAAAAGGATTGTAATTCTCTGTTATGTCGTGGACATTTTTTGACAGTAGATTAAGTAGACTTTCACACATGATTTGAATACTTTTCGGATCCATGAAAGCTTTTGAAAGGAATGTATTATCTAAAATCCTGTTTAGACATATGTACGGCTGCAATGCGATTTTCAATTTCTTGATATTCTTATAGAAATCAACAGCAATATTTCTAATGTCTTCGTCTTCATCTTGTAACAGTAAAATGGCAGTTTTCAATGAATTTATTTTAGCTTCTTCTGATAACTCATCGAAAACATTCCCTATTTCATTGTTAGATATAGCTGCAATATATCTTACGTCGACATCACTGAATTCGAAGTCACTCATTCGGAATATTATTAACTGTAATGAGTGCTGTTTAGAGTTGTCTAGATTTGTAAATAATGTAGCAACAAATGGTATCAGGTATCTTAGTTTGTAGTTGCTTTCGTCAACATTGGACTTGTCCAAAATAACTGAAACATCAATATCAGTCAGTTTCGTCTTTCCAGAAATAAAATACAAGATTTTCCATATAATTGTGCTATTGTACTTATTATCAAAGGATAGTAATATATGTGCAATCTGTGATAGAATGTCGACAGATAAATCATCATCCTTCTCTAGTTTTTCCAACAAAAACTGGCAATAAAGTTCATAATCAGTTTGTTTCAGCAATACCTTTAAATTATTAACTAAATTACTCCAATTTGTATTCAAAATATAGTTTTTAATGCAAGTATTTGCCCACAGAAAAGATCCTGGATTATTAAATGCAACTTCTGATAAAATGCTTTGTATGTCCACAAGTTCATAGCTTCTTGTAGATATATTTTCCAAAACATCCCTTGTCCAATAAGAGTGATTTATAAGAGACAATAACTTAGAAAATATTACTTTTAAATGTTCCAATTCTTTGTTATAAACTCCTTGCTTTGCATAGTAGTTGTAACAATATTTGAGTACAAGTAAACTCCCATGCAGGAAATTTTCTGATCCATATTCTCCTTTTAAAATAATTCCATGAATACTTTTAAATGGGAATATATTGAAAATGCATTTGGCTGTTAGCCTTCTGACAGCATGAATAGGGCTATCCAATATCTTGAAAAGACTCCTTAACAAACTTTCATCAAATGGCAACTGTTTTTCCAAATCAAATGTGAAGTTATACCTCATGGCAACACTGGCAAGTAAATTCAAAATTGGAACTAGATTCGAATGTAATATCAGTTTGTTATCGCTGGTGCTATCTAGCTGTTCTATGAGGAATCTCCATAGTTTAGGAGAATGGGTTCTTAGTTCGTCGTAACCAACTGTGGCTATCGTTTCATCATCAGACCCTGATGCTTTCTTCTGGCCGATAAGTCTTGGAATTAAGGCACCATAGAGTTGTAAAGCAGCATTTCTGAAATAAATGTACGCTTTATAATAAGTTTTTCGTTATATAATAAGTAAATCTGACATAAGATATTAAGATATTGATCATAATTTATGATAGTGAAACCATAAAATACTTGATAAACTGAAATTGTGTAAAGCAGGTTTGCCCAATTTTTCATTTCTAATTTCGACCTTACCTGATTTGCCAGTGAGGGCTAGTAAGATTTCCAAACGCAAGTTCAGCCAATTCAGACGAATAGAACATCATGTCTGAAGCCAAACTACTGTCCGTCACGATTTTCGTCAAAAAGTGTATCAAAATCGCTTTAGGCAAATCCATTTGATTCTCCACGTTTGTTGCATCTTGTGAACTTGGCACGTTTTCTGCGTTTGCACAAGTTTTAAGCAGGGTTTTCATGAAGTAGTGAAATAGGGGCTGAAAGAAAAAAAAGTGCTTTTCATTATTTACTACAAATTAGTTTATAATAATTACATAAATTTAATATACATATTGATATAAATAATAATTATATAGATAATTCAAAGCAAAATAACATGGAAAACCCAAAAGTTTAACAACAACGCTCAAATACGGGCGCACGCATACACGCGAGTTTTATACTAAGTCGACACTCGTCAGAAGTTGTCAGTCGCGACGCGACGTGAATAGCGCGTGCGCAACGATACACGCGCGACAATTATATTCTTATTAATAAGTGCAGGTAAAATTGTGTTTAAATATAATTTAATCATATTATTTAATCAATTGAAATAATCTTTAAATTCTATTAATTCATAACATTATTTGTATTAATAAAAATTAAGTGCGGGTAGTTGGAAGTGATATTGTGAAAACAGTGCAGTGCGTGCAGTGACCAATCGCCTCAAGTTAACTCCCCGTGACCGCTCAAAATAGGTACGTATACTGTATATACGTTATATTCAAGGGATACCATCCCAGTTCTTTTATTTTAGTGCAGATGGGTGTTTAAAAAGTATATTAGATATCATACCTTTCCCTTCCTCATGTCACTGGATACAATCTTGTGAACCATTATAGAGAGTCCAGCCCCTCTGCGCGTTATAGAGGCCATTTTACTAGCCTCTGATATCAGAACATTGAGTTTCGATATTAGCAGAGTTTGAGGCAGTTTCGACACTTCAGAATTTTCAGGCAATGTTGTCAGGTATTGAATACTTTTACCTGGAATATTGATAACTGAACTTAATACAACGCAAAGGTTTTAATTAGATAGTGAGAATAGGATTAGGCATTAATTTTATTATGGCGTAAATACCTACTCAAACCCTACTCGAATTAAGCATGCACTAAACCACCTTGTAATGCAACCTGCAGGTTCAAAGCGACGCGACGACTCTGCAGTCGACTGGCGAGTCCGGAAATATCGCGACAATAAATTCAAAATTTTACAAAAAAAATAGGTACCTAATGAAGATCCTGCAGCTTCAATAGCACCTTTGTGCCGCGACGTTTCTAAAACATGCGTGATTATATTTAGGCATTTTGTACATATGTCCTCATCTTTAGAGTTGTATTGTATCAACAGGGCTGCCAAATCGCAAGCTGCCTGTAATGAAATAATAATACATTTTAAGTAGGTAGTAGAAACATATACAAAACTAACTGCGCGATTTTTTTAATCGAAATCCATACAGCTGTTATTTTGTTACTTACGACAGCACATTTATCAAACTAAACTTATTAAGCACAACTTAAGTAGAATTAATTGTCTTATTAGTTACCTTAACATTGAGCCATAAGGAATTTAAAACAATTTGATGTAAACTGGAAATCTTTGTTTCATCATTTTCTTCTGTGACACATCCAGAACCCACTATAATACTTTCTACCATGTCATTAATTTTGGAAAAGTCTGAACTTGTAGAGTTAGTCTCCCATGTAAACTGATCTGTTACTCCTTCTAAGATATTCAACAAATTAGTCAATGTATCATTAGGTATATCTATACTAAATGAATTAGTAAGGCATGCTTCCAATAAGACTTGTAAAATACAGATAAAAGAATGTAACTGCTTTCCATTTACAATTGAAGTCAAAATGTCTTTATTTGTTTCATATTCTGTTGTCAATTCTTGGTACGCGAAGTTAAAAACATCAGAAACATTATTAAAAACCATATTGGTGCGTTCTTTCTTCATCAACAAATTCACAATCAATTTAAACATAACTTGGCTACAGCATATATCATAAAAGAATTTGCTTTTCCTACACTTCAGTGCCTCTTCAACTAATAAGCGATAAAAACTTGTATCCATATTAAATTCACATGAATAATGGTTAAGTAATAATTTGAAAACACTTTCTCTGATATCGTCTGAAGGATCTTTGAGTAAACTCAGAAGTTTTTCAATATTTTCTTGATCGTGCAATGTCCATATTTGTTCCTTTTTTAAATATTCAATCAGAGTTAGTCCGGTGTCTCTGGTTTGTTGTTTTTTCTTTCTCGGTATCTCACTGCAGCATGTAACAACAGTATTCAAGATCTTGACACTAGTAATTTTTCTTTGATAATTTCCTTTTACATTTAAAGACCAGATAACAAACTCTTGCAATTGTCGGAAAAAGTTCACCATATCTTTAATCGATGTGTTGTCATGATCCTTTATATTCCTGAACAGAATATGTATTTGACTTATGAAAAGATTGCAACTCGTCAATAAGTTCAATCTTAGGACTGTGCAATCAGAATTAATATTACTTTTTATATAATCCAGTATTAGATCATATTGAGTTTTGCTAGGCATAGTTTTAAGGTGTGATAAACACAATATATCAAATGCTAGCATTCTAATTTGTGTGTTATTATGTTCCAAACTGGTTAAAATTAGTTTTTCAGTGTCTGTTAAACATTCATTAGCCCAATTCTTGTTTAAAAAGCCAAGTTTGTTCCCTTGTTTCATTACATACATAATGCTTAACATTTTCTCATCTGAATCAGGATATTTGTCCAACAAATCCAATATTTTATTCAATAGTGAAGGATATTTCTTCAGTGTATTCAAACACCAATAGTTATTGAAATTCTCAATTGCTTTGTAAGCATTACTGTTTAAGATAGTTACAATTTTATCCAAAAATAGCTCATTCCATTCTTCCTCTTGGTGAATCTTTTTCAAAATTGCATTGTACATGTCCGCACCAGCTGATACCAAGCCTGGTTTGAACAAACTATTAATTAATCCATCCAACCAATTGTTTTTCACTATCAAGTTTGATACATCCTCATTACTGTACTCCACTATTTCCGATAACATCAAATACTTAGCTTTGTTCCAGTAAAATGAATTGATATTGTTCAATATTTCCACATATAACTTTTCATCCATAGTAGTTAACAATGTTTGAAAAATAGTTCTTATTAAATCTCTTACTCCGGTTATAGGATTTTCCCAATTATGGTTCACCATATTTAGTAAGACTATTTGATTTTGATAGTTAAAAATTGTACTTTGTAAGTCCATTCCACAGACCTTTTTGAAGGAACTGATAGTTTTAATAGCTATTAAAGTGTATTGGGAATATTCATATGCTATTAAGATTAACAATTTGAAAACTGAACTTAATACTTCTTCGATTATATTGGTATCAAAATTATGATTCTGTATTAGAAATGACGATTGAAACATTCCATACATTAGAGATATTGCTTGTAATGTGTTGGATCCTTCATGTTTGTGTTTACTTTTTTGTGAAATTTCATAATCAACAACCAATTGTACTTTTCTCAAGTAATCTTCTAGTTTATTTGTCTTACAAATAATATTAAAGAAACATGTAGCACACAGCAACTGATCGTCAGTTTTAACAAAACCATCTTCTAGATTTTTCCATAACACATCTATTGTTTGATCCCATAGTTCTAAATTATCATTTTCAGGGTGCTTTTTGGCTAATATCATGAGTTTCTGAAATAAAATATGAAGATAATGAGTCAAGATAAAGAGGGTTTAAAGGTTCACAAAATTGTTAGGCTAAGAAATAGACAGAGGTATTACAAAAGTAAATAAAAATCAAATAAATTAGGTATTTAATCTTATTGGATTCTCAGCGTTTTGGTTATGAAAGTTATTTAGATTATTGAAATGAGATTTACCTGTATTTGTTCTGGGTCCAATCTATCAGATGATCTCACAACAGATTCTAACAGTTCCATTCTGAAATGAAAAATAGATGTCCTTGCTAAATATTCAATTTAAAATAATAAATATTGGCTAGATTTTGTATGAGTACCTACTTTTTCAATTTCAGGGAATAATTAAATAGGCATTAGTATGAAATGAAACCCAATTCTTAATTGTATAATAATTTACTACATTGAAACTATATTTACATTAGAATTAAATTTTCAACTAAAATCTAATAAGTAATCACAGCTACTCTTTAATCGGTTCATATCCTTCGTTTTGCATTTTTTGTTTAAATATGTTAAATTCCCGTTTTCTATCGAAATGCGTGACCCATTGAGCGGGGCAGGATGATTCGAATAACCGTCTAAGCTCTGCGCAAGCTTTCGGTCGGTCCGCACTGTTTTGCACATTGTGACCATCGAGACAATCCCAGTATTTATCTCTCGAATCCCAACAAGATTTTCTTTGTTGTTTATCAGGGAAAGACATCTTTCGATCTTATCTCCAAATAAAAACCTAAAATGAAAATAATTCCCTTCAGTGTTCCCGTCTAATTGTTATTTATCACGTATACAGTAGGGATATATAAAAGAGAGAAAAACTTACCTGTTAATATATTCTAATTCTAGTGTATTAATAAATCTTTCGCTTCAATTCAATATTAATTGAAAACAATTAATTAATACAATTTCTTTTTGCAGAAATTGTAACCTACAAAGATTGCTCCGGTAGGGCAGGCAGAATTACAAATGACATTGACAATCTACCACGACCTATATTGACTATGACGTGAGCAAGTTGGTTGACAGTGACAATTTGATTTATTTTAATATTCGGTCACAGATTATTCGCGAGTTAAAACCCTCGAATCAACATTGACTGCGAGTATGATTCTTATGATTCTTATGGAAGAATAATTCAAACCAAAACTTTGTATGAAATATATACCTAAATAAAAACACTTACATACAGGAGGCCATAATTTAATAATCAACAATCAATTAAATACAAACAATATTCTAGCTGAGATAAGATTTAATTTCACTAATTATTTCTTCAATTTTCTTTATCTTATTCAAAGTAAAGAAATGGAAATGTGCTGAGGGATAGTAAAATTTTATTTTTTGTATCATTTTCTTTACTATATTCGCCCCAGAAATTTCTTTTCCTTCATTTTCTTGAACATATTTTAGTAATTCATCAGAAACCTTAACTTTGCACATGTTTGTAAAATTTTGCAACTGTTTAAAATTTTCAAATACGAATATTCCAGGAATTATTGGAACGTTAATTCCTATGTTTTCGCATCTTTTTGAAAAATCATCGTAGTTATTAGCTTCAAAAAATGCTTGTGTTAATATGAAGTCAGCTCCGGCGTCGATTTTTTCTTTCAGTTTTAGTAATCTCTCATCACTACAGTCACTAAAGCCAGCTACACCAATGCAGAAGTATCGTCCTGATATAGATCTAATGTAGGAGATCAATTCTAGGCTACTTTGGAAATCAGATGAACTGGACTCGTAACTTTCTGAAATCAAAACGTGACTTAAGCTAATGTGCCCTTTAATATTAATTAATTTAATATTAGATACCTTAATGGCTTGATCTGATGCACATAGGTTTTATTGTGCTAACGTAGGTATTTAAGTATCTAATTATTCTTTATGATGACACTAAAAAGTCTCATCAGTCCGATCATCGGACTATAGCATTTTTTTGGGAAAGTCCAAATGTGTAAATATCGGACTAAAAGGCTCAGTAGTCCGATGATCTGTATTGATCAGCATCATCGGACTGATGACACTAAAAAGTCTCATCAGTCCGATCATCGGACTAAACCATTGGACTACTGATACTAGGCCTATTTAACTCCTTAAGTTATAGCAAACACTGTTGTTTTATTGATACCTTCGTATCATTTTTCGACATTTCCATCAAACGTTCTTAGCAATTTACCGATAAGATAAATTGATAAAAAAAATTAAAGATAAGTATAAATGATTAAAAATGGATACCTCCCAAAACTAAAAACAGGTTATAGACACCAATTTCTTGAAGAAACGCTAATACTCTCTCCAGATAATGTTTCCTTAGAAAATCACAACTTAGGTGCATTAGAACTTGTTGATTTCTTTCCCTCAAAACTTTTGCTAACTGCAAAGGTTTTATGTCCAAATCCTTGCATTGATGAATTTTTGCATGCCAAGTGATCGAATAAAACGCTGCTTGGGATCCACTTAATTCTTCTACATTCACATCCGGAGTCACTTCATAGGAATAAGTAAAATCTTTGTCCTTTATCACATCTATCAGTTTTCTGGGATCTGTGGACATTTTTCTGAAGCCAAAACTAGAATTATTGAAAGCGGTCGAGTAAAGGGCAAAGTGTTTTCAACTATGTCTGATTAAAAAAATAAGTGGATTACCTGTGTAGAGTTTATTATTATCTCTGTTTACGTAGGTTTTTGTAATTTACGTGGATGGAAAACAAAACAAGACTCGTTCAATGATTATCGGTCGTTTGAGTGGAATGACCGGTGTTACCCGTAGCTATAATAAATTCACCGATAAAAAGATTAAAAGATGTCATTTTATTTTAGTTATTCCGCTTACATATTATGTTGTTATATATATATATATACTTGCAGCTGCTTGATATATTTCTACTTAAGATTTCAGAAGAATTTAGTGTAAGCGTCGTAGCCTAGAGCCTCGTCTTTTGAAAGTAGGATAGGGTTTCAATTAAATAAAACGTCAAAATTAATACTGTTAAAGAAATTAGTGTAATTGGACTAACTTGTATATAATAAATAATCAACATTACGTTGCGTATAATACTGTTCACAACCAAAAACAATATCAAAATTAAATTAAAATGTTTACAAATTCTAGTAAAACTGTAGACTGTAGAAATTAGATTTTAAGAGGATATAGGTGTCTAGGTACCGTGAAGTGATACAAATTAAATGTTTATTAAAATCGTTCAACTAGTTTACATTTTTCTACTTTTCTTTTTATTATATAAAATGTCCTACTTAACTATTTAACTGCGGTTAACATAGAAATTGCTCGATATTTTAAGAATTTTAACACAATTGCGTTATATCTAATTGTGTAAAAGCTTCAAAACACCTATCGCTATTGCTTTGAACTTCATTCGGATGGAATTTTCGGGATATAAGTGAAGATGTTTGTTTGTCTGTTAATGATACTGCAGTCATTTTTCGAGGTAATCGTCTTCAGACAAATTAGTAGATAATTTATTGATAAGAAGTTTCAATCATAGACAATGTTAGTATAACAAACCCTAAATTCTCATTAGAATGGCAGAATGGAACATATTACTGGAAAGTGAAAAGTTTTCTACATCAGTGCTCTATGGAATGTAATGAGCAAAACTCTGTGCAAACTGCAAACTTTGTTCCACAATTTCGTTCCAAATTCTATCGGTATGAAGTTCAAACATGTTTTACAACTACCCTAAATATTATATCCCTTACGTATATTATTTAGTTGATAAAGCTTCGCGTTCAGCAATGTGCTGATTATCTAATTGTTATGTTATTAATGAATACAGTAATCGTTTTAAATGTTTAGTTAAATAAGTTTAGTTTCGGGCAATATTTCAGATTTTCCAAAAATTGTGTTCTGATCTCGGTCTTGATTGCTTATTGTCTAATTTATAACGTGGTGTGTGAATTTCCAAAATTGTCGGTAAGTAAATTACCTTAGTATAATATGGCAGGTTTAAAAATTGATGGCAGATTTCCTCGAGTAAATTGTAAGTACCTAGTCTTAAAATATTTTGATATGTAGGTACTAATATAAATAAATGCCTATACCATAGTCGATACTGATACATGAACATTTTGAGTTACCTTGACAAACGTAAAAAATTCCAAATCGAAAATTGCATCTATTCTGCTCGACTGATTCAACTCTTAAATTAATTTCGGTGACGATGGTAGAGGCCGTGACCCAGGCAAGCACGCCGCCGATTACCCTCGTTTACTTCACCTTCAAAAATCACGTATTTTAGAGAGAAAGTGTAGGAATGGTCTGAATACTAATTTCGTTATCCCTTCGCAGACTCCTTGCGTATTCTGTCTGGCACTCCTTCTGAATTGACACTGAATTCAGTCTTATTTTAAAAATTAAAAGAGGTAGATATTATGTACACAGGAACAAGATTCTAAAAATTATACCAGGTTATTATTTTAACAATATTAAAAATAGTTGCGTAAATGTGATCCAGAATACCAATCCAATAACTTGGACAAAAACCTTTTGAAAATAAATAAGGACTTATTATTCCTAATCTTGCATTAAAATATGCTCATTCTAATGCACTTAGCCTACTTTGATATTGTCGCGTCAATTATCACCTATTTTTTCTACTTATTTATTTTACTAGTATATTTTCCAATATATTGACATGTCGTGGTGCAATAAATTTGATCTAATTAAGGTAAGTATAGTTGATAATTAATGTAAGTATATAGTTTTAACACTACTTTTCTACAAAATTGCTTATTTGTGGACTTTTAATTTATAGCGTATTGAACCTACTTATAAGTGCTGTGTCGTCAAAAAAACTAAAACGTAAAAGAGTTTGAAGATTTTGCTGACGAAGTGGTAGCCATTTTATTTTTCAAAATGGCGCTATATGAAGTACGGTGATTGTTACCGTGCTCTTTTGCAGGTATAAATAAATCGAAATCGAACAAGATATTTATGTAAATCATCTTATTCGTTTGTCTTTGATTTTCAAAAATTGAGCCACCTAAAAAGAAATCTTCGAAAACTTTTACATGTTTAAATTGGCGTATAGTAGGTATTCCTTGTTTTGTTAAATATTTTGAGGTACGAAATCATTCCATCTATGCTTATTTTTTTTCCTTCCTTGTATGAACAGGAAAAACACGGGTCCTTACTTAGGTAAGTACTATTGTAAGTACAGTATCACTCTATTACACTTCAGTTTATTACAATAGTTCTGCAGTCACGAAACATTGACGTCACACCACTAACATAAAATGTCTTACTTGACATCTAACTTAATATCGTTCAATAAGGAATGTAGATCTAAAGGCATTTCGCCTGATTCTTATCAATATAAAAATGTATCGATGAAATCATTATTTTTATGTCAACAGCCAGGTATTAACTATTACGATAAGTCGTTTAAATGGATTCCATTTGTTCGGTGAGCTCCAGAATAGGGCTCTCACTTAGAGGCAACATGGTGGTCGAAGGCGGTAGACTGTGTCCTTGCCAGTTGGACTGGAAAGCAAATATTAATACCGTAAATCAAGATACAGTGTCAGAATAGGTATGCGCGTTCCTTGAAAAAAAGAATATATTATGTAGTTAGATTTAATAGTAATTTCGATGAACAGGAACTAGAAATTACTATCATTATTAATATAGTTTAAAACGTAAATAAAACGTCTTGATGAATTAAAAACTACTTGATATAGTGAGTGGTACTAATCAATTATTTTATTTTAACTGATAATTAATCTTCAAAGTCATAACAGATTTATAATTAGCTACTGATTCAATACAACTAAATATTTTCCTCATTCACTTAGCTACTTACGTATGGTGCATGCAAATCGTGTCATCTAATCAAGCTATTTGCTAACTAATTAATTAAACAGGTGTAAAATAAAACAAAAAATAATTAAATTTACATTTACTTGTATTTAAATAAAACTCACCTATATGTAAAGCTATCACATCGTACATAATATATCATTAATTTATATTTATAGCAAATAATAAAACTATACAGACTTTCACAAATAATAAAAGTACTTGTAACTTATAATACCTAGTAATAAATAGATACTTAATATATTCTAAGTAATAACTAACGTATCATGGAGTACTGAATAAATATTAGGAACAATACTATGTAATGTGATGTTAATTGGGTAGAACAAATGCAAGACATATATTTAAAAAATTTAATCAGGAAGTTCAATCACCGTAAAATATTCTATCAAATAATACAATATTTGGCGAGTACTAATTGGAATCGCTTATTATATTACAATCGACAATCGTAACATGTATAAACAGTGTACCTATACTAACGTTCACGGGAATAAACTCTACAATTAAATTGAGTAAAAACTTGTGAGTGCAATATAATTTCTAAATTATGCATTGACGCCGTCTGTAACTCTAAGATATATTGAGTAGAGAGTGTTCTTAAATCATACCAGAATCAATGTGTGTATATTATAATATATAACGTGATAATAATTTCATTAAAATACTCAAGTCACTGACGACAGCATAAATAACAAAGTGTTCTAATTCACTAGTACATACATTGTAACCGTGTAATACATAAAAATTTAAAGCACTAGTTATTGTCATGCATTCTACTACAAATTCAATACGGTGTGAAATAATTTCTATACACATTCGCCAATAACATACAAACAATGCTTCACAAATACATACGTATTACTACATTGAGACCAAGGTTTGATCTTGCATTTCCGTTGAAAGCTTCAATCAATGTTCGCCCGGCGTGCGTCATCCATTCTATCTAACGATCTACGATATTAGCGTGGAGATCTACTAATTGGTCTGTTGAAATACCTGGAAACATGGCTGCGGTGGGAACAGGCTGGCGTTCCACTGGCCGGGCCACAGCGGCGCGTCCACCGCCGCGAGCGCGGGCGCCTCCCGCTCGCCCTCGCGCGCCTCCCGCCCCACGCGCCGCCCCGTCAGCTCCGATATCTGACAAGCACTCTGCAGCGTCGAAGGCAGGTTCGTCCAATTCTCGTTCCCAAGTCTATCTTTGTTCATTATGCTTATTTCCATTGATCCCTGGTACGCAAACTTAGCAACGTCCTCTTGACCCTCTTCGGGCTTCGCCTTTCCCGCTCTATTGGGTCCTTCCACAATAGCTTGAAAAGCGAGCAAGTCTCTATTTTCAGTTTCAGTTAAAGGCAGTGGCGGTAAAATTTGTTGTTGTTGTGCTATTTTGTAACTTTGCTGTCTTAGCATCTGTCGCCTGCTCAATCCCACTTGTAATGTGTGGATGCCCATTTCATGTGGGGGTATGTTGGGAGGAGTCATTTGTTTTTGTAATATCTGTCTCTTCTGTTGAAATAAACGGTGCTGCATTAACTGTTGCTGTAATGGGGGCTTGTTCACTTGGGCTACGGACGACGCGTGCAACTCCGGTGGATCAGCTGAAAGTTGAGCCATCATTTTAGGACTAGCGGGCATTGGAGGAGAAGAACTCGAATAGTTGTATGATTCCGGAAGACTGATTCGTTTTGCAGAGGAGTTCTTAGCGTCCAAGTAGTGAGGACTGAAACTTGCTGCAAATTGAGTATGTTGGATTTGTCTTTGCGTCATTTCTTCAACTGGTATCGTAGACTGATACTGAGTTTTTAATTTCTGTGCCTCTTTTTGGACAAGATGAAGTTCCAAAACACCCTTAGCTTTACAATTTTCATTAAGTCGTTGACTGTTAAAGGCTAGACTATTCTTTTGTGATTCGTTGGCCTGGGCGACTTGTTGCGCTACCAAACCGTCGCTTGCTCGTCGTCCTTCTCTAAAGTCTACAGGGCTTCGAGTCATTGCACGAGGACAGTTTTTATTGGCAGTCTGGTAGTTGATTGGGTTGTGTCTTGCTAGACCACTACCGGAGTTTTTATTATTATATGAAGATATATAAACACATGGATGCATTGGATTAGTGTTTACAAGTGAGCTGTTTTCATAAGCTAGTTTGTCTTCATTAGACGTACAACTCGGCAAGCTGCTGGCTAACTCGCTAGAACAGTCAGACAACTGGTAATCTAGGCTTTCGAATGTTGAAAAATTACTTTGAGAGGAATCACAACTGAGGTTCTGACTCAGGCTCTTGTTGTTAAAAAAAGTAACGACTCCGCTACTAGAGCTCGAACTAGCGTAAGAGCTCAGTCTATTCGCTACACCGCTTTGGACGTTTGGAACGTCCTCCATATCTGTTTCGCAGCCTTCGTCGGTGGACGATGAATACTGTTGTTGAAATGTTGACGGTTCAGCTGCATTAGTGACCGGCAGACCAGCAGAATACGTGGATTGACTTGTAGTATACCTATTCAATGAAAATTTACTATCGGGTCTGTACAGTGTATTTGGAAATAATTCACTTGTAGTTGTAGTGGTTACAGAAAAATTGGTATCAGCTGCACTTGACATCGGAGGCAAAGTCGTATTAGGCATATAGGCGTATGAGGGAAGATGATGATTCATGTAGTCTTTGAATGGTGGAGTACTTGTCTGGAGCCGACTAAGATCTTGCTGTTGTGCTTGGGACACGAGTCTAGTAGATTCTAACGGCTTTGGTTGTTCTAGTACACTACTTAGTTTTGGTTCAGTCAACTGTGACGGTATAGGACTAGCACTTAAGTTAACAGTACCTTTCAATGGCAAAGGCGACTGTTGCAATGTATTCATTAGTTTTGCTGCTTCAGAACACATAGTAAAAGTAGTTGAGTTTGGCAGTTTCATTGTTTCAACATTGAAATTAGTGGCTGATGCAGAATTTTGTAGAAAACTGGCAATCACATTATGATCAGTCGTTGCAGAATTTCTTCCGCTGTCAATCGCGCACTTGGAATCAAAACTGGATGACGTCAGTAACCTTGTTCCGTCATTCATGCCTTTGTTTGTGTCGGGGCCAACGGTCGTCGATTGTTGCAATAATCGTCTGCAATCTTCACTAGATTGTTTCAATATATTTTGTTGTTGTTCATAAGTTGATGCCAGTAATCTATGAGTAGGAACTGGAGCTTCTCCAATTTTTGCACCTAGTCTTTGATTGGACTGTGAAACATCAATGTTCCTCATTGAAAGCAGTCTAGTTGTGTCCGACTCATGACTTCTGGTGGTTCCGTCTGAGTTTGCCACAAGAAAGCTCCGATGCGTATCTGAGGGGTCGGAATTTCGCTGGAGCAGTCTTTGTTCAGTCATGTTTACTCCTGCTAGTGAGAGCAGGCGCTGCGTTTCAGTTGAGGAATCGGCGGTTACTGTCGGTAATGTCGGAGTTACCCTGTTATAATCCCTTGACGAATCACCGGCATGTAGCAACCTGGAATAGATTGATTTTTCTTAGTAAGGCCGTTTCCATATCACGATATCGTTCGAATATCACACTAAAAATGTATTACTATACCTTGTATGATGTTCTCGTCTCGGATCTTGAAGGGAAGCGTCCCTGGCTAGCGCGTGGTCTGCCACCGAGGACGGTCGTCGCGACGGCCTCCTAGCTTCAGAACCGCTTGCAGCCCGAGCTCGTAACCGCTCCAAGAGCAAGAGATAAATTGCTGCATGATGATCGTAGCTGTTTGATCTTAAACTCTGAAATTAAGTTTAATAACTAGTTAAAAAGACCCGAAAAGCCTTTAAGCAAAGTGTAGTATTTGCTTGCTATATGCGAAAATAAAAGTGTTACGAAAGGTAGATAGCCAACCTCTTTGGTTTTAACAGGATCGATGCCCAAACTCTGCATCAGCCTGAGAACCTGTTCGTTAGGCTCTGTGTGTGTCGGCGCGTGCGCAGGGCTTCGAGCCGGGTCCGCAGCCACCAGGGGCACTGCATAGGGCTCTGCTGCCATCCACCGGTGTTTCTTTATCTGCTCTATCGTGTATCTCTTCATTGGTTCTAGGACTAGCATCTTTCTGATTAAGGACTCGCAGTCTGAAATCAAGGGATAACATTTTTTTAAACTTAAATCTATTTATAATTTGAGTTCAAATTAGGGGTCGGCTTTGTTTGAAAAAGCTAAGTCATTCAAAAAGACACGATGCCAAAGTAATTACCGTCTTTAACCTCAATAAGTAAAGTTATTAACACATCAAACGGAATTCTACTTTACATAAATAGGTAACATCATTATTCCACTTAATTCTTCAAGCCATTATGTTTAATCTGACAGGCAGGTGTTGATTTTTCTTGCATAAGATAATACGATCCTTAGCTACCTACACCGTTATGCGGTGAGAGCCAACGTCTTGGGGCTTTCTAGATAACTGTGTATGTCACTCAATGTTAGCTTAAGTAAGTATACGCTGTGTTGTCCGCCGGTATCTTACAGAGGCTTCTATAAACGAGTTAGTAACCTCCATCCGGTATTGGATTTTCACGTCACGACGATACCGATATCGGAATGATAATACTACAAAGGCCAGAGGTCGGATGCACACTTAAACGTGAGAGATAAACGACGTCACAAAACGTATAAATAATAATGATAGCGTTTATTATGTTTTGATTGATTTTTTATTTTGAGATAAATATGTATTAACAATACTAACGGTTTTTTTTAGTTTGGGGCTGCTCTTGTATATTTTCTACCACGAAATAGAGAAAGCGTTAGTACTTCTCTCTGCCGTGGTACCTTTACAATATCTTGTACGCTAAGCTCTATACTCAATTTATAATTAAGTAGGTCCTTATTTAATATGCGAAGTGTATCTTATAGTTTATCTTATAGTTTATTTACATTAATTGACTCTTACGCCCGTACTAAGTCAAGTACTTCCTTAGAAGAGTTTTAATGAATGATTTTGACGTCAGTTAGTTAAGTGTTGTTTTATGGGCGTCGCTGAGCGCGGCAGATAGGTACTTAGGCTTCTCAGGTACAGAAATCTGTGTTTCTAGATTCTAGATTGAAAATAACCATCGTTTATTATTTTAATAAGAAGGTCGTTTTCGCGGCCCCAACTACAGGCCCCATTTATAAAACATCCTATGACGTCACGATGCGACCATGCTGTTAATAAGTGACTACATACCAGTTATTTTTTAGAGTAACGACCTTTAGGTTTGAGTCACGATAATATCTTCTTTCGCACCTCTTAGATAATTCATGACATGACGAAATTAGGTACTCCTAACTAACTATTCTATTCTATTGAGACGGAGAATTCATCGCAGCGCGCTAATTGGACGAGGCGATAAAAGATGACTTGCTCATAATGTTAATTCCAGCAATGTTAAAATATTTGTTACTACCAGCAATTTTCCTCCAATCTTTAATAGTCACTTACGTATTACGTCAGTTAACTTAATTGTGCTTAAAGTATTATGAAATAATAAATAAGTCTAGACGTTTAACACCTTTGTAACATATAAAATTATACTTAATTACTTAGATTATTTAGAAGTGTTTTCAAATACGTACCTATCTAGTTAATTAAATTTATAATTGTGTTTTATATTGACATCCGAATATAACTTTGGGAAAAGTCCTCTAAAACTGTAGGTATTCATAATGATTACATTCGGGTCATGCGTCATTCAATCGAAAATACAAATTGTAATTGCTTTCATGTGCCGAAAGAGAGACGCCCGTCGGGAAATAAATAAATGATTTACTAAAAATAATCTAATGTAAATATATTATTCGCGCACCCGGTCTTTACTTAGCATTAACAAAACATAGTTTCGATGCGAGTGACGAATACGTTATACGATTATAAATATTCGCGGCAGTCGCCGGCTGAAAATAGAGCGCGCATCCAAAGCCTTAACAAAACACCACGCGTCGACCGAGAGTAATTGCGTACATACTATTTTATTTACCAAACTCGCATCTTTATATAATAAATTCAGCGGGTACCGCCAGTTTTCGCCAGGGCAGTTCTATTAATAAATAGTCGGACGCAAATATCGCGTGCTTCGTTTGACCATTGACGTAATCGAATGAAAAATGTGCGAGTGTTTTAATGAAACGGTGGAAAGTGTGGTGGGCGAGAGACTGGCTCCGTGAACTTGATGCTCGGCGTGATGTGGAGCCCTGCGTCACGTCCGCGTCCCGGAGCGCTGCGCGTTGGCACGGCCGCGCTCCCGACATAGCGCCACCAATTACGACCCATAAAAACATGTAAACATAACAACATATTGACGCATTCGAGTCGCATGCTTTCTCGTTTTATCAATAGGACTTGCTTGCAATGATTCCAAATATTTGACTAACTGACTGATTTGACTGTTAAGTCGTTTTGATAGGCAGGCGCCTAAGTAATAAAAAATAATCAGTTAAAAACCTGACTTATAAGCTTTACGTACGTACACTGATTATCAAGTGCATAATTTTGCACATGCCCGTATTTATATTTACCGGAAATTGTTTTAACCTCGACTATTAACTGGATTGCATCACGTAGGTATGCTTTATTAGACCTTATTCTACCTACATTTGGTCTCGGCTCGGAATGTAAACTGTGCCATATTTGGAACTTGAATAACCTCGCGCTCCAGATTTTGATAATTACGTCCTTAATTAGTTCGCCAAGTGCGTAGTATACCTTACTCTGAATATTAGAAATTGCGTGTAGCTTGCAGTAATGTTCACCTAGTTTTTTTTAGACTAATTGGAAATAGTAAAATAATTAATAGGCCTGTTATCGTTGTAGTTATATTTTGTAATTCCGTCGATTTACGGCAATGTATGTATGATGCAAGAATGCATTTTTTACATGCTTAATTAGGTACTAACTATTGGTAGATTCTTGAATTTTCCGTCATATACATCTTATATTTTGCTAAATATACATATAATTATAACTAACTACGTGTGAAGTTACACCACCCAGTTAATTGTTTAAATTAAATCAAGTATCATTAATATACATTGACATTTAATTGTCATTAAGTTGTTATTAAATGTTATACAAAAACCTGTATTAAGGCAGATTTTGATTCAAATCATCATAGTAGACGATGTTCACTACGACTTGTAGTGAACATGATTTTGGTATTCTTATTTTTAAGAAAATTGAATATCTACCTACGTCTGAATGAAAACCAAAGTAAAACATTAAGCGAAAAGAAAAGATTCAATTTGTCAAAGAGAAAACTCGGTATAGATTTATTAGTAGGTATCTAGAGCGAATCCCACCCAAATAAAGATTAATGGCCCAACCAAATCTTGACTACAAATTGAGCAAACGTAACTCAAGTGATTGCCAGTAAATTGGAGGCGTAACAAAATAACTGCTTAATTATTTTCATAACAGATAGGAAATAATCCACACAAATGAGCATGTTGAGGAAAAATAAATTATACGCACCTGAAAAGTACTTCCACACATTAATAACGACACGCGAGCGTTTTTATAAATATTTTTAAAAAGAACAAACGCTTTGTGATTGCGTGTGGAACGCGACTCGTGCTTGACGCTTAATCCAGTTTGGAATAGCTCCATAAATGCTCCGTAATGAAGAAAATGTACCAAATAAGTACTCGTGCACCATAAAAATAATACAGACGTTACATTTTATCAGTAAATATAGCCAGCCATGTAATAAAGTACCCACACCCACGGCTTAAAGGTCAGACAGAAATATTTTTGATAGGTATGGAGTATAGGCAGCATTCAATAACAATCTGCATCCACAATAAGCCGTTCGTGTCAACAGTTAAATCTGCGAAGACATCTCCAAATTTTCCACGACACCAAATTTAATTTACAAATCTGAATAATTCATAAATAGCCGGTGTTGCTACACAAATGTAAATAAAGTTTTTTACGGATGAGCGTATCTACAACGTACTCGTACTATAAAAATCTTTTGTATACTCCAGCAGGAACGAAATGATAATTATCTTGAGAGGAGGATAAGCCGCGTCCTGGAGGTGGCCTCAATCTTTTTGCAGCACTGTCGTAGAGGAAGGGAGGTAATCCCTTCGTTAGCTTTATTGCAATAAGAGATAATAGGTAGGTACGACAGATTTTTTCAACATTTTAATGGGCAACCTCATCTGCGCTAGTTTGGAGGGCTCTCCGCCGAGATGAGGCTACATAGCGGCGCACGTATAAAACGTTGTTTCAAATAAAAGGACCGGCCTGGAGCGGTCTAGAGGACGCAAACCGCAACTCGGCGTCCTTTAAAACCACTCAAAGTACACTCATCAACAATTTCGAGTACATTGTCCTTTTGAAAAGATTAATTAAATGTTTGTAAATAAAATACCTCCGACCGAGCCTTTCGTATTTAAGCACAACTTTATCTCTTAGAAATTAATTTTGATTCGGAATATCTATGATAGATAAGTAATGATGTTTTGAATAGAACTCGTTAAGCGACACAATTTGTACAGGTTTTGTTATCAAAATATATCAGAAAGATTTTATCATTATTAAGTATAATATATTTATTATATAACTACCTCACTTTATACACCCACGGGTGTGTTTTGTTGCCAATCAAGTTGTGATTGGAATTGATAAACTTCATGGATTTTATCAAAAAAATCAGAATGTAGAAAAATATTCACCAGATTCTTACATGGTGTACGATACATAGCAGGCGTGTTTATATAAAGTCATTAACATTTCTTGCGTCAAAACTTCATCGAGAAATGTATTCGAGACGTGCTGGTACCTACACGGCACCATAGCGTCCATAGCTCACGTCATTCAGAACTATTCTTGGCTCCAACTCGTCATTACCTACGAGGTGTTTATTGAATTAACAAAAATACTTAGATCCAGAGCTATCGCCCTTTTAGGCTCACAATTAGGGGTGACTTTAATTTGTCATCTAGACAGGTCGCATCTGTGTATTTTATTAAATGTAGGAGTCTTATGAGATCTGCACGATTGTGGAATTTCAAACCAGTTTTATCTGATTTGTAACAATTATTTCTTAAAATTTAAAGGATTTCTTGGCATCGTGCACTAAAGCTGGCAAGATCATTGACACTGTAGTATAAAATTAAAAGCCTAATAAAAACTCTAATCCTTTTGAAAAGAAAATGTCATCGATAGATTTATCCAAACGATTCGCTAGTTAAGTATCAATCGCTACTAAAGTATCAATTACTGGAGGATTTTATTAACGTTGTTATCGAAATGTCCTGTCGACAATACTCTCCCTTGGTTCGATCACTCGATCATCAAAGGAACAAATCGGATTACAGAAATTGTATTTTTATGTTCTTGTCAGCGGATTTTGGAAACTTTCTGTTGTACACATTAAGGAGCATTTTTGAATGTTTTTATTCATTAAAAGATAGATGTCACATACCTGTACCACTCTCTATTGTTTCTTGCTCTACCAAAGAAACAAAATTTTCTACAACTACCTACTTATAATTTAGTTAAAGTATATTAAATGTTCTAAAACCTTTTTCCTCTTCGAAAGGAATCGTTTTGAGATGGAATTTTAAATGCCGTAAAAACTACATAATGCGATACAGCAGAGTTGTAAAATTGACTGAGCATAGTCTAGCCGCAGGATGCATGATTGAGCACCGCTCTGACGCAAGCACGCTTATCGATTTCATTATGTTTTATCATCTGCGAGTACGTGTCCGATAGTAGACCTTGGGAATTATTCGCTAACCGAACTAATTGCACGGGAGGTGCCGTCTGCCAGATCACAAGGGAAGATTCCGTTCGATGTAATAAACAATGATTTGGGAAGTTTCTGTGCGAGAGACCTAGACTAGAAATAGACTAAAGAAGTCTAGAAATAGGTTTTGGTGTAGTAAGTGGTAGAGTTTACTATTTTTATGAGCTCCACCGTTAGTCTGTACTGGGATATTAGTAGGTACTTAACTATACATTATTGTTACTAATAGAGTTAGGTAGGACCATTTTATTCTGGTACTGTTAACATGTGACTCCTTAAGTACAATCATGGAAGTAACTGACTGTCAATTTTTACTCCAAAATAGTGTGGCGTTAGGTACCTATTTGATTATACCATTACTAGGTATAAGTAAGTACCTATCTACTTACACTTTCTAACTTGCAATATGATCGACTACTAAATGACTTGACAGTACTAATTACAATTGTCTGTTAAAAGATTTAATTACGTAATGCCACACGTGAAATGACGTTCTGTAATGAGCATCATAAATAAGTAATTATTACCAATTCATATACGTCGTGTACAAAGTAACAATAAAATTGTTATGATTAATGATAGCATTGCAATTACTTACGTAGAAAAAAGTGACAGTTGAGTTCAATTATTACGCGCATAAATCCATATTAGATATCTGGGAAATCACTTCAATACTATATTATGGGAAAACTCAATTAACTTAAATAATTTTGATTTAGCTATAGGTCTGAGAACCTAGGACTCTTTATGTCATAAATACTCGGCCCAAAAATATCAGTGAATGTCGCGGGACACAACTAGTAAATAGATAAATACGACTAAGTTTCTTCCTTATATAAATAAGCTTTTATTTATGATGATATATATTTATTTAAGATAGGGGTAAGAATTTAAGAAAATAAATGTGTTTTCCACCTCCCGTAAAACACTCGAGGCGGGATATTTCACTTAAAAATCGGTAGCAGTAAACGCAATCCGCTGTAAAACCTTTTTTCACGAGGATTCCGTCGGTTTTCCTATCATTCCTTATTAAGAAAATGTCAATTTTCAACGTGCCGATTTCTCAGCCATTTCTCTGCTAAAGCGAATGTGCACAGAATGTGTGTTAACAAGACATTTTGCCAACTATTCTCCTACTCATGTAACTCGAATTTCGAAGTTCGCAGTCAAAGCTATCGAAAAGTCTAAGGAGGTCTTAATTACATCAACTTACAAATTAGTTAAGTTGAACTCATTTCATCAATTTTGTCTCGAAAGTTATACGAAACGACTCAACTTAGCTTCACCATACTTTTACAAAATCGTTAACACAGAAGCTGAAAATGGCACAACGCGAAAATGTGCTTTAAAAATTATTTTATAATGAATCATAACTATTAGTTTGTATAGTTGAACAAGTACGTAAATACACTACGCAAGTGTTTCTACGTAAACTACTAATTTCTACCTCAATTTGCTTTTGCAGGTGTAACTGTGACTTTGAAACTAAACAATGAACACTTAACAATATGTAACTGTATACGTACAGAATTTAGTTCAAAGTGCAGTATAGTAAATAAAAAGAACAGTAGGTAACTAGCACATGCGTCATACATTAGCAGCCTGTCAAGGTGAATATCAATTCGTTACAGAATAGCGTTTTACGTATGTTTTCCTTTGAAACATCACAAAGCGAGGCTCAGAATGTATGCAAACATATTTAAATGACCGTATAGAAGATTTTTGCACGTACTATTGTTTTAAGGATTAATACAATGATGTATTAATCATTAAGACCATAAAACTACGTCAAGTCATGACGTAGTTTTCTGAACGCTTTTTTTTCTAAATGTAAATGTAGGTAGGTATATTTTTAGTACTTAAAGAGATAACTATGTAGTATGCATGTGCGAACAAGCAAACTATATGCGATGAAAAAAGTCCTTGTTGTTTAAGAACATTAAAATTCATGAAAAGTATCCTGAGTTGAGTTATTATAAGTACCTTAAACATGTGTGTTACACTTAACTTTTAACTCATAAAGTCCTTTTATGGTCTAATTTCCCAATCCACGCAAAATTAGCTTCTTGTAAAGTTTAGATCTTAATATGTTTAACAAACTTAACTTTTAATTCACTCACCTTCACTCATAAAATAGGGTATTCTAAATCTCCCCGAAAGCACTCTATCCCGAAGCGACTGGAGCGTAGACCCGTCGAATGGTAGAGCTCCGCACACCAGCACGTATAACACCACACCGAGGCTCTGGAACAATGCCATTTGGTTAAACTAAAGTTTGTACTTAGTACTTAGGTACCTATTAGGAAAATTTTCTCGTGATAAAGTATTAGAAGTAAGTGAAGGTAGTTATGATGCCATGCTACATACATCATTGATATGGCAAAGAACGGGTGAATCATAAGTTATTTCATTTAATAAGTATATTATTTTCATTTAACCTTTATGTAATGAAAATCTTCACGTAAACTATATAAATTACAATGTATACAAATGTCTTAGTGATTTATATCAGAGTTCTAAATTACTAATGTTCTTTTTAAAATCGATCTAGTGTCATGCAGGTATACTCGTATTAGGAACGTTATTTTTTCAGTGAGCTGCGTAGCACCAGTATCAAACGCGGTTATTCCTGGTTTGTTTCCAAAATGATGTCATACATTCAAATGACCCTCATCGTTCGCATGATTGTAATGTACATATCGAATACATATGAAAAAATATCGATGAAATAATCTCTTACGTACCTTATAAGTATAAGACATTGGAATAAAACGTAAGTATTTAATACGTGGACTATGCGATTACCTAACTAGGTCACTACATTGGCCTAATACTTAGGTCGATAGTAACCCTTTAATACTTAGGTAGGCTATAAGTATCAACAAAGGAATACCGACCCAACCTAACCCTTATAAACGCCTATAAAATTATATCGTGTGAGCTAAAGAATAAAGAATTATTTGAAGATGTTCCTAATTTGATATAACTTCTATACAAAATCCAAATCTATTTGAAAACTTGTTAGTATTTTTTGTGTAGAATTCTTAGAAATATTTTTGTTGACAACGTTTTATTTACTTATTCGGTCTCTATTTGAACAACATTTAAAGGCCTCTGATTAATGGATTTAGGGCTATCTTACTTACTTACTTACTTACTTACTTACTTACCTAATAGTTACTTATTTAGATAAGATGGATGGAAACCTTCGTGGTGGTTTGTAGACTTTTTTAAAGGACTACTCAAACTATCAACAGTTTTGTCGGAGATGATTCAGTAAAGACAGACATATGTCCGACATAGCATGATTTGAAAGAAATGAGGCTTTATTGTAAGCTTTGAACACAAAGCTCGGTAATATAGTATTTGGTGTAGAAAAGATTCGTTTTATGCTTGGTAATATGGTAGCGTTGTTAATAGAGAAATCTCTACAACTTACCCATATATCTATTTCTGGTCCTGTGTACCTCTTCCCTTCGAAGACCTCAGGGGCTGCGTAGGGAGGGGAACCACACCACGTGGCCAGGAGCTCCCCAGTCGCGTAGTAGTTACTGAACCCGAAGTCAGCTATCTTGATATTCATATTCGCATCTAGCAGCAAGTTTTCGGCCTGTTCCGAAGAAAATAAATAGTTACGTCTCTAGTTTCAATTTTAAATTGTTCTATTTGAGAACTTCTTATATTTATGGGCCACAATTTGCATAATGCTCTATTATATTGTATTCGGAATGTGCTTACAGATACAGTTGTTTTGGCAACCTCATTAATAACACAAAGTTACACACTAAATATTCCAAGTGTTAGCCAACTTAACAGAGGATTAAACAAAGAATAGCTTTACTATTCTAACTGTGAATGCAAAGAACATGGAAACGCTCTCCAAACAATGTTTTAACACTTTAGGTAAATACTAGACCGCAAATCAACTAAACAAACTAGCTGAAGGCAAAGTTCCTTGTTTTCAGATTTATGCACATTGTTTAACTTTTTGTTGTTCCATACTACTTTTTCTACTTTAACAACTAGGTGTTTTAACCTCGAACAAGTTAGAGATCTTCATTACACTGAGGTTTTATTTCTTTAACTTTCATTTATGATTGTAGTTTTTATTGCCGTTCTCTAGTGCGCTGTAAACAACACGCGAAAATATTTAGGTTTAGTTTCATAACCTACATATTTTCCATCGCAGAACCGTCAGAATATCATCATATTTGTAGAAAAATTTACATCATATTTGTAGTACATCTATACTAATATTTTTACGTTCGAGCTAATGTCGGGAATTACCAGCCCGATTTGAATAGTTATTTGTGTAATGGATAGCCACATTTAACGGGAAAGTTATAATTTATTTTTTATCCTGAAATTCCCATGGGAACGGGCACAACGCGGGTAAAACCGCGGGGCACTGCTAGTATGTATTTAATAAATGACTAGCCCACTCGCCTTGAGATCTCGGTGGACTATCCTTCGCTCGTGGCAGTACTCCACAGCGGACAATATTTGCCAGAACTTCCGCCGCGCCGCCTGCTCCGGCATTCTGCCGTATCTCGCGATGTAATCTGAAAAATAACATCTCTTTATACCATTTCGTACTCACTCAACCGTGCTCCATAACACATTTATCTTGGAGGCAACGACATAAAAAGGAAAATAAAATGTATGCGGGCTAAAACCGTGTTTGTTAAAGGGTTGGGCGGGCCTGACGGTTTCAAAGGCGACCGAACGGGGACCAAATAAATTGTGACGCATTTTGGAAGACGTTAATCACGACAATAAAGGATATTTTTTATGAATTTCACTGGTTTATTTTGAGCTTTCTCATTGTACTGGTCCTTTGTCTTGTTGAAAAGGGTCTGAATCTTACGGGACTCCAGTTCACCTTTCACTTAACATAACCGAGCGATCATATTATAAATCTGAATATTGTTCCTAAAACTAAATTTACTGTAACGTTTTATTCGTAATATGGATTTATTGAATTGTTTCTATCTTATTCAAACAATGATCTCATCGGTGTCCAACGTTCTACGGAAGTTAAGTAAACTAACACCTGGCCCCAACGTCGGAAATAGATTTGAAATGAAATATATTGGCGACCGTTCATTATATTTCTTCCACTTCTGTTATTTAATCGATAACTCGTAAGTTTAAGAGTGGATCTACATATACACTAATATTATAAAGCTGCAGAGTTTGTTTGTTTGAACGCGCTAATCTCAGGAACAACGGGTCCGATTTGAAAAAAATCTTTTGGTAATGGATTCAACGGGAAGGTTATAGGCTATTTTTTATCCTGGAATTCTTTCGGGAACGGGCACAACGCGGGTAAAACCGCGAGGCGCTGCTAGTAATATATATTCTCGTTATAAATGCAATTATCATCATTAATTTAAACGATCGTTTCTTCTATTTTGGACAGACAGCAAGTTAATAAGGAGAAACTGGTAATTAGCACCTGTAGCAGGTGTAATATTAAAATGCAGTTAAGGCTTCTCAACGTTGTTTTAAAATAGGTGTGTAAATTAAGGTCAGATGACCCTATGTCAAAATAACAACACCAACCGGTTCGCTTTGCATATTTACGATACAATATAAATTCATGATCCTTTCCTAATAATAAACAACTCGATAGCATAAGTATATAAGTGATTACATAACTGATATTTAAGAGTTTTTCCGTGACGAACATAACTATTTATTGATTTAGTTCTGGTGCTCTTAAAAGTATAGTAGGTACTAGTCGCGCCCCGCGGTTGCACTCGTTCCCGCGGACATTTCGGGTTTAAAAGTATTCCATATATTAATCTGATGAATAATCTATATTACTGTAAAGTTTCATTCAAATCCGTTCAGTAGTTTTTGTGTGAAAGAGTATCAAACATACATCCATCCTCACAAACTTTCGCATTTATAATATTAAGTAGGAAGTAGGATATGCAACTGAATTATAGAATAAGCTTTTTAACGTAGGTTGATACTAGATACTGATATAATCTTAAGCTGGCCAATATGACAGTAGGCACTAACGGGAATATAGTCAAATATTGTTCTTTCAGTTGAAGTTTATACCAACACTGTCGTATACCTAATTTTAATGTTGTAGTTATGCCTAGGTACTTTAGTAAAATGCTTAGATTTTTAGGGTGAAGTTCTCTTACATTCTTAGACCACGTGTAACTACGTAAAGAATGTAACTTAATCAAATAATATGACGCAAAATAGCCGTAAATAGTACCAATAACATATTTGTATTCGACGAAAATAAGCTAATGAGTCCGTCCGAAATTATACCAAAAATATTACATAAATAATGTTTTCATTCGATCAGTTGCCAAATTAACGAAAATTCTCGATATTGAACGTAATTAAGGGAATTGCTAAAATAAAAATTCTGTGCAAAATGATTGCGAACGCCCCCGCGGCGCGGCTTGCTAGGTTTAATGGAATTCATCGAAAATCACAGGGGTCGGGCGAGGGCTTTCAGAGCTCTACTCTGCAAATATATGGCCATTTTTGTTTTAATTCCAAATATTGAATAAAACTGGATTATTGTTTGATAATCCGCTTAGCATCTGCGGCTTACGTTGAGGATTTATACACGGAATTGACTGTAGTACCTATGTACTACAGTATACCTATGTATACGAATACATGGACTGTATTTACTCGTATTTATGTACTTATGAGAACATAATATAAATTGCTTCATCGGTATCATTGCTATTTTATTATTGAATGACAAACAAAAGCCAAAACAAAAAACAATTACGCATGAAGCCAACTTTCATTATTTCTTATTTATTAGAGCAAACAACTTGATTCTGTGCAAATGAAGCTCTCATTTCAAAATAAATATTTCAGAATATTACTGCCTTTCAGCTCCGTTTTAGGGGAGCAGAGTCAGCTGTGCGCAAAATTACACCTCCCTTGCACCACCCTCTGCCCCTACGATACCCTGCTCAATGACGTCACGCGGAGCCTGCTTACGTCATAGACAAAGCGGTCACGAACCTACGAAACGAATGCCCTTAATCGATTTCGAGGTTGAGGATTTGACCTGCGTCACATTCGGGCGGCATTATAAAAGTAAGCCACTCCAACTAATTGTAACCCAGAGTTTTACGCAGTCGCTTTGTCATAGTTACTTTTGTTTGCGGTAACATTTTACTTGATGAAATTGATCGATGTCTTAATTTGCTTACCAAAAATCTCTCCTTTGCTGGCGTATTCTGAAACTATGTAAATCATATTCTTCGTCTCCATGACCTGAAACAAAGAACAACTTATTAACTTGTGCATAACTTATCAAGCCTTTCCTTACATGTTTATAATGTGCGATTGTATACGTTTACACACGATAAAGGAGCTTGCCTATTGTTGGGGTGTGAGCGGGCGATATCAACTAACCGCGTAAAACAATGGTCACCATTATTTGTCAAACATTTCGAATAGAGCCATTATTAAAGAACCGCTTACGAAACTCTTTAAATAACATCCGTCATAACTTTAAACAATTCCTCCTTAAATCCTTGACAATATCTATGAAGTATTTAATTGAAGACATTTTCAGTCCCGCTCACAAGTTTAAATTAGGTTTCCGAAGTTTGGTTCAAGAGTCTTCTGCCGCATCTATGTAGGTAGCACCATAATAATTCTATTAAGAATTTTAGTTAACAAACTTTCTGAGGCTTCGAAGTTCTAATCCGAAAATACTGAGAGCGGTATATTTATTTTTGGCAACAAAGAAAGCAGTCTTTAAATAAACACTTTCATGAAAGTTTTCAATGGATGGTTCGTGATATTCAAAGGTGCTGCTTATTCCGCGCCCGTGAACTACACGCGGTCAATCTAAAAAAATAAAAGCCGTCTCTATAAATAGACGCCAACGTGACTCAGAGACTCCACTGTCTGTATTTTTCACGTATTTTTCATAGGTAGTTAATTGCGTAGCTGTGTTACGTGCTTTTCTCAAACAATGTGTATTAATAAAGTGTTTCCTTGGGTAGTCGTCATTCAATCAGCCCAGCGTCAACATTCCGCTACCGATCTGCCAACATACCCGACATGTTATGTTAAAAATACTAATGTTTTCATGTTCGTATGAATGAACAACACGTTATGTGCGGAAATTTTCCTAGAGATCATTATTAGATTAGTAGAAACAGTACATTTTAGTTTTGATCAGGAACGTCTTTCACAATTGAACTTTACTTTCTTAAATCTAGTTTTGAATACGAAAATATTTATTAAAGATTATGTTCTCATAATTTACTGAAACTAAAGCCATAATACATTAGAATTTTGTAACTATGATGAGCGGAGCATAACCGGTACATCTAAGAAATTTCCTCGAAAGTACCTTTACCTTTTCAATTCGCTATAAATCAAGAAAGAGCGGAAATCGTCATTCGATTGTTCAACAACAGCGGAAATATCGGTCTTGGAGTGAACAAGATGACAATGATTGTTTTGTACACATCCATTCACTCATTCTCTGTTGCTGGTAGCCCATTGACACAGCACGTGTAAAGATTATGCAACCAACATTGTTCGATACAACCAGATATTTGATCTGACCTATTTGTAAAGTAATTTAATTTCAATCTGTTTAAAATATTCCACTCCATCTCAAATTGTCTTGTTTATTAGTCAGTTCATTCATTCTTTATAAAAGAATTCGCTTGGCTTCGTCTTCTTTGTGAAGATTGATACTTAGGTATGTTAATTAATTGGCTAACGATCAAATTAGAAGTCAACAATACAGTATGATGATTTTAATTACGAGTTAAATTCCATATTAAATATGTGACTGATGGCTCAATTCAGATAATAACTGCAATTAAGAAAAACCGGAATGGTTTAAATGTTAATGTTCCTGAAATGATTAATCCTTATTTATTTTTTAATTCTTTGTTCATTTGTAAACAATTCCGCATATATTTCGTTTAACTAAATATTTAATGTTTTATTTAAATTTTATGTGATTCAACTGTCAACATGTTAATTTTTTTTAATATTATGATTAAAGGATGAACAAATTCAATGTTATAATACCATGTAGAGATATTTGACTAGATCACAACTACAATAGTTTTAGGGTGTTTTAACTTTTTTTTTTTAACTGCATTCAAACTGCATCTGAACTGCCATTTGGCAGTCGGATTGCAGTTGAATTGCAGTCCGTCTGTCTAGACCCTTAATGTTATTCATTTGGTTCGCTACCTCTCTATTATAATCCATAATTATTGTAGTTAAAAATGTTTTTAATTTGACTAGTAAATCTAAGATTTGAATTTAATGATTTCTGTAAGTGGTAATTAATATAATGTCTCTTTTTTGTAGGTTTCTAATCTAAATAACTTTACTTAGTTTATTGTTTTCCGAGAGGGCGAATCTTGGGATACATTTTCAAAATTCCAAAACTTCAAATCAAGATATAAAAATAAACGTGGTTGAATTATAGTACAATACAATGTTATTGTATTTAATTAGGTAAACAAAGATCCTGTTTAAAATTCTAATTAATTCAAAGTAATACTTCAAGATAGCGGTATCGTGTAGCGAAACTAGGGAAATAATGCTAATATAACAGTGTCGTGTACAAGTACCAACTTCTGTCAATATCGGTGGTGATTGTACTGGTGTTTTATAGAGTTTATGAAGGAGTTTTTATTGTTTATGGTTGGTTAGGCCTTTGCCCTGCAAAGTGATTTTAATGACATCTTAACCCAGACCCCGTTTTTTTTGTACTGTTTGAACGTCTGATGTTGAAACTAATCTTTTAAACCACTGAACTAATTTTGTCAAGACTTCAAACGTACACAGCTATTAGTATAGCGATAAACTTTGTATTTGCACTAGGAATCATGAGGGATGTTCGAGAGAGCGAGTAACCGCGTTATTCATAAACGCTCTTCAACAAAAACATTGTATAAAGTGTTTTGTCTCTTTTGCTCTTTGGAAATACCGAATGTCGGAAAGAGACAAACCATTTGACAGCTAAAATACGCTTTTATAAAAAGGAGTATAACGCTCGTACGTCAAAAGCTCCTTTGTAGAGTTTTATGAAAAAAAATAAGTGTCGATTAATAGCCTTCTCTGAGAGAAGCGGTTAGGCTTAAAATGAAGATAACTTAGATTTACAAAGAGATTTTTCATATCCGACTAGTAATTACTTTATTAAACTAGTATCTATAACGAAGATTACATACACTGCACCTTATAGCTACAGGCACTAAACCGAGACTTGCTAACACATCTATACTAATATTATCAAGCTACAGTTTGTTTGTTTGAACGTGCTAATCTCAGGAACTACTGGTCAGATTTGAAAAATTATTTTTGTAATGGATAGCCACTTTCAACGGAAAGGTTATAAGGCTATTTTTCATCCCGGGAACGGGCACAACGCGGGTAAAATCGCGGGGCGCTGCTATACTTTATCAGAACAAAGCAAGTAGCAATATGTATCAGATATTAGCTTACGTATTAAGTTTTATGTTATGTATCGTGTAATACAATCTCTATATTGACTTATCTCAGATAAACAAACATAGTTTATGTATTTATCAACCATATATGTTGGTACATAAGTTGAGTAAACTAGCTGTAACCGATGGCTTTGCCCCCGCTATATATATTTACTATTTTGCGATGACGTTAATGTGTTCTTTTCAGGCTGATTTCAAGATCATTTCAGTCAATTGTCCGTGAAAAGATAGTGTAATACGTCTTGCGATATATTAAATAAACATACTTGCTCGTATAGTTAGTAAGTACAGAGTACATAAATATGTGTATACTTTGATACAATGAATGACAAACATTGTAGCATTTATGATACTACTAATATCACAATATGAAAACTATTAGTTTATTCTATATTAGCCGCACCCCGCGGTTTTACCCGCGTTGTGCCCGATCCCGTGGGAATTTCGGGAATTTGTATACATACTTATAAACCTTCCTCTTGAATCAATCTATCTATTAAAAAACTGCATCAAAATCTGTTGCGTAGATAAGATCTAAGCATACATGGGAACAGACAGACGATGGAAAGCGACTTTGTTTTATACAATGAAGTGATTACATAGAATCTATATACTCGTATATAAATTAAAGTCGTGTTAGTTACACCATTTATAACTCGAGAACGGCTGGACCGATTTTAATGATTCTCTTTTTATTTCATTTATCTTAATTAATGGGATAATTAGTAATAAATATCTTGAGATTCCCATAGGAACGGGGGTACGCTGCGGTTGAAGCAGCGGGGCACAGCTAGTATTGAAGAAAAATTGAACGGGAACAATTACCTAAAAACCCCTGTACATTGGGCTTTAAGATAAATTAAGAGTTAAATTTTAAATAATAAACATGTTTAGTAATTCATTATCTCTAACCAAGGTTGGTTAATACCCTAAATTATTCTCTCAAGTCTAGACTTCCGAAAATGATTACACTACGTCCCGCGGTCTTACCTAAATTATACCCGTTCTCGGGGGAGCTATCGCTTTAAATGCTTTAATTAATAGCTTAAAGCTTTCCCAGTGAATACGGCCTTTAAACACAAAAAGATTTTTTCAAATCCTTATAATAGTTACAGAGAAAAGCACGTTTTCTTTCAGATATAAATAAGTATCTATGTAGCTACCTCTAGGCAAACTTTATTACCTGTTGTAGAGGTATTGACGTAAAACTGAAGTCCACGTGAACGCGAACCAAGAAATGACGTCAACGACATTTGAAAGACAATATACTTACACGGACTGGCTATTAACTGAATTTAATAAGTTATCGTTTTTTCTAAGCTTTACGTCATTGACACGGTACCCAATTACAGTTTAGGTACAGTCTACAATTTTACATAACTACATGTACGCGCAAAAAATAGATAACACTATCTTTGTTATACCGCATAGTTAAACTTATCGGACCGAAGATAATTTCAAGTTCATTCATACGACAAAAATCGATACCAAATTAACCATTGACATTGCATTGTTTACGTTTTCGTGGTGCGTTCTGCGTAGCGTGTCGTAAAGTGTAGTACGGAGTTATTGGCATTGTCTTCACGGGCTCCATCGTGTCACCAGTCACGCATTAAAGAAAAACGGTACGCATTGGTACGAGACTATAATCAACATAGTTTGCTCATTCGAGACGCTCCGTTTTGTTAAAACCATATTGTGTTTAAGGCCACATTCGGAGCGAGACTCGCCAAGTCATTTGTCAAGTGAACCGTAAGCCAGTACGAGTATATCATCGAATCAAATTGTTCACACGAATTTGTTCCGCTAACTGTCAAGCAAGGTAACGGGAATCGGGATAGAGCTAGTAAGTAGTTTCTCTTTTTGTGACAGCCACTGACCCGTACTTGTATTTGTAGAGTTTGTTGCCCCTCAAATAACGTCATAGCCTCTAAGGTCGAAATGATTTGCGTACATGGTATTGTACTTAGTATCTTTAAGAATACAGTTGTGTGAACTCTTTGTGGGTTGTTAACACTCACCTGGTAAAGCTTAATTATATGAGGGTGATCCAGTCTCTTCATAATATCCACTTCTCTGTTGACTTTCTGTAGATTACTGGCGTCTAATTGCGATTTATCTATTATCTTAATTGCTACCTGTAACAAAAAACAGAATTGTTTGACATATACCGTGTAATTACAAGTACCAACAAGCGTACACTTTACAATGGTAAGGCATTATAGAGATAACGTAACATTTCCGGAAAACATTAACATGTGGATAATGGATGATGCTCTAAGCATAACTATACTTCCTATAATAAAAATAGCGATAGGAAAGGATAACTGTGGGTTATTAATTACGTTAAAGATATTATTAGTGGCGGAACTATGCCGTTAGGTGGTTAGTGTGATCCGAAGAGTTTGACGTCATAGCGGGCGTCACGGACGTTTCACTCAATTGACGTGATTGGAACGAAAGGCCATGCCACCCAGTATAGTTAGCTCTTGTACGAACCCAAAAAGACCAAAATATACAGTTTCACTTTTGAACAATTGATCAGAACTTTTTGCAGACTGTATAGTGTTTCTTATAAACCTTTTTTGCGCGTCTATTATGGTATATCAGCATTTTTAGGTTATTGATCTATTACTTTTTGGACGACCTCCACATTGCTGTATTGAAAACGAAACCGCAAATAACGAACAATCAATCTTTCGTTATAATATTCATATAGATTTTTATCTCATCTCTCAAAATATCTGATTACCCCCGATACCTCCCGCCATTTTCAATCAACGCTAAGTGCCCACCTGAAAGGCAGCCTACCTACTTATTTCGACCTGAAATAATTTTTCATTTACTTTATATACTGGAGTCTTTATTAATTGAAATTGGAGAGCCGCTTGGTCATCTTCACATCTTAGGGTTAATTCCAACTTTCGTGATGAATTAACTGTCTAATTAATTGTCTAATGATTAGACAATTAATTTATATGTTGATTAATGAAAATTATATAAAGAAGCTAATTAACCTATCAGTTACGTACTAAGATTTGGATGCCAAACCACGGGAAATCCCAAAAAAAAACGAGAATTATTTAGCATTTTAAATATTCTGTGTACGTGGTGATAATAAATCAGTATTTTGAACCTGTTAAACAAATAAGGAAAATAAACAATCTAAATATGGAAGTACACTCATAATAGGCACATATATATCATTTATTCCTTATCTGCGGTGCGGTGACGCACAATGCCAAATATAAGAGTGGAAGTTTTGTTAGAATGAGCATGGCGTGAGTAAATAGCAGTAGCAGAGGGTAGTAAATAAGAAGTGGTCGAGACGGTAACCTTGTGTGGTGTGCGCGAGCTGGAGGATGTGAGTATGAGATCGGAGCGATACATAGGATGTGAGCGCCGACATTGACCCCATTGTTCAGATAGCAGCATTACGCAAGCCCTTACGTCATCGCTCCAAGATGCCCCTTGAGACCAACTATATCAGCAAGTCTATTACAAATTGAGCAATTTTCACATGTCTCACCCGAATCATATTCATTATTTCAAGTAGATGGGTAATCTTTAAGAAAATTAACCTTCGATGGAATAAACAAGAGCACTTATAGTTAGCCTTGACCAAGATTTTGGATAAGGTATTGAAATAACAGAATTGCAATGTGTTTTGTAAACAAAATTCAATGTACATTTCCTATCGTCACATAATATTTTACTTTTTTATTATCATATTTAAGTAGATATCAATATCGTGCGTGTTAACTAAATTATCAGTTGGAGCATACAATAACACCATTACGGAACCTTCAAGCCTATTATCAGTTGCCTTCTCTGAGGGCAACAGAATGAAAGAAACTGTCGATCATTACTCGTCAAGTACTTGTAGAACAAACAACTCGTAGTACTACGTAGTCGATAGTATCTCCACGTTATCCTGTAATGTCACGAATGTCCGGTGAGTGCGGTGACCATGTGACCAAGCAATGTCCACAATCTGAGGTAATCGCCCTGCTCGGAATCTCTGTTGCACAACACTAACATTTACAAAAATATTCCTTACTGTTGACATAACCGGCTGGAGTAACAGGAATTCATTCATCGATGGTTTTTAGAAGTAGATAACTATACATTCTATATAATAGTTCTGTACTATAACTCATAGATTGTCTATGTTCTATGGACAGAATAAATGTTGTTGTATAAGATAGTGGTAATGCCTTATTTGACAGATCGGGCGTATAAATTACTTGGTAAATTGAAAAGCTAAGGATTGGACTTTAACCACGTGACAAAAAATCAACAAGACGCCGAGTCACATTTAGTAATTTAGAAGTACCTACCCATTCTGACGTAAGCATTGAAGTAGAAGCGGCGCGCGTGCGCCGCCGCACCACCACCGACGGAACGGGCGTTTCCGGACCCCCACGTACATTCTACGTAAACGAACGTTTATCCAAATTCAACCGACAACTCTTTTACAAGACCAAAGAAGTTGCGAAGCAGCAGAAATGGAAGTACGTGTGGACAAGGAACGGAAAAATTCTCGTGAGAAAAGAGGATAACACTGAGCGGTTTCGTATACAGACGGAAAGCGATATGAAACGAGTTTTTGGTATTGATCATATTAGTTCTTAAAACCTTTAGCATAAAACATAATTTTGCGAGTTCCTTACTTCTATTTAGTCATTTCGTATTTAGTACTTTGATTATAGTTTATATTTTATATGTTGTTTGTATACCTATTAAGGCGTTGCATTTTGAAACTTTAAGGGAAATATGCATAATTTATTATTTTTCGAATTTTGAATTAGTTTATTTTTGTGTGGTTCGCTTGAGTTACAGTTTAAGTGTTAAATGTTTAAAAGTTTATTTACGTTTTAAATGTTCTTATATTCGTGTATATGTAGATATTTGGTTACAAAGTATATTTTTTAAATTTAAAATAATATTTAGTCTTAACTTCATTAATAAATGACGCGTACTAAATCTTTTAATTTGCGAATGGGTTTATTAAACGTCAGATCATTAAATACAGGGTGTGATGAGCTAGTAGCTTCGGTGGAAAGGCATGCTTTAGATATTTTAGCGATAAATGAGACCTGGCTTAAGGACGGCGAACAAGCCCGCGCCCCTGTAATACCTGGATACCTATTCAAACACAAAAGTAGGAACAACGGCGCTCGCGGTGGGGGTGTCGGTTTTTATATAAAGAGAGAGTTATGCGCCCGAGTTAAACCCCATCCGGATGCTGCCTTAGAACAGCTGTGGTTAGAAATCTCTATACCCGGCCGAGGGCGTTGTGCTGTCGGTACAGCATACCGGCCGGAATCGGTGCCGGTCACTGCAGCCATCTCTTCCCTCGAGGAGTCGGTGAGTCATTTTAGTTATTGTTCGTGTATTTTTATATTGTCTGACTTTAATGTAGATATTTTACAACCTGATAAGCCAAAAACTATTGAACTATTGTCATACATAAAACAACGTCGATTAGAGCAATTAGTAAGTGAGCCGACGCGGGTCACGGAGACCTCTGCATCTCTGATAGACATCATTTTAACCGACGTGCCCGAAGTATGTAATAAAGTGGAAGTACATCATAATCCAGATTTAAGTGACCACGGCTTGGTACTCTGTGAGTTGAAAATAAAGAGACAAAAGGAGTATGTCCACTATATACATAAACGTTTACTAGATAAAGTTAACATTAACGAATTTAAACACGACCTTCAAACTATTCCATGGGAAAACATATTGCAGGAATCGGATATAAACTTAAAAGTTAAAATGTTTACAAGTTCGTTATTATCTGTTTTCGACACCCATGCCCCACTAAAACGCATTAAGATAAAACCCTCTCCTACCCCTTGGATAACGGATAACATTAAACTAATGATGTCTTTGCGAGACAAAGCGCGAAACAAAGCCTTGTTGACCAAAAAGAAGGAGCATAATGACTATTATAAGCAACTACGTAATTATGTCGCAGGAGCCTTGTATAGGGAAAAAAGCACGTATTTCACATTTTATGTAAATAATAATAAAAACAATCCAAATAGCATGTGGAAACATATTAAGCTGGTCAGCCCACTGGGAAAAACCAATTCCTCGAGTATTCCGCCACATTTACAAGACCCCGATTTAATAAACAAAAATTTTATAAAATTACCCGATAGTACAGTGGCAGCTGACCAATCAACTATTAATTTCTTTACCCAAAATCGTTTTTCAGATGCTACCTTTGAGCTTTCACTTACGTCAGAGCAGGAAGTAGAAAAAGCCATTAATAAAATCAAAACCAACGCCGTTGGCCATGACACTATCTCCATCCAAATGATTCGGATGACGTTACCGGAGACGTTACCGATCATAACAGATATTATAAACGCCTCAATACAAAGCAATACTTTCCCAGATTCGTGGAAACTTGCGAAAGTCAAGCCCCTTCCAAAAAGCAACAAAATTGATAATTTTAAAGATCTCAGACCCATAAGTATTCTACCAACACTATCTAAAATCCTAGAACAAATAGTATGTACACAGCTGACTACTTATCTGGAACAGAACAATATACTACCCAAATACCAATCGGGGTTTAGAAGGGGATTCAGTACTGAAACTGCTTTAGCGCATATATCCGATGAAATTCTGGAACACTCTGATCAGGGATGGGGCACCATACTTGTACTTTTAGACTTCTCAAAGGCTTTTGATTCTTTAGATTTACAACTCTTAATAAGTAAAATGAAATATTATGGAATTTGTGACTCCAGTCTGCAGTGGTTTCGATCTTTCCTAGAAACTCGAAAACAGTATGTCGAAATAGAGAACGAAATGGGAGTTATAGTAAAATCAGAAATAGAAACACTCAACAGAGGCACCCCGCAAGGCTCAATTATTAGCCCAATCCTGTTTTTGCTCTTTACATCCGATTTACCCAGCATTCTCAGTTGTAACTCGCACCTATACGCCGATGACACCCAGATCTACCTTTCCTTTAAACCAACCGACACACAAAGCGCTACACAAAAAATAAATCGAGACTTACGTTCTATTTCCGAATGGGCTATAAAACATTCTCTTCTACTAAATGCGAGTAAGTCTAAGTTCATAGTTTTAGGAACCAGGTCTCAGGTCAATAGTATATGTAACCATAACCCATCCATACACATAGGTAATGATAACATAGAAAGAGTTACAACCGCGAGAAACTTAGGGCTTGTGATGGACAGTCACTTGCGATATACTGAACACATCAACACTAAAATAAGAAATGCTTTTTACCGGTTAAAGACGCTTTACAGCATACGTCAATTTTTATCAGAAAAGACTAGAATAATATTAACAGAATCTCTAGTGCTCTCACAGTTTAACTACTGTGACAGCGTGTATGGGCCCAGAATCTTAGAAAAAACTAAAAAAGACATACAACGGGTACAGAACGCTTGCGCTAGGTTTTGTTTCCAAATACCAAGAAGAGCTCATGTAACTCCATATCTAAATAACAAAAATATATTGAAAATGAATTACAGAAGGGAGCTTCACATGACAAGTTTAGTTCATAAAACCATCACTAGCCAACGACCTGAGTACCTATTCGAGAAGTTTATATGGGTTAGAAATGTTCAAAATATAAACACGCGACAAAGAGAGGCAAATCTTTTGAAAATTCCAATACATAGGACTGCGGGTTACAAAGGAAGCTTTAAATACTCAGCCACTAAAATCTGGAACAACCTTCCCCCACCCTTGCACAGTAACGTATCTCAACCCCTATTAAAATCACGCACTAAGAGATACTTATTAACATTACAAAAACAAATGTAAATACTTTGTAGCCATATATTATATTATCATTAAATAATTCATAGTAAATTAATATAAAAACTAATTATAATTTAAGAAAAACCCACAAATTTATTATTTAAACACAATAGTATTAAAAATGTATAACCAAAATGTGTACCTATAGACTGAAGACTGTATAGACTAATAAATTATTATATAACTATATTTATATATATATATATATATTAAGTTCTTTGTTTGTTTTGCGCACTAGATGCTAATGTTTTTTTTTATAAGCACATAGTTTATTTAGTGGACAGACTGAAAATCAGTGCTGTGTCGCACCAGCGGCTCAGCGGACACTGAGTCTGCTCCTCTGCATCGTAAATTGTTTTGTTCTCTGTTTTATTTTTGTAAATTGTATATTTTTGATGTGGAAATAAATGGTTTAAATGGTTTAAAATGGTTTAAATAGATAAAGTTACTCAGATACCCAAACACTTGATTACCCACTCACTTCTCCAGGGCTATTGGAAGTAATAAATAAACAACACTATCTGTGACAGTCCAATTAGCTGCCAGTCCTTACTTAATCATTTGTATGAAAATTAAATATCTTTACAAATGAAACATTAACATTACGCGTGTCCCTCGTCTCAGACAGACAGATAATTTATTATTGTACATACTTTTCTACCAGTCATTACGATAATTTATTTGTAAAATACACATTACGAGGTAAACAAGTCTATGTAAACATAATATAGAACACAAACAGATAGGTACCTACATAAGTTGTTCATTAAGTTGAATCATCAGATAATATGGAATCAGTAATTGGTAATATTAATGACGGATCCGTAAGCATCTTTGTTGATGCGTAGTCTAGGCATTTATTGATAGTTAGACTAGTTTAGTGAGATTTTGTATATGTTGGTCCATGGTTAGATGTTTGGTGTTAAGCCCGACTGGCCCTACACACATATCTCATTGACATCTCTAGACCCAACCAAGCAATCTGCTGTTTATAACTCTATAATATACATAATATTGGTTCCTTCCACCAAAAAAGAAAACGTCTTTCAAAAGTGTTCCTCGCCAATCGGTTCGATCGTTTTTATCGTATCAATCTAACTTCCAAATCTACATGTAACCTCTATTTGAAGCTATGGTTTTTACCGTCAAATTGCGACGGTATTTCCGCTGGTTAGTACCAACTTTAAGTTACAATACAAGGAAGGAAGGTATCCATGAGGAAAAATACGTCAGGAATCCTAACTAATGTTATAAATGCGAAAGTAACTCTGTCTGTCTGTCTGTCTGTTACGCTTTCACGCCAAAACTACTGAACTCATTTAAATGAAATTTGGTACACAGTTAGTCCAGAGCCTGAGAAAGGACATAGGCTACTTTTTATCGCGAAATTCCCGCGGGAACGGGTACAACGCGGGTGAAACCGCGGGGCGCGGTTGTATTTTATAAAATGATATTGTGAAGTAGACACTAGATGCCTAATAGGTACTCTTAGTGCTTATTTACTTGCCAAAAATAATAATGTAAGTAGGTACTTAGTTGCTTACTTCCAAGGACACTTTGGAATGAACTATCGACCATACACTCTCGTATATTCGTATTTACAAGTTATTCTATTATTAGCGGCGCCCCGCGGTTTTTCTCGCGTTAGACCCATTCCCGTGGGAATTTCGGGATAACAAAAAGCCTAAAACCTTCCCGTTGAATGTAGTTATCCATTACAAAAATAATTATTCAAATCGGACCGATAATTCCCGAGATTATCTCGAACATACAAACAAACAAACTTACAAATTTTACCTCTTTATAATATTAGTACAGATTATACCTTTTTTTTTTTTTTTTTTTTTTATGGATGGGGAATGCATTTACGCATCCCCGGTTGTTTGGGGAAACAACCGGGGTATGTGGGACTCAACCTCGGCACAGAAATTCGTGTCGGGTAATACCCACTAAACCCCATCCGTGTTCCTTAGTTATGGCCTAGGCTGAAGTCGCGGGGCTACCTTTCGGCATACCAATTTGTCCGCTTCTTCAGCCACGCCAGCAGCTCGCATGGGCGAGCACGCCTCGGAGGGGAAGGGAGAGGCAAAGCGTCTCATCACCCCTCATCGCGTCTGCCGAGCGGCACGCTCAGAACACCTAGCGCGCCGCTCGCCTCCGTCGGACCTCGCTCCCAAAAAGGGACGTGAAGCGTCCTTTAGTGGGAGAGAGGAGCTGGAATTCCCACATCCGGCTCCCGAAGTCCATGCGGTGGTTGCAGCCGAGTCAAACTCGACGTTGCTGCCTCCTCCGCCCTCGGCGGAGCGGGTGAGAGAGGGGATCCGTCTCCCTGGCGTACAGATTATACCTAGTAAGGTACATAGAATAAACGAAAGAATAGAATGTATTATGTCGTAATATAAAATATTAATTCAGATTTTAATAGTAATGGTTAATTTAATTACGGAAAGGCCTCTTTATTGTTAGACAAATAACTAGGTATAAATAGCTGAAATATAAATATGTAATGTTTGTACAGTAAATAAGCAAGAAGCATTATTTATTTTACTTTTATTGTGGGATTATTTTTTTTGCAGATTTTGAGTTCTGCTTGTTGCTATATTTACTCATTTTATAGTTCCTTTATTTGTTTTGCGATATCTCTCCTAATTATAGACTATGATGCACGCACGGTGATTATGAGTAATTCGACTTTTTTTTTTACGAATCTTCAGGTCTTTTCAGCGAGCGAGAGGTATTTTGTGTAAGTGGCGTCTTACGTACAGGATATTTACTTTAAAACTATCACTAAACTAAAATATTATACTCGTATACCTATCATTACAGATGTTAGGTTTAAAAAATGTTACTCATTGTTTTATAATTGTCATTATGTGCTGCAGTCAACATACGAAATTAAGACATGAAACAAATTAAGCTGTTTTAAGTTTAATGTTAGCATTATTGGAATTAAATTAAACCACAATCAAATAAGAGCTCTTAAAACAACGTTGAATGACCGGTAACCTACTTGTGCAGTTTAATAAGAATCTCGGGTTAGATAGAACTCTACGGAGATTATATTGGATATTAACTATAATTTCAAGAATAAAAAATCGATTTAAACTATGATTTTCTCAAGATGTTACGACATCAACTATTTCAGTTTTTTATGATCTCCTGAACTTAGAAGGTATATATTTGTGATAAATTCCTACTTTAGAATTAAAAACTCCGTGACCCAGTTTGGGCCCTGCGGCCATTTTATGGGAAGAAAGCCCTCTGAAAAGCATTTGTCTGTTAGTCTAAAAGTAGATTAAAGATTACTTAAACTTAATAAAGTAGGTTATCTAAATTAAAACCCAAACAAATTAATCCAGAAGTTTTAGCACCCCAATTGTTAAGTAATCACCAAATTTGAAAAGTATCAAGTTAACAAGAGAGTTTAGTCGGCAGAGATAATTAGAAGGAAACCTTGTTAGTCGAGGATTTTCTCTAAAAGATGCTAGTTAGGTAATTCGGGTGTTTTCTTACAAAGAAAGTTCTTAAGGTAGGTTTAAACTACTACAGATATTGCGACATAAATGTCGGATTTATAGCGGTGTAACGAAACGACACTAATTATCATGTTACAATAAATGTCGCCGTCAAAGACACTTGTGTACACGAAGAGACACTTAGAAAATGCTATTATCATTTAAGGCCTTTTATGCCATAATATCTTTGTATATTAGAATTTAACTAGTCTTTAGACCCTAACGTAACTCGGCAGTACCTATTGAGAAAAAATCAATCTCGAGAGAATATCAAAATAGGTTACCTATGTTAAATTCTCTCAAAATATCACGTTGGCCATGCATGCATGACACAATTGTCAGTTGACAATTAAATGGAATGAGACAACATTACCACTTGTTTTATATGGGGATAAGTAGACTGAGGAAGTTTCACTGTAAATTTTCAACCAAGTTTTCCTCATTTTTAACCGATTTGAAAAAAAAGGAGGAGGTTCTCATTTCTACTATATATGTTTTTTTTGTTTTTAGATGCAAGATTACGATGTATCATATCAGTCAGTTGTTTAAGTAGCTTTAACTGCCGCACTTAGAGTCCATTAAATCGATAATTAACTAATTAACGTATTTTTTATGTACATTACACGTCGACTAATTAAATCTCTACTTAGGAAGCTTTTTCCATTATATTTTCACATGTAGATAAACATGATAATAAATGTCGAACCATGTAACTTATCGCATTTTATAATATTTTGCTGTTTATCATTTTCTCGATATTTAAAGATATTGCGTAATATATGAATATACCTAACAATATACCATTTGTTTAATTTAATATTGTTATATTATATTATAATAATGATGACGACTAATTTACTATTGTGTTATTTAAGAGTTTCTTTCTAGAATTTGAAAAGTTTCCTTCTCGTTGTTACGATGCTATTTGATAACTTGATTGTCATGCGATTGAGCGCGCTATCTCGGTATTATATTAAGCGCCTACCTATATAGATAAACCATAAATAGGTGTTATAAAATAAGATGGCACATACCTAATTTGCTTAACATTTACGTCAAGATAATTATCAATTTGAAATACAAATATATAAAGTGGTAATGTCTGTTGCGACTAAATACCTCTTAACAATGAATTAAGTGTTATTAATAGTCAAAGTTTCTGATATTTTTTACCTAACGTATGACCCAACAAATTATCATACTTTTAGCTATAATTAAGTTTCAAGTAATCACCGAAACAACTTTGCCAATTTTGACGCTACTTTGCGTCAATTATTTCTTCCAGCCATTCATTTACCTTCTGTTTGAAAACCCTGATAATTTCGATTTGATAAGTTTAATGACGTCAATAACTTATCAGTAAGTACTCTAAACCATAAACGATTGATTATTGATTAATGTAACGACGCTTAATTTTAGATTATTCTGGTCACCTGATTTTATCAGCAAGCAGACGACAAAACAATAATATTTGTAATATATACTTGTAGTATAATACAGAAATGACATAAATATTCACAAAGTAGACGATAGAGCATAATACCGCAGTAAATTCCTTTGTTCAATGTAGGTGCCCAATTGTGGAGTTATAAAGCCGTCTGGCGCCACAAAAATCCCATGATCAGTGATGTTTATACGAGGCATAGCCTGGACAGAATCGGGGGCTCGAACCTACAGTCCTTTACCCTCGTGATCAACAAGTTCAGCTCGATCAATATACGCGCCAGACAGGGACAGCGTCAAAGAGAACGCGATAGCACATGAACGACAGCCTACTGCCTACAACCCGGGCAAACCTCGTAAATTCAGAATTCAGTCAGACTCTACAAACATACAGTTAATCCGATAAGTATTATGATTGGGGCTTGTCAACAGAATATTAACATAATATGGATTACGTGGAAACTGGTGGCATTTTATTTTTTGTTTATTAATACCAAGTTGTTTATAGGATGTTATTGTTAGTGATGCATGTGGAATGACGAGATGATGATTGAGTGAATGCTTTATATCCAATATATATAAATAGTAAATTAATATTTTTTCTACTTTCAATATTCATTGGAAAGCTGCAGCTCCGAGGTCCATTAAAAACCCGTCCATTTAACGATGCAAAGCTTTTATAAACATAAAAATCATATTTGTATAGTACGCGTTGTACAAAGAGAAGGAACGAGGCAGGCGTTTCAACGCAAAGAGTTGTAGTAAATGGTCCGTATAGTAACTTTGCACGGTAGCGTAGTGCCCTCCATTCTTACCACCCCCACCCACCCTCTTGACAAGTTTTTAAGAACACTAACCGGACTAAAACTCTGTTTAATTGCAAGCACAACTTCGACACAACAACAAAAAGTATCAAAGTACTTACGTTTTTTCTTTTTAAAGTAACGATTATTTCGAGTATATTTCATCACAAACATTTCGATTGTTTAAAGTGTATCATGATAGGCCTAATAAGCAACCAGAGCGCAAAATTAACGCACTATTTTTATTATAATTAAAAACACAATGGAATTTCCTTTGTTGCATTATGTGTTGTGACATCAACTGTTTCAGAATAAAAATAATTTGTATGTTTTTAAAAATAACCTACTCGAAAAACCATGACAACCATATAAGAAGCATTACTAATCAACTAGCGTAGGTGGAAAGACGATCCGATAACTAATTAGGATTCGTTACCAAAATATAAAGCCCACATAGCTATTCTCAAAACTGATACTTCTTTTGTTTTCCAAAAGCCATTCCCAAAGGAATCTGTTTTTGATCAACGTGTGGGTTTCATTCAAAACTTGTATAAAGGAAGCGTGTTAAATAAAGCGCTGCCTCTCGACGTTACAAGGTTAATTACCGTCGTAAGGAATTCTTTTCACTAAGCATCTTCAATTCAACAATATGATTGACGTCATCGCGGTAGATAACTACCTACCGTACTTATCGAGAGCAAACAAGCACGCGTGTCTCTGTGATATCATGTTATCTCAAGATAAACACATATCCCGGTTCATTTGTTCAGTTTCATCTCTGCTATTAACATTGCGAGCGACTAACATCTACTCCAAACATATCCGTCATCCGTATTCTAATTAAAATTCAAACGACAACTCATAGCAAGGTGCCCAGTTAAATAGAGTAAGGACAAACATATTGCCATGTAAACAAATAAAGAGTCGAGAGGAAGATACTTAAATTGGCGAAGACGTCGTCCAGGGTGACCGCCACTGCAAAACGTAGATAACGTACAGTCTCTGACGCAAATCTCCAAAATAGATAACGCATTTGCGTCAAGCATACATTTTTAAGCAGAATAAACGAAGCGCGTGCCATACTGTATGATTTCCTGGCAAAATGTTCGCCAGACTTACATATGTGCCGATCACGCATCCTCGGCCTGATCGCACTTTCTTTATTTTACGAAGCGAAACGCAATGATTCAAGCTGTCTGTTGCCTATGCATTGAGATATTGTATTTACACCTTACCCAGACAACCGTGAAAAAACACAACATAGTACTTTAATAAACATCTAACATGATCTCACACGAAGAATTCGTAGGTGGTTATTAAGTGAACAGACATTATGTACGTTTTAATTGTGAATCTGAGTCAGCGTGACAACATAATGTCTTGGGCAATTTATGCTGTTCACCGTCACTATTCAGCGATCAGTTAATGTATTCTTGGTTAGGCGTTAATATTCTTTGAGCGTAACAAAGGTAATATGACCATCACCTTGACGTTAACGGCTCGCTCGGAAAAAGAATGAAATAATAAAAACAACGCAATGCGTGCACCCGGAGGCAAGGTCGATGCCGCGGTATTTCTGGACGCGGCAGCAACCGAGCGCTCCCCACGCGCCGCTGAATCACTGATTCATACACATTATGTTCCTCATGGATTCAACCAATCATTTACTAACGCTACTTGTACGTCTTTATCTAATCTGTCACTCGGTGGACCAAATATTTTTACGTGACAATAACCACATGGCAGTTAGGCACTGTATTATCAGAAAACTTCTAGTTACTTGACCATACTTTCTCCTATAACTGCTAAATTATTCAGTCATTAATTCCAAGTATTTCTCCGTCTGGAATCAGATCCCAGCATTGCTCAGTGAGCTAAAAACTGAATGGCATTGTATCGCTGTACAATGGCTGGGTACCAGTACTGCGATGTAGAAGTCTGTAACAATGGCCACCGATGCTTTCATTGACAAAACCTTGTTTCACTTCACAATAACGTGGAAAAATTATGGTGTTTTGTTTACTAGACGGAGTCGTGAACTGTTCCATCCATCGGAGAACACGCATACGCGGCACACGTACGTGGGTAAGGCCGAGGGCGATCTCTCGTTCTGTTTCAATGCATTCGTTGTCCTCGTTTCAATCTGTAATGCATCATCATAGCCGACATTTGCTAAACTTCAACTGCATACACTATTAATAGTTATGTTAAGCTCTCAAATCAATGTAATGGTCAGTTAGAAAGTCAACGGAGCTCGTGACTCACTGACGTCGCCAGTATTCGGCCAATGACCTACTTCCCTGCCGTAGACTCGCACCTCGCACTACATTCAGTACTTACTGTACGTCTACCTGCAGACACCTCGTGGCTAGCCAACACAACTTCTCGTCTAGTCAATTATTTACTTGCCTATTTAAGATTTCAACAAATAACAATCACCTTCTTGAACTAACATCAACGAGTTTTTCTATTTTCGTTGATGATAATACTTAGTATTTACCTAGTTATCTTATTGTTTAGGTACGTACTATGTATTCATTTTCGTTTATTTACTTGATTACATGCCTTATTATTAGGTAGTGCCATAAACTTATAACAATCTTCAGGTTTCGTTCTTGTAACATCAAATTAACAATTTGAAACGCTTGTTCATCATTTATTTCGATAAAAGAAATTAATGTTTTTATATTCCACATTTTACAAAGATTGCATTTTTATTTGGTAAATCAGTTCCATTTCCATTTACGATCCGTTCCAGTAATCAAAATCCAGTAAAACGGCATTATAAATGAGTGTGTGCATTATTAACCGATGGCTTAATTGCACAACTTCATCCTAACTTGTTTCCAACTGGTAACTAGAAGTTGTTTCAAATTTGTTGTTAACCAGGCCGATAAATTGATTTACTTTAAATTGTTAATACATTAATGAATGTAATTTGAGAGTCACGTGTGTGTTATCTATCACTGTACGCGGATGCTTGTTAAATGTACAGATAACGACCTCTCCAGACATTTGCGTGCTTACTTTCTGTATAATCTTCAATAATAGGTACACTTTTTTACTTAACCGTCGTAAATATATCACAATAATTTAACAAACAACTGTTATTCGAAAGGATTTTTACTGAGCTTCCATGAAAATATTCGTTTCGCATGCCAGTCGTAATTCAAGCTTAATTAAAATTAATTTAGTTGGTCCACAAGTTAGTAGGTAAGCTCTCTAAAATTAAATTCTAAACAATAGCGGGGGACTCATTCAATAACATTTTATACTTTCACAAACAAAATAATTGCTTATTGTTTTCGGCATTGGAAGTTTTGGTGCCGAGTACTTCTACTTGTATTGAAGGCACAATGCTCATTAGAGTAAGTAAGTAAAGTAAGTAACTGTTAAGAAAATAACAGTAGTTTATATTTGGTAGGTTTTAGTTTAAAAGTATTGGTCTTCCTAAATTGGCTTCTTGGCTTCATACGACCTCGGCCACCGCTTTTTATTTTATTTCTGCTCGTTTACGCTTTCTCGGGAACCCTGTTCACAGGAATTCACTTTAGACTAATGGTTTTTTTTAAATTATATCGTCACACTGATATAAGCAGCGCAAAGGTTTCTATGTCATCTACGTGTACCTATCGCCACACTTAATTTTGGAATGCTTAATGGCAAGTCCCAGTTAAATAAATCTGCCGATTAGGGCATTCAAATTACGAATGAATGAAACGTTTTTTATTGCCAAAAAAGAATTCGTGTTATAAAGAGGAAAAACTAATTTGTTTTTAGTTAAGTACCTATATGTATATATCGTGGTTTGTAAGTAGCTAAGTACTTACTAACGGATTAGTAAGTTTTAATTGATTTGTATCGAATTTACGACGCAATTTAGTCACAGTGTTTTACAATCTTTGTAATAAATAATGCATCTTAGTGTGTGTGTAAAGTATTATCTAAATAAAATTATAATTAAACCTACTTACGAATAAATATCAAAGGTACGCTTATAATTTTGGTAGGCAGTCTCTAGCCATGGGCTTTTATTCTGAAAACTGTTATTTTATATTTAAGCTTATTTCAAACTCTTACTTTACGTAGGCAGCTCCAAAAATTACAAGGTAAATTTACTTACTTAACTTACGTTTATCTGTAATTAGTAAAACAAGGAGGTGGGAGCTTACACATAAAATGTCTCCTGATAAGATAATTAGGGTCTGTAGGTAGCTTTGTCTAGGTATTTACTTTAGAATTTACAATGATTAGGTTTCATATATATTTGGACCTTACCGAAGGTAGGTAGAGCTAATAATTGTAGCGCAGAGCTCTGCTCCAAATTCATAAATTAAATAAATATGCTCGAGTTAGGTATTTACCTAGGTACGATTGCCCTGGAGTATTACTAAAGATATTCTAGTAAAGTAGATAGTTAAATATAGTGCTTTATTTTCGTGCGCTACTTCGATAAAACTTCAGGTTTTCATGTTTTAGTCATTATTTTCTTTATTTACTAGAATCAATATAGATAAATAATCTAATAAACATCCAGATGAGCAAACTTTAGTTTATTTAGGTTTGAGATTTATTTAAAGGATATCATTTATTTACTTGGCAACATAATATTAATCTCTAATCAGAGTGGTGGGTGAATATAATAATAAATACTTATTTTATTATATAGGTAGAGTTAAGCCTAATTAGCCTATATTTAGACCGTAGAGCTTAAGTAGAGTTTAGCAAACAAGCATAACAAGCCATTTATTTTAGTGTAGGTAAGAAGGTGACCTAATAGGAAACTAACTACATATAGAGACAGGGGTAAATGAAGCTATTTACGTGAAAAGCGTTATTGATTCGTTTCGCTCACCTCAGTCTTCGTTATTCGATGTCGTGCTAACTTAACGACGGCAAAATTTCCCTTGCCAATGGTCCTCTCGATGTCATAAAAACCCACCCTAATGGGGGTTTTCGCAGGACGATCACGCTCCGCCATTGTAGCTTTAAAATTCCCTGATTTTTAATCGACTTTTAACCATTCCACTATTCTTATATATGTAGTTAAATTCACAATACATCCATAGCACTAGAGTGTTTATATCCATCGGAGGTTACCCCGCACACCTTACTCCCAGTGGTTACTTGATTACAATAATATTATAAGTATATCCTCTAATAGGTTACACATTTATGTTTATTACGACGAACAACGCATTCACGCATTACATTAGGTATTATTCATACCCTGAAGTAAATAGGCATTATCAAAGGTACTGCAATACGCGTCTCAGTAAAACCACGAAGACGAAGTCTTCGAGTCGAAACGTAGGTCCGAACGCGCACTACAATCAGTTCTAGTAAACACGGCAGGATTTGTGTACAAAAAATATTTACAGTGATTAAATATCGCGTATAGGCGGCGTGCGCGTATAAAAATATTGGGAGCACGTCACGCCGCCGCCTCGCCGGCTGTCAACCGGGTACTGAACTCGGTTCGGGCGCCCGAGCGCAGTCGATTGAGTTGAACACTCTCGCACAACGTCGGTACGACGGCGGGCAGCGTACGTAAGTACGACGGGTGGTACATCCAGCCAGCTGCGAGCGTCGAGCTGCGACCAACGCTACCTGAAGCCGCTACACGCTTTCAGCCGCCCTCCGCCCGCCCCGCCATATTGGTTCTCTCTTTCATGACGTCAACTCCATACTTATAACATAGCTCTACCCACTCTACCCGTGCTCTACCGCTGAAAACTGACTGAACGTACCCATCGAAGGTACCCACCCACGTATGTCAACCTAGGTCGTCATGGACATAATCATGGATTCTCATTATTCAGGCAACTCTCATGTATCAATCAACAAACTCATGTACAATCAGCAAAGTTGGCGATCGATAATATTACTCGTATATTGGAAGCTTGCACGTTCGATAGTATCGCCAAAAGATAGATAGACTGATTGATCATTGTTGAACCGAAGCTAAGTACCTATACTGTTTTTAATTATGAAATATTTTGCAACAATATAGAATAAACGTTAAAAATAAACAACGAGATAGGTATGAGGTTTATTTAAATAAACAAGAGTAATTACTATTGATACGCTAGGAATAAGAAATTGTTGTATAAAAATAACTAAAAATCTTTAACTCATAATTATTACATAACTCGTTTTGAATCAATTACTTAGTTAACTCTTAAACCTACTTGCATTAACTTAAGTATGTATGGAGACGATACAAATATTACCAACTAAACCATGTCCTAGCAAGTTACTAACTTTTAATGGCCTGGCTTTCATCATGGTATCATTGTGACCAAATCAACGTTGGTATATATATAAGAGACAAAACATGTTCATGACGAATTACGACTTGACTGACATTTTGACTTTCCATTTTGCCGAATTGAATAACACCACGGAATTACATGGGTTTCATCAATTGTCAGCAGTTGAGCCAGACTTCATGACTTCATCAATCTCCTAAATAAAACCAACTCCCATCGAGAAATTCGGGAAAGGTAAAAACTATTGAATGCTATTCGTACCCTTGAAATGGAAGGTTTTTTTATTCTGGCATCACAGTAATGAACTGGTAGATTTTTTATACCGACCACTGGCAATATTGTTCATAGACCCCAAGGACCCCAAGATAATCCATAGACGATTAAAGTATAATATTGATAAAGTTAGGCATACTATATTTCTCTCTCCCTCATATCTCGTTATTTAGACTGAGTAACCTATACCTTTTCATGCTAAGAAAGCCTACATTTTACTAGGTCAGACGTGAAACATCAAAGTTATTTTTTTGCAATGTGATTTTGGTGGAAGATACTGGGCCTCGAAAAAGTGGCTAATTTTCAATAGGTGTTTTATTAGTTCTTACTAATTTCATATATATTTCAAAGAATATATTTAAGTTTGTTTTACAAAGCCAATAGTCATAATTTATTGTAAATTTGATAGCAAAATACAACTTTAAATTTACCAAGATGTCGGTGGTAATCTTCTACAATTTTGACAAGAAAAAGATGCAAGTATCACCCTAAAAGCTCTTTTGGATACAAATGAACTTATAATAATTCGATTGTGTAAATAATATAGATAGAGAATCGCTATTATGAACCAAGTAGTCGACGAGAATTTTCAGAAAATCAAGTGCAGTCAAGTAAGTACGAATATGAAAAACAAAAGTAAAAAGGCCAAAGATCGTTCCGAATCGAAGGATGATATAAGTATATCAAATCAAGAAACATTGAGTGAAACATTAGCTAATACTCTTCATATTAAAAGCATCAGTAGTAATTTAACTAATGGTACAAACGATCACTCTAACGAGGGAAGTTCTGTAGCGTGCGACGAGGATACCAGAGCACAAAGCGGAGCCCCGAGTCATGTAAATAATGTACAGTGTAGTGAGGAGCCGACGGCGGAGGAGGCCAAGGACACCACAGCTCAACATGCAATCAACTGCATCATAGATGATGCCTTAGAATCACTCGAAAATGCTCTCAATAAACGTGAACAGTCTCCACAAGATGACATAGAGATTATTGCCTATGAATCTGAACTGCAAATGCCTGAAATCATGAGACTTATACAGAAAGATTTATCAGAACCTTATTCTATCTATACATATAGATATTTTATACACAACTGGCCTAAGCTCTGTTTCCTGGCCACTCATGAGGGAAAGTGCATTGGTGCCATCGTTTGTAAGTTAGATATGCATCGCAATGTTGTTAAGAGAGGGTACATTGCTATGTTAGCTGTTGATGAAAAGTACAGAAGTAGGAAAATTGGATCTCGACTTGCTAGGAAAGCAATAAAAGTAAGCATCAAATAAATGGGTGATATATTTAAATTCCATGGGAATTAAATTGTTAATTTGTTGTTTGTTTGCAGGCCATGATAAATGACAATGCTGATGAAGTAGTACTAGAAACTGAAATCACAAACAAGCCAGCCCTGAGGCTTTATGAAAACCTTGGTTTTGTGAGAGATAAACGCTTATTTCGGTACTATCTTAATGGTGTAGATGCATTGCGATTGAAACTTTGGCTAAGGTGAAATATGTAGATAAAAATGGAGGAATTCTCAATGTTGTGTTATTATCACAATGGCTATGTTAGCCTCAGGAACTATGTTATGTGAACTATTCACCACTCACGAGGATTTAGCCAAATATATAGTTTGTTTCAATTATTTTTAGTCATGTGATATGTTTTATTATACCTAATTTATGTGTTGAAATTGTTAATATGAAAATGTTTTCACCAATTCTTTTATCTTGACTTTAAGATTATAATTTTATATCCATACTAAATACACAACTTGAAGAATTATGTAGTCACTGTTTTTGTTTTCCCCACAACCAAACATATGGATATTATTACTAATGAACACACTATATTTTTAAATTTGTATATTAATAAACTTATCTGAAAATACTTTGTTTTCATGTAACACTCCATGTTAAGTTCTTTGATTCATCTTATTGTGGTAAACACATAAATAACTTTCCAAACTAATAGTTGTAAACCCTATTATTATAATTAAAAATAAAGTCAATACATTGGGTACAAATAATTTATTATTCACACTTAAAATGTAAAAGTAGCAGTATTAGTTGATGCTCCGTCATAAATAAATGTGTTGTTCACTGGCTTGTACTGTCTGGTGACAAGTTTGATTGCTTCGTGTGCCACGCAGCCCCCCAGGAAGGCAGAGATACTATGCATTTCTGCACCACCATAACGGCACATTTCATGGATGTGATCATCCTTGGAGAAAGGTAAACAGGATATATCACTAAGAAGTTTTGTGACACAAGTTTTCAACTTGGTAATGTCACCTTCAGGTTCCCAATCACCAGGAGCCCTACAGTATTCCGATTGGAATATTTCCGAAGCTCGCAGTAAAATATAATGCACCATCATCACATCGGGTTCTTCAAGATGTCTTGAAATATATGAAGCTACGGAACTTCCCAGTTGATACTCGGCAGCAATACTGGATCCTTTAATTAAACATAAATCATGTGCATGTCTACAGAATAACTTGACTTCACTCTCACTTATATTATCACAATGGAGATGTGATAGTATTTGTTGTACTTTTCTATAAACTACTTCTGCATCCATGACAGCTTGGGCTCTGTAAATGTTTTGTAATCTAACGAAATGGTCTGTGGATGCGGTCATGTCAGGTAGAACTCCTCTGATTGGCAACTTCCCTTTGCCCTCTGCCTCGATGAACCCTCTCAGCGCGGCACACATGATCCAGAATGAAGAACTATCTTTAGTTAAGTTAGTGGCAGCACTGCTGTATAAAAGCTCTGGAATTTGAACAGGTAGAAATGTAGGCGTAATTGCAGTATTTACAGCTCGGAGTGCTTCTTCAAAATTCTCCTCATTAATTGGAACTCCATTTTCATCCTTTCTGATAAACTCTTGAATTATGTCTTTGATTTCATTCTTCTCCTTTCTGCTCATTGGCCAAGACTTTGGATGAGTAATCTGCCATTTCTGTACTGCTTTATACAAGATTACTATCCAGGGTATATGGCCATGGTCCTTCAGATCTACAGCTTCAATATCAATGGATTCCAGATAGTCCAATAGAGCTTGAAATGGAACATCCAAACGCAGATCTGTTTGCTCATTATCAGGGTGAGTTTCTATTACAGCATGTTCTTTAATTTGAATTCTAAACGAACCCAAGAAGCCTACAGATCTACATTGTATAAGAGGAACATTTATATCCCATAAATGTTGAGCCAGATCTTGAATAGTTTTTTCACCAATAGCAGTTGTAATCACAAGACTGAATGACTTGAAAAAGTCGGGGTTTTCCTTCAAAATTTGATCTGGAGGTTCAAGGACGACATGCCCTTGGACTGCAGGATTCAATTCAGAAATAAGCCTGAGTGCTTCAGAACCTCTGTTCAATCCCTTGCTGGAGCATTCTAGGAAGAAGTTACTCCCAATGTCGTCATCTGTAACGGTTTTATCGTCTATTATAGTGATAGCTCCCACGCCGGGCAGGACGATCGATTTCAAAATTTCTGTGCCTAAAGCAGTAGCATTTATCAAGCAAATGTGTCCACTTTCAAGAGCGCTTTGCCCATGATCACCCCAAAGTCGTAATTGGCGATCATATTGTTTAGTTTTTTCACTTTGTTCAGGCGATTTAGGAGACGGAGATGCCATAACTATTGTAAATATTACGAGAATACAATATATGATAATTTATAATCACAATAATTAACAATGTAATCCGGCTTTTTTGAACTTTTTCTAATATAGAGCCGAGCTGAGCCGACCGAGCCGAAGGACAAAACATTGAACACCAAGATTGACTGACACTGACAGTGACATTTATTGACGTCACTTATATGTGGAAAAGTTGCATTTACACGATAGTAGTCCAGTTACTTTCCTCATGTATTTTTCACTACATTATTAATTTATCCTAAGTACTTCTTGTTTGAATAGAACATACAACTAAACTGGGAATAAAATACAATTCCATACATTTTTTTTTTATGTGGAGTTAAAAGGACTTTTACTTATGTATCTATTTGTAACCAAAGAATTTTTGAACTTTGAATTAAGAAAAAATAAAGAGTTGTCGCCGGTCACCCTTTGTAATGTTTATCCTAGTCTCCAAAACATCCTTAATTATACACAAATGAGAACGAGACAGATAGTGCGCATTTACCTTTAAATATTCAACATTACGTCTTTGTCTGTGGTGTCAACTGTCAATAGTACATTTTAATACATACCGTCTGTGCATACTGTGGTGCATACCACAGACTGGTACATACCGTCATATTTTTGTCACAATATTTGTCATAAGTCAAGTACCATATTTTTGTCAAAGAGTATAGACTATAGAAGACACCACACGTTTTTTTATGGACTCGCCGCACACGGTGCGCCGGTGGCCGCCACACGCTACACGCCACACAAAACAGGAAAGAAGCCGGTGGCCGCGTATTGTGGCTGTGGCCGGTGGCCCGTGTGCGGCGACACTAAACTAACATAATTTTTATGGTTTCTGAGAGTAGGTACTCACTATCCTACACGGCATCGTTAAACGATACTCTAATAATATGAATTATAACGGATCATAATAAATGTTCTCAATCAACACACTGTTTTCTTTGATTTGCATTTGGTAATGTAACTCGGTGTCACCTAAAGTTGGATGTATTGGTGACACCACTGGAAACAGGACACTATCTCTATATCTCTATCTCAGGACCTATGCCATTCTCCATTGGTATCGAATAGTATCGATCATTGTATCGAGTGCACACTGCACAGACCAAACAGAGAATCGAGTGACTTACTCTTTGACCGGGCCAAAGGAAAGGAAAGAAAGATTAGTCAAAAATCAAAATCATAATTTTAAGAGCACGTACTTACTTAAATTTATTGGGATTTAAGAAGTAAATTCTTCGGGAAACGTAAATGACCAAGAAGTAGTATTTTTGTTTACAAGAGTTTTCATGTGAGATAAAAATTTAAAGTTGTTGTATCTTGTATTTACATATTGAAAGAGTGGTTCTTGTTTTCGTAAAGAAATACTTTTTATGTATTATTTGAAGCTATTGTGAAATGGTAAAAAGCAAATATAGAACGAATGTGTATGGAAATGAATTTACAAACACTTTTTCAGGATTTTAATCCTAGGTAAATATTGTAAATTGAAAGTATTTGTTAGTGAAGGTAAACGAATGTGTAAATAAAAATGTTTGACATTCACAGCAAGTTCGTAGTGCACAGCTGTTTGTTAATATTTACGGCGTTGCTAGCCTTAAAGCTAGATAATACCATAACATGGTCGTACTGGGCTGTCTTCGCTCCAATATGGATATGGAAATTTCTTGTGGTCCTTGGGGCCACTGTGGGAACTTACGTGTGGTGGCAATATCCCCACTTTAGGTAAGTCACTTGTTATTAGAACTTTATCTTAAATAGGTCATCTAGAATCTAGATGACCTATTTAAGATAAAGTTCTGATGATTGAGCCATATCTAGATTATCTAGATATGGCTCAATCATTATAAATATTTATACCATGCAAACATAATAAGTACATTAGAATATATAATAATATTGCAAAATTGTTTTAATTTGTTGTTATTCTAGATTGGAAGGTGAAGCCTACATCCACTACAAGGCTATGCTGATAAGTCTGGCCATACATCTGATTCTGCTTATGTTTGAATTGCTCGTATGTGATCAACTGACTTTGGGACGTCACCTATGGATACTTGTGTTCATACCCCTAATATTCATCAGTATAGTCTCTATTGCTATCTGTATATGGTCAGTTAAACATGACCGTAGTTACGAGGTATGTGTAAATCAATTTGTTACAAAACTTACTAAAATATTACATTGCATACAAAATTAATTTGATTATGAAGGTAGGTAGTGTCTGAGTTTGGCTGCTGGGGAGCCTTAGGCACACCTGAAGTTGTTGGTCAGCATCAGGCCACAGTTTAGGATTAATGTTTTAAAAAATACCTTAAGATGGCTGTTATAAAAAATACCACAGTTAGTAAATATAGAGATTACAGAACATAATAAGTAATCAAACCAACCTCAATGTACAAGTTTTACAAAAATAACTGATTAAGCCTTTTCTTTAACTAAGAAATATTGTCTGAGAATACTTAAAATTTACACTAAGTAAGTTTGTGTAAGTGTTTCACTGTGAATGTGTTTGTGTGAGCAATAACTAAATTTTTAACTTACTATGTGTTACAGTTGGAGTTATTCTGTGCCGTGAACATTCTGCAGTTCATATTCTTGGCTCTGAAGCTAGATGACTTCATCAACTGGACTTGGGAGGTTGTGTTTGTGCCGTTGTGGATACTGATGTGCCTCAGTTTGGTTGGTTAGTATTATCAATATCAGTTAAATTTATATGTTATGAGATTATATAAATAAAATTATCTGTGTATCATGTAGTTACTTGTCAAAATGTAATTTACTCTGTCCTATATAAGAAAGAAGCACTACTTTTATTTTTTACATATCTTTAGTTAGTACGAACTTTGCGAAAGTTGCATAATTCTTTACTTTTATTGATTTATAGACTTGTCCTGTAGTGAGATCTTGCAGGCCAATATTTTATTTCACTTCAGTCCTTTGAGCTTTTGACCGTTAGTGTAATCCTACTAATATTATGAATGAGAAAGTTTGAATGTATGTATGTGTGTTTGTTACTCTTTCACGAAAAAACTACTGGAGGGATTTGAATGAAACTTTACGGTAGTATAGGTTTATATATCAGAATAACACACGGGATACATTTTATCCCGAAGTTCCTGTGGGAACGGGTACAAAGCGGGGCTCATCAAATCATAAACCATCTATCCAAATAAATAGTACCACTAATTATATCTTTATCTTACAGGTGTATTATACAGTATAATATTTGCGGGGATATTGCTTCGGACACCTGAAGTCAATATGCAACAGAGACGGACTAGTTTCAACTCGGCCCTCGCTTACACATTCACTGTTGTGCCCATTTTGGTGTTTCAGGTTTGTTTGTTTTACTATGATCTATATAAAAAAGGCGATGGTATTCGATTACATGATATTTTAATAAGTAAAGTTTTAACACCAAAAATCTAGTTGAGTAGATTAGGGCAGTAGTGATACAATATCATTAATGGGCTTCCACTCCTTCCCAGAATTTTATAACTCATAGACTGCCACATAAATGTTACAAAATTAATTTAACAAATCCAATAGTAGTTGCAGAGATTAGGTCATGTAAAGTTAAAAGGAATTTTTAAATTTGTTTTATGATGGAAGCGCCCAGCAGTTTTATTACCCATAAAAGTGGTTATTCACTTTTGTGAGTTTGTTCTATTGGTATATAAAAAGTAACCAAAAGCCATAATTCACTGTTTATTAGTGAAATTTGAAAAGTTGATTTTAAAATTATAGACAGATATTCTGTAACATATTCTGTATTACAGGTGCTACTAACAAACAAATTGGATGACGGACTGTATCTCCCGTACGTGGTTGTTGTGAGTCCACTGTTTATGAGCTATGCCACACTCATTTTAATGTCCTTCAGCTCAAAGGGAGGCAATAAATGTAAGTATACTGAAACAGAGGTATTTATTAGTATGTGTTACATTACATACATAGTAAGTGCGATGAGATGTCTTTGATCAGCAGTTGAAATTACCTACTTCTCACTACTGAGAGTACAAGTAAGTAAGTATTAGCCTGTAATGACCCACTTCTGGGCAAAGGCCTCACATCTCACTGAAGATATCAGTGAGGAGGATTAGGCATAATCACCACGCTTACCAAATGCGGGTACTGATAATAAAACACATAAAAGGGACGCAACTCTGATGTCCAATTCCGTGGAATAACTAACAAGTACTATCATGTACTAGGTTTATACTATCAAGAATATACTTTGTTACAGGGTGGTTTGGAATCAGGAAGGATTTCTGTCAGTTTCTACTGTCAGTGTTTCCGTTATTACAAGAATACGCGAACATTGCGTACAATAATAACGTGACTCGCGGGTCGAACGCCGTGCCCACTGAACCGATCAGCCAGGAGCCGTACAGAGACGAAGAAACACATAAAAAAGTGAAGGAAAAGAAATCGAATAAGAGTCAAAAGAAAAACGAAGCCATGAAACCAGTCGTACCGATCACTACCATCGACATGCCTGACTGAATCGAGGCGTCGTTACAGGAATATGTGCTAAATTGTGTGTTCACTTAGATATCTTTGTACATAAAAAGCTTCTCAATAATAATGAAGCAATATTTAATGTTGTTAAGTTTGATACTGTTTATTTCGAGTGGTAGTATTAGTTTGTGATAAAAATTACATTATTGGTTTAAGTTTTAATTGTAAATATTAGGATTGTTTAGAATGAATATATATTCGTAGCACAATTTGGGTGTAAACAAAATACTGATTAAAATAAATATCTAGAATCAATGCAAGTACTAATGAATTTTAACTGAATGAATGATAGCACAACATAATCAATTGTTATATTTTTAACTAGCACACCCCATCGCTTAGGTTAATCAAGGTTTCCCTCAGTAAACTCGGGAAATAAATTACTCAAAAACTATCCTCTTGAATTACTCTATGTGTTGGTGAAAACCGCAATCAATTGCATAATTTTTGAATGCTTACATACAGACAGACAAACGAAGACAGACATACACTGTTTGTTTTATAATATACAAGGAAAAAACTTAATTTTTAAAGTACAGTGGCTCTTAAAATTACGTTTAAAAGAGCGTTCCAATAATAAGTTATATTTTAGCGTTCAATCGATTTGAAAATAAATATGAATTTATATTGATATAAAGGACTTTAATAGGATAATAATTCTTCGCCCGAGTCCCAATTGTAACTTGTAAAATGTAAGTAGATCATGAACAAAATAGCGAAAAATGATTAGCATGTTAAGGAATGAATAGTTAGTAGTTTTGTTAATGTAAATTGTTTTTATTGGCTGACTTTGGAAGGGTAATATATAATGTTATCATTTTAATAATATCAAGTAAAGTTAATTTTCAAATCATACTTTTGTGCCATTTCATAATCAGCCAGTGAAGTAAGTTTAAGTTAAGTTTGATTTTATTATTAGCAGCGCCCCGCGGTTTTACCTGCTTTGTGCCTGTTCCTTTGGGAGTTTCGGGATACAAATATCCTGTTTGTTACCTTTTTGAATGTGGCTATCCAATACAAAAAGAATTATCCAAATCGGATTGGTAGTTTATGAGATTAGATTAGCGTTCAAACAAACAAAAAAACAAACTCTTCAGCTTTATATATTAGTATAGATATACAGATTGGTACAGATTAGTATATAGATTGGTTTTAGCTAATTACTACTTTGGAATTAGTAAATATTATATTGTGTGAGTTTTAGAAAGCATGCGACATTTTTGTTGTATCACAGGTGCTATTGTAAAGCAATGTTATATATATTATGTATATTTGCATTCGATTATGTTTTTAAAGTATTTCTTTGTACCTATGCATTTTATTTGAATATCTAACTTATATCTAAATTCACTTAATAACATTGTTTATAAAAATATTTTTCATTATTTGTAACTTAATATTTCGCAATTCAGTGACACTCTTAAGCATGTATTTTACATAATATACTTCGTTCGTTATTCATCTCAACAGTAGGTTAATAAAAGTGTTTCTGGACCATCGGATATCTGGTATAAGTAGAGCTCTGTTAGAGTGGTAGTTGTATGGATTCTGAGTTTAAGTAATGTTGGTTTATTAGACTCGATGTACGCATTCGCTACTCCTCGCCCGTGCCACGGCTAAGGGGGGTGGGTGATTCTCACGAAAACCCGCGCATTCTTCTTTGCATCATCGTAACATCTCCTTATCACCAAACCACACCGAAAATTCCTTATCAACAACTATGACGAATCGCACGGTACCTAGTTTACTAAACAGTTACTATGCAAATGTTACGTCACACATCCCTAACGTCCCTTTTCGCGATCATTCTAAAACAAATATGTACAACATAACTTGAACTCAACTTTCATACAACTACCACTCTTAAAAGAGCTCTACCTATACCAGACATTCGGTGGTCAGAAACGCTTTTATTCAGCTAATCTTATATACTTATTGGATCTTCTGTAAACATTACTGAAAAGCATGTTTCAACTAAGAACCTGTCTAAAATACGTTGAAAATAACATTATATATATGTTAATATTTTTTTATTTTTTTTTATAAATAAGAACTCACTATTAATACCCCTCTTTTACGTTGGGTATAGAAAAATCATACCGTTCTCAGTTCTATATTTAACATTGTCCATGTCAATCTACTATATTCCCTAGATTACACCAAAACATGCCCAAGTTTCGTGTAACACGTTAATAGCGTATCGTGTTAAATTATTCAGCAATTTGTCTGTTTCGTGACGAATATTGCCCAATAAACGCGAGTAAACACATAAACACGCGGTGTATTTGTATGATTTATTTTATTTGCGCCTGTGTCATACGGTGTAACTGCGGCCCCGAAGGATTCGTTTCCATAGGAAGTGGAACGGTGCGGTGCGGACCAATCACAATGCATTACCAAGTTATTTTGACAGTTCTACAATTGTGTGCAAGAGGTTTAATTTTATTTGAATAACTTGAGAGTAAATTATCCCATTATGGCGCAATAATTTGTAACTAAATTACACATATCAAATTATAATAAGAACTACTTTGGGTTAACAACAATTTTCTCTATCATGCCATCTTTCATTACATTTAATTCTATATTATATTTCATTACTAATTTACATACCTTGATATTTGCTGTTCTATTAGATACATGTTAATAATATCACAAATTATGATTATTACTCAATTTTAACATTTATTGTGAATGTTATAGTGTTCCAGTACAACATATCGCACTAGTTTTAGCCCTCCACATTTCACGTTTGTTATTAATAATTTCAAAACTAAATACAGGGCGTTAACATTAAAATTTTGTTACTGTGATATTTCTCTTCCTATTTGTCGCAATTCGCTGTTTAATTTACACATTTGTTAGTTTATGTTGTTTCAATTAAATCTACTAACTGTAAATATAAATGTATTGTTTTATTTTTTTGGTTTGTTAAATGTCTTAAAATAAGGACCAAAACTAAGCTATTATGGAAATGTCACTATAGAAATGGTAAAATCATGTATAATAAGTTAAGCGACCGATAGTTATTCATTCACTTCTAGAGGTCTATGATATCGCTCTGTAGACCTGTATCTTTAACAATACCGAAACCAGAGGTAAATGAGTAACTGACTGTAAAGTAAGCGAGGTTATTAAAATAGATATTTGGTATTACAATATTGCGATTATACTAGTCTGTATTTATTTAGACTATCTGTGTCATTATTTAATTTATGCAAGTGACTCTTGAGGCACCTATAGCCCTGTTAAAAATAGACTAAAAGACCCTGTTTAAAATAGACTAGGCAACATACAACGTAACTTGCAGCAGCGAAACTTCATTCATATGGGTAGTGTTGTTAAAACTTGTAGATAACTTTCTTGGTCGACTGTACATACATTCAAAACTAGTTTCATTGCCTATCGTGTTATCATGTGTTAGATAATGTGATGTGTGGGTAACCACATAAATAGGATAGTAGCATAATTAAGTTCCAGTTAATGTGTTAAGTAGGGTAGTTACATAATTTAACGCTTGACGAGGTCATAGTTTATTGGGTGGAGTTTCCTTGACCCGTCGCGATGTGCCGCGGCCGCCAGGGCGATGCCGGCATCGATTTAATAACCGCACTTTATCATCCGATGGTAATGTAGACGGTGATTCGTGACTTTATATATTGGTTTTTATTAGGGTTTACGAAAATCAAGTACCTATAGTATGAAGTTAACGATTTAAAACTTGGTTGTATAACGTTGCATATATTACTGTATACTCGTACACATATTATCTTAAGGGCATCAGATCATAAAACATTTGGAGATTTTGCAAATTGAATCATCAAATTCGGAAATGAACCTATAGCCTGCCTTCAGGCACTTTTCAATTTCCATGAAAATCAACTCTTGAAACTATCATTAATAGCAATAAAATCAAGGTTACGGTTAAACAGCAGTAAAAAGTTTTATGATGAGTAATTTCGAAGTTGTCCTACAACAATTTAGACGCGGGCTCGGTCGCATGGTACCGACGGCTCCCGGCATCGATTTTACGAAACACAACACAACCCTAAAATGCAGTTGTTTAGTCGCTAACATGACTTACAAGAGATAGCAGGCTGAAACACCCTGGGTCGTCCTCGGTGGGATATTTACAATGATTTCGAGTGGATCCGTGAAGAAATGGATCAGCGAAGAGACTGGGGAGGAAGAAGAGCTTTTCAGCCATTGCAGGGAAATGGAACTGGTCTGTTACGGAGTCACCAGAGTGGTCGTCGACGCGGACAATAAGTGGAAAGGAGCCAAGGAGCGGGACCACCATCTGTCACTGTCGAACCGGAAATATATAATGGAACTAGTGAATATACAGGTGAGTTGCTCTGTTAGTGCCAACAGGTGTTAGGATTCTAGGTTCCATTCAATGTTCTTTGCTTTTGTCGAGTTCTTTTTCGATTTTATTGACTTTATAAACGAACTGCCTCGTCAAATACTCGCAAATAACTGGTTTCTATTGTATACTTAGTTGTACTCGACTTAAATGAAGAAATTATATAGGTACCTTTGAAGTTTATGTCAATAATTTTACAGGTATTAGATCAAATAATAGAATATTTATCGAAACTAGTGAAGTCTTTTTACAAGTTGAATCCCAAACTGGCTCGTTTGAGGAAGGAGAACGGCTTGGTCCGTAGTAAGCACGACCATATCTTCGATAAGCTGTGCGGCGCCAGGTTCATAATGCTGCAGGCGATACATGGGCTGATCGTGACGATACTGAACACCTGTCTTCATAGAGAAGACTCGAGGAAAATGATTGAGTCGAGTCTCAGGTATGTACACAGTTATTTTATAAAAAATTTAGGGGCCTTATCCATAAACGCTTATTACCAGTATTTTTTCCGACTTATACTATTTTCGAAAGAGAAAATGAGACAGAGTGTTTATGAATAAGACGGTAGGAGGTACGAGGCTAAAAGTGGATTGGCTCCAAATTGTGACTAACATTGCTACCTCTCAATTTCATTCCATGACTGAGGTGAATCAAATTAAGAACTAGAACGAAGATTTTTAGGTGGAGTAAATCCCAACACCTGGATCGTGATCGTAATTTTAGGGGGGATTATGGGGTCTGGAACAAAACCCCCTTAGCATAGGTAAACCACTGAAACTAACCCTGCTCCGACGCCAAAGCCTGACAAAGGATTCACCTGTAGCAACTACTTTCACCAAATCTTGTTTCCTACTAACCCCGTAGTTTGGGGGTAAAGATTATCCTTAAATCCTTTGGCATTTCCTTGTCGTTAGATCCAAACAGATATAAATAAGAACTTTATTGAAATATCCTAACCATCGTTTTCAGTTTAGTAAGTACCTACAACCAGCTGTTGGGGCTGAGCTACAAGAAGTTCGTGGCCAAGTTCAACATCGGCAGCAACACGTACCCGAGTACAATCAGTGAAACCAAGACCATTACACTCACTAAGATAGTACAGGTAGGTTAGATCTTCTTTTTACTGCTCTATCTATTCTGTTTCACTTCTTTTGTATCTTTTGTCGTATATCGTATGTCGTAGATCATAAGTGCAGAACACTTACGATCTCAAAGTGTTGCCAATCCAAATGTATGTATGATGCCTAACGTATATGTTGTGTTGTAAATCCAAATGTATGTATGATGCCTAACGTATATGTTGTGTTGTAAATCCAAATGTATGTATGGTGCCTAACGTATATTCAGCTTGGATGCGCAACCTATTTGTACATTATTGTCTAATATAAAAATTATATAAATAAACCATTCTCTTTAGTTCACTAGCTAGCAATTTAGTATTTAATCTAGACTCTAGTCTAGTCTTGTCTAGATTCTAGAGAAACAAATGTGTGGCTAACCTAATTCGTACCTAACATTTATTATTCCCCAATAAAGAAATAACTCGAACCAAATTTAGGATAAAATAAATTCATATTTACTTTTCGGTTGCTATTACACGATATATATGGTGGCATGTCACGGAATTCTGTTTTGTTGTAACGTTTTGTTATGAGGGGTGAGCGGTGCCGATAAATCTATGATTTTGTGAATGTTATCAATGTAATATTTCGCGGTGCTATCGAATATTCATGCAGTGAAAGTATTGCGAGCCTTGAACTGTTGACACGGCCTCTGTATAAGTGGCCTTCTACGTTGGATGAGGGCGCCGTTGATATCGTATCATAGTTTGGTAAAAGTAATAGATTTTCTTTTGATCTTGTAGATGTATTGCTATGTTTAATTCCATTACAAATATACCAAGACGATAAGGTTTGACAGTGATATTTTTAACTGTTCTTCCTAAACCTACTTATGCCACTGCCTCATTTCATTAGGCAGTAAACCTATAATTAATGAGATTAAGAAGAATAAAAAAGAATAAATATATCCGGACAAGTTCACTCGCGGTGAATTAGACCCAAACTAAGTTCTAAGCTTGTATTATAGAATCTAACTCACTGATAATTAATGTGACCAACAAACAAATATATCTCGTAATTAACTGTAAATATAGAAGTAATTGATTATATTCCAGATATTAGCAAAGAGTCGAGCTGAGGTAAACTGCCAACGTCTAATCAACTGCCTCGTGACTGCGTACTCCCCCGAAGATAATTCCGACAACAACTCCAATGCAAGTAGTACGGGAAGCTTAGAGATATATCAGTGAGTACCGACTAAGACTGTCTATATTGTTGACTAGGTATATATTAGTGTCTGACCGTAATATTGAATATGTTTTCATATAGCAAGTAAATAATATTATAAATGCGAAAGTAACTCTTTGTCTGTCAGTCTGTCACGCTTTCACGCCAAAACTACTGAACCGATTTGAATGTTTGGTGCACAGTTAGTCCAGAGCAGGCCATCCCAGGGGATATAGGCTAATTTTTATCGCAAAAACAGGGTTGAAAGGGATTGAAAGAGGGGTTGAAAGGCTGTATGGAAGTGTGGTTATTTTAAAAACTACTAAAAAACTAGGACGGATTTGGATGATTTGGATGAAACTTTACAGTAGTTTTGTTATATATGCAGAATAACTCACTTGCCCCAATCCGACGTATCTATTTTTACTTACCATTGTAATTATCTATCTTGATATATTACTAATGGCACATTTTGAAAGTATTGTCTGCTGAAGTTAATCTGTTCGCTTTAAATAAAAAATTCAGATAAATCTCGTTTGACATCATATAAAAACGAGCCATGTTATTTTTAAATCGTTAAATCCTAGAATGAGAAAACACTTTTACTGAAAACTCTATCATAATTTAAAAAACATGTCTTTCCCAGTACTCTAACAAAACACATAACACCCCCCGCATCAGCACCCCGCGAGATGTCGGTCGAGAAACGTCGCGAAGCGTTTATAGAAAACAAGAAGAACAAGATGAAACAAGCGAAGAGCCTTATCGAGCTGAAGAACGACACCAACAAGAAACTGAACGACCTTCTCAGCGGACAGAACTCGGACACCGACGTGCCGTACACCTCGCTACTCACCAACGAGTGTCTGTTGGACAATATATTGAATAGTGACGGTAAGAGGGGGATGGGAACAGTTCAAGTTCGAACAAATCATATCTGTTATCTAAGAAGACAATTCCGTCTCTTTAGTATTAAAAAACAGGCGTTATGAGCCAAGGTTCTTCAATGTACCGCTCGTGGTGTAGTTAACTCATTGAGATTGTTAAGCAACGTGTAGGTCGGGGTACTTAGATGGGTGGCCGATAGTAGAATTTCTATCTGAGCGCTACCGTGCTTCGGAGGGCATGTTAAATTGTCGGTCCCGGTTATATCAATCGAAAGACTATGCCGGAGGCTTTTAGGCGGTCTAAAAACTCCACGCCAAGGTTGACCATTATCCTACTCCAACTAACTTAACCTTTTGTATGCCGGGATTAGAAACACAATAGAAAATCAATTGTGTCTGGCTTGGATCCGCGTTCCGGCATATGAGGGGTTAATGAAGCAAATGTCCTCCCTTAAAATATGGCTGTTTTGGGTGAGCCATTTTACCTAGCAGTGAGACAGTGAGGTTACTTTAAAAAGATGATTAGAAAATGTAATGTGAGCTAGATCCAAATCAGATTGATCATCAAGTAGTTTTGTCATTGGTCATCAAGTCATATCAAGTCGATGATGTATTTTCTTTGTAATGTTTCAGAAAACGTGAACGGAATTCTTCAAAGCGAAGAAATGTATATTGAAATCCTACTCGACACTGTTGCTAATTTATCACCCAATTTATTAGGACCCTTTGGAGTAAAGAAATTGAAATCAGGTAAGAGTACTCAATCAATTTGTTAGGGTTTAATTAGCTTTTACAGATATAAGATCAAATTATACATCAAAGCAGATATAAAATAAAATAAATAAATATACACGGGCAAATTCACACACGGTTAATTAGACCCAAACTAAGCTCTAAGCTTGTATTATAGAATCTAACTGATACTACTACTTATACATACACATATAGTTTATAAGGATATATAATTGACACCCAGACGTCGTCGCCAACAACTATGTCTTCTCATATTGTTGACTATTAACCTTTATATTTTTATACTTGCAGGTAGAATACAAGCGAGTAAAAAAGCAGCGCATAAAGTAACGGAGTATTACCAGAACATTCTGTGGGGCGACGTGGGCAGTTGTCTCGAACATATCGTCCTTTGGTGGTCGCCGTATCCTTTAGCTACCAGGTCAGTTCAATATAAAGCTGCAGAGTTTGTTTGTTTGTTAGAACGCGCTAATCTCAAGAACTACTTGCCCGATTTGAAAATATCTTTCAGTGTTGGATAGTCCACTTATCGAGGAAGGCAATTTTTCATCTCGAAATTCCTACGGGAACGGACACAACGCGGGTAAAACCACGGAGCGCTGCTAGTTGTAAATAAATATTATAACGATAATCACATGCAGCTATCGTATCAATGGTGCCAAAATAAAGTTTAATTAATAAATAAATAAATATAAATATACCTGGACAAATTCACACACGGTTAATTAGACCCAAAGTAAGCTCTAAGCTTGTGTTATGGAATCTAATTAACTGATACTACTACATATACATACACAAATACTTTATAAGAATATATAATTGACACCCAGACATCGTCGCCAACAACTATGTCTGCACATATTGTTGACTCCGGGCGGGAATCGAACCCGCAACCCCCGACACAGTAAGCGCTCTCACTGCCACTGTGCCAACGGGCTTGTCAAAATTATGTACCTACCTAATTATGTACCTACTCACTATAACTGATTCTGCTAGATTTATAGTTACATAGTAAGGAATAACTTGTAAGGATTGACTTAAAATACGTATGGCAGTGGCTATGTCTAGTTTATGTTGTACGAGGTTGATTGTTATGAGGTCATCTTTAATTTGTTTAAAAATAATTACCATCTTTTGTTATAGATCACCAAATTCAAGTCAAAATCTCAGAGAATGGCTGTTCCAAACTTTTAACGTTAACAGTAAGTATCAATGTAATGGTAATGTTCAAAAGGGTATTTCACCGTTATTTTATTCCTTCATCTTTTTATTTCGTATTCGTTTTTTTTATTCACCCATTTATTTATCACGCGTTAGAGACTAAAATCAACTTTTTTATATAGCTATTATTTCCAGAGTTACAGGTGGTCAAAGTTGCTGATTAGTGATTAGACAGAGACAGCACTACTAACTCTGTGACGTCACAAAGCTTGTAGCCCCGTAATCATCGTTTTGGAAGAAAGGGACAGGAGATAATCTTTCAAAGCTTATAATTTTTTTAATCGATTTTGATTGTGATTTCAGTTTTGATCATAATTTAAGTTATTTTACTAAATTCATCTCTGAAATTGTACACTTTTAATAACAGTGAAATACACTATTCTTTCGACTATTATTATAGTTTATTCTGAACTTTGCAATTTGTACATATTAATTAACATGTAAGAGTTTACTTACTGAAACATTATTGTTTGTTATGTTTCCAGACACGCCTGAATTAATTCTGTCTGCTTTGAGAATGTTGGCTGACTCATTAGGCTGCCATGTTACCACGACTTCGTGGGACAAACATTTCGGGTATATATTATACCTTCGTAATATCCTACTGATTATTATAAATGCGAAAGTTTGTGAGGATGGATGTATGTATGTTTGTTAATCTTTCAAGAAAAACGACTGGACGGATTGGGATAAAACTTTACAGTAATATATGTAGGTTATACTTCAGAATAATACCAGGGATACATTTTATCCCGAAATTCCCGCGGGAACGGGTACAACGTGGGTTATACCACGGGGTGCGGCTAGTCTTATTATATAGAAACACATTTATTTCAACAAAAATATTGTAATTAAGGTTATACTTAGACCCAGCAATGGACATAGATTAGACACGATAGGGTAGTGAATTTTTTTTAACATTCTTATTGAAATATTTTTCTAGCGCGACGCTAACGACCAATTTGAAACCCACGTCTCTGAAAGGACACCCAGACTTGTCTTTATTCGTCACTGAGGTATGTATTATTCTTTGTCTTTCATATTATCTTCTTTCCCGTCTCGTCTCGTGTTATGTTCGCGCTAATCTCAAAAACGATTGTGTAAAGGGGCCGAAACGTCCGATTAAATGTAGAATAAAAGCGAAGTGTAAACGTAAACGTAGTAAACTTAGTTTTAATTCAAAATGAGTAGATAGTGTTCGCATAAACTTAGAAAAGGTAGCTAGGTAAGGCTGTAATGTCCCACAGCTGGGCAAAGACCTCTTATCTCACTGAAGACATCTGTACAGTGAGGAGGATTAGGCATAATCACCACGCTTGCCAAATGCGGGTTGGTGCACGAACCCGAGCCATGTTTGAAAATTAGGAAACATGTTTTCGCCCGACCCGGGAATTGAATCCGAGACCTCAGTGTTGGCAAGCGAGTGCATATGAAACTAGACCACCGAGTGGACTTAAGAAACCAGTATTATTTCAGCGGTTGTTTGAACTTCTTCTTCATCGAGTGGATGGCCAACCTGACCAATCCTGGTGTCAGAGTTATTGAACCACCAAAGGCCTCTGACATGGCTCGTGTAACTACTATCCGTAGAAAGTAACTTAGCTTCCTCGTTTCTGTGTAGTGCACGGAGACGGGCGCGGACTTCGGGCTGATGCTGCAGGAGCTGGTGACGCTGAACAACCAGTGCGAGGTCACGTGGGACTACATGCTCGGCGCGCCCGTCGAGGACCTGCCTATCGTCGAGCAGATACCTATCCTCCACCGGCTGGGTCCGTGAGATACACATACAGCTTTAATATAAAAATGAATCGCTGAATGTTGCTAAGCGCTTAATTTCAGCACGACTGCACGGATAATTGTTTTTTTTTTGAGTTTTTGTATAAGAAAATAAGCAATAAAATATCGAAATTCCCACGGGAACAAGGGCTCTGCGGGCGAGACCGCAGGGCAAAGCTACTAATTAATATTATTCATAAATGCTTATTTACAGCATTTTAGCTATCAAATGGTTTGTCACTTTCTGACATACGCTATTTTCCGAAGAGCAAAAGAGACAAAGGTCTTTATAACAGTATTTTAGTTGCAGAGAGGCGGTAGGGGTTTAGAGGTTTAGCTTGGGGTAGCCTAGTTGAACTAAACAGAATGATGACACAGACTTGGAGGATTTCCATAACTTAGGAAACTTGGGGATCTGTGAACTTGGAAGAGATAATGGATGACTTTGAGGACTTTCTCAATTCGACCGTGTAAATGCCTTTTTTGTAATAATAATGTGAATCCTACGGCAACTTATTCCATTTTAAAAATTTCAGATCACTCTATACACACGTATCGTTTATGGTGCCTAGCTGAGACAAGACGACTAGCGAATCTATGGGAAATGGACGACTTCTTTAGAGTAGCACACAATGACATGCAGACGTGTATGGAACAATTACTTAACTTGAGATTTGCTGATCATACGGCGACAATCAAAACTGGTAATTAAAGTAACTAAAGTGTAAAATTTTATATTATGGCACCTAGTTCGTAAGTACCTATTGTGTTTGCAAACACCCTTGAGGGGTGTTACTTATGTGACTTAACTGCAAATAAAATATTTTGAATTTATATTTTATGTTACATTTTTTTATATTGTTTATTTTTGTCACAGGAAATATAGGTGTTCATGAAAACGTATGTGCGAAAACGAGAGAAAAACTAGTTTCAGAAGTGAAAGTCAATATACAGAAGTTAAAAGTAAGTTAAATTTTGTTAGAAATAGGATAGGATAAATTGTGATCTATAATGGGAAAGGGAACTGGTATAATGTGTGTGTGTTGTGTGGCCATCTGTACCCACGATACAAACAGACAAGAATTACATAAGCATTTCTTTTATTTATTCTTTTGATAGAATCTTTTAATATGTATTTTATTTTGGTTTAAGTACATAATTTATCTGAATTTTATTTATTTTTCAGGATGCGACTGAGGAGATAGTCTCTGTGTTATCGAGCGTGTGCTGGACGAGCAGCCTGGCGCACCTGACGATGATATTCCCGACCAACGCTGAGTGGCGGCGGGTGACTCGACCGCCTATACCGGACTTTTCCTTATATGTGCATGAATTTCTTGGTACGTACTAAAAGTAAAGTAAAGTATCTTGGTAAGTACTATGTAGTTAAATTCATACTCATTGTGTCATCTTTATGTCAAACTAATGCCTCAGGAGAATAATGGCGTGTCCACACATGTCGCGCAGTTTTTGATCGCGATTTAATACTGAAACAATTATTAAGCTGACAACGATGCGTAGAAAGGTCATAATCTCTGTCTGCACTCTTCAGATAGTTATTTCTAAGCTGTTTATTATATTCTCTGTCTCATTCACAGATAAAATGCTACTACCAGTTATAAGAGCGACGCAAGACTCAACCACATTGAATATGGTGTTGAGGATAATGTGCGAAGCTTGGTTACATCACATTTATGTAGCCAAAGTTAAATTCAGGTCAGTATAAGGTTCAAGTAATATTACTTAAATACTATAAGATATTACAACGAAGTAAAATATATCTTACAAAAATCCACCACTAATCAAAGTTGTCATAAGCACACTTACTGAGGTCACGAGCAGAATTATTGTTGTTAGTGATTTATTGACCATCAGTAAGAGAATAAGTTCTGTAATGCATTATTTTATTTTTCTAACATGTATATTTTGTTTTGATAGTAAAGATGCAGCGGTGCAATTGTTGGCTGATTTCAATGAAGTTAGAAATTGGTTGAACGAATGCAAACCACTGGCGACTGCAGCGAGGAAACAAATGCTGCAGAATGAAGTTTTAAGGTAGTGTATGAATTTGGTAATTTATGACCAGAATTCCGTGGTTACGAGTTTTTTGTGGTCGCTATTACACCCGTTGCGGTCACGAGCACACTTATCATGGTCACGAACAAAGTCGTCATGGTCACAAGCAAAATTCTAGTGGTCACGAGCACATTCATAGTCGTTATGAGCATAATCATCTTTCGGGAAATGTGTCAATGGATGCGCATTATACATTTTGAAAGTAAATCGGGATTCATCATTGTTTAACAAACCAAATATTTGTTTTCCAGACGATGTGAAGGCGTGGGAAGACTGTTGCTGCACGCGCCGGGAGACCTGATTTCAATGCAGGATTCTACGAGTCAGTCTGCTCAGCAACTACGTAAAAATGGTTAGTTGTAATGGATACAACAGATGTATATAGTAAGCGTGTTATCAACCGAGTCGTCGGGCCATAAACTTATTCTATGTCTATCTCGCTTCCACTTACGAGTCTTACTTATGGAGGCTTGCTCGATTACTCTTTAATATCACTGATACATTGAAGTGAATTTTTTTTGGAGCTGTTCAGAGCACCAACTGGCAGCATAATTTAGGGTGCGTTTCCATAGAAGCGAAGAGAAGCTCCATTGACCAATTACTGCGCATGGAAAATGTGAATAGCCCCGCCCAGCTCCGCTCGGCATTAATGGAAACGCCCCCTTAATCAAGGCTAACTTAATGAAACTGCTAGTATGAACACCTAATTAATTTAGCTGTATTGTTTTTCAGAAAGCGACGCCCCCGAACAGCTGATGCCAGCAGAAATGTACGTCCCGAATCAAAAGCAATGGCTGACATTACGAGCGAATAAAATGAAAGGCCCCTTAGCATTTACACTCTGTTGTATAGTTTTAAGCTAATGTTATGAATAAAAAACCTTTTTATGAAATCACAGTTATTTCATTTATGTATCTCCAGTACAGGGCTAAGTCTAAACTGATATCGTATAACCCACAGAGTTCTATGTAAAAAGTATAAACTTGTAATATCCCACAGCTGGGCAAAGCCACCGAGGCATCTCATTGAAGAAGAAAATTAGAAAATTTTAGAAATTACAATATTTGGTTATTTTGGCGCTAACTAAAAAAATTTTCGAGATGTTGCCATTTTTTATTCTTAGTTCGTGCTAAAATATAGTCTATGGGTTCTTTTCTTCTCCCGCGGACAACCGCGGATACCGATACGGATATCCAACACATCGCTTATCATAACACGATATCACGAGCCACGACACGTTGTTGACCTTACATAAGTAGTGAAAGTCACAGAAATATCCGGCACATAGTTAATATCCAAAGGTCAGTGACCTTCAAAAAAACTATCACATATGATGGAGAGGGTAGCCTTCCTGGGGGTGTATCCTCGTAGGGGGGTCCGAAAATTTTGTTATTTTTGCGCTAACTCCTATAGTTTTCGAGATATTACAGTTTTTAGTCATGGGGGCCTATTTAGATCGGCTATTCTAAAACTACAAGGAGGGGGTAGTCTTCCGGGGGGTGTATGCTCGTAGGGGTCCGAGAATTTGGTTATTTTTGCGCTAACTCCTCTAGTTTTCAAGATATTGCCAATTTTTAGTTCTTAGTTCGTGCTCAAATGTTGTCTACGGATTCTGTTATTCTCCCGCGGACTACCGCGGATACCGATACGGATATCCAACACATCGCTTATCATAACACGATATCACGAGCCACGACACGTTGTTGACCTTACATAAGTGGTGAATGTCACAGAAATATCCGGCACATAGTTAATATCCAAAGGTCAGTGACCTTCAAAAAAACTATCCCATATTGTGGAGGGGGTAGCCTTCCTGGGGGTGTATCGTCGTAGGGGGGTCCGAAAATTTGGTTATTTTTGCGCTAACTCTTATAGTTTTCGAGATATTGCAGTTTTTAGTGACGGGGGGCCTATTTAGATCGGCAAGTCTGTAACTACAATGGGGTAGTCTTACGGAGGTACATCCTCGTAGGGGGGTCCGAAAATTTTGTTATTTTTGCGCTTACTCCTATAGTTTTCGAGATATTGCAGTTTAGTCAGGGGGCCTATTTAGATCGGCAAATATAAAACTACATGAAGGAGGTAGTCTTACGGGGGGGGGTGTATCCTTGTAGGTGGGTTTGAAAATTCCATTATTTTGCACTTACTTCTAGTTTTCGAGATATTGCAATTTTCTATCACGGGGTGGGGGGTTGGTCTATTTACGTGAAACTACAAGAGATACGAAGATCTTAGGAACAATAATATCGATTTTAGTAACAAAACTAGATTTTTAAATACGCTTGATGCTCATGGAAATCGATCCGGGTAAATCTCTCTTAATTAGTTTTAATGAAAACAGTTTCTTTTTGTTAGACTTTTATTCTTAAGGGCTGTTCACATCCAGTACATTGAGGAATAAAAGCGGTCTAAACCGCTCATGATTTACAGATAAGATAAATATAGTCAAACTTACAATTAAACTCTAGAAATACATTCAAATTATAATTCATTTTCACCTACATGTCTACTATAAAAAACAAAACATTTTATAAACGTTATACCTACAAGCTAAGAACTAACTTCACTCTTCATCCGAGTCCGATTTCTTACACTTTTCCTTCAACTTATCGTAGGCATTGCTCCGAATCATTGCCGCTTTAGTTTTCTCCATTTCCTTGATCAAACTGTTCACTACAATGTTGGTAAGTTTCTCTGGCGGTAGAGATTCTGTATCACTGTCTAAGCCAGACTCTTCGTCGGAATCTTCCGATGATTTACACTCTACATCTGAAGACTGTCGTACTTCTTCAATATCTGAATTGTCGGATTGTTCGTCATCCTTGTCCAATCGGTAGGCTTTCGGCACTTTGTCTTCGCCTTTCTTCTTGATAGCCTGGTTGATGCTCTGCTTGTGATCACCTTTGCCTTTCTTCTTCTTCATACTCTTGGCAATAACGCGTTTTTGGTGGTCTAATTGCGGGAACAGTTCTGTGGAAGACATATGTATAGTTAAAATTAGTTGAGCTGTTGTTATGTTGTTAGAAATGTTTTATTACAGTATTTGAGTTATCATCCTTTACAGGTATTATCATATGGTTGCGAATGAAGGCTTTAGAGGTCTATTTAATATAATACTGTCTGCGGTCAATCTGCATTGATGGACATCGAGGTAATAATAGTAAGTCAAACAGTAGCATATTGCTCAATTTCAATAAGACTAGATTATGCAAATCTGGTGAAATGTAACTGACCGTGCGCGTTGGTGAGCGCGGTCTCGGCGGCGTTCATCTCGGCGTCCTGTATGGAGTGCCCGCGCGCGGCGGCCAGCCGGCGCCCGCGGAAGTACACGCCCACCGAGTACACGCGCGTGTTGGTGGGGCCCAGGCACTCGATCACCCTGCGGCGCGACCTCATTAGTGCACGCAACATCAATCATATACTACTACCTGGGACTACTACAACACATATCACAACTCAGAATGCGGTCTGCATGTTTTGCAAACGACAACCCCTATTGGAGCCTGCATAAAATGGAGATCCAAGTAATGGAACAATATGTGTACGCGACCTTACGGTTATCGTGAACCAAGTATAGTACGAATTGTTAAGTGGCTATTAGTGGACATTTATGTGAAAATCTGCCCGTGTATACATTTCATTGCACGTGACTCGATTAACCTAGAAATACATCAACTTATCATTTTTATTATCGAAAAATCGATTACTTGGAACTAAAGTTATATTTTACTTTACTTAACCTTTGTTGAAATGGCTTGAAATAGACGAAATGGACACATACCGAAACGACGAAGATAATAACAAATATACAGCAATGAGAGAACCTCTTCGGGATATTGATAGTCCTTTAAAACCCCAGTGTCCGAGTTTTGGCACAGTAAAAAGTGTTTTATCTATACTAATATTATAAAGCTGCAGAGTTTGTTTGTTTGAATGCGCTAATCTCGGGAACTACTGGTCTCGAAATTCCTACGGGTACGGGCACAACGCGGGTAAAACGGGTATTTTTTTGTTATAATAACATTATAAACTATTATCTACAATGCCACGAGTACTACAAGGACCCGTGTGTATAGTTTCAAATTACAATGTTAAGTTTCATTTTGCGTTTACAGTTTAAAGTGCGAAAATGAAAAAATCTGATATTCTGATAATCCTCATATAGTGCTGTATACGTACTTGTAAAGCGGTATATCGGGCTCGCCGCCCTCCATGGAGCGGAGGGTGAGACAGCACTGCTGCAACTTCGACTTCGGGTCGTTCCAGTCCTGGTTCATGATGAACTCTTGCAGCCGCGGGAACAGACACACGCTGCAGAATACTTGGCAGTATTCTAAGTTCTGGAATTGATATGGGAAATACAGAAAGTCATTTTAATTGGGAAGTTGTCTTAGATACAATTGAGTAAAAAAACGGAATATAAGATATGGTAACGTTGCTATTTGTACGAGATTTTTTACTTCGAGAATGAAATCTGCAATTAACAGCAAAATAAGCGCTTTATTGTGCAAATAGACTATCTTATCTTGGACTATGCAGTTACCGCAAAAGAATAAATTATACGATTATTGGCCACATTCGGCGTCCAACAGTAGGTGTCACGTTATTAGATGTAATGCTCTTGACCAAGTAGATTGAAAACAATTTAAACGGCGACCGTATTAGATAAGAGAATTACATACCTACTACTGTATCAAAGAGCTTATCAAATACAAGTTAAATTTGTTCAAAGTTTCAGAGTTGACAGAACCTCACCTTATCAATATACAAAGCTCCCAAGAAAGCTTCCAAGAGATCAGCTTTGTGTTTCTTCGTCGTTGGTTTCGCTTTGGGATTGTTGTAGATGGCGTAGGCGGACATGTTGAGGTCGTCGCACACCATCGATTGAGTGCGGTTGTTGACTAGTGATGAACGGAGCAACTGTAAGGATATTAAAATATGTTACAAATCATTGCGATGTAACACACAGTCGACGGACACACCCGGCGACCAAAGAGTTGGAATTAGTCTTAATGTCAGTCTAGCCGATTACAAACTTTTTAAACTCACACGATTTGCACTCATTATACTAAATGAAACGGGTCTGTATCGCGTTAGATAATTAAACGTATTTACTAAAATACGTACCCGACGTTTCGAGCGGATTACACCGCTCGTGGTCACGGGAGAACTGCTGTAGCTGTAGCCGATTACAGTAGCTGCGTTTTCTCAACAAACTCTTAACTTTACTTGACATTAATACTTTTCCGTTTTCCTCTTATCCTATATCCCATCAAATTGCGTCCCTCCCGCTTTGGAGGCTTAGGGCGTAGCTTACAAGCCAACGATACCTTTGCACACACTAGAATGTTCCACGTTAATTTCTAAAGAAGATATTGCTTCAATAAAATGTAGTGTTCTTACAAAATATTTATTCCTTTGAGAAACCTATCTACTAGTGTATTAAAGCTGGATCCGATTTGAACTATTATTTTTATTATAATAAATCACATTCAACGGGAAGGTTCTGGGCTGTTTTTCATTCCGGAATTCGCACGCAGGCGTGTAAAGGGGCGGTTCGTATAGTGTGGTATATCTGACCGAGAGGTGTCCCTCGTGGTGGTCGGGGAAGTGCCGGTACAGGTTGTCGGAGACGACGAGCTGCAGCACGGTGTCGCCGAGGAACTCGAGCCGCTGGTTGGAGCCCAGGGTCAGGTGTGTGAAGCCCACCGACCGGTCCGTGAACGCGCGCGCCAGCACGCGGATGTGCTTGAACTGCACGCCTGTACCACACAACACTCGGTGATCGATGACAGATGATCGGTGATCGATGACAGATGGTCAGAGATCGATGACAGATGATCGATGATCGATGACAGATGATCGCTGATCGATGACAGATGATCGGTGATCGATGAGAGGTGATCGCTGATCGATGACAGATTATCAGTGATCGATGACAGATGATCGGTGATCGATGACAGATGATCGGTGACCGATGACAGATGATCGGTGATCGATGACAGATAAGCGAACACCGATGATGAATTATCGGTGATCGATGACAGATGATCGGTGATCGATGAGACGTGATCGCTGATCGATGACAGATTATCAGTGATCGATGACAGATGATCGGTGATCGATGACAGATGATCGATGACAGATGATGATTGACGATTAATGGCAGATGATCAGTGATTGTTGAAAAAATTAAAATACACTTCTGATTGTGCTCTCGAGTGTATCAAATGCATCTCTATAGAATTACGAATGCGAACAAAGCTAGCAAGCGAGGTAGTAAATGTGTCATTAAATAATTTCCAACTAATATCATCACTCACCAATAGAGCCTTCAAACTCCGTCAACTTCTGTAAGAACTCAAAGTCTTTGATGTACTTTCTGTCGCCGAGCGGTTCTTGTTCTTGTAACGGGTGGAGTCTTTCTTTCATCCACACTTCGTACAGCTCGGGCTCGTTATGCCAGAGCGAGAGAGCGAATACGCGGTCGGCGACCTATGAGAGGAAATAATTAAATTATGTAATAGCCTCGCCTATTAATATTATAAAGCGATAAAATTTGTAAGTTTGTTTTTTGTTGGTATGTTCGAGTTAATCTCGGCAATTATTCGTCCGATTTGAATATTTCTTTTTGTAATAGATAGCCACATTCAACGGGTAGGCTATAGGCTATTTTTCATCCCGAAATTCCCATGGTAACAGGCACAACGCGGGTAAAACCGCGGGGCACTGCTTGTAGCTATATACAATGATTGGGAATACGTAACGTTAGTAAGTCCGTCAGTGCATACCTCGAGCCCCGCGTCGAGGAACAGCGCGCCCATGAGCGCCTCGAAGCAGTTGGCCATGGCGTGCTTCATCACCACGTCGCGGCACAGGTCCGACCCGTGCGCGTACAGCATGAACTGCTCCAGGTCTATGTTCTGCAACCACCATACAATTTAAACATACCAGTTTATTAAGCGAAAAAGCTACTTTCAACAAGGTTTTGTTTATGAAATCTTCTCTCTTTTCTTAAATGCGATCACTCTATAAGCATACCCTTCCATATATGGAAAGATTTTTCAAAATCACTTTCTATATTGTCTATTGCAAAACAAAAACTTACCTTAGCCAGCTGCGCTAAATGTTGATTCTGCACTATAGAAGCTCTGTAAGTAGCCAACCCACCCTCAGCCAATCCCGGGAACATTCTGAACAGATGTATTGAGGAGAGGAACTCGACCACCGCGTCTCCCAGGAATTCGAGTCGTTCGTTGTGTTTGATCTCGGATTCAGTTTCATTGTGTTTGCCGAACCGGGACATTATATTTATTAGGGTCACGATACCTGGAAGAATAAATATAGTGTGTCAGTACAAAGGTTTGAAATTTGATACTTATAGGTTTTTTTTGGGCGGGTACAGTTGAGTATTATATTTACAAGTTTACCGCTGCAAAAATCTGGAACAATCTACCACCCCCTTTAAGGAAGAGACTTAGTGAGAACACCTTTAAACGATTGTTTAAAGCAGCACTATTATCAAGACAGATAGCAGCGGAGAGCTTGAAGCATGCTCATAGAAAAATGCTAAATTTGGTAGACTACTTCATATTTAACCCGTAAGCAAAATAAAATAAATAAATTTAATTAAAATATCATAATAATATCACGTCAAACACACGCGCACGCGCACGCCTCACACACACACACACGCACACGCACACACACACAACACACACACACACACACACACACACACACACACACACACACACACACACACACACACACACACACACACACACACACACACACACACACACACACACACACACACGTCGGCTCATACCTTGTTTATTTGTATTGTTTTGTATTTAATGTTATGTTTTTATTATTAGTTACATGTTATAATACTTTAAGAAATTTTTATTTTATATAATGTCACCTATCCTATTACTGTATTCGCTCCTGCCCTCCACCTCAGGGAGCAGGCGGCATCTGAAAATCAGCGCTGCTCGGGGCTACCGTTCCGTACAGCACCAGCTGAGATGTAGCCTATTGCCTTGTAATATCTGTTTTTTTTTAAATTGTGGTCTTTTTGTAATTTTTTTTGTGTGGCAATAAATTTATTTTTTATTTTTATTTTTTATTTATTTATTATGGAAGGGATGAAATGCAGAAAAACAGTGTGACATCACAAATAAATAACTTAATGTTCTGATTAATAACGAATTGTGTTGATGAATACGCTGATATGTGTGATTCTTTCACAAAAACTCATTTTCGTACAAACCCGATCTAAAATTTACAAAGAGATATATTACCTATCCATCTAACCTAACACATATTCCAGTTTTTATACAAACAATCTCATCAGAACGAGCACAACAAGGGTCTAGCTACCGGTATGTGTATCTTATAGTGTATCTTATCTTAAGTTCTTAAGTTATAAGTGTATCTTATCTTAAGGGTAGGTAGTCCAACAAACCAACCTTTCTTCCTAGTATAATGTATCCTCCTATCACCATACTCCGGCTGCCTTATCCCACAGTTAGTCAAACTGTTCCTCGCATGGTCGGGATTAGTCCCAAAGTTCTCTCTATAAGAAGGGTGGGTCAAAGCCGTCTGAAGAAGTAACCTTTGTTTGAAGACGTAGCCGATTTTGTTCTCTAAGTTTTCGAGGGACTTGTGGAAACGTAGGTGTCTGACTAGCACAGGTATAAGCATGGCGTGCTGCGGACAAAAATAGGAAGAATTCGAAGACTCAATTGGACTAGTTATAAAAAATGTGGGTCTCCATATACATATACATAGCGAAAAAACATTACAATTGAAATTATAACCCACAGATTATTGTAGGTATATTTTAATAGATAAATCTTGTTAATTTCATAGGTTATATTTTTATGATCTTTGCCTTTGTGTCTTTCCACCATAGGTATGATATTATACGTTTGTGTCAAACATAGCATAGCCACGTAAAATGGCGATAGTATTATGCATTTATCAATGATAAGAAAGTTTAAATTTACCTGAACCACATCACACATGAGCCCCGTAGTGTGGAACCCTTCAGACGATATCGCGACAGTGACGTCTCTTTTCATCTTGCTCTGAGTCCTCATCTCTTGCAGTTTCGCCTCTTTCGCTGCCAACTTCTGTCGTTCTTTGTATGACGGCTTTGCCATGTTGGCGATCAAGTGGCGGTATTTGACGTAGTAACGCCAGGCTTTTTGGTATCTGCAAGTTTTTTATACACTCATAAACCCCGCGTAACCCTAGTAGTTTTGAGTGAACAAGTGCAGTTTTCAATCATCACATTAATCGTCCGGGTTTGGATGTCCCTGAGGGTTAGTTTATGTTAGTTGGTGTCGGATGTCACTCGAGTTCAGATGACACTCGGGGTTGGACCAAACTTCGGGATCGTATGATACCTGGGTTCGGATGAGATTCGGGATCATAAGACAGTGGGGGTTAGATGACACTCGGGATCAAATGACACAGTGGATCGGATGACACTGGGGAGCGGATGACCCTCAAGTTTGGATAAGACTTCTGTACTTACTCAGGATTCCCAGCGTAGCTCAACTGCGGCGGTCTGATACCGAAGTGCACGATTTCCGGGTAATAAGTCTTCATTAGTTCCTTGTCTTTCTCGGGGTCTATATTGTTTGGGGGACTCCGGTCCAGCTGATCCACTCTCACTGAGCAAGGCTTCTTGCCTGGGTATGTTACTATCATACCTGAGTAAAAAAACAATTTTATATTTAAAATAAAAGTGACCGAAGTGAGTTTTTACATGTGTGTCACTATTAACAGTTAGGTTTTGTAAACATGCGTTATTGAGGTATTCTACAATTCTTGTATTAACCTTTCAGTAGTATTTTATAATTGTTTTTTTAATGGGAATGTCATGTAGTTTTTAATTTAACATCGGGAAAGCTTCACCATCGTTACTTAGGCCTTACAAATTAAAACAACAACTACGAACAGAACTTACCTTTGATCCTATCCACGAACTTCTGCCACGTGTAATGGTCCATGCTATGTATGTCCTCTATTTTATCCGGTGGAATCAGTAAACCACTTTCGTCAATCAAGTACCTGATGACCTCACACATTGAGAGTACCTCACATCCCCCTTCAGCTAGATATCTCACGAATCGAGGCATGAAATGGAACTGGGAACAGCTGTCGTCTTTAGCTTTGCCGAGGTCTAAGTCGACTAGTTCTAGAAGCTCAGTGAAGAGGAAGTCCTCTGAAAATTATTGGATACTTAAGTATTCTAACTCACTGGGATACTTCAATAAAAATTGTTAATGTAAAAGTCTAAAAATGCTTGTCGATCATCATTAAGCGTAATCAATGCAGGTAACTTATACCTAAGCCATAATGAAATAGAAAGTAATATTTATTGGAAAGAAATAGCAGATATATAATTAATTTGATTTCATGAACAACGCACATTATCAAAATCTTTTCATAATGGGTTCTGATTGGTAGATTGAGCTATGCATACCTCTGTACATTCCGTGGAAAAGTGCTCTCACATCATTTTCCACCACAACCTTTTTCCTTCTAACTAAACCATAAACTTACCAAAATAATCCAACTCCTGCACAGTAAAGTTGTCGGGCGCGGGCTCCTCCACATAAAGTATAGTGTACTCGATATTGAACCGGATCACTTTGCACGTGGGCAGTTTGGCGAGTTTGTAGTGAGAGAACATCGAGAAACCAGAGAAAAGGAACTCGTGTTCGTCGTGCCCGATGATGGTGGGCGCCTTGATCAGGAAGTTGGTAGGGGGCGATACTGTTATTCTGTAAACAAACAAAAAATAATGGATTTTAAAACTAAAACATTCTCATTGAGTCCGGTCATCAACGGTCATGACTGAAAGGCTGCTCCGTAGCAGGATCAAGTTTTGTTACACGCTTCGTAGCGAAATCGCGAGTCCGTAGCCAATTTCGGAGCATAATCTCGAGTCCGTAACCAACTTCGTAGTAAGGTTGAGATTTGATAGGCAACTTCGTAGCAATGCAAAATCTCGATTTCGTAGCCATCTTCTAAGCCGTCCGTAACTTACTTACGAAGATAATATTACTACATAGTTTAAAACAAAGTCGCTTTCCGCTGTCTGTCTGTCCCTATTATGCTTAGATCTTTAAAACTACGCAACGGATTTTGATGTAGTTTTTTTTATAGATACGAGTGATTCAAAAGGTTTATAAGTATAAAAATTCCCGAAATTTCCACGAGAATAGTGTAATATATCTTTTTAATGTTTATTTTCACAATTAAGATTGCATAGGGCAACATTTTGTCATTATTATTATTGTTTTTCTTTGAATGTTGTACGTTCCTTTAAAAATGTCTCACACGGGAATTTAGTTTTAAGAACATTTTTTACGAATATTATTTGTGATGATATTGCTGGAATGTCTTAATAAATAAATAAATAAATAAAGAATAGGCGCAATGCGGGTAAAACCGCGGGGCACTGTTAGTAGAGAAGAAACTGTAACAATAGTTTTGTTACCTGTAATGGTACAGCCGCTGTATATTGCTCTGGTTGGGCACGCAGCGCGGGAAGGTGTTCTCCCCCGCGTACACGCCGTGCCGCATGCCGTGGCGGCGCGCGCGCACGCTGCAGCGGCACAGCGGGCCGCCGTTCATCTCGCCGGGGTTGTTGAACCTATCGACATATCACTTTGCTAAGGGTCCTAGATTTTAATACGCACTTACAATTCATTTGAAATCTACTATTAATACCTACTATGAATACTAAAGTTTGTAAAGGTGAATGTTTTTATTGTTTCACACAAAATTATTGAACGGATTTGGATGATAATTTATACAGAGGTAGATTCGACTCTGAAAGAACGTATAGTTTAGGTAAATTTTGATTTCGTAAAAAAAAAAAGTATAAAGTATTAGCCAGTAATGTCCCACAGCTGGGCAAAGGCCTCTCATCTCACTGAAGTTATCAGTACAGTGAGGAGGATTAGGCATAATCACCACGCTTGCCAAATGCGGGTTGGTGATCTCAAACTCGAGCTATGTTTTAAAAGGAAACATGTTTTCGCTCGACCCAGGAATTGAACCCGGGACCTCAGTCTTGGCAGGCGAGCGCACATACCACTAGACCACCGAGGCGTTACAATAATTAATTATTTAAAGTATTATATTTGATTAGTATTAGTATATTTGATTTCGTAATTACAACAAAATAGGGTACATTGAGGTTAAAACCCAGATTAACCGTTATTCTGTTCCTGTAGGAATTCCGGCTCGAAAGTTAGCTAGGTGTGTTGTCCTGACGTAGGTATAGAATATCAAAAATCCGTATACCCCATTTTGCGTGAATGAGTAACAACTATCAATCCATTCACCCATAAATCTATACTTGCTTCTCCAATAATAATTTTACAACAGATTCAAACATGTACCTGCTTTTGCATTTATTGTATACTTACCACATTTCAGGGTGTAGTCTCCTGGGATGGCTTTGTTTCCGTTGCAGCTCCAACATGATCCGGTCGGTGTATCCTTGAAGTCCTTCCTCATCGAAATCAGACTCTTCCGATGAAGCTTCTGATGAAGAGCTCTTATCGTCATCTGTAATAGAAATTATAATGTACAAATATAATATTTTTTATAAACACTCTAATATCTGAAACAACCTTTGGATTTGAAAAAGCGAGATCTTTTTTTATAACATGGAGCACGTAGTAAGATTCTACTTTCTCTTTTGATGCTTAAACAGCTATACCACGAAGCTAAAACAAAGAGGAGGTGTGGTAATTCAATTTCCCTATGAAACGACGCGTGATAGTTTGCGGGGTGAGGGGGCACTGAGGTGGTGTTAAGCTCCGCCCACTTCTCAATATTCCATCTATCGGCTAATAGCAAAACTACTAGTTTAGGTTGATGTTGATGTTACTACGTAGTTCAGCTACTTCACACTAGGTGTCAAAAGTCTTAATGTGATGGGACGTACTCAGAACTCAAAACTCAGCTTCAAAAAAATTTTATAGGGAAATAAATCAATAATAGGCCTTTTTTTGTCACTATGAAGTCCGCATCATTGAAATGGCAAGAACAAATTTTTGTGTATTTTGTTGGTGTCCAATCCGGTCTATTAAGTTTTGTAATCCATTGCTGTTTTAAATTATCGTCGGATGGAAATCTAAAACGAACATATAAAAATAATTAAAATTACTTTTAATTAAATTAGTTGGTAAAATTTTTAAAAAAATCTGAGTACGGCCCTGGATATTTCTGAAGTTTAAAATAGTTATTCTAGTTGACGATAGATGGCGGCCCATTAATAATATAATAATAAAAACTATAAAAGTACTGTTTTAGCTACTAAAAGGTATTTAGGACTAAGTGTATTTACGTATTATTATTACAATATAATACTGCAAAATTATACGTAAACTTATGTATTTTCTTCCGAAATGTGTCGCCATCTAGTGTCAAGTAGTAGAATTTTAACGCTGAAAGCTGAGAATGTTCTAGAACTTTTATATTTAATTGCGTATAAAATTACTTACACATGAAATGAGATGCCACTCATATTATCAGAACGTCTGTCTGAGTAACTTTGACATAGTAAAACACAACACTTCATCCTTTTCTTGTTAAAAACGCAAAAAACACACTTTTATTGCGAGTCTCGTCACATGTGCACCTGAGGAACGCTGATAGCATACTACAGCGTTCAGGTGGGCGGAGCCTAAGTGGCTCCGCCCACCATGATAACGTCAGGACCGAGTTGAATCCCAGTGCTACGTTGCTTAGGGCAACTCCTCTTTGTTCTAGCTTCGTGAGCTATACTAATTTTGAAACTTACATGAATGCGATTTGCAGACTTTAGTCTTGGCCTTTAATGGAGGCAGTTCATCAACCACTGGCCTCGCGTTACGGCCCCTCTGTATGAGTAGTTTGAAGAAACTGTCAACCAGTTTCTCCAACTTCTTCGTCTGCTGCACTCCTGCTCCTCCTTCCAACCTTTTGTAGTAAAGTTCTGCTGGAGAGCTTCGGTACCAAGACTTTGGTATCTGTAAACAATATAGTTTATTTTAATTTATTGTATTTTCATCATCCCTACCCATCAGGTTAGTTTATATGTGACGAATCATCAAACAAAATAAATCAATGTCGATGTAAAAGCAAGACTATGATAGCTTCATTTCTTTGCATCCAACCTAATAAAAGGCAAACTTACCAAAGATAAATCATTCTATAGAGAAAAACTTTGAGTGAGACTTAGGCTAAGTTCAGATGACCGCGCGGAGCCGCGCGTCGTCGTGTGGTATGGTAGGAGCATTCATATGACGCGCGTGCGGGCCATAGCGCGGCACCGTGCGTTCATGTAGACGACACTAGCTGTTTACTGCGATCTTGTACCGTGCCGTCGAAAGTTCCGCGCGGTCATCTGAACTAAGCCCTAAGGTTGTAATGATATCACAAAACAAAATGTTTTTCCAATACAAACACTTTACTTTGGATTTAAGAGGAAATAAGAAAAGAAGTCTTGAACTATACCAAACATCTAAATAAATATGTGTTACTTACATCATCATCATCAGACTGATGTTCTCTGGACCATTGCTCCATCTTTTCAATGAAATCTTCAGAAGTTCGGCAATAGTTCTTCCTGAAATATAGAAAAAAACATTGTTTGTAAGAATTATGTTGCCAAAGTTCAGTTTAGTCAGACATATTATTTAATTATTGTATAGCTAAAATCTGTACAATCCAAAGTGACAACCATAATAAATTCTTAAAAAAATATTACCTATATTCTTCTAGAATCTTCTCCCTATCTGTCAAAGGTTTCTTAGGCTCCAAATCCCGTCGTGAATATCTAGATGCCTCCATGGTGTGGCTGCGGCTACGTCTTCGAATCCTGCCTGGGGAATAGTGACTTCTTCTGCTTGGGGAGCGGTGTCTCCTCTCATATCGATCATAGCTTCTACTCAGAGACCTCCTGTCACTGTATCTGGAAGGACTGCGTCGTCTTTCATGCTCATACCTCCTCCTCTCACTCTCTCGTCTGTCATCATAGTGCCGGTCACGTGAGTATTTGTCTCTTTCTCGATATCTCTCAGAGTACCTTGATGGACTCCTTCTACTGCTGTGAACGGGACTACGGCTTCGGTATCTAAATCTGTCCCTATCTCTACTCTCTCTGTAATGTCTATCTCTATCAACCTCTCTCTTGGGAGAATATCTAGCATGCTTAGGAATTGGACCATCTGGCAAATATTTACTTTCCTTAGCTTCTCTGATACTTTCACAAGTAGAAGGTGTAGGCGATGTCTCAATTTTTATTGGTTTCTCTTCATTCCATGTTGTTGGTCTTGGACTTTCTGCATATGAGTGTCTGTAGTGCTCTTCGTATTGGTAGGGAGGAGGCGCCGCTGAGTGGCTCGGTGGAAAATAGGAGACATTGGGCGGTGGAGGATATCCGTGCATAGTCGGCGGATGAACGCTCAAAGGGTACGACGACATAGGTAAGTACGGGGACCCAGCACTTTCCCCCGGATTATACGGCATCTGAGGATACATTGGATGAGGGTAGTGGTGCGAATGTGGCTGGTAAGGGGGCGGAGGTCCTGGAGGTCCAGACATCGTCGGAGGCGGCATCTGATAGTTTCCAGGAGGGATGGACATTATAGATTTAACAACGTAGCAACACTCAAGACATGACCTGTAATTTCTTTACAATTCTCAGAATTCATCGAAATATTTATAATCAAACACGCCATGAATACTAATATGACAGCATTTTTCTTTAGAACAAAACTAGTTTGGTAGTAAATTTATAGTTTTAATTCCAAATAAACTCCTTGCGGCTGCATTTTTTTACGATATTTGTTTTTTTTTTTCATTTCAAGCGAATTACTTGATTTGCTAAATTTGACATATTTTCTTTCAGTTTGACAGTGACATTTGACGTCAGCCCCCATTTATTTTCCATTTTCCACAGAATATATTTGCTACATTCATAAAGTCCCAAGGGTCCCATTCTTTCATCCATAACAGGGATATAAGGTGTAAACTAGTTGCATTTGAATTGGTTCTCTCTCTTAATGTTATTAAAACAAATTGTAACGATTATATAAACTATTTTATTTAACTAATAAATACTAGACTAGAATTCACACTGATTTATGTAGCTCCAAATTATGACATATATTTTCGATTTTTGCACTTCCCAGGCATTCTCCATCTTTGTACAATACACCAAATTGGCCTTCAGTGATAGCTCTGAGACTATTTTTTAATATTATTGTGAGTCCTCCTGAATTTTTGACAACTTTACATGATGTTAGAGGTTTTGTATGTTGAAATCGGAAAAAACAATTGAGCACATTATTGTCTACTAGCTCCGGAGGTTCTTCGTTGATCCAATGAGGTTTGTGTGTAAAACAAATGTTGTTCCATAAGGCAGGATGTTTAGTTCCTGGTACCTGTATATAAACATTGTTGTAATTAATTAAAAGTTAAAAACATTAAATGATACTTGTTTTTAGATAGGAGATAAAAGAATTACCACATAAATGTTATTTGATTCTACATCTTTCTTGTAAATAAAATAAGCATCTTTCCAATTGGCTAGGCAACACCTTTGTCCAACTGTCCATTTATGTAGACCTTCATGTTCTCCGACTACTTTTCCTGATTCAATGTCTATGAATAATCCTTTTTTTATTTGAATGTACTGAAACAATGAGGATTATAAATTAAACATAATGAAAGAATTATAAACCAAAGCTTTTGTAAAATACAGAATAATTTTGAAAAACATACTTCGTCAATAAAGTCTTGAAATCTCTTTTTCCCAATAAAACATATTCCTGTGCTATCCTTCTTCTTTGCTACATTTATTAAGCCTTCCTTTTTGGCCAAATCCCTTACTTCACTCTTGAGAAGATCTGCTATAGGAAACATACATTTTCTCAGTGAAAACTGCTTCACTTGACACAGGAAGAATGTCTGGTCTTTATGTTTGTCCTTTGGCTGGAGTAGTCTTACACCTGTAACAAAATTTAAATCACAAGCTTGTTAAGTTACATAAGTCTTATAACTTACATGGAAGTCTGAGTTGTAATTTGGTGGGTACATTTTTAATTAAATTACCTTCATTGTCATTATATTTTTCTAGAAATGGTCCAAATGAAGTGCTAGCATAATGACCAGTGGCAATAGCGTCTGCCCCTACATTGTTCCTGCAATATTCGAAAAAACTATCAAATTTAATGTATCTATTGCACAATATATCAGGGTTCGGTGTCAATCCAGTCTCGTATTCCTTGAGTAAGACAGTAAAAACTTCGTTCCAGTATTGTTTTATGAAGTATACTCTACGCAGAGGGATATTCAGCTTACGGCAGACAAATGTGGCATCCTCAAAATCTTTTTCATCGGAACAAAAACCAGCTTCATAATTGCTATCCCAATTCCTCATAAATAAACCCTCAACTTGGAATCCTAGAATTAAAACATTAAAACTTGAATAATGTGTTTAGAGTGGGAACTCCTTGGGAACTCGATAAATATCCGAAATATTTATTACCGGCACGCTTGAGTAGTAAAGCAGCAACTGCACTATCTACTCCACCAGATATTCCCAAGGCAACTTTCTTGAATATCATATTATTTTGCAGCTTTTCATTGTTGCTTTACATTGTTTTTTGTATTATTTTTTAACTTACAAAATAATTGAAAATTAAATATTAATTTTAAAACGTAACCTATATGTCGTTGACAGGTCCCTAAACAGCCATAAATGACAGCTTCAGCTTGACACGGCGCGGCCTGCTTAAAATCACACAAAATATACCAGTACCACCATCCATAGAATATTAAAATTGCTCATTCCATGTACAGCAGAGAGCACCATAATGTGCAGCACTAACTAGGTGTGTAAGCACAGATCTTGTCCGAATTCTTTTGTATGCAATAACCTGTGGTCAACTCAACATGACAAGCAAAATTATTTTTGTTGATTGATAGAAAATGACAGTCTAGCAAAGTGGATTTACTTTACTACTGGTTTGATTTCTGTCTCAACTTGAAAAGGTTATTGTGATCGGTATTTTTGCAAATAATTTTATAATAAAGTCATCATTATGTCGAATATCAACTTACAATGTCTTTTGGGAATTCAGTGCAATGATTTCGTTATGATAGCGGCTGATCAAAGCACAGCGCACAGTATTATGCTCATGAAAGATGGTGAGTTTGCGGTTTTGTTTGATTGAAGTTAATTCTACTTCCCGGCTTGGATTTTGCGATGATTTATCTCGTAATTTACTTATTCTAGATGAGGAGAAGATCTATAAGATTTCGGATAGATTGGTAATGGGCGTCATCGGAGACCAAGGAGATACCAATCAATTTGCCGAATATATTGGTAAAAACATTCAGCTTTATAAAATGCGAAATGGTTACGAACTAGGACCTACTGCAGCTGCTAATTTTACTCGTCGTAACCTGGCCGATTACTTGAGAAGCCGCGTAAGTTCATCCATCTACTTATAAATAAAGTACTAGTTTTAGAAAATGATAACCTGTGCCAACTTGAATACTCTCCTTACAGACCCCATACTTTGTGAACTTGTTGTTGGGTGGCTATGACAAGGAAAATGGCCCTGAACTGTACTTCATGGACTACTTGGCATCAAGTGTGAAAGTGCCATTCGCTGCTCATGGTTTTGGTGGATACCTCAGCTTGAGTATCATGGACCGCTATCATAGAAAAGGTAATAGAAATGATCAAAATGCAATTCTATAAGCATTTCAAGATAATCTATACACTAAACATAACATTACTTTCTTATTTTTCAGATGCTACTGAACAAGAAGCGTACAAGATACTGCAAAAGTGTGTAACAGAGGTCCACAAAAGATTGTTTGTGAGCCTCCCTAACTTCCAGGTGACTGTGATCAACAGAGATGGAATCAAAGCACTGCCTGTTATCAACTCTGCTTCTCTAAAGTAATTTTGTTTAATTAATAAAGATTTTTTCTAAAATTAATCATGTTTTATTTGTAGAATTATTTATAAAATATATTTCTTATAGAATATTAGATAATTATGTTATTCAAAGTATTCAACCGCCGGCTTTATTTCTGTCTGGACTTGAAGTAACATCGGGGCCCCCTTGGCTCTCTGATTGTGAATTATTTTGATTATCATTATCACCACCATTGTCTCCTTCATTATCTGATTGGTCTGAAACAGGTCATAAAAGATGTTTTCCCCAAATAACAATTATGGTACTTTTGTCACCAACTGTAAAAAAATAGATGATGTAATTTTTATGTAAAAGTAAAATAGTTTCTATACAAGCAGTGACCTCCAGTTTTACCTACATTGTTTCCATGTTTGAGTATAGTGCGCTTAAACAAACTAACTATTAAGACTAATCAGCACCACTAGTTACCTTTCTTTTCAGCTGGCATATCTTCTGTCCTATTAGCAACTTGGAAATGATATTCCAATTCATCAAAGTCAAACACTTGATCGGTTGGCAGCAAGCATGGTAGGTAGGCCGGGAATGTTGGCTTGCATGCTATTACTGAAACAAATTAATAACATGGTTTTATATTATATATTCTTATAAAGTATTTGTGTATGTATAAGTAATAGTATCAGTTTGTAAGATTCCATAATACAAGGAGTATATTATTATATTAAAACTTATTCCTATCATAAAACATCAAAATTAATTCATTATCTTATTTTTATTAGTGACCCAAAATCAAGGCTAAGCAAAAGAGTAACTAAGGTAAAGGCTATGTTCTTCTAGTGCAAGTAGAGCATGCCCTATTCTAATGCAAGTAGTTTTCTCTGGGGCCAAGGGTTGATGATTTTTAGGACTTATATTTTTATTTCATACATACATGGAAACACCTGATTGTCTTCAGTGTTGAATAAGTTATGTGTTTCACTTGTCTTCGCGAGGAACTTAGTTAGAGCTCTTTCTATGTCCCTTTTCTGTGTTGCAGCCTTCTCTCTAATAGCTTCATACTCAGTAACTGGTTGTTTGTGAGTCTAAAACAATATGATGTAAAAATTTTATTGAAATATATTCAAATATTGTTTAAAAATCTTAAAAATGTAGTAATGTTTTTTTATTTATATTTTGTGTATAATGCTAATCTCAAAGCCTATATTGAAAAAACTGTCCAACACTTTGCATCATTAATTTAATGACACATTCAGGGAAATGCAAAAGATAATAAATAGTTTTTTAAATATGTCAAATGACTGTTCAAAGTTAATATAAATAAGATAAATAAATGTACCCAGAAAAATTCATACCCAAATGATCAAAGAAACCGTGTAACATATTCAATACTTACTGGAGTCCTAATATAAGCATGAGGGTCAGGTAAGGGAGGCAAGTGGAATGGTATATGAGGTGCTGCTTTGGCCTTCGATCCTGCCGAGAGCATGGCTGGGGTCCTCGGAGCTGGGGCCTGTTGTGGAGGCTGAATCACATGACGATTCGGACGGACTGCATATTGTTCTATGCCTTGCAGACTTATACCTGGGATATGATAGTAACAGTTTCAGAGATTCACACATTTTGAAATATTGTCTATTTTATAACATTATGAAGTATTACTAATACAATATAAACAATGAGTAGTACTTTGGTTTAAACTTGATAATATCCCCAAGTACCGGTCAGATTGAAAATAATCTTTTTGTGTATATTGAACACAAACAAAACATTGAATGCTTTCATCTCAAAATCCCCCAAAGCATAATTTAACTAAGATTATTGAACCCATAATTCAATGTTTATAAAATCACAGGGGTTTGCTGTTAAATAAAAAGTAGATAGGTGTTCAAAATTCTAAATTTCTTACCCATATTGATAATAGCCATGACAACATCTCCGAGGACAGGTTCTACTCGTCCGGACAACTCACAGAAACCTTTTGCTGAATTGCCAACTTCTACTAGAACTGAAAATAAGAAAGATGTTCAATTAAGCCTCTATATTTAAAAAAATCAGGGCAATTTTCAAATATTTTTGGACTTTATACAAGTAAAAACTTTGAAGTTTAGGCGAATGAAGATAAGAACTGTGAAGAACTGTGAAGAAAATAAACGTTTTTATCACAGTAGATAAAAACGTTTATTTTCTTTGCCTCTACTGTTTGGTACTACCCAGTAGCACTACCTGGTCCAATCCAGAAGTTATATGTCCGTGATACAACTGGCTAACTTAATTCTAAGCTTATTAATCATATTCTCTGTCAGTACTTACAACATTGGAGCATTTCTGTTAATGTCTCAAGAGAAACTCTGTCGGCAGAATCAAAGCCAGTTTCTATTAAAACAGTAGACACAGCAATGTTCAGAATCCTACGTCGAGCATCTGAAGCACTTTCTACCTTTTCTACACTCTCAGACATTGTAATTTATTAAGGTTTTAAAGTTATTATATGAACACCTGACTTTAAACATTCATATAAATCAACAAAACAATTTGGAGCTGAAGACAAAGCAATTAACAATTACTATTTAATAATCTTTTGATCGGCACTAACTAACTAAACAAAATTAAGTTCAAAATTAATAACTATTTCGATTTGTATTCCCTTTTCTTTTAAGTTTTTTTGGTGTTCACTGGTGTTCACTTTACATTACAACACACAACAAAATATCGCCAGCAAGCAAGCAAACGACCAACGACGACGTCCAACCACAGACCACGAATGCAACATTGAGCAATTTGGGATTTGAGGTGGATTTGAGCAAGCAAGCACATAATAAGTCCATGGCAAGCACAAGTTTGTCTTTTAGAGTGTTGTTATGTTGTTATTGTTGTTTGAATCAAACATTTTTTGTTGAAGTTTGATGATTTGTGGCACAGACCGGGAAACAAATTTGTGGGTTTGAAAAAAAAGTAAAAACTAACGAGATTTTTTGTTGTTATTGTCATTGTTTCTGTTATGCCAGTGTCAGTGACAACTCAAATAAATGTCACGACACGAAATAAATTCATTCATTGTGTCATTCATGTTCGTCTCGTCTGGTCTGTGATGTTCGAGTTCGATTCGTGAAATTCTATGATTTCTACATCCTACGAGTGCTACGAATCATTATTATAATTGGTCACATTACAAGTATTAATTTACCTTCTTGAGATTACCATCCGTTCCAGGACAATTTATGTGAAGTGCGTGTAAATAAGACGTAAAATAAATTGTATACAGGGTGGAGTAAAATTCACCACGAAAGTACCACAAAGTCAACGTATTATTGGATTCCAATTCAAGTGAAATCGGTTTGTTAAGTTATTAGCTATGTTATGAGTTTTCCATTAATCAGTTGAAATAAAACATTTATAAGCATTAAATGATAATAAATTGATTGTAACCTGGGCAAGTTGACATCAACCATTTAATTTAAGTTAGTGTTCAGTGAACAATATTGTTTAATTCATTGTACTTTCTAAAGGTGCCACAATCATAGATTCCATATATAAAAGAATATACTGAACATTAAATTATATTTTCCAGCTTCTACAACAGCAAAATGGTGAAAGTATATGCTGTGGTGGTTCTCTACAAAGGAGTTACTAATGTCACTATTCTCAAGGCTGCATATGATTTACAAAGCTTCAGTTTCTTTCAACGATCTTCTGTGCAAGAATTCATGACATTTGTCAGTAAGACAATGGTGGAGAGGACACAGATTGCTTCAAGACAATCTGTTAAAGAAGGCGAGTACATGTTACAAGTTTATGTGAGATCTGACAACTTGGCGGGGGTCCTGATCACTGACCACGAGTACCCCAACCGAGTGGCCCACACTCTCATTACAAAAACGTTAGATGACTTTAGTGCGGCAATACCAGCAAGTGTTTGGGCCACAGGCAATGAAAACTCCATAGACTACCATGCATTGCCTCAATATTTGGCCAAGTATCAAAACCCCAAAGAAGCAGATGCATTAACAAAGATACAAACTGATTTGGACGAGACTAAGATCATTCTACATGACACAATCAAAGCAGTTTTAGATAGAGGCGAAAAATTGGATGATCTAGTAGCTAAATCTGATAGTTTATCATCTCACAGCAAAGCATTTTATAAGACCGCTCGGAAGACCAACAGCTGTTGTAACTTCTGAGCCCTTTGACTTGTAATCTGGCCATAATTGTTATTAGGTGTTGTACATCACATAAACTTACAAACATTTAATGTGCTGAGTAGAATTGAACCAAAATAGCCCTGTTTCATAGATAGCTAGAATGTTAGCAATACAATCAAAATAAGAATAGGTATGAATTCTCCATAAGACTTGACTAAGCTATAACTTGGTTTAACCCCTCATATGCCGGAATGCGGATCCAAGCCAGACACAATTGATTTTCTATTGTTTCTGGTATCCCGGCAAACAAAAGGTTAAACATTATGTAATATGAGAATTGAGAATGTGTGCAAAACTTGTGTTAAAGAACCACTCAATATATAATCCTACCCAAAGTCTGTCCTATGGCATGATCACATGGTAGCTACCACTTTAGTACAATTTGAATTTCCTGATTACTATTCTTTCAACATGAAATCTTTATGAGTCATACTACATTTCAAAGACTATATATTATAAATAGTCGCTGAGCACACATATTATGAATAAATATTAATCTAACTAAATGATAAAAACTTGTTTATTAAACATGCTTTACTAAAAGCTAGGCAAAGTATTGAACAAATATAATTGTTATAAAACTACCCCTGTTACTACTGAGTCTCATTATTGAATGAATAGATTGAATTTTTTAACAGTAAATAACCAAAATATGTACAGGACTAACTAATATTCACACATGAATAGTTGGACTCAAACTAAGCTCTTAGCTTGTATTATTAAAGCTAAATAACTGATACTGAGAATATGATTGATACTGATACATCACAGAATGTTAGTTATTCTATTATTTAATGTTATTGTGGCCTATATTCGATGTTGTCTTTATGTCATGTGTAACATACACATAGTATTTGTATTACAAACCTATATATTTTATTTAGCAATGATTATATGATTGCATGGGTGTTCAATTACTGCTAAAACATTGCATAAGTTTTGTTAATAAAATGATTTTGCCGGTCTTTCTATTGTACTTTCTAATATTTACTTTAATAGTATGATTTTGTAAATATTATTAGGGTTGTTTAACTTCTATATACTTTATTTTTACCATTTAATTTAAGATATTGATAGGAAAAGACCATTTTGTTAGCTGTACTCATCATTCCTGGGTATTTAACTTTATATATACATTTTTTACATTAAGTTGGTTTATATTCTATGTTTTTGGCTTTAATTTGTAACTGATTGTTTAGTAATAAATCAGTATTAAAAGTCATGAGCAATAACTTTGTTTGTAGTTACTGTTTTCAAGTAAAATGTTTGAATAAAATTAAGAGTGATGTTGTTAAGCATACTAAATTATTATGCCGTGGATTGTAAACATTGATTGATACTGTAATGTCATAAACAAACCACTTACCCCTGTTTTACCCCCTTTTGACTCAAGTGCGGTGGTTACGACTAGTTTAATGATTATTAATTTAACGATTTTTACACCTTATTCGAATGCCAAATTTTAAATTGGGTATGTCTGAAAACCAATATTAATAAACTTAATCTATTTGATTTATTCAGACTACGATTGGATACAAAATGAGGGGAAGTGATTGTAAAGATATTTTGATGTTTATTGTATTGTATAGTGAATGTTAAATTAAATGCTTTTCGACATTTTGGTCAATAAAATATATAATCGATATTGATGTTACAGGGGTTTTAATTTGGATTTTCCCTTATTCTATATTTCTGCTACTATTAGCCTGTATCATCCCATCGTTGGGCAAAGGCCTCCCCCGATTTCCACCACCCTTCTCTTATTTTATATTATAACTAAATTTTGTGAAAATGCTCCGAATACCTACTTATATCTACACTTAATCACCTGATTTTTAATGTTTCTTTAAAATAACTATTGGGTCAGTTTATCAAACCAATTAGTTTTAGATATGATCATAATCTTGATTGTAAATATAAAATGATAAGCTTGTATTGCAGATAATGTATTTTATGCTTGACCCTTCTCTTATCTATATTTGGCCACGCTCATTAAGAGGAACCATGTAGAGTTTGTGCCGAAAGTCGATGATTACTCATCGTTAAGCAATTTGCAGTTCAGGCACTACTGGGATGGTTGACCGAAAATGACTTATCTATTAGAGCGGTTCCGTGCTTCGGAGGGCATGTTAAATTATCATCTAAGTTGTTCCAATGGATAGATCATATCGAAGGCCTTTTACCGGTTTAAAAACTAAGCACACAGCCACTTACCTACACGAATTTAAACGAAAGGATTACCTACTTATGTACTTACCATGTATATATTATATAGTTTAACTACTTGCTCTTCTCTTAAGCACATGAAACAGACCGATCTTCTCACAATTTTCTTAGATTGGAAAGTGTTGCTATTAAAATTCTCTTTTATTAGGGTTCATCCAAATAAAACAAAAGACTGAAATAAAAATACATATATTAATTACATCAATATTAAATTACAGCCAACATAACTATGTAGGTTACAATAATAAAAAATATACCTATATAATTTCCATTGAAACAAAATAAATAATAAAAACAAGGTATTTTTCCTTAGAAGTAAAACCTAATTTCTAAAAACCATTGACTATAAATAGGGTTTGCGATCGCGGAGTACCAGGTAACATTAAAACAATCCACCTACAAGCAAGGGAGAGCTCACTTACTGTAAATAGTAATTATTATGGAATTTATTCATTTAATCTACTAATATTACAATTATTAGTGAGAGTTTGATCGTCGACTCGGATAATGCACTAAAATGCGGGTACTTATATCAAACAAACCGCACAAACGAACATTCAGAAGTTTTTATAAATTTAACTGGTGGTACCAAAATATTTTCCATCTGGTTTTCGTTCGTTTTAATAGGATCAAAATCTTTGTGCATTATCAGAATCCATAATCAATATCAACCCTATATTAGTAACCTAAAGAAAGGAAATGTAGGTACCTATTACCAAGTAATAGAAATTGCAGATTTTTTGGCATTAAGCAATGAAATGAAGGAAAGGAAATAAGCTTTGGAATAGACACCAATGGTATTATGAGGGTAGATTTGGAAGTTTAAATATGGGTACTTGCACAACACAACTGTCCTCAGTTGTAGTTTATTTTAGAAAACTACTAAATGTAATTTGGTTTCTACCGAAAAGGTAATTTTTTGTAAAAAAATTATACCCAACTACCCTCAATTCATACCACTGGAAAGAATAAATACAATAGTACAGAATAAAATACGCACTAAACAAATCAAAAGTATGGTATTTACAACAAAAATAACATGAAAAAGAATGATAGAAAAACCCAATAGAGATATTGTAGGAAATGTTAGTAGAAAGTGATTTACTTCTGCAAATGTATAAATGCCCATACAATGATAAACGTTACGTCGCTCCTCTGTAGGTCTCTAATGATAAAGAGAACTGTTATTTATTACCTACAATATATCTATTTTTATGTTTTCATAACGTTTATTTTTCGTTACATCTATGCACTAATGTTATATTTAAAATATGTTACAGTGTTCCCATTGTTTAATAATTTTGACAATTTGAAAAATCTGTAAAATTATTTCATTTCGAAACCGTTTTCTTTCCGTAAACTTTCAGTCTTCCAGAAAAAGTGTTAAAAATATTGATAATGCCAGATAGTTCAATTCCTTTCTAATGGGATGCTCAGTTTGATTAGGTTCAAAATTAAACTGTATAAGGGTGCGTTTCCATTGAACCGGAGCGGAGCTCAGTTGACCAATTACAACGTATTACGGAAATATTTTGACAATGTTAACGTGTTATTTGACAATTTCAATACGTTATAATTGGTCGATTGGGCTCCGTACAGCTCCTCTCCGCTTCAATGAGACCATACCCTTCATTGCATTCTTAGTGCATTCTAACTGTAACATGAATCTTACAACAATCAAATTAATTATCAAGAGTAAGGGTGTGTTTCTATTGGAGCTGTACGAAGCGCAATTGGCCAATCACAACGCTTCGAAATTGTCAAACAAGGAATTGACATTGTCATTGTCCGATTGAGCTTCGCACAGCTCCCTTACACACCCTTGCCTCTTTAAACAGTACCCAGTAGGTACGATATAAAATTGTGATCATGATATCCTTAAACTAAAATGTCTAGATTCTAAGAATCTTAGTTAACTTAAAATAATAATGGTTCATTGGATACGTTACAATACAATAATAATATTAAAACACTTGTTGTAAAATGCTTCGATTGTGATGATGATGTGTTGATGTGCGATATACACGATACAGAGATCCATTTTATTGTAAACGTACCACCGACAGCGCCCAAACAACATAAACAATAATTTATCATAGACTCTACTTGACAACAATGTAACAGTTAAAATAATTGTGGTTATCATTATAAATGCCATTTCATATCCGCGTAGCCAAATCAGAACTTAACGTTAGGTATCGGCCGCACAAACGTTACCGGAACTTCGTCTTAGCACACTCCTCGCAGCTTCTACTGAAGACAATAAATATTAAATAGGACCTTCTCCTATTCTGCAGCAAAAGGGAAATTATAGGTATCTATTTCTAGATTAATAATTATGCATCCGTCATCACACATAACTCCCTTACAACTACTTACACGATAAAAGGCATCCTTTCATAAATATTCGTTTTAAAATAAAACGAATATAGCAAATCACTGTAAAATCTTAATAGAAATAAAATCTCTACTACAAATCACGAAACGAGCAACAAAACTTTATCGGCGAATACTAAACACGACGATTATGTTTATATTCCACATAAAATGGCCTTCACACATTCTACTTGCACCAGGGAATTTTTGTACTAATTTGGGATCGAGGGTGACACTACGTTTGATTAAAATACACTTCGTCCGAGCGACGCGTGAGTAGTTTCACCGCGAAGTACCACCGGGTGGCATTCAGTCGTAATCCTTTGATTGAGGCAGATCTTGTGAGAGTATTCCAGCGGCGTGGTGGTGGGCGTTCATTTGTTGGGCACGTGTATCTTCTTGGACCTGAAGTCGTAGATCTTGCGGCAGAAGAGCACGAGCTCGGGCGACACCGCCGGCGGCAGCTTCGAGTCGTTGGGCGCGAACAGCGGGTTCACCTCGCCCGCCGGCAGCGGCGGCACGATCGTCGGCGTTATCGTCACTCCTTCTTCGGCTGCTTTTAGCCGTTTCCTGTACCTGGAATAGAAAAATGTACTTTTGTTAGGTATGTGAACTCTACCGGAGTGAGCGCCAGGGAAAACCAGCCGACCTGCAGGAAGCAGCGAGCCACATTAAGGCTCTCGTCAGGTTCCTGGAGGACTTAAACTGGCAGTAGAGTGGTCGACCCCTCCTTCCCACCAACATACGCAAAATAGGCGCACCAAGGACGCCTGATTGTGGAAATTCCCGCAGGAACGGGTACAACGCGGGTAACACTGCGGAGCGCGGCTAGTTATATGTTTACGTGTATCTAGTTTGATCGTTACCGGCAATACTCGTTGAAGGTGAGCACGTAGCACTTGTCCTCGATGCAGGCGACGGAGTTGGCGTCGCGGTGGCGCGACGCGAACACCTCGTCCGGCGCGTCGGCCGGCGCGCGCCCGCGCTCCGTGTGCTCGGGCCGGTAGTACCACACCAGCGACACCATCATCTCGCCTGCGACAACAACAACATAATACATATAAGCGACTCTTTTTGAAGAAAATAATAATTTATTATAACTATTTCTAAAATCATGGCTAAAAATATTCTCGCTCTCTTCTACAAGCAGTTTTTTTGCGATATATACCTAATAAGAAACTGTCGTTGCGTTGGTCTTCTATCGACACCCTGTCCATTGTACTAATATCTCCAGCGAAAAGAGTGGTCTTTGGGACCCTTCAGAGACATTATCCGCTAATAGTTGACGTAATGAACGTACCGTCCTCCGGGTTCTCCCACAAGCTGGCGACGCGCGCCACGAAGGGCTGCGCGCGCGCGACGGAGGCGCGCAGCAGCACGCAGTCGCCGCGCGACACGCGGTCGCCGCTCGCGTGCGACATGCGCGGCCAGCAGCGCGCCACGCGGTCCAGCCGGGAGTCGTTCTGCGGGGGCAAGCCGGAGGCATGTCAATACGTACCCATACATCACCTGAGATATTATAAGATTTCCAAGCAAAGACATGTTTTTATGAAAACTACCACTTTATTTGAATCTGTTAGAAACGGGACCGATCTGGAAACATAGGGACCTTCATATACCTCTTCGAAATCAGTTCATTAAAATCCTTTTTCGAAGGCGGTTAAAAAGATAAGCTCATCAAGTTATAAGTGGACTTACATTTAGGTAGACTTTAGAGAGGTAGTGTTCTCCGTCCCAGTTCCAGCCGTTGCTCCAGCGCGGCGGCGCGCGCGGCTCGAGCGCGGGCGGCGCGGCGGGCGCGAGGCGGCGGCGCGCGCGGCCCCGCCCGCGGCGGCGCGCCGCGCCCGCCCCGCACGCCTCCTCCACCACCAGCGTCGCCTCGTCCGTCTTGATGGCCGGCCTCTTCGACACCAACAGCTTCACCACCTTCTCCACGTTCTTCGCCTTCATCTCCCCGTTGGTCAACTTGCATCGCTTCGCCTTCGCCCCTTCTGTTAGACGTTTCTCTGCTTCTTTCGTCCTATCGTTTTCTACGTCCTGTTCTGTCTTTTGAGATTCTGTTGGTTCAGGGTTAGCAGGCACGTCTAAAAGTTTCGGTTTTGCGATAAATTTAATTGATTGAAGCGTGTCTTGAGCTATTGTGCTATCGGTACAAACTTCAATTGGATTGTCTTTTGTAGCATCTGGCTTCTCTTCGTTGCCATTAATGGCAGGTTTAGGTACTTCTTGTACCTCAAATATATTTTCTATTTCTTTGTCTTCTGTTAATGCGCAATCATTTATCGCCGTCCGGTCCGGTAATACCGGTTTCACGGTGGGTGGCTTTAATACTGATTTTTGAGTGTGTGTTACCTTAGAGTCTACCTTTTCAAGTTTACAAGCATTCTTGCTGGCCAGCTTTTTGCCTATTAATTGGCTCACAGCAGCAATTGTTTTTGGTCGGACGCCGTTGGTGTTTGTATTGTCAACGATGTTATTGTTAATGTTTAACATTTTCTTTGTACAATTTTGTGCAATGTTTTCACTTGGCAAAAATAATTCAGCAGGACTTATCTCTTTATCTGATGAATACCCTTTGGAATCAGCTCGATCAATACTGTTTTTTCTTATTAAGTTGTCAAGCAACAGAGCGCTTTTGTTTTTTGGTTTTTGAGAAAGATCCTCTATATCTTTGATTGCAGGAATCCCATTTATAACAGGAATTGCATCACCTACTCTAGGATTTTCAGCGCACGCTGATTCAACTAAAACTTTCTTAGCTCGAGGTCCACTTGAAGTGTTTTCTAGTTTTCTTTTAACAGGTTTCTTCTCAGTCGCCTGAGATTTTGGCGATTTGGGAGTCTTTTTAGGTTGCGACGATCTTTTCTTTGGCTCCTTAGAAATAGTTTCTACTCGAGCTGACTCAGGTTGGTCGCCTGAGACTTTTCTTCTCTTAACCAGCTTCACGTGCTCACCGATTCCATTGGTTTTACATCCCTCCTCTAATTGAGTGTCTTTCATGTCAATTTCTAAATTGGGCCTAGAATATCTCCGTTTCACAGCTTTGCTCGTATCTATCGTCGCATCGGAGGCCATCGTCGTGGAGTTGTGTTCCTTCAGCGCCTGCGCTTCAGGTTTCCGAGCCGTTGCGAAAGTAGGACCTTCGTTTTCCTTTTTGATATCGACTAGGGGAGTGGACCGTTCGTCGGAAGATGAGAGATCAATGGGGACACAGATCGGTGGTGATATTGCTAGGACGTCGTCGTCGGCGTCGCTGTGGTGCGCGAGCGCGGGCTGCGGGACCGACAGCAGGAGGCCCGTGTCGTCCCCGGCGAGCGAGCGGCGGGCCATCGCCTTCCCGAGGCGCGCGCGCCGCGGGGCCGACGTGGGGGGCTGCGGCGCGCACGCGCCCGCCGAGCCGCGCGCGGGCGACGGCGGGCCCACCTCACTCGGGCCTCGCTCACTGGCGAGCCTCAAGTTATCACGGACGTCGAACAGTTCCCGTTTCGGCGAAGCTCCCCCGATGGCGGGGAGCGGGCACGGGTGAGGAGCATCTGTAGCTGCTGGTGGTTCCGGCTCCAACGGTGGATCCTGGACACAAAAAAGGTTCGATATAATAATGGGCTTCCAGTACAAAACTAATTTGAAAAGCAGAATAATGGTATCTGTAGGAAATCATGGAATGTGATTGTGAGTATTGGCACATACCTATTGGTCTGGGAATTCTGCGATAAATAAGCAGGAGTTTGTTACCTTTCCGCTGCCATGTGTGTCGGCGACAGCATCCAGTGCACACGCCCGCACCTTCGCTCGGAAGGCGCCCCCGGGCGGCACTAAGGCAGAAGGAACATCCGGGCCGCCACCAGCTGGGGCTTTACCAGTAGCGGGCCCAATAAGGACGTTTTTTGGACACGCGTTTAATGGGCACGGACATCCGCGGTATTCTGAAATAAGCAGCGAAAGAACTATTAGCTAATATATCATAAACGGTGATATTGTTTTCCTCATCAGCAGAGCAGAAAAACTTAACCATCCATCATTTATTGTACTTGTAAATAACGCACTGTAATAGGTACATAGGCAGATAACCTAACTATAAACACGTAAGTTAACAAATAGGTTTTTACGTATATTGCGCTTTAAAATCCAATATTCTTGCAAAGAAATCCTATAACCACATATCGGTAGGTAAAGCTTTTCCTGTTCGATGTACTAATATAATAGAAGTGGCGTGTTTAATTGGTTATTGGGTCAATGATAATGGCTCGGTACTGACCTACATATGGTATCCTTTGAGGTGGGTGCTGATAACAAGACGGGGTCCCGTAATACTGAGGTGGCGGGTACGGCTCGTTTCCAAGCCCACCCATCTGGAAATAATTAACAAGATGATGTAGTTTTATTGGAGCTCAATATAGTATTTGAATAATCAGTCTAGTGTGTACTATATGCATGCGATTTTGCATTTATATTCTTAACTTTTAAAACTAATCAAAATAAAGAAATATAACTTTTTAAGAGTGAGTTGAATTATATATTTTCTTGTCTGACAGTTAATATATTTTTGGTCTAGGTTGGTTGTGTTTAGAGACCCAAGAATGTACCAAAGTTAAATTAAACTAAGGGTTAAAAGACATTGCCCTGTACAGTAAAGGCTTAAGGATATCTTACCGGCGCATCGGGCTGCGGTGGCGGCATGTGGTAAGGGCCGGGCGTCCTGTAATACCGCCCGTAGCATAGGTCCTGGTAGTACGGTGGCGGGGGGTACTGTTGCAGCACCTTCAACAAAATTACAGTCATCAGAATCTCTGAAAACATCGCTCAGTAAACTTATCGGTAGCTTTGCCTCGCCCAGTGTGCGGAAAGGGTCACTGGTGTCATGAAAACGTGCATTCGTACCCGTGGCACTGATAAGCCAGTCAGTACAGTGCTGTTAAACGTCACGGATTTGGAGCACCCCAATTCAAAATTATTTCGGATTTCGTATGATGATCATTATAAAAAAAATACAGATGAAAAAGAAAGCCTCATCTTTTTTAATCTGGTTAAAAAGAGTGTATTAATAACAGCACTTAATGCCCACTTATAAGGTCTAATATTGCTATTTCAATTTTACACATTAAGCCTCATATGTTTACTGATCTAAATCTGTGTGAAACCACCAGCGTACCTAGTCTTAAGCTCGCCACGAGATAATTACTTAGTGTCGCAATAGACTGCTAATTGGTTTTGAGGTGCCAATTAATAGTGCTCACATCCAGACATGAGTATGTGCTATCAAATGGGTTGAATTAGCAGTGCAATCTTATAAATAGGATGTATTAAATGCCACACAACTGAGCGCTTTGGAAACATCAACTTTATTTTGTGTAGGCGTCTACACTACTTAAAAAAATTGATATGCGTTTTTGAATATCTGTAATGAATTGCTGTCTTTAAAACTTATAAAACAATTCTGAAGATATATACATATTATATAGGAAGATACTAGTGCATATTATACCTTACCTAGTAACCTAGTACGCTGCCTAGTGTATTTACGTAATATATACCTGTCGTTTAAAGGGGGGCTAGTCCTAGCTTAGCTTTTAACTACCCACAGCATAAAAGACACAAAACTTGTCCCTTAGCTACGAAGTGAACGGTCAAAATAAGATGCCCAAAAGTTTGAAGACACTGCACAAAGGTAAGGACCTAAATCATTACGTACAGACAGTTCCAACTCAAAGGGTAGTAAGTTTAAAGATGTCTGAGGTGTTGAAAAGTAGGAGCTAGACTTAACCTACTGCGTCTTGTCAACTTGACTTGAGGGTAGTGGAACCACATTTGTGGTTTTACTGAACTGTGTAGGTACTGTAGTGATGAAGTCAATTAAGTACTTAAATAAAACGTAAGTAGGTGCGTATTTTATTTACAAGGTATTAAAGTATTATTAATTTTAATAAGTTTTAAATAAAGAGTTCTTATTGAAGATCTTGCATAAGCATTTATTTATTTAGTAGCGATTTTAATATTGCATACATCGACGAAGGTTTTTAGTCTGAGCTGTTATGCTCGTTTACTTTAACTTGTATCAAAGTAAGTTCTTTACTTAATATAAAATAAAATCCCCCACTGCGTCTGTCTGTCTGTTCGCGTTAAACCCGAAAACTACTCAACGGATTTGTATGAGAGTTCCACTGATGGACAGAGATATTTACCAAGACGGTTTTAAGCGGTGACTAAAACCGCTGGGAGCTGGGTAGTAATCAATATTTCACGGGAAATTAATGATTAATCATTTCTTTACTCACAGGTGGATGCGGCGCGTGGTAATGTGGTGGATGATATCTGGCGAGGGCCCGGTCATCGTTACTGCTCTCTTTAATCAATGGCCCCGCTGGTTGGTAGTATCCTGAAACAATACATACAAATATAATTAATCATTTAATCATAATCAATGATTATTACAGTGAGGTTAGCGATGTTTTGTTCGAGTTTCCTAGTCGAATGATTAACTTAAATGGTATAATATCTATTAGGTTTCATGATTAAGAATGCTTAAGTGGTATATTGACATGTGCATTTGCCTTCCAATACTGGGGTTTCAATGTTTTTAGGTCGATTAAAAGCTGCCGCATCACAGTTAAGTAGTTAGATAGTCACACCGACGCAATTTGACTTTCGCCGACTCATGCTGTACTTCAGTACTTCACGAATACTAAAGTGTCAATATTGGTATTATCTTCTTTAGTTAATTAAACTTTACACAATATATATTTCTGGTTTTTATATACCTTTCTTTTGATTTTATTTACGGTACTTTGTTCTTACCTACATCTATACTAATATTATAAAGCTGTAGAGTTTGTTTATTTGGACGCACTAATCTCAGGAACTACTGGTCCGATTCGAATAATTACTTTTGTACTTCATAGCTGCATTCAAGAGGAAGGTAATATCCCAAAATTATTATAAAAACAAATACAAAACGAATTATTCCGCGAGGCGGATCTAATAAAATCAAATACAATTCTAATTTACTAAGTAAACTAGCAAAGCGACAAACTCTCCTCGTTAGTTTAATAATATATTTATTGTGGAGATGCAGTTAATCTTGGGGTTTCTTTGTTAACACGTTCAATGTTGAATAATTAATAAGCATGCAGATCAGATTGAGTGTATACCTGCATAATATCTTTATGGTAAAGGAAGTTATAGGTATGGTGCTAATATCTTGCTCACGAGTGGAGGATCAAGTTACTATCAACTATGTTACTAACTTCGTAGATTATCTTAGAAAGTTGCTTTGTTTATTAGTTTGTTAAAGTTACCTTGTTTATAGAATTAACGGTAAACTATACTCGTTGACGAAAAGGTAGTAATATTTTACATGAAAATTTAAAAATACTAAAAAGTCTTCTTCTTCTTATCGAGTGAATGGTCAATCTGACCAATCCTGGTGTCAGAGTTATTGAGCCGCCAAAGACATGGCTCATGTAACGACTACTATCCGTAGAATGTAACCGGGACCGACGGCTTAACGTGCCCTCCGAAGCACGGAATCATCTACTGTTCGGGCAATCAGGTGATTCAGTCTGCAATGCCCTAACCAAACTGAGGACAGTCTCACAAAGTGATTTTTGTGAGATATCCCCACCGGGAACCGAACCCGGAACCTCCGGATCGTGAGCCGAGCGCTCAAACCATTAGACCACGGAGGCTGTTACTAAAAAGTTATTTCGTTCCTTAACAACTGTCGTGTCGGGCGGATGTGGTCACCGGCTGATAGCTCCACAGTTTTAGTTACAAAGTAGTTAAAGTAACCGTACCTATTAATAGCCCATACCGAAGGTCGGTACCAGCGTTTTAACACCGTACACTTTTATTAGTCGAAATTCTCAGGTCAATATAATTAATGTAAATCGACACTAAAAACTTAAAAAGTTATTAACATCAATAGGAGCCTTTATAATAAAATTAATATAATTAGTAACATAACTTTCCAAATTAGTTTTTAAAACGTATTCAGATTTTATTGCGAGAATTTTAAGTGACTATTAAAGTACGAACATTGTTTTGTGTGATACGATACCCGGCACAAAGTAGTTCACAGTTGACCAGGCTTTTAATAAAATAGGTTTTATTGGAAAGGAATAAGGTGTTATTTAAGTTGGGGTATTGTTTTATAAGAGCACAGTTTGGTTCGCACCACATTCGTAGATAAAGTTCGCGGTCACAACGGTTTCCGATTGCGCAAACCAACTTTTATTTTACAAGTTGTTAGTACATACATACATTGTCTTGTTATTTGACTGTTCGACTGAACTACCAGCACATCATAAACTGCGAGAACATTCTGGAATACAAACAACTTGTACCAGATTTACTATTTTAGAACTGTTCCGAGAATTTGGCGATAAAGATTAATTGTGTAGCTGTTCTCGTTGTTAGAAAAGTAAGACTATACTTTGAAGATAAATTACATAGAAATAGGTAATGTATTTGTTAAATTGTAATAGGTAAGCTAATTTTAATAATTGTCGTAATTATTGTCATAATCATATCAATCGTTGGCAGCCTGTTCCCGTAGGAATTTCGGGATGAAAAATAGCCTAAAACCTTCCCGTTGAACGTGGCTATCTATTACAGAAATAAATATTCGAATCGGATTGGTAGCTTCTGATATTAGCGCGTTCGAACAAACAAACAAACTCTGCAGCTTTATAATATTAGTATAACAAATTAAATACCTATGTAATCCTATAATTACGAGTATACTGGTCACAACAGCCAATATATGTATAACAAAAGCTCGACTCAATTAAAACTTTAATACACAAAGCATTCCTTTAATCACTTTGTAGATCATAATCTTTCTGTTCTTTATATTTTATATTATATAAAGAACAGAAAGATTATGATCTAATCTTTCTGTTCTTTATATTTTATTAAACACATGTTATTAAAAAAGGGTTGGCTGTAGAACCCTGATGTTAGAACGAGATAGCTATATTTACGCATATGCACTATGCAGGTGCATTGAAATCAAACAATAAATATTAATTACAGAGATATTAGGTGAGTGGTGGAGCACACGTTACTATGATAATAAATAAATTAGTTTCCTTATTATAATAATAACGAATTTTATTACAAATTAAGGTAAACTTGTATGAATAATTTAAAAGCTCGCCATTGTAGTAACGTCCTTTGAATTGCATTGTTAAAAATATTACTATCATTTCATTTGTTTTCGTTCCAATTTCAAATTCACTTGACACACATAGTCGCGGATTACTTTTAAAAAAAGAAACACAACTGGCCTGAAAGATTTCAATGCGCTTTCTTTCTGAGTAAAGGGCAGTAAGGAGGATCAAGCATAACTGAGCTTGTATAATGTAACCCCCATTACATTATAGAAGCTCAGTTATGTTAGTGCGGGCTGATGTTCTCAAGTAAATATGTACGATTGTTCAATAGTTATCGATAGTTATTGGGCTCTATTTGTATTGAATGATAAAATAAAAATCGGACTTTAGGCTTGTCACAGACGGGGCGGTTTGCCTTGAGCCGCGCGGCGCCGGCGCGCCAGCTGCCGCCAACGGACTCTATTTCTGAAACGGTTTCTTTTCTTCCTTTTTATCTCCAGCCTCATTGTGCTGAGCCATTGGGTTAAATCTTTAAGTGATTATTTTTTGTCGAGCAAAGGTGCAAATAATAATGCAATGTGTTCTGGTTTTGAATTATTATTGAAAGACTTTGTTATTTTTTGTCGTTGTCGTAAAATAGGCCTTTTGAATATTGAGATTTTGTTCGTTAGTAGGTATTAACGTATGTTGTAATTATTTGATAACAATATCAGTACGTTAATTCCATTCAAACCGATTTATTCAACACGCCGTGTTGTTACGCCAACATGTCCGAATTACATGCACACTCCACATAGAGACTTCTCTAACAGCTCGTTCCAAATATCTCGGTAATTACCATTATTTATCACTAACAATTTTTCACACTTTTCACCACCAAGAAATATGTAATGAGGCGGCCGACCATGCCAAGATATCGTTTTAATGGAAGTTTTATTGTTCCACTCGCACATTATAAATATTTAGAGTCGTTATTCTTAATACGTCTCATATGAAATAATGGTTACAGGACTAAAGTTTGACGTAAAAATAAGAACTAGACAACATTAAAGGTGGCCAGATAAGCCTTATATTCTTATTCAGCTTGGCCAAATAAACCACAATAAAACTTTCCGTCATTGTGTTACACAAACGTACGAGATACAGACCGGCGGGCGGGCAATTAAGCTCCGCAAACATGGCACAGTAAAAAGCACAAGGTTGTTTATCGTGTATACTGAATTCATTTTATTCATAGCCTTTAACTAGTGCAGTCAATTGGCCGTCCGATTCGAATAGTGAAAATAAGAAATAAATCGCTTTAAACACGTTAGTTAATCGTTTAACAAACACGGGTATCGCGCGGCCGCGGCGCGGGACCGGTTGGGAAACCGGCGGGCGCTCAATTAGCGACATAGTGCGGCCAATTAGGCCCGCCGCACACCCTACCGCAAAAACGTTCCGAGACTATTGTACCGCCACGGTCTAGTATCGCCGCAGATTATAGAATCGCCTTCACGCCACCACTAAACTTAAGTACTGAGCTTTTATGGCTTCACCAATACACTCAATCCGAGATTTGTATTGCTATTATTCACTGTTTTTATTTAATAAATATGAATTCACGATCATTTTATCAAAAAATTAAGTTAGTTTAGTACTCGGAAGGTGAGATTTGCATTATGCGTTCAGCAGTTTCAAGCAAATTCGAGTTTTGCAGTCAGTTCATTAGGGAAAGCTTTATGCTTTGTAATATTGCGATTTTCTCACGGAATTTGCATGTTCGTGGTGTGGACCGCAAGACTCAACGATATATTGTTTTGGACATAAAGTAGTATCGGTGTACCGCTCCGCTGGCATAGCTAAGTAATGGGTTTAGTGTGTGAGTACCGTTATTTCCGTATTGAGATTTTATGTGTCCGTAAATGGCGATCCACGCAGTTGTACCTACACGATTGACGACTGTTTGAAACGGATTTAAAATATGCAAATTATACCAAAACTAGTTTAGGCAATAACTATTAGTTTGCCCAGTTCAATTTATGTTATTTTTATATTAAATAAAACGATAAATTTCTTTCAAAATCGCTAAATTTTGTCGGAAAAGATTTATTTTAATAGATATAATTTTGTTTTTGTAGAGTCGACTTTATTTATAGAGCTAATATAATAAAGAATATTGATAAAATAAACGATGGTGATAATAAAAACATAATAAAATCCAATATATTTCATATCATTATAAAATTAACATAAATATTCGAACGCATGGAGTTCGGAACAGATTCAGTGAATAACTTCGTTCGGTTCGCTTTAACTTCGTTAAAAGTACGGAAATTCGATTGAAATGTTTCGTTTGAAACGTATCGAGTTTCATGACTGTAGTCAAATATTCTAACAGCGGTTAACTTTATAAAGATCCTTCAGATTGTTCCGATCTCGGTCAACAAGTTTTACAACCAGCGCCCGATACTATGCTACCTCTCATACTCATAACATGCTTGTATCGCGGATGAAAGTTGCATGTAAATTCAATCAACTCTATTTTACTACGCGGTTAACTAAAGCTATTAAGATAACACTGAACTTTAAGCGCTAACGTCTAATATTAATAAAAGTGTACATAAACGAACGAGATATTTCTCCTGCGTGTCCGAGTGGCCGCAGCATGTTTGACAAGACGTCATTCCATCAAAATTGAAGTCGTTAAAAGACGAGAACCTCGGACCTACTCATGATATTTAATTGAACGCAGGCAAATTAAAGTGTTCGAATCACTTTAATAAAACTAAATAAGAAATTTTATAGTGCATCGTATTTAAAATGGATGTAGGAATTCTATTTTCATTTCAAAATAAGGATATAGAAATGTTATAAAGCGTTAAATTAATGTTTAACTAAAATTAGTGTTTACATTATGGTAGTTACGAGTAATCTTCACACTACATATTACTCCGTTAAAGAAGAATTTTGTCGTTCAGTTGGATCTTACCTAAAGACTTATTCTAATAAGCACAACACCGATTCTACCTCAATGTTTTTTAGGGACTTTAACCCAAGGCAAGGCCAGCCCTATCATGCCCTGAACCTCAAACAATAATAATATAAATAACCTTAAACAATTTACTTATTTACCGCGTCAGAAAAAAGGAGAGACTAACAAATAAACTAAATACCTCCATGGTGTTATGATACAAATGTCTTAACATTAGTCAACTCATATCCAAAAGAAGTTGATACACCATAAATAATCCAAGTTCGCTACAAAACGGTATAAAACCGTAGTGATCCGTGTCGATACGCCCAAGCGGCGATCAATCGGTAGTCGGTAGCTACCGATACACCGGACCATCCCGCCTATCGTGTGCGCACCACCTACAGTTCACTACGACTACCAACTATCCATAACCACCAGCTACTGTGCCCATAAAGCCCAATGCAACTGGTATTTTACAAAATGAGCCTCACTTATATCTTGGGGCGTAATTTTTCGAAGGTTTTGTAACGGTGTCTCGGACGGACCACCGGGGGAGACGGATGAACATTTCGTGATGGTTCAATCTTTTGATGAAAATGTACACTTTGTTGTTTAGGTACAGTTATATCTGGGCTACTAGCAGTGCCTCGTGGTTTTACCCGCGTTGTGGCCGTTCCCGTGCGAAATGCGGGATGGAAAATTAAATATGCCTATAAACTTCCAATTGAATATAGTTATCTATTACAAAAAGAAATATTCAAATCGGACTGGTAGTTTTTGAGATTAGCGCATTTTAACAAACAAAAAACAAACTCTTCAGCTTTATTATATTAGTATAGATTTACGCAAAAGTGGATTCTCGGAAGCGCCGCGCGCAGGGTAATTTATCAGTAGCTGTAACCTGACTAATAGAAATATTGCATCATTGGATGTTATTCGTATTCAAACAATATAACTTCGACGTTGTTTGTTAACTTTATTATCCTTTATTAATGAATAAAAATAGTTTACGACGGAAAACATGAAGTTATCCGAGTATTATTTTTAATAACCAATCTGTGATTGATATGATAACAAAGTTATTATCAAATAAGCATAGATATCATCTATATATTCGTACATCAGACGAGTATATTGATGATATCTATGCTAATAGAACTAATAATTAGGTAAAGGAAGATTATTTTCCTGTTCAACGAAATGAATGGCTGTGACTCCTGTGAATTTGGGAAAATAACCTAAAAATAGCGATCTACAAAACTTTTACTCTAACCTATTGGATCGCGCGGGTGGACTCACCGCGTGGTACAGCTAGTTTATCTATACTAATATTATAAAGAGGTAAGTTTCTAACTCTGTTTGTATGTTTGTTAGTAGGTAAGGACTACTCTCCGAAAATACCCGATTAGAATAATTCTTATTGTAATGGATAGCCACATTCAATGTGTAGGTTATTTTTCATCCCGAAATTTCCACGAGAACGGGTAAAAAGAATGCGGGTAAAACCCCGGGGTTTTATTATGCTAGTGTTTTATATTTGCCAATTAAAATAAAATAATCTTTTAATCTTTGAGAACTACAACAATTATAATTACTATGATTTTACATTAGTTAGTAACACGATGGAAAAAAAAGATGTTTTATATTATTGTCCGTCATTTTAAAATAATATAATGATGCAATCAAGGCAATTGAATTGAATTAATATGTAACTTATGTGACTATTAGCAGGAAAACAATTTGTAATTAAATTAATGAAAGAAGGAAAAAAAAAATATCATATTATACCAATGCCGGTCAGATTAGAAAATGGTACATTAAGTAACAGGATACTTTAAAAAAACTTAGCTAATGCTAATCAAACTTAATAATAAGGTATGTGATAGAGGAAAAGGTATTTTCTACGATCGCAAGGTAATAGGTATTACACCTCTTTAAATAAGTATCAGAGAACACTCAGGAAAACCAAAAAGTTTCACTAGAATGTTTGTTAAATAGAAGTTGCGAACACTTTAATTAAAACAAATGAAAACGGAACTCTGGTTGGGACGATAACAATAAAAACTAACGTTCGCATTAGGTATCAAGATTGGGAATAATTTTCATTAGTTCCGTCCCCAAGTGAACCGGGGTCAAGCTAGAGTCGGCGACCGCGGATTGTGTGCCAATAGTCATAATGATGCCGGCTTCCGCGTTAATTTGATTACATAGCGAATATACTTCGGACAATAGAACAGATTGAAGTTACAAAGTACATAATTTATAGTGTACATTAATCGAGGAAAGTTCATGTTATTGATAGCACTAGAAAAGCATCTGAGTCTGTTAATTTGATTGATAGGACGTTAATTGTCGGTCCCGGTTGTTTCAGCAGTTTGACCATGTCGGAGGCCTTTTGGCGGTCTAAAGCTCCGACGTAATTGTTAACCACTAATCACCACGAACTGAGTTAATGAGGTACTCACTGATAGCTAAGTAGTTATACATATTTAGGGATCAAACTAATTTGTAGTTCATTTGCGTTTGACATAATCAATTACGAGACATATTAAATAGTCACTTTTCCAAGGTCTTCTCAAATCTTAAAACACTTTTTTGTTAATTCTTGCATGTTAAATTATAAAGTAAATAAAATGTAAATGCGCAACACGGAATAACAATTAAAGCATGGCCGTTAATCATTTTAGTATTCAGTTAATTAGCTAGTCTACAACTGCGAAACTGTAAAAATAAAACAAAACATGTGGTTATACGTTGGATATACTTTTATCAGCGTTTCGATAATATATACTACAATTTACGTCACAAGATCCAAGTTTACGTCATAGATGTATGTAATAGCATTATAACCTTTGTGTCGCTCCCAACGAATAAGAGGGAAGAGCGCTTTATGATCTTTTAAGATTGACTTCTTCGCCGATAAAGTTGCGTGTAATGACGTGGGCTCGGGTCGTGCCAACGAACACTGCTATAGAAAAAAACTTGGTGTATTCGAATTCGCGAGGTCACTGCCCTTAGACTTGTTACCTAGACATGAGACGAGCTCGGTTTTTATTACCGTTTTTAGGGTTCCGTAGCCAAATGGCAAAAACGGAACCCTTATAGATTCGTCATGTCTGTCTGTCTGTCCGTCCGTCTGTCCGTCTGTCTGTCCGTATGTCACAGCCTTTTTTCTCCGAAACTATAAGAGCTATGTTGTTGAAACTTAGTGTGTAGATGTATTCTGTGAACCGCATTAATATTTTCACACTAAAATAGAAAAAAAATAAAATTTTAGGGGGGTCTCCCATACATAGAAATGAAAAAAATATTTTTTTTTTCGTCAAACCCATACGTGTGGGGTATCTATGGGTAGGTCTTCAAAAATGGTATTGAGGTTTCTAATATCATTTTTTTCTAAACTGAATAGTTTGCGCGAGAGACTCTTCCAAAGTGGTAAAATGTGTGTCCCCCCCCCCTGTAACTTCTAAAATAAGAGAATGATAAAACTAAAAAAAATATATGATGTACATAACAATGTAATCTAACACCGAAAATTGGTTTGAACGAGGTCTAGTTAGTAGTTTTTTTTTTACGACATAAATCGTAAACCGCAAAAAAATACTGATTATTCATTCAATAACTCAAATGTAAATAAAAAAACATTTATTTCAAGAACTTCTTTATTATGTTACTCGCTGCTACGGAACCCTTCATGGGCGAGTCCGACTCGCACTTGGCCGCTTTTTTGTGGTTTTAGCGTGCATTATCCTCGCGCTTGTACATACTGAATCGGTTTTCCCTCTGTTGGTAATAGATTCATTAAACTTGCTGATTGATTTCGTTTCAAATTAAGAAATTATTCCAATTTTTGGAGCATCGAGCAGAATAATATAAGGAAATAACCATTTAACGTTTCTTAGATTACATAAAATCTTTATTGCTTATTGGTTGAACCTTTTACGGGTCCGCAATGCTGCTTCCAAAAAAATAAGGCCGGTTTTAAGATTCACAACTTAAGTTTATTGTGGTCGTTTCATATTTAATTCCGTGGATTTAATACCTGATAAGGAACTAATGATGTTTTTGCAAAATAATTGATTGGGTGTGTGTGGTTCACAATCTGCAACAAGTACCAAACTATAAGTTTAATTAATTTTAAACCGTCTGTAATACAATTACCTCTATCAAAGGACTCGTAGAAAAGGTTAATATGTAATAACAATAAAATAATATCGTTCAAACAAATCGTTCTTATTTCGAAATGTGTCAGTCCAATACCGATTACATACATAAATTCACATTTTACATTTACGGACTTCTACAATTCCAGTCTTATAATGAAGTTAGGTTTTAGCAGAGCTATGACGTCACTTCTTACGTAAACATACTTTTATCAAAGTAGGTACGTACCTAATAACTCGGTCGGTACTTACGAACTAAGTAAAAGTAGAGTCTGTTATATAATATTAGATTTAATTGGAAGTTATCGACCACGGGCAACGGACATTTTGCTTTGTTTTTAGTATAACTTTATACTTATCTTTTAAAGGATAAATATTATATTATGTTAAATTATACAATAGTCATGTAGCTATTAAGTTTAACAGACGTAAACGATTTGAAATCCATTTATATTATGTTTTTAATTAAGAAAGATAGTACATAGACTAAATTGTTTATGACTTATTGAGCAGCAAAAAACTAGGAACAAAAACGCTTTTTAAAAAATCTATATAACAGGCTAGAGATGAAATTACTTGAGCAGAGAAAAACAGTCAAATCTGAAAAAAATACTATATTTTATTTATTTTTACAATTAAACCAATTAACCATAAACAATGCTTTGGTCTCCCAATACGGGAATAAAGATTGCCTAATCTTCGTTGTAAAACTTCGTACAGGTAGCCGTCACATCAAACGGTTTAATAATCAGATCGTCTCAGTAATTTATAATGTTTACGGACAATAAATAATGTTTTAGTACGTACGGGTGGATAAATAAAATACAAATCGAGGCGTCCCTCACCCCTGTGACCTTGGGGTGCGAGGGCTGTCCCCCTCGAGTCAACATGCACTAAACACTTCTACAGATGATGGAATACGTAATATCATTGCGGTGAATTTAACGACTTTACATTTCATTTAAATTTATGTCTCACTATTTATCTAATATTAGTATTTTCGATATTAATAAATGAAAAACTATGTCACATATTGTTGACTCCGGGCAGGCATCGAACCCGCAAATCCCGACTCAGTAAGCGCTCTCACTTCTCAAAATCTTCTCCGTGAATCAGTCTATCTATTAACGAAACCTGCATGCAAATCCGGTAAGCAGTTTTTGAGTTTATTGCAAACAGACGGACAGACGCGGCGGGGGTTTTAGTTTTGTAATATTGAAGCAAGGATAGTTTCAAAACACATGTTGCCACTGCTAAGAAAAAAACTCTACTTAATTAACTATTATTTATTTACTTAATTTAACGTTTGTTTTCATGTTAGGTCGTCTCAAATAGATAAAATAAACGACGTCTATCTGATGTGTCTGATTCACCGCACCACATTATGCCCGCGATCTATTTTGAGCATCGTAATTCATTTATACTTGCCAAAATATCTTCGCGGTGATTACAAAAAGAAACTATTAATAGGATAGTGTTTAAGGCGTCTTTCATTCCGTAGTAATTAACATTAGTTAATTATAATACGAGTGTTATCAGGATGATATATATATCATCCTTTTTCATATATGAAAAAGGATCTTTGCTAAACTATGCAAAACTATTGAACGAATTTATTTAAAACTGTATTCATGTTTATTTACTTATTAAAAAATAGGCCGTATTCAACACCTACCTGTGTGTTTGTAAGTATGTAGGTATGTCCAATTTGAATGGTATCTTTCTTCATCGAGTGGATGGTCAACCTGACCAATCCTGGTGTCAAAGTTATTGAGCCGCCAAGGGCCTCTGACATGGCTCATGTAACGACTAGGTAGGTACTATCCGTAGAAAGTAACCGGGACCGTCGGCTCAACATGCCCTCCGAAGCACGGAATCGTCTTACTTTTCGGAATGGTGTTATAATTATAGAAATTTTTATTTTTCAAAGAAGATTCCAATATATCTACATACATACAATATTAGTATATTTTTGAGGCGCTGAAAAAAGTGTCACGTGTCTCCAACCTCAACGATTCTAAGTAAAAACAACAACATTCTGTTTTCCTAGAACGTTTAACTTCGCGGGGAATACTTACAAAATATTTTTATTCAACTACGTCAGTTAGGACAGACTGGGGAACAAAAACATAATAAAAGTGAGTTTAAAAAGGGAAACAAATGTGCATTGTATTGTTGGTTCCACGTTTGCAGGCACAAGTTAGGTACAAAATGACTAATTGTTGTCAAATGATGGCAAAAACAAAAGCTAGCGATGTTATTCATAAACAGAATAAATAAGTAGTTGTTTAGTGCAAATAAAACAAATTAATGTCAACTATACGTTACCTTTTATCTATTATCTATATAATATATAAAATTCTCGTGTAACGGGGTGCGTAATTGAACTCCTCTGAAACGGCTCGACCGATTCTCATGAAATTTTGTGTACATATCGGGTAGGCCTGAGAATCGGACAACATCTATTTTTCATCCCCAAATTCCCGCGGGAACGGGTACAAAGCGAGTGAAACCGCGGGGGGCAGCTAGTTTATTTATATTATTCATAATTATACATACAATATGTATGTGTAGATGCACGTTTATTGGTCAATTTTTGAAATTCTATAGGGTAATCATGATACTATGAAAATTAAGGCGCTTAAGGCACGTTAAAACTATAATTGTGTATCTAGTCTAGCAACATACATTTTATTCCTTCACATGATAACACGAGTTTGGATAAAGCTCGCGCGCTTTAAGCGCTTTTGTGAATAAGCTCTTCGCCTGACTTCCATTATTAGGCGTCGTGACGTTTAGATTCAACGAGTTTACAAGCTGCGAGCCGACTCATTCATTCACTCTCATTCCATTGAACCGCTTTGTTAAAAGCCAATTCGATGAGAAATACTAACTAGAATATGTAGCGCAAAACATTCCTATTATAATTAAAGTTACGTTGAAAAACGGAACTGAATATTCATATGAGAACAATGTTTATCACATTTTACTGCGTTAAAGAATTCACAGCTCGCAGCTTTAACAAGTTTAGTTCAAAACATGAAAAAGAAGGTTAAATACGAGACTGAGGGCTCTTTCGAACTAAGCGTTTCCAGGCGTCCTGCTACGTCAGTTTTGTATGAAAAACAAAAGAACATCCGTGCGCGCGGACGATTGCGGCGCATAGCATTAGGACAACTAAATCACTAAAATTTAAAGAGCCCTCATGTCTCTCATCGTTCAATTAAGACGTCATATTAATACCGGCCAAGTGCGAGTCGGACTCTCAGACGAAAGGTTCCGTACCATTATCTATTAAATTATATTAGTATCGAGATAAAGCCTTGACATACATTCTTGAGATACGGCCTGGTGACAGACGGACGGACGGACAGCGAAGTCTCAGTAAAATGGTTCCGTTTTTACCGTTTGTTACAATTAGTTATTAAAATACAACAAATTTTCTGTAAGAGGACGAACAAAGAGTATTATTACGATTAATTTATAATCCAGTAACATCTTATTTAATGAAGATCTCGACAAGAAAGAGTTCATTGGCATTGTTGAACAACTCATAATTTAGAAGAAAATACTGAATATTCTTTGCGTTTAAGCTCATTTGATGTAATTACGGATTCCGCACATTAACTTGTTGTTTTAGCTTTTTAGTGGTCAATTGGTGCTCAGTGCTTATTACTGACAGAACACACTTTAGTCAAGACTGTAGTTAGACAGTCTTCTGCTCTGTAAATTAAATGCGTTAGTGCAAGCTCTGGTGAAGGAGTAGACCACCTAAAGGCCTCCGACATGGTCTAACGATAAATAAATTGATTGCCATAAATAACAATGATAATGATAATGTCATTGTAGACTATAAATACTAAGGTCGCACACTAGAAGACGAGATGTCTAACAGATGTCTGTCTCAGACGTTTTTGTCTCTTAACCTAGAGACTTATGCCCATTGCCCAATAGTAGGACGATGTTGGTTAAATTAGTAAATTGACTAAGAATTTCTACAAACAACTGTCGTAAGACGGTCTAAAGATAGTTTTCACTTGATATATGTGCCTAAGTCAGTATTAAGACTGTTGTACTTGTGTGCCCCGCCTCTTACTGTAACAGGGTACTTACTACTTAGCATTGGTTGTCATTAAAACTGGTAAGTATAGGCTGTTGTGAGCTGTTTATAAGTCGAGAAAGTTATAAGTATTATTAGATAAATCCATGTTATTATATTGAAGTAGCTAGTAAACTTGATTTATGACCTTAAAGACTTAAGAGCCTGTATTCATTAACACTTATTAACAGCATATTAACAAATGGTTCGTCCTTTTCCGACATACGCTACTTTCATAAGAGCAAAAGAGACAAAAAACATTTTAAAGCAGTGCTTTAGTTATAGGTCGTTTATGAACAAGGTGGTTAGCATGTAAACTCGCAGAATCTAAATGGCGCCTTACGTTAAATTGCTTTATAGATAATGATAAATTAAAATACAATTTGCAAATCGTGTCAGTGATAAAATGTAAATATTTTATTCATATTTTATCCATATCTGTCGGTATTACATTAATAATTCATCTACTTAATACTGCGATAGTATTTGATGTAACAAGATACATACTAGGTATATCGTGCCTATTTAATACTAGCATCGGCCTGCAGTTTTACCCGGCTGTATCCGTTTCTATGGTAATTTTGGGAGAAAATGTACCCTATAGATTTCCTCTTGAATATAGCTGTCTAAAACAAAAAGAATTATTCAAATCGGAATGGTGAATCTAGATATTAGAGCATTCAAACAAAAAAGAAATCAGACTCTATTACATTATTATAGAAAAGGGAACCCTAACAAGGACGCAACGTCTGTATTATTACTTTGTATGTGTAGTAAAAAGCTTTCTTATATATTTGTACTAATTTCGTACAAAGAAGATCACTGGGCGGGTTTCATGAAATGAGCTCGTACAGGCGCCGGCCGAGCTAGCTAGTATATTATACCTAGACTAGCTTAGATAGGGTTACCAAAATTACGTAATAAATGAGACAAAATATTGAACCTTTTTGGTCAATATCTATGTACCTAATATAAGTCGTTATGTTACTTAGATTGAATATACAGGTTGATATTAAAGGAATAGTCCATTTTTTAATAAACATTTGCATTTTACAGTTAAAACATCAACTTAATTAATAACCAAATAAAACACGTTTTTAATTCGTACATATTAAAAGCAAGCCATTGAACTAAGTCTAATTACAATTTCACGCGAGCATAACCGCAAACAAGAGCTAGCTAACGATAATATTCACGGTAATTTCGGCACAAAAGAATAATATAATGTGAAATGTACCCAAACATTCGTGGTACAGAGTTTATTTTCGGTTACTCGGGTCGTTCACCTCGGTGGCTCTGTAGGTATAAGTTGTAACTAGATCATTGTCCCAGAACTGGGAAATTTATGGCTACCCTAATATCCCGCGGCCGACGATCAGGAAAAGAGGCCACACTGTATCGAGGAAGATATTTGTAACCCTGCTTAGATTTCTTTGTGTAAATGAAGCTTTTTATTTGCGGGGAGTCTCGTAATTGGTTTATGTTATTATACGAAGTTTAATGAAGTACCTAAAACCAAAAGTGGATGAGTTAATATAAATACAATACATTTTTCAATTCATCTGGGTCAATCGAAGTAGGCAAGTAGGTACCTATTATTGTAGTAGGAATTTATTTGTTTATTATAAGTAGGTACATATATATTATTATAGTAGGAATCCCATACTGACGCTATACTGATATCTTCAGTCAAGGCCTTTGCCTACAGTAAGACATTACAGGCCTACATCACACATTATTTATTACCTCATCGCAGTACTAAGCTAAGCTTTAAATGTACTCCGAAAGTTGGAATGAACTTATATAATTCAATTTTTCTTTTACCCAATAGTATTGACCTGAAATACAGACCTATATACAGCCAACTCCCTTTTACAGTATCTGTCTAATTTCCAGGTTAACACCCATTCTCGTCACCCATATTTTATCTGTGCCTATATGTAAATGTGCCACCAATGACAGTCGTTCTACTTAACCAATCCACAAATACGATTATTCTAGTTTCCCTAGGCTAAATATGTAGTTCGTTCAATCTTCATAAGTGAGTACTTTACTAAAACCCTTCATAAATATTCAATGAAAATTTCAATAAATAAAAAGCTTTTAACTTCTTCAATATTCTTTAACACGTGTAATAAGAATACTGGTTTCATATAAAGGCACTAATAATTCAGTATAATTTAATCTTTTAGATTAGAGATAAACACGTGATTTTGATAATTGATTGCTTCTTAATACATCTTCATTTCGTATCTAGTTTTTGAGTCTCTTATAACGATTATTTCATAGTAATAACTTTAAAATGTCGCACGATTATCATATGCGTATCTTTATTGGACAATCTAAGAGTAAAGTAGTTTTAGATTATAATTTTCACTCAATTAAAAATCAGGGGATTGTCTTGAGGTTTCTTTATATATATAATGTAAAAAGTATTGCTGTAATGTTCCACTACAGAGCAAAGGCCTCCTGTCTCAATAAACATAATATCTGACCAGTGAAAATATACTGGATACTATTTAAAAGTTGTAAAATAAATCGTTTCATCGCTTGAATTCTACATTCCAAATTCAAATATACAATACAAACTACGAGGTGTGATAAAACTAGTCTTAATTACGAAAGAAATACGTAGGTTTCTGTATTATGCAAAGTTATTATGTTGTTTGTCTGTCATTTGCCACATTCTTGTGCCACTGTCACGATACGAACGGACACTTGAGCAAACATTGTCCGCAAAATCTTAATGAATACCAAATTATTGGCATTTCATATGAACCTGGCCCCAGTACATTTTAACGGCCATCGTAACTGTCAACTTAAACTTAAATTATTACTTTTAAACGACACGTTTAGGAGAACTTAAGTATAGTTTATTTATTATTGACTTGGGGTTTAATTAATATTTGTAATGATGCAATTTTAACGAAGTCGTTCACCGTACGCAACATGCGGAGACCGAACGGTAGACGAATTCGGATTCCGCAGTTGCCATCGTACCAAAGTTATTGATAATAAGCTGTCCGGCGACGGTTGAAGGATAGTATAGTGCGGAGACTAACTTTATTTGAACCAAGCACATTGAAATAAGTCCAGCGAGATTAAGTTACCGACAGTTTAATTAGAGTATTCAGTAGAATAATAAAGATATTGCCTATGTTTACCCTACCGCACTAGTTCGTCTTGGACACTGCCGGTAGTCAAATGCAACAAGACATGATATGATAAATAATGTACGCTGATTGGTAGGATATTTAAAATTCGAATTATCCACCAAACATTACACTGTTATTAATCATAATTATCGTGTCTGTCTTGTCGCATTTAGTCGTCATCCTCGTCGTGTTGCTTCGTCGTTCCATTCTAAACATTGTATTTTTTATTCGTATCATAGTCTCTACAAATTAACGGAAGTATTTATTATAATCAGAGTGATAGCTAGTATTATCGAGCATGTGAACAGCAATCAAATGATTAAAATTTCATCCTTATCTTATCTGTAAGGAAAACGAATGTTATCGAAGTGCGATTCGTTTACGCAAACTCTACGGTTGTTAAATAAAGATAAACAAAAAATGGAAGAACTTTCAATGTATTGTTGAATAGAATGTCCCAAATACACTACATTGCCCGATGCCGTCGCTGATCTATACTAATATTATAAAGCTGAAGAGTTTGTTTTGTTTGTTTGTTTGTTTAAACGCGCTAATCTCAGAAACTACTGAACCGATTTGAATAATTCTTTCACTGTTAGATAGTCTATTTATCGAGGAAGGCTATAGGCTACATTTTATCCCGAAATTCCCACGGGAACGGGCACAACGCGGGTAAAACCGCGGGGCGCTGCTAGTCTTTTTATAATCTACTTCGATTGCCATGTGTCCTCTTTACAATAAGAAGTCTGCCGACTGCTAACACCTAATTATTTGATAGCTGCAGACATTTGGTAAATGCGGTTGACGACTAGGTATGTTCTATACACTGAAGAGTGATGCGGTCACCGTATGTTACTAGCGGATTAAGACTCACTGCACTCGCGTTAAGCTCGCAGCGCGGATTTGTGTGTAAAAAGCGTCCTTAAAAAAGATTAAAGGGACACATAAAGTATCCTATATTGTTCCGGTTACAAATTGTTTGTCAAACATTGAAATCTTTTGTAAATAAAAAACCGTTTAGCATTCAATAGCACCTAACATCTTCATAACCTTTCACATGTGTATGAGCAAGGATTGTTAAAAAGATAGACAACATCATAACAAGCTTAAAAAAATAGACAAATGACAAGCGCCACTACACAAATCTTGACTTTTTGTGTTCTGAACTATGCGACGACGAGATGCCATACATCAAATTGGACAGAATTAAGACGGTAGCTATAAAAAGTATTATGAATTCCGAATCCGGCCGCATGTGCCAAATCCGCGACGAGCGACGAATTTTAAACAACGATAAGTTATTGATAGTTGGATTCTAGTCGTGTTTTGTTTGGTATTCAACTAAATGTTTTGTGGATTGGCGGCGCCCTGCAATATTACTTACAATTAACCTATTTTAGTGGACTTTTTAGGGTAAATAATCTTACTCCTTAATATTTGGCCGAGAAAGAGTTGCGTCAGATCAGCATAGTTACACTTAAATGTCATAAAACAGGCCGAAAAAATGTTAATTAAAATACATATTACAATAATATCTACCTATATACTCGTACTAACTACAATGTATAATATCAAATTAAGTATTTATTAAAAAGCTATGATTTTCCTGTTAAAAACAGACGTTTTAAATGTATTTATTTGTCGTAAATGTTACAACTGAGGTTTGCCGTTTCAACTTCACGGTGAATCGCGTCGAAAAACTTTATAGTCCCCATAAAATACGTTCTTGAGGTTATATCGGGATCTTTGATAAATGATCTACATAAAATATGTTGTTGTGTTTATTTTACGTCAGTTATTAAGATGTTTTGCGTGTATTTATAAAGTTGGATGATCGGTTTTATTGTAAAGCGATTTTGATTAAACTTAATTTAAATGTGTTTTTTGTACTTTTATCTTTCTTTATCTTAATCTTCTGTCAGTCTGTTTATTTAAAAACGCCGAAGCGAAAATGGAGTATTATAACGTGATATTGTTTGTGGCATCACAACTAACAAGCATGTGTTTTTTTTAGTTGTTCTGCAGTACTTTTCATTTAAAACAAGTTTTGAAGAAACACTATGATTTAACACAAATACCAGTAGAGCAAACTAGACATAACAACTAAGAACAAAAGTTAATAGTTAAACTGAAAGCTCCGTAATATTTGTGCAGTACACTATCCTACTTCATAACCGCAATAAAACGCTGTGAGGATTCTTGATGTTCCGATTACAACTAGGGCTGTCACATGCAATGTTACACGGGTTTTGTTGAATCCTCTTCCATTTGCTTCAAGAGGACACGGTTTATACGATGTTATGGTTTGTGTTATTTTTTCCTTTTTAGTCGGCATTCTTTTGACTTTTTTCGATGTGTACTGTAATAGGTTGTCACATGTTAGTCTTTGGCGGTTTTCCACGGACTGTATTTTATTGAATCAGGTTATTTAACGTGATCTGCTTTAGTTTAGTTCTATTTTTGTTCGAATAACTTCTAATTATAGAAGACGATCCTGTTTTTAAAAATTTTAAGCATTGAAGAAAGTGCAAATTCATGTTGTTTAGGGATTGTTGTTGTATACCACAGAATTAGGAAATGTCGTTATTTTTTAAAATGTACTAATTTGCAAACAATAGGGGCCCGTTTAAACGGGAACAGTGTTTACGGTACTGTAACGCAATGCGTCCCGTTGCAGTCCTGCCACAAAAGGTGTTCCACGACACCACGACGTCGTGTGTACGGTCTATTACTTCTATTAGAAACTAAACACTTGGCAGCCCTATTTATTATCTTAGAGAATTATTGCTTACACCGATATAATGTATTATTAAGCTATGATGACGGGCTCTGGTCCGAGAAAGTATTTTTCTCACTACTTACCTATTTATAAAGTGCCTTCTTATAAATGACATACGCTAACAGCAAAAACGGATATTCAACTTTAATTCAACTAATATCTTATATATAAAATTCTCGTGTCACAGTGTTCGTTCGCGTACTCCTCCGAAACGGCTCGACCGATTCTCATGAAATGTTGTGAGCATATTGAGTAGGTCTGAGAATCGGCCAACGTCTATTTTTCATCCCGAAATTCCCGCGGGAACGGGTACAACGCGGGTGAAACCGCGGGGCGCAGCTAGTTATATATAAATACTTCTAATACTACAAGTGTAAGAACAGTCAGGAACTGTAACAATCTCCTATAAATAAAAATTCAAAATAGACAACCAGTTTAAATAATCAAACCAAATTCGAATCGTAAAAACAATTTGAATTTGTCAAAACTTACTGGCAAATATAGATTTCCGCATGATCAAGGGTAACGTGTCACTTGAATGAATAAATTATTAGATACCCGATACGTCCGAACAGTATTAAGCACGCAAAATTATAAAAAAAACATATCAGAAGGCATTTACAGTACATATCAAGATATCACGACAATGATAAACGCACGAGGTCGAATCTGCCTTTTGCGAGGTCTCAAAAATGACCTTCGCAAAAATTAGCGCGATTTACATATCGCATTATGTCCACACACAGACAAACTATTTACAAATGCGTGAAGATTTTCAATTGTTTGCAAATTTAAAAGTGGAATACTTAAGTTGGAAAGGTTAACGTATACAAAATCCATAGCTACGATTGGTGGATAGAACTTTACATTTAACCCCAAAAGCGAACAAAAGCGAAACGGAAATGTCCAATGCGGATACAGAGCGGAATGATGACAGTAAACTAAAGGCGGAAATATACTTAATTTACTTGTGATAATTTCAAGTGTATTTGTTTAAATTGCAAATGTTAAAAACAGGTGATAGAATTATACATATGTCACTCCCAATTTCTATTGAACCGCCCGCGCAGGGTCTCGAGTCGTAGCTTTTAAAAACGTTCAATTATGTTAACAACTTATTAGTAATACCGTGGTAACACGGATACAGCTAACAATCGCTTTTTATCTTGTTTGTTAATATTATTATTGTATGTATAAGTAAGTTGTTTGGTGAAGGCTGCAGGATCGCGGTGGATGCAGGTCCCTTCCAGCCGAATTACTTGGAGATCAATGATGGAGGCCTATGTCCAGCCGTGGACGTCCTACGACTGACATGATGATGATGATGAAGTTGTTAAAGGTTCAGGGCATGCTTTGCTTGTGCAAAAGTCTGAAAAATATAGATTTTAAAATAAGTTTCTATATTTTCTATTAGCACAGCAGTCTATAATACGAGTAGAAGACAAAGCCTGGCAAGTGACGTTTATTTTACGGCGACCAATTTTATGGCGTCACAATAAATCTAGTGCTGACGCTAAGTCACCTTCATGTATTCATGAGCCGATAGAGGCCGTGAGAGAACCGAACAAAATATTGTAAGGAAGTCATTATTATAACAAACACATGATAAAAATAATGATTTATGAAATTATATGTTTGGGCTATAATTTATTTCGCTTTTTAACTTGAGAAAAGGAAGTTTGGTTCAGTTCCGCGTTTGCACAATTTTGAATTAAATCTTTCGTGCAGTTTAGTTATAACTTCTATTAAACGGTACATTTTCTTAAAGTATTGTACATTAACTTACGGCATGGCGTTTAATGCAAGTAACATTTTGATGCAGCAATTTTGATGAATAATCTACCACCCTGTAGCTAATTCATAAAAAATGCCGCATCAATTCAATGTCACTTCACACATTAACGAAAAATGTGTAGTCGTCGTACAATACGACCGTTTAGGCAGCATCTAATAATATCGACGTTCAATCGCGAAAGTGTCTCGTCGACACGAATAGACGCGCTATAAATGTGCCCACTTGATTTCACACGAGATTATTTCGTTCGTGATGTGCGTTTGACGTACACAAGCGACGTTTAGTACTTACTACACTAGATATGCGGGTTAACAAGCGATCTCCGTCGATTGCTAATAAAAAATAATACTAAAAGTCCAGCCAACTGCGTTTGTTCTTTCGACAAATTGATAGAACAGATGCAACTACCGCGCTTGTTTTTACTAGTAAACTTTGTACAGGTACTGTTCTATGTAAATAAAATAAAAACTAAGCGGCTCTTGTAAATAAAAACACCAATATAAACGAGTTGCAAAAAGTTGAACGCTTTAGCGTGTGTACAAATATAGTTACTTCAAACTACAGTCTTTAAGTTAAAACTCTGTTTTATAATATAGAGGGAGGCAAGTGGTGCGTACTTCCTTTCTACCAAACTAGGGTTGCACCGAACAATACGAAAGCTTTCAACCGATCTCTCGATTATAATTGACTCGTATTAAATGACGTTACTCGATATCAAGATGTGTGGAAACACGCGTCGAAGGTTAAACAATTAAATGTGAAAGGTTATTAATCGATTTTATATGCAATTAAGTACGGGTGTGACTGTCAAACCGAAGAACGAAGGTCATTTCGAATCAGCTATTTAAAATCAAATAAATTGTTACTGTAATTAGCAATTAATTACGTCTCGCCGCCACCATTGAAACTACGAATGTAGCGGAATACTTTACAAGAAATTAAGAACGTCATTTGGATGTTACCATTTTACTGTGCTTTATGCATAATACATCTATTCGATATAACAAATTCAAACGAAACAGAAATCACAAAAAAAGAACACATAACCTATCATTTGGCGCGTTATTTACATCGTTCGAAGTTCGAATTTGGATATTTAAATTGCATTCATACTAAATGGGTGCGTGAGAGTGTTGTTATGAACAAAAGGCGGCGTAGTGAAGTATAGGGGTGTCGAACACATTATTGTTGTGGATGGATGTTTATTATGTGTATTGGTGAATAATAGGAGGGCCAGTGATGCGGGCGAGCGGCCCGGTGACCCAGTCTCGTTCCCACTTGATTACTACCGCCTGCACTAACCAATTGGACAAAGGCTGAAAACTCGGCTAATATGATTATACTCGGCGATTATACTTAAATAATGTAAATTGTTCGAATTCTCATGTGAAATGGTTTGTTTAAAAGTCAAGGTTGGGCGGGTTGTCGGACTCACCGTAGGACAGGCGAGTCACATCGTCACATACACCGCACGGCGGGCTCGGCTTACCTGCAACAAACAGTTTCTTTGTTAAAAACTAAATAATGATAATCAACACACATTTATTTGATACATATCTTATCCTAAATTTTGTAAAAATCCTACGAATATTATAAATCCGCAGAGTAACAAATTTTTGGGTGAAACTTTCACCCAAAAACTACAGAACGGATTGGGATAAAACTACAGTAATAGTAGATAAGTAATGTTCATGTGATATTGGTTATTATGTACATCCCAAAAACGTTTGTATGTAATTGATTTTCTCAAAAACTACCGAACGGATTTTTATGCAGTTTTCACTAACACACAGAGTGATTCAAGAGGAAGGTTTATCATTCTTTTCATGCCAATATTTTTACAGGAACGGGTAAACGCAGGCAAAACCGAGGGACGAAGAACTAAATGATAAATATTAAATAATGTAATTGAATCAGTATTATCATCACATGAGTCATGTGATTGGAGTATCACTTATCGTTAATCAGCCAATCACACATCATTTGAGATAATTATTAATTCAAGACGACCGTTTTAAGCTAAAAATATTAGAACAAGTATGTTCGAGTCGTATTAAGCCCCTTAAGAATTTATATTGAACAGTATTTCTATAGTAAGAGTATACATTAATAAGTATAATTATAGTTAATATATGTAATATTACTAAAGTCTACATTATTGAGAATCATTAAGACTTGATTTAACGTAAAGTATTTTAGAAGTAACTTTAAAGTAAGTTATTTTAAAAGAAGAAAGTAGAAACGGGACCTTTCATCCCGAATATATTATTTTAAATATTTTTAATATAATTATTTAAATATGTATTTTTAATATTATTTTCTCTCGAATATGGCTATCTTTCAGATCCAGAAATAACGTGTGCATACAAAGAAACAAATTCTCAAATTCCAAACATTACTATAGAGTCCAGAACATTCTTTTATCTGAATGACGAAATGTGAGGAAGTGTCTCATATTGTAACCCCGAAGCCCGAAGCGCCATGCGTCACTAGAATATTTTGTTTACGCTTCAAAACAAGGGGAAGGGCTGGCTTCAAGTGTAATTATCAACTTTAAGTCATAACAATAAGGTTTATTTTTTCAATATGCAACAAGGGCTTTATTATTGTTTTACTTAACTTTTTATAGCCCATTCGCGCGGGAAGCCGCTTCCCACCGCGTAAGGGTTACGTTTGTTAGAACTCTGTTCATGTGAAATTGACAATTAAATTGGTTATTTATTAATATTACTTTGTGTTTCATTTTGTTCGATAATTTGATTAGCGTCGTAAACACGAACAATAGTTTATTAAATCTAACACGTGAGTAATGGATGTTCTGACGATTTGTATCTTTGTAGTAAATCTTCTTTTACTTTTTAATAGTTTATACTTTGAAAAATCCGGTTAGTTTCGCTATGCTCGATTCCCGCTATGCACTGATCATAAAATACCTACCAAAAAGTGCCGCTTTGCTCTGAATTTCTCAGTGGTACCTTTAACAATGGAAGGTACAATTCGATAGAAAAGTGTTTCTAAAGTATACTCTTAAAGCTAGCCTGGGACTGCATAGTTTGAGGAAAATTGTTTTGGTAAATAAAAATCTAATTTAAATTTAAGAATTGCGTATATTTCGATTAAAAATATAAAAACGCTATGAAACATAAATCAACTCAAAATCATGAGATTAAAACTAGCCAAGAACATATATATTTTCAGATTCCAAAGTTACACTTCCACTGCATTTAAGATCACTTCTTTTATTTACACAGTGCCAGAAAACAGTTCTTTTATTTTGTCTTACAAAATGGTAATTGTGTCCGGTATATAACAGGGTCTTTCCACCACGTCTACTATCAATTATTGTATAATTTTTAACCGTACCTGAAAGAACTTGCGTACGACATGATTGCAGACGTACTAACGAACTAACCTAATTACGCTTATCAGTAAAATAAAGATGCTCAAAACCGCAATCCTACTGTCTCTCTCTATTCAAAGACAAAAGTTAACACAAATTACAAATTCCCGGAAGAGGTAACCCAAAAAACTCGTTGTTTTGGTGTTGACGGTTTAAGCTGTGGGTTGATTAACACGAATACTGTTTACTAGTTATAGTTAGTGAAACTAGTAAGAGAGTACATACATATTTATTTAAATTTTTATTTATTTAAACATAAGCATTTTCCTTTCGACAGTCCAAGAATCTGATTCCGTGCATAGCGGCACTTTTTGTTAGGTATTTTATGATCAGTGCATAGCGGGAATCGAGCATAGCGAAACTAACCGGAAAAATCTTTAAAATAAATCACATTTTAAGACGCAAGTGTTGACTTTATGCTAAGTTATTAAATTAAATACTTTATTATTACATCTAAGCATTTTTGACTTAACTGTTATTACGGAGCGTAGATAAAATGGAATGTTTCCCGTACTATAGTTCGTCCGTGGACGTGTGTTTGAATACGAACGAGTCCATTGTTCTGTAGAGAGGCGGTAACTTAATCGTACTGTACGGAACACTCGGGAAGCTTCTACTCTATTCCAGAAACTTCCTTAAGGATTACTTTTATTAACTGACATTAGACAAGGACGTAAGGAACTGTTTATTTTTAATTCACTATTTGAAAATGGAACATCTAATATTGAGTCCATGTTTATAAACGAATGGGTAATTTGAATTTGGATTTGGAAACGTCGGGAATGTTTGCTAAATTTTGATTATGAACGTTTTTATACAATTCTTTTTTCAAATATTTGTTATTGTAGTGATGGGACGTCAAAATAATACTAGTTATTGTTACATCAGATTTTATAGGAAACGTAATAGGTACCGGTGCTAGTCGTAAAATACACATGGCAATGTATTTTATAGTCGTTACCTAGTAGGTACATGCAGTTAGTTCATTGCGGTTAATTATGACTAAGAGCCGTCGAGACCATTCTAGAAACATGGCAATGCTCTTTCAGTAAATTACTATTCAGAATGTATGAAATAGAATAAGCAAACATCAAATTACCACAATTCGAATCGGATTTTTAGATGTATTTGATTTTCTTGGTACATATTGTGAAAGAATATGTTATCAGGTAATGGTTTTGATCTATTCTTTGAATTTTAAATTTAGGATTTGGGATTCAAATATTGTTTCACGAATGTGAATTGAGTTACAAAATGCTTTTACATTGCTAGAACAGAATCGAATGAATCTAATCTTATTTATATTGAATAAAAATCGGTACAGTACTTCAAGAGACGGCGTAACTAATTAGAATGAAATCTAAAATTAGCTTATGTATTAAAACGGCAAATAAAAACCGGTTAGCAAAAGTGTGGAGTGTAATGTAATCAAATTAGAACAAAGGCAATGTACGGGTACTTCGCAGCGAGTACCGAGTAGATCTTGGCGAATTAATTCAATGAGTTGATTATATCCATCCGCATTTCCCCGAATACCTAACAAAAGGGAACATGTTGAATATCTCCCGGCTCTCGCTTTTTCAATTCTTTTTATGAACACAGATTTTACGTTTCACTCAGTTTTTAACTTTAAATTATTTATAACATGATTTGAATAGAAGATGCAAATGAAACTGAGTGGGTTGAGCGTGTAACTTCTCGGTTTTTCTGTTTTCGCGGATGGGTAAAGATTTTTTATTATTTACTGAAAATGATGTAAGTGAGTTCATTATTTGTGATCCATATTGAGTCTTTGTTATCGTTGGGAAATAGATTAATATCTTACTGTTTTTTTTAGAATAGGTTCCTGAAGGGGATGACCTAATTTTTAATTTATCATATTTTTATCTATGTTAATCTGTAAGGGTTTTATTATATGGGCTTCAGGTTATTGCATGTAATATTAACTATTGCCTGAAATAAATAATTTCTTTTCCATTCTATTAACTCGTCCGCTTTCCCGTAAGAATTTCAGGTAGAAAAGTAGCCTATAATCTTCCCGTTGAATGAGGCTATCCATTACAAAAAGAATTTTTCAAATCAGACCAGTAGTTCCTGAGAGTAGCGCGTTCAAACAAACAAACTCTGCAGCTTTATAATATTAGTATAGATTACTTACTTACTATATGTATGTATTATTTTAGTCGTAGTAATTTATAGATCAGTCGAACTAAAATTATGTACAAGTAAAACTGCGGAACATCACTATTATTCAAAACAATATCTTCTTTGTTACCTATACCTACTTAAATGTCTTTAGGGACACAACGTTACAATAATATTTTTCCACTCTATAGTAATTGCTACTCAAACTCTAAATAGCAATCAAGCTCTACCTACGTATTATACAATTTTACGACTTCTCTAACGAATGGATCTTATCTCGATTAGACTCGATTTTATGAAATCGAATATTTTGTTAATATGAATTTTATTATAATGAGAGAGGAAGATTGAATATTTCAAAGTAGTAACTTAGTATTTCTTTAATATTTTTTATGAGGCATAATGGACAAAAATACTTTAGTTGATGTTATATTTGAATTTTTCTAAGAGACTTTTTGAATGTATTTTTGTTAGTTAGTTCTTTAAGTTTGCCATAGTCGAATTGATATAAAAAACACTACACTCGGAATTAAAATTCTACGCAAAACCTAGACTTTCAGATAATATACAATTAGACAATATGATCACTAGTCACAATATTAAGCGCTATAACACATTATCATACTTTTTTACTGGGATGTTAGGGTGCTCCGGAATCCGTATCCGGTATAATAGTCATTCCTATATCCGTATCCAATCCATATCCGAAATATCAAATCCATACCATCCCTACTTTTTTATGCCACACCTTCTAATCATCTAATCACCCTTACACATAATAAAAGCCAATTAACATTACATCAATACAATGAGGCTATTACTCGTATCTGCATTGGCATCCCTAGCACACGGCTCACAGCAGTCACTCAACACCGTTTAATGAGTAGGGCTCCGCCGGGACCGCTCAGTTGTCCGTGACTCATCTGTGGGGGAGCGAGCCCCTGAGCCCGTGACGTCATCAATGTAAACAGATTCAAGTTGATTTAACTATCGCTGTAAAGTGATCAGCCATCCCCTTTGTTCAAAGCGGGAAACCTTTTTGGTGTAGCATTTGATTGCTGTTCTGAATGTTTGTGATTGTGTGGTGGTGATTCATTGGAATCGGACTGGTTGATTGGTCTGCGGAGTTAGATGTCCTTAAATATCAGCTTATCAAAAATGGGGCTGTCCCAAGTTTGACTCATCTATCTGTGTGTGTGTTTCTATCTGTGCCGAAACTTCAAAACCAATGGACCAATTTTAACTATTTTTTTTCCTTAAATTGGTGTTTTGGTGGTGATTTCTTGGTTATGTTTGGATCATGGTTTGGATAAAAAAACAGTAACAGGAATAGAGTAAGACTTCAGTATGCAATTTTGTAGCAAAATCATTTAAACCATTTATTTCTACACCACATAAAATACAACATGAAAAGAAGCAATACTTATATACTATGAATTAAATACTAAAATATGTGAAATTAAAACTAAACTAAAAAATTAAAACTAAACTCAACCATCTAATCTTTAATAAAAATAGCCATAAAAAGAAACAATAATATGGTAGTAGAGATTAAGCTCATATAACAGACCGAGGGACCGACCGAGGTACTACTACACTTACTAATAAAAGCATAGCTTTAAATTCCCAAGATCCGGGAATCCATTCCGGCCCAATATCTGTGTCAACCGCCAATCTGCTTAAGTGCTTTACTGCATTCAAGAAATAAAGAGGGAATTAAGTTAATCTGTTGAAATAGTTTCAATACTTCAAATCTGTACTAATATACTAAATCTAAAGTTTTATCGTTGTTTGTTTGAACGTGCTAATCTCAGGTACTATGAGTCCGATTCTAATAATGACTTTAGAGGACATACTAACATTCATGTGGAAGATTATTTTTTATCCCGAACTTAATACGGGAACGGGCAATACGCGGGTAAAATTGAAGGGCGCTGTTAGTTAAAGAAATACACGTTAAGCAAGAGAGAAGTAAGTCTATTAAATTTTTTCTTAAAAGAGTTAAAATTAAAACCACCATGACTGATTTTCAACCAAAGACAATTTTTTTCATTAAGGAAAAGGGTTCAGTGATGACGTAAATAGCATAAAAATTGAATAAAATCAACAAAACTTTTTCCTCTTCAGAAGGAATTATCTTCTGCTGGAAAAGAGATCACAATAGTCCACATTTTAACTAAAAAAAATTGAGTGTAAATGAAAAAGTAAGTTCATCTGATTGAATATAGTTCAAATAGTTTTACAAGGCTATCAATATTGAGTTAAGGAAACTTGGCCACTAACTTTCAGTACTAAAAATTAATAACAATAACATCTATAATTAGACATTTGAAAGCTCTGATGTTATCATGTTGGTAGCAATCGGAAGCTGTTACTGGTTTTTTAAAAGAAATAAAATTTCTATTACAATATGTTTTTTTGTCAGAAAGCGAGGTGATTCCCAGCAGTGGGAAATTATATGGATCTACTTCTTCATTGTACAGATATCGCCAATGAGATGGGACCTTGGCCCAATAGTAGAACATAATCAGTCTTATTACAAAAAACTCAATAGACCTTGGTTTAAACCTGTACTATCAAGTCCAGGCTTATCTGCAGAACCATGGTCTAAATTTGTTCGTATTACAAAACTTCATAAAACCGTGGTCTTCTTATTACCGTCATTTGAACCATTGTTTAGCTACAACCACAGATTAATACAAGTATCATTCGTTCATCATGATGTCATTCTATTGCAACGTTCCGTATCCCCAGAAAACAAAAAGTTTTGATAATACGCTAATGATTATGGAGTATTATAAATATTGAGACCTGCTTATTTTACATGGATATAAACATTATTTAGTTATTTCGTCGATTGCAGTTTTGTTTAGGTTTAAAAGCATATTTCTTAATGTCGTAACATTTCTCAAAATATATCTAAGTACGTGTATCGAAACGTAACATTTTCGCGCGCGTTATTTGAAACTATAGGAACACAAAATTAACACTCTTCGTTTTATTAATTGTTTAATTGGTTCTTGATTTATTAATTTTAATAATTCGTGATGGACCAACAAAAAAGAAAACGATCTGAGAATTGGAGTGCCGAGGAAAAAGTAAGTAGACATAGGTACCTTACTTAGATACTTGTACATTACTTAGATGAACTTGAATTCCGTCTATAATTTATTTATTTTAAGCCTAACCAAATTTTAAACATTACAGGATATACTACGCGAGATTATTGCTCAATCACGTCACATAATTGAGAACAAATCAACAAGAGCTTCTTCCAATATTAAAAAAGCTCAAGAGTGGAAGAATATAGCAAACAAGTAAGTTTTGAGTTTTTTTTTTATAAATGACCCGTTATAAACGCAATTTATCATGTTATTGAAATATTTTCAGAATCAATGAACTCATGGGAAAAAATAGGACTGATGGAGAAGTAAAATTGGCGTGGAAGAGGATGAAGCTTGCGGCTAAAGCCAACTTGTCTGCTCATAAGCAGTTTCAGATGAAAACAGGGGGCGGTGAAAAGCCTAAGTCGCCTTCTCAAGAAGATATGGCGATCATGGATATTGCTCCACACGATTTTGTTGTGGAGTACAATGACTATGACAGTGATGCCATTAAAACTGATGTAAGCATAATGTTCTTTACTTATTAAATTAATATACAGTTTATTTACTAATCAGTACTTGTATTGTAGGTTGAATTAAACACGCAAATATATAGTGAAACTACAGCTGGGCCTAGTACAGACTTTCCCCCTATTATAGAATCACCTCCAGAATGCAATGATGAGGAAATAGTATTAATGGACCAAGGTAAAAATAATAATTCAGCTATAAATTATAAAATTGTATTCCTTTATTTTAACCATATTTTTATAATATTCAAAAAATATATACCTAACATGAACAAAATAATTTGTATATACTGTCTCTATGTAATTACAATACTTTCAGGAATTAGTACTAGAAAAAAAGAGAATATTCGTAGGAAGCAGTCTGGTAAAAAGGGTCCTCAAAGCATGTAAGAAATATTATCCTAGAATATATTCATATTATTTGCGTAGCATAAAATATAAAGGGTAAATGTCTTACAGAAAAGAAGCAATGCAAGAAAAAATATTACAGTCCAACCTTCAATTTAAAAATAAACAACTTTCTATGCTAGAAGTGGAGCACAAGTTTAATATTAAAATTGCCAAATTAAAAATTAAAAAACTACAATTAGAAATAAAATTATTACAAAAAAAGGATTTAGATTAATTTATTAGAATAATTTTATTTTTTGTTTTTAATTTAAGGTTTAAAATATATTATTTTAATTAAAAGTGTCTTTCAATGAATTGCCGTCTTCTTATATTTCCACGTACATTGTTTTCCACTGGTAAAACTACTGCTGCAGGTGTTTGTGTGTTGGCTTCATTGTTATCAAACCCACTATGAAACACACTTTCCTTCATATCTATGGCAATATTGTGCAATACAGCACATGCTACAATTGTTGTTTTTGCAGTTTCAATGTTGCAGTAAAGGCCTCTTAATAAACAGCGGAACCTCTGCTTCCACAGCCCAAAACATCTTTCCACTGTATTTCTGGTGCTAATGTGAGCATTGTTGTACCGCTCCTCTTGAGGTGTTGCAGTATGTAGTAATGGAGTAAACAAATATGGTGTACAAGCATAGCCACTGTCTCCTAGCAATATGCCTGAGAATGCACCAGCCTCAAATCGCTGCTTCAACCGACTCTCTCTAAATATTCTTGAGTCATGAACACTCCCACGCCACCTAGTAACAATGTCCATGATTTTTAAATCTGCATCACAAACTACCTGGAACAATAGGTACATATTTTAGTATTTCTTACATAAATAAGCATGACTATTCACTATCAATACATACATACAATACATTTTGTCTGTTTACTCCTTCAAAACCACATTACACATGGACACTCTGAACCCTGTGGTGGGTTAGACAATTTTCCAACACTATAACCAACGCCTCATCAGGGACGGGGCTGTGGACTATTAGTCGTAGTTCCTTGACTTTGGAAGAAACGTATTAGGTAATGTAAAATCAATAATACCTGGACATTAATTGATGCAAATCCTTTTCGGTTAATATATAGTTGACCACCATCTTCACTTAGCTTTTTTATTTTTATGTGAGTACAGTCAATTGCACCAATTACTGTAGGAAAATTTGCAATTCTGCGAAAATTTTGCATCGCTTCCTCTTGTTCCCTCAATGTAGCAGGCATTTTTATAAATCTATGTGATTTTCGGGCTATAGCTTCTGCAACTTTTTTGCATATCTTGCTTATGAATGGTTGTGAGACTCCATGCAAATCGGCTGTGTCATCTTGGATCTATTAAAACAAAAACAAAATTTTAGTTTGGACATAATTATGCTTATATTACTACCAATGTTGTTGGTAAATGCGAAAATTGTTTTTTGTCCTAGGAACTTTAACAGCACTATCACTTATTTCGTTTGCAATTAGGTAAGTACCTAAGCTTTGAATCTACTTACTTCATGTCGAGCCCAGCTTCGTAATGCGCAACACACTTGTATTTCGGGAGACACAGGGCATCCTCGAGCATCTCTATTTAAATCTTCTCTTATTAAGTCCACTATTTTCATTGCATAGCGTTTTGTAAACCTATACTTTTGCCTGAAATCTTCACTGGATAATTCGATGATGGGATTGACTCGAACACGATTTCTGTTGTGTCGGCGTGGCACTTCCAACAACTCAGCAGCTTCAATATCCTCAATATCAATTAAATCGATCATGTTAATATCCATTTTCAAGTTAAAACAACACAACACAATGAAAAAGATGATTTGATTTATACTAAAAGAGAAACTTTGACAACACCTTTGACAATTTTGACATAGGTATCCGATTTAGACCATCGCTAAACTAGGGGTCGCCGAGGTTTAGCGTTAAACCATAATTTAGTCAATGGTTTATCGCAAAACCATGATTTGTAATACCATTTTTGTTTAGACCATGGTTTAAAGAAGTTTAAACCAGGGTTTTTAGATAAACCGCTTTTTGTAATAAGGCTGAATAGGTTTAATTCCTCTTCACTGTACTGATATCGTCATAGAAACAAGAAACCTTTGCCCTGTAGTGGGACATTACAGGCTTATACTTTTACTTTACCAGAATTATGTAATATTCTAACTGAAGTTCAATAAAGGGAGTAAAGTAAATGGTATTCTATATTTAGAGGCACGAATACGCTTTGGATCTATTTTCATCACATTCAATTTCCATCTAACAATAACAAGGTTTTGGTCTATTTTTATACGGAATCGCTTTATAATTACTAATGAAAAATAAAGAGCATCATATCTATATTTGATAAAACTAATATTTCATGTTATGTTACTATAATTAACAGTAAGATTTTTTCTTTGGAGTAAAATGGGGCATGCGTGGGTGATTCTGATTAGTGATTACGCTTAATCTTCCTCACTGTAGTATTGTACTAATATCTTCTGTGAGACGAAAGGCCCAGTATTAGGACATCACAGTTATATTTTTTTAGTTAAATAAGTATATCTGTTTTTGGAAAGTATAGAAAGTTTTCCTTTATTTAGCAAATGATTTCAGTTTGAACATTGACAAAAGAAAGTGCCCGATAGGATTGCTTAACAAACAGTTGCGTAACAATATGAATCGAGAAGTGGTTAACTTACGAAAGTGTTACCCAACTATTATCTCACAGTTCACTCGCCAAATGTTCTTATCATGCTTAGTTAATTTGTTAGTGATATATTATTAAGTATAAGGTGCTTATGTTCTTCACACGTTATACTATTAGAAGGAAGATTTGTATATAATTTCACAAAGTAATCGTTTTATAGGTGTTGATAATAAATACTATTCAGTATAACGATAAGTACAGTCCCTTAAAGCTGTTTTGTTTTTATTTTGTCTGTTTAAAAAAATATATATAAAATAACTCAAAATTGCACTAAACTCCTCATAATATAAAATTTATTTAATATGATAAAGTCAAGCAGGATAATTTGAGTGGTTGTTTGAACACGTTAATTCCCTGGAACCAGTCGCATTAGGAAAAATTAATCAATAAATTAATAGGATATAATGTACGAGTATATGTATAGGTATTTAAAAAAACTTAGAAGGGGAAACTTAGGATACTACTACGGGGAATTTCCACCAAATCGGGTACGCTGCGGGCTAAAAATAAATAAACAGTAAATTAGGCAAAACACGACAAGGAACTAAGATCCGGCTGAACGCAACGCGGATCCGAGCCACAGTTTAATAACTAGTCACTACCACCACGTCCACCGAGGTCGTACGCTGTAGAATCGTAACATGCAGTAACATTGAACTAGCGGATAACACTACCGACTTTATTTATTGTCTATAAATGAATTACATTAAACAATAGACATAAACATGTAATCCAGAATACGGATGTTTATATAGAATTAATTAATCATTAAAGTACAGAAAATATATCGATACATTTTTATGTGCAGTACACTAAAAAAATGATTTGAATCGAGATTTAATTTGGTTAAAATAAATTACGCGATTCAAAATATTTCACTACTAGCAGCGCCACGCGGTTTTACCCGCATTGGGTCCGTTCCCGTGGGAATTTTGGAATGAAAATAGCCTGTAGCTTCCCTTAAATGTAGTTATCCAACGCGAAAACAATTACTCAAATCGGACCGGTAGTTACTGCGATTAGCGCTTCACGCAAACAAAAAAAAAGCACTCTAAAATACATTTTACAACCATTTAGTTGGATGACTTGAATTTTAAAATTGATAGTCTCAATTTACTTCTTATTTGGTCAGTTAAGACGTAAACAGACAATATGACAAATCCATAAGGGTTCCTTTTTTTGCCATTTGGCTACGGAACCCCAAAAAATATATTAGCGCGGAGAAATGTATTTCACATCTAAAAACTCCGATATCTGGGTTGGCCAGGATTGGTCAGGACCATCCAATCGATGAAGAAGAAGAAGTGTCCACTCAACCTTACTAACTTAGCTATTTCGAATAATGTATTTAACTATAAAACATTTTATGCTCCAAGTTCTCATGCCTCAAGAATATTTCAATTTACTTACTTATTAACTTAACGAAACAAAGTAATGTATGCCATCCATGATAAATAAGAATAGGGACTAACGTTACTTTGTAACAGTCGATGGTGATAAAATTTATACTTCGAATTCCTGGCATAAAGGATCCCGTTATCCAACTTAAAAACAACTCACAGTTTATATTTTCTTCAGACAAGCAGATAACTTTCCGTGTAAATCGTAAAATGAGAAAGTAAACATTGATTTTGCATTATTGACCATCAAAGTGTTTTCAATTTTGTGTCACTGGCTGCACTTTATTATCCAACTAGCATTTCATTCGTCTGTTTGGATTAGAAATAAACAGCGGGGTTACCATCTACGATTCCCCTATACACGAATCCTTCGTTCCTGATTTATTTATAACAATCCTAATTCGATCGTACGGTACGATTCTGAAATATTAAGTTCCAATTTCAAATCACTCGTTCGATCGCGTCGTTTTTATGGAAACATAGATTGATCTGATTTGAATTTGGTTTAAATTCGATCGTGTTAAATGGTAAGCCGGCCGCCTTAGAGCGTTAAACTCTATTTAATTAAAGGCCATGGGCCACTAACAATTTGTTTGAATATACCCTACTGTGCTACACGAGTAAATGCCTTTATAATACTTATGATTGCCGTGCTCCATTTATTAACTGCAACGTTCAAATATTTGTTCGTTGACATAAACAACTTGAGCAAAATTTCCTTAATTAGCGTCCATTACCTGCATGTGTTGTTAGATTATCTGCTCGCACTAATGGTTGTTAAGTAGCGCATTAACAAGAGGACTTTATCGACTTACCTATATGTTAGTTGTTTGTTAATAAAGGTGCGAAGTAAGGGCATGTGCACACGATACTCACCGGCGCGGGCGCGGGCGCGGGCGGCGTGCGCGGGCGGCGCGCGGTACTGATCGTGAAGCGAATACAAGGGATAGTCACCTAGTTTGAACAGGTACGCGGAGAGCAGCACCGCGTCCGGGCGCGGCTCGCCGCCGTGCGTCGCCGCGGGCCGCATCAGCGACGATATCGAAAAGTCCGTCGTCCCCTGCACTGGCCCGCCCCAACCATTCACACTGCACAACTTACACTCCTCCTTCATAATCCCCAATAACACTTAATAAATAAACTCTATAAACAATAACCGTTTTTTTTGTACTCGGTTTGTACTGGGCACTAGTAAATCACATATAAAAATATCCGTGGGCTTGCTCGCACATCACAGAAGATATCACAGCGGCGTTCGGCGGCGTCTGTAATCCGATGTAATACCGTAAAGACAGGCTCGGTCTCGGGTGGGCGGCGCGGGCGCCCGGCGGGACCGGCCGCGTCTAAATCATCCTGAGCTCCCGAACTAACTCCGCTCCGAGGAGCGAAATTAGTCGGGAACACGACGTCTACCACAACATACAAATCGCCTGTCTCCTAATCTCTAACCGTTTGTTTTACACTTTTGACATTCCAAATGAATGTACAAAGTTGTTTAGGGGAAACTTCGACGTAAAAGTATTCGTAGGTGATCATTAATCTTCATTATACTAGAATCAACGGATGACCTTTCTTATTATGAAAATGTCACCTCACGATTTGTTCCAAATCCATATATTTTGAAACACGTTGCACATAAAGTATCCGTTTTGCAATTTACACTCGGCTTTAAATTAAATTCTCATGACCACATATTAAAAGATAATGTTAAATTGCTTTCATAAACATTTATCCAAATAAGCACAACTTGAAGTGGGCTTTAATTGGCGTTCACTGTTTGGACACGAAGCGCTAGCAGTTGGTGTTTGTAAAGCTCATAAACAAGTTATTACGAGGGAGTCGCGCAATGTTTGTGAAGTTTGTTTATTAAGAGATGATGGCGATTATGCATGTGATGGTAAACAAGCGGTGTGGTGTCGGCGGGCGGAGGGAGCTGCATTGCGGCGGCGGGTCAGAGGTGCAGCGCGGGCCGAATTCACGGGCTTCCGGCCGCGGCGTCGCGATTGTTTCCATATTACCTACACTCATGTGTAAACTCACAATGTATTCAATGTGGCGCGGCACACGCGCGCTGTAATCCGAACTGCGTTGTTAGACGGTGTTTACTCGGTGCGCTCATCGTTGTTCCCCCAGACAGCCTTGACGTCATCTTGACCCGCCCGGTCTCGATACTACATTTAAAATAGATGTTTTCGTTTATGTGTAACCTATTTATAAATGTCTCCATCATTTTCCTTCGATATAAAACGATCGATAGTTATGCTACAAGATGGTCGATTATGTGCATCATCGATCAAATTAATCTGACGAGCCGAGTGGCTGCGCGTGGTTGCTGCGATCTGTATCTCCTCTCGCGGAGTTCCCGCAGAATGTAATTTCCGAACGATGATTCATTAATGTTTGTTTACAATGGAAAAATATTCGGCTTGCCGATAGTTGCGTCTCGTGCCATACCGTGCCGTATCAATTTCGCGCTAAATATTTTGTAAAACAACGGTGAGCATGCTTTATGATTTGCTTTACGAAAATTGAATACAAATTCTTTAAGTGAGCAGGATTTTAATTTATAACCACGGCTTACGTGCACGGAATAGCGTCGCAGTAATGCAGAGCGGCCTTGAGCCCGCCGGTAAACAAATGTCACGTGTGCTGCCTTCGTGGATACACTCGTACATTAAAAATCGGTGTTCGCGCTCTTTCCTTCGTGTGTTTGTGCTTTATGTCACCTGCGTCACTTACAAAGGATTTGCTTATCAGTGCACCGTGGCCAATGTTATAGCTGATATTGATAAAATCCTTATTAAATAACTACTTTTGATAATACCGGTACAATATAACGAGTTAATTTTGTCTCTAAATTTTCCGTATCTAATAATTGAAGGATGAAATAACGTGAAACACATTTGAGTGCGGGAATTCTTCCGAAACGGTTTTGAATTAAAAAAAGGTTAATAATAGGTGTAGCCGCACGTGCGCCGACGGCGGCAGCTGGTGCGACAGATGTCGCGGCCCTCGACTACCTGCCTGCTGCCTTCACCTGATTAATAACTACCACCAAAAATCAACACACATCCTTTTTACTTTTATATTTTTTGATCAATAGCTACATCCTTATATTTTAAGGAACTTTCCAGAACATAAAACAAAACAAACTGTTGGGTCAAATGGTGTTTCGATTATCTAGTTGACAAATAAAAATAAAGCGAGAAACAAAACGTATGGCACAGCTCATGTCGTAAAATGGCTTCATACGCAGATAAGCGGATATCACCGAATATTTACACGCGCACATTTCAGATTCCACGAACCATGCGCTATTCGGAATGGATCAGATTGAAATTCTTCGTATCGGGTTCAATTGAAGTCGATATCAACTTCAGAGTTTTCTATTAGTTAGCGACTGGTGACAACTGTACTGTATTAATGTTTGCCAATGTTTTCTGGCCGGCACCCAATGAACTATTCGATATAGTTCAAGTGAATAAACGTTAACTAGGGGGTTTAAGAGTTTAAGGCGCTATCATTTTCAAATATGCACAGAAACTAGAAAAGCAAAATAGGGTAAATGTTGCAGTGTAGTAACTTAGCTAGTTAAATTTCTTTTGGCAAAGATTCCTGGCGGCGGGCCCAGGGACATCATCACAAATCTCTAATGCAGCTTTATTGTTCCATTTTAAGGTATCAGCTTGCTATTGAATTGCAATTTGTCGAGTCTATTTTTTATAAGGTTTGGTTTTGTAATAAGTTGCTTGAAAGGGCAGCCCTTCGGTTCAGTTGCCAACAGATGCTGGCGAGGGCCCAATTTGTGCCAACTTTGGCTGTCTACTGCCTCGACAAGGTTCTGATACCAGCATACATCTATTCACCAAAAATTGCGCCTATTCTGTATCATTAAAAAAAATGAATGCACGTGAGTATTCCTGTAAGATATTATTCTGTTTATCGTCGTTATCACTTTGTATTTAATAACAGAGTATCAGTGATATTTAAATTCCGTGATAATGTCGAAGAAAATACTGTAATCTGTGAGAGTTGGCTTATCAGGAATCAGTAGGGCGGTATCAATATCGATTACCATAACGCGGCGACGTGATAACATTTTACAATGAACAATAAAATAATCTACACTTTCGTTTTTATACTTTGATTTGATAATAGGAATGGAAAGTATTTTCAGTGCATGTCCAATAATTTTAATTCAATTAAATATTAAGTTGGTTGCTAAAATATGACACAGTGACACGCATCGCGAATTGAAAGTTTTGATTGTCAAATGTTGATCCCAAAGGCATTTTGTTTCCCAATGAAATCACGGTCTCATTCATCATCATTATCAATTGGTCGGTGGCAGTTGTATGTAATACGACTATACTCGAGGAAAGCACACCGATTGGTTTCACAAGAATCACAAACAGCTTACATAAGGCATAAAGCGGCTTGCGTAAAATCCACTTAGGTGCAGAGCTCGATCGTAAGTCAGCTTTAAGTTCACGTACGACGGGCCGTGCGAAATAACTATAAGATTATATCGATCATGAACACGTATTGACAGCCCAATAAAATCATGATTTATTTGAAACAATTTTTCAAAACATAGAACCTTCTATGAAGTGTACTTTCAAATTGTTCCAAATAAAAATGAACATTAAGTGAATTACAGAATTGTTAAGGCCGAAACAAATTTATAACCAAACAATAAAAGGGGAAGTAACAAAGCGACTCGTGACGACCCACATACGTGAGGTAGAAAGGAAATACGAAAAACTCTCTCGACGCTGGCTGTCCAAGAGACCATGACTGAGTTGATTATTATAATGAGACCTCCAAGTTTTATAGATTGTCGACAATTTTAAAGTACATAATAAATACATTAAAGGATAAGGCCTAGAGAAAAGTTAAACAATTTTCTGATACGTATCTTGATACAGAATATAGGGACAACGATACAGTTTCCACAGCGATTTGCCTGTGTAATTGATAGCTATCGATGTTAGGAGAGTGTGAAATTTTGCAATAAAGCCGTTCGGTATAGGAGGGCGCCGCAGGGCTGGAGAAAGCAGGCCTTTCACTCGACCTGCCTAACACGCTCTATGCGGCACTAATTTAAACAATAATACGCAATCATCTATTGTTAGGCCTCATTCATTTTTAGTTCAAAGAGTTAGGATGAGCAAAGAGCAGAAAATTATGGCACTGTTACCGTATTGTGACCAAATGTAGCTTTACGCTGACTCTATGGAATGGAAGCATTTCTTTTTAGTGTTGTTAAATTAATATCAACACCTAAATTGTTTGGACATGCACTTCAAAGTAATAAATAACCAGTTGCACCACGCAGATACAAAATAAAATTATTTTTCTTCAAGAGACGCTTTACATAAATGTGGAACCGTTTAAGTAAGAATTAAGTTAAAATAAATGATAAATTAAACTCAACAGGCTGCGGGTTTCACTAATAAAACAAGTTAAGTAGAAGATTAACTTGAGAGTTGAGAATGGGTATGTGAGGTAAAGTTTAAGGACCACAAAGGTGGAAGTTTCAGTGCACCCTGCACCGCTGGACCGCAAACTTATACACCGTGTACTTACAAAGACTTTGATAATGAATCACTTTGTGTTTCATGAACTGTTAAATGTTTCATTTCGTCTTTCAGTTCAACGTCAAACGAACATTGTGCGGTCAACTGCGCAGTAATGCGCATATTCTTTGATATAACATAGTCGTTACATTTCATGTGTCAACGCTAGTAATAAAACGGATGTTCCAACTAAAATCTACTTTGATGTGAAATTCGAGAATCAAACTACAAATTCTACGGTCCGTGATAATATTTATAATAGTTATAAATATTTCTTTTATGCTCTAGTATTTAGCAGACGAAATTAGTTCCGAGTCATTTGATGGCATCTGTCATCTTTAAACTTTCACGTTAAAAGCTTTTCTCGAAGTTAAATAGCTTGAAAGCTATCTTCAAGGTTTAAAACGTTGTAACCGCGGAAATATGTAAGTGGTTCGACTATAAGTAAATTATTGATGGAGACGGAATAAGTAATAGTTTTGTAGAGTTTGATATGTAGTTAGGGTTACAGATTAATGTAAACAACATTGGGATGATAATAAATATTGTCACAATGTTAAAGTTATTGATGTGATTGCCGGGCAGTTAAGTATTGGTAAATAAATCGAATAATCCTAATTCTGTTAACACGGGAAGATCAATGGCCATAATAGTTTAGAATGGAAACAAGTAATCAAACTGATGTATTGTATCGGTGTTTAGTGGCGAGCCAGAAACGGTGTTCCAAATCGCCCCTTTATGCCACCGTATAGCTTGCTTGTTTGCCGCCTTTTGTCTAACTAGGGCATAACCTCGATGGCATTAATTGATAGCATTGACAAGCTCGGCTCGAGTGTGCCGCAGATTCCACGAACATTGCTTCCAACTGCCGCCAAAGCCGTTTCAGGTGAATTTAGTACCCTCGGCAGGCTCACCCAATTGTTTATTCATGTTTATTATTTCAACAACCATTTGATGGCTTTAAATTTATTTTAAGATTGCTAATTCCTGGTTTATAATATCATCAAATAACCTTGTGATCGCTTACTGGAGTTTGATCAATATTGTCTGCATTGTAAAAATTAATAAGTGATTTGTTTGTATTTTTTGGGAACGTCAGATGTAATTGTAAGGTCAGTAAATATTTAAACGTCACTGTTAATTTCATTAAAATCCGGGTTTATAGATGTATCAGTAGAAGAGCTATGCCTGAATACTTGTTTGTGTAGTAGGAATAATGCGCAATAGTGTACACAGCCGGAGCGGCACCGGCCGGCTTCAGTCGTCTGCCGGCATTCGGCGCCCGCATGAGATTCAGAGCTCCTGCCACCTCGTCAACTGACCAGAACTAGTTTCGCACTACAACACTACTTTGACCACAATTTCTTTGCACGATCCGACCACCAACACACGCCAGACACCACACCGGCACATAAATAAGTGCGACATCGGTGACATTTACATGAATTGGAAGTTCAGTTGCGTTTCACGATCCACACTTATACAGCAACATTCATCCGTTTGGCACAACACGACACTAGTTGTAAAAACTTTGCTGAATTCAGGTTAAATCGCGTACGGAAGCGGTGCACGAGTAGTGCGTCGTGTTTACAGTTTGGCGCGGCGCTTTTGAGTCGAGCGCGCGAAAAGCGTCCGCTTGTTACTGCGGTTGACAGTCGACTGGCGGACGCGACGAAGTACGAACGAAACGAACGAACGGAAGAAAGCTGTGTCGGCGCGGTGGGGAGGGCGCGGGGTGGGCGCGGGGCGGGGGGCGGCACACCTGCGAGCGGCGGCAGCGCCTCTAGCCTGCGGCCGACTGCGAAGCTTCCCGCAGCCCGCTACTACGCAATAAACGCTCGATAAACTTTCTCATTAGGCGCGCCTAACCGTGTGACCGTAAGCTCGTTTCTGCTTGCACATGAAATGCAAACCAATACGACATCACGCTGCTAGTTCACACCCGAGCGTGCGCGCTGAGCTTTCGCCTCGTGCGCACTACTCCTAGGTCCGATGCGCGTGCGTGCGGCACCGTCTCACATTATACTTACTGTTGAAATTCAGACTTATGTAGAGTCGTAGCACAATACTTGTTGAATTATGTAGAATGTTCAATAGATTATTGAATAGGCTTTTAGCATAAATAGGGAGATATCGGTACATAAGGAACAGGTACACTTGTTGTTCATTGTCCTGTCATACAGATAACTGAAGGCAGCATTAGCTTTTATCTCACAATTATGTATCTGTCTATTTGTGTTATGTAAGCAAGAATACATAAGGCATTAATTTACATTTGAAAGCAGGAACCGCCTTAAAACTGTGTAAGGATTTCATACATAACAAAACGATATATGATCTAGTGATGCAACGAATTTAAATAAATAAAAGAATTTAAATTTTCAGCATTAAGAGTTATATTCCAAACATTAAACAATGTTAAGAAACTATTATGGATAAAAATGATATAACTTCTTATAAATATACATATTTAAAAACTATTAATCGTAATTGTACCACAAAAAAGGCTTTAATTACTGAAAATAGGCAACCTAAATATAGGCACCACGAATATGAAACATGGTATTCGTTGCATCACGACTGAAAACATTTGAATAGTTAATAATAGTTATTACCTATTTCATAACGTTTTGTAACAATATAACATGTAATTCCCATAACCCTGACATTAAGGTTGACTTTACAATTTAATAACTTATTCAAAGTCAAGTACATTTAAGAATCCCAATTCGAATACTTCATATTACAAAACAAAATCCCCGGCCGCGTCTGTCTGTGACAGACGCAGACAAACAGTCTGTCTGTCTGTCTGATGTGTACGCAGCCTTATTTGTTGCATGAGTCCCTTTTATGTGGTACTAGCAGCACCCGGCGGTTTTACCCGCGTTGAGCCCGTTCCCGTGGGGATTTCGGCAATTTGTATACATATAAAACATCCTCTTGAATCACACTACGGGTATTGTGAAACGTGATGCAACTTATTTAGTGGTCACAATAGGTATCACCGAAGCCACGTGGTGTCCGCACGTGTGTTTATGGCACGTGGACAGAGTTGCACTAGCGATACGGACGTAATGTTACCTATCTTTTAAATCATATTACTTTGTGTAGATTAAATCAATAAAAATATAGACGTAAGTAGAAGAGTTGAATGGGAAATGTGTGATTGAAGTGAAAATGTAGTGAAATAAGCCATTTGATTAAAAACATAGCTTTCATTCATTCATTTCGAGTAGGTTAGTAGCCACCCCTGGTGTCGGAGTTTTTAGACTGCCTGCAGGCCTCCGACATGGTCTAACGATTGAAAAAACCGGGAACGACTGTTTTATGTGCCCTCCGAAGCACGGTAGCACTCTAATAGAAATGCCACTTTCGGCCACCCATCGAAGCAAGAGCGAGCTACACGTTGCTTAACAATCGCAATGAACTGACATCGCTTGGTCAAACTACGCCACGAGCACTACAAAACATACGTAGGAGAATTATACGGCTATAGATAACGAATTTAAGTAATACGTTATTTGGATAGTAGAATCACTTGCTCAATCTTTAGACTATATCGGAGGACTTTAAGCGGTCTAAAAACTTCGACATCAATATTGGCCGCTAACCTACCTACTCGAAGTTACTTACTTACCTACTTATAAAGAAACCTACTGCGTAACTAATGACTAGAGAATTCGATACCTAGAGTATCTATGGCGAATTGTTTACAAAGATTAGCAGAAAAAACAAATGGAAAATAATTGGATATTACAAGGAAAATGGGCATATTATCAGTGACATAGCGTCCGTTACATTATTATAAACGCAAGAAGTTTGATAAGAGTTACAAATAAGATAAATAATAATATGATATAACGGCAGATAATGTCTGAAAACGATTCTGATATAAAGGTAAGGAAACTTATCATAGATCATTATACCTACTGTTAAATGTTTTAAAAACAGAACAATAGCTTAAATAAGAATTCAAAAATAGCAATGATTACTTCGGTTCAACTTATTTGTAATGAGAGATGAAGATAATAAGTTTATATAGATGATGTGTAACGACAAACATATTTTTGTGAACATAAAAATACTTCAAAATACAAGGAAAATATAGACGCATTAATTGGATAAATTGGTATATGTACTTGGTAATTATCAGATATTTTTCTAGTTAGATAATACAACCCTACGGCGATTACAATTTTTCGTTAACATATGGACTAGTTTTCAGTACTATTTTTCATAGAATATTTCCATATTAAAATCAGTAGTAAATCAACAGCTGTAAGAATAAGTATAATGCTAAAATATCTTCAAAATACAAGGAAAACATTGTTAGTATCGGATTCAATAGAAAAATACTACGGAACATAACCGAGTAGAGTTCTTTGAAGATGTAAACTGATTCCATGCAGAGCGTGGGTGCTTTGACTAAACTAGTAAAATAATTATAAACCATTGAGAGGATCTTTTGTTCATCCTATGGAAGCTTACTGTCCAAATACTTTAGTGTAAGACGGTTTACAAACCGCCCACAGCGGTTTCATTCAGTTTTTTTGGTGGATTTTGGGATAAATAGTTACCCAGTTTTAAATACGGTACATTGTGAAATGTACTCTTTAAGATTAAGCGAACACTACTCATTTTGGATTGAAACTACGTTTACCGTGGTCACTACTTATCCGACGACGGTTCCTGTAGAGTCGAAACGTTCGATAAAAATGTAAAATAAAAGCGAAGTGTATCCGTAAACGTCGCGTCGTCTCAGTAAAAAAAAGTGTGAAATGTATATACAAAATATGTGTTATTTAATGTTTTTATTATTTGTGCTAACTGTGGTGTAACTAGAAAAAACATTGGAACAATTTAACTTGTTTTGTGTAAAGCAAGAAAAAATCTTTACAGACTTTTGTATTTATATAATTAATTTGTGTTTCAAACTTTTTTTAAAGAAACTCTTACCAATTAAGTTGATGTCACGTTTCAGTTTTAAGTGTGCTTTTCTTTTTGAAGTTACTTAATAATTCGCAGTATTTAAGTACCAGTGAATTTAACTCCTGTCATGAGGTTTGAATTCTTAGAATAAAATAATACAATTTTTTTGCAAATACTGCAACATATTTTTTACTCCAATCATCGCTTAACTACTTTTCTTCCCCGATGTTTTCATGTAACTAGTTTTCTTGGTTTAACCACCACAACACATGGGGTGTAGTGCGGCCCGTGGGCGGGGCGTGGGCGTCCGGGGGCGGAAACATTGTTTATTAAAAACACGCTCCTCGCTGATTGTGACCTTTCAAAATATTCCATTAATTACTACCATTGTTAATGTCACTGAAATGTTACCAACGTGAGTCTTGGTAGGCAAGCTCCTGTAGTCAGTGATTTGCGCCCGCACTCAGTCGTGAAATACTTCCTTAGTACAGATTTAATGAGTGATTTTGAAATGTAATGTGTGAAAAATTACGTCAATTAGTTGAGTGTCAATTTATTAGACGTCTCTGAGTGCGGAAGTTAGGGATATTTTATTAATATTTACATCTTAAGATTATCTCATAGAGATAAACAAAAAATCCTGTACTTAATGATAAGTACATATTGTATCGGAATATATCAGTACTCATAATATATCATGTAAGCTAGTATCGTACAGAGGCATCAAGTGTTTGCGTAAGAAAGTAATTTCGTATAGGTTAGTGACAAACCCTGGTGTGGCACATGAAAGATTTGGTCGTGGTGTCGGATTTTTAAACCACTGAAAGGCCTTTGATGCGGTCTAACGATCATAATCTTTGCGTGAAAGAGTAACGAATCACAAACTTCTGCATTTATAATGTAAGTTCGATAGGATTTGTGAAATGATCAAGGTTAGTTTTAAAAGCGAAAAACAAATTCGTTTTAAACGATATACATAAATGTCAATCAAATCAGCACATTAAAATTCTTATCACATGTTGTACATGAATGATAAAAGTCTTTGTGCGCAATTAAAGTATGTAAAATCAAATTATTCATCACGTTTTTCATTTATATAAAATCAAAATTAACATAAAATTATACATTAACTCATTTTCATGTTTTTTATTACATTAGTTGGAATAAATAAATATGAAGCAGAACATAATAAACAATTAAAATGTATGATTTTTGTGTATAATTTAATTACGCAGTCGCCGTGCGGTGTTTATCAGTAGGTACATTAAAATTCACTTGAATCAGTTATCTTTATTTCTCTCGCGTGTATTTGTTTACGTATTTTGCCTTGTTTCTGCGTAAAAGTACACTTAGGCCCGTACTCAAGTACTGAGAGATGTCACCTGCTTCCTTAGTAGAGATTTAATGTGTCGATTGCGGCAGTTAATAAAACAAATATAGAACACCCATATTTTGTGCTCAGTAATAGGATGACGTCATAACATTGGTTTGTCATTATGGGCAGCATTAATGGGAACATGTTTTATCTAACAATGTTTGTATTTGAGTGCCTATTTTACTTGACTGATGTAAGGGGCGGCTCCGGAGCGGAACGGGTTGAAATAATAGCACATAGGAGTTTTACTGTACTTGAAATAACCCAAACTTTTATTTTATCTCAATGTTATTTATAAGAACACAACTTTAGCGTATTCTGTTTTTTCTAAAAGCGTCATCTCTTAGCAACACTACACTATTGAACTAACGTTGACATATCGTTCTATGAACTTCTTCGCTGTTAATAAATGTTTGCAAAAAACTGACAACTAGTTAATCAAGGCAATTAAATAAGATTCCAACGCTTGCTTATTACGAGATACTCAAGAGGAAATATTAATTTAAAACGAGCGAACGGTATTTCAGATTACCATAACTTTATAAACTATAATAATCAAATATACATTAAGTGAATCGGCTTTACACTTCGGACGACAGGTTATCATCACTACTACGTATAAAACAAAGTCGCGTCTGTTTGTCTGTATGCTTAAATCTTTAAAATTACGCAACGGATTATGATGCGGTTTTTTGTAATAGGTAGAGAGATCCAAGAAGAAGGTTTTTATGTAAAAAAATTCCCGAAATTCCCACGGGAACGGGCACGACGCGGGTAAAACCGCGGGGCGCTGCTAGTTAGTAATATATTCAGTGAAGCATTTACTGGCAGTTAACTTATTATCTCATTTTAATTATCTAAAGTTAATTTCTTCTATTTAACTTCGATGTTTATTGTGACAAGCTACATCCGCGCGCGCAAAACGGTTAAGTACTCAAATAACAAGTACGAAGTTGTGGATAAAAATACTAAACGTAGTACGAAGAAAAGGAAGAAAGTGTCTGCTAATGACAAGAGAAACCCCGAGGGATGCCTCACTTGATTGATTTTAATTGGTTTTATAGCTTGTAAACGATTCCAACGCGAGGGCGTCAAAGCCTCCACTATCATTCCAGACATTAATCACATCAACCACGTTATGTCGTAACTTAATAACTCGTCTCACATGTAACGGTTCTAGTTAGCTGATATTTAAACTAATTAATTGTCGTTCGAGTCCATTATTTACTCAAATTGTAGACCCTCAATAAGGAGCATATAATTTAAGAAGCGAGCCGCGTGTGCTTCATTAACATTTTCCGTTCCTATTACGGAAGCGGGCGCGGGTTCGAAGCCAAGCCGCGAAACGAACCTCTTTTTGTGTGTTGGAAAAAGAATAAAAACACAAAAGTTCCAGCCAGCTGCGCCGGAGCATCCTGTCTACGTCACTACACCTTTTTGCATTCATTGATCACGTCGTACCTTCGTCCTTTTTGTTCGAGTTATAAAGTTGTTTGTGGAAGCGGGATGACAGTAAGTAGTTGCTTCTCTTTGGATTGTAACGGCGGTTGTTCCGCAAGCGCCGTGTTGATACGAGTGTGTGGTTGTCGCTTGTTGATTTTTAGTAGTGTGTAAACGGGTCCAGGCGGGCTCCGGGCGCCGCTGCGACAAAGCCACTCGCTCCTTGATAAATTGTCATTGTTGTGACACAATGTCTTGACGCATAGGGCTCCCCGTCGGCTCACAGATCATGGCGTTTACGACCGGTGCTAATTGCGGAACATTACTGTCACTCAATGTTTTGTGATTACTTTAGTTCGTAAATTCGAAGAAAATACTTTAAATAAGTTGAGTTCATGCCAGTCCTCATCAAGATACAGAGGGAAAGACCAAAATGTCATTCTGTCTGTCAATATTTTGCGGTCATGTTGACTAATTTATTTATTTATTTATTTATTTTAATTAAACAATATTTTTTAATGAACCTCAATAATTGAAAGTGTAGTAAACACAGATACGTAAATAAATGTATAGTTGAATGTACGTAAGTAGAGGCTCAGTTTCAATTACAACGCAGCTCTTACCGATTAGTCGGCTAGGGTTGTCGCGGCGAGGTTCAAAATTCAAACAACAAAATTGAATTTCGCATGCGCTCCGCAACTATGCTGGAAAATAGCACTCGAATATACTGTGGAGTACAAAGGACGGCTCTGGTTTCAAATAAGTGTGATACTGTGGTAGAGGTTTTACACAAAATTGAGCTTTGGCTAAATATCACGTAACATTGAAGTTAATTAAAGTAAACAACTGTAAAAAAAAATTAATATAATTTATTCTTCAATTAATGTCGTGGAACCCTTTGAATTGTACATCGACAAATAATTACACATAGTAGATGATATTTCCGTCCGTATATCAGATTCAATTTAAAGGGCATCGATACACAGTAACGTATAATAACTCTAATTTCGAGTACGTTCATGCAATCAAAACACCTTTCAAACAAAAAATATACCAACACAAAATAAAAGAAATGAAGTCCAAATTGGTTCACTCATTTGAAAGCTACAATACCCACAGATACGTGTATATTGAACTTACAAACCCCACAAAAATACTGGTATTAGTTTGACATGTGTGTGTATTTATCGTCCTTGTTCAACGAGGGTTATTTACAAACATCAATGCTACTCGCGAAATTTTGTGAAGTATGTTTGCTTCTCTTTCACGCAAACACTACTGAACTGATTTGGATGGAATTTACCACACAGATAGATTAGAGTCAGAAAAAATACAAAGACTACTGTTCGACGAGGGTTATTTACAAACATCAATCGTACTCGCGAAAGTTTGTAAGGTTATTTTCCTCCTTTTTCATGTAAAAATTACAGAACTGATTTTTATGGAATTTGCCACAGAGATAGATAGACAAACACATAAACTACTTTTCATTCCAAAATTAGCACGGAAACGGGTACAACGCGGGCGGGTAGTAAACATATCTATACCTATATATAAAAATGAAACCCGTTTTTTGTTGTCTTCGCATCACGCGTGAATGGCTGGACCGATTTCACTAATTATTTTTTTGTTGTATTTGTTATTATTAGGAGAAGGTTCTTACGGAAAAAAATATTAAGAAAATCTCTCAGAAATATTGAAAAATATACATTTAATTTTGCATATTTAAAAAAACACGCGTAACGAATGTCAATGTCATTCACAGCCATAGACTATATTGAAAGAGCATTGTTTGTTCGGAAAGTAGTGCATCATTGCTACGCTAAGGCGGTACGAAGTTCGCCGGGTCAGCTAGTGTTTAATAAAACTGTGAAGATGCAGCCCTGCACTATCTTTGTTGTTGATAACAAGCGTGGGTTAAGGTCACTCGTTATCAACCACGATAAACGTTTGAAGAATCCGAATGTTTCAACGGAATGTGACAGTCGGATTGAAGGAAGAGGAAACTTGCTGCACAAGGTTTTAGTAATCTTTAAAGTATACACATACTTATATAGAATAATTCGATAGAATATTGTCTGTTTATTATGTTTAATATAATGGTCCTGTCTATTCTGAGTAATAAACAACTACAACGTCTAGTATCTTGTTTGATATTTGCTGCCCAAACACCTGTCGCCTTTCCACTGTCTCCACGAGTACGTATTTAGATCATAGATCAAATCAACCTCTACCAACAACAATATGTGCGAACATATCACACATATTGCTCTTATTTAAGCCCACACCCGCCCATATTTGCAGGTATCAGCCCACGGCCTCACCGGTCCAATATCCTTCGAAGATGGCGTCAGATCCAGTTTCCACCTTCAGCTCATGAGACTCTCGGGAGGGGAAGGCGGTGGGACAGTGATGTCTGGGCATTGGACTCCCACTGATGGGCTTAATATCACGGATCCAGCGGCGTATATACGAGACCCGCCGCCTAATGTCACTTTGACAGTAGTAACTGTGGAAGTAAGTGGTGTTTTTTTGGTGTTCGATGGATGTGGATGGATGTTTGTGATATGACGTCTAATTTTACGGTTTTTTTCATGATGGTTAGTTATGCCTGGTAATAATCGGTAACCATATTACTGAGACTTCGCGGTCCGTCCGTCCGTCTGTCACCAGGCTGTATCTCAAGAACGGTGATAGCTAGACAGTTGACATTTTCACGGATGATGTATTTCTATTGCCGTATTGATGATGTATTTCTATTCTATAATCCGTTTATAATATTTTTGAAAAATTATATTTTGTTGCTGATATAAGTACCTAAGCTTTTCCTCAGGAGTGGGCCATTACGCACAAATAATGTAAGATATTTTCTTTTGTTAGTATGCTTAATGCAAATGAAAAGCAATTTATATTTAGCAGATAGCCGACTTCAACGCAACGATGATGACTAATTTATCACAAATAAATAAAAATAAATAAATATACTCATACAATTTAAACCAAGCAGCTGCTTCAATCTAGTATTATGTAATCTAACGAATATATTGCTAATACAAATCTTAAAGATTAATAAATTGGAGTTAGTGCCATTACCTCCTTAGCCAAACTCCAGAGGCTCGAAAGTAAACAGACCTTGCGGCACCAACTTTATACATACAAAAATAATATATCGGTATGTAGGTGGCTACAACCGCGGCGCGCAATTAGTCTTACAAACAAGATTTAATAAATGAACTATAAACATCCGGTGCAGTTATTTCCCGCTGAATAATATCGCCATTTTACCTTTTATAGAACAAACCGATTGCATTTTAGTTAATAAATAATCCTACAAATAGTCGATAAAGCCTAATTAATTGTTGCTTAAAAACGTTAATGTTATTATCATAATGTATCGCGCTCTCGAGTGCAGTGATCCGTTTCGTAAGTGTTTCATAAATCAATTATGTATCTTTGCACTGTTTAGTTTTTATATTAGTATTCATTATGTTACATTGTATTGTTATAAAAAACTTTATATCTTAACTATAGTCGCGCTCCGAAGTGTTACCCGCGTTGTACCTGTTCCCGCGGTAATTTCGAGATAAAATGTATCCCATGTTGTATTCTAATGTATAATCTATATAACTGTTATGCTTGTTCCTGGGAATTTCGGGACGAAAAATAGCTTTTACCTACCCCTTGAATGCGGCTACCCATTACAAAATAATAATTCATATCGGATCGGCAATTTTTGAGATTAGCGCGTCAAACACACAAAAAATCGAACACCTCAGCTTTATTATTTTAGTATAGTTAAAAAACTAAGTTACTAAGCTTATAATTGTGTTTGGGTTGAAATCTTCATTGAACGTCCGGAAAAGATCAGTAATCCTTCAAAACTGTAGATTCTGCTGCACGTATGTAGATTTAAATATGTTTAATAAACTGTACCCAATTACTTTGATAACGTTTTCCTTTGAGATTCTTTATCGTGTTTAATTTGATATTTTATTGAAACTTTGTTACTAAAGTATGTTTCGCTTTGTGATATAAGTATGTATAAAATAAAACTATGCAGAAGCTACAGTTGCATTAGCAAATAAGAACTATTTGCAAAGTTGTAATTCAATTTGAAACTCGGAGCTTTTCTGATAAAAAAGAAGGAATTTAACTAACATTCTAATGTACGAGCAAGCAGCGCGCGTTGTGGCTTGTAAATACGAGTATGTAGTTCAAGTAAATTGTTTAAATCAAGGTATTAAAAACTTTATAAAACATCTACAATTCCAGTTTTCATATTCAAGTTATTTAAATTATGTATTTCAAAACATATCTACACATTTAATATACAGAAAGTACCCAAATATAAAATTCTAATTAAGCTCAAATCTAAATCGGAGCTCTCATTTAGCGCTAACCCAAAAGCTACGCATTACTCAGAAGCTTTTAACAAGAACAAAATCAGGCGGACCAAAAGTTTACGGAAAGATTCGTGCGAATATCAAAGATATTATTATGATATAGTTATGGAAGTAGTTCAAGAGCCGAACCAGTTTAACGGTCGCCCGATTACCGTTAACTGCGAATTCGCTCGGTGTCAGAAATTAGCTGAATAGAGTCGTCACGAGCTTACGAACAATCACACAAGACGTGTGCTTTGTGTATTAGTCTCTTCAGATTACAACGGTATCTTAATAAGGTACTGTCTTGTGTTGTGACGTTGATTTGTACTACTAAGTATAACTCTTTTTGTTGTATTATGATGTTATTGTGCTACTCTAAGGTCTCCTCCATATGAGCGCTTTGTTTACTCCCGTTAAAAAAAAAGTTGTAATTTGAATTTTATGCACTGGGAATAGAGCATAAAACGTCTCATTCACAAGGTTGGAGGCGTTGTTTAGGTTATAAAAAACAAGCGGTGAGTTGACAAGTTTAGGAAATCTCGTTGGCTGCATCTCACATGTCCAAGTCTTTCTTTTGTTTTAGAATTGCTTTACCTTGTTAATTTTTTTTTTTTTTTTTTGTAATTATTACAATTCAATACAATAAATCGGATCGGACATGGACGACTTTTAAACATAAGTACTTTGAATGAATGATATACATATATCAAATTCACTTTATTTAACTAAAATTCCTGAAAGCTCTAGTCCCTAATTAAAATTGCAGAATCAATAGAAATTCTATTCAAACGGCAACATTCTAGAACAGTTTGTAAATGGGTTTAATATAAGACTTTGTACGAGGGTTGTGGGGAGACGAATTATAATTGAAAACTTCGGACCAAGTTCACAGAGCGAGTGTAATGACTGTTGCATGTATGAAAAGCTTAAATTTAAAACTATAGTACAAAAGTACAGTAGTTAAGTATAGTATTATACAATGTAAATAGCATACTCGCAGTAATGTTTTTAAATATGTTTTGCCAAGCTATTTTTTACTGCTGATCAAACATCGTCAAACGTCCAAAATCATTTACTTTAAAAACAACGACGCGACGCCACTTAGCACCAGCGTGCGGAAACAAAAATGGATCAACATAAATCGCGCAACGTGAAACTACTTTTAAACATTTATAAACTCATAAACAAAGCTAATTTCCAACTTGATTAATAAACATCAAATTAAAACAATAAATATAAACTACAACATATTTATTTGAATAATACGATTGTTTACATCATTTACATATCAAGGTAAGATTCGATACAGTTTCTAAACGTACTGTAATCAGTACGGAGTACGGACGATACATCGCTCTGTCCGTACTACGAGTATTATCATTAAGACCTAGTTTCAATCCATTTGAAACGTGTAGTGTAAACAACATGCGAGAGAAGATTGATACGTCTCGTTCAAGATTAGTGATGGCCGTAGCTCTCGAATAACATGCACCGTATTGTAAAGGATTATCCTCTATTGTCAATGTATACAATTTGTCTTTGATTAATATCTCGGGTTTAATATAGGATGGAAGTCTGTAGAGGAACCGAAGTACCTAATTGAAGTATCCTTTGAATCGAAAATCTGCGCAGAAGGATTTTGTGTCTTAAAAGCTGTAAGTAGCTATTGTAATTGATTTTCTTGTTGTTATTCTTTGAAGATATAATTATGTACGCTTTATCATAAATGACTTATGCTATGCTACGTTGAATACTTCATTTGGAGAGATTGATAGCATAGCAACGAAGCATATTATTCTGGACGAAAACCACCTAATACTAGATAAATTCGGAATTTGTCATTATAGGTAAATTCTAGCTCAAATATTTTTTTAGCCCAATTCCAATGGAAATAAATAAACTCCAAATATAGCGCTGTCCCATCACTATTCAGCCCCAATAGCCGTCCGACGACAGGGCGGGATGTGTTTTTATTCCTCATTGTACCCACAAAGAGGTCCAACAATCGAGCATTCACCGGCACCGGTAGGGTTGGCACCAACACTTTGTTGGAATTAAGAAATGATTTTGAGCTGTGTTTAATAACTTGATAAATATTGAGCGGTTTGACTGTGATGGGATCATTTTGAAGTAGTGCTCGTGCATTTCATAACAAAAATAAGCCTATGTGTATTCTCATGGTTTAGTACTACTACCATCAAGATTCGTCAAATCAAGTTCAGATTTTAAAGAGTGCTATAGTAACAATAATAAATCTATACAAATAATTCCGTAGTTCATATTTGTAATATCAGTAGGTTTGATGGATAAAACACGGTAGAACTGTTATGAGGGTAAATATTAAAATATGAGTATGAAATCAAGTTTTTAAAAGCATAATTATCAAACATAAAAAAAATCAAAATTATTAAATTACGTAGACGTTATTAACGTAACGATTTTCAAAATTATTGATTTAGTTACTTTACACATTATTAACGTAACGACTTCCTTGAACCATATGCAACCAACGCAATGACAAAATACCTAAGAACTTTTTCTAGATCAGATTTAAAACACACCCTAAAAACAGGATACTTCAGTATTTTTTATACCTGATCTTCGACAGCCCTACATCAACCAGGAGTCAGTTCAGTGGCAAAGTAACGGACAAAATAAAATACACTGCGCAATGTCACATCAACGTCAGTGCCGTCGGAACGGATTTCCGAACGCTTCTTTATACTCTGTACGATGAAATTTTGCGTGACAACCCTAGTATCTGAATACTAATTTACTTTAATGTAGCACATGCATTGTAGTTATGTTTAAGACTGCACTTTGCTAGCTGTGTATTTGTAAATTCAAGATATGTATTACTTATTGATCCTTGGTAATTTAATATTGTGTATTTTTCTCTGTTATTGTTCTTCGTGTTAGTATGAATATGTTTAAGGTTATTTGTAATAATATAATATATACTATGTTCCGCGCGGTGGTTCCACCAGTGATCCAATGGATGGCGCTAGTGTAAAATTTTTGTAGATCTCGCTTAAGTTATTTTCACAGATTTCGTGAGGTCGATCGCAAACATTTTGTTGAGCAGGAATCATTATTCCTCTTTATAAAATTAGTAGTATAGGTTATAAACTTAAAATTATTTCTGATTGGTTTATACTGAATACCTATATAGAAATAAATACTACGTTTAATAATAATGATACCTTACCAGATGCCATTTTATTTATGAAACTTTATCCTTTGGTTAACGATAGTTTGGAACTTACATTATTACTTAGATTAAGCACTCACCTTACTCCAGAAGTTAGCAAACACTTCTTATCACCAACTCATAGATGATATAACATAACGTTTTCGAAAACATCTTACCTGCAACAAAAAAAATAATATTTTTATAAATTTTATTCATTTTTAATAACATTGACTTTTAACTAAAGTGCTAATGACATGAGATCACTGATACACAATGCCAGGGTATACAAGGTTGATCACGCATAATCTTCATTGAACTGATATCTTCAGTGAGATGAGAGGCTTTTGCCCAGCAGTGGGACATTACTGTCTAAACCTTACTTTACTAGAGTAGGTACCTAAAGAGGACCATGAATACATAGTACGTGCTCTTATAAAACAAACTCCATTTCCCGACCACAATAATACTTACAAATAAGTTTCTTTGGTTTCAACATTTTGAAAGCATATTAAACGACTGAACACATTTGTGTTTATAGGTCATAAACATAAAAGCCTGCTTTCAATATTGACTTTCTAGTATTTTCCTTTCACTATTCTTCCTCGCATATGGAAAACAAAGAGCATTAAAAGTTCTACATTAAGAGAAGCAAAAAGAAATTCACAAATTAAAATGTAGAAAGTCTATAGTCTAGCTATAATAGTCTATGTCCTTTGTGAGTAAAGCTTAACAAACACATTTTTAATTAAAAACAGTGTAAAGTGCTGTAAAATAACTAATTGTTAATTAGCATGCTTATTAAGGGCGCTTTCAAATAAAGCGTTTAAGTTGTCCACCTACGTGCGTTGTGTTTAAAAACAAAAGAACATCTGTCTGTGCGGACAACTGCGCACTACTGGCGTAGCTGGACGACTAAAAACGCTCAAATTGATAGAGCCGTAAGGTAACTGCAAGCTATACTCGTATATTTTATTCCTAATGACTTACTGTTTAATGTCGCTTCATTATAAGTTTACTTCATCCTGACTAATTAATTATATATGTTAGTACTTGTTAGTTAATAGGTATTAACTAAATAAGTTTACATTTTGGAAAACAGATCTATCGATCCGCATATGTTTTAAACCAATCATAACTTATTTTTGTGATTTACTATTGGCGCCCCGGTTTTACACTGTTGTGCCTGTTTCCATGGGAATTTCCTATAACTAAAACAAAAAATAATAACCTATTACCTTCCCGTTGAATGTAGCTATTTATCACAAAAACATTTATTCCAATAGGACTGGTCATTCCCGAGATTAGATCGAACATACAAACAAACATATTTTACCTATTTATAATATGAGTATGGAAAACAAAGAAACATTTCTCTTTAAAATTCGCCAACTCGCATCTCGTAAAAACGCTCAATATCAATGACGAGCGACGCTTAAACATTTTCGTATTAAAAATACTTAAATTGTTAAAGTAACTACGTGAGTCACTTATTATCGAGAGGTAATGAAATAAATCTGATGCGAAAGATACAATTTACTCAATTGGGTTCGCATTGCAGTGAGTAATACTTATCCTGAGCGAATATTATGAGTCATGGAGTGAATCAACCATTTTAGTGAGCATTCGGCTTTCCCACTAGGGAAATGTGCATCCACGTATAGTTACATGATTAGAGGAAGAGATATTGACGTATGTATACGTATTGTTTCCTTATATGTATACTAGTAGCACCCCACGATCTGACCCGCGTTGTGACCCCGTTCCTGTGGGAATTTCGGTATAAAAAATAGCCTATTACCTTCCCGCTGAATGTGGCTATCTATTACAGAAATAATTATTCAAATCGGATAGGTAGTTTTTCAAAAAAATCTAGCTCTTCAACTTTGTTATATTACGAGTAGTATAAATTCAACTTTACAATTTAGTAATTTAGTTGGATATGTTTTCCCTACCATTGTTTTTAGGCCAAGCTTTTATCAGTTGTTTATACATTAATTAATTAGAAGTTACTTTTAAAACCATATTAAAAATCCGATTTAAAAGTCTGCAAATACAAAACAAGGTAACTTTGTAAACAGGCTTAAAACGAATAGACCGTTAAATCATTCATAGTTAGGAGGATTATTCTTCAAATATTTAACAATTTATGCAAACGATCCGCTCAAACAAAAGGAGAACAAAACCCATTCATTATACAATGAAAGCCGCGGCGCGGTGCTCTAAGCATTAACTAACAAAAATATTTGTTGTTTGAACTTTCCAGAACGTCTGGCATGCCGGGACGCTACCTGCGTCCAGACGCCACTACCAGACAATTGAACAAATCGAAGATCCCGTATTTACTGGATCCATGTTTCTGGAAATACTTAATCCTTTTTCGATAATATGGCTAACAGAAAACGTTAGCTTACCAAGTGCTTCTGATTTACATACAACTAATATTATAAATGCTAAAGTTTGTGAGGATGGATGTATGGATGTATGTTTGTTACTCTTTCACGCAATAACTACTTAACGGATGCAACTTTACAGTAATATACATCAGAAAATCATATGGGATATCTACATTTTATCCCTAAATAACTGCGGGAACGGGTACAACGCGGGTGGCTAGTATTTTAATATATCTCAATCATATGTATTGCGGACATGTTTCGACGTCACATTTCAAATGGCTTTGTGTATTTAAGCTAGCGTTCTTCGACAAAAGTATGATACAGAATACACCGTTCCGTTGTTGATTCAACTTGATTCATTTTTGGAAGCCAAAGGATTTTTGTCCTTTTTGTGACTATCGATGAAAATGAATCTCTATTACGAGTGGATCATTAAAATTGAGAACAATGCCTCATCACAAACTAAGGCAAAGCAATCAATCGTCCACAATATGAAACCCGTTTTTAATTGCATTCAACAGCAGTCTGAGTTTCACGCTTATTATACCATGAGACTCTTTATTGGCTCAGTTTTGTATCTCTCTTATTTCATCCAATATCTGTGCCCAGAGAGGATGAAATAGAATAAATTAGGATAATATAAACAAATATGGGTTGCATGTCGTTCTTCTCGACACTTGGAGGGAGATAGTCGACTAGTTTCGGTTTTGTAGACGTTGTCTCTGTCGCACTACGGCGTTGAAAAGTTTATCATTATTATTAAGCATATTATTGTTAAGCAACGTGCAGTAAGGAGCTTTTATCGGGTATCCGATAGTGACATTTCTATCTGAGTGCTACCGTGCTTCGGCGGGCTCGTTAAGCAGCCGCCCCGCTTGTTTCGGGGGCCTTTAGGCGGTCTAATAACTCCAACACTATGGTTGGCTACTGACCTTCTCCAAATGAATAAAGTAGCTGTGATAGAGATCAATCTTAAAACCCGAAACTAGCTCTCTAGATGTCAAGGAATACGATATTCGCACGCTTACTATACTCACTTTAAAACTTGCACGATTAAAACTACGTATAATTTTTATTTCAAAGCGACTATGCTTATCAGATTAAAAGATCACGAAGCTTTGACAGGTTGTACGAACACAATAATAACCGGAATAAACAAGCAAAAACGATTCAATTAATTAAGGAAACACCTTTAGAATCTATTGACCAATAAAAATAGCACTTAGCTTTTAATTAGCAGATTTAACAACCTTCATGGAAGCATCAAGTTGCGCATCTCAAGGGCAAAACAAATATAAGTAATACTATTGATTCACAAATAATGAGTAACATTCGTAAAAACTGAATTTGTGTCTAGGAATAAGCTTACATGATGTCAACTTTGTCTTATATATAAAATTCTCGTGTCACAATGTTCGTTCGCGTACTCCTCCGAAACGGCTCGACCGATTCTCATGAAATTTTGTGAGCATATTGAGTAGGTCTGAGAATCGGCCAACGTCTATTTTTCATCCCGAAATTCCCGCGGGAACGGGTACAACGCGGGTGAAACCGCGGGGCGCAGCTAGTGTATATACACTAGCTGCGCCCCGCGGTTTCACCCGCGTTGTTCATGATTTTGACGTCAAGAATACTCGTATTATACATATGTATAATACGAGTATTCTTGACGTCAAAATCATGAAAGCATGTCGGAATGACGGAATGTATTAGCGTTATCCTGTATGCCATTGATAATTTATTTTCGGTCAGAGGTATTACTTACGGACGCTTAACAAACTTAGTTAGAAAGTAACTTCGTGTAGATAAGTGGCTAACCTTGGTGTCGGAGTTTTTGCATCCATCTACATATTCAGGGGCCGAGCTGCACGTTGCTTAACAATGGCAATGAATTAACACAGTACCAACGTAGCATAGCATAATTCTGGTACTGGTGAAAAGTAATACTACGCTTATGCCATCTTAAGCATCATTATTTAATCTTCTTCTTCTTCTTATCGAGTGGATGGTCAACCTGACCAATCCTGGTGTCAGAGTTATTGAGCCGCCAAAGGCCTCTGACATGGCTCATGTAACGACTACTATCCGTAGAAAGTAACCGGGACCGACGGCTTAACGTGCCCTCCGAAGCACCTTACTTTTCGGGCAATCAGGTGATTCAGCCTGCAATGCCCGAACCAAACTGAGGACAGTCTCACAAAGTGATTTTTGTGAGATATCCCCACCGGGAATCGAACCCGGAACCTCCGGATCGTGAGCCGAGCGTTCAAACCACTAGACCACGGAGGCTGTTATTATTTAATCTATTAAACGACTAGCTATGCCCCGCGGTTTTACTCGGATTGTGCCCATTCCCGTGGAAATTTCGGGCTGAACAATAACCTATAACCTTCCCGTTGAATGTGGCTATCTATTACAAAAATAATTATTCAAATAGCCTTGGTAGTTTCTGAGATTGGCAAGAAATCAAACTCTTCAGCTTTATTATACAATCAGTATCAGTGTTAATAGTAGCGAGCTTAAGGTATATCAACTTATCCATATTACAGATAAGGTCAATAAGTGACGAGGGAATTAAATCGCGGAAATAGTCATAAAACAATGTTTTATCTACTATTAGTGACACATAAACCCGAATGTAAGTAGCACACGGTCATGTCGTGTCACAAATACACCGCCAGTCAGTACAAACGTAATGCGCCGTCCAAAACAAATTTATTTGATAACAGACAAACAGACCTACGTAAACAATCTGATTCATGCTAAATACCCACAGTTTGATATCTATTGAATACGTAAATGGTCAAACCAGTTAAGATGGTAACCTCAAATTTCGCTAAATCGAAATGGGATGAACTTAGTGTCCAAACTGGCATTTAACATCACGATTGACTGTAAAAGTAGAGTAAGGTATTAGGCTATAATGTCCCACTGTTGGGCAAAGGCCTCTCGTCTCGCTGAAGGTACAGTGAGATGGATTAGGTGTAATTAAATTACCTCGCTTGCTTTATGTATACAATTGAGTGTAGTTTCAACTAAATATTATACGTCGACTAAGTTTAGTTTTAGATCAGGATACTGTATGATCGAATAGCGATCGCTTTGAATTCGTAAATCAGGATCAAGACCGGATCGTGCATAGATCCGATAATCTTTTAACTTATTATAGCAAAAATACATAAAGTAGAGAGGTACCTAATTATTTGTTCACCCACCTCCTGATGAAGGTCACCGTACGTGACCGAAACGTGTTGAGGGACACTCAACAGTAACCTCCGTCGTACGTAAGTTCCCGTTTTAACAAATAATTATGACATCAACGTACGTTTCAATAATAGTAAAATAGATAGGTACCTGTTTTATTAAATTCTTTTTTTGTTTAATTTATCTCGATGGATTTTATGTTCTACATCATTTAAAATGTAATTCCTATGGATTATTAAAATACTAAATGGTACAAGATGTTGTTAAATGTTATTTAGCTCTATCGTTAGTTTTTATTTCGTGTCAAGTTTGTAAAACTAAAACAAAGTTAATTAATTTTAATGTTGCCACATTTTAATAATTGCGGAAATTGTATTAATTTCCATATCCCCTCAACTGTGGCCAACCCCGCAACGGGTCGCACGTCAAAAGTCCGCTTCTGTGGTGCGACCCTTTCAGGGGCGCTGTCTACGCACACATGTTTAATGTGCAAACACAGCGATAAAACTACTTTTGGCTTAGTCTATCATATTAAAAACGCGTTTATGTAGAGCAAGACAGATAGCAAGCGTCGTTTGAGTTCTCGGTAAAGAAGGAATGACCGCGAAACGGCCAGTAAAATAACGGCCGCGTCGAGACCAAGGCACTTTGTTCTGTACTTAAAACTTTGTTTATGAAAAATAATTGTATGAGAGTCATGACTTGTGTGATATTATTTTGTGAATAGTATTATAAGATTATAAATAAATACTTTTGGTTCACTAAATAGTGGTTTATTATTAAAATATGACCCAAAATCTACTGAACATTTAGGTACCCCAGTAATTATGCTAGCCGTATAACTTTATTACCGACAAATATATTACAAAAGTACTATTTTCTAGGTAGAAAATTTAATTTCAAAATGATTCAGATCCTTATAAGGGCTTCTGCATGACCAAGGAACAAGAAATTGCAGTTTTAGTGTATGCTGGGCGTCTAGAAACCTCTGCCTGTGGCGAAACCCGCTCAGGGCGCCACAGACGCGACAGATCAGCCATTTTGCATATCACAGCTGAGGGGATATTTAAACTTGTTTATTTAAATTAAATATATACGTGTTAGTTACTAAGGTTTGTTAGCAACCGTGTGGGTAGTGGATGATTCGCACGAAATCAATTGACACGAAATATGCGAATTGTCCACCAAACTAGCAGCGCCCATGTTTTACCCGCGTTGTTCCGTTCCCGTGGGAAATTCGGGATATAAAGGAGCTTATGTGTTATTTCAGACTCAAATCTATCTCTGTGCCAATTAGCATTCACATCCGATCGATAGCTTTTGCGAAAGAGATCACATACACAGATTCATAATTCACGTTCCCATACTATGGCATTCATTATATTAGTAGAATTCATCCAACTTAGAAAGATAATACGTTATTTATGTTCACTAACGTTAAGATCAAAAAAGAAGTTCTTAGAAAAAAGTGCCAATATTGTTCGAGTTCTGTGGCGGAGTTCTCGGCGAATCGAATTCGTAATAAATATTCTTAGAGGAAGGTACACTTTACGACTAACATCAACAGAATTACCGCTGCGTCAATTCAGCTTTTCGTTTCCCTACTTTGTCCCTCGTGTTGGATACTGCCTATCCCTAGATAATTCTCAGCCTGCCTGAAAGCCTTGACTTCTAAAGACCCATTTATTCTTTGTTAACTTTCTTTTTAAATAAGATGTTTGGTAATGTGAAACCTGAGGAGTTTCTTTCTGGATTATTTAACGTATTTTTGGATGATAAATAAGCAGTTTAATATATCTTGTGTTCTTTTTTCTTTGTATGTTCTTTATTTAAAAAATGTAATTGGCACTGCACCTCTGTTAATTAAGCTATGATAGTAAATAATAGAAAACAATTCCGTTTTGTAATCAGAACTGCAACTTGAATATTTCCGAAGAAAAATGTTACCAGCTTCAGTGGACACAACCGGCTGCCTCTGAATTACAACTTAAAGATTGACGCCTTATAGTCTCATAGATTAAATAAATATACAACTCACGGTGTAGTATTTTTAATCTCATATTTGTAGAGAACAAAAAAACATGGATGTCAATAATATTTTTATGATTGTACGTCGTAGTCCTTGAGATGCGTTGGTGTTTATATCAAGTCTCGGTATAATGATGTTTCCACATCTATACAGACTACTGCCTGCCTTCATCAAAGTACACTCCGACCGGAGGTGACGTCACAGTTTTATGAGAAACACATTTATCGATTCTCTAAATAGTCCTAAACTATGTACTAATAGATTTTATTTTATAGTTTCAGTCCCAGCACCACTTCATAAAAAATCATTTTATTGATTTTTATATTGATCTATTTGAAGTATCAAAGAGCAAACAAACTTTAATAATAACATTAAACTATGTTACGAAGTCTACAGAGTTACGAAACTTGGAGAATTTAAAGGAAAATGTAGTCGAGGGTTGAAGGGCCGTCCCCAAAAGAGATTATTATGAGTTAGAGTACAACTATTTGTTAAGTAACTCCTAACTTCGGTACTTTACGTTTGATGTCTCTTAACTCCGATGAAATACAGCTAGGAGCCAAGCTGTGCGGAAAAAAGGTTATTAATTTTTATTACTCAGTATAAATGTTTGAACAAAAATTAAAAGCGATATGTTTATATCGTCATAATTTTGTTTCGGCTGCGGGTTCCTGTCATCATAGATTTTCACAGATATAATTCCATCGGCCTTTAGCACTCGTGTTACGGAATGGTTTATATCAAGCGTAACGTTTTTACTAACTCAATTCTTTTTGCTTTGCATGGCTACTTTATTGTTATTTTATGCGTTTAATTAAATTGAATAACGTGGATTCGGAATAGAATGATGAAAAGAGGTGGTTTTTAACACCTTATTGGTATATAAAATGTCTAATTTTTAAGTTAAGTGTAGAGTGTAACGTAACGGTAAGACTAAAGCCTTTATCCAGATATGTCAAATGCTACCTTAGTAGAGATTTTATGAATCATTTTGACATGTCATGTATGAAAAGTTACGTCAATTATTTAAGTGTCGATTTAAAAGACGTCTCTGAGTGCGGCCGTAAGTATTTTTACACAAATTTTCCGAAACCGTAAGCTTGCATTTGTGAAATGGCAGGAATGGTGATCGGAGGGCGGGCGGGCGGAACGTGGTTTATCTCAGCAAAGTCAGGCCCCGCTCCTGTGCTATATTTATTACTCATTTCACTCAATGAAGGTGCACGCTACCAAGCTCAATGTAATACCATCTGCAATATTTGTATTAAAACAAAGAACTTTATTCTAACCGTAAAACGTTGGATGTACAAAAGTTTTAATGCGCCGACACGCCGCCATATCTCAGGCGGTTCCAATATCTTATTCAATAACCGATTTTTATGAATACTCGATTCAGCTGGTACGGTCGCAACAATCTCTGGATTCAAGTGCGATTGAAAAATGAATAGTTATTTTAGTAGCGACTACTGACTAAGTGTGGAGAGAAAATTGTGGTTAAAAATTTCAAGGGATTTAAGTCCGACGTCCGAAGCATGTTTGTGTGACCGGCGGCTACAACTCGTTACGTTTTATGGGAACATTTCAGCTACTTTCGGTTTGGTTGGAGCTTGTTTTTAATCCTATAATAAGAGTTGATGTGCATTATACTGCAGCGAGCAAAGCAATCGTTTAAATTGTGATAGTTTAACTTACAATGTGCGAACCGAAAAGTATTTCTTTTTAGAGACCCGCGGTATTTGTTAAATAATTAACCTTCATAGTAGAGTCATTTTTTTACAGAAGAAGAAGAAGAAGTACAGCCATTATAATACAAATATCATCAACTTTGTCGCTATTTGAGTATGGACCCCTCATTGTTTTGGGCTGTTTTGTTACATATGGTTTATATGTAGCTGGCATACGTTTTCTAACAAACAGTGAAAACTGCATCAAAATCCGTTGCGTAGTTTAAAAAAAAAAAGCTAGAAACAGACAGACAGAGCCGGGGACTTTGTTTTACACCATGTTACTGTTTGTTCATAATCGATATATTCTCAACAATTTGTAGTAAACATTTTCATAAACATGTTCCAAGTAATAGGTAAAGCATTATGATATATTTTCTTAGAAATGAAGATTCATTATACATATTTTTCTAGTAAATAAATTCTATCCGAGGTTACCACCTACGAGTATATTATCTATAAACGTGATGTTATTTCATTTAAAGCATATTATTCCTAGTATTTTGAGTATAAATAATAAGAGCGGGATAATGTATCTATTGTCAGATCCCACTTTACCTCTGAATTTATCCGATTACATTTTATATGTTAGTGTGTAGCATCGTTATTAAAATCACTAGACTCAGGTGCACTAGGTTTAACTAAGATATTACCTGAAACTTCGCAACAGTAATCACTACAAAATATTGAAAACTTCCCTTGAAATATGTAACGTCATCAAAGTTTGAGACGTGATTTAGTTGCCTTGTGCTGTTCGGAAACTATCGTACATATTGTATCTAATCTGCATTAATCAATAAACATTCAGACAGGTTTGTGTTTGAACTATATTTTACGCAAGTTTGATTAAACTCTTAAGCAATAAGGATGCTTTTCCGCTAGAAGTGTGTTACGATGCGAGGTTTGGTATCCACCAATAGGAGACATAGCATAGCAACGTGACCTATCGATGGTGGTATCGATGGATATCTTAAATTAATATGATTATTCAATCACATTAATTTAAGATAGCAACGTAGCTATACATGGCGTAGTAAAAATACACCCTTAAGTATACTGAGTAAGTTCACACGCTGTGAGCGAGCGCTACACATCTTTCAAAGTTTGTCTTTGGAATTCTCCGGCTAGTAACAAAGAAAATCGATCAATATGAATTTTAAGAACTAATTAGTTTACTTAGCCTTAGTGTGAAATATCCATAACTGTGACTAATTATTTCGAGTCCTACTTTCAGCGGCTTGCTACAAAGCAACCAATTACGCTTTATCAGTACAAAACAATGTTTCGTACCAATGAAAAACTAATTATTAGCACATTGTTTTCACTTCAAAAGTTATCACCAAGCGAGAAGCAACATCTGCACTTGCAACGCAAAACGTACAAATAAATCATAAAACTGATTTTCTACGTTCATTGTTCTGCACCGTTAATAGTATTTCAAACAAATAAGTCGAGGGCTATGTCTGGGGTGCTAATCCCCGCTCGCCCCAAACAGATAACTGCTTAGCGGATTTAAAGCCAAATGAAAAGCGCTGCAGCGCGGAATGGTGTGAGCCGTATTTTATATTTTGAGCTGAATTCAAAAGTCGATTTGCAAATGGAACGCTCTACGTAGGACCCCTTTTAACATAGACAATCATAGTCTATTGTCATTTTGTTTATTAATCATTGAGTTTGTATTTAACATATTTTATATATTCGGATTTACATATTCGCAATTTATTCCACTTGACTGAGCCGTGAGCGTGGTTTAGTAACGGTAGCCTATAATATCCATATTTGATTAGGCTCCGGGAACTTCTTCCCTAATAAGTAATTCAGACTGCGCAGTGGTGCCATCTACTGAAAAACCGTTTATTTTTACCTTAAAGGTTCGTATCTCTGCAATTGGTACGGCGAAATAGTTCAGTGATGTGCCGCCAAATGGTTGCAAAAAGATTACCTTCGGTATATTTAGTATAAAACCTTTTTTATGAGGACTTTGGCCCTGAGGTGGCATTATACTAGTACAAGCGATACTTTGTATTTAATATTGAGAGAAAGATGCAACTCATGTTATATAGTATGCTATTATGATAAAATAGCAATTGCATGATTAGAAATAGATTTTCAATAAGTGTACAGGATTTGTTAGGTTAGGTTTCATTCCAGCTTAGAGCTTAGTTCGAGTCTAACACCTGCGAATTACTCGAATTACTCCACAGCCAATTAATAAAAAAATATATTTAAAATCATTAAGGAAATTGTAATGACGATAATATCTTTGATAATTTTGACATTAATAATCCAATAAGGATTGAAACCAGTTCGGCTTCAAGTTTGGTACCTATTTACCAATTCCAAATAGGATGGTAATTACCAAGTTGGGTTAGTTAACAGATACCAAGTAGTTACAATTGTTGACCAATAATTTGACCGAGTTGTCTTAACTATGGCATTGCCCCGCCATTACCCATACTTGCCTTTATTTATCTACGAACTTAGAATACAGATTAATCGCTCCGAGGTACCGTATCAGATAATTGTTACTTTACTAACAGCCCACTTGTATTATATGAGAAGTTTTATTGAAAGATTTATCGGAGATAGTGATGTAAAGTGGAATAGATTTTTCGGATATAAGCCGACTACGGAAAAGCAGAGACTCTTAATAGGTCTCTAGATTTTTGTCATTATTATTTTGTCTATTACTGGTTTAAACGCAAGACATACATAGTGCGGGTGCGGACCGGTTGCGGATCGAGTGACATTATACTATGGTATCAGTAAGTTAGATAGCCATCACTATATCTTCACATATTGTTGTCTCCATTGGCGAATCGAACCCGTAACCCTCAACACAGTGCGCTCTCGCTGTACCAACTTGTCGAAACAAAACAACGAAAAACCACCCTAAATCTCTCACAATAAAGTTATTAAATCCGTAATATAATACACGAGAGAACGTCAAACACCGACGGTGTTATCTAATTATCCCTGTGACAGCAATAGGGAAAGTGCAGACATCATAATGTAAACGAGACGTTTATTTATTCCTATTGTTTGTAACAATGGGTCGCCTGTCGGTCTGTCTGTTAACCACACCCGCGGTGAAAGCGGCCCAAATGCGACCACTAAAGTGAATTATGATTAATTATACATTTGTACTTATTTGCATATAAATTACTTTATCGATACTCGTATGAGCGATAACATCGTACATGGTGGTACTGGCCGGTGAAAGTTTCCATAGCATTTAGTTGTAGAAGGTAATTAAGAGTAATAAATAAACATAAGTAGATTTAATTACTTATACGTGTGTGTTTAAACAAAATAATGTTTTATATACATAAATTATTATTATTATTGAGATAATGCCTAAACCTCCTCACTGTACTGATATCTTCAGTGAGATGAGATTGCCCAGCTGTGGGACACAAAGCCTAATACTACTACTACTATGTACATAAATATATACCTACATTGTAGATAGATAATTATGTTAGTAGATACTCAGATGTTTTTTGTAAAATGAAAACAATTTCGGAAAACAAATATTCAAAGGTAAGGAATGTACTCTAAAAATAATTCCAAAGAAATCAGCTTCCATTGATGAAATTCAACAATTTACAAAACACATTTCATAAACAAACAACAAGAAAACCGAACCGAGCCCATTCTAATTAGATCTCCAACATTGCGTGTTTAATAAAACTGTAATGTTCTCGAAAAGCCTCCGTTTTTAATTATAACAGAAAGGTAAATTAAAATGCTTTCATCCGTGGCCCGATCGCGGAAAGGAGGTATCTGTAATCGTCTCTCTCATTTCACCTAACGTCTATTTGTTTTCAACGGCGAGACTGAAGGCAACAATTGAACACGAGCGATGGGCAAACAAGACCGATTTGATATGCGGCTTTATGTTTAACCCTCCATTGAATGTCATATCGGTTCTATTGATCTACCTGTTACGAATAAATACGTTTCTCGAGAGGCTTCACGTAAGGGTTAACAACTACCAATAAAATTAAAGATCACGCCCAGACTTTAACACCTTTATGAAGAATAAATATTAATTTTATTTTATCAAATGAAATAGCACATTTTTCTTAAATGTTTGTCGGCTGGTTTATGATAAATACCTACGTTTTCTCATAAGCAATATCTGATATTGATCTGTAATAACAAGACCAATAAAATCTGTCGGTCGATAAGGATCTGCTATTCGAGGCTATTAAATCCAGCGAGTCGGTTGTCAGGGACTCAATTATAAGATCTGATGATTTACTTTTACTCTGGGCTGAAGGATCAAGAGATCAACGTTCCAGCACTACGATCCAATCATTTATGTGCGTTCTAATAATAAAATATAAATATGTCGACTTCAATGTGATTTTGTTTGTATTTATGTATCATCAGAATACCAATATGATTATGATGAAACTTAAAAGTTTATTACAATATTCAACTCGATAAAACGAACTTCTTTCAATTACAATTTAAATACTTTTTGCAAGTAAAATTATCAGTTTTTTATTACTTCAACTAAAGGACAAACAAGTACCGCCTCGAGAAAATTATCATGCATAACGTATACCTATATTTACCCAACAATATATCAATGCACCTTATTCATTCGGAAACAAAAAAGATAAGACTCTGTTCACACTTACGCGCACATCCAATAAGCAATAAATCATGTCTACAATAAAATTCCAAATACAAGAGTTTTAATTGACTACCTCATACGCTACCAAGTGGTTAAAAACATCTGTCGAATCGGCGAGCTCTCAAACACAGCCTTTCGCGGCATAGGAAGCGAATTGAGAATAATTTATTGCCCAATTAGTATCCCCTCGGCAAAGAAAAAATGCCCAAAATCGGACCTTGACTAACCAATAATTGCTTACTTATTGGACCTTACAGCCTCAAAACGAATACGTGACGACACTTTGTATAACGTTACTCAATAACATTGCAATCCTTTGTTTTAATAGTTTTCACTTTTCGAATTTAGAACTTGAAGGAAAGTTTTCTATTTATGAGGTTACGCATTGGAATAATGCTGGGACAAAATTGGTCGTAACATACAGTTACAAAACAGTTTTAGTAACTGTACCGAAAAAGTAGTAATTGAAAACGGTTATTATTGGTAGTGATAAGATAAAACGGTTATCTTGAACGCGGTCGGCTGTCCCTTCCTTTCATTGTGATCATCAATCAGCCATTATCGGAACGGAAACAAAAAACCGATGCCGATGTCCGCTAATGATCGAAACGAATTCACAACAAATTATTTCTGTTAATGGAAATTGTTTTTAGTAAGTACGAAAGTTTCTTGGAAAGTTATTCCTTTTAAATATGACTGGAGGCTTATTTTTTCTTTTAATACAACCTTACTAGTGTATGTAAACTTTTTGTAAATAAGTATTGTTTTAGTTAATTTTGGCCCCAACTGACCAAAGAGCCTCTATCGAAACTACCATAGTCTCAATCTTATTTACTACTACACAGCATTCCCCCTTTCTCGTTCATACCTATTTTTTTATGTATTTTCCCTAAAAACCTGTTAACAGGTCAATTAAATAATAATTACAATGCATTTCATTACACTAATCATCCCGTTACCACGAGTGGTGTAATCCGCTCGTAACGTCGGGTACGTATTTTAATAAATACGTTATATATTCAAACGCGAAACAGAGCCGTTTCATTTAGTATGAGTCGTGTGAGTTTAGAAAAGTCATGTGCAAAGCATTGTACATACAGTAGTATTAATTTAAGTACGTATTTAAATAACCACGTACATTACACCAACCAATGCAAATGGACCAAAAATGTTTAATATTGCAAGTATTTACGAAAATAGTGCATGAAACGTGTTGTGGTTGTATTACATCCATTTAAAAATGTTCATTTTGTAAGTATTGTTTCGATTCATTTGCACCAATTTATCTATAAAACAAAGGCTTTCCATGTGGTCTGTTTATAACAAAACATGGATTATTGCTTCAGACTTAGTTGTCAATATAGGAAAATATTAAATTTTTAATAAATGTTTCAATCCAGTTTTTATATAAACTTTTCAGCTTTTTTTTTAATAACCGATTTAGCGGTATCACACTGTTTCATTTACCGAAAATATTTTCGAAATTGAATTATAAACGACTGCGAAAACAGGTAGCAAACATACAAAAAAACATTGAGTACACTGCTTTGTTTTTTAAAGAAAAAAAGGTTCTGAAACATTTTAAAAAGTAGACGAAATATTATTTCGCAGTAACCATGAGTCGGTTATCAAATTAAAGTCAAGTATTATTGACAAGAGAGCCGATTAATTATTGAAACCATATTGAAATTAAACCAAAGTAAAAGTTAAATAAGGTAGTTATTAAGAGGCACGGGGAGACGAATAAAGTTATGTTAGCATCAGAATTTCGGCAAGTAGCCAAGAAAGTTCGATGTGATTCGCCAAGTTGGGACTCTAAACTTATCACAATGATTTGGAGAACTTAGCCGTCAACTCTTTGAACACGGCCCCAACTTGAGATAGTCTGAATGGGTCGTGATATGTGTGCCTCAAGACGTGTGTGTTTCAAATAATGCCGAACGGAGAAGCGTTCATTACTGGCGATGTTAATTTGATTTCCCAAAGGGCTTTGGAATATTTAAAGATTATGTTAATAATGAAACAGCAATCAGTTCCGAAGAAATTGCTTGTAGTATGAATGCTGTAAATCCACGGGAACTGAATCTGCATTTGCATATAACGAGCGGTAATTTACACTACCACTGGACTTTTCTGTTTGACTTCATCTCTGTTCTACTGATGCTGCTCTTTATTAACCAACTTCTGAAAGGAGATTTACATTTTGATCGTATGTTACGCTATAGTGCCGATTATTCGTCAAATACGTGATCACGAGTGATGTAATCCGCTCAAAATATACATATTTTAACTAGCACCGCCCCGCGGTTTTATCTGCGTTGTGCCCGTTCCCGTGGTATTTTCGGGACATTTTATACATACCTATATACTGTCCGGAAGAATCATTCTATCGATTGGTGAAAACCGCGTGATAATCCGTACAGTAGTATTCGACAGACAGACAGATGCGGCCGGGGACTTTGTTTTATACTATGTAGTGATAAATACAGTACGTATATATTCTAACGCCATACAGCCCAGTTTAATTTAATATAATGAGTGCAAATCGTGTCAGTTAAAATACTATAGTAAATCTCGTTTTACATTCTAGTTCTACGTTAAACAAACCCATTAAAACATAGCATTAAAGCCTCCGAGTGTATAATTAAAATACCTAACATATAATCTTTACAACAACTCAATGACTTCTTTAATTGTTAACCAAACAGGTTCGTTGACTTTCATCGAGTGGGTATTATTTAGGCGAAATAATAATAGGCTTAAAGCTGCGTAGGCGGGTGCCATAGACACACTCAATTCAGATACCAAGCTTTCGTCGAAAACATGACGAATTTCCATTAACAATAGAGACAGTATCTTTGAGGACTAGACAAGTTTAATATTAAGTTATGTTTCGAACAATTAAGAGGATTGTGGGTGTTGGTAACGGATTGTATGATGCTTAAAGACAATATCTTTGATTAAAAACTAGAGAATGGGAGAATTTAAAGTTCTATTGTTTATGGAATGTTACTTAAATAAAGATCTGTAAGATCAAAGCTTATAGACTTGGTATAGACAGGTAGATTAGGCGTTAAATACTTAAAATATAAAATAATTAAGTTTCGTAGTGGGAATTAAGGTAGCAGGATAGCTAAAGAAGCAACGAATAGGATTGATGTATATTTGTTAAGTAACAAGACATTAATGTAAACCACAATAAACTTTGTTTTTTCAATTCATCGCGAATAAAAGTTGAACAAACAAAGTTCTTATTATATTTAATTAAGTATTCCATCCAAGTAGTTAAGTTAAACGCATCAGTTTATTATGAGAGACTCCAAGTTTGCGCCAACATTAAGAAGCTTTGGATAACTTACCTAGTTTTATTTACAACTCCATGTGTTTGTTACTTGTTTGCCAGTTTACGTTATACGATGTGATTATCTTGATACGAAAGTTGGTATCACCTTTTCATAACTTATATATAGTTAATTGAAACGTAAGCTGTTCTGACAATCGTTTCGAGTAAGTTAGTGGTCATTCCTGGCGTCGGAGTTTTTAGACCGCCTAAAGGCCTCCGACATGGTCTGACGATTGAAGGACCGGTACCGCAGCTTTACGTGCCCTAGAAATGCCACTATCGGCCACCCATCCAAATAGAGGCCGAGGTACACGTTGCTTAACAATCGCAATGAAATAACATCGCTTAGTCAAACTTCGCCACTAACGCTACACTATTATTATTGCCATGTAGTAAATAAGGAGTGCGAGTTAGTAAGGAAGCTTTTAAATTGAATTAATTTACGAGCTATAACTTGATTAGTTCAATAGGACGATAGTTCTTCAGTTTAGGTTACGACACATACGTCAAAAAAATTTTTTTTTTAGAAGTGGCTGCGCACGTTAGTTCCACCTGCCATCCAATAGATGGCGATCGTGTGAAAATTTTGTAGATTGCGCTTACGTACGTTATTTTCTCGTATTTAGTGGGGTCATTTTGTTGAGCAGGAAATATTCTTTAAGATTAGTATGATTCCACCTCACGATTTAAATACGCTCAGTGTGAACGACGCCCTAGTATTGCGACGATTAAGTTAATTAATAGTCGCGGCATAACATAACTTCCCTATAACGTTGTACAGCCTTGTAATTAGCGCGTTGCATTGTGTCCCGTAGGACAAGAGATCAGGAAACATCGCAATAAGACCGTATTCATCGCTATTAATTGAGACGTGACAAGACACCCGACGCCACAAACCCTATTTACTTCCCCAAGCAACAAACACCCATAAACATTTTCCTACAAGGTCGTTTTTCCCGTGAACATGTTTGATGGAAATAGGGTTTTACGTGCTATCGGTCAGCAGAACAACTGTTAGTTTGTTCTCACGCTCTATTTGTGGCTTTCGGTGTGCTCTCGTCGACAAATATAGAACCAATAAATGTTTTGAATAGCGACCCACGACAAAGGTCGAATGGAAACTTAATAACTTGATTAAACTATACTCGTAGCTCATTTGTTTTTACCGACCGTCCCGTGGTTATACTTAGTTCTATGTTAATTGATTACTTAGTGTAGTGGCAGCATTAATATTGTTTGTAACTTGTGTATTTTCCATACGGTTAATTTATAATTTAATAGCCTTTCCGTGAAAGGAGCAGTAAGGAAATTATACCTTAGCAACTGCAAATTAATTAAGCACGAAGTTTTAAAACGACAGCTCGCTCAAAGGTTGAAATATTACAAAAACGTTTATTGAATGACGAGTCATAAATATGAGACCGAAACCAAATTACTGTCATAAAATATTCATGATAAATAAAAATGTATAATATTTATGTTTCGTTCAAAACGCACACAATTCAATAAAATTGTATTGACTTTTCCCACAGAGGAATGAATAAAGTGCATCTGACCGCATCACGTCTGTTTTTATTGAATAATTAAACATTACAAATATGTTTTATTTGATTTATATATACCTAGATAGATAGGATTGGCCATAACAATAAATGAAATGCTAGTTTGGTTCAATGTATGGTTATGTACAGTCGAGGTCAAAAATAACTTGTACAACATTGCCAAAGTATTATCCCGCATATATTATTTTAATCCCCGACGCATAAGAGGGGTATTATAATCAATATCGCATAGTAGCTCTCAAATGGATGGGCCGATTACGATTACGATTTCGGTATTTTTCATTTTTAAAGCCTCGTGGTTGTTCTCAGCTATGTTTGGTAAAAATCAGTACAGCCGTTTTTGCGTACAGGGTTTCCAAAATGTAACTTGCTGTTAAGGGGCTTTACTCGTAGAAGCAGTAACCCAGCGATTTCATAAAAACTCGACTGTGTCCTAAAGTCCTTCGAATTCAACTCTCAGCATGTAAATAGCCTCAATGTCAACAAAGTGTTTTTGTCAGTCAATTATTTTGGATGAACTCTCAAAGGTAATACGCGAACACAAAGATGATTGTTATTTCCACTTGTCTAGTCAAGCCGTCTTGTTTTACTTACACCAAATAATTCTATTACGATACAAAACACACAGAACATAATCTAATTTGATGTCTATTCACGGTTTGTTATTTAATAAACTTGACAGACGTAATACGAATGTATCCGAGCTTACTTACTTTGTTCTTGTGTTCGGGATCGTAACAAATCTACTTGAAAAAGTCTAATAAGAGACTAGTGTGAGTATGTCAGGTCAGTTTATATACTTAGTTGCTGTTTTCGTTCTGATTAATTTATGCATTTTGATATTATGATAATTTCATTTAACATTTTGTAACGTTTCTTTCTCCGTGATTGTACTGACTGATATCTTCAGTGAGATGAAAGGCCTTTGCTTTTACATTTGTGTACCACCTTGCTACCCAATTGCCAGCAGAAAAAAAGGTCTTCCCCGAATACCCTATTAGCATTTGGCCTTGGAATGCATCGGCCGCAACAACACTTACCATTAGCGTGCCGGTATGTGTTGCAGATCTTTACTGCTGTCGGCGGGGTAGCAAAGTAGAACAAAACCAAGAATTATACCTTCACTGTTGTTGTATGGGAGACGGGCTGATGAGTGTGGCATCTTTAAATAATTTAAAAAAAGGTAATCAATGTAACCAATAATAACATTTTGCATTAATAATGTTAATAAGTCAATTGTTTACGTCCTAATATTTAATTTACAAAGGAGTCCTAAGTAACCTTTGTAATCTCCCTGGAATTTTCAGTTGGAAATCGCTTCCTGTGTGTAATCCTCTGACGCTAACCGGATCGTACTCGTAGCAAGATTATTGTTCCACAGCACCAGAAGCTTTCTAGGTCAATCTGTGCTGTAATTTATTTGGAGAGAGTATGAACTCGATACCGAATACACTCGCACACGACAACGTAGGGATGCCTTGAATTTTTTACACAGATCGTTTTCAAATCGATTCGAATCGGAAACCGATAACGCTTGGAATGAAACGGATGGCTTTCTGTGTTTTAAGAGATAAAGATAGACGCTTTGTGACTCTCTTATCTTAGTTGACTATGTCCGTACGTTTGAAACAAGTGGCTCGAATTTGTCTCTTGAATAAGTATGTGGGAAACTTACTGGCTTCTTTCAATTCAAAATGAAGGAAACTTTTATATGGGGAGTAAAATCTATTAAATATCGGATTTATTGTACATACGCAATGTTATTTTAAAGTAGTTTTACGTGTTGATTTTTTTCTATATACTCGTATATAAAAGAAAGTCGTGTTAGTTACACCATTTACAACTTGAGAACGGCTGGACTGATTTTAATGTTTTTTTTTTGTTTAACTTAGTCAGGAATAGGATAATAAGTAATAAAAATCCCGAAATTCCCACAGGAACGGATGCGCTGCGGGTGAAACCGCGGGGCACAGCTAGTTTAAGAATAAAAGACAATCGTAATGTTAGATGTTAATGGTTCTTAATCGAGTTTGTAGCAAATCGCCGTCCGACATCCCTAAAGCATGCGACAGTTCTGTCGGCCCATTAAGCCCCGACAGACATTGTAGAGCTTTGCTTTTTATACTCAGACGATCCTGCAAACGTTCAGTTTCCTGTTTACTTTCCGTTGTTTTTGCTGCACTCTTCGCTTTTGGTGGATTTTACGGGTGCTTTATGGCTATTAAGTGTATTGGCACCTGATACATGGAGGTAACAAACTACAGGTGATACGCAACGCATGCATGAGCTCTTGTTTATACATGCCATTATAATTTTTCATGAAGTTAAATGTTAGACTAATTAGTAATTACTGTAAGTAAAGTTTAAATAAAAACAACAACTATCCACGATTTAAAAGTACATTTCAAAGTTACAAACACGATCGTTTTAATTAGTAGCTCGTCCCTAGACATCGAATACTCGGAAGTTATTAATAAACCATCGTATCGTTTAAAATAGCCCAACAGAACTGAAATATACGAGTTAATTTTTTGGTAAACTGAAGATACGGTCTGGCAACGTTTCAAGGAAGGATATTAAATCAAATAAGCGTAAGTTTTCTTGTAATAACAGAAAATGTGTGTGTAGACAAATGTTTATAAGTGATATGTTTGCTGAAGCGATTTGTTTTGTAAGTACGGTAGTATAATACCAGTTTGGCGGCGTCTCAGCTCCTGAATATTAAACATAGTTTGAACATTCGCGACAGAATTGATGGAAGAATCTCCGAGATAATATCACCACTACATTGTAGTGGCATTATTCCAGATTACGAACATTATCTTTGTTTCTATCCGAGCGATAAATTATTTAAGCATTTAATTGGTGTAAATTATGTGCGACCTCAGCCACGAATTCTTCCGGTAAGATTGGTGCTCAAATAAACCATTATTTTAATGTAATTATGCTAGATAATCGTGTGAAACTCGAAGATTTATGTAAATTTATATCGGTTAACGTTAAAAGGTCAAAACAGATATAATGTTTAACAAGATGAGGTGATTTATTAAATAAAATACTAACACGGTTGTATTAAAAGCTTATGGTGCTTTAAGCCTTGACTGGTTAGCTACCAGGACATAATGAATAATTCCCAATACTATACATGCTCTATACCTTATTGGTAACACATTTTTATATATACTAGCAGCGCCCTGCGGTTTTACCCACAGCGCACCCATTCACGTACGAATTTCCGGAGTTTTACACTTATTATCCTATTCCTGACCAAGATTAGTTGAATAAAAAAAGAGTCATTAAAATAGGTCGAGCCGTTATTGACTTATAAATGGTGTAACTAACACACTTTCTTTTATATATAAATTTATAATATTACTGGCTATCTATATTCCAAGAAAGAATGTAGAATCTTTTGAACGTTCTGTCCTTAACATCCCAAACCCCATATTCCCCAAAAACAAAGAAGTTTCGTTTCACTGCAACAAAGACACTAAGTAAAAATACTTTATAAATAAGCAAAGAGAGTCACAACCAACAAGACATCAATACATTAGCAAAATATGGTAAAGTTAGAAAGTTAGAGTCATAACTCAGGTTCACTCAATGAATGAATGAAAAGAATGAATAATGTATGCGGTATATCGGTCTCCATACTGCGAGTATCGTTTAGGTGATATCGAACTGTGATGGTGTCTTTATTGAACGAGCTAATGTATATTGAAAAGGCTATAAGAGCAATAAAGATATGGTAATAGGAAACGAATGCGGGGTATATCTCTTGTTTATTATATCAGCGTGTGATTTGGTTCGTTAGTTTATTACTTGTTGTAAATTAAACAAGTTCTGTACAGCGGTTTTTCCTGCATTTCTTTCGGGTTTAGGGAGGGATTTTGTTCTTAGAACTTGCGCAGATTTTAGCTAGTGTTTAGACTTTTTTTGGTCCATTAAATCACTAGAGATAAGACGATTAACAGATTTTTTTTGCCGCAGACTTCTTGTCTGTTAGACTAAAGAATCGCACCGTCAATTTTTAATAGTAAGAGTGTGAACATGACTAAAAAATGTCTGTAGTCTGCAGAAGACCTAAGTTAATATGGAATACGTTATTGAAAATACGTTTCCCTACAACAAAAAAGGTATGTTAGTTGTAACAATCGGAATTAATATTTAAACTAATAAATAATGTAATAAAGCTGAATTGTTTTTTTTTGAACGCGGTAATCTCAGAAATTACCGATTCGATTTTAATTATTATTATTGTATGGAAAGCCACATCCAACATGAAGATGAGCTGTTTTTCAAACGCGGGTAAAACCGCAGGGCGCTAGTTATTTGATAAAACTGGCGAGGTAAGGACCTAATCCTTTTAAACACTTCCTTAACCAAACAAAAAATCTACATCGAAAACATTACTTCACCCCTTCGCAGCATTCGGGGGTCACTAAACAAAATAAAAGTCAGCAAAGTTCCTTTTTTGCGAGAAGATTACTTTTAGGTTTATGTTACCATTAGGAGGTTGTAAAAAGTCCTTTATTTAAAACCCAAAGCTGTCTCGTTTTACATCTCTAGCTATTATTTGGGGTAATTTGATTTTGTAATTAATTTACTTTACGTATTTTCAAGCTTATTGCACTAACTACTTTATTTAATTTATGTGTTTAACACCCGTATTCAGAGACTGTGAACTACTTCACTAGTAAAGGTTTCATGAGTGATTTTGACAATTGTAATGAATGAAAATTTACGTCAATTAGTTTAAGTGTCGATTTAATGGATGTTTAAGAGTGCGGCAGTTGATAAATATGATCAAAATAAACCAAAAAACTAATAAAAATATGTGAAATCCATTACGAAATTGAATATTCAAGCTTTTTATGAACTGAATTGAACACAAGTCAAACATACTCGTACTAATCCATCGAACAGATAAATTAAAACAACATAAAAGTGATTGCACCCCTCCACGGGTCTCTGTAACAATAAAAATATCGCGGCTCTTTTGAAGTTCAATAAAAATGCATATCGCAAATAGAAAAGGGATTAAAATCAATTTTCATTAATATTGAAAGATATGAAACCAATTCACAATGTTCACCGTTGAAACGAACGCGGGTAATACCAGTCTGAGGCGCATTTTACAACCTGTGTATTTCTAGTAGGGTTGCCAACGTTGCCAATAAAAATAGTTATTTATTTGTTCGGAAAGCCTCGTGGTGTCCGCACGTTTTTGGTCACTAAGCTAGGCCTGAGCTGATGCAAAGGTTTCAATACTCGTCAACAATAATCGAGAACCATCGGTTTTATTTATTCATCGGTTTTACATCACGAGTATTTGAATTGTTTAGCGTAACCGGTGTTTATGATATTATATCCTATTGTGTAAAGATTTTTTAGACTTTTATATTAAACTAGCAGCGCCCCGCGGTTTTACCCGCGTGGTGTCCGTTCCCGTCGTAATTTCGGGATGTAAAACACTATATAACTCTCCCGTAACGTCCCGTTGGCTATCTATTACAAAAATAATTATTCAAATTCGATTAGTAATTTCTGAGATTACCGCGTCCAAACAAACAAACTGTTTAGTTTTATTTAATTATTAGTATAGATGGTAATTTTGTTACTAAGTTTTATTTTAACATCCAAATCCAAAATCGCTGTGATAAAATGCATTATTTTTATTTGACAAACTTTTATAACAAGTTTGTGAAATAAAAATAATGCATTCTATCACAGCGGAATTGTGCCTTTATAAATCCCCATATTATCTGATGTAGTTTAAATGTGCACTGAACCACAAGTAACATCATAAAGCTTGATGTAGTGAAAGAAGATATTCAATACATTTCTAGGTCCTATGTTCTATTTACTCGAAGATTAAATTCCTTTGCTATTGTTAAAACCAAACATGTCTACGTTGAAAAGTATTGGTTTTGATATACATTCCGATAATGTTGCATCCGGATATTGAAATTGAGTCAAGCCCTTTAGTGAGAGGTAGCTGAGAGCCGAGCTGGGCGGGAGTGGACGCGAGGGCGGGCGGGCGGGCGGCGTGGGCGCCGTGACGTTCGCCCGCCCACCGCTCAGCGAAGCAAGATTAGTTTCTCTTGTTTTTAAAACTATTTGTTAATTCAGAAAATGAAATGTTTCATTAAAAGCTGATGTTACGCGGTAAATAAAGTTTTAACACAGATATATTGTTCAAGTGAAACTAGTTTAAATGAAATGAATCCGTAGTTTATTATTTTGTTGTATGATTGTATTGTTTCGAGTTTACAAACTCGACTGTAACACAATAGTGAAATTATAACTTTTGATGAGTTAAAAGGCACGCGTAAGGTTGTTATTTTGTGTTCCGTACAAATATAAGACTTGTTTCAACAGAAAATAAATAACCATCTAAATTAAGTATTTGATTAAACTTAACAGAACTTCATTCCACTAAAATTCCTTCAACATTAAACAAGATTGGTTAACTCAATTTGGGATACAATAAACTTAAACATTAAAATATAGATAAGATCTATTAAAGCAGATATAAAAATAATGAAGAAAAATTTAAGATAAGTTTAATAGATATAACGGATATAGCTCCAGTTTCTCTCGACTATTAACAATGAAGGCGTGAAGTTTTGTATATTTTATTATTATTACATATTATATAAAAGGCACTAGCAGCACACCGCGGCATTTCCCGCGCTATGCTTGTTCCCGTGGGCATTTCGGGATGCAATATGACCTAACTTCCCGTTGAATGTGACTATCCATTACAAAAAAAATTATTCAAATCGGTTTCGTGGTTTCTGAGATGAGCGCGTATAAACAAACAAAAAAAAAACAGCTTCAGTTTTATTATATTAGTATGGATGGTTTAAATAAATCAGAGTTTGATATCTCAATTTGTAGCCGTGTCGTTTAATTGGAGGCGTTTTGTAGGCGGGAGTCGATGCTGCATCGAGACGATAGCGACATGAATTAATTGATCGAATATGAGGCACTATCTCACTGCATTATATTTATTACAGCAGCGCCGCGGTTTTACCCGAGTTGTGCCCGTTCCCGTGGGAATTTCGGGATTTTTTATACACATAAACCTTCCTCTTGAATCACTCTATCTATTAAAAAAAACTAGATCAAAATCCGTTGCGTAGTTTAAAGATCTAAGCATACATAGGACAGACAGCGGGAAGCTACTTTGTTTTATACTATGTAGTGATATCTTAATTTGATTGTTTACAGTTAGTGTTAAAAGGGACTTACCGTCCTTCGGTGGGCACGTAAAGCAATTGGTCCCGGTTGTTTCAATCGTTAGACCATGTTGAAGGCCTTTAGGCGGTCTAAAAATCGCCGACAGCATGGTTGACCATTCAACTACTCGAAATGAATGAATTATAGACTACGAGTATAACAGTACCGAATTGAACTGAATTGTTTGAAACCTTTTATATTTACAACTTATTTCCATTATTTAAACACAGATACATATCTTTCGACCTAATATAATTCAATAAGCAATAAACCTTAATACTTTACCGATAAAAGAAACGCCATTTATAGAACTAAAGTTGTGTATCGATAGTGTTGGGACGATTCTCCTATCGGTATCGATACCGAACGATACCGAAGGAACACGTAACGTAACCGGATGACATTTACCGCGCCGCGTGGGACGTATGCAACCCACGGTTAAAATGCATACAGTTTAAACCCTGAATTCAATTTGTATGACGCTAATAGTTGTAAACTAATATTTACGTCGACGTTAATCTCTTATTTATTATTTAATTTATGACTGTCACTGTCAACAGTGTAATAATTCAACTCTTTCTATATTTCTTCGCATATTTACTAAGATATTGTTTTTGTGAGATGTTATATTTATTTATATTGATTTAAAAACCCGTAAAAGTAATTAAATGATAAACAAAAGATGTTTTTTTGATATTATAAACATTCGTTTTTTAATAGTTTTTTAATAACAATGAAAGTTGAAACGGATAACCCGATGTAATAAGTTTAGTTTGTCATAGACTTCAACTTTTAAACTTGATTATGTCACTGAATACAGATGACAATCTATTTAAATTTAACCATTCATTAGCCCTTTGTTGAGTTGAGCGCTTAATTATTTAGGGGCGAATGTTTTATTATTCTACAGATGAAGAACAATTTATGAACTCGGGGAATTTATAACAAACATTTTTTTGTTAAGAAAAAAGGAATTTAAATTTCTATAAAATTATGACTGAAATCTTAGCAAATTTTAATATTATCTTGGTTAAGATTTGTGAAATGTATTTTTCTTTTAATGGCAGTTGAATTTTCGGGTTCGAAAATATGACTGAATTCACTATGTTTAGTAACAGAATATTGTATTGTCCTGTAATTTCCCACTATAAATCGAAGTGGTAAGAAGTGAAATTGGTTGTTTGTAAAACAATTACTTATAAATACTCGTGGTATAAAAAAAATGGTAAAATTGTCAATCTGACAACAATTGAATTTGACAACCTTTGACCTTTCGACGCACGTATTGAGTGGGACGAAACATTTCGGGACTAAAGTAGGAAACATTACGTGCTCCACATAACGGGAACCCGTGAAAATGTTCCAATCCTTGCGGGCATTAAGTTATCTACGACCCAAACCTATGCCCCGCTGGGGCTTGTTTGTTTATGATTTTAGTTTACAAACACATAGGTACGGTAAGAGCTTTAAACTGAATAGTCTTTCATACTTCTTGCGTTCCTTTTTATTCTTTCGTCTTTTGTTTACGGTTGCAGACGCAAACTATGTAAATATCAGGAAGTCACTTGTTTCGTTGATCAAATAACTTCTTTGTTTTAAATGTTATTCTTATTTAAGAAGGAATATAATATGCCCATTGTACTCGATTACATATTGCGTACAACATATCAAGCTAAAGCTTCAAATGTTTTGTTGTTCTATTTAGTTGAGTCGTCTTTATTATTCCTTAGCTTGAGGCAATCTCATACGCCATTACAATCCTACTTTACGACTATCCGATATAAAATGCAGCGAAGTTGAAATAAATAACATCGCACTACAAGCCTGAATAAATCGCAACAATATTATGATCTACGGTCGCTCAAAGTTGTGACTTCAATAAAGGGCATAAACAATCTCGTCGACTAGAGTTCCGTTTCTGCCCTCTCGACTCTTTCATAAAGCAATATTCACTTTATTTTACTGAGCTCCAATGTAGGTCACTGATGAAAATGTTTTTAAGACGCGCCGCCTGATAAAGTTACTAGAAAGGGTATTCAATTACCAGTGAAAAATGATAAGGGCCTTTTAGCTTTTTATTAAGTAAAATAATTTTATCATGTGGGAATTTCAAGCTTACACAGAATTTCGTTCCATATTTAGAGAACTTTGAGCTGGAAATGTGACCGAAATAGAGACATATTCTATTTATATTTTAATGAAAATGTTATGAGTGCGGGGAAAATGTTCGTCTCTATTTTGGTTCATTCTTGTAAAGAGCGTATTAGGTAAAGATGTACAAGTCATAAAAAACCCATTCGCAGGCTTGGAAAATTCTGGCTTAGTTGGTACGATGTTTTACGACGGTTCGGCAAATTGGGTCACCGGCCGACAGCGATGATTCATTTTAAACACTTTTTATGCATACAAAGACCACAAAATGTAGGATGTGAACGTGTTTGTACTTAATACTAGTTGTTAAATGGAATATCTTCTACGTGTAAGTTAACATTTAATAAATGGCCGTTGTGCAGGCGAGCTACGGCGACTAGTGACTATTTGAAAAATAATACAAAATTATAGAGCAAGCTAACGTTCAGTGTTCCTTTTTAACTCCCAGCTCCGCTTACACCGTGGCACCCCCGTAGTATAGCTATCATTAAACAGAGTTATAAAAAACTTAATCATCAAACTTCATGAAAACAGTCGATTAATTAGCTACGATACCTAACGCCTTCTTTATACCGATAAAATCCTTATTCAAAAGATTAGCGCCTCGAAACTTTCCAATACAAAAACAGAGATAAAAGAACTGGTACAAAATAAGCAATTTGAAGGCAGTTTAAGCCGTCGTTTTGGCGTACTTTAAGGGTAGGTTTTCAATTAAAATCAGGGTCTGAAAGGAAGGGAGGCGCGGGCTGGGGGTTGATAGTGAAACCAATATGTTTCAGGTACTGCGCCGAGCCTAGCGGGCGCCCTAAGGTCGCCTCGCCCTGTCTGCCCTCTAAACTCTTATATCCTTGGACGTCCCCTTCCAAACGCTTTCTAACTACCCTCCTCGGGTAAGTAAGTTGTCATTTGAAGACGTTTTATTTCTTTATTGTGGATTTTAATGCTTAGTGTGTTACTCACACTAAGCATTTAAATCCACAATGACAGTTTTTGATTAAATGTACACTTACATACTTGTGTAGGTACCCATATTTAATGAATTTTATTGACTTATCATTACATTATATTAGCGAATATATATATAATGTCATCTAGTAAAGTACTAAAATGGTTTCTCTATATTTAACTAATGTTTCAGGCTGTAGTGAGTGTGGTATCCTATAATAGCGCGTAATAACAAAGCAACGTTAATCAAGTTTGAAATAAAATGAAATGAAACTCCAAAAAATCACTTAGTCACCATCACCGTCCTGCACCGCGGCACCCTAACCCTTTTCATCAACACTCATTTAGGGGTCCGCTTATGATATCGTAGTATTCGATCTAAGCCCACCACACATGTAGCAGACCAAACTCAGTTAAAGTTTTATCCGACACGACAGTTGTAAACGGTTCCAATGTCCGTTTTAATTACCAACTCGAACCCGAGAGCTGGATGATGTATGCAAAATTCAAACTAGATTCTTAGTGCAATTATACCAGATATTCGTTCTATGTTTCAGCAAATGAATCTTCCGGTTTATTAACGTTGCCGTTTTGTGAAATAAGGACATGTTTATGAAGTTGTGTGTCCACCATTTTAATATTTTAGTTTAGACGTGTAAACTGAGAGTAATCATAGCATAGCTTTATTATGTATTTTTCTTTAGTTGAAATGGAATGTGAACAAATATGGCCGACATTGCTATCAAAGACAATTTCATCTATAGAGGGACAGAGGAGGGTTTGGTGATATTTCTCGATTCTTATTCCACCACTATTACTATATACTATGAAAAAATGTAGTAATCTTATCTATCATTACTGGTGCTGTTAGCCTGTATCATCCCAATGAGGAATGTCCCAATGTCGGAGGCCTGGAGACGTTAGAAAAACTCCGACAAGGGTTGGCCACTAACTTACTCGAAATGAATGAACCCAATTGTCAAAACGCTCCTCTCTATTCTCGCGTCTGTTATTATCTGTTACAATTCACAAACAGCTGATTGTATATAATCAACAATCAAGATGTCTTGAAATTCAACCGACAGCAACGCCATACGTAACGCTAATTTGATGTTTGATCAAAGTGTCTGATAAGACATAAATAATTCAACAAACTTTTCCTGTTACAAAAAAAACGCGAACAAAGTCCCCTTTTATAATCCCTCCCCTCAAAGTAAACACATATTAGCGGTGTGTATTGTCGGTAATGATCTAAAAACAACAATTGCAATGCCTCGACCATTTATTACAGTGTTTGTAAACAAATACGGCAATGAAATATGTGCAGTGTGAAATGTCAGGTGTTTGAGTACTCAATCGCCGGCGCTGTTACGGCCAGCGGGCTTCGAGACGCCCTACTGCAATTTTAATTGAATATGTAGTACGTTTAAGGAATTTTATAAAGACTATTGATTTTATGTGCATTCCGAGGTTCTTGGTAATGCGGATTAATTGTGCTATTAGGGATTCGGTATTGGGTAATGAAATAATATTTTTTTAAGTTATTGAAGTTAATGTGAAGTTAACATACAATAATTAAGAATGATCATATTATCATATCATTTTTATTGTGATATCACTGTTAATATGTTAAACAATGATATCATCATAAAAAGATATGATATGGTATATTATGTCAGTGCGCGTGCGCATATAATCATTTATATTTTGTTATTGGTTCGAATAGCTTAGCGAATTAACAGAAATACGAAACTAATTAGCGTCCCCATGTAAACCTTTGCTAATTCCCACAAACGCTAGACGCTTGCATAATCTAGAACACGCCGAACCAAGCAAATACAAGCGAAGCTTCATCTCAATTAAACACGTAAATAAACAAATACATTACGTTCTAAGAAAACGTTCGTCATTTGTTTATTAGATTTATGCAGAGGCGGCTCAATCTGATGGCACTCTACTATTACGGTTAAATTCCTTGAGAATATAGCGGCGTACTCTAGGGATACTCAATGTGCTGTAAACATAAGCAAAGCAACAAGTCCCACTGAGGGCGGATCGCCAGTTCATCTCGCGACCTTTCCGGCCCTTTACGATCTTTATCATCCATTCGCCTCATTCACAACCCACGCATCTTCGTCAACCACCCTTAATAACATTACTTCCGAAAACTCCAACTAACAATATACTCCCAAACTGGGTCGTAACAATGTAAACATTCGGCCGTAACAACTATACATACTTACACGAAAACATTGAATAAATACGGCATTAAGTGCGCAGCGGTCCGAACGCTTTTCCACTTACTACGCCATAAGCTTGCATACAAACAAAAACAAATGGTATGTACCATTTTCTAGGAGCGAGAGGCTTCGCGTGAGTGTGGTGGCGGTGGTGGCGGATGCTAGAGGCGGGTAGCGGGAGTCGGGCCCCGGTCGCGGCAGCTCGGCGATCATCGTGTGAGCCGATCTCAGTGTGCTCTGTTCGCGACGCAAAACAGACTGGCCAAATATCAAATACTTACAGCGCAATTCCAAAGGGGTGCCGACTACGCATGCGCCCCGCGCGAACGCGGGAACGTAATTTCTAGAAGACTTCCGCAAACAAGCGCTACGTGGGAAACGTGGCAACACCGTTTGGAGGTTATATCGAGATCAATCCTTTCAAGGATTACTTACTGAATGTTATTTTGGGATACTTCATTAATTCGGTCTACAAATAGCATTATTACGAAACTGTCTCGTGGCGCAGCAGTTGTACCTGTTTGTATTAAAAAAGCTTTTGAAACTATTAAAACTCTAACTCTAACTCCTACATAATAGTTTATATTTGTGTCGTTTATGGAAGCTGGTGTATTACACAAGGGATTTTAGTACAATATAATCTTTTATAGAGGAACAAATGTCATTTATCATCCTATTATGATCAGCCTTTACCGAAATTCGGGGCACTGGATGTCAAACCGATCTCAACCCGCAGCCGGCCCAATGTTTACATAAAGCCACCTCTGACCTCCTTCCCATAATTTACGAACTTATTAAAGACTAGCGGCGCCCCGCGGTTTTACCCGCGCTGTGCCCGTTCCCGTGGGAATTTCGGGATAAAAAAATAGCCTATAACCTTCCCGTTGAATGTAGTTATCCATTACAAAAAGAATTATTCAAATCGGTTCAGTAGTTTCTGAGATTAGCGCGTTTAAACAAACAAACAAACAAACAAACAAACAAACAAAACAAACTCTTCAGCTTTATAATATTAGTATAGATAAACAGATAAAATTTCGCCAATATTATGCCAACATGAATATATAATACGGAATCACATTTAGCTTTATGTACGGACTTATGTAAAGATGCCAGAAATAGGCAGATTTGTTAATTTTACCATTAAGTTTCATTTTAATTCAAGTTATGATGAAACTCAGTCAACCAGTAACATGTATGTTTTATAAGTCTTGAACAGTTGTTGTTGAACAAGGATAAGTCCTTTATACTAACAGAACAATTTACGGAATTAAGTGGTCTGGAGGCGGAGGTGAGGATCTGTTCATGAGTCCAGCGAGAAGTAGTTTATAGTTCACTTTTCAAACATGTTTTGAAACTATCAACCCTCAGTAGATAATTTACACATAATCCTTTTTACTTTACTGTAATCTTCACTAACCTTTGCCTCACAACATTACCGATACTTTTATTTTATTTATTTATTATTTTCAGCTCCAATTATCGCATTACAGGACAAAGGTATCCCTAGGCCCTTCATGAAGGTGTCGAGCTCTTCTCGCCACCGCCTCCTCGGTCTACCGCGACGTAGTCTTCGAGGGACCCACCCACAAGATCGAAGACTACGTTGAGAACTGAGTGGTCATTTTGGATGACCAATCATCCGACATGCGGTAGACGTGTCCTGCACAGTTGTATTTTACTTTTTGAGGTACTATTCTCCATCCACTAAAATCGCTTGACTCTACAAAATAAGTAGTGCACGCTTAAACCTAAGAAATCAGTAGAGAATTAAAGTTTATACAGCAGCGAATACCTATTTCATTAAAATTAAATACAAGTTCGGAGATTGCGAAGTTAAAGTGGGACAACGGGTCAAGGATGGCCGATTGTCCCCGAACCGATAGCGTAACAACTCCGACGACTTTATCACTAACTTGTTTCCACTAGTTTACTAAGAAAACATTAATTTTATTGAACTTATTGCTTGAATAATAAAGTTCAGATAAAGTTACATATTTTGATTTCAATTTTATTGTTGTATCTATCCAAAGTACTATGCAATTATCTCTGTATTTCTCCGGAAGAGGTTGTATGTTTTTTTACATGTAAACTATGTAAAGGCATACATTATGTAGGTACATTTAAGCATGTAAAACACGATACCATATACTTGTACATATGGCACTAAACAAGAAGGTGCTAGCATTCAGCATGTCAGAATGCCAGTTACTGACATGCATATTACATTACAGCCTTTACCTTTGCGTACTACTAATACGATGGATTACAGTATGGCGTAAAAAATAATAAAGTCCCTTTGGAAGCATACAATGTACAAATCAGAGTACAGACAGATTGTATAGCGATAAGATCCTAGCCAAACTGATGCGAGTAATTTGTGATATACCTCTATCTAGTATTAACTGGATAACCAGAGCCAGTGTTCCGCTGAAATCTTGAAACTTGAAGGTCGTTTTACATGACCGAGATCAGTGATATTACCCTAATATAAGCGTAGTATCTTTTATGAGCCACTTGGCTCGACTTGGGGGATAATTTGCCGTGACGTGTGATAAAATCGCGGGACCTTATTTAAGAGTGGCCACCCTATTGTCAGCCTAAGAGTCGGTTAAGTGGTGATTAAGAGTGATTCAGGTGATGTATATCTTTCCTGAACGAGCTACTTAACATTGGGGAGCACAATACATCTTCCCAACGATATGTATCTCAATTTATCTCATCAACTTAATAACGTTCTAAGTAAGAGGAAAGTCAATAAAACTTAGCCATTAAATAATTTATAGAAATATTATTTAAATTGATATCTTTAATATAATGTGTCTGTATAATTTTACAAACTTTACATTAAGAATATGAATATTTAATTAATGATAACATTAAGTATTGAAACGTTAAGTTTATTACAAAACAATTAATTAAAACGGTAAATAAGACTTCATGTTAGTTTCGGGCGTTGGCTTCCAGACAATAAATGTTTAAAGCATGTCGACACCAGTAATGCAAATAAAATAATATCATTATGATTACAATTTTATTGTATATGTTCTCAGCTGGAGTTCCGTGAAACTTCTGAACAAAGTCGTTAAATTCGTTCCGTTGCGTTCACGGAATGCCGCGGAATAACGAGTACTATGTAAATTAAAAACACAAGTGTCCATCTATTGATAATAAAGTGTTTAGAAAAATATTATGTAGTTTGTTTATTGCTAAATCCACTTTGACCCCGCAGCAATTAAGCAGAGGGTGGTGTAGTCAGAAATTATAATATGACAACGGGACTGGTAGGTAAGTGAATAGATGAAAACTATGCACAATAAATGTGAGTGAAGCCGTGAGGCGTTGTTAGTTAATTAAAAAAAGATCTCCTTGCAAACATTTATAAAACAAAACACCGAGTTAAACGAGTTGATAATAAGTCTATTAACGTTATTCAATTAAAGAGTAAAAAGATGGCAGTATCATTTTATTATTCACCCTCACAGCGACTTTGTAACACATTTTAATTGAACTCTTCAACAAAAAGTGATTTAATATGGCATTCTGTCCGGCCCGAGGCCTGTTAATACATTATTGCAAGCCTATTAATATATTAGCTAACGTATAAAGGAGCAATTGTTATCGACAGTCGTATTGTAAATCTTTGGAGTAGTTAAGCTGGTTTAATGCCGTTATTATTGCACTGGCAACACTGAACTAGTGGATAAAGTATACACGTTTAGATTATTTATTCTTCAACTCGCTCCATGGCCATTTGTCTATGGCAATAATTACAAAAAGTTTTACACAGCGTGGATCCTTTGATAAACGGAATATACTTCTCTTACGGTTGTAAAACTTTAACTAGTCAGAATAAAATAACGGTTATACGAACAATGTACTTACGTACCACGACGATATTGTAAAGCTCCGAAATCAGTGGCTTACCTGTAAAAGATAACATACAATATTTAAATAAATCGTCACTTCACGTCAGGAGTAACGAACTGTGAACGTGAATTACCATAAAATAGATGATAGGTATAAATAAAATAAAGAATGGTGCGCTAACCGGTCCGGGCCGCGGACACCGGCGGTTACCGAAATATTCTCTTTTATTCTCGATTTGTGCAAACGAGCCGGGCCTCCTGTACCGATGTGAAAACTTAATTGAAAAAAGCTATAGCTTTCAATCCGGTTTTCTATTTATACAAATTCAATTTGTTTTGTCCACACGTTCAATGATTTCGGTTATTGCTTTTGATTGGTTATTTTATTATTACTGGTTTTAAAATACATTTCGTGTATTTGTTTAGGTATACAACGTACCTAGTACTAAACATGACACAGCGTTGAAGCGGCGAACAATAGCGAAATGCACTGCATCATTAGTTTTAAAAGCGTTTTCGTGAGCGCCGGCAGGAGTAATGGCTCGCGTAAAGTACGACTGCCGGCGACAGCCCACCAATTACAAAATCATTAATAAACACCCGAAAATATGAAGTGGCGAAATAATAAAGTCGAAATGTCGAGTTTTGCCCCGAAAATTGTCGGTTTGCACCGGCCGGCTTGCGATTTATTCATAAAAGTAAATTGGCCACGTGTAACCACTGTTGGTTTATTGGATACTACGGACTATGGACCGTTTAATGAAATATACTTAACATAAAGTGCGGTTATTACTTTACAGGACTACTCGTTACGAGAAAAGGAAATATGGGTAATTATATTCCACAGTCAAATCAATCATTAAAAAAGGGACTTCATTTACTTTTTAAACTCACACGATTTGCACTCATTATACTAAACTAGCAGCGCCCCGCGGTTTTACCCGTTTTGTGCCCGTTCCCGTGGGAATATCGGGAATTTTTATACATAAAAACCTTCCTATTGAATCACTCTACCTATTACAAAAAACTGCATCAAAATCCGTTGCGTAATTTTAAAGATTTAAGCATACAGACAAACAGACAAACAAACAGACAAAAATAGCGACTTTGTTTTGTACTATGTAGTGATGAAACGGGTCTGTTATATGAAGCATTGGTTACTATGGGATTGTTCCTGCCAAATTAATTAATTCCTGCTCTATATTTTCGAAAGCCTCACCAACAAAACTTTATCCAAACTGGATTTACCGTCAACGAGAGAATCACGTTTAAAAAAATCAAGGGGACTATGAAAAGGAATTCGTACAAAGTCAATTTGCTTCGACAGACATAGCTCGGAAATGTATAGTAACAAGATTCAGTTTTACGACTACATTTCTAGAAATAACTGAAATGTTAGGTTCGTTCGACATGTATGCGGCATGGAGTGCAACCATGTTTATAGATCACACAAATCGCGTCCAATTTTTAACACAAAATCAGCATTTTACTATTATAAATGCGAAAGTTTGCGAGGACGGACGTATGGATGTAGTGATGTAGGTTGCATGATCGATGTATGTTCCTCTCTCACGATTAGTGATCGGATCTAAATGAAAATTGGTACAGAGATTGATAGGAGCCTGCAATAACACATAGGCTACTTTTTTCCCGAAATTTCTACAGGAACGAGTACAATGCGGGTGAAACCGGAGGCGCTGTTAGTTAAGCTATATTTTTCAAAATGCCTTCATGATTAGCATGGCGGATAATGTAAGGAACTCGTAAAAAGTTTACGACGATACAGTTTACTGTATTAAAATGTGTAATATCATCTAAACTATAAACTATGAAATTGGCTGCCGATGTTATTTTTCGCTTTTATGAACAAAATATTACTTAACCCAATTACCCTTGATTTTATCGTAAAAATATGATAGCTCTTGTTGGTTTCTCTAAATTCTAATACTAATTAAATAAAGCTGAAGAGTTTGTTTTTTGTTTGTTTGTTTTTTGGACGCGCTAATCTCAGAAACCGCTAATCCAATGTAAATAATTCTTTTTGTAATGGATAGACACATGTTTTATGACTATATTTCATCCCAAAAGAATAGTGGGCAAAATTCTATGGAACTTGGTCCAAAAGCCTGATGAAACGAGCACAACGCGGGTAAAACCGGTAGGTACCACTGTTAGTGAAACATAAACAACAAAATACGAGTAAATTAAAGGAAAATAAGATTGTAAATAAAATAAAAGTATGCGATAAGAAGCTAGTTGTGAGCGGAAACGGAAAACTGTGTGACATCGACAGTGTGACATCCGGTGGGTGACGTTCGGGTGACGCGCTCAGCCACGAACGTTTGACGTCTATTTGAACCTCATTTTCCATTGGTAATCGTGCTTGGATTGCAGTGAAGCGTATTTTAGGTAACATTCGAGTAATCTTACGTATCTTTACAAATTAACATTTTGCAAAGGGCGTTCTTAGCAATTAATAAGTGCCTAAATATGATAAATAAATAAATGACGTTCGTTTTAAATAGTGTTCTATTTTGTGAATTATTTAAATACAATTTTAAACGAACAGCTTTTGATTGATAAACATGTTAATGTTTTATCTATATTTAAGTGTTCTTGTTCAAGCCACCTTAAAAGTATTTTAAGTTTGTAACTCTATACGCTTGCAACCAATTTTTGTAAATTTAATACTCGTAGTCAGAAATCAATTGAACACATTATATGGTTCCTTTATCACTACATAGTATAAAACAAAGTCGCTTTCCGTTGTCTGTCTGTCCCTATGTATGCTTAGATCTTTAAAACTACACAACGGATTTTGACGCGGTTTTTTTAAATAGATAGAATGATTCAAGAGGAAGGTTTATATGTATAAACATTCCCGAAATTCCCACGGGAACAGGCACAACGTGGGTAAAACCGCGGGGCTCTGCTAGTTAGGTATATTTATTTATAGCCTTTTGCAAACCCTCTTTCCACCTTCAATTGAGAGCAATGAAGCCGTCAACCTCGTCTTCCAATATTTTCTCGCCGCGACACCGTTTGCTTAAGTTATTTATATTTTCCAAAGTTGGGAACTCCGTTGTATATTCCATAGTAATATCATTTATGTCGGTTTAACTCTTGTACGTAACGAGTATTGAATCATAAACAGACAAACAAACGGACAGATGGAAAGATAACTGAGAGCCTATAAAGGTTACATATAGATATTAAAATGTGTTACTCCATCGACGAATTGTACATGCTTTATGCTATACCAATATATTTATAATTTAATTTTAAGTAACTTTTATCTGTAAATGCATTTTGTTCGAAATAAATATTTTTCATTCTCATTTCTATTTTTCCTATTTGAGTCACGGAAGTCTGAAAGTTAAATCGATACCAATATTATAAATCTGAAACGTTGTTTTTTTTGATCGCGCTAATCTCAAGCACTACCAATCCGATTTCAATAATATAATGGAACGGAAAGGTTATAGCCATTATTCAATGGAAAGGTAGTATAGTCCTTTTCCATCCCAAAATTCCCACGGGAACAAGCATAACGCAGGTAAAACCGTGGACTGCTGGTAGAAATACAATATAACGAAAATGATACATCCCAACAATATCCTGACAGAGAAACATTTTTATTAAACGTTAAAGATAATCTTTTAGGGACTTTTTTATTCATTGTTTTATCTGTAGGTTTACGGTGACGACTCGCTCTTAGCAGTTAACCCTTCTAATAATCGTGTTAAAGACAAAAACAAACGTTTTCTGCGGGTAATCACGGGTCGACGGGACTCTTTCGCTATATTTTGCCCATAATCCTTTACGATGAAGAGCGGAATAACCGCCTGTTATATTATGGTGTATTCAGAGCGCTGTTTCCTTAATAATTTGTCTTTGTGTAAAGGAACGTTACTATGATTTCTCGAACTTGTCTCGATCTTCAATCATAGTTTTTATACTATCTTCTGTTTTTATCTTAGTTACGCCTAATCCTCCTCGCTGTACTGATATCTTCGGTGAGATGAGAGCCTTTGCCTAACAGTGGAACATTACAGAATAACACTTTTTTTATATAGTTATTCTCGATAGCCGTAACAGGATAAAACTTCTTCAAGAAACGGTTTAAACAGGTATTTTAAAGTTTTTTAAATCAACCTCGAAAGTTTCAGTGTTCTTATGTTGGAGTTCTATGTAAGTTTGAACAAAATATCGCTTCTCTAGTTTCATGTAGAACTCGAAACGTTTACTTTCGGTACAATTACCTTTATGAGCTCATTTGCATCAACATCAGTTGTGATTTATACAAGTAGGTCACTGCCAATGAATATCAATGATCAAAGTGGTATTAACCTGTACGAACAACGTCACCCTTTCAATCAAAAATCAACCGTATCGCGAACGCTTTAAGATCTCATTGAGAAACCCGTAAACAACAATTACTCTTCTCACATTCAAATGTTCTATTAATAATGAATTATGCTTAATACGAATCAGATAAGGAACATTTATTTGTCATGTTTATTAACCGTTAATGAAATAATACCTATTAACAAATTACTCGCACCGATGGTATCGCGATTTGTTTAAAAGCTGTTTTATGGAAATGTTATTCGGACGGAATGAGAGATTGTTTTTGTTCTTTGTGGAGATTTTTTATTTGAGCGGCGGCGGAGGGTGACTACCCCGGGACTGGGTCAAGGGTCGGGATCCTCTGCCGGGAGGGCTCTCCACAAATATACATATAGGATAACGATAATAGGCCCATTCTGCCTTCATTACCTCACTATATTGCACCACTTATCATTCCCACCAAAATGTCGTCGTTTAACCTCACTAAACCACCCAATAAAGGAAGACATTTGTATTATACATCATCGTTTGTAAACAAATAGTAATCACCGAGATATTAGGTTACAAACGCGACGCGGGATAAAGTAAAATTGTGGCTTGTGCCTACTTGATATCAAATATTTATGCGAAGTGGAAAGCCAGCGGCACCGTCTCGCGGCGGGGAACTCTGTAAACGGTGTTATGATGTTATCCTATAACAAATAACATTTTAGTGCAAAACAGCTTTAAAAATAAAGCATTTTGTACATTATTCTACTGTATTTTACGAACGTAATCCAAAAGCCCAATGAATACTTAAATCACAAATAATTAACATTGTTGGTCGGATACGTCGGATACGTCTTTAAATAATCATATTACATCGTTTGGTATTTAATTTTAAACCAGTAATGCCGGAGTGAGTAAACGTAATAAAAAATCAGCCATTCAATATGGGACTCGGCCGCCATTTACGACGAAATGTGATCGGTATTTTGGCTCTTTCCAGGAAAATGGTTATTGTCAGTCGAATCATACTTATACAAATCTATTCACTCGGAACAATTGGCTCCTTTTACCCTCCTCCGTGTTATCTTTATTAGCCCTCCGCGGTTATAAAACGTTGGCTAAATATTATGATACCTACCATGAAAAAACAATAAAACATAACTCTCCGTTAACAGTAATTATGAGATAAATTAAACAGAAATAGCTGTTGGCTTTAATATATTTGACATATAATAGAGGGAGTGCGGTGTTTAGAGAATAAATATAAATTCTAGTCGCGTACTACAATATTGCCTTCATAATAAGCCGCTGTAGCTCCGCTCAGATAATTTTATTCGAGTCTCGTTCGCACTCCATTTTATTTTTAGACAAAAGATCGCTGTGCATATTACAGTTTAGAAGTTTAACAGCTTCAATTTATTGTTTGGATAACCGTTCAATTTGTTATTCATATTGATGGGTTGCGATTTAATAACTCATTTTATTATGAAACTTTATCTACCTAAAACCTTTGACTCGAAAGTTGAAATCTTTTCAAAGACTTTCTTTAGTAGTTTCAGGGGTGAATCGGAGCTGGCTCTCATTAAGAATATCTTAACTTTTTTACAACGGAGATCCGAGAGAGCCGACCCGTTCGGTTCCCGAGGGAGAGGAGAATTCTTGTCGTTTACAAACTAAAGCCCAGTTTTAAGAGGCGAGTGAAAACAAGTCCGCAAGTTATCCGGTGTTCGGGGACCGACGCCGTGTTTATTGCAAATAGGAGCTCAGAGGTGTATTGAAACAGAGACACAGAACACACCGACACCTATTAAGGCTGGTGTCGGCGAGGGACTACAGACCGCAGAGGACTTGGCCCTAAAAATGTTCTTTTTTACTTTAGTTTCTAGATTGAACTACTAAATATAAATCGGAGATCCTTTGTTTATGTAAACCTTTATGACGTAATTACATTTTTTATTTCGCCTAATGCAGTCTCCGATGTTATTTCAATCTTCTTCGGTCACCGAATATCGTCTCTACAATACTGGACTGTAGGTTACCGTGGTATGTTCACTGAATGTTCAATTGATATTATCGACTGCTTACCGTAAATAATATGTAATAAAGTAATTATTATTAATAATAAAGATAAGACTTAGTAAGTCATTCGTCTATTTACGTTTTTCCATTACTTATGTCTAGTAAACACTGAAATTCTGTCAATAGTATAACTATGTACACATTTGAAAAATGTTGCGTTTTGTGAGTTACTTATTCCTTAGCAACCTGTCACTTAATATGAATCTATTTTCTATTCATAAAGCCTACTCGTATGAAATATGAAACTGAGCTTATTTATCTTACGTTATTTTATCGTAACAAGCCATATTAGTATAAATAATAACAAATCTTTTATCTTGTTACATATCAATTTCTTTATTATACGGACAAAACTTATCAACAAAGTAACCAAATACGAAATGGACAAATAAATGAAAATATTATCACAACACCGTCATACGATTCCGGGAATGTTTACATATTACGGAAAGATTTCGCCAAAAAGATTTTCCATTTGTTGCCAAGTCGGGGCGTCATTATTTTATTTTCCTGATGGATATTGTTCAAAAGAGGAACGTAAACAAAACAGTACACTTCGCGATCTCAAAGAGTCGTGTTTGTCTATTCATACTTTATAAATTACTTTCGTATTATCGAAACCTTCTTTACTTATTGACACTGAGGTTATTTTAATTATCATCAATAAATAGCGTCCGCGGTTTTACCCGCCCGCATTGTGCCCTTTTCCTTAGAAAATTCAGGATGAAAAATAACCTATCCTATTCATTACAAAAATAAATATTCAAATCGGACTGGTAGTTTTTGAGATCAGGTCGTTCAAACAAACAAAAAGACAAAAAATCAAACCTTGAACAATTCAGCTTTACTTATACAGATGCTTTATAATATATTATTACAAGTCGGTGAATTCTATACAAGCTATCATCCAGAAATTGTCACTAGAATACACCTATCTTGAAAAGTGGTATATTTAAAAAATAGGTAAGCTATATTAGACTCTCATTACCTAAAAGTAACCTTTACTAAGTAATCTCTACGTTAAAGTACAAAAGTAACGCAAGTTTCTTAGCTTTCACGATTAAGCACTCGGGCCGCTGATGAAACATTTGAAGACCTTGATGTTAAGATCATAAAGAATTACATTAACGAGATGTTCCCACGCGATAGACGCGGAAGATCTCTCAGTTGAACACAAATCAAGTTATAACTCGGTCTATGATATAAAATCAAACAAAATGCAAAAGCTATGGAAGTGAAATTTGAAAGAAAACTTTTATAATGTGCCGAGTGGACTTCATAGTGATTTATTAAACCGGAGCTCCGGAGAAAGAATTAATTACTTAACCGACTGCCGGTGGCGGTGAAATAAATTTAGATGGAAAGGTTAATTGTTCACTCGATTTTCGAGTTCAGAGATCAGCGCTTGGGAACTAATCTGTTCAGTTTTGCGTGAGCAAATCATTTATGGGGTATTATGAAATACGCAATGCCCAGTACTAAGAATATAAGACAAAAGTAAATAAAAACCGGCCAAGTGCGAGTCGGACTCGCGTACGGAAGGTTCCGTATTATAAATAACGGCAAAAAATCACGTTTGTTGTATGGGAACCCCCTTGAATATTTGTTTTATTTTATTTTTAGTATTTGTTGTTATAGCGGCAATAGAAATACATCATCTGGATATAAAATCTACATCCAAGATTAGACAATCATTCCACAACACTTGGTGCACTAACAAAGTCTGGCGGCCACTGACCACACAGTTGGTAGATGATTATTCAAATAGGTACCATTGTTTATGCCCAAACCTCAGCGAGTAATTTAACAATCAACGCCGACCACGTAACATTAAATCGCGGTGAACTAATAAAACGTGATCATTCGTTTTCTATTCTATCCTTTTCTGTGGTTGGTTCACTTTTTCGTAGTTTATCAAAACCGAATAAAGCTCAAGACACACATAGTGTGGGCCACTATGAAAGGTGTCATACTGGCCCGCAATAGGCCACCTTTCATAGAAACATAAGGAAAGCAACGTCACACAACCCGTAACCGGCCTGCACTCGGCTAGCGCCCGCACTATGTGAGTCTCAAGCTTTACTACCATAATGTCGTGACCTCTATTATGACAACCTCACTCTAAAACTGTATCACGACTTATAATTTGATACGAAAACTTGTTAATTAGATACCAAGATTAACTGTGGATTTTGTTTAGTCTACTAAAGTTTGTAATTAGGATAATTAACCGTGTTTGATTGGTTTACTTTTAGTCCGTTTAACTTTGTTTAATAAGGTTGAGCTGTTAATAATAGTGTAATGTTTTTTGTTAATTAGTTAACTATCGTTTTGGTAAATGCTCCTTAAATTATCAAGTGATTACGAGTAATCTTTATGATTCTCACTGAGGTTGTGGAATCATAAAGGAACCTTGGAGAGTTGACTTAGTAATGTTTTATATTTGACACAAGCTTAGAGCTTACTTTGGGTCTAATTAACCGTGTGTGAATTTGTCCAAGTATATTATATTATATATTATAAGATACCGGATTAGATACCGGAATGCTATTAAAAGAGCAATGATATGTGTATTTATTTGCACAAAGTTCTCAAAATTGTATCCAATTAGAAATATATTTCACCGACTTAAAAACCCGAAGGAGGTTCTCAATTCTGTCCGTAAGTTCTTTTTACGTTTTTCTTTTCTTTTTTTAGTGCATTAGTTTCATATAGCTAGTCTAAAATCTTGGAATACGTATAAAACAACTCAAACAAAAGACAATGTTCCAGGTACTTTACATTATATGCACACAATATTAGTAGAATTTCAAAAAGGAAATTTAGCTGGAGGACTTTATTTATAAAATATTCACAGAAGGATGTTAATAATACTTTGAAAGACTCCTAGTCTCCGAACATTGTAACTTGTAACCAACAAAATGGGGTACTTTCATGAAATATTCGATTTATGAGTATGTTAAGAGCCGTACTTTACAACCAACATGGTTATTGATACCCACACTTTTATCGCATTTCGTATCTTCAAAGTATTTTGTTCCGTGTACTATTAAATAACTGTTAAACTCTATTAAGTGCTTTATTGGCTCTTAATGGTAGATCTTATTTTATGATTTTCTCTCTCGCTGCGATGGAGATATGAGATATTTTCTATAGATTGATAAGAGCCGTTCATTTCAGTTTAGTGATCATTCTACGAGTATCTGATCGCCGCTACTGTGTTTTGTTGTAGTTTAAGCAATAAATCCTGGTTGGAACATTATTTGTTCGAAGCTTTAATGTTAATTACTGCAGCACTGTGTTTAAGATATAAGCTTACAGTTAAGTCCAGGCTATGAAGTTCATGAAAAACCATTTTATCTTTTATCATCAAAGCTACGACGGCGACTTATGCGAAGACAGTGCATAATAATAAAATAAATACCGTGTGTTCATTGTATGAAAAATTTGAAATTCGAATTAACCTGCAATCAGCACAGAGTATTTATCGTATCATGTCTTGTCGCATTAGTCTCCTTGTGAGAGATTGCTGTAAAAAGATTCATTCGTTCACGAATGAATGTAAAAATATGTCACCTATAAAAACTAAGTAATATTATTTATTGAATGTTTAACATACCTGGTTCATGATGCGCAGAAGGTGAAGGCGCAGAGAAAGCACTGGAACACCCGGCTCGGCGGGCGAGACCACCTAGTTCAGGCACTGGAATGAAGAAAAAATATTAATAGAGGTAGAAATAGACAGTAAAATGCAGAAGAAAAACAAGAGAAGCGGTGTACTTGTTCCCGTGGGAATTTAGGGACGAAGAGTAACTTATGATGGACCTTCTTTTCATTGGCTACTCGTATCATATTTAAAATGAGTTTTCTAAATCCAACTGAATTTTAAAATGAGAATTTGGGAGAGATAATTTTATTTTAACAAACAAAAACAGAGTCTTCAGCGTTATTTCATCAAATAAATTATAAATTGTAAGATACCAAACCGCTAGAACGCGATCCACTTTATTTTAGGCTACATAAACAACAATGTTGTCTTGTTAGTCAGAGAATTTCATTAATCAAACTAGTTACTTAATACAATCCAGAAAAAGCATAGAACCGCAAAATCAGTTTATTTTCTATCATAAAAAAGAAGAGAGCCGCAAAACCCAGGTTTTAAAACACTTATCTCATTTATTTGGCCGTAACTTTCCAAAAGGATGAACGCAAAAAAAGATTCCCCAAATTCGGTTCACTTCTTCAACAAGGTAATATGTTCAGAAAGCCATCAATCAACTCGTAATGGTTATTTTCCGAACGCGCGATTCATCCAATCGTTCCGATATTAAATTGTATTCGTAATTTATATTCTTTAACAAACTTAACAACACATCAACTTAGTTTATAAATCTTCGACAAAACTCAAGGGGATAACATTACATTATAATTCAAAAAGTAAATAACGTATAAAATTAAATTATAACTTTTACCCAACGGTAGAATAATCGAAGTTATTAAAGCAAATTAAAATCCTCCCTAAAGCAATTGGCTTTCTAATGAATAAATTGTACTAAAACAGTGAGAGAAGGTGATTAGCGTTTTAATATAATGATTAAGTTGCGTCTCTCGGTTCGTTTTGTTTTGTTCTGTGTCGCGCCGTTGTTCAGTCGGGAACGATTTTTCTCGAGATAACAAATAGGCCATGGCCGCTTAGACACTAATCGGGTTTCACCGAAATGGGATTTCGCTAAGCTATGAAAATTAAATGCTCCGCGCGCAAATTGGAATTATTCCGAGATGAAAATTAAAATAAATTCAACGCGGCCTGTAATTTAAACCTCAATCTGCGAAAGTTTTCTTCATTTGACTGAACTCGGTGGCTCACTGAATTGTGTATAGAAAAAATCTCTTAAAATTCTGAACGAGAGAAAATATTTGCAAATTGTAAGTTAATAAGGTTTTCGCCTTTTTACATTCATTGTTGAAACTTTGGTCAAATTCATTTTAGCTTGTAAGCCGTGGAATAAGGTTTTATTTTTAAAATAAACAACAAGCGGGTGAGCCTTATGAATATTATGTGTGCTTCGGTTTTGTTTGGGTATTACTTAGAGGTGAAAATTCATTTAATGTATGCACATGCACATAGTGTGTGTTTATTTAAGATTCTTGGTAACAATGCAGCGGTGATATCTGAAGAAGTGTTTATACTGTGGGAATTTATTTAACATTAATTATTCTTCTTTGTGCTGTGAGCTGTATCTGGCAATAAAAGCTCGGCGAAATCGGCCAAACCGTTTATAACACCTTCTTTGTACTAACAATGAACTTACAAAAGGTTCACTAAATAGAAACGACACTAGCGCACCGTCGAGTAGGTGGAACAAATATGAACTAAATTATATTAGATAAAAGGAATCCTTCAAAAATTGTGATATCTTTTGATTGAATAAAGCTTTTTTATGTGTAAGTCAAGACTGGATTTGGTAGTGATAGTAACACAGTTGGTACCTAACTATCGAATTAGGACATTTTTGTACATCGTATAGTGTAAAGACTGGTACGGCAGGCGGCACACGTTACAATCGATTGATGAATTTGTAAATCAGAAACAATTTATACTCGTAGTACAACAAGTAAACATGCCTGTATTTTTCATTCCAGTTTTTGTTATTAAATGTCTGTATCGGTCGGAAATTAAATTGAATATCAAGCGGTTGAGATACTGTATCAGTGATTCGGAGTCTAGCCGGCAGCGGCCGCGGTTTAGATAAGTGGCAGCCATTTAATATCTTTAGTATGGCGTGGCCACTGTTGGAACTGTGCCACTACTGCCACGCCACCACTGCATAACATAAACACCCGTAACTTTACGGCCATAGGAACTATACTATTAATTTCCATGTAATTGAATTGTTGGCCCAATTTTATTGTTGAATGGAGTTATATATTAAGCTTTACCACGTTTGAATCTCAGGTCATGTTGACTAGTTGTAGTTGTTACTATATGAATCTTTTGGTGTTTATCGAAAGTAAGAATACTTTGATTGAAACGGATGAAGTATAGTTTTGAACTAAATACCTTTTTAGGATAGTAAACATAGATTTTAAGCAAAATGTTTATGTATTATTTCCTTTACTCGTATAATTTGTCTCTAATGAGCCCTAATGTCAATATCAAGGATGAACCTGAAAGGATGAGTTCTTAGATAAGATCAGTACACCACAGTATACTCAATAAATAGATATCAACATTCTAGTCCATATTAATAATATTAAGATATCAACGTCGAGGTCATACCATAGATTTCCTCACTTCCTGAAAAGCTCAATAATTTAATGAAAAAGTCGTAATAAAAGATATTGTCAAATTAATTTGTCAATTCATAACAATACTTTTGTTCAAGCACATCCTATAAATGGGAGACCATTGTAAGTAAGTTATTAAGAGTTCTACTGCACTACTTAACTGCATTACTGCAAGCGAACAACTCATCATGCATAAGTAATCAGGTAAGAAACTTAACTCGTTCATCTCAATTTCTTATAACGAGAGACTTACAGGAAACTTGAGCACCTAACTGACAGTAATTGAGTGAAATATATTCTCCGTTTGACGTGTTCATTAGTTACACTAATTGTTTTGCTAACACCCAATTGTGTTTGGCATTAGTAGATGATCTTTTTTTTCTATATAATTACCCTTATGCGTAAGGGGATGTTAATATATTGGTATTCGAACATGCCTATATACATCATTCCCGTGCTGTGGCCGTCACTGGCGAACCTCATAGAGTAGTTTGTCTTAGCGATGTTAGTTCATTGCGATTGTTAAGCAACGTGCAGCTCGACCCCTACTTGGATGGGTGGCCGATAGTGGCATTTCTATTTGAGCGCTACTGTGCTTCAGGGGGCACGTTAAGCAGGAGGTCTCGGTAGTTTTTATCGTGTCGGATTCCTTTAAGCGGTAAAAAACTCCCGACACTAGAATTTGCCATTAACCTTCTCGAAATTAATGAAACCTCGTCCACAAGCTCGTATGATGGCTTGCAAGTCATTTTGTTTTAACCTACCATCTCAGTTATCGATATTAACACTAGGGTTACTCGCAAACGACTTGTGTGTAGTAAATAAAAACAATATAACCTCAATAACCTTCTAATGGGCCATGTAAGTAAAAAAAACAGCAACAAAAAATACGGTAATTCAAAAAGAAAACACTTTTTCGTAAGGCTTTTTGAAGGTAAACCTAGCACTGTATAAAAACATTTTTATACACCTTTTAAATTATTTTCTGTATTAAATAATATTAAATTGTAATCCAAAATAACTAGACCACATAAAAGTATGGAGGTAAATTAAAAACAGGTGCAATATCAAAAAAGTTATCTCGTTTTATTTATCAAAAGCTTTGATATAAAATTGGATTTCCAGTAAACGTTGTTAATCACTGTAGTCACTAAGATGAATTTGGTACGATCAATAATAATAAATAGAGTCTACATTTATTTAAAACTAGCAGCGCCCCGCGGTTTTACCCGCGTTGTACCCGTTCCCGTAGGAATTTCGGGATGAAAAATAGCCTATAACCTTCCCGTTGAATGTGGCTATCTATTACAAAAAGAATTATTCAAATCGGTTCAGTAGTTTCTGAGATTAGCGCGTTTAAACAAACAAACAAACAAACAAACAAACAAACAAAACAAACTCTTCAGCTTTATAATATTAGTATAGATTTTCAAGCGATTTACTCGAGAATTATTATTAATTTCGATACAAATTAACGTGAATTAATCCATCTATACTATAATAAAATAAAGCTGAAGAGTTTGTATGTTTGGTTGCTAATCACAGAAACTACCAATCCGATTCGAATACTTCTGTTTGCCACCATTACCACATTAAACGGGAAGGTTATGGGCTATTTTTCATCCCGAAATTCCTACGGGACCGGGCAGAACGTGGGTAAAACCACGGGCGTGGCTTGCTAAAAAAATAGATTCATATTGATGCAAATATTAAGAACTTTTTATAAAATCATAATTTAAATTATAACTAGAGCTTATTCAATCTTGCACAGAAGCAAATTATTCAACATATTCATGAACGAATACTAAATGCGTGTGAAAACGTTAAAATGTACTCTAATAAAAAGATTAATAAAAGCACATTTACATTCTCCAGACATAAAAGTTATCATGCATACAAAACATAGCATTTCAGTAAATGCATTCATAACGTAGAAATATAGAGCTGTTTTTTCAGCGATGCTATCTTCAAAAGTATTCTACATAAATTACAGTAATCATGTTCCAAATCTACAGACGAAGAACATACATAAAAACCGTGCGATGGAGACCTCAAAAAAAGCGGCCAAGTGCGAGTCGGACTCGCCCATGAAGGGTTCCGTAGCAGCGAGTAACATAATAAAGAAGTTCTTGAAATAAATGTTTTTTTATTTACATTTGAGTTATTGAATGAATAATCAGTATTTTTTTGCGGTTTACGATTTATGTCGTAAAAAAAAAACTACTAACTAGACCTCGTTCAAACCAATTTTCGGTGTTAGATTACATTGTTATGTACATCATATATTTTTTTTAGTTTTATCATTCTCTTATTTTAGAAGTTACAGGGGGGGGGGACACACATTTTACCACTTTGGAAGAGTCTCTCGCGCAAACTATTCAGTTTAGAAAAAAATGATATTAGAAACCTCAATACCATTTTTGAAGACCTATCCATAGATACCCCACACGTATGGGTTTGATGAAAAAAAAAATATTTTTTTCATTTCTAAGTATGGGAGACCCCCCTAAAATTTTATTTTTTTTCTATTTTAGTGTGAAAATATTAATGCGGTTCACAGAATACATCTACACACTAAGTTTCAACAACATAGCTCTTATAGTTTCGGAGAAAAAAGGCTGTGACATACGGACAGACGGACGGACAGACAGACAGACATGACGAATCTATAAGGGTTCCGTTTTTGCCATTTGGCTACGGAACCCTAAAAAGGGCAGACATAAAAAGGTATAAAAAAGTGGAGAAACGGCTTGTAATGTGAAAACGTCGCTTTAGAACAATGTTAATTAAAAATAATTGCACTTAAACAGAATGGATTACGTTAATAAGTGTTGTAATATTCCAAGGGGAGTCCCGAGGGCGAGATCCAACATTGACATCTGCGAGGCTGGCGTTACGCCAAACTAGTGGTTACGTACGTGAACTTCTACGCCGCTTATAAAATACTTAAGAAGTTACTGAAGTTTGTAAACAAAGGTGAATAAGTTTAAAAACAACCCGTGTAAACCAATATCGGACCGTAACTTAGTTTATAAATATATGGGATGTGTGTTGTAAACAAAAACGTTTGGTCGGCCGTCTGGTTGTCTGGTAAGCTAATTGGGATGTTAGGGGAAAATTAAAACATGTCCTTAAATAGAAAAAAGATAGCAAACTGGTACTAAGATGGTGATAATTGTTCAGTGTAAATTATAGAATAACAAGCTGTGTCCCGCAGTTTTATCCGTGTTGCGTTACCCGTTCCCATGGGAATTTCGGGATGAAAAATATCCTTTAACTGTTTTATTGAATGTGCCTATCCATTACAAAAATAATTGTTCTAATCGGATTAGTTTCTGAGATTAGCGTGTTCAGACAAACAATAAAAATAAGCTTCAGCTTATTAGCACTAGCAGCACCCCGCGGTTTTATTCGCGATATTCCCGTTCCCTTAGAAAATTTGGGATGAGAAATAGCCTAAATATAACGTTTCCGTTAATGTGGCTATCTTTTACAGAAATAATTATTCAAATCGGACTGGATATTTTCGAGATTACCACGTTCAAAAAAACTAAAAACTAAAAATCTAAGCTCACGTGTAATATTTTATTTTTTTCAAATGGCAATGAATAATTTTTTATTATTATTATTTATTAAAATCAAACTCATCAGCTTTATTTTATTAGTATAGGAGCGATCTTCGGTTTCTTCGGTGCTGTTTCATTAGCCGGTAAGAAAAAAGTATCGTTTTAATAAAAATGAATTGAATTACGCGCCTTTGCTTTAAAACCATTCAACCGTTTAAATGTGCAATAATAACACAAATACATATATCAATAACATTCGAATTTACGGTACATTTTGAAAGGAAAGATTTCATTAATTGCCCCAGATATCGGATCGGATCGATTACACAAATACGATTTAAAAACGTTAGATTTAAAGATAAAGATCTCGATCACGCGATCAATAAAAATACTGTTCTGTATTTAAAATCGAAATGATTCTGTAATAATACGTAATTGTTTGTGTTTACAGAAAGATGTACAGTCAACGACAAAAGTGGATGAACACATTCAATATTTTAAAGCTTATTTACCTATATACACTTATTTATGGAATCTTGAAATGAAAAGTGTGCATCAACTTTTGTAGTTGGCTGTTCCTTTGAGTGTACTCCGGTTATTTTTACCACAGATCGGTTTTATGCGTTTCAATACGATGATGTTTATTACAATTTTATTATTGTTTACATTGTTGTCAAACCGTTTGATTTTCCTTGAAAACGGTTATACATACCTGATGAAGACAAAAACTGACTTTTAACTAGATTATTAAAAGAACTATTTACTTTGAATCATTTTGGATATAAGGATTTTAAAAAAAATTAAAGTTTGTGTTTCGCACAATTTAACTCTATAGCACATAACCTCCTTTTTTTGAAGTCGGTTAACAAAATACAATCGCCTTTTTAATTAAATCCCTCACAAATAAAGTCAACTTTAATCACCCATAGATTAAACTAACAAAGGATTTTAATTATCGAAAAATTGCTGCACTCTACACATTTACGAGAACATATTATTATTGTTTTCCATTGAAAAGCGTATCGATATTCAACTGTTTGTAATCCATCGTCCACCGTCGACCGTCCAACGCCGACTCGTGATTGGTCGACTCGAGGCCGATCTCGGAAACATTGACCTATAAACGATATGAGGCAACGCCGATAGACGCACTGGAATTCATGTTTGATGTTCCAAAACTTACATTAAATAACTTTACGAAATATTCTTACTACGTAATATGTTTGACAAATATTTGTGTCAATTATTAATGGGAGCGGCATGAACAAAGGTTTACTTATCTAGTGGGGAAGAGTATCTTTAAAACCGTTACTGAAAATTTTGAATTAATTACTTTTTGAATGCTTTCTGTTCAATAGCACCAATTGAATCTCCGTTTCTGAAAATTTTGAATTTAGAACGAATTTTAGAATTCTGTGTTATAAAGCCATTTGAATTAATACATCTGCAAATTTTGAACTTAGAATGATGTTTAATTTAATTTTCAAAACGTGCGAATGTCATTCTTTTTGACAACTGGCTGGAAATAGTCGGTTAGTTTAGGATTTGTAGAGCGATAACTCTATCACTCTACCTGTGAGAAATTTGTCAATGTTTTTATTAGTAACCTTTATACCATATTGTACACCCGAAGCGTGTAGAAAATATAAAGCTATACACAACTGACACAAGCCAACTATCTCCCTTCAAAAGATGACATTTCACTAATTTAAACCTATAAGTTTAAACGATGAATAACAAACTTCACAAATTCTAAAAGGAAAAGGGCTTAAAACCGATCTATTTAACTAAGATAACACGGTATCTTTTTGTAGCTACAAACTGTTTTAGCTAAAGTAATTAATTTAAAAAACTATTAGGAGTTCTGTATATAATGAAATCAATCCAGTAGTGCGTATAAACTGATAGTTAATCTCTGAACTAGACAACGTACACAAAGGAGAATAATAATTAATCTAGATTATGATGAAGGAGCTTAACCGCAGTGCTATTGGTTTTAAATTGGGTTAAATTAACACAAGTGAAAGGCTGAGTTTAAGTCGATTATGAAATTGATTTAGATTTTGTATAAAGTGAAGTGTGATATGTCTTCTTTTTATATCAAGCTTTTATTTAGTTTCCCTGTCAATGTGTCTGTCATGAAATCTTGCAAGCAAGTTAAAGACACGCTTCCAGTTTCCCATTGAGTTGTTTCAAATGCGAGTACATACGGTTTTGGCTTGAATGACAATGCACGATAATGACAAAAAAATGTAAGCTCGATCTTTTAAGAAGTGATTTAGTTGTATTATACCTAGACGGAGAAGTTTCCATCGGTTTCTCCTATAAAAGCCATGATCTTAAGTTTTATGATGATGAGTGAGAGTTAGTTAGTAATCTCGGAAAGTAAGTTCTACTATTTATTTCTAATTAAATTACTTGATTTTGGACTAGACCTAAAAAACCTAAAGTGCAGTTGACTGTTACAGTTTTAGTCGTTTCTAAACAGTCTAACAACTGTCTAAACGTCACTTACATAGATTTTCATGATGCAGAAAACAGTCGCAGACTGATTTTCTATTGAAACGAGCGGAGTTAAGCGGAGCCCAATCAACCAATCACAATGCATTACGAAAAAATTTTGAAAATGTTAATGTCTTGTTTGACAATTTCAATGCGCAATGATTGAGTTCCGCACAGCTCCGCTTCGCTTCAATAATAAAGCACTCTTAAGACTGTCTCGTCTAAGGTCAGGCCTGGATATCTTACCTGGATGTGGATGAGGTTGGCCATGCTCCGCGGGCGGCTGCATCGATGACAGCGCCGACAGCGGGGTGTACCGCGCGCCGTCCTCACGCAAACACCCCTCCTGTCAAGTGTCAATGTCAGTTACAAACTATAGAGGTGGACCATAGAGATGTTTTTCCATAGAGAACTTTTGGGTTTACTTTGAGAGAAAGAGTCGATTTCAAACAGGTTCATTTAAAATTGTTTTGTCTACAAGTACAAGATCATAAAGCCATAGGGGGAAAGAAGCCTCCGAATTGTTGTATTTTTAGAGGCCATGTTTTATTTTAAAAAGGATTTGTTTTCTCTGTTTGGTTACACGATAAGAATTTACAGGAAAATAAATCCACACAAGTACTCGTACATATGAAATACGTACATATTGCTATGAACTGTATACCAATTAGCTGTTTCGACAAACAATTTAACATGTTTATCATACGACGTATATAGATATAACGACGTGGGGAAAGTGTAGGGATTCCGTGGGATGATTACCTTCATTAATATGGACTTAACTTGAAGTAGGTGGAAGGCGTAGGCTTCGAAAATCACATGGGTCTGGGCGCTACCAACTAAGCGATATCAATTTACACACGATTAAATGCCTATTAAGGAAAGCAATAAACGTGCTGATCAAATAGAAACACCATTTATTAATTGCTTTTAAGATTTATGTAATCGATATAGATTGTAGATAAACATTTATAAATGCTGCAGCTCATTAACCTTTACAAGTAAACAAAAGAACACAAAATATATTGAGTGCTCGTTTCACCTCCGAGAACATAAAGGAGAAAGTTGGTTGCGTAAAAATTGGAGTCGTTTAGAAGCTACTTTGTGGTTTCAAAGATCGAAGCGAAACGTCATAAACAATAAAGAAAAAACGCCCGGGAGAGTTCAAGTGAACTCATTCGTAGTTAGAACACAACTTTAGAGATGTTGGGAGCATCTAATAAAAATAATATCGTTATATTTGTAACGAACGGGCTGCACTAGTGTTAAAATTAGCAAGTGTAAAATATGACAAAAAGTTTTGGAATTTTAATGTTTTCTAGACTAACTGCGTTTATTAATTTAAGACCATGAATTCGATATCTTAACATTAATAAGGTTTAAGACGTCAGACGCCATAATCAGCGTCAAGGGTAACACGATGGTCCTCTTTCACGCGTAAATCGTTCACGCCTCAATTGATAAAGATATCTTTGTTTAAAATTCGCATTTCAAACTAAAGACAAAAGGGTTAATTTTCTTTGCAATTTTGCGAGAGGTAAAGCGATGAAGGATAAAGTGAGGATGGGGTCCCGAGGCGTGTTTACATGGAACTTACTTCATTACCGGGTATTAATGAGAGCAAAGCGCCGACGGGTACACAGCCTTTATTACGATCGGCGCGGGTAATACTCGTTTCACTCTGCCGAGTTTTAAGCCGATAACGCATCTACAATCTACATCCAGTAATTAATTAATACGTTTACGGAATAACAAATCACCTTGAGGTTTGCAAAGTCAAATTTCATTAAAATTTTACTAACCTTTTCACAGTTGGATGTGGCTGTTGTCTGCGTGTGACTGGTGGAAGAGATGCGGTACTGCATGCCGGATACTGTGCAGAACCCCTCATGATGATGCGTGGAGTAAACTCCAGTAATAGTCACGTCAGTATCTTGGTTCACAATCACTTCTACCTTCTGTTTGGTGTCAGTCACAGCGGTCTCCTCACACTCCTTCTCCTTTTTTGGTTCACTGATTTTTGATTCCGACTTAACGCCGGAACTTACCCCGTTTTTTGACTTCTGAGAGAAAGATTCGTCGCTACATGAGTCGGATGTGGTATCGTCTTTGTTTGACTTAGGAGATCGTTTCTCGTAACTGGCAGCTAGTATGGCGGTGGCGTTGAGACTAGCCATACGTTTTTGAACAACCATGTCTTTTAGGTCCATTACAACTTCATTTCTGTTACGTTTCTTCTTGACGGGCACTCCCGCTGTTTTCTTCATCTTCGGTGGTGGCTTATCAGAATCAGACTTTCCGGATGATGACTTAGGTGCTTTCTTTTTCTCAGGAGTAATTTTCTTCTTAGTTTCAAGCTCACTGTCTTCGCTAGAGGATGTAGATGATTTAGGATCCCAGTATTTTCCTGCACTTCTAATGCCTGGCACTCCTCGCAATGTTCTTTGAGGTCGGTTGTCATCTGAACTCTCTGAACTCTCATCCTTCTTTTCTTTCTTCGCCTCATATTCCGATTCGGATGTTGTTTCTTGCTTTTCCACTTCTTTTGGTTTCACCTCCTTCTTCTTAGATGCAGGTGGTTGTTTGGAGGTGCCTGGTATGGCTTGCCTATCAACAGTCTTCATGAGGCCTAGTTCCATGTGAGTTCGGCTTTCATTTTCATACAGGCAGTGAACTTTAGCAATAGCATTAAGCGATGCCATTCTATGTTTCTTTGGACCATTCCACATTGACAGCAGCTTTCGTCGCCTCTTGCTCGGTTTATCGCCTAATACTAAAGATTCATCTTTAAGGTCAAGCAGGGAATCTTTTGAGAGCTCTTTCAGTTCTTTACTCGTCGATTTTTTGGCAGAATCAGCAAATTTCTTATATTTTTTGTTCTTTGCTTTCTTGTTTTTGGAAGCATCAGATTCGGAAGACTCTTTTGTATCATCATTGGATTCATTCACACTTTCTTCCGAAGATGAATAATGGAAAGCGTTTGTGTTAAGAGCAAATTTGGAAGTATCAATTTCGTCATCTGAAGAACTACTCTTACTTACTTTTTTCGGTTTGTTTTGCTGCTTTTTAGGCGTAGGACTAGGTTTACTTGTAGGTTTTTCATTATTGGTCTGGGGAAGCTCTTGATCTAGGAATTTGATTGGACTAAAAGGTTTACCCGTAACACTTGACTTTCGAGCCACCATCTTATATGATTTGCTTACAATAGGTTTAGGCGTAGTGTCGCTTTCCTTGACAGCGCTTTTATTTAAGTCCAAAGTAGTAGTTTCGTTACTTTGAGCTGTGTTCAATTCTTCAGATCGCTTATTGGCTTTCAATTGTTTAACTACTTCTTCAATTGGCCTATGCGGAGAATACTTTTTCTTTTCAGAATCTGTCTTTTTATCTATGATTGTGCCCTTGACTCTGGCTATTGGTCGAACTCTACCAATAGTTTTATTTATCGGATTTCGGAAATCTGATAAAATGCTCTTTGGAGAATCAACTTTTTCAGTAAAAGTGTACACGTCAATGTCCGGTCCTTGAGAGATCAAAGTGTTTGCAGCGCTTTTGTCCTTATTGTCTTCTGATTTTGTTTCGCACTTCATAGATAAGAATCTCTCAGAGACGCTTAGATTGCCTTTTGAATTTTTGCAACACTTCACGTCTATGTCGACCGTTCTAGGAGACCGTGTTGAGGTGAAGAATTTAGGAGGTCTTTCCGTGTCAGATTTAGGTGTCTCTGGTTGACTCGGAGGCTTTGGCGATGTTGAATTGGAATTGGAATTCGAATCAATTTTAGAAGCAGAAGTCTCACTTGACTTAGTATTATCATTTTTATCTGAGACATCCACATCCTCTTTTTGCTCATCGGTTTTCTTAGTATCGCCTTCCTCTTTGATTTCCTCATTGCTAGGCTTAGTATGTACATCCGATTTTTCTTTTTCAGGGGCCGTTGATTTAGATTGTGCTGGAATTTTCTTTTTCTGAGGCGTGGTAGTAGCTTTTCCCTTCCTCACGATAGTTTTGGCTTTAGTAAATTTCGCTGGAGGCTTTTTGACTACATTCTTTTTGTTTTTGTACTTTGCATCATTTTGTTTTCCACTTGGTTTTGCACTGGGCTTTGGTTTATTAATTTTGACAGGTTTTTTTGCAGTTACCTTCTTTACATTTGCTTCGGCTGGAGTTTTAACCGGGTCTTTCTTTTCTTTAGGGTCCTTCTTTGTCTTTTTTGTGGGAGAGTCATTAGATTTAGATGTTGTGGCTTTGGCGCTATCCACTTGGGGCTCAGTTTTATCGCCACCCGTAGACTCACCCTCATTTTTGTTGCCAGAATCATCTTTTGTATTTTTCTTTGAATTTTTCGCAACCGATTTTGCTTCTAATTGTTTACCTTTTTTAGGAGGCACCACTTTCTTCTTTATTGGTTTTGATTTTGGTGATGTTTTACTCAATTCCCCTTTTTTAGGAGAAGATTTGGATGCCTGTGACCGCATTGTCTAATTTGGTCGAGTCAAGTTTACCGTCATTGAGGTGATGATGCTGGTGGTTACATTCTGAAACAACGAATAATATAACGGTTAGTTTACACTCGTACACATTTGGCACTGGGCAGGGACTATAAATTTAAACAACTATCAAATCTTGCTGCTGTTGAATAATGGAGCAAAAAACCTTTTGTCGCTTGAATTGCCCTCAGTGAGTCGGCGACAGATGGTCGGTTACGGTTGAGTTTCTTCAAAACTACTTAACGGATCCGTAGAGTTAAGAATCGCGGCACAACAATAACATGCATCTAACATAAAAAATCAAATGACCTTAATGGTATTCAGAAATATAAATTACTAACAGAAACTACAATAAATGTTTAAGCCACAATTGATAAGGAAATACTGAGCGTAAAATTTCGCACAATTAACCAGTGATAAGTGCGTGCTAAGGAAAATATGTAAATAATTCGTTGCCAAAGCAAACAACTGCTCATTTAGCATGTGTATTCAACCGAGTGTGTAAATAAACATACAAATAATATGAATACAATACGGCTTTGAACCGAGCTTTTAGAATATCGTCACAGTAATAATAATACTTATTTATAAAGCTTTTTGTTTATTGCATTTCTCAAGAAAGGACCTGATGATTATACGAACGATTTACGATTAAGGTAAGTGAAAACTTTTCAATCTGCTTCTACACGGACAACATGCCCCTTGCCTCGCTCTGATCATCTAGATTTCCTACGATAGAGAGAGAAAAAAAGAAGCCTATGTTCAATTGAAATATTTCTCTGTTTATCATAACATTACCAATCTTTATCAAATACTATAGAAGCGCCTCTGACTTTACCCGCGTTGTATCCATTCGCGGGGTATATCCCAATTCATTGTAATTAATCCCATGTCTTATTCTGATGTATAACTTATATTACTCTAAACATTCCTCCTACACATCCGTTAAGTTGTTTTGAAAAGGAAAAGTTGTGGAAGAGCAAAAACATACTTACGTATGTATAACATCCTCACAAACTTTCGCATTTATATTACAACAAATAGTATTTTACTAAAGATGACAATTGTAACAAAATCCAATATTTAAAACAAAACAAGACACTTAAAAACACACATTCTTTTCAACTCAAAGCGAGCGATACATACCGAAACACCATTTTACCTCCAAACTTTAGATTAGGGTAACAAAATCAAGAGATGCCATTACAAAACCGAGGCCATTAATATCGTATTCCAACATAATGTGTAACCGATTACACTCTACCTGAGCCCAGACACGTGCTATCACAAGTTTACAAAAAGATAAGATAATAACCGACATGTGTGAACATAAAAAACAACATGTTTGTTCGTCCCAAGCTTAATGGATAACGGAAATGGACGAATTAGGTGGTCAGTGGTCACTCCTAAATGTTAACTTTATAATAAAAATTTATTTCAAGATACGTTACATGATACGTTCGTATTTATAATGAAAACGAACTAACCAGTTATTTAGCTCTTAAAACCATTTCGTGCAATTGGAAATCTTCATGGAATCAAATATATAAATAGACTTAACCGCACCCGTCTATTTGATTATCAAGTCGCGTAATAACAATTCCTTTGGATTTTCATCTTTGAGTAAACTCACAATTTAGTTTAATTTTCGTGTAAGTGTATGTAGATAGTTAATATTGTAGATAGTCAATGTTAAAGCATACTTATTGTCTAACTAAAAGTATGTATACTCAACAAATACGAAGTATTTTTGATTGAAGACCGCCCTCGTAGCGAATTGGATAAAATAGGGTAGCCGAAACTATTCCAATAAAACTTTTTAAACCGTCTTTGAAGGCTTTTAGTGAATATTAAATTGCGCTTTAGACGTATCTCCATAAGAACGAGAATGGACCATAAAATTTACGACTAAATGTAATACTTGGATGAAAATATTGAAATTGTATAACATCAAATAACTTTCAGTTCTCACGGTATTATGGAAATTTCAGGTCCGTGTCAATAACTTTTAGTTATGTAATTTTAGATATAATAAAATTACTGAATTAATGTTAATTTTATTTAATTATTTTTATTAGATAAACAATTCGTATGCCATTATTTTTTAATTTCCATTTATCTATATTTCATTACAAAATACTCTTAATTACCTCTATTAACAGAAAAACAATAAATTTCAACGAGCCATTTAACTTCAAAAGCCCTCAAAAAGCTTACCATTCACAATTCATACGTTAAAATTATATCATAAAAAACCGCACGAGACACCTTTCATTCGCAAAAAATGTATAAAATGGAGCTCATGTGACCGAGATTGAATGAACGAGCGCCATCTGTTCTGCGGGAACGAATGAGGAAAATCGTACGAGTAACACTGGCAGCAAATAACTTTCCAAGCGGTTAAATTGTACTCACATAAAATCATTCTTTAAACAGTTGTGTTCCTTACAAACAGTAAGAAACACTTGTAATACAATTAAGATTCGCGATGAGTTGTCTTTTGTCTTGTTAATCTAATAGACTGGTAACCGCAGAGCTTTGTTATTGTTACAAAGGGTATTTCATTTTTATCGTCTAGAAACTATGAGGAGCTCGCTCCGAGTTGACATTGTTTTAAGTTGAAAAGGTTAAGTTGTGTTGTTACAAAGTCAATAAAAGAAATTCCATCATTCTTTTTATGGAATCTGTTCGAGTAATTTGTTTGAAATTCGTTTGTTTGTATGTATAAACTAGAAATGTTTTAGAGATGAAATAATTTTCATTACGTATATAGTTATAATAAATACCTAATGATATTTAATAGAAATATGCTTACTTTTATGGAGTTGATATTGAACAAGTTTACGAGCTCCGAGCCGGCGAGGAAAAAACGCGAGCATAAAAATTCACCATGTTGTATTTTTCACATTATGTATATAATTATTTTAAAGAAATCACTGATTTTATTAGCCAAAGGAAGCGTCAAACAAAATAAAAAATAAAACTGTATTTATCTATGATTGTTCACTTAAACTCAAATATTTGAAAGACACGTCACTCACTCAACAGCTGAATAACTTATGGAGTTGATATTGAACAAGTTTACGAGCTCCGAGCCGGCGAGGAAAAAACGCGAGCATAAAAATTCACCATGTTGTATTTTTCACATTATGTATATAATTATTTTAAAGAAATCACTGATTTTATTAGCCAAAGGAAGCGTCAAACAAAATAAAAAATAAAACTGTATTTATCTATGATTGTTCACTTAAACTCAAATATTTGAAAGACACGTCACTCACTCAACAGCTGAATAACTTGTAATTTATTGTAACTGAAATGTAGCAGTACTATAAGTGTTTGATCGGGAGCGTTGTGTTCGAGAGCGCGTGGTAAGGGCGCGCGGCGGGCGGCGTAGGGCGGGCGGTATCGATCGCCGCCGCCCGCCCAGCATCCTACTCAAGCTCACTTTTACGCCACTTGGATGTCAATTACACAGTCTCTGATAGGGCCCAAACGCTGACACGGCGTTAATGCACTCCCACTGACGTGATAATGACAACAACGTTGCCAGATTTTGGTTTTAAACTAAATTAACTCTATGAAATCTTTAGAGGGATCGCTTTGATGTTTCGGTATTCATGCTATTAACGATTTGAATATTTTATCGTTTTCGTTTCGTTACGGTTGGTTATCTTGTTATTGATGATTTTATTAGGCAGGGGTTTTGGTGGGAGTTAGTTATGATAACGTAAATTGGGAAATGTCAAAATAATAGTGATGACCCGTCATTAGATATTGAAGCATAGGAGCTTAATGTTTTGTTGATTTATTGACCGTAGAATAGTTGTCAATTTCATTGTCTGTCCTAGAGATCTAATAATAATAATATGCCCGGACAAATGATGTTATGAGTATGAGAAACGAAGAGCTTGGCTCTGTTCTACGGAATTCTTTAATAAATTATTTTCCTACTTCTTTGTTTTGATTTCTATTAGCCATCTACCAAAACTTAAAGCTTTACTTCGTAACAATACGAATGAAAATATCAAGAAGGCTGCACTAGTAAACATTTTCCTTAACTGCAATGAAACAGAACGGAATAAAAAGGGGAACATTTACCAAACGAGTTACACAAACCGGTAGTTATTTAATTAAATGACTGCACTGGCTACTGATCAGAGTGCTAATGAAATCGTCTATGGCGCGCCGCGGGCTGCCTCAAAGCCGAGTTCAATACCTGCCTATTAAGAAACTTTATCATTCTTACCCACAATAGCTCAGGATAGAGATCAGGGAAAGGAGGGAAAAGAGGCCTTTACTCGGCAGTGGGATATTTATGGCTAATTTATCCTAATATTATAACGAGGTAATATTTTGTAAGTTTGTTTGTTTGTTTGTTTGTATGTTCGAGCTAATCTCGGGAATTGCCAGCCCGATTTGAATAATTATTTTTGTAACGGACAGCTATATTCAACGGGAAGGTTATAGGCTATTTTTCATCCCGAAATTCCCACGGGAACGGGTACATTGCGGGTAAAATCGCAGGGCGCTGCTAGTTAAACATAATATGCGGCTGCGGGTCGGTTGCGGATCGCGTGAAGTTGTAAGGCGTCACACTGGCCCTTGCGGGCTGCAGGAATGAGACGCTTTTCATACAAATAAAGAATTAAGCGTCACGCGAACCGCACTCGGCCCGCACCCGCACTATGTGAATCTTTGTATGTACTTTATGTTATAAATATTCAATATTAAATTTTCCAGATTCTAATAAAAGATACGATTCTTATTCATAAATGGTATAATATGTAAATACTCAGTGAAACTTAGTTACAGATGGCCGACCTGTGTGCTTAGTGCGAGTTTTCCAATTATTTTACTTTAACTTCACGTTTGCGTTTAAATGGGTTCCCAACCAGTGGTCCGTGAACCACTGGTGGTCCGTGAACCACTGATGGTCCGCGGAAGACAAAATGTGGTCCACAGACGCACCAAAAGTCGAAATATAATTCGCGAACATTTTCAAATTAATTTATGAAAATTTAAGGAAAGTCGTTGATAAAATACTGAACGAAATAATATATCACAAATTCGATCGAATAGAAAACTTTTCTATTCTTATTTCTAAGAAAAAAAAATTTATTTGGTCACTCAATTATCATTCTGTAAGTATAAAAAGGTAAGGTCGGACTTAAAATGGCTTTAAGGGCCAAGTAAAACATGCACAAACTTCGATCGCGTTCCGCGCTCGCTCAAATGTTTGATTGAATGAAGTCGAAAATACATTTTCTTTGAGGTCCAAGATAATAATAATTCATGCTCAAGTCGGACTCGCGCACATTCAATGTGAAATACAAATAAATTAAATCGCTAATTAATGAAAAAAAATTGACTGGAGGTCCTTGATGACAACAATAATTAAAAAGTGGTCTCCGGTTTAAAAAAGGTTGGGAACCCATTCTTAACTCTGTACGTAGTGAGCATCGAATAACTGTGAGTACGAGTATACTCATTTATAACGTTTTTTCACCGTAAACCGTGAGTATTTTTATTTCTAAGTTGGTAGCTCTGTGGCGTCCAAACAATAAACCGGCAAAATTGAATATACCATATCGACTGTGTTTTCATAAGGTATAAAGTACATATAACATTTATGCGGGTTATTTTATTAGACATCCACCATGGAATTAGTATGTACTAGTTGTACGTAGTACATACTAATTCCATGGTCGAGGTCTAAAAAAATTACCTTCTAGTTGTACGTAGTACATACTAATTCCATGACATCGACATCGCGCACTTGACTGACATTGTTTGTTGTTTGTAGGTTGCCATAGCTCCTTACTTATGACATTTTTAACCGACTTCAAAGAAGGAGGAGGTTTCTCAATTCAACCGTATATTATGAATTTTTGGTAATTTTAAAAATCGTTTTCCGTCAATTCCGTCAGAGGATCACTAGGAACTCGAGCAGTAGAACGAACACTGGATATTATAACAAAGATCATCTTGAGCTCTTGCGGTCGTAAACATCTTCCAAGCGAAAAAATAATATGCTGACCATGACATCGTTTGTTTATAACACTACTAGAAGCACCCCGAGGTTTATTTACCCGCGTTGTGCCCGTTTCTGTGGAAATTTCGGGAATCAATATACATATAAACCTTCCTCTTAAATCACTCTATCTATTTAAAAAAACCGCGTCAAAATCCGTTGCGTTGTTTTAAAGATCTAAGCAAACATAGAGACAGACAGACAGACAGACAGACAGCGGAAAGCGACTTTGATGTATACTATGTATTGATAAATCACTATAGTTACAAACAAACAATTACATTTTACGTCCGTTCGCCCGTCTCTCACCAATAAATTCAAAGTGAGAACTTTACTTTACGCACAGTGAGCGTAACTGTCAACTTGCAACTCACACTCGCGAAATGTACATTTACGCGCTTACTAAGTCGATGGCAGATTTTAGTTCGCATTGTGACCACTAGGGGCGCTTTTTAGCTACATATATTTCTGAGTTAGGCAGTGGTCCCACAGCCGGCGAGAAAACGAGTAACTCTCGGCGATTTTCTCTCTCAAGAAACGCACAATAAATGCATATTCCGTATAAACGAAAGAGGTGCAAATATTAAAAGTTTCTCGCTGACTGTTCACACTGCCGGCATCGACTCGTTTTACTACTTAGTTTTGTCGCTGAGCGAGGAGCTTCAAAAATAAACTCGCTCAGCGATACTCGTTCAACGATGCTAGCTCGAATTATCATTTCTTTACAGTGCGACAATGAAAGTAGATAGAAGTAGGTTTGCACAGGATTGAGCAACTGCGGGCGAGTTGCGCGAGTAATCGCTCGTCGCACTTGCGCACTCTCTTTTATATAATTCAGCTACAATACTATCGAAACTACACACTGACTTCCTGTTGATCGCCAACTCGTTTATACATAGTTTCTAGTTCTACTCGTTTCTCGTTCATCGTCGGCGTCGGCCTTAATGTTGACGCTGTGAACGCGTAAAAATAACCATGGCAACTTAAAAACAACAGACTCACAGAGTTTTTTCGCTTACGCGACTGTAAAGTTATTTGGAAAACTCCCACTAAGCACACTGAACTAAGCAAGGTTTTTATTATAAAATTTCAATAAAATTGTATTCCAATTGCTTTTTTCTTTGTATTTATTAGTAATACAGCCCGTTTTCACTTGTCGGCTATCGGGTCCGGATTGTAATCGGATATTCCATTCACATAATATGTCGTTTTCTGATTGCATATCACCGTCTATACGATACGCCGACACCAAATTAAAATCCGAAATTGACAGCAAGTGGGAACGGGGATCAAACCTCGCACCTCCCAATCAATCACTATAATAAATATTTAAGTATATTGTTGGCAGCACTCGGAAATCGAAGCCGCAACTCCCAACACAGTTAACCGTGTCACTAACCGCTGTACCAAATGGCTTGTTGAAATATCACCAACTGGTTGTTTATAATGTAAGGCGAATATTACGCAACTTCAAGTACATGTACTAAGTACCTACTTATGTAAACACGTACTAAGTAAGTACACTTGCCGAATAAGTAAAGATAAAACGACATACGACATACGACACGTCCTGCCTTATTCGATTACATTAACTGTCTCTCATAAATTAAATTGCATTTTAATTGTTTGTACCTCATTGAATTGCCATACAAAGTTAATTACGATCATTAAGTATTCGGACGGCGTAAAGTAATAAAAAGAAAATATAATTCTGTTTTGTTGTTTATTTGTTAATCAAAAACGCAGCGGGGTCTCGCATCGAAGATGATTAACGACGTATGAATAAAGAAATCAAGTGTCAAATTATATAACGCGGTCGCACGCATCGCGTCGCCTTTATCAAGACTCTATTACAGCCACCCATTCATTTTCACTTTGTACCCAGAGCCCGTCTCTTGACAATTTTTCTCGCTTTTGTTAGTATAAGGAGGCGTGGAGAGCCCACTGGGTATGAATACAAGTCCTCCGGGAAGGACTCTCAATTCACATTCATGTTGTGAACTCCAATTGGATGCTCTACTTGAGCATAAAAAGACACTATTTAAAGTAAATCTTCATCCTTTTCTGATCATAATATATAACTGAGTAACAGACATTACAATAGACTACTAAGTAAATAAAGAGCAATAAATGTTTTACATAGGTATAAAAATACTCTGAACTAAATAACAACAATGGTTTTTATCATTCAAGAATCCCGAGAAATGGGATATTCTGAAATATTTTCATCGGAAAAAAGAATGAGAAAGTTATATCAAAAGCGGAATATTTCATGTCACTATTCATAAACAAAGAAAACAATTTTATCGAATAAACATATTTAAAACTCCAAATACAAACTAAATAATAAAAATTCAACGGGTTGGCGAAAACACATTCATATTTCAGGTCCCGTTCTGGCGCGTTTTATTTGAAGAATAAAAACTTGCGAGTGACACTGTGTGAACATGCTCAACAAGGATATTTGTCTCTTTGTTTCCTGGAAAGGAAAAAGATTTGCCTTAAACCTTTGTAGGCAGTCAAGTTATGTAGGGAGGGGTTACACGATCATGGGTAACATAAACGACACTTCTCGCTAATGTTTAGGATACGTGATTTATGTTCCCCTCCTAATATTATCTTGCTCCCGACCAACTAGCATTAAGGGATATGAAATTACTTAAAGCTCAGATATCCACGACCCCACACAAGGCAATTATCCGCAGAAACGCCTGTTACCCGCCATTATCCGATTAACTTAATATACAATTAGTGGAGAGGAAATTTTAATTAACGCTCTCTCTGTAGATGTAAATTGTATTTATTTGATTGACATCGGATATTCAACAGAGGTAGTTTAAAGTTATTCAAATTGATTTCAATCCGAAGAGAATATAATATTGCGAATAAAATCAATTCGTTCAGATGTGTTCGGTAATCCGAAACGTTGTCAATATTGTGGTTGTTTTCAATATATAAAATAAATAAAACAAATATAAGAAAGGTAAGATATAAGATATACACTTGTAAATTATATTTACGCTGCGATCACAAGGATCAAACAGATTCGGGAGAAATCGCAAATGAACGTAAAACTGGGGAAATATGAAGCTGTAAAGACATTTTTCTTGGAAAACACCTGAGCTCAAACGGAGTTCTCCTTAAAGCTCGCTTTATGCAGAGTTTATAAAATCTCCTTCTCTGTGCATTTAAGCGGTGTTTTGAAGATTTTCGTGTCGCAAAAATATTTAAGGATAAACGCACAGTAACTAAGTACGTTTGTGTTTTAAACATGTAAATCTTTAAGAGATGTCTTATTTTTAAAACTGTTTTACATTTAGAGGTTAACGAAAAGATGTCGTTGCTACAAAACTAAGACGATGTTGAAACAGAAAGCTGATTAAATAATTAACACATTCATTCTCACTTAATTAAAACACACACGATAAGAAAAATAATTATAAACTTACATTCCAGTAAATCTCATTAAGATAACTCGAGTGAACTCTGTTTATTCCATAAACTAGATTCGTGTCAACAAACTGACACAAAGACTCGAGTGATATTTTCCTTTATCTCTTCATATTAGGCGGATAATACACGTCAAATAAAGGCGGGTACTAACTCGAGGAGTGACGTGTGTCCCCTGGCCGTGTGTCGTCGTAATGACGTCACTTCCGCCGTGTACACTCGCCTTTAGAACGCGAAATGACGTGGGGTTACAGTCACTTTACATCGAGAAATATGACGTAATAGAGCAAGTTATTTCTGAATCAACATTTGTTTTATGTTGACGTAAGTTTTAAGATATGTCTATTGGCTTCAAAGACATAGTTTTACGGAAAGAATAAACAATAGAGTAGGCTAAACATGATATATTTCAAATGGAATAGAATACGAGCACATGGCACGACAATGGCCTCTGAAAAATAATTAATAATTATAGTTTATTTGACGGTTTATTGAAGCGGACACTCGCTCGTGTATGAACATTAACACTAAGTGGAATCGACTGCTGGGCCCCGAGTTAACTTTACAAATATTGTGTCTGACGCAAATTGGCGAGACTAAACAAAACGTCGACTCATATTGACGCCAATACATTAAATGATCCGTTTTTATTGAAACGTGACAACCGAATCTTTTTTATACAGTGCGAACCCAATAAAAAAGTTTAACAAAAAATTCCGTGCCCAATCCATAGGGTCGTTTGATTTGTAGAACGATTTGAGATTAGGGCACGCCCGCCTGTGTTTGGGGAAATTCCGATTTCCGTCTATTGTAAAAGGTTCCGAAATGAAATCACTTGGTCGACTTGCCGAAACCGAATCACTTTTATGCCACTTTTGGCTTCGATCTGCTAATACATCTGTGAAGGCTTTGATTCCGGTTGATGACACAAATCGTTCCCCCTTCCGATATAACGACTCCAATAATTCTGTGATAACTGTACCCAAGCCGCCGACATCATATAAATCATGTCTTTTGTCAAAATATCTACTTATGGGATATTCTTTGCGCTTGAGAAATAAGTTATACATTTTACTCAGCCGACGTAATAACAAAAGCTGAGAGTTAACAAGATTACCCAAAAATAACTTTACAAAAGCTCGTATAGCAAACTTTAGGAAATAATAAATATTAATAACAGCGCAGCAGAACTTGCCTTCTAAAGTACCTAATGGATGTTTCACTCGTCAAGTTGATGCAAAACTCTTTATTATAACTTCGTGTACATGAGTTGGCAGATTGTCAAAACATTCTGAACAATTACTTTGTCAATATAGGATTGTGGGTTGGCGGAGTCATTCCGTGTTGACAGGTAGGCTTAGTCGAGGTACTTTATCACGGGAGTAGCTAACAATCGCCGGTTTATTGCCGAGTATGTGCCGAGCCTACGAGGGCCACCAGCGGGATACGACACTACTACATTTCAGTCACGTATTAACAGTAATAAAATAATAACCTCTAATGTATTGAACGTCTTTTATTAGAAGTTCGGGAACAAGACTCGCAAACAAAGCATTTATCAAAAATCTTAAAATCGTATTTCCCTTGACTAATATTATTTATTATTTATATAGGCATGCTTGGAAGGTGTTGAGAGAGACCTTTGCCCAGGAGTAGAACAAAATAGATTAATAAAAATAAATAAAAAATCTATTCAATGAGCGAAGAGAACCCTCCATGCACCTACCAAATGACAAAACTAGATTTAAATCGGTCCTTTTGTTTGAGAGCAACGATATACCCACACACAAAGCAGTCAAACTTTTAACATCCCTCTTTTTCGGTTGGTGGGTTAAAAAAGCATAACCAATGGAGTGTATATAACTCTAAAACTCTATTGATATGCAGAGTAGACAAACTCGCTTTACCACACTTCAGTTAGAACGAGCCCTTACAAGTTTTATACATTCGTTTTATGGAAAGATCGTGGAAGTTACGCGCGAAAACAATGGAGAACATGCTTCAACAATTCCTGAATAAAATCTGTGTAAAACAATGAATATGATGCTTGTGAATGAAACGAATATTCAAAGCTTACTTTACACGTGTCTCCTTTGTTTAATAATGTTACAGTCGTGTTTAATTTAAACATAATGATGCGATTCTGGAGCCTGCAACACTGTCACGTCAATGAGCTTCAGCCATTTCAAAAGCTTCCATTTTAATAAAGTATGCTTTCACGCCGTTATTTTACGTTCAAAATGTTCACTCATTTTTCAATGTTGACTATAAAATATCAATATTTAAAATTTACTTTGGAAGTACGATAAAAAAATAACTAAAGTGTGTATTATGATTGAGTTTACTATCTGCTGGTCTGCGAATTTCTAATACTTACATCATTTGACAATCGCTTTTTATTCTTCTTCTCGAGTTGAGATGGTTATTTTTTTGCCTTCCAAAGATCCTTCACAGTGCGTGCTTCTTTATTAAATTGCTTTAACGTGTAAATGAATACTTATGTTGTTTAGATAAAATGGAACTCATATAACAATGGGTTATACTCCGATCAATAATCGGAGTAAAGACCCATGTTCAATGTTTACCGTCGTAATATAGAGCAGTGATATTAGGTAGGATATTATAATTACCGCAGCAACCGGCACGCATCGCCCCGCCGATGAATTAGTCGGATAATTGACATACGGTTGAGTAAATGTCGGCCTGAACGGTATTCGGAGATATATGTGTTATTAACCTAACACTTGGATTATAAACATTGGGGTTATTTGAGTGATTTTGGAAATAGTTGAGGTTTTGGTGAGAAACTTTGAATTTCTTTTCGTTGTTTTTAACAGACTTCAAAAACAGAATTCGACTGATTTTTGTGTGTTTGTTACCTGATATCTCCTTCGCTTATGAACCGATTTCCGGTAGGTATGTATATGATGGTATGCAGAAGAAATTATACAGAATTGTACCTTTATTAATCGATTATCAAAATAGGTGCTAGTTTAAAACTTTAGTTTGAAGATATTATTAACAGTAAGTACTATTGTTAATGTCCTGTAAACCGCTACAGGACATTAACTTCGCGATCGCTGTTCATTGTAATTACTGCGCTTGACTAAATAATCTCGATCATCTCAAACCCGCGCCATGTTCGAAAATTAATTTTATCTACACTAATGTTGTAACATTCTACTTATGTTTCCAATACTTGACTTATAATTACTACTGTTATAGCGCAGACAACTAAAACACTCAATTTAAGCAATTGCACATGATGTTATAATATCCACATCGATATCGTAAAATCTCATTATAACATCGCGCCCTGCGCGGCGCGCGCCCTGCGGCCCTGCGCGCGCAGCTGCGCTCTCATGCGTTAGATTTTAATGGCGGCAAGTTCACTGTGACAATACACGTACGCGTGAATTTAATGTTCCGCAATGTGTTTTGTTTTTAAAATTATGTTTGATTAATTGCATTAGTGAAGATAAAGTAGTGTATGCAACTGCATATAACACAGGTATTAAAACACTCGTTACTATTATGAAACTCGCTGCGCTCGTTTCATAAACTCACACTCGTGTTTTAATACCCTTAATTATATGACAGTTGCATAAACTACTATAAAATTTCGTTTCGCACGTCGTCCGATATAATAAACCTTCATTAAAACACCAATAATAAAAAGTAATCCCAATCCTTTATTTTACAAAAAAGTAAGGAAGTTCGAGTAGGTTAGTGGCCAACCCTGGAAACGGAGTTTTTAGACCGCCTAAAGGCCTCCGACATGGTCTTACGATTGAAACAACCGGGACCGACAATTTAACATGCCCGCCGAAGCACGGTAGCGCTCAGATAGAAATGCCACTATCGGCCACCCATCCAAGTAGGGGCCGAGCTGCACGTTGCTTAACAATCACGATGAACTAACATCGCTTAGTCAAGCTACGCCCTGAGCGCTACACATTAATTCCACCAAATACATTTCCTCTTATTTCGTTGGATTCCACGTGCAATCCTTTGCATGTGTTTGTGCAACGCCAATAACTAATAATTATGCTACTCGAATTTGATGCCATGTGTTGATAGACTGTGTCCGCTACACCCACACAACAGGAAGTTTTATAGTGTGGGTGTGAGAAGCACTATTATGTGATTAAAGTACGTATAGAGTGTTTAAAATAAATATAAACAAAGCAAGATTAAACTTTACGACAAAAAGGGTTATGTTTGAGAATGTATCAAAAGTATTGAGTGTCGTAGAGATATGATAAAATATTCTCAGTAAGCCAATCTAAGCCGTGCTTCAGATTAAGCGATTTTAATAGCTGGCAAGCGCGTAGAGCGCGAGTGAATGATTAATTTGAGATAATATATGACATTTGGGTTCTATTTGACTCACCGGCTCTTAACTTATAAACTCACTCAGTGTAAAGGACCCTTCAGTTATTTTTTTGATTTAAGTGCCTACCTTCCTTGTGAGTTTCATTTTTATATTCTACAATACTTAATACCCCAAATCCCAAAGGAAACATCGTTCAATCCGTAAACCACGAGGCACAGTTTATGTTCTCCGTAATACTCAATCTAACACATTGGTGTATAAATATTATGAATAGCCATTGACTGAAGAGCTTTCGGCATTATAACCGTATGACGGTATTCATTATCGGTTAATGCACGCGAATCCGCGTGATTATGCTGCTAATGGATCTAAATCCATATCGCGTAATAATTATGTGTGATTAATATTCAATATCTATTTTAGGGCTCTTTAAATTTATGCTGTTTTAGTCGTCCTGCCACGTGTGATTTATATGAAAAACAAACCTCCGTGCTTGTTGACGAGCGCACCACCGAGGCGCGTAGAAGAACGACTAAAAGGGTTACATTTGAAAGAGCCCTTAATGTAGTGTACTCCTTTATATGTAGTGATTATGTTGATGTATCAAATTAAAAGTAAGTTGAGGAAAAAATATAAGTAATAATTCTATAAAGTTCCGAACAGTTCTAATTGAGAAATCGTTAGTTCTTGCGGTGAATGAGAACACTTGAGCGAGCGATCATATTCTTCAATGATAGGTACTCGTATTTTGTTTCATTATTGATGAACATTGAACATTTTGTTTAAGGGCATTTTTTACAGTTGTCAAGTGTAACTTGTTATGTCAACAAAATGTTTGTTCAGAACACAATTTCCAGGCAAACTAGCTCTCGCTTAGCACTGGATGAATGCCATTATAAAATACATTCTTATTATTATACAAACTGCCTAGTCTACTAATATTATAAAGGGGTAAAATTTGTAAGTTTGTTAGTCTGTTTGTTTTTGTATTCGAGCCAATCTCGGGAATTACCAGCCCTATTTGAATACTTCTTTTTGCAATGGATAACCACATTCAAGGGAAAGGTTATAACCTTATTTTTTAACTCGAAATTCCTACGGGAACGGGCACAACGCGGGTAAAACCGCGGGGCGCTGCTAGTTACTTATTAGACGATATTTACTAAACATTACTTATCAAGAATACACGATAGGCTCCGAAGTTGTTTACAAAACAATTCCAAATAGCATTTTGAAAGTCGGTAGCTTCATAAAAGAATAAAACAGCCAAAGGGCAAGACAAATTCGGCAATTTATTTGTTTGATGTAACTTTGGAAAATAAAACATCAGCTTTGAGTTATTTGCATTTAAAACTTTCTTATAAATTGTGGCCGCGCATTTTATAGGGCTTTCAAATTAAATTAATAAAAGGAAATATTACCATTTACTTATTTAAATTAGGTTTCAGTGTAGGTATTTTATTATGATGAGAAACCCGCCTGCTATGCGTTTAGCCGCGTTTATGAGTGAGTGAGTATTCATTTGTTCTTGCGATAAATGAAAACAATTGAGCGAGCGAACATTTGTTCTAAGATCATCTATATACCTATGTCTATTTCCACGTGTTTATTGTTTCAGGGATGGCCACTACATGAACTTACGTTTATTGTCAGAGCAACAAGCATTTGCCCAAAATAAACTTTATTGAGAACACCACACGCTTAGACCTAGATAGACTTGCTCAACCCACAGAGACAAGTGACAAGACAAGCTAACACGATCACAACAGAGCACTCAAGGCAAAGCATTCTCATCTAACATCCACAGTTATTGATCACCAACAATGCCGTTATAATTAGAAGCCTGTACGATCTCCACATAGTAATTTGCATCCCGTATTTGTATAACACAATGCAGTCTGCAGGTACAGCAAGTGTAACAAAGAGATGACGTGATTCACCTACTAACCCAATTCTCCGGATATATCTTCTTGTCAGCAAATTGAATGGCTTTACGTATTACGTACGGGATTGCTTTGATTATAGAACTTGACCGGTCTAACGTGCAAAGGTACAATTAATCAAGTAATTATGGGAGATTGAAGTGATGTCAGAGTTTGTAAAAAGGTTGTAAAGGTTGTAAAGGTAAAGGTTTTGTAAAGCGAATATATCGTAAAGTATCGTAGTAAAGTAGTTACAAATAATGAGATAAATGTTTAGAAATCATAAAGAAATGTGATCAAAACTGACATAATTATATTAAATTTAGTTGTATTTCTGAAAGAAACACGAAAAATGATTAGGTATAGATTCAATGTTTTGTTTAAGCTATCTTCTACTTCTTATATTCCCAAAAAAAATAAAAGTTACTAAAAATACCTGATTTTTAGTTAACTAACATGTTTCGATCAATAGTAACAGCGTCCAAAACAAACATCCGATAAAAGGTAAAAAAATGAGAGCAATCAGTACCGATTAGTAGTGACCGCGAGATACATAAACGGGGCAATTTGGGCGGGTCGAGCGCACACCCTCGGCCCAACACCAAATCTATACAAGTATGTGTGTGTGAGTGGCCACAGTTAATTACAGTTGCACACCGTCATCAAACATCGGCGCTGTGAACCCCACAATATATATTATTAACCATTATTACTAAGACTAGGTCCCGGGTTCAATTCCCGGGTCGAGCGAAAACATGTTTCCTACTTTTCACAATGCTACTTTACAACATGGCTCAGGTTTGAGATCACCACCCCGTATTTGGCAAGCGTAGTGATTATGCCTTATCTTCCTTACTATACTGATATCTTCAGTGAAATGAGAGGCCTTGGCCCAGCAGTGGGACATTACAAGCTAACACTTTATTTAACTTTTAACCATTATTACCACAAATGTAGTCCGCAGTCAACATCGCCGCCATACCCAAATATTATCGTCGGGGACGAATTCTTAACATACTTTCGTCTTCGTGACTTTATTTGTATCAAGTATGCTTTGAATTTATGGACAATTATACTTGAAATTCACTTTCGAAACATTTAGTGGTTTCGTAAAATTGTTTCGGAGATAACATTTTTGGTGTTTAACATGAATTTTTGAATGTTGAAAATAAGGCTGCATTTTACAGATAAAGTTTTGATTTAACTTGTGCTTTACTTTGATGTTATATCCCGTTTTTACTAGGTGTTAACAAAGTCCCAATCAGGATCCCACATAGTTCAGTGTTAAGACTGATTTGTTAGGTGTTGTCTCTAGTGTACACCCTTCCATTGTGTTCATAGACAAGAAGACTCTCTAGTACAGATTGATTAGTCTGCGCAGGCTTCTAATAATACTAAACTCAGGAACCTAAGTTCCCAATCATAATTATCCTAGTCCTATCACTACATAGTATAAAACAAAGTCGCTATTTTTGTCTGTTTGTTTGTCTGTATGCTTAAATCTTTAAAATTACGCAACGGATTTTGATGCGGTTTTTTGTAATAGGTAGAGTAATTCAAGAGGAAGGTTTTTATGTAAAAAAATTCCCGAAATTCCCACGGGAACGGGCACGACGCGGGTAAAACCGCGGGTCGCTGCTAGTTATTAATAAATTATTCTTGGGTTTAAGCGAACACTACTCATTTTGAATTGGAACTAAGTTTACGGTACATACATTTTTAGTAGGTTTACATTTTTATATGACGTGTCGGCTCCTTTACAAGAACATTATACCTTTACATTATTCTCCTTTATATAACAAGGTATTTAATACTAATAATACAATCAGCGAAGTATTCTAGTAAACACAATGCACTCTGCACTAACATCAAAAGGGACGCGACACCACTACGAGCGTAAATTACTCATTCTTGTAGATACTCGCATTTAAATAAGCATCGCGTGTTTCGTTATTGCTGTAGAATAAATACATAATATACTCAACGATTACCATATAAAGAATCGCAGGTGTTACTACTGCGGAAACATGAATCAAAATGCGAACATAAGACCACCAACGAATTGGTACTCTAGTTACTACAACACACGTTTGTATCGACTAGTTATCGAGTTTAAAAACTAATCAAACGATTCTAGTATCACTACATAAACTTTAGTAAAGCTCTTAGTGTAGTTTAACTGAGCGATGTGAGTTCATTGCAATTGTTAAGCAACGACCTTTACGTGGATGGGTGGCCGATAGTGGCATTACTATCTGAGCGTGCCGTGCTTCGGAGGGCACGTTACATTGTCAATCCCTACTATTATTTGTTAGGTACTTAACTTGTACTTATAATAGTAGTTTAAAGTTTATCAGGTTTAAGGTATATCTCAAACTATTATTCTTATCCGACATCCAGTTAAGCAAACTCCTAGGACGGATCCCAATATTGAATTATAGGAGTTGTACACTTTGTTTCGCAGATAGAATCGTAACTTCAGAAGGGCGACAGGCTAAGGATAAATAATATAATAAACCTCCTATATAATGTATTCTTTCTTTTGTTGCTCTACAATAATAAGTTACTTTGGTCCGTAACCTTTTCTGTATTTGGAACTCGAAATGTTTTATTTGCTCGAGTTGCCAAATAAACGTAAGCTTTGTTAGTTTATTGTGACAAACACTCGCAGAAGCCTAAACTAACTTTTAGTTAAGTACCTACATTAATTATTTAAGTTGTTTAGTCATTTCATTCAAACAATTGATTTAGTTGAAATCCATACAACGGAATCATTAATTATAGTCAAACTATTTATTTTATGGAATATATTATCAGACATACATAAATATTGTATTTATATCCTAACTAATATTGTAAATGCGAAAGTAACTCTGTCTGTCTGTTAAGCTTAAACGCCAAAACTACTGAACCGATTTGAATAAAATTTGGTACACAGTTAGTCCAGAGCCTAAGAAAGGATATAGGCTACTTTTTATCGCGAAACCCCCGCAGGAACGGCAACAACGCGGGTGAAACCGCGGGGCGCGGCTAGTATGAATATAATAGACATCTAAAAATGAACAATTTTTGTATTGACACCCTCGCCCACCCACGCCCTCACAAAACCATGTGCCAAGCCAACGGCGTTGTCTTAACTTAAACTACCTACAATAAAACACGATTTTACTCGTAGCAGTAGTAGTATGTATCTTTAATGCGTGTTGTACACGTATACCACAGAATTTATGTAGGATTTCGTAAAGCCAGATACATTAAGACAGTCTTAAGATTGACTTGACTAGACTAACTCAAAACAAACTGCATTAACAAAGCCTTATTATTCAAAGGTTTTGTTTCTCATTCTTGGAAATATATATTTCTCATAATATTCGCAGTACAAATATGTATATTTATTATTATTATTGTAGGTATATTCATATGTCCTTAAGTGTTCATTGATGCGAAGCCAGGTTCAACTACAGATGACTAAGGTCGAACTTAATAGTTGGCATAGCGCACGAATGCGCATGCATAGTGGTTAATTATAAAACAGTCTAAAAGAATATCGCCATTTCCGATAGCAATAAAAGAGTCAGAATAATAACCTATTGAGATTTCAATGAGCTTTTTATGTATGGACAATAAAAATTCAAGGTACGTTTGACTGAGACTTGTAGGTATTGGTTGGTATCATTTATTAAATATTATTATTTAATTCATAAGATGACATGTTCATACGAACCGTTATAATCACTATTTCTACTGTAAATGTTTGTTTACAGTACTTACTGTGAGGCATTAAACTGCGTTATGCGGGCGCCCGGACGGGCAACCATCGCGTGTCTACGCGCGGGCGACCGGACGTAGCACTTTTGTATGAAACCGCGCGGGTGCCCGCTTAACGCAGTTTCAGGCCTAAATTTTTACATAAGATAAAATTCATATTGTTTTTATATGAAAGGTGTCACACTGGCCCGCATCCAAACTAATCTATACTAATATTATAAAGCTGAAGAGTTTGTTTTGTTTGTTTGTTTGTTTGTTTAAACGCGCTAATCTCAGAAACTACTGAACCGATTTGAATAATTCTTTCACTGTTAGATAGTCTATTTATCGAGGAAGGCTATAGGCTACATTTTATCCCGAAATTTCCACGGGAACGGGCACAACGCGGGTAAAACCGCGGGGCGCTGCTAGTGGATAATATACCTAACTACTCAGTTTTAATGCGGAAAGATTTTTGGAAAACACTTAAACGTCAATCTAGACCCGAAAACAATATTGATATATCAATCAAACAAATTAAATAACCATTTAATCCCACTACAATAAAGCAACAAGCCTACATTAGGACATAAACACTCCTCAAGAAACTCGTTCCATTTGATGAAGTACCTACTCTCTAATAAATTTATTCACGTTACGTATAAATATACAATTGATACATTAACTCCCAATTAACCTTTATAAAGTCGGTCGTCTGGTATTCACAGAGATTTATCGCAGCTAATGCGAAATCTCGCCTCTTGTTTATTACAACACGTTTATATGAAACGAGGAAAATGGTATTCGGCTCTTCCCAATTAAGTTCTAGGAAGAAATGCGAAGTTACCGCCAAAAAATGAACACGAATAAAAAGCTGATGGTTTTTGTCAACCGGAGAAAAGTCTCTTGGCCAAAGATAATCGGGTTTATTATAGCTTCTCATAGCTTATGTCCAATCTGGGATCATTATAAAAGGAAAACGACCTTTTAATCTTTCATGCATAGTGCCAATTGTTATCCTTACAGGATTGTTCATATCGAGCGAGATAATAATAGTTTAGATTAAAACATGCGCAGTGATAACCACTAATCTATCTTCAATGAGATTAGAATAATTTAGTAACATAAGGGTAACCCATGCCCTACAAAGACAACCAGATTTACAGACTCCGTACAAAAACTTTCCAAATCAATTGCCGATCTTATTTAGACAAAGTTCCTCAACATCAGACAGACGGAGTAACATGCAACTTAGTCTCAGTACTCATTTACGTAACCGTGATGTAAGTGTTTTCCTATCGGAAGTTTCATGTAACTCGCGCCAGTTCATTCTACTTTGATCTTGATACGCGGCCCGATACACTCCGCTAGATTGTTAATTGAAATGTTCAAGTGAGAACAAAATATCTTTACGTTTTGTTTTGTTTAGATACTTGTCATATCTATAACTAGCAGCGCCCCGCGGTTTTACCCGCGTTGTGCCCGTTCCCGTGGGAATTTCGGGATAAAATGTAGCCTATAGCCTTCCTCGATAAATAGACTATCTAACAGTGAAAGAATTATTCAAATCGGTTCAGTAGTTTCTGAGATTAGCGCGTTTAAACAAACAAACAAACAAACAAACAAACAAACAAACAAAACAAACTCTTCAGCTTTATAATATTAGTATAGATGTTAAATTAATCATTTATTATCGCTAGCGTGCATTTTCAATTGTTTTGTTTAATACCTGTATTTTCTTGCAAATAAGTCTTGTTTGTACTTTGATATTTGTATTTGGGTGACTTAATGATAAATAAGACCTAAGTATTAATGTTACGATTGATTAAAATTGGAAGTATTATGGAAGAATTCTTGAAGAAGAATCTTTTGAAATTGACACTTAGCTAGACGGCGCTGTTCGTTATTGGTTATGATTAATGGCCTACCAAATCAGTATTATTATCCCATTCATATCTAATACATACTCATGAATCAATGTCTACGTTTATTACCATCACATTAAAATTACACTATTCTTAGTAGCAAGAGATACATTCAAAATGTCATCTAAAGTTTTACAATTACATTGTTGCATGCAACTATGTTATTGCACTTAAAATAAACTGCTATCAAGATCCACTTACACCTTTCATAAGTAATAACAGCGATATAAATAGAATACAATAACAAGCTAATGCGTAAATCACACTTGAGTGCATGCCTCAAGAGAGTTTTAAACTAGTTTTTAGCAACCGACACCATGAATGTAAGAAGTAAGAACGTTGTGTAAAATGCAGTTAGCTATTCAGGTTTCATAGATACGTTTAAGTTTTTGTCAATAAGCAAGCGAACAAGCCAAGAGATGGCAAGTTCCATAAAAAGTGAGGAAGTCGTGTAGGTCAGTGGTCAACCCTGGTGTCGGAATTTTTAGACCGCCTAAAGGCCTCCGACATGGTCTGACGATTGAAACAACTGAGACCGTTAATTTAACATGTCCTCTGAAGCACGGTAGTGCTCAGATAGACATGCCACTATCGGCCACCCATCCAAATAGGGATCGAGCTGCACGTCGTTTAACAATCGCGATGAGTTAGCAACGCTTACTCAAACACGAGCGCTACATAATACAAGAACGTCCCATAAGACAAGAACATCACACTGTCAATTTAGAAACTGGTGTAAACTGACTCAATAGAAACAAATAAACTCGACGGTTATCGCAAAATATTTGTGACATCAAACGCCAAATTCTAAAAAAATACAAAAAAGAAATCCAAATGAATGAAAACCATTCTGTTGCGATATATTTTTATATAGAATCTATTAATACCGAGAGGACGGTTGAACCAAGTTGATACAACACGTGTAGCGCTCACCGTGTGGTCTAGTAAGAATCGTTCTATAAATAACACTTTATACAACTTTACTCTGACACTATTGATTCAGCAGTTGTGTTTGGCTTCCTTTTAATATTTGTGAGATTGTCAGAGGTGGTGGGAAGTAATAAGCTTATACAGAGTGGAAAAGCACAGTTTGTTCCTGTGATTGATATTGATTGCTAGATAAAATTTTCCCTTGATATTTATTAACGGAAAAATTAAAAAACCGTGGGTGAATAATCAAACTAGTAAGACTATAAACTGTCAAGAGACTGTGAACTCTGCAAACCATTTAATGCATAATCTTACGAGTAAGATTATAAATCAGCGACGTTTACAATATTCCGGTGACATAAACACCAAGAGAGTGGAATGTCAATGCAGGGAAAGTACTCTAACGCATGTACACAGAGACGTCAAATGCTTGAATAGAGATTTTGACATGTCTTGTAATGTATAAAATATTACGTCAATTATTTATGTATCTGAGATGTTTTAATGCTGATGATTTGAATTAATTTACGCGATATAATTTAATTACAAAAAAAACCCCTTGTGTTATAAAAAAGAAAATAGTAAATATATTTACCTAGATAATATCAAAGCTTTTCTTTGTAAAATCTTTTGAAATTCATTCGTTTCGTTTAGGTTAGCGGCCAACCCTAAAATCGGAATTATTAGACTGTCTTAAGGCTTCCGACATGGTTTGACGATTGAAACAATCGAGACCAGTCCTCCAAAGCACGGTAGTGCTCAGCCACTATCGTCCACCCATCCAAGCAGGGACCGAGCTGCACTTTACTTAACAATTGCAATAAACTAACATCGCTTAGTCAAACTACACCACGAGCGCTACGAAACATTGTGCTCAAAATGCCGTCCCGAATAATATTCGCCTGATATAAATCCCAGCTTCTCCAAGTGAAAACCTCTGTCACTTAATTACTCGGTTTCTATTTAAAAGTCAGTTAACCCTCCACCTGCCGATGTTCCCACAGACTTGATTCAACTCCATCTGTGACAGTTAATTAATAACAAATTAAAATCTTCACTTCGGCTTGAATTCACGAAACTGCTGTAAACTACCGACTTTGACTCCTGAGAATTAAACCGTTTTAATTGGATAAAGCTCCCCAACTTTTGCTTTAAAGGTAAGCTTGACAGAGTCCTGACTCGCTTACTTTACAGACTTTTTATGCTTATAGTTATGCAACATATTGTATGTACAATGTTCCTGTAAGTACAAGATTTAAAGTAAATATCTGCCAAGCGTGATGTTTGCGCCTAATTCTCCTCACTGTACTGATATCTTCGATGTGACAAGAAGCCTTTGCCCAGCAGTGGGAGATAACATGCTTATCGAAGTACGTTAGACCGAAGCTCATTGTACCAAATACGATTTATCGAAGTACCAAATTACCGATGCAGAGTTTCTATAAATATGTAAATGAATATAAATAAATATTTACAGGACAAATTCACATACCTACGGATAATTGGCCCAAACTAAGCTATTAGCTTGTATCTTTAATCATCTATAATGCGTTATTTTAAACATTTTATTATAACGATAAAGTTCCTTAATTTTTAATTAAATTTTAACTTTAGTTATTTAAAGTAATTGTGCAAACAAAAACTTAAACAAGCATAGTTAGTGAATGACAAAAGGCTTGTAATTAAACCAAAGCGAGTCGTGTTGACGTCACCATTGTAAAACAAAAGAAGCGAGCTACAATGTTTCACACTAAAAATACCCTTTTTATTAAGCCACATAAAGTTGAAATTGTAATGACTCTACACGTTTTGATGTTTGCTTGAAAGCTCGGAAGCTTTTGATATCACCGATTGTGTTTGAAGAGGTAGGCGGACGAAAAGTTCGGGAATTCTTTGTATAAAGCCATTAGTCTACTTTTAATAATAATTGAGAGAAAAATAAGTAGGCAGTTAAGTTGTTTTCAATAAATAAAAACCCCTACGCAAATAATAAATAATTAAATTGTATGGTAAAAACGCCTTTCAAGATATACTCTCAAGTCTTATATACTCTTCAAACGGTTGGAAATATTTTTACCAAACAAAGCTTGAAATTATCGCAAAGAAACTGGCTTTCGAATAAAAATAACCGCATCAAAATCGGTCCATCCGTTTGAGAGCTACGATGCCATAGACACACCCACATGCAATCGACATCAAACTTATAACACCCTCTTTTTGCGGCGGGGGTTACACAACTAACATCGTCATGTTCACAAATAAGGTTGGTTAAATAAAATTTAATTTAGGATAAAATATTCATACCTGTAAACAATAATTAATCGAACATAAATTAAATTCGTACGTGACGCACACTGTCACCATTTAGTTCTCATACATAGATTTTATAGTATTATAAAGTCCGCATTCCCGGAAACAGTACTGTTACCAAATACGTGGAATCCAATAGCGAACCCGGCAGTAATTTGGGCTCGAGTTCGAATGTAAATGTCGGCTTCACCGAACCAACGCAAATATTTTTGTAGGTACCAATTTTAATGTTGTTTTTGTTTGACGTTTTACCTGGAATATCTAGTGGTTTACTCGTTAAACCTTTGTTAATAAATGTAATAAGATATTATAATAATAAGATATTATTTGTTTTATTATAATATAAATAAACTGGACTTTTTTCTGAAAAGGCGAAGCTGTACCCTATTAAATTTATGACTAGATTGATAGAATAAATAATAAATCTTAAACGATGCTATTATCGTAAAAAAATGCCAATATTAGATAGAAAACAATAAATGTCGAGAAATCTTAATTGCCGGAGTTGAAAATAGTCGTTTGTCGAGTGTTCAACGGACGAAGTAATCTGCTTATGCCTTAATGATCGTCGGAGCGATCTGTCAACGGTGCTTGTGAATTATAGAGACGTTTATTACTCCGCTGTTGACGAAGCGATGCGACCGAGTCGACCGAGGCGACCGGACCGCGCCGAGTGTTGTGACGTGTGCCCGATGTTTTAGAACAAAAACTATTTGATCCACACGTCAACTTTGAGAGCTGTTTGTGTTTGCTTTTATTAATTTTGTTGAGATATTGTTTTCAGAATATCTTCGTTTACTCTGTTTTGTAACAAGAAACTTTTTGTAATAAAACGGAACAAGTATTAAATAACAACAGTAAAAATGCGAATGGAAGTGAATGGTAAAAAGCTACACAATAAAAAACCGCTTAAAATATTAACATTAATGTGAACACAAAACTGCGCGGTCTCAAAAGAGATGTAAAAATAAATGGGTTGTCCTTAATTACGTATTCACGCTTGTCATTGGTCGAAATTATTTCAATGTCACCATTTCGACCAATCGCTGACGAAAGCAGAAACGAAAAAAATTCAATAAATAAATTCTCAAAATTCTGCAGAGTTGATAAAAAACATGTTTTTTGAAAAGTTGTTGAGTTCAACCGAAAAGTTATCAAATAAACACAATCGTAGGGAAATATTTGACCGAAGTTTTATTCGTATTGAAAAATTGAACGTGTAAAACAAGCAATATCCGACGAAAACTGCTTGCTCTGTTAGCTACGGAAACTACCTGAAATTGCTTCGAAACGTTACGGAATGTAAAAATAACGAGCTTTAATTCTATTTTGTCATGATTTTATCGCATTTTCGGCCTTGTTGAGTTGACTAAACCGAGGTAGAGTCGGCGGTAGAGTTAATTAACTTAAAGAAAAAGAACAAATCTTTCTTGCTATAGGTACTATATTTCTAGGACTACTTATAAAAGTTCCAAAGGGGTGTACTTACTGTGCTTATAATATCGATAATGTATAAGTCTATAATGTCCTACTGTAAGGCATAGAGCAGGGTGCATCTATACTAATCTATACTAATATTATAAAGCTGAAGAGTTTGTTTTGTTTGTTTGTTTGTTTGTTTGTTTGTTTAAACGCGCTAATCTCAGAAACTACTGAACCGATTTGAATAATTCTTTTTGTAATGGATAACTACATTCAACGGGAAGGTTATAGGCTATTTTTTTTATCCCGAAATTCCCACGGGAACGGGCACAGCGCGGGTAAAACCGCGGGGCGCCGCTAGTTTAAGATATCAGTAAACTCAGTAGAGTATTGTAGCAGCGCCCCGCGTTTAACCCGCGTTGCGCACGTTCCCGTGGGAATTTCAGAATAAAAATAACCTTTAACCTTCCTATTGAATGTGGCTATCCATTTCCAAAGATAATTTATTCAATAGGATTAGTAGTTTCTGATAAGCGCGTTCAAACAAACAAAATAGAAAGTAAAACTAGCTTATTGTTAGAATTCTCACGAAGAAAAATATCAATAGAAGCGAAGCCAGTAGAATAAGCCAGTTTTAATACACTACGAGTACCTGAATACTGGTTCCTTAATCGGAAGTAGAACATAAATATTACCGCAAAGTAAGCTTTAAATCTGCGATCTCAACATTTTCAAGATTCAAGATTTCCTGAAACTCTCATATGGAAACGTTTTCTAGAATAAATATTATATTTTATGAAGTAAAATAGGTTAAGCCGATTGGGACCGCAGAGTAGCATTCTTTTGAATAAACACTATTAGGTTACTGCTATGTAGCATTTTATTTAGTAAAATCCTTTGTGATGTAGGTGGGTTATGGTTATGAGCTCGGAGAATTATTTAATTTGTCAGATGAAACGGCCCACTACGGCCTGAACTTATCTCCAATATAAAATAACATAAAAGTTTTTTAATTAGAATTTTTGTTTTTGTAGTCTGCATTATTTTACATTTACTTACTTACATACTGATATCTTCAGTGAGATGAGGTCTTTGCCCAGCAGTGGGACATTACAGACATACTTTTTTTACGTTTTTCTTACATAATATTGTTATTTTTGATGGCCGTTCGGGATAGGTTATATCGACTTGGGGCCGTTTATCATGTAATTTGTAGTAACCGTTAAACTAATGAAATGAGTAGAATACATCTTTAAAAAAGATTAAAATAATATGAACATACCCTATTAGGGTCAACACTGCGCAATGCATGCACCCGTCGCGTGCGCACGCGGCGGGAGCACTTTTGGTGGGATCACTTTTGTATGAAGCCGCACGCGGGGTGCGCACGCCGCGGGCGCCCGCGACGGTACACTTTTGTCTGGAACCGCGGCGTGCGCACGCTTAACACAGTGTCGGCCCTTAATTTATTCAAAAGAAAATTCTACGTTACCGATCATAAGTACCTGCCTAATGAGAAGTACCGATAACAAATTAATTGAATAGACATACACATTTCAATATTGACACTAAAATAGAAAGCCGTCCATTGACCAGCAAATGCCGGCTCAAAAACAATATTAATTAACAAATATCGTTAATATTTGATTAATGTTATTAATAAATTGCTGTATTATGCTGATTAGTTAGTTAATTATTTACCAATTCGAGTAATACTGTTTCAAACATCCGGTCTCGTTTTATGTATAAGTAGTTAGTTACGGTCGTCGCGTGACTGACTGACAATTAATTTGCAGTTTTTGGTCGTAACTTGTGGAAGTAAGGCATTTTTCCACTGTGTTAAGAAATTAATTTTTCATTTTACTTTAAATGCACGTATTTCTATGGACATGGATTTTAAGGAGCCTAATTAGAAGTGGAACAAGGCTCGGGTTTGAGTTATTATTAAATTACCAACCCGTTTTAGGCAAGTATGGTGATTACACCTAATCGTTCTTATTGTACTGATGTAGGTACATTCAGTGAGATGAGAGGGCATTGCCTAGCGGTGGGACATTACAGGCTTATACTTTATATTTCTATTTGTAGTTGGTTCAAGTCTAGTAAGCGCCCATAAAAGAGCAAACGCTCAACTTGAATTAAAAATACCTGACCGGATTACTTAGGACTAAGCTAGTTAAGTACACTTATTTAAACCGCCGATTCGTAGTCGCAATACCGACACAAAGATAAAAACATCGGAAAAACTACAAATAAACATTGTATAAATAATAGTGTTACGTTTGAAAACACCAATTTCGTTCGTCGAAAACAAAACAGGGAGGCTAAACGGGTGCCAATAACTGAAACATCACATGCTCCCGAACTCCCACAAATTTCGAGTTATTCGATCAAAGGGGACCTTCGGATAACCAGCCAAATAAAAATACGCCGGCGAAGTTAGACGTCGCACTGACAACCCGACCCGACAATTTGTCGATCGAGCCGGTCGCACGATTAATTGTAGTAAAAGTATTTAAGCGGCAATTGGTGAGATTCCAATAGCGGTATCGAGGCATTTGTCAGGCGATAGGGCGTTCTACGGTTCACTTCACTATTGCCTCTATTCATCTATTGCCTGCCTCTTTATTGTTCGGTAAATAATATTTTGACGTAGTTTCGTTCAAATAAATTTCAATAAATTATTAATATATTATATTTATTTCCACCAGTTACAAATCAACACATTTTCATTTTTACACTAAACAACAAATATCGTTAAATAACTTTACATTTCTCAGGATACTAAAATTTCCTGGTTTATGAATTACATATAATTAATTCATAGTAGTCTCTTAGTGAATCAAATAAATATGAACTGTTAATTGAAGTGTAAATGGATAAGACAGTGTATAGAGGCTCTTAGTTGTCCGTTTTAAGGAAATAACGTCGCCATTATTATAATGTTATTGACACTAAATAACAGTGCGGTATCCAGCAGAATGGGTAGGAAATAGCCTCCGTATTGGTTTGTTTGAATGGAACAAACTGAACGGTGCTGTTCAATGCATTAGTTATTGTTTGGTGCGCTCGCAGTCACTTGACGAGTGTTTTTAAACATACGAGCGCCCGCGGGTGTGGATTACATAAACCCAATTGATATTCGACAATCCATCATTGATTTGTTTGTTTAATGTTTGGATTATGGTTAGGTTAGAATTAGTCAGATTTCATTCAAGTGAATTGTGTATAAGTATGTTTATTTTGCGATTATGTTCCTGTTTGATCAATGGGGATTAAATTGTGTGTGTAGGTTAATAGTAGGGCTTGCACAAGACTCTTAAATCTATTACGTGCCTAAATAAGTTTAAGAAGCAAAAGCTGTTCGTTCAAAATTGTATTTTATAATGTATGAAATAGAACACTATTTAAAATGTTATATTTAAAACGTAATTTGTTTGTTAAACATATTTTTAGGCGTTAAATAAAATTAAGAATACTTATGTAATCCACCGTAAACCTTTAACTCGCTTTCGTTGACAAAAAGCTGCGAGTCGGAGAAATCTAATGAAACTTGAAGCACTTTTATTATTGACTGTATATCATGTCGTTTTTCCTATTCTTGGTATGCGTTAGGAATAAAAAAAATATCATCAATGATAAAGAGATACCATTACTATTTGTTTTTTGGGACTAGACATGCATAGATTTGTTCAAGTTTGAACTGAACATTATGTCAAAGAACTCGTACAGCTTAGACACTTTGATAAAATCTTGAGACATTATCAAGTGATAATTTATCTGCCAAGAATATTCAACATTAATAGTTAAATTCTAGTAATATTATCAAATCTAAAAGACCCCATTCATAGCCAGTATCGCACCGCATTGGCAGACATTAAGTTGTATAACTTATGCAGTCTCGCCACTGCTAAGTAACGTAACTTGGAGTAACTTATATGTTAATTTACAAGCAACTACTTGCCAACACTATGTGGCCATAACTGATTAAAGCTGACTTAATATCTGTTGAATATCAATTAACTGACTGTTTTGATGTTGGGTTTATGCTAATTTTAGTTTTTTGTTTACCTTTAATATTATGGAGGTAGCGTAGAAACAAGCTCGATTGTACGTAGCAAACCTTAAAAACTATAATATTTATAAAATGGTGCCTTTAGCACTTATTAGTGTATAGTTCTTACTATAAAGCTATATAGAAATCTGTAGAGTTTTTTTGTTGTCACTCTTAGGAACTTTAAACACTGGATAGCTACATTAAAAAATAAGGTAATAGCCCATTTTCTTTATCCCGCAATTACGTCGGAAACGGGAACAATGCGAGTAAAACCGTAGGGCGCTGCTAGTCGTTTTGCATGTAAATTATTTTTTTTAAAACTTATTTTATGTACAATAATTCATAAATTACATTAAGCGTAAAAGAAGTGACTAATGTTATCTATAAGCACTATTGAAGACAAGTACTGATTTAACAGCTTAATCTAGGCACTACCTTGATAATTGATACTGATTGTAATCCGTATTAAGTGTAGGTCATGGCATTGAATACTGATGACTGCAATACTGCAAATATCATATTACAACTGAATTCATAAAGCAGTCATCAATATTAACTAAGCTACGTCCAAGTATTGCATAAATAAACCTACAAAATATGAATGCTAAATATCACTGGTCTATTAAAATGTGTCGTTTTGATTGTCCAATAAAATGTTTTTCATTTTATCCTATTGCAATTTACATGACCATTGCAATTTTCATTTCACCGGCTTAATAGGTCGAGCAACCAACGTGGAATGCCGCATTGGTTTTACGAACCAAATAAAAGACTAGGCAATATGAAATTATGAGTCTATAGCTGCCTAGTTGCCTAGTTATTATTATAGTTATACCTATCGAATACTTATTGATCCATTAATTTTATAGGTATGTGTTAACGTGAAAATATGTATTAAAACTAGCCATGCCTGGCAATATGAAGCGGACCAAAATATATATTATTTCCGGCGTTGTACCCGTTCCCATGGGAATTTCGGGATGAAAAATAGCCTATAACCTTCCCGTTGAATGTGGCTATCTATTTCAATAAGAATTATTCAAATCGGACTGATAAATCCTGAGATTACCTCGAACATACATACAAACATACAAACAAACTTAAAAATTTTACCTCTTTATAATATTAGTATAGATGAACAAGTATAAAAAGAGCACTTACTATTTCAAATAATATAAATAAAATCTGCTTTTAACAGAGCACTTTATCAAGAGTAATACAATATAAAAACACGTTTGCACATAAAACAATGGTAACCCCCGACGCAAAAAAGAGGTCTCAGTTTGTCGCCGGTGTTTGTGCTTGTCTGTCTGTAGCATCGTAGCTCTCAAACGGACTTACCGATTTATATGCGGTTTGATTAATTTCGTAGCCAGTGCAAGGATGCAATGGTTCTTAGGGTATGTTTTTTTAAATCTGTCTAACCGTTTCGCGTAGGGCGTTTTTAAATTTTACTTGTAGTAACATCGTCGGATTACCTCATGCTAAGGAATTTGAGATGATATAGATGACAAGGAATTTATCTAGCTGTATGATGTTTATTTTCCTTTGTTACCGTATTTCATTAATATCATATTGACTTCACAGTATGAACTAATATAACGTCAGTACCATTATATTATACTAGCATCGCCCCGCGGTTTTACCCGCGTTGTGCCCGTTTCCATGGGAATTTCGGGATGAAAAATAGCCTATAACCTTCCCGTTGAATGTGGCTATCTATTACATAAAGAATTATTCAAATCGGACTGATAAATCCTGAGATTACCTCGAACATACAAACAAACAAACAAACTTACAAATTTTACCTCTTTATATTATCAGTATAGATTCAGTTCTTAGTCTCAAAGATTTGGAAGACGTTTTCCTTTGCCTAGGTCCCGACCTAGACCTCCAACCTGACCTGATTATGCAACCGCATTGCAGATCCCTTGAGAAATTAGTCATTATCAAGATCGTGCATCTTAATGTGATAATATGATAACTTGTTTACCATAACCGAGAGATACCGACATTCTTGTTTACGAACAGACGCAATGAAATGCATAAGAAGACGAGAGAATGAACCGTCAAATTAAAAAGTAAAATCAATTGCACGGTTTTTGCGCGAAAGACCAACTTTCTAACCAAATGGAACGCTGTTCCGCTGTTATTCAGTTTTATTTCAGGCTAATGCAGTTTACCTTCTCTTAATTGAATATAAATTCTCTTGATGAATTTGTAAAATTCTCGTTTCATTTAAAGAAATCAAAAGCAATTTCATGTTGCTTTTATAAATGCAAACCGCTGCACTAGACATCGAGTCTTTGAACGCGAGCGTTTTAAAGGATTTTATAACTTCCTGTGGCTTTATTACATTCCAAACCGTTCTTCGTTACATTTCTTCTTTCTCTTGAAGAGGGAAAACAAACTATGAATCATGATATCAATTTATTCGATTTTATCCTTAATGGATAACGAAAATGAACGGTTTAAATCTTCTTAATTAAGGAATGAGGTTTAAATTTCAACCGTATTTTACCTTTTAATTATTACGTTGTTGAAATATTTTCAGTTTTCATATTTCATTGCGGAATACAAATCTGTTCAGCTCCTACCAATATCGAATTGATGGAAAATAAATGTGATTGATTGTGGACATAAAACCTTATTATAATTTCCAATATTTTTTCCTCTTAACTGGGCTGATATCGTCATGGAGGGAGCTACATTTGCTATGTAGTCGGATTGACAGGTCTTTACAACTTTTAGTTTTCTACTCAAAAGAGGTGTTAATTAAACTACCAAGGTGCTTTAAAGTCTGAAAATTTGGATATATATTTTTGTATTGTGCTTTAACAGCATCTCAAATATTACAGGACATTAAAAGAAAAAAAAATCCATAGAACACTACCTAAATCTTTTACCTAATCTCCCAACAGGGCCCAACATGATTTGCCAAGACATTTTTAATTTATAAAATCAATTGACATCTAAGCAGGCGGTTAAGAAGAAATTACTCCAGGCGTTCATCTGTGCCTTAATTAAGGCAATGGATTCCTTGTTTACCGTCTATGACTTGATATAATCAGATATTCTTAACACAATTCCGATAATGAATAACCGAATCAGAAAATCCGGTTTGTTGACAGATTGTATAAATTACTCAACAGTTGTGACTGACGAAAAGATTGATTTCGTTCAATTGTAAAACGGAAGCAACCGGTCTTGATTGGCTTTATGGAAAATGGATCTTTAGAATTTAAATGATGGCGGATTGGAAAAGAAAATTATAAGGCTTAGGATCTCTCCTCGGTTTGATATCATTGAAATTCCGATTAAGGTTAATACGACGTTAAGAGGAAAATGTTGTACTTTTTGTCTTTGAAGAAAAAATAAGGTGATGATAAACGTACCTACCTAAATTGTATTTGGGTGTCGACAAAAAATAGATTTGGTATTTTTTTAATCCTATATTGTTCGATGACAGGTGTAGTGATAATAGAATCTTCAACGAATATAGTCACAAGACACGCTTCAAAACATTTTAGAAATATTTTCTCTCACGTTGTTTATAAAAATAATTCATATCATTAACCATTTTTATGAAAAATAAGAAGAGAATTGAAAGACACGATGTTAATAATTCCCCCTTTTTGTAAAACTTTGATTACGCCATTAATTTGCGAGTAAAATGGTAATTGTTAATGCCATTTCTTGCATATCTCTGTTTTAAAGCAATTTATATTCTTAAAAATACATAAAATTATGAAGTTATCACATCAAATAAGCATGGAGCGGTCATTATTGTTATCATCTGCATAATTTGACGTTTTGCTTTGTATAAACGCGTCCAGGAGTATGAATAACACAGACATTCGCACTTTATCGCCCTCACCTCACGCTACAATGAACAGAATTATTTCAGCGCTCAAAATCATTGAATCTCACTGTCTTTTAACATATTTGTCTCATAAAACATTATAACGAAATCATTTTCTGTCATAAAAACTCAAAACATACTCGAATCTGGATCATATTTTATAGTTATTCCAACAATATTTATCGTTTAAACCTACTTATTTGATTGCGGGACGGAGCGGTGCGGGTTCATATAATTCGAGACAAATATCCACACACTCCAATCCCATTTGAGTCTGAAGTCTGAAATCACTTAGGGAGACAAAAGATTCGCGGCAAATCGTCGATGTGAGACCACGTGCGCCTCGGACGACTACCGAACGTCTGACTGCGCGGTTTGGATGCGCGGTTCCCTTAAACATAGGTACCCTCTTATTAATAACCTACCCGACCTCTCCAAACAAAGGACTCGAATCAATTAGGGTCACATTACGATCTGAAAGAGGCCTAACCGACCTAACATGATCTGAAAGAAATCGCGGGCCACAACGCTAGTAAAGCACTCCCAACTACGTTCATGCTTCGACACTGGCATATGACGCGGCAAAAGAAGAAAAACGCGCAATATGCGCTGAAAAGGGATAGAGCTATGCATATTAGCTGTAAGTCGGAGCGGGACAGGTTAAAACATTTTGTAAGCTGATAACCCAAGGCAGTGAACAGAGCGAGGGGAACCATATTCTCGCGCGAGTCTGCATGAATGTAATGAATTAAAATTCAATGGTGTACAAGCAAGACTTTGTGCGTGAGTGTGAATCACTTCTCATAATAAAAAGCATTTACTTTGCGGACTTAGCGAGACTTTTACTCGTAATAAATGTTTATTTTCCATTAAAGTTACTTAATAGGAAACTTATTGGAAACATAAAAGTTTATGACGTTATTTAAAAGTTTTGGATAAGTAAATACTTTCTTTAACTGCAATTTATTGTTTGTCATAATTTAAAGAAATTAAACTAGTATTTGATAATTAGATGAGTGAACACGATTTTTACCTTCAATTGACAGACTGCAAAGGAAAATATTTCGTAAGAATTCTAGTCAAGGTCTCGCCAACCTCATTCATTGAGACAAGGAAACAAAAACTGAAAGCTCACGCAATGCAAATAAATTGTAGATGCCAATATCTATTGAGTAGCCGTGTCTATTGATTCAAGGATACTTCTTATGATAAGATACATCTAATGACAAGCACTACGGTGCATCAGAACAGTAGGAATCAATCGCCGAAAGCAGACACTAAAAGGACAGGCCACACAACACGTTGACGCGCTAAATGTGGCGACAATAAAATATTGGTCAATTTTTACCTATAAACATCCATGGAAATGCAATCCATCATTGGGTGTCCGCGATCCACTATCCACGGGCGCACCGCGCACACACGCGCACCACGCACACACAAATTCACCGCACCTCCTCACTCCAAAGGAAAATCTTCACACACGACACAGATAAACATGTCAACTGCTAAACATTGTTACCTTAAAGTCCTTTCACGTTTTTCACCACATATTCACTTTAGTGCACAAAACATAACACAAACACGACAAATTAACACAGAAACACTGGATTATTTCGCAATATCACCCGCGTTACAGTGACGAAGTCGACGATTTCGACAAAATACGCGTAAGTATTGTAGTGTCGATTCAGCGACTGTACTCCCCGCCCTGTTCCAAAGGCGAATGGCGCCGCCATATTGGATCTCACTCGACCCGCGCACACTAGCGCATCTACCGGCGACGCGCGCAACCAACCTGCTAGGTTGTTTTTTTCGACCTACGAAAACGGTTAATTTCATGAATATTTATGGCATAATAAATTAAAATATACTTACTTAGTAATATATACAAGATAAAAACTTAACTCGGATATCTAATTGAGCTGTAAAAGTTAAAAATAACATAAGAGCGTCGCATTGTGACGGAGTAACATTGCGTGTGTTAAGGCATGTCATAATAATACGCACGGTGTCCACTAGATAGCGCTGAACGGAGAGACGCGAGATTTACGTTAATATTGTACGTTGAGAACGTAAACGTGAATTTATGTTTCAACTTGATTGTAGATATGTTTCACGCTACGCGCTCCACGCCACAAAGGTTTTATCAAATTATCGCATTTTGATGTATTGTTTTCAATTAAAACTCAGTAAAAATGTAATAATAGCGCCATTAAATCTTTATTTTGTTTAATTGGTATACCAATTGTTTTGTTTACATTATTAGCGTAAAGTTGTAGGCCTACCCAATTAAGCTCTACGTAAAGAATATAAATCTTACCTACTTAAATTTCTGTTAATCAAGCAGATTAATATTTTTGTGTCTCTATCGAATACAAAAAAAAACACACAAAATATTCATTGGTTGCCTTCAATAGACTCGAACCTTTACGACCCAATTTGTGCAAACTAATTCAAATAGTGCCCTTTCGACCCGGTCATCAAATCTTAAAAGCACATAGTCATCTAACTATCTAGCTATTCCTCTACAACATTATCATATCATATACATTTTATACTTAAGTAATATATCTAATCATGAACTTCTTTTACTCAATGGAAAAAGTTGTCTTAAACATAGTTTAAAATCTGAATGACGTTGAAAAGTTATTTAATTATCATCTCTGTATCCAAACCAAATCAAGCTTAAACATTTAGTCAATCCTTTCGCAGCAAATGTTGAATGGAACCTCTTGATTGGTTGATGACGTGGCTGAATATATTGCGACCGTCGACTTTGCGACCAACTCATTTTCCAATCCAGCGCCATTTATTAGGACCCAACCAACTGAAATAACGGTATTTCATTGCTTGTAATTTCAATTTATAAACTTTGTGCATTTGTAGAGATTCTGCAGGTTTGGCAATCCTTTAAAATTTTGTCGAAATGGAACTTGGATACGGCTTCGTTGGCCTAATTTTGTAATGTAGATATGCTTGATACTTCAATTTAGGAGTAGGTTAGCTAATAGATCAATGTTAAAGAAAAACTGACTGTTTCGTGGTGTGATAGAGAAATTCACGATGATTGTAAATACTATTAAAGATTTGTATATATATAGTGAAGAGTTTGTTTTTTGTTTGAATGCGGTTATCTCTAAAACTATATCAACCGGTTTTATATTAATTATTATTATCCAGTCCTGGATAGCCTACAAGCCTAGAATATTCAAGAACACATTTAAGGAGAAATGCAAATTAAATTTGATTAGTTGATAATATTGAATAGGTATTCTACTAAACGCCTATCTCTCCAGCCCACAATCTATAATACAATCTGTAGTAACGTATTCCACGTTCAGTGACATTTTTTCCATCCCTTCGTAGCAAATGAAATCAAATTAAATGATGGAATGAAATCACAAAGGAATTGTCTTTGGCTGGGAAAAATCCTCTACAAAAGGAATTGTCTATAGAAAATCTTAAAATATTAATAAACTTAACTTATAAAAATAAGAAATTAGTATAATTTTAACTCATTTATACGTAAAATACGTTATTATATATCAAACATTTGTCTAATCTACATGGTACAGTAGTAATACAAGGGGTTAGACACAACAATTGAAGTGGCGCGGGCGCAGATAACGTTGAATAACGTCGATCGACCTCGATGGCCACCATTGCGTCACCTCATCGTCTGTTACATCTAGTTTCGATAACATCTCAAGATGGGGCTATTAACTCGATACTAGGAATGAACACTGTTTGAAAAGGACAATTTTATATAAGGGAGAGAGTAGAAGGTCTTTAAGATAAAATGCGATAACTTTTTACAGATGGAAAGTTATTTCACTTATATAGACTAATATTCCAAAGCTGAGCACTAATCTCAAAAACTACCAATCCGTATAATTACTACTTGCATAATTAGAATTACTTTTGGATTTGAAGAACCACATTAAATGGGAAGTTGAAGAACTGTTTTTCATCCCGAAATTCCGATGCGAACGCGCCCATCACAGGGAAACCGCGGGGTTCTGTTATAAGTAAAACGTTATAAAAACTATTGAAACAAAACTTTTTTCCGAAACTTCGTGTACCAATAATGCTTCCTACATGTCTTACCAATACATAACAGTCCTATTAATTATTTATAACTAATTAGTTTACATAACAATGAATAACTTTAACGAAACGAAAACGTAACCGTACATAACGAAAATAAATAAAAAACAATTTTACGTCACGCTGCAATGACCGCGGTAACACGCCGTGAGTTTCCTTACAGCTTAACGTGGTCTTAGACCTGTTAAACGGATAGAACATAGCGTTCTTAACATTAGTGAAGCCGGAGATGTAATTTGTATGATCGATGAGGTGTAATTTAAGTGTAGTAAGTAAGTAATGTTTTTAACTTATAATCTATAATAATCTTAAATTGTACTATAAACATTATTTTTAAAAACACCAGCAGTTCCTGTCCATTCTTCTCTGCTGCTGTTCTTCCGAATAGGAGGTACATTCAAAAGAACCTCTTTGGGACCAAAACTGGATAAAACACTTGACTTTCCTTTACAGCTTCCATATCGTTCATGTATAACTTTATTGAGTCCAAAGACGTGACGTATCGATCACCATTTGTCTCAGTCTACATACTTGTTCAATTGCTGTTATACGACAAACTGCATGTAGAAGTCATCCATGCATCCGCGGTTTCTAAAGAGATTAATTACACTAATTCACTTGGAGCCATGCATGGGCCGCTTTGATGCAAGTCTCGGCTTACGGATACACGTTGAGAGAAACACTGATTAGATTTCAACGGAAACTAGTTTAATTAGATGCTTACATTTAATGCAGGATTAGTGTTTTATTTGAGGATCAATATCATATCACCATTAGGAATAGGGTTTGAGTATTTGGTGCTAGAGGATAAAATGTGCTCTTCCTTTAAATTAAATTAGATGAAGTTGGTATTAAAAGACAACTTCTTAATGCTATAAAAATTTATAATATTTGTTGTTAAATGCAATTTGTGGATGTAAAATTCCTATAATGAAAGCAAGATGTGTTTTGTTTTACTTAATTGTAATTTTATTCATGTCCATTAAAATAATGTGGCCACCAGTGTTGGCCACAGACAATATAAATTGTGTTAATTAAATGTACCGTAACTTTGACTACCGTAAATTTTTATGATGAAATTCGTCATAGACAGACAAAATTCGTCTCAGCAGGTAATATTCGGGGCTCAGCACAATGCTTGGGTAATTTTGATGCAATTATTAGTATGGTGATGTAGAGTAGTATTATTTAGTTAATTTAATTTGAACTTTGGTATGCGTTTATATATAAAAGACCCAACTATTTTTATAAAAGACCAATTTTGTTTCAATTACTTGTCGATTGTTTGATCAGTATAGTTGCCAACAGAATCATATAATTTGTCTGTCCTATAGATGTCAAAAATCCAGTAAATTAATAAAATATTGGCAATTTTTTGGCGCTTAATCTAGATTTACTTAATAAGTGCTTTGACCTATAAGGAATATGTTTGCTGAGCACTTGAGGTACACTCAGAATTATAGGCAGTTGGCCGAATCTGAAATGTAGGATATCGTCGAAAACGCAGTTTTGGTAATCTACTACGCTTAAATTGATTGTCGAGATGATACAAGTCTTTGCTGTCTGACAATTTTAATTAGAAGAGTGCCTTAACTACCAAAACGAAATAAAATTATTCGGAAAACGCAAATAAGTACCTACATTAAACTTAACAATAGAACTTATTCCATATCTTTAAAATCGTGAACATTGTTCGTCACTTTTATCACTTGGCAGAAAAAGGTTATTGAAGCAAAAGATTTTATCAAAGAACCTTCAATAGGTTGTCAATAGCTCAGTCCCGGAGGACGCATCTTGTAGCTACTCTAACATTTCACGAGCTCACGACACAGTTCATAAAATTCATTGCTTTACCATAAAACGGAAAGCAGTAAAACTGTAAGCACACTGTTTACAGTTATGCAACTTGCCCTTGCATTAGGTATCGGTTACCGGATCCTAACTTTTCCGACAACATTGCGAAACTAGAACTGGTTTTAGTTAGTAATCTTTTCATATTTATGATGTTTCACGTTCTTTTGCTTGACGAATTTCCCGTTTAATGCAGCGTAAATTAAATTATCACCGCTTATTAGTACAGTTCAATGAAGTAACTAAATAATAGCGCAATAGGTTACTAATGCGCAATTATTTTACAAATTGTTGAAATACTAAAATATGTTTCCAAAGAAATAAAAAGTTAGGTAATTTCGTGTAGGTTAAACAAGACTATCTAAACCGATATGGATACAATCAAAACAACCGGGAACGAAAATTCTTCATTGTATAACCTATATTGTACCACTGCTGAGCAAATGTCTCCCCCAAGCATCGCCACCCCAACCCCAACCGGGACCGACAATATGAACGAATATAATTGTTAGTTTAATCCGGATACCACCGGCTAATTCAATAATTCAACTGATTTGTTGAATTAACTGGTAAAAGTCACCTTTCTCCGCTGATGTAAAACTCTGTAAAGAGAATATTTGGCTTCGAAAGCCGCAGTTACGACCACGGCTGCCGCCGTAATACTCCACCCTGTTCCAAGTTACAAGATGCGGCGTATTTAAAATATTATTTAAAAAGAAATTAAAACTATAGTAAAGTGTTTTTTTTGTAGGATAATCTGGCGTTGAATTAAGTATGTCGTTCATTAAACCATGTGCTCGTTCACATCAATTCTGAACACAGAAAATAGTATCGTAAAATAGTATCGATAGTATCGTAATGGATCACCTCCTCGACGTCGTCGACATCTTGCCCACCCTGATAAGATTTGTGAGACTTTCCTCAGTTTGGTTAGGGCATTGCAGGCTGAATCACCTGATTGCTCGAAAAGTAAGATGATTCCGTGCTTCGGAGGGCACGTTAAGCCGTCGGTCCCGGTTACTTCCTACGGATAGTAGTCGTTACTTGAGCCATGTCAGAGGCTTTTGGCGGCTCAATAACTCTGACACCAGGATTGGTCAGGTTGGCCATCCACTCGATGGAGAAGATAAGATTTTTAACATACTATCACAATTTGTGTCACTCTAATATCGCCATTCAGATCTCTAATCTCACAACTTGTACCACAATCAAGTCATGCTTCATTTGTCACATTATCGGCAGGCAATTTGCATGGGTTGGAGCCACTGATACAAGCCGGGAATATCCGAGTAACTCGACACGCCTCCAAACAAATTACATACAGAGACACATGTGCGAACACTTTGATCTATTACTCCGATAATCGTATTTGAAATCTGAATGGGTTGATTAAATTAATGTGGGAAAATCAATTAGCATGTTAATAATGGTTAATTGCATTATTTATGTAAATTATGTTTATGATATGTTTAGAAGAGATACTGATAACTTCAGTGAGATGAGAGGCCTTTGCCCAACTGTGGGACATTACAGGCTATTACTTTACTTTACTTTACCTTTAGAAGAGATAATACTAAAGGACCTATAGTATTTACATTGTACTCGTCTAGGCTTTCTACTATAGTAGCATATTCTTCGCTTATTCTATTTCATTAATTTCAGTTCAGGAGAGACGGTATAGAAAGAAACAGAATGCAAAACGATTGTCTTCTTCTGACTGCGTTGTTAAAATGTAGGTATGTTGGTTCTTTGGAGTAACTTACACTAAAATAGGTAGTAGGTAATTTTTTTTATTTTGAGTTGATTGGGTAATAATAGGGTAGGTCTCAATTGTATTACAAAAAAATAATGTACTGATTTATTTAAACTTTATTATTCAGTCACGAAACATATTACCTATAAAATAATAAATCCAACCGCTAGACAACTTAATTACATAAAACTGTATTACACCAATTATGTATTCTGAAACCTGTAAAAACTTCGCGCGTGGCTAATTATGTAGATCCATAACACCTACGTTTATTGATCAAAGTATTTTGAGTGATCGAATCGATCGATATGAGATAATTGACGATGCAATCGATGAGATTAGACAATTATGATTTAATTACTTACTTCATCGGTCACTATGATTTCATTAAGAAAATACTTGTATTTGTTGTTTAATAATATTTATTTCTTTTGTCTTTTTTTGGATCGTCGGTGAGACGAGAGGCCCTTGCCCAGCTGTGGGACAATACTGGCAATACTTTTTACTTTTTTGTCGAGAAAATAGGAAATCAATACGAATACGACAATATACACTCTATTTTTCTAATCAAACTGTTCAGCTTTATTATATTAGTATAGATTTCTAGTTCTAAATTACAAACACTTGCACACACTAGTGTATTACAAACACACTAGTGTATTACGATACATTTATTTATTTATTTTATTTATAAAATAATCACACTTTCATCATAAACGTTTTAAGGTTGAAGCAACCGTAATCGGTTTTACGGCAGATAGTGAAATTCAATCAGAGTTCAGTAGCCGACGTTACCTAATAACTTATCGAATAACAATCGATAGGTAGCTAGATAAAGATAGATTGACTAGCTAGATAACAAAATAATCTGACTCCTTAACGTAAGTAGAGTTATCTTACTTTTTAATATCTTTTAACTTTCACAAATAATATGCAGTTGGCATAGAGCGGGTTTACGAGATGCGATGTCATTACGCTACGCTCGCTTCTAAACTAGCTTGATGTAAAACACCATTTAATGAAATAATCGTTGTTCAACATTGGACATACATTTTACATATATGTAATGTCGAAAAGCCTTTGCTCAGCAGTGGCACACATAGGTATAGGCTATAATGTACCAGTGCTGGGCAAAGTTGTCTCATACTACTACTACAATTACTACAGTAGCACTCGTGGCGTAATTTGACTAAGTGATCCCGATTGTTAAGCAACATGCAGCTATCCCTACTCGGTTGGGTGACCGATAGCGGCATTTCTATCTGAGCGCTACCGTGCTTAGGAGGGTACGTTAAATTTTCGATCCCGTATGATTCAATCGTTAGACCATGTCGGAGGCCTTGAGGCGGTCAAACCGACATGAGGGCTGGCCAATGACCGACGCGAACTTGCTTACTTACAATACAACTTAGGAGAAAAAGATTAAACAAAGAATTATTGTCGTGCCACCGCTACTGCAATACATCTGCTTTATCAATAAAAATATTTGTGTCTTAGTCATTATTTGTTTACTAAATCAAACATATAATACATGTGGTCTTTATTTGTTGAAACAGGATGTGTAGGTATTTCTGTCTGTATGTAAAGGGGAAGTATCCGAACACGTAGGGTAAAGAATGTCTGTAAAGGAACGTGTTAGGTAGATTTCCTTCCTACTCTAAGTTACCTAACTTAGGGTACTGTGCAAGCTTGTTAACTCGGAAACATCACTTTAAGTACAGTTGGTTAGAGAGAAAAAGGAGATATCTTTTTTATTTTAGGAGTTTTGAAACTTTCTAAATATTCAATAGGTTTAAGAATTGTTTCTGAATTAATGAATGAATGGTAAATAATATAAAACAAAACTAATTTTTTTTACATAAAAAGCTGAGCTTAAGATCTACGGTATTAAAAAAGGATATCTTATGAGCTCTACAATTACCTAATAACCTTTTTCAAGTAACCGTAGCGTTCATTGACTAGTTTATATATAAAGTGCTTAATTCTGTCCCTTACCTACGTTTCGAAATAAAATGCTAAGTTCATGTTATACCTGCCTAAGGTCCTTAATAAAATGCCTATTTAGTTACACATTCCAAGATCTGGCATGTAACGGAGCTAGCAACCAGTCGAGATTCAGAAATAGAACTTGGTTTTCTAATTCCGTGGTTAATGCATAAACTAATGTTTATAATGATCGAATTAGCAAATGAACATGACTCCTGTGTTAAACTGCATATAACAGCTTGTACAGACAGGAGACTAGTCTGCTGGTCATTTTGTGTCTGTCACAATAGAGGACATTTTTGTTTCTGTCAAAATATAAAGTGCATTGACTAACAGTATCGAAGGATGAAATCCGTAATTGAACCGTTAAAAAAAACTATAATTGAGATATTTTCAGGGACTTTTTTCATAAACGGACTGGTGCTCCTCGTCTGCACAGGGTTTTGTGGTATAAGTTGATTTCATGAAATTAATGTACTTATGTAAATTTTAATACTCATGAAATTCAGTACCACCGCAAATGATTACATATCTAAAATATCTTCATATGGTTTGCACTTTGCAGTAGGTATTTATAGACCCTCCTGTGTATACCTTAGCTCTCAAAGAGGTCGCGACAAACCACTTTTCTGCATAATGTACACTTGCTTTGCTTGCAGGAAAGAAAAACGGTTAACCTTCCTTATTTGGAAAAGTTATCATTAGAAGAAAATGTTAATGTAGGGTCTCGGTTTCCTAAGCGTTAACTGAGCATACTTTATGATTAAAATAATTAATGTATCTGTCTCATTAACGCTAGAAACCTATAATTATAGTTAATAATACTTACAATTGTTCCAACCAATCATAAATTACTTTCAAATTCCTTAACAAACTTAAAACAATTACGGAAATGTTGATTTACTTGATCCACCCAAACATTGAACAAGAGTTATAAATCAATGGTTTTCATTTCACGTTTCACACGCGTTAAAATTGTTAAAGAGCAATAAATTGGCGTTCCATTTTTAAATCGTTGTATTTTTTTTCTTTGGTATCCAGTTTTCGTGCAAAGAAAAACATAGAAGCTTGACTGGCGATACTGCATTCCTAGCAAGGTAAGGCGGGTATGCCTCGGCAGTGAATCTCGAGTCAGTTCGAAAGTAGACACACAACCGTACGGACGTTTCGCTCGACGCACTCACGCACCGAATTCGATAATTTAAATTCAATTCCTTGTGTTCTTGTGCTGTGTTGGATGGTTCTTGGATTTGATTGAACTTTTTGGATATTTACTGAACAATTTTGGATTTTTTGGTTTTGTAAGTATTCCTTTTGATTTTTGTGTATGGTAGAGCTGATTTGTTATGCTTATTTTCAGCTTAAATTTAAGAAAGGTATTTTATTTATAAACATGTTTCATACTTTTGTTTTGGTGCATGATATAGATATATTACTTACTAATATACAGCGAAGAGCCTCCCAGTGCCTTTTACAAAAGAAGGCGTCTTCCAAAAATTGTTCCAAAGTAAATAGTTTCTCAAAGTTTTTTTGCATATTTTTAATAATAATGTAAAATCGCTATTCAATAGAAACTCGACTTGCCACAAATCTACCAGTTTTATAATATGTAGTAGTACGGGTTTGTGATGCAAATTTTCTCATAACACACCTTATTGATGCATAATTATTTGATTACGTTATCTTAGATTTTAATGAATAGTTTATAACACAGATATAATGTACCTTACCGTTTTCGAGAGTATTACATTACTATCGAAACGTGTTTGAGCAGAAAAAACAACTGCACACTAGTTAGGTAAGTAATTATTTTGATTTCGTACTAAGTAAGTTCGTAAAGGCCAACCCTGCCGTTGGAGTAAGTATAGGACTACAATCCTATTAAGTCGGATACGTACATACGAGTCGAAACTCCAGTATTTTGGAGTCGATTTAAAAGTACCTTCTTAGTGAAAAGATAACCTAATCGTTAAAGTATTTAAAATAATTTAACAGTCTTTTAATTACACGATTGCGCCTTCAGTTTGCCGACATGGTTTTTTTGTAGAACCAGGTTAAACAGGATTAGTAACTACTGGTGTACAAGAACCTCGAATTGAAGTACATGAAAATCGTTGAACTTGTTTCTTAGGCGAAGACTTTTTCCGCATAATTCCTCTACTATGGCCCGTTGCTGGGTAAAGGAACATCAAAATAAGGCATCGTAATTCTCTAATTATGAATTACTAGCCGCGCCCCGCGGTGTTACCCGCGTTGTACACGTTCCCGCGGGAATTTCGGGATAAAATGTATCCCATGTGTTATTCTGATGTATAACCTATATTACTGTAAAGTTTCATCCAAATCCGTTCAGTAGTTTTTGCGTGAAAGAGCAACAAACATCCATACATCCATACATACAAACTTTCGCATTTATAATATTAGTAGGATTTTACTCTTAAAATAATATCAATAAATATTGCCTAAAAATGGTTTGTCGGCCGGTAGATCCCGATTGTTTCTATCGGTATACCATGTCAGAATTCTTTAAGTATTCGAAAACTCGAACACCATGACTAGTCTCTAACATACTTCAACTTATTCTATACCTTCTAACCCATAAACAAATCATAGACTATACGCGCCCGTTGATGTCTTTTATTAATAAAAATAATATTGAAAAAAAAACAAAAATAAAAACACAAAATATGTTACACTTTCTTCTGCTATTAAAGGAAAGTTTCATATTTTTTATATCTTACTAGCTGCGCCCCGCGGTTTCACCCGCGTTGTACCCGTTCCCGCGGGAATTTCGGGATGAAAAATAGACGTTGGCCGATTCTCAGACCTACTCAATATGCTCACAAAATTTCATGAGAATCGGTCGAGCCGTTTCGGAGGAGTACGCGAACGAACACTGTGACACGAGAATTTTATATATAAGATTATTATTAGCATTATTTTACTACAATATTTATGACTAACTAATACACTTTTAGAATCAAACACTTTTTGCATTTCCCTTATTAACAGTAACTTGCATGACAATGGTATATATCATTCTTGCTCTATTATAACTTCCATTTTTTTTCAAGCTCTATTGCATGATAATTAATTAGTATATCAACCGGTATTTTATCGTTGTAATTAGCAGCTCTTTCTAATTATGAATTAGTCAATTAGTCAGTTAGTGGAATGTGGATCTATATGTATTGTGACTGTAGGAAGATAAATTAGCATGTTAGATAGTAGAAAGGAAGCGTAAGTTTTACAAAGTCTGGCCCTAGACTAATGGCATTTGCTTCGCATTCTATTAGACATTTAAATAGAAGTGAAGTGATTGTCACGTCACTTGTCACGGTAGTGTATCTACACTACTGTCACTATCAAAATGTATGGGAATATTATTTAGTTAAGACACATCCACACACATTTAAACAATAAACTAGACATCAAATAGAATGCGAAGCGATTGTCAATTGTCTTTAAAAAATAAAATAATTCGAAATTTTTAAACTATACTCGTAATATAAATTCTAATAACTAACATCACGTGGTTGCAAAATGTAATAAATGTATTCCAGGAGTTCCCAGAAATACGTTTATGTCTAAACAGAGATCTTCACAGAGCAAACGTGTAGTTAACATTCCGAACTATCGTTTTATTGTTACTAATTATCGTAAAACATTCAGCGTTGTTAAGATTTAGACCAAGGTTCATTAGTCTAACACTAAAAGAATGTTATTTTACAAATAAATATCTAGTAACGAATTCTGAAACGAAATAATGGAGGCTTGTACATGTACTATTTTGTACATTTAGTGCTTCGGAGGGAACATAAAGCAGTCGGTCCCGGTTGTTTCAACCACCTCGATTCATGGATTTAGTCCGCCTGCCTGCAGGAGACTTTTTATCGGTTTTATTGTAACACTTGTTTTGTATTAAATAATTAACAGCTAAAGACGATGAAATTAGAAACGTAATCATTTTCAGATACTTATATGTTATAAAAAAATTGATATGTGAATATCAATAAAATAAAATACATCAAGAATTTACCAAAAAAGGAGACATAACTTTATTCAAAAGATGAAACACTGTATCAAATAAAACCCTCGCTTTACAACCAATGGTTTTCCAAACAGTTTAACCGACCCCGTTCGTTTCGTATATTTATGTAAACATGCGGTGGTATTCTGAATTCCCTGTCGAGTTCGAGTCGGATTTGCATCGCAATCAAATCTGTTTGCCGAGTCGATTTCACGCGACTGCGGATGCCAATCGGCCTACATGCGGTTTCATGAACACAGGTGTAATTAATAATGTAATATAACATGGGTTTGTATCTGTGCATCGAATCGGAATGGCGGAATTGGATTGGAAGTAATATTATAGAGTAGAGAGAGATGAGACTAGAAAGTATTTTGTCCAGTTCTCTTTTGATCTTTCTTTCTCTTGACCTAAATGGTCAGGAATAGGACGTTGAAATTGTTTCAAGTTAAAAAAGTATTTGGTTTATTTACCTATATAAGGTGTTTACTCCTTACTGTAATGATATCTTCGGAGAGATGAGAGGACTTTGCTCAGCAGTAGGACATTACAGGCTAATATTTTTTTATGCAACTAAAAATGTGAACAAGCGTTTTTATTAAACACATTTCCATATGTTACGTTTTGAACTGTTCTAAGCTCTATTAACGACGGCATTCGAGGTCTTTCCGAAATAAATTGAGTACTCTCTAATACAAGGTTAATATTTCAATGATTTTATTACAATTATTTTAATTAAACTATTTGAATGTTATACTTTTATTTCTTCATTCTTTAAATAAACTAGTGGAATAATTTAAATTACTATAAATTAATGTTTAAGGTAATTAAAATATTGTTATAAAACCACTATATATTGTATGTACCGTCGTCCTATAAAAAAAATTGGTTGAGCATAGTTAGAACCTTGTCATATACAAACCAAATAACTAATAATATGTTACTGTCAATTTGAACAATCTGACAAAGTAGTAACTAGACTAAGTTCTCAACAATTTCATTTGTTGACTGTGTTACGTTACGCTGTTTATATACATGTTTATTATAATAACAATATACAGTGTCCGAGTAGTATAAATTCATTGTACATATGTTTTCTTTATAGTACACGTGTCTTGGAATTTGATAAACAACTAGATCACAACACGAACATACTTTCAATCAATTCATTAGCATGTTTAAAACATGCACACTGTATTCATTCCGCGACAAATACCGAAATGCAACACTTTTAAGTTAATTGAAATAGTGTTCAAACGTTTCCTTGGATATAATTACGTTGTCATTACTTAGATGCACGAAAGGAGCCTCCACGTGTGACGTACTAAAAAATCCTGTACGCCCGGCGCGCCCTGGGGAGTCTGCGAGGACAGTGTAGTCGGTAACGCAGATTCGCTGATCCTTTCACCACAATATGGTTAATAACAAACGGCTCTTTTCAGAGCCAAATCAACAAAAAAGGCACTTCTCAGCGCCAAATAATAAAAAACTGTTAAAACCAGCCTTCACAGGCATCTCAATAAACATCGAAGGATTTTCCAAAACAAAAGCTGACCTCCTATCCAACTTATGTCAACAAACCCGGTGCCATGTCCTATGCGTTCAAGAAACGCATAGAGACCTGGCGGCTACAAGACCTCAAATACCCGGCATGTCCCTTATTGCAGAAATTCCTGATCCCAAACACGGCAGCGCAATATTTGCCAGACCTGACTTATTCATAGAATCAGCATCTACCATCTTGTCCCCAAATCATACGGAAATCCTCTCAATAGATATCGGTTCTTGTTCTATCACCTCAGTATATAGCCCCCCCGGGGAAACCTTTGACTTTAAATGTACACCCGAATTCACAAAACACAACGCCAAAATAGTGTTAGGAGATTTCAATAGTCACAGCACCACATGGGGATATACTGGCACAGATGACAGTGGGGAGTCGGTTGAGGCTTGGGCTGAAGCAAATGACTTGGAACTAATCCACAACCCTAAACTCCCGGCTTCCTTCAATAGCGGACGGTGGAAACGCGGCTACAACCCGGACCTCATCTTTGCTAGTCCAGACATAGCCTCTAACACTGTTAAGTCTACCTGCAAACCCATACCAAGATCTCAGCATAGACCGATAATGTGTACGGTACAGGCCGTCATCAAGCCAAATGTAGTGCCGTTACAGCGACGGTTTAACTTTAAAAAGGCTGATTGGGACCAATATGCTGCAAAAGTGGACGAACAACTGCAAGATCTACCCTCAATCCCTGAAAACTACGACAAATTTGTCGAAGTGATAAGGGTGGTATCACGGCAATGTATTCCACGTGGATGCAGCACAGCATATATCCCTGGCCTTGACCATAACTCCGCTAAACTACTAGATCAGTATGCATCTTCTTTCTCCAAAGACCCCTTTTCTACCACTACAAGTTCACTCGGGGAAGAAGTCATCACCCACATAGCAAAAAACCGTCAAGATAACTGGATTCAACTCGTAGAGTCTGTGGATATGGCGCACAATAGTAAAAAAGCTTGGGGAACTCTCCGCAAATTGACAAGTGACCCACCAGCAGCCTTGCAGCCAGGTCCAGTGACTGCCAACCAGGTAGCCCACCAACTTCTCTTAAATGGCAAATCAACACATAAAATCTCTCTACCCAAACCCCCCAGTAATCCAGCTATTGACAGTTGCCAACCAATTAGTAAACGTTTTACGCTAGCCGACATCAAAACCTGCATAAAACAGCTTAAAAATGGGAAAGCCGCTGGTATCGACGACATGTCCGTGGAACAGCTGAAACATCTTGGCAAAAAAGCTACAGCCTGGTTACTAGCTATGTTCAATACTTGCATTACCTCTTCGAAAATACCAAAAATGTGGCGAAAGTCAAAAATCACTGCACTACTCAAACCAGGGAAGTCACCTGACGACCCAAAACACTTCCGTCCGATTGCTTTACTCTGTCATACATATAAATTATTTGAACGCATGCTCTTAAACCGCCTTACCTCATTGATTGACCCTCAGTTAATACCAGAACAAGCAGGTTTTCGCCCCGGCAAATCCTGTTCCGCGCAAGTACTCAACCTAACACAACACATTGAGGATGGTTATGAGAGAGGTCTGGTAACTGGGGTGGCTTTTATTGACCTTAGTGCAGCTTACGATACTGTCAACATAAACTTACTCTTAAAAAAAGTATTCATCCTAACCAAAGACCAACTCTTTGTCAAAGTCCTTGGCGAAATGCTACGTAACCGGCGTTTCCAAGTCCTCTTACATAAACATAAGAGTAGATGGCGAAATCAAAAGAATGGCCTACCACAGGGCAGTGTCCTTGCACCTATTTTGTTTAACATATATACAAACGACCAGCCACACCACCCTCTGACCCACCGTTTCATTTATGCTGATGATTTGGCACTCACCTCACAGGCAAAAACCTTCGTGGAAGTAGAAGCAAATCTATCGGACTCACTACAAAACCTAACACAATATTACAAAATAAACTCGCTAAAGCCAAACCCATCAAAAACAGAGTCCTGTGCTTTCCACTTACGCAACCAAGAGGCTAACCGGGTACTGAAGATCATGTGGGATGGCGTAGAAATTAAGCATAACCCAACACCAAAATATCTCGGCGTCACTTTGGACCGTTCACTGACATATAGGGAAAACTGCCTGAAACTGAAGTCCAAAGTCAGTTCCAGGAATAATATTCTGCGCCGTCTTACATCTACCCGCTGGGGAGCATCGCCGAAGGTCCTCCGTACCAGCAGCTTAGCGTTATGCTATTCGGCAGGGGAATATGCATGCCCAGTTTGGGCTCGGTCTGCACATGCAAAGGAGGTAGACGTACACAAAGCACATCTATTCTCTAGCCGGTATAGCTCCACCTAGTGTCCGACGGGAAATCGCTTGCTCTGTGGAGAAACACAAACAGATGCGGGACAGCAGGCATCCCCTATACAATCTGTCTCCACCGCCGTCGCGCCTGGGCAGCCGTCACAGCTTCCTTAGACAGCCTAGCCTAAGTGAGAGGCTTGCTCCAAAAGCTAGGTTGGAGCTCTGGAAAAAGAAGTTCCCTCCTGCATCTCATCTCTCTCCGCTCTCTGAGAAGCTCCCTCCGGGTGGTGATCTCCCCTGGACGGTTTGGAAGTCTTTAAATAGACTCCGAACTGGTGTTGGGAGATGCCACGAAAACCGTGTCAAGTGGGGTTTCTCAGAGAACGGAAATTGTGAATGTGGCGCCATCCAGAATATGAAACACATACTACAATGCCCTAACTGCCCCATGTCCTGCACTGTGGAGGATTTATGGAAAGCCAATAACAATGCGATAGAGGTGGCCAAATTCTGGTCCGGACACATATAAATAAAATAAATAACCATATTGACTCGACAAGAAGAAGAAGATTACTTAGATGCCGGTATGTTGCAGTTTTCCAATTAAGTTATGCGGAACGTGTAAGCGTGAAACGCAACAGTATATCATGAAAGATTATATCTTAAGCAGCGCTTGTGGAAATGAATTTGAATTTATAGGATGCACGAATATTGGAATGTCTTTAACAAGGCCAGATGGCAGATTAATATGTCCAGTTGTCCAAACAGACGAATAGAAACACAATAGAAAGCCTCTCGCGTGTTTACTAACGAATTGTTTAACGATTTGATATTTGGCTTGACACTCGAATTATTTTAACAGTATCTATGTACTCTTTTCGGCGTAATACATATCGCGTGAAACATGATTGGCGAGAAGTTTGAAGCTGAAACAAATGATTGATTGGATAGATACTGTATATGTAATTGTATTAGGTAAACTTCCTTTAACATTTGTCAAGTAAGGTGTGTTATGTAGCTGTAAGCGATACCGTAATGTTAGCGTTAATTAAATCCCAGGTGAGATGATGTCATCACTTTGTGAGGACTACATGCGCATAGTAATTGACTTTACATGTTTCCAATGGAGGTTTTGAAGGTCTTTTATAGAGTGAGGTGTGCATTCAAAATCGAAACTTGAGTTGTTTGATTTAAGGATTGTTTTAGAAGTTAAAGTTTATCTTAAATTGTAGGGTTCTAAAGACATTGGCGTTCCATAAATGCACATACTTTGGCATGTTAAACTAAGTATGTTTTGATGTTAGGTGTTCGTTTATTTCTTTGGTTAGCGCTTTATGAGGATTTATAAAGGAAAATATGTTAATAAAATTAACGTGCTCTTCGTCCATGTCCCACAAAACGATCAGTATTATAAGTAGTATTTGACATTGATAAGCCATAATTGAAAAAGGATTGGAGTATCACTCGGTATGTCAATGAAAATATCTTCAACTTAATACAATTTCCTTGAAGTCTATGATTACGACTAGCAGCGCCACGCGGTTTTACCTCGTACTCCCGAGGGAGTTTCAGAATGAAAAGTCACGAACCTTCTTTCTATTTCTATACTCCATAGAGTTCCAAAGATAAGCGTTTTCTAACAAAAATAACGAATCATAGATCAGTGCAGTAATAATGAGACCAGAAGTAATAAAGTATCCGTAATACCTATGTTCTGTCCAAATTAAACCAGACATCAATAAATATTCCTGCCACGTTCAAAGGGCCGTCTCCCCAAATTGACTATTCCTATAGACACAAACCAGTCACTATTTGCATTCTATTTTTACTCGTATCAATCTTAATATTTACACTTTTACTTCTTCGATTCAAATTAAGCGTACAAATCATAAAATCGTTTGTCATGCTTGTTGTGAACACCATTCAATATTTATATCGCCTTTATATTGGGAGAGAGTGGGCAATAACAAATATTTATAGCTGTTGACTTCTCTTGTACGTCGTATATGAATTTCTTTGAATGTTTAATAGATTTACCGTATGCTTATTTATGTATATATGAAAGAGTCATCTTAGTTACACGATTTATAACGCGAGAAAAGCTTGACCGATTTGTATGATTTTTATGTGTCTTTTATATATCGGAATAGGGAAGTAAGTCATGCAATTAACTTTGTATTAATCAATCTTAAACATGCTCAATCATTCTATCAGGCGGAACGAAGTTAGGTAGCTCTATTTAATACATCTTTAAGTGCGATTTTGATCCCATATTTATACTCATATAGAAAAGATTTCTAAAATTATTTTGAATGGTACGAAAGCCACATACAAAAAGAAGGTTACTTTCATCCCAAAATTCCTACGGGAACGTTTACAGTGTGGATAAAACCACAGCCTTTGTTAATCTACTATTTTAACACTGTTTTTTGTTCTTCTTTATTTTTATACTTGAGTACATTGTAAGAATATTTGCCACGATGACTATACACTAAAGTATATATTTATAAATAATTGTCTGACAGATTAAATTCTCATCAGCATATCATAATACAGATGATTAAGAATGACTAATGCAAAACAATAACGGGCCAAAATAGTAGATGAGATCCGAATATTTAATAACAATGCTCCGCAAATCTTATGTTACTTATACATAATACGAAGCTAATACAATTATAGGGGTGACACAGTGCAAGCGGGCGGCGGGGACGACTAGCGATTTTTATATATAACTCAAGCCCTAATACTCTTCACTGTACTGATATCTGCAGTGAGATGAGATGCTTTTAAGAAATAGCACTATACAATTTTAATACTTTACTCTAATTCACTATAATACAAGCATCAAATTAAACATAAGCTATTATAAATGTCGCCACCTTCTCTCGCTTGTACCGTGACACCCCCTTATAAACACTACCTTTGTAAATATAAATGAAATTATATCTCAGACTTCAGTAATAATGATAGATATCATTAAAATACAATTATAATCAAATACATAACTATTTGTACCGGAATGACTGCATTTTCCACTACTATAGTTGAATTTGTTATTGAAGACATTGTTATGATTGCACCCAAATATTGACAGCAATAGAATGACAGCACAGTTTACCGTAATAGTTTTCTTATACTCAAAACGAACGCTTTCACATTATTTTTGTTTGTCTTTACACACTTGCTCTATCTACTAAGCTATAGTTTCAAACAGTTCGGTTTTGTGTCGATCGTGCGTAGCTTACGACTTAAAACAACGCCTCTGACCCCAATAGGGCATTTAACGTTACAAATGTACTCGTTGTCGTTGTACTCTGGAGTGTAAGTTATAAGCGATTGGGTTTTGTTCAATCTGTTGCTTCTTAAACATCTATTATAGTATCTTATATATCATTCTATAGAGGAAATTATTTGGTGATGTGTCTTGTGATATTTTTGTTGATTTGAAAATCGACCATATTGAATTACAACTCTTTTAAGGTGTGTTTTCGGTGGCCGGTAGCAGCGGGCAGCAACTACCGACCGCAAGCACCACTACAGGTTTCTTTGAAATTTCGACGTCGCCGGCACTAGCGCTTGCGGTCAGCAGTTGCTGCCGGCTGCTGTGGTCGCTACCGAAAACACACCTTAAAAGTGTTTAAATGTAATTCAATATGGCTGATTTTCAGATCAAAGACAATATCACAAATCACTAAATATTTTTTCCTCTACAAAAAGAACTTCAGAAACTTTATAATATTAGTATTAATATAGTCCCTACCCAGTGTTATCGGTACACGTGTTAGTTAACAATCGAGTTTAATATTATGTCATTGTAATAAGAATCACGTGTGAAATTGTTTTAATTACCTAAGAAATTATAAACCTAGAGTTAGGTGCAAAAATAAGCTATAGAAAAGCGAATATAAGGCGCAGTAATGTGTATTATTATGCTGTAATGTTCCCGTGTTGAGCAAGGGACTCTCAAATTACTCTAGATATCAGTACAACAAGGAGGAATAAGTATACTTACTTATGTCTCTCGATCCAGTGTCATACTTTTCATACAGGGAATACAACGTCACGTGACCCGCACGCACCGCACTATGCGTGTTAACTCATCTCCATCCATCTACCAAAACTAGTCGAAGTAATAAATGTCACTCCCTAATATAACAAACCACTAACTTAATACAACTAACCTTGTCAAGTTACCAACTTGGCCCATGTGCCGTTAAGTCGTATCCAATGTATCCGTCGCAGTGTCGTGCCTCGCTTGTCAATAAGTACGAGCTACGGACTACTCTGTCTCGGTATTACTAGTTTAGCACCTACTTAGAAGTGGTCAATACACCGGACGTCTCTAATACCATTAATTGTTATTCGAGCCATTGTTCGTTGTGGCGTTTTCTGGTTTTAGCTTGGATTTGGGAGTTGATTTAAAAGTTAGAGTTTAGTTTATTTTGTAATTGTTCAATACATTTATTTCGAATTGCACATGTAAATGCAGGCATATATTATTTTTGTAGGTATAAAATTTACTTATTCTCAAAAGTAATCATTTTTTTTTTATCTTGGCGGCTGGTCTCTAGCTATCGCTGCTTGTGACACCCATATTTACCACAATGATAATTCTTACTTTACTGGACATTTTCAAACCAACTCATTATCTAACATAACAAAATACAAAAACCAGGTTACTCCAAATTGTAACCCATAGTTACAAGAACAAAAACAAAATTAAACTCATTTGACGTCATTAAATCGGCCGTAAACCGAATTATCTTGGGAACATCTTAAAGTATGACAATTCGAGTTAATTACATAAACAGTAGTCGGCTAAGGTCAGGGGTTCAAAATCAAGAGCAAATTGAATGAATGAATGAATGATGTGAATGAACTTATGTCGAGTAACTCACTCCGTGCGAACTTTGATGCCATATCAAGGTGCCTGCATTGTATTTTGCCGAAAAAGACAAAAATAATGCGTCGTTTTGCTACCTGATATGCAATGTTACTAGAGATGTAACAATTGAAAATTACCCCAAAATTTTAAATGTAAACGATAAAAGAGAGGGAAAACGAACTCAGTTTTCCTTAGAAATTATATAACTACCCAAAATGCCCCAACATCTATTAAAAAAGTTGAATAAGAAAGCGGAATAGTTTTGCGACAGGCTGGCGTCCAAGTACGTGATGTCATTATGGCGGTACGGGTAACAACGTGACGCGTACTACGGCAGGTTGTCCATTTGTCACAAGAGATTAACAGGTATTTAGGTTATGAGAACTCATTCATAGGTACAACTATTTAGATCGAACGTTTCATTTCTAACAGTTTAAATAACTCCGAAAGTTTCAATTAAATCGATTTCGCGTCTCAGCTTGAATAGAGCTGCCATTATTTCTTAGTTAAGCGATGAAGAGTCGTTCGGAGTTCGAATACCCATCGAATTACTCATAGACATAATAGCCCCATAAATATTTGAAAGGTAACTGTACTCCAAGTTAATTGAACAAAAAAGAATCGCCTTTTTTATCATCAAATTGGTTCGCAATTATTAGCCAATGATATCGCGTAACATATAAAAAGCGTTTGAATTCAGAACGAATAAGCGTTCGATTAAAAACTTATTATTTACTTAACTTTAAATCTAGATAGGTCTTCCAAGTTGTGTAACTTTTAGTTATTTGAAAGGAAAGTTGTAAGATCGCAATCTATCTTTTCCGGAAACGCGTAGTATTTAATCAGTTTATATAATAATGTACTTCATGTTCTTCATGCATTATTATGTTAACAGTCGCTTATGCAAATATGTTACCTACAAGTGTATTGAAAATTTACTATCGGACCAATCACAGAAGCAAAAGAATTTAATTAAAATAATGCATAATTGGAGGCCATTTAATGAAGGTCATATTATAGGCACTTATAGGTCACTGATTTAGAGATGTTTTTTAAGCTTTTAAGCTTATGTCTGAACGTCTTTCTGTCCATTCACTAAAGATCAGTAGATACACAATCTTACAAATTAATTATAATTTCAAATTACGAGTTTTTCAATCACATTCATAATTTAAAAACACATCATTCACATCATCTTTGCATCTGTCGGGGAATTCTTGGAAAATTTGACACCTGTGTGTCGGTTTTCGAGTAAAATGACTGTAAATATAGGTTGTTATGAACGGGCGGTCGGCGCCGATTCACGGGAGAATGTTTTCATAATTATGAAATACCAGTGAAATTCGACACTTGAACATTGCAATTTTCTTCAAAACAAGTTTGTATGAGATGTTGTTTGTACATATTTTCGTGTGCTCGTATTCAATAACAATAATTACACATATAAAGTTATTAAAAGATTATTATTATTATTACATATTGTACCTATGTCACAACGAGATGTAACGAAAACATAGGTATAATTTGAAAATATATTAATATCCTTCGAAACTATTTGATGATAGAAACATAAATATTTTTTTCACTTGATGGCTAGCTCATGGCATATTGCAATACATTTTGACAGTAGGTACCTAACCAAAAAAACACTTCTCTATAGGAAGGGACTGATCTAAATAACTATTAAACTTACATAACTATTATAACGCCCAGTGCACTCGCTTGCCAAGACAGAGGTCTCGGGTTCAATTCCCGGGTCGAGCGAAAACATGTTTCCTACGTTTCAAACATGGCTCGAGTTTAAAATCACCAACCCACCTTTGGTAAGCGTGGTGATTATGCCTAATCCTCCTCACTGTACTGATATCTTCAGGGAGATTAGAGGCCTTTGCCCAGCAGTGGGACATTAGAGACTAATACTGGTACTACTATATTCGCATGCATTATACTCATATCTATCTAAATGTCTATAATTTATTTTTAACGCGGAAATAATAAAAGGAAATGCACATTAATGACTAGCGTATATTAAACGTGCCTTCAATGACAATAATTAAATAGAGCAAAAATACAATTTGCGCTTTTGTAGTCAAGGTCGAGTAAATGATAATTGTGCAAATAAAATATATGTATGGACACATGTTGATAATGACCGATTAATTCACACGTTTCAATGGACAGGTTCTTTGGAGATATTTATTATATTATTATTTATATCTATACTAATATAATAAAGCTGAAGAGTTTGTTTGTTTGTTTGAACGCGCTAATCTTAGAAACTACTATTGCGATCTGAATATTGAATTATTTTTGTAATAGACAGCCATATTCAACGGGAAGGTGGTTAGAAAAGCATTTTCGTCAAATTCCCTTTGGATCGAGCACAAGGGGTAGGAAAAACCGCGGGGCGTCGCTGGTTTATACCTAAAACTTTAAATAACAAAAATGTGTTTCAGAAACAAGAAGTTATTCTAATAAAAGTAACTCAATCAACTTCATAACCACAGGAACAGTAAATAAAACGCCACGACTAAACTATTAGAATACGTTTGAATAAAATATCCAGTTTATTTATAGCTCTTCCCTTGTGGAAGCGAGTTGTTCAATGCATACATAATTCAATACCAGAAAGAAATATTCATAAATAAATGTCTTTCATATAGTGAGAAATTGTTTTTGGAATATCTTTTTGTGAAATGTAGGAATGGAAATATAAATCACTACATAGTATGTATAAAACAAAGTCGCTATTTTTGTCTGTTTGTCTGTATGCTTAAATCTTTAAAATTACGCAACGGATTTTGATGCGGTTTTTTGTAATAGGTAGAGTGATTCAAGAGGAAGGTTTTTATGTTAAAAAATTCCCGAAATTCCCACGGGAACGGGCACAACGCGGGTAAAACCGCGCGGCGCTGCTAGTGTAGAATAAAATGAACAAAGCTGGACACTGTACAGTGTACTATAATTACTACATGGTTAGTTAGACTCAAATTAAGCTCAAAGATTTTAATATGAACTGACTGAAGAAAGGGAAACGCTGTTTTGCTTTATACCAGCCGAAAGTTTTTAATAAAAAATGTTTACCCAGCTACTTAGTAAGCTTACTAAAAGTTTAAATCTTGTATGCACTAAAACAATTTCAACGAAAATAAAACTGCAGGATGCTAGTATAAAAACCTCAAAATACATCCATTTCAAAACATTTACTTGAAATAAACTACCGCTTTTTATTATATTTCCAAATTAGGTACACTCAAATCGACCGTAATATATCTTCCCAGACATTCATTGATAGTAAATGAGTACTTTTTGTCCCACTAATTGCCGACAAAATAGTCCATCACAGATTAAACAGTAGTCTTAAAGAAGTCTAGTAGTTACTATGTAATGACATCATCAACATACCCTGGGGGGCAGTGACTATCAGTTAATCTGTGTCCTAACCTTGACTGGTCACGCTTGGAAGGTCAAATCTGTTAAAGGTATTTATTTTTTATTCACCTTATGTAACCGGTAAATTGTACTACTTGACATTTGTGTAAAAATCAGGTTGGGAGGTTTAGCTATGAGTAAAATTGAGGTATAATTTTTGGGGTTATTACATTATATCTCACTACAGAGTGGCCAGAAACTGTTTGCTTTGATATCTAGCAGCTTATTGGCGGCTTCCCTATCTGCCCATTAAGTCCACAATTAACTAATTGACTATTTTTTTTATAAACCAATCGCTAATAAAGATGTCTTGGACGTCACGTCTCTGAAAACATTCGTATGATAATACTTCTTTACAACCACTATTAGCCCAAATATTATTTCTTATATCCAGTAGTCATCCTATGTCAACTTTCGTATTCAAACATTAAGTTTACTAGCTGCAAGCAGCCAAAATTTCAAAGACAACGTTTGCAATTTGACATGCGTGATGCTTACTTTCTAGGTGTTAAACCTGAATTCGCTAGTTAAAATCTGAATTTGCTAGTTAGTACATTTTAGTAGGTTAGTAGCCAACTCTGATGTTAAGGTTTTTAGACCGCCTACAAGCTTCCAACATGATCTAACTTTACAACAACCGGGATCGACAATTTGACGTACCTAAATTTGCTAAAACTTACTGAAAATTCTTCAATCTCTAAAGAGTTTAACCCCAATGCTATCTTTACTAACACTGAACCAGTTCCAATCCGATTTCTAATCCCAATTCATCCACTAATCGATCCCTCCTATAGCTCCGTTTCTAAACAAACGATTCATCTATAATTAGTTTAATTGAGAAGTGCAGCAATTAACGGTTAACGGATACAATCTAATTGTCGGTTCAAAACATATTTGCGTAACGCGAGGAGTTAACACACGGTATACATTAACGTAATGATTAATATTTACGCAATATCTGTGTTTTATTTTGAAACAATTCACTTAAAACGGTCATTAAGACGCCATTTTCCTCTGACCAGTAATTTGTTGGAAAATTATCTGTAAATGGTTGTTAGAAAATGCTTTTGGTATAAGAGGTGCATGCACGCACGGTCGTAGGCGAGCGAGCGATAGCGAAACGCTTTTTTTTTAAAAAAGAGCAATGAGTTATGGTATAAGAGCTAATAATTCAAAAAATTCGCCTTTCGCTTTTCAGTCACCGTTACAGTTTAAAGAATTGTTATTCCCATGAAGTGTATTTTTAACATTGTAGTATTAAAAGCGATATCGTAATTAATATTTACGCTACGTTTACGCCGGGAAGTGGTCAGCGATGTTTTGGCAAACATTCATATTTCTTTTTAAATATTTACATACAAGCATCGCCCTGTGGCTCCACCGGCGTCTAACAGAAAATATATCATTTTTTATTTTGAATAAACAGTCTTATAAACATCGTAATCTGATCTGTTGCTTTTTTGTGATAAAACAATAAACATCCATCCATCTTCATAAACTTGTCTCTTTTAGTACAACATAGTATATTGAACACTGGCTCTTAGGCTAAAGTTTAAGTGTTCTTTTTTTGAAATTTAATCGCCCCGTCGCTGCCTCTCAGTTGTTCTTGCAAAAAACAAACTAATAGTTTTTTATATCCACCACAAAATTGATAGATTTCAATTCAAGTATGTAAATAGTATAAAAACGCAACGGCACCTTATTATATTTGATTTACTGACAAGAAATCCTTGGTTTATTTTTACCCAGACCGCAGTAAATTATGAGCTACTAGATTTACAACGTATGGCTGAAACTACGAGCATTATTTCATACAAATACGTGTCTTGTGATGAAATAGTGGTGTGATGAAATAATTTATGTTTGGAATGACGATTAGGTAAAATAAAAATAAATATTTTTTAAACATCAAATTGTGTTATTACCTAATTTTTATTGTCTTATTTATTACACAATACTTTATTACAATTTAACTATGTTTATCAAATTAAGCACATACAGTGAATAAATTTTACATACTTATGTATCATCCTGCTGTACAGATATCCTAGTTGTTTAAATCGTGCCAGAAGCCTTTCTTTTGGGCAGTCAAAAAGCTCTAAAACCACGGTTGACCACTTAACAAACTTACTCGCTTATTGATATTTTCAGCAAACTCAATTATATTCCCTACAAAAGGATCGTACATACATTAATTACATTGTTTACACAATTTCTTTACTGTTCCATTATTAAATCATTAACAACTTAACACCCTCCCCAACCGGAAAAACAATAACAAAATCGTTTATTCACCCTAGTCCAATGAGGTTTGTTTACGGACATTTTCCTACGTTTATGAATAATTGACGAATGACCTTCTTCGAAGGCATGCGACCTCCTTTGATGTTGTGAATAGCAATACGATACGATTCCATTCTACAAGTACTGTACGAGTACAAACGGCGGATATGGTTAGAGGCATTCTTGTGTGCATTTGTTAGTTGTGTTTGTATTTGAATTTTGAATGTTTTAACACCTTTTAACGCTGAAAGGCGTTATGAATGCTTGAAAACTATTAGGTCTAGAGTTTTCTCAGTTATTAATCTTTAATAATATTATAAAGAGGTATCGCTTGTAATTTTGTTTGTTTGTATATTCAGGATAATCTCTAGAATCAACAGTCAAATAATTTATTTTTGTATTGGGTAGCTCTTCAAGATTAAGGTTAGCTATGTTTTATGCCGAAATTTCCACGGGAATGAGCACAACGGTAAAACTGCGATGCATGGCTAGTAGAGAAATATTTTTAGACGAGTGTTATTTTAATGTTTTTTCTTATAGCCCCTACATACAGTCAACTCATGACTATATTGAGTACTTAAGTACTGTGACAGATTATTAAAACATGAAAAATCTCAATGTCCTGTTAGTAGGAAAACACATAGAATATTAAATACAACACAAGGTTCTATTATGGTACACATGTTTGTCGGCCGACTCTGCCTAATTGTATCAATAAGAGAAACAGGTAGTCTATGTAGAGTATAATAGATATCGGTTACAGATCCTACACGAAAACGATGTGTTACGTACTCACTCACTACAAATAACACGGCTACCTTACAATGGCCTGTTGTTGGCATATTGAATAACTCTTTGTTTCAATACTTTATTTCACAAGGAGGTATTTGTCACTTATTGACAAATAACTTCATTTTATTTACTTTTTTGAATATTTTTGACAACAAGTTCTTTTTTATTGGGGTCAATTTGTTGACATAAAATTGAGTAATTGTCACATCTAAAAAAATACAATATTATTAAAAGTTTTTCAGATTATAATATATTTTCTTCATACAACATAAAACAATATTCTCCTTACTTTTATACACAAGGATAACCGTTTTAAAACCAAAGCTGTTAGTTAAATCACTCAATAACAGCAGTAAATCAATTAATTTATACTAATAAGTACCTTATATAAATAGCAGTATGGATGCTGTTTACATTGCAATGTAACGCATAAATATTAGTTAGTAAACATTGAACGCATCTGACCTACTTGTACAGGACCTTAATAGAACGGGTTTCATCACTTGACTTGTAAATTAATGAGGAATTGAATTAGTTATATCAATATTTGTGTGCCGATTTAAAGTCTGAGCACACTATAGACAAGACTGCAGTTAGGCAGTCTGTTTATTAAAACATATGAAGGAGCACGCACGAGAGACAATTGTACGCCTATAAAAACTGTTTTGTATGTCTAAAGTAGACAGACAAACAGTTAAACGTCTGCTTATAAAAATAGGTATTCTTCTTCGTCGTGTCAATATTGTTCTAGTTAAAATTATATGGAGGCAGACCAAAACTTGTAGCCAAAATAGGTATTGAAATAAGCGCACACTGGAGACAAAACAGTCACAACAGTCTTTTAAACGTCTTTAAAAGATTGTCTTGACTTTTGTCTATCACAGACTTGTTATCCGTTAGACTACTAATATACTGTATTATCTTTACGTTAAACCTAAGTATGTGTATGTACCGAAAACAGTTGTTAGACTGCCGAAAGATAAATTTCAATTTTGTTCAAGATGGTTCCATATTTACACTAGCTAAAACGTCTAAGGGCCTTATCAGATCATTTTAGCTATCAAATGGTTTGTCACTTTCATACGCAATTTTCGGAAGAGCAAAAGAGACAAAACACAGCGTTTTAGTTACACCGCGTTTATTAATAAGGTGGTAACTGTTTTGAGCTGAAAAATAAATGAAAGAGACCTACTTCTACTTCCCTCAATAGAAAGTCAATACAATATAAATAAGTAAAAGTCAGTTGGTTCGTATGTTGAAATATTGAGGTGTGTAACGTAACGAATGTTAAATAATAACATTATTATTTTATCATTCGTTATAAAGGACCTACTCTATCATAAGGTCATGATTTATTGGCCAAGGTAGTCATTTAAAAATATTACATAACATAAATCGTAAAATAAGGTTAGTTTTTACGACACGTGTTTGTTAGGTAGTATTAATTATTATTTATTATTTATTACTCTAGGCTTGTTCAGTTTACGAAATTGTTCATTAAAAAAAGTCTCCGGAAAAAGCTTATGAAGGTTTTAACCCACCGTGTTTAACCCTTCAATTAGCAGCAAGCCCCTTATGGCTCTTGCGCTAATAACGTACCTTTCTCGAGGAAATTAAAACACTGCATTATTCAAGGGGTTAAGGTATTTTGGCATACAAAATTGTCCCTTACAGACATCCCTAGCCTACTCAATTACCCACGCCTTATATCAAAGAATGGCGGTAATAAAAACAATTGAAAAACGCCACTAGCGCGACAGTTTTAGGACATCGAAACAATACCGCCGTCGAACAATACACTCCGCCGGGACAAATTGCTTTAAGCCTCGATTAAGCCAATACAAGCTGTTTGGTTCGATTCATGTCAGTCCATAAAAATATTGACCACTTTAGTACCTTGTCCCAATAAAACATTTGAACATAGTTTGACATGTTAGTACGTATTATAGAGGTTTAAATATGACAAGGTTTCAAGTAAGCTTATTTTTGTAACTCGACTCTACATATCAGAAAATTACTGTTTACCGTCCACTTACAGCAAGGCTTCAGTGTCGTAATATGTTCATGATTTACAAGCGGCAGGTAACATACTGGCATTTCACTTGTGCCTTGTCGAAACCGGTCCGTTGAGATTTCAATGGCCCCAGAATATGTGAGGTTACCAAACACAGCTCGCTCGGACCCCTAGGCAGTTGATTTTATATTGTTCGACTTTTAAAAATTAAAAAGATCGATGTAACAACCGTTAATAGACCATCGATAGAACATTCTCTAGCTATGGTACAATAAGTTTTCGAAATTTAAATTTAAAAGTGTTAAGAACTCTATAATAATCAGAATAAATTAACGAATACGGTTAACATAAATTTACAAGACAAGGTAACATAAATTGATTAGAATGAAGTCTATAACTCAACTCATACAGTCATATAAACATTCACTCACCACAAAAAGGAAACCAATAAATTATTTCCGTAATAACGTTGGTTATAGAAAAACTATTATAATATAGCCACATGCAGGAACAAGCTATGATACACGCAAGCCTTGTTTCCTATCGCAATACGAATGGTGATTGGTGACATGAAACAGCGGGTTGGCGAAGCGTGACGCGGCCAAAACGAAGAAAAGTGGAAAAGTTTTCCACTCGGTAACCACTTTCTAGAAGAACTTGTTAGAATCAGTCAACTTATATTTAAATGTTGAGATATCAAATGCTCAATCTGAGATGCAAGTTATTAGATACTTTGTTTACTCAACAAGCTGAGTGCAAGTAAACTTTTCTCAATTATTCATTTCTTTTTCTTTGGTCTTCTAGACAAGTGACGATCGTTTTACATTCTATTTGGTTGTCTACTGTTAAAATGGAAATTGAAAATGGAATATCCGAAATTCAGATGATCACAAAACTTACCTATGTGACAAAAAATATGTGTATCATAATTATCTTTTTACAGAACACAACCAAATAAAATTTGATTGTGGCTTGTCTGGAGGAATTAAGGGGAGATATGTATTGTAAAACTTTATGCAATAACTAGAAACATAAGTGTAGGATTGTTAATATAGTATGTCGCTTCTTTAATAACTATCTTGTTTCCTTTGCTTTGTATCTCCATTCACAAGCTGACAAACAGTTACTCATACGTCATTATTTCCTTTTTAATATCTAAAATGGATCTGTCTTTACACATCTGTACAGACAAACGTTATGTTGGCAATTGTTTTCTAGGTCTCAGATTATCTTCAGACTATTATGTAGATGCAAACGATATTGCACATTATATCCAAACTGTTTTTTTAATGTTCCAACCGTTTCATAATTCGACAACCTTCAAGAAACAATCGTATAGTTTTGACCTAACAACAAACACGCAGATACTTTAAGTAGAGCCGTCGAGAACCAAACTATAATTAAGAGTGGAGGCATTGTTTTGGAACAAAAACTTTGAATAAAACGTGTAGGTAATAGTCTGCCCACGTGTATACGAACAGCTACGTATTATAGTGCGGTATGTAGGTTGAAGTTATTAAAAAAACAGTGAAGATTAAGTATTTAAGCCATAAAAGAAGTGAGATTCATTTGTTATCGTAAGATTGATAAACTTGAGTATTAAGTAGCAGTTTCCTGGGTTTTAAGTGACTCTTAATCTGATATGCCAGCGTAAAACCATCTTATTTAATATGAGCTTCACTACGGAGCTCTCTTGGAAACTGTAAGCTAAGATGTTATGCACAAAAGAAAACGCTGAATCTACTTAGACTCTTAACCTATTTTGTAGTCAGTCTATTATGTGTATACATTTATAATGCAAGAGACTCGAATTACCACTCGAATAAAAAAAAAATGTTTATATATGAACCACATCCTAGAAGAAGATTATGATTAAATTTATATCTCAAAATACCCACGGGAACCGATACAACGTGGATAGAACGCTGCTAATTCACAATAAAGGTAGTTTTAGCCATCCTGAATGGATATAGAAGAAGAATAAGAATATAGACCCAATGACTCAAAGAAGAAGATCCATTCACATTTCTACCACCTACTCACAATCACTTACCACAGTTCGTCCATACATATTTGTATTCAGCTATACTTCTAAATATACAACTCATCAATAGTCCCCCCAGGTCGTTGTCTCCGACCTTGGTTTACATAAGTAATTGCACTCGTCCCACGGGCGTCAGTTATGCCATTATGTGATTGAATCGCAGATCTGCTGATAACTGCAGCGTAACTGTTAGTGTCATTAACACACGTTTATTGTTGACATTCGTTAAACGTAGTTAATTGTTGTGTTTTTACCGGTATGTCTGTGTTTCAGTTGCCTTAAATATGTCTGCTTTCATGGTTATCTCGTTGAGATGGAAATTATAAGTTAAAAAAGAAATTCAATTGAAGACTGACATTATTTTAAGAAGATCTTTAAAGACGATTAAAACAAGGTTTGATTTAGCACTTGTATCAAGACAGTTAAGGTTCAATAACATTACATTAAACTTTTAAGAATACTTTTAGATGTATCTTTTCAAAATCCCTATTTATTTCCTATTGGCTTGAATTTCTTAACACATAGAAAAGTAACTCGTATACCTACGTGATTATTTTTAAAAACAAAATATGAACCTGTTATTGCACATTTAATTAAATAATTATTTACAAAACAAATTCAAGCCACCGTACAAACTTTTTAAATATATGGATTCGAATTTTTGTTTCGAAAACAATAGTTTAGTTAAAAAAATATCCAATAATAGTAACAATAACTGCCAATGACAAAAACAACCATTCATAATGACATGATATGATAAAGATAACGATCACCGTAATCGATTTGCAATCAAAGCTAACAAAATTATCGTTCCAAATCAATAGTTTAGTTTCCATTTACGTCTATATCTATTACTAATATTGCGATATATTGGCGTAACCATGTAATGGCCGACCATTGTGCTGTAGGGTAAGAAGTACGACAATCTGGTTGCGACATCAAATACCGTGGATATTACGGTTAATGACTAATCAACATCTGGCGATCGGGTTAGAGTTAGGGTTAATATTCTATTCGGAGATTTTGGAGAGGAAACATTGAAAATGAAAAATGAAAAATATTTATTTTCGAACAAAATGCACTTACAGATAAAACTTAAAATTAAATTAAATTATAAAAATATTCTTAGTACAGCATAAAACATGTACAATTTGTCGATGGAGTAACAAATTTGAATGTCTATATGTCTTCTCACTAGGCAAGCCTGTATCGAGAAGACATGAGCTAGTAAAACGTACCTACTTTCTAAGGTTAAGCGAACACTACTCTTTTTGAATTGAAAGTACGTTTACGAATACACTTCGATTTTAATTAACATTTTTATCTGACATTTCGGCCCCGTCAATTTTATCTGACATTTTTGGGTGCAGAGGGCCCAGTCTCAGCATTATGCGTCAAAATAACGACATAACTATAGAGCCAGTTTCATTGAAGAAAATAATAATACATATTGACTTAAATTTAGGTTAATCTTGCGAAGAGTCAATTGAAAATTTCAAATATGTTAATGTATGTCAATGTCTATGTCAATGTTTACTCAATATAAATAAACAACTATGACCAAAATTTCATTTTCATTATGTTTGAAAATTTAATAAACTCCATTATCTAAAGAGCTCAACGAACTTCGTAAAAGGACAAAACTAGCTAATAAAAATCAGCTGTAAACTAGATGAGAATCAGCTCGGTCCATTTAACCCAAATATTTCTACCAAAAATAAAGGATTGCCTTAAAAGATAAAGCCATTGAGCTACGATTAAGGTTTTAAAAGTTATTGCCTTAGCTCCTTCGTCGTGTTAGTATGTATGTCACTGTTGGAATGTGTGGGAGCGGCGACAGAATAGGGCTGCTACCCACAAAAAATATAAAGAGATTAATAAAAAAAACATGGTACATTTCTCAATTTCTAAAAAATATTTTAATAAATCCTATTAAATCTCATGTAGAGAGAATTTGTAGGGCTGTTCTCTAGTTATTTCCCTTATTAACTAACGGATATGTGTGTGTGAGTACAATATTGTCGTTTCTAATGGCGGCGCTTTGAGTATCTCCCGAGCGAAACCAGCCTAATTAGAGAAAAGATAAACGAATTATAAATCCTTATTCCAAAATTAAAATTAGGTATTTTCTTCAATTTTTTTCAGAAAATCTCCTTACCATACAAACACTTACTAAGTACATATAAATAACCATTATTTCCATTATTTCGTGATAATGATACTTAGTTCAGCATTTCCATCAATTTGACACAAATTACTTAATATCCAACCCATAATTAAAGATAATATAACACACCCCCCATTCTCGGTGATCTATTCATTGCTCAACATTTAACAGTCCGTGTCATTACACAACTGAAATCAAACTTATGTAACTAATATGCGGCGTTAATAATATAATTATCCTGTCGAATTATATTGATTGATAGTCAATAATTCGCTTGTTAAGTAATTGAACACAATTTATATTAAGCTGACTACTGTTACCCCCAATACTGGCTTTTACCTTTAATCTGACAGTTATTACCCTAAAGATAGTTTTAGTTGCCAACGGAAAATCTATGCTAATATTATAAAGAGGTAACATTTTTAAGTTTGTTTGTTTGTTGAAGGTTATAGGCTATTTTTCATTCTAAAATTCCCACGGGAATGGGCACAACGCGGGCTTTTAATCGCGGGACGCTGCTAGTATTGTATATCTAGTTGGTATGTTTACCGTCTTGTTAGTATGTTAAAACTTTTTCATCTCGACTTAATAACAAAATCAACTGTTAAAAATATCATCATGAATATACTTCGCTTTCATTTTATGTTTTATCTTCTGTGACCACGGATTCCGTATCTACTGTGTAATGTGTATTATTTGTTTAAACCTAAGATACCACTACTTCGACTTGCACATAAAAAGTGTGCTCAATTAAGTAAAGAGCGAAGTTTGCCAGCCCTAGATAACAGTTAAATGGCGCTCAAACTATTTACTCACGAATACTATACACAGTTTAGTCGCTACATGTCTAAAACTATTCACAGCTGTTGTACAAACTTTACAGAGTTATCTGGTGATCTGATTTTAGTTAGAATCTCATCAACAGAGAAATTGAGGCTACAATTTAGAAGGAGCATTTGTAAAGTACATCGAATGAAAACTTATCACAGTAAATTATTCGAATTTATATTTAATACGATACTTTCTGAGAATTACTGATGGTTTTGGCTCAAATTATGCCAAAACGATTTGAAAGATTTCGATAATAAAAAAAAACAAGACGTTATGAATCAAACAAATATTTACATAACATACCTATGGGAATGAAAACGTGAATACAACCTCACATGATACTTCACAAAATAAAATACAAACCTCATTTTGAAACAAACACTAAATTGAATAATGAACAAATCAAGTGAGTATCAGGAAGAGAAAAACCGAACAAATGAATGACGAGCCGTAATTGGAGCTGTTTGCTCATTGGTCAATTTAATTGATTCCAGAATTAATTGTTTAATGGACGTTGTTTTGTGGGGAAGAGGTAAAAACGTAAATTAACCCCTCGAGCGCGGTCGGTCGGCAAGTCAACCGGCTATTACATGCCACTTGGTCACTGTAAGTAATAGAAAACCGTGTACAAAGCATAGTTTACCTTTTCACATTGCTTGTTTGCATGTATGATGATTCTATATTGTTTTGTATTCTATTGGAAGATACTACGCACTTAGTAGTAGCACGTAGTAGTAGGTTAGCTTGTAAATGGTAATTTGTTTGACTTGTTGGTGATACTAAGTTAATATTGAAATAAATTAAGTAATCGGAGAAAATGAATTCCCATTTCGTCGAGTCTCGATATGTCAAATCGTCACCGTTTCGCTTTTATTTCCGCTTTGTCGAGGAACGAATTTTTCCTTGCTTTTGTTACCTTTAAGTCAAGTGCTGAAAGTACATTTACAAAGACTTTACAAGATTCTTCAATCTTACTTTCATAATAATTTACATTTGAATTTTCTCATTATTATATCTTAAATCGTAATGTATAATAGAATGCCTGCCTAAAATTATACGCAACTTTTGTTTACAATCAAACCGGAAACTCCAGATTGAAAGAATGTCTATCGTACATTTTCCGTGTTAATTACTAGAGACCGGATCAAAGGGACACATTAACCGAGTGATTCGAACCCTCAGTAAACGATGCTTTTAGCCGACGATACTTCCTGCGGGTTCTTTATAGCGGCTATTCATTTTCATTAATGGTATAACATATCCTGGCACAGATTGGGACCATCACAGTCTAATGTACAGACGGTCTCTATTGACTTGCTCGACTCAGTTTGTGAATCGTAAAACAGTCTAACAGTTTCTGGTATAATTTGTTAGTGTAACAGACAAAAAGTCTGTGACACACGAAAAGTCTGTGACACGAAGAAGTTTGACACGAAAAATCTGTGACATAAAAAAGACGTGTGGCACTCGGGGACTGCCGCGGTAAAGCTATTGCATAGTTATTTTTTCTATCACTAGATGGCGTTAGTGGGGAGCGTTAGGTTTTTTTTCTATCACTAGATGGCGTTAGTGGGGAGCGTGAGGTTTTTTCGTTACGGAATTTCTGGATTCGGTCCCCGCGCTCAAGGCCCGCGATAGAAGCTATGCAATAGCTTAAAAAAATTGTGACACGAAAAAGTTTGTGACACGAAAAAGTTTGTTACACGAAAAAGTTTGTGACACGAAAAAGTTTGTGACGCTTTAAGGCTCTTGCGGTAGCAAGCAATAATTTCCACATTATAAAACAGATTTTGAAACCAAATTAGCTGCGCTAAATCTTTAATGAGCTGCACGTAGCTTAATAGTACTAATCATGTAGTTTAAAGTGACGAAACCTGATCAAAATCGGTACAGCCTTGAAGATAGACAGATAAGCGGATAGACAGATTCACTTTCACATTTACTTAAAAATATCTATGAGTTTATTTATATTTTAGTGTTTAGAGTTTTTTTGCAGATCCCCTTACTACTTTCTTTTACACAACTATGGGTCATTTTTTACTCGCCGTTTCTAAACGTAACAAGCTAATGACGACTTTCTGGGTTAAGCTTTTTATTTTAGTTATAATTGAAGGAAAAGTATTGAATAATTTTATTTGATATTGGTTTAGTATTAAGATATATACAAAAGTAAATAAGCATATCATTTATTTAAATAAGTCAAAGCGTTATTGGAAGTGAGGCACTTAATAAGTTGTAAACCCGCTAATGCTTAAAATATTTTTTATGGCACGTTCTAGATACTCTCTTCTCCGGCTCGCATCTTGTACACTTGCTCAACTTCAACAACACTTTACTTCATCGTCGTTCGACGACCGATATCACCTAAGAACTTAACGGCAAAATAAACCAAACTAGAAGCTACGAAAATTCTTTATACACATGTTTATTTTGTACATTACCAACTTGGCTAGGTCACTAATATCTAAGAGTTGTTAAACTCTGACTCACGACCTTTTTTCTGAATTAAACCCGTATTTGCTAGTTACCATTAGTCACCTGTAGGTACCAAAAAAACTTAAATACATATATGTTAAGTGAATTAATTTAAGAGTCTTCGGTTTTTAGCACCTTATCTTTGTAATGTTCTCGTGCTTTATTGAAGTTTATACTCTGTTTACTTACAGACAGACGAACTAACTAACTCACTGATAGATTAGAGATAATCTTAATACTGGTGGCACACAAAAAAATATTTATTTGGTACTAGATATTGAGACAGAGTCCTTATCTATCTATCTTATACGTATCTTCCTCCAGAAGACGACTAGCAAAACATGTATTTTCTGTTTACTAAGTTAAAGTTTTTAATAAGGTACCTATTATCAAAAAATAACCATAGATAGAGTAACTTTTAAATATCGAACATACGGTCTTTAAAAAAAGTACTACAACAAATAACCATAGAGTAATTTTTAAATTACGAACATAGACCCTCTTATTCCAATGTTAGTGAATAAATTGTGACGTCATCAATGTCTAATGAATACATCAAGGCGGAGGGCCCACCTATTCCATTCAATGTAGATTATACCCACATACATTGCGTCCCGTATATACACAGCTATTTCCGGCCGAATCTTTGGCTAGTATAAACTTTTCATCACAATGGGTTGTTATTATAGGAAGCGTAGACAAGAACGGGTAATATTTAGGGAGGTTTAGTAAAAATATTATCATTTTAGATTGTTTTTAGCAGCAGCGTCAATATTTCCTGTAGGAAATTCGGGAAATATAAACTCTCTTAAACATCTCTGTGATCTAACCTGTGTTGTATCTGTTCCTGTTCGGGAAAATGTAAACCTTACTCTTTAACGAGGCTATCAATCTATACCAATTTTAGGCACTACCCCACTAAATCTGGTTAAATATCGTAAGCGATCTACAAAATTTTCACACAAACGCCGTCAAAGGGTGGAACTACCGCACATTAAAATAGCTCCTCGTAAATGCTTCCGATATGAGATTTAATGACTGATTTTGACAAGTTATGCATGAAAAATTACGTCAAAAAATTAAGTGTCGATTTAATGAATGTCTCTGAGTGCGACAGTAGAGATAGGCGTTAAGTCTGTTCAGTAAACAGAAGTATGTTTATCTTCAAAATTGCCGCATAAAATGGATAGCTAAAACCCATTTAAATGTCAGCTTGGTAAAATGAAATATCAATATTTGCGATTAAGATATCCAAGTCTAGACAAATAAATTAAGACTGACTTTCTGATATCAAATTGAAATAGATATTTCTCATATAATTTTCTCTATTCAGGTATTAATATCAGGTTTCCTTTGCGCTACAAAGCTTAGCTTTACCGTTTAATATAATAATTTACCGCATCTGTTTTCACTTAACAATGCTCAAAAAGTACAGACACTATCTTTTCAAGTCCCCGTTCATTCAAATGTGATATCAAAATACCTTTATGAGGCTTAGTAACTTTATTATTATGATAATAGAGAGATGTGGGTCATTTCCTCTCAAAGGCTCCGCCCACAAGAGGACGACCACCTCAAGAAGGTCATTGATCTCACCCACTATTATTAAAGCCTATTTGCTTACGGTATAAGTAATAGATATCTACCTACACCTATGTAGTGTTTTATTTGTCTATGATAGATGTAAAGAGGAAAGTAAACCAGGCACATTAATTTTCCAGATTTATTGCTTAAGCAACCTTTTTAGGCAACAATTAGAGAGTTTATTAGTTTGCCTATGTGTTCCATTTTTAAATGGTTCTGTTATTTATGATTCAAGATAATTAACTTCGGGTTATTAATCGCTATAAGAGATAGAGCGGACAGTTAATTCAATATTTAGAATATTTTAAAAAGTTTCAATACGATTCAAATGAAAACTATTTTTAAACGAATGAGAAATCACGGCAACAAAAAATCTTAACGAAAATAACCTTGCTATCGTTTCGCACACGTTTTATAATACAACGTATTAAAATATATTCACCAATACCCAATATAATTTTGAAGACACTTTCTAATGCACCGTGTGTCATCATTCCTTCTGTGTTGTTTGGTGAAAGCCAATTACATCATCAGTTACGAAGTCGCTCCTAGGGTCAGTCGGATCTTATTCTAAATCTATACTATTTTATAACAACTTGACTGTAACCGTTTCATCACTTAGCCTGATTACAGTTGTGCAATGGTAATCTCATTATAATAATAAAATAAAATAAAAATCTTTATTTCGGAAACTATAAGTACATTTTGAAACATTCATCAACAAACATAACAAAACATCATTACACTTGAATTATCATAAACATACAAGGGTTGGTCACTAGCCTGCTTAAACTTGCTTAGGTACTTTTATCATAAGTCCTAGTCCCGCGCGGTTTCGCCCGCCTTGTAAGAACCTTTTCCCGTGGGAATTTTGGGATAAAAAGAAGCCTATACTAAGAAAAGAAATGCTTCTTGAATGTGATAGTGGAATGTAAAAACAAATCTCACTCAACCAAAATCAAAACCTACTTTTACCAACATAAGCATATTTAAAATAAACAAATTATTCAGAGCGTTTTCTAAAACAAAAGTAAAACTGATTACTTCACGCTTACCACCTTACAATTTATCACAAAACTTCCTCAAATTCTTCACCAAGAGCCGTAAAAAGCTGGTCATTTCGACAGTTACCTGTCCACAGTGAACCAAACCATCAACACATAACAGAACAATAATAGTCTAACATTTACATAACGAAGTAACAACATACGTGACAAAATAATTGTTAAGCCTAATAAACGGGTAATAAATTAAGTGTCCAGTAGAAAATCGCGGGTCCTTCACTTTCTTAACTTTCACTAACATGCGTTGTATGCGAGGCCTCTAACACGCGTACGAGCTGCAATCACTGATAATGGACGTTAGGTACTAAACGTGAATAGAATAACAGAATAACTATTTCAAGCGAAAACTCGACATGAAACAATGTGTATATGACAACTACCACCTTTTATAAAACGAGAGTAACGGTTCGGTTAAAACGAGACCACTTTGTAAGCATATATAGCCCTTTCATATTCCGAAAGAATGTTTAAAAAACGAACGACTGTGACATTATGAAAAAACAACATACAGTCAAATTTTAAACCTCCTCTGGTTTTTGAAGTAGCATAACAAAATAGAGACACCCTATTTTGTGATGAAAACCCATAGAGTTAAGTAAGCTAAAATGGGGAGACTTTGTTTTATACTATGTAATGTAACAAATGAATAATATTACAATCATACGTAAATATCTCATCACTCATAAAGATAATGAGGTTTATTATAATAATTTTAACAATAATCAACAGACAAAAACAATTAACAGACCCACTTACATCACTCAAATAGTTCCAAAGAATATTTCGCGGACTTGAACATATGCTTTCGCCTTAATTTCACTTTCAAAACGAGTTAAATATTCAAATACAATATTTGGCGCAGACTTGTTAAAATAAATATAATTTTATCTGTTATGGTCTGCTGATATTTACTTACGAGTTAGTTAGCACGTTAAGTAATTGGTTTAATTACTTAACAGACGTACCTCTGACGAAAGGTTTCGTAAAGCAATAAATTATTCGGATTGTAGCGTCGTATCACGTAAAGCTTTTTAATCGTAGTTTACTTTACGTGTTATGTGATGGAGATAATTACAGGTAGACAACCTTAGGCTAATTAAGAGCTCATAAGGATTTTTAAGAACTTAAGAAATATAATGCAGTAAATGTCTTTATGGAGTAAATTCTGTATTTTAGATATCGCATTTCAAAAGCCGTCGTTCCGGCATTTTGTTCTGTTTTGACAGTCCTGTGAAGTGTAGGTGTCTATTTGTAATAGGTAATAAGTAGACATAAACATTGCCTAAACCATCTCTACATTTTCGCCTAACACTGGGATACCTTGTATAATATGAATAAATTCATAAGACGTCTGACCATAAAGTTAAAGCTAGGCTCTTGTCGGTGGGTCCGATGCAGATTTCTCCACCTGTGTCAATTCAGTGCAAGCCTATTAATATCTCTACGACACTTATGTATAACACTTTAAAAGACACATATATATAAAAACACTTGGCCGATTACCCAACACAGTCCGATGCGCTCAAACACATATTTTGTTAGTTAAAAGTGAAACTACAAACAATCAACATCAGTTACGCACTCTTGTTACAGAGATTAATGCACTTCACAGTTATGTAACGTTGTCTTCTGTTAATTTATTAACGCTTTATACTTATGTATTTGAGTTGTTTACAATTCTAAACTGTATATGTAATATCTGCGATTCTTGATGCGATTTAGGCACATCCTCTATAGGAGATGTATGTAATTTATTTATATAAATACATCCTCAATTCCATCAATTATTTTCGTGCATAGAATTTGTGTCAAATTGAATACGGACTTGTCGACGCAACACAATTGTTCTATATTTTATCTTAGTATATTGTCTGCTGCTATCACAGAGGTAATAGCTATAGTAGTATTGAGTACAGACAAACAGAGTGCAAATCGATTACCTCTATTTCCGAATCCTACTTCCGAAAATAACGCATTCAAAGGAACAATAATTCCCAACTTACGAAGTCACTTTATGACATAAATAATTATTCAATTAACATATTGTTTGTCATAACATTTCTTTAACGACTACAATATGAATAAATTACAATATGTTATGAATGAGACCGGTTGTAAGTGGCATAGTGCAGTACGTGTGTGTGGGCTATAAAACATGAAGCTGTCAGTTACTGTATCCATAGCTGTCAAGGGTAGACCTTGCGCTCGATATATATGTCAAACATTCTTACGTTTTTGTTCAAGTTTCAGATAATTAATTATCGTTCAGTGATTTTTGACATACATTCACTTAGTTATATGTTTTGTAACTTTCATACTTTTGAAGACTGAATTGAAAAGCTTTGTGAAGCTCTTCTTTGTATGTTATTTGTATTGTATTGATATATTAATATCAATCAGTTACTTAATAGAATATGTCCTATTTAAGTTTTAAATAAATTGTGTCACTAACTAAATAAACCCAAAGACTATTAGAGGGATTAGACGAATTTTATAAACAAAATCAACTTAAACTGATCACTAAAATAAAACCAAAAACTCACCAACTCTTATAATTTACTCCGTAACTAACCTATTAAAACAAACCTATATTTTTCTCTGGCATTGCTTTTTAAAAAAGGAAATTGCTAAAGTTAATTTCCCAGTCACGAAGCAATCTTCTAAACACCAGTATTGGCCAAGTATTTATCGATGCGCGTGCGCATCGCTCCGCCCGTTATTGCACACACATGATTGTCTATACTTACCGTCTATTAGAATGCTCTCGATGTAACATCGCCTAACAAGTTATTAGGTTAATTGTACTTTATTTAGGACAAATTGTAGGCACAGTTAACTACGATTGTAGGGCGTTTAGTTACACAGTTATGGGTAAGACAGGTAGGTTCATTTTATATTAACTTAAAAATGAATTTAATCGGTATCATTGAGGTACCTTTAAATACATTAGATACCTAAACAACATATATCTTCTTCTTAATCTAAGAGTGGTAAGCAACGATAGTGGCATTTGTATCTGAGCGCTACCGTAATTCGGAGAGCACGTTAACTTGTCGGTCCCGGCTGTTTCAAACGTTAGACCATTTCGGAGGCCTTGAGACGGTCTTAAAACTCCGACACCAGGGTTGACCACTGACCTACACGAAGTTAATTATCTCTATCCACGAATGTGTAACTTAACTTACACTTGTAAGGTTTTTAAGTATCAAGTTGGTTGGAATACCTATATCTTCCAGTTTGAACCGGTATTAGAATTAACTAGTTATAACCGCCTATTACCCGCTTCATATAAAACTAACTAATTACCAGTTATTAAGACAGGATATCAAATAACTCATTTCTTATAATTAATTAAAACATTAACGTATTTTCTCATAACATCACTCGACCGTTTGATTTTCCCATCTTTGTCTTTATAGTTTGGATAGTAGGTACCTATAAAGTTAAATATTGTACTAATATTATTATTTTATACATTCTTTGTAGATTTTGATTATTATTTGAGACTATCATAATATCTATATATATAAAATTCAAAGTCCTGACTGACTGATAATCAACGCACAGCCTCAACCGCTACACCTAGAAGCATGAAACTTGGCAGGAAGGTTCTTCAAGTGACGTAAGTGCACACTAAGAAAGGATTTTTGGAAATTCTACCCCCAAGGGGATAAAATAGGGTATGAAATTTGGTATGAAACTTTGTCAATTTTAAACCGATCGGGCTGAGACATTGCATGCATATAGCTGCTATGAAGTAGGCATCCCATAAGAAAGGATTTTGATAAATTCTACCCCCAAGGGGATAAAATAGGGGTTGAAAGTTTGTATGAAACTTTGTTAATTTTAAACCGATCGGGCTGAGATTGTTCATGCATATAGCTACTATGACGTGGGCATCCCCTAAGAAAGGATTTTGATAAATTCTACCCCCAAGGGGATAAAATAGGGGTTGAAAGTTTGTATGAAACTTTGTCAATTTTAAACCGATCGGGCTGAGATTGTGCATGCATATAGCTACTATAACGTGGGCATCCCTTAAGAAAGGATTTTGATAAATTCTACCCCCAAGGGGATAAAATAGGGGATGAAAGTTTGTATGAAACTTTGTCAATTTTAAACCGATCGGGCTGAGACTTTGCATGCATATAGCTACTATGACGTAGGCATCCTCTAAGAAAAGATTTTGATAAATTCTACCCCCAAGGGGATAAAATAGGGGATGAAAGTTTTTATAAATCTTCTTATTACGAAACTTAATGCGGCAGACTAAATTCCACGCGAGCGAAGCCGCGGGCAAAAGCTAGTCTTATATAAGATTACTTTTAACCGACTTTAAAAACCGAAGGAGGTTATCAATCTGGCTATTTGTCTTTGTATATGTTTGTTACCCAATTGTTACATACATGATGATATCTGCGTCGTTTATGATCCGATTTCGAAAATACTTTCAACATGTGAAGGAGTTTGCTTACAGATTGCTCGAACATTGGGATAAAAAGTTAGTTCTCATTAAATGATTGGGGTCAGTTATTAGTAAAGATCGCGGGGGATCGTTCACTCCGTTCGCGGCGTAAATTATATGCAAAATTGTTTTACCGCTCGGTCGCGAAGATCTGCAGCGGAAGATCTGTCAAGTGTAACTCAGGCCCTATCCTAGACTTTCCCGTCCACTCGCGAGACACGTATGAACATTTTCAATCTACCTTAACAAAAATGTCTTAGAAACGAAATAATCTACACTAATATAATAAAGCTGAGGAGTTTTTTGTTTGTTTGAACGCGTTATCTCAGGAACTGATAAAATTTAAATAATTATTCATTTAATGCACAGCCAAATTCCAGGGTGGTTATAGCTTACTGGGGCGCTGCTAATCGATAATAATACTCAACTAAAGTTGTTTTACAAACAAAATAATCGTCCACTATATTCATATATTTGATTCGCATAAAAATCTCATTTACATAAACGTACAGCCGGAAACCTTGTTCTTTTTTCAGCAGATGACTTTGATTACTTTTTAAAGCCAGACTCCACAGCAGATGTTTAAAGGCAGGTGAATCAAAAACCTTTCATCTCTTTTACGAGCATCTTTTGAAACAGGTTGCTTGCAGATAAATCCGAGTCGAATGCAGCCGCCTAAGAGACGTGAATTAAAATTGTAAATGTTTTACGTTAGTTCCCTATGAAGTTTATTACTTACGGGTTTCTTAGGTTTAAACGAACACTACTCATTTTGAATTGAAACTACCTACGTTTACGGATCCACTTCGCTTTTATTTTAAATTTTGATCTGACAGAAGTCTCAGAAGACTTACTTTAACAGGCGCACTAGTGCTTTTGTCGGGCTTTTTGCAAGACAGTGAAAAATTTGCAACAAAATGTAGTTTTTTTCAGCAAATCTATATTAATGAAAATTGACTCAACGATTTAGGCATGAAAACTTCAGACATGAATGATACAAAGGTATTCTAACGTTATTCTAACAGTCGTAAAACTAAGACCACACTTATACCGCGTCTCAACCAATTCCAGTAGCTGGTATGAATAATAAAATGCACAAGAGAGCAACGAACTGTCCTAACAGAAACCGAAATAATACGCGATGCCAACTGGATGGTTAAATAAGAGATGTAGTTGTTCCAGGAATGGGTTTAATGCAAAATGAAATAAACAGGAGTTGGAGATGCCAAACGGATACGTTAATAATAGAGTTTAAGTGCCGTTGACATAGAATATAACTACTCGTATGTTTGAACTTCATAAAAATGTTGTTGCTTACTGTACTGCAGTATGCAACAATATTTTTATACGATAAACACCTTAGTATTTTGTCGGTTATAAATTCAATTGCACCTTATCGTGGTTTTACCTCCGTGGTGTCTGAGGGCACTTCGGGATTAGAAATAGCCTATAACCTTTCCGGTGAAGAAAAAATCCGGATTGCTTGTTCCTGAGATTTAGCTTTATATATTAGGATAGATATATATTGACAAGTGACATACTCGTATTAATCGTAGGCAGTATATAAGATTGATTATTACCTAGACTTTCAAGGTAGGAACTTAATTTAATGCTACTTATAAATTAATTTTCCATTTTATGGAATCGTGTGTTAGTTGTTATTTTGATAGATAATAATAATTTCAAACGATCACTTTTTCAAGTGCTAAATTTAATATTAAGAAATATAGTATTCTACAGATAGATAGTCCACCCACTGTAAGTTTAGTTAGATATACGAATAGGTACTTAAATAAATTTAATACGCTCTCGTCTCCACTGCTTTCATATACATAGTAATAATTAATATAAACTTTCTTTCTATCAAGTTTAATCACCAAAAGAAACAAATGTAGTGTATTAATTTCTCCATTTGCCATACGTAGCCTAGATTCTATTATATATACACTAGCTGATTTATTTCAAAAGTGCTTTAGACTCTAATGAATAGTAAATAATCAATGGGTGGCCTGAATTTGGGAACTCCGTGTAAGATTACTTTGTTGATCTATTATACTAAGACCGTTATTTAGTTTCAAATGCAAAGCTGGCAAAGCACCAAACATGTGAAAATGGAGTTTCGTGTCACAATTATATATATATTTATATGTATATACAAAAGAAAGTCGTGTTAGTAACTCAAGAAGGGCTGGACCGATTGCTGATGATTTTTGTTTTTAATTTATCTTCGTCCGGAATAGGATAATAGGAAATAAAATTCCCGAAATTCCTACAGGAACAGGTACGAGAAACGGGTTCGGAAAATCATTTTCAAAATTATGATTCAATTATCCTAATGGAGCCCATACCAGGAATGCTTGGAATATGTTGTGCCCAGGAGTACATACAAATCAAAGTGAAAAAGATTTATCCTATTAATGACTACTGCGGGTTGGTTGTCAGTACATAACAATTTTAAGTAAGCTATAATACATTCAAAAAATCTTTAAAAAAATAAGCCATTAAATTATTTTTTTGTTTGTCAAAACAAATATCATACGTACACTATCCACAATTTTTGCTAACCAAGCATTTTTCAATCAAGGTCTTTAGCTACTACAGCCATCAAACTGTTTACGCCCCCTACAAATTCCCATATAAAAATACATTGTCAGTCACCGCGGTTATATGGCTGTACCGATACGAGGTCTCGTAAACTAGTTTCAAATAGGACTCTTGTTATGGATACGGAGCTATAAACTCGTAGTACCTTCCTTGACATAACGGTACTATACGCTTTGGTGTTAGTACTTCGAAGCTAGTAAACTAACGAGTTTATGGGCTTGTTTTAACTAGGATTTATAGAGATTTTGGACTTTATTATGTAGTCATTATAACGTAGATTTTTGCATAATATTTTTATATGTCTAGTTCTAGCTGTGCCCCGTGGTTTCACCCGCAGCGCACTTGTTTCCGTAAGAATTTCTGTTTGGTTACTTATTATCTAATTCCGGATGAAGATAAATAAAATAAAAAAAGAATCATCAAAATCGGTCCAGCCGTTCTGAAGTTATAAATGGTGTAACTAGCTCGACTTTCTTTTACCTATATAGATAGATATAAAAACGACAGACTTGGTTTCAGAATTATAATATCAATACCTATAGACTAAAAAAATGGGCTGTAGAATGAAGTAGTTTATTATAAAGAACTAGAACTACTATCTATGGTTTGTTCAATTTTTTACAAATAACCATCACTGAAAATTCTATAAAATAAATGAAACCGGAACTAAAATGTTCCCATCTAAATCATCGCTATCATTATACTAATAACGAAATCAAACGGTCTTAATCTTTGTGGAGCCAAGACAATGAAACATATCTCCCACGTTTTTATCTATACGTGGCGTATCTTCGATGTTATGATAACAATCTTTATGATAATAGCATTGTCATATGTTAATTGATACTTTTTGTTATATAGATGAAGCGTTCCTATGACCGTCGGTCATTTGTGGCTACAAAGTGACCAACAACTTGACTACACAGTTATTAGTTTCTATGTATTCAATTTTGTGCATGTTTCGTACTAGAGCCGACCTTTGAAATTTGATATTGAAGAGGAATATGTATTTACGCCGATAATGATAAAAAAGAGATTGTAAATTGGACTATATGATGTTTTAATGCATAATTTAATTTATCTCATTTACCTAATGAATCAATAATTTTGTCTATACTTAAAATTATAAATAGGTAAAGTTTCTAACTTTGTTTGTTTGTAAGTAGGGCTAACCTCATAAACTACTAATCCGATTTGAATAATTATTTTTGTAATAGATAGCCGCATTCAACGGGAACGGCACAACGCGGGTAAACCCGCGGGGCGCTGTGCTAGTCATATCACATTGCTCTCAATGTTAACCGTTTAGCAAAGAGTAGTTAAACATATATAAACACCCTGGTACTTTGAATTCTATTGTCTTTACAATGCTTATAAGATACGTATTTTAAAGACAACTAACTATTCATTTATAAATTAGTCTGTATTTTATAAGCAAACTTGAAAACGCCATATAAAATATTATAGTTCCACAAACCATTACAAATTCAAGTTGGGACATTAAACTTAATGGGAGCTCTCAACTTCATTGGCCGATTCAAATTACTTCGGAAGTCTTTTACCGAGTAATGACTAGAAAAATACTTTCTACTTGAGGAGAAAAACGGAAAATAAGTGGGCGGTAAAACTTATGTAATAGAAAATATAGGAATAAATGATGTTTAAGTACGACTCTTCATTTAACTTCAAGTAAATTAAAAATAATATATATTATCGCGGTTTTACCCGGGTTATGCCCGTTCCCGTGAGATTCGGGAATTTTTATACAAATAAACCTTCCTCTTGAAACACTTTATCTATTTAAAAAAACCGCGTCAAAATCCGTTGCGTAGTTTTTAAGATCTAATCATACATAGGGACAGACAGACAGCGGAAAGCGACTTTGTTTTTTGCTATGTAGTGATGTCGAGATGGAGTAGTAGACAACGTAGACAAAAGTCAATTTGAAATATGTATACTATCTTCAACGAGACTAATCGCAAAAGTTTTAATTCAAACTATCATAGCTGACTTTTGACCAAAGACAACCTCTTCAATTACGGAAAAAGATTCAGTACTTAATGGGTAAAACATTTAATGAAATCATTAACTTTCTTCCTCTTCTTAAGGAATCGTCGGCTGGAAAATCATTAGTCGACATTTGAAACCCCGTAAAAAAACTAGAGTGTAAGAGTGATTTTTAGCATTTAATGTATAAAAAATAATGTTAAGTAGTATGATCTGATTAAAAGACGTAGAAAGTACTTCAATCTCTTGTAAATTCAACTTTAAGTCCTTTGAAATATTATAGACATATTATTTCCTTAATTTAATACAAAGAACAGTAACTACATCATTTACACCTATAAGTAAGCAATACCAATTATGCTTATTGTATACGTAATTAAGAAACAATGATCAAACAATCCCCAATCTCATTCAATATAAATGTACATATGTACTCATTGTGAGTAAGTCGTAGGTGGGAAAGAAGCGAGTCTCTTTGTCAAAAACAATTGATGAAACAATGTGATGCTGAGTACATCACTATCTATTGTATTATTTGTTGATTTAATATACTATACGTGACTGGGACATACCGGGACAAATGTTAATAAGACTCTTCATTAGATTACAACAAAATATAAAACATTGATTTAAAAATTAGTTAATTATGTATATAAATGATAATTATTTATTACTAGCTGCGCCCCGCGGTTTCACCCACGTTGTACCCGTTCCCGCGGGAGTTTCGGGAAAAAAGGTAGCTTATGTTCTTTCTCAGGCTCTGTACTAACTGTGTACCAAGTTTCAATCAAATCGGTTCATTCGTTTTGGCTAGAAAGCGTCAGAGACAGACAGACAGACAGAGTTACTTTCGCATTTATAATTAGGATTTTCTTTATTACATCCCGTGTCTCATGATCCCTCTCCCTTGTTCCAGATAAGAAACATGTGTATGTAAGTCACAATGGACACGCTCACCTGGTTATCCCTGGGCCTGCAGCTCGCAGCGCTGTGCTCGATCGTGGGTGCTCTACTCCTGTACTTGTTGAGGAAGGTCAGGGTTGGTGAAGTGGCTCCCGCGGACAGCGCGAAGACCGTGCTCGTCACGTCAGTGGACACCGCGCTGGGACTGCAGGTTTGTTGGCTGACATTACTGGAATTGGTTTTTAGTTGGGTTGATAATGAGGTTTAATTAACGTACTTTCTTAGGCACTTAAATTGGTGGATTGTATAATAATTCTTAAATCTATTTAGCGCCTAAATATAGTTAAAAAACAAATGACGGTCGCTTTAAATTGTGTTCAAATCAAAATATGTACAAGTTTGAACAAACATTATTCTGTTCCTAAAACTTAGTAACTGATTTATAAATTCATTTTTTTAATTGTTTAAAACATGGGTTACAACCATTGAGTTTACTAATATAACTCAATGGTTAAAACGATCATGTTTCTCATGATTATGAATCAGCATAGAATACAAAACGATTGTCACAAAATTCACTACAGAAAAATATACAGTGTGTTCTGTTAAGTATAAGTACACCCTCCTTTTTACCAGAACCTATTGGGTCTAAAACTGCATTTAAAAAATATATTCTTTAGATAACTTATTCATTCATCACACATTCACGAAGTAGCAGCTAGTTATGAATTCATAGATGAGTTAACTAAATGTTATGTAAAAATAACAACAAGCGAGGTTGTTCTTACCCAAACCACAATTCAAGTAGGTAACGCTCATTAAACATTTCTCAATGTTCAAAGAGTTACGCAAAGAAAACCGCTCAATTAAATCTTTGTATTCGAGTAATTTAATTTAACATTAACTTAAGCCACTTTAGGGTAAACAGGTAAATTTTATTAAACATGTGTTAACGTTAACTTAATCGCTTTCATGACCTTAGACTAAGGCCTAGTTTACAGTTGTCGAGTTCAGTGGTAGATTTAGTTACCACCACGCGTTATGGACTCTTCATAGATTAATTGTATCAGATTCGTTCATTGCTAAATATTTCACTGATGATGGAATTAATCTATTTAGCCCAGACAAGAGAGAGACTAAGCATCACGTTCTTAGGTAACTTAATAAGGTAAAGATTCAATAAAAGATAATCCTACTAAGATAAGTTTAAGACAATCATATTTGTACAAGAACCTAAATAGAATGATCATTGTAATCTATCCCGCATCCTAACCAATTCCAGATAGCAACATACCTAAGTAGCCGAGGGTGGCGAGTGATCGCTGGCTGCCGTTGTGGCGGTCTCGGCGCCAGGCTGGCCAACTCCTGGCTTCAGTCGCACATCGCAACCACTCCGGAGGACCTTCCTGCGCCGAGGTTGGCCACCTTAGAGCTGGACGTGGCCAGAGAAGACTTGTTAGAAGAAGCTGCGAGAGCCACGGCTCAGCATTTGCCGGCTGGTGAACATGGTATGTTTTGCTACCACTTATTGTTGTCTATAGTATGAACCCACGGAAAGGCGAAGCACTTACTGCGTAAAGATCTCTATTTCATAGGGTACTCAGTGCTTATTATATTCCTCTAATTTGAGAAGGTCGTTATACTTAGCAAGAGCGATTATGTAGTTTGTAATAGGCCTTTGCTAGTCATAATAATTTCATAGAGAACTATTTGTTTTACGTTTTTTCATGTTTAAAAACTTTCCTGTTTCATCACGGGAACGAAATGTGTGTATTATTATTATACCCAAGTTTAATCACTCGATTGGTTAATCTGAGGGTAAGTGGTTTCAAGCTGAATTGAAACTACCCCCTGATGCTCAATATTAAAGAAATCATATTTGGTTCATTTTTGGTATATGAACACCATACCCGAGCACTTACTTGATCTTATGGGATATCTATACTAATATTATAAAGCTGAAGAGTTTGTTTGTTTTGTTTGTTTGTTTGTTTGTTTGTTTGTTTGTTTGTTTGTTTAAACGCGCTAATCTCAGAAACTACTGAACCGATTTAATTAATTCTTTCACTGTTAGATAGTCTATTTATCGAGGAAGGCTATAGGCTACATTTTATCCCGGATTTCCTACGGGAACGGGCACAACGCGGGTAAAACCGCGGGGCACCGCTAGTTACTTTATAACCATGTAACTAAAAACTTTTTTACTTGATATTAAATCTTATCTGTTTGTAACAAAACTGATATATAAGCAAACCGTAGTTACTTTTCTAGACGTGTTTTGCATATAAAACTTATTCAAAATAAATAAAATATTCAGGCTATTCCTGTGCACTGCCCGGGAATCGAACCCGGGTCGCAAGAATGGGAATCTTGCATGATACCACTACACCAGCAGTGCTTGTTGTAGAGTAGTGAAATTTACGTTCACATTAATAATGACAATTCTTAAAAATATTCCTTAAAAGGTTAAAATTGAGAATTGTTAATAAATAATCATAGGTGTTGAAGTAAATTGATATATGAATACAATAACATACAATAGTACTCCATCCTACCGTTCGCATTACACCGTTAGCGCCATCTGTTAGCGTACTTAAACACTAATAAGTATGAAACGTTCAATCAAGGTTTACTGACGTGTTGACAGCCACTCTCAATAGAGGGCACTTTTGCCCATAAAGGTGTTAGCCGTACATAAAGGAGGTTTTTAATTTTGTTATTATGTTTCAAGTTTTCGATTTCGGACCATGACAAATAAAAGTAACTTGTAAATTAAATTAGGGCAAGGTTAGTAGGAGCATATTTATAAGGGTGCGTTTCCGAGATTTTAATGACTTCAATGCGTTGCGTGTGTTTAAGCTCCGCATCACTCCACTCTGCTTATATGGACCCATACTCAGAGTAACTTCCTCCCTACTCAATGTAGTATAGCAATTAAAAAGTTATTATATAGGCACCAGGAGCCTGCCCAAAAATAATTCTCCTACTTTGCCTACTGGCCTGAACCAAAACAATTGAGATGAATAAAAACTAATTTAATACCTACTTATAGGTAAGTACTTTAAACTTTTTTCAATTTCCAGGTATCTGGGCCGTGATCAACACCGCCGGCAGCAGCGGCCGTGGCGGGTCCGTTGGCTGGGAGACGGCTCTCCGAGGCAACGTGTTGGGAGCCCTACGAGTCGCCAAGACATTCACACCACTATTGGCCGCGGCGGCCGCCGACCACCCGCATGCGGGCAGGCTGTTTTATATTGGTTCGTTACTATTTTACTCACTGTACTGATATCTTCAGTGCGATGAGAGGCCTTTGTCCAGCAATGGGACATTACAGGTTAATACTTTACTAAGTTTAAACAAGCTTGGGGATTTTGTCTATGCATCTATGCTTGAGTATGATTATACTCACTGTACAAACGTACAGCTGAACTCTGACCTCTGTATGAGTAAAGTTTTGCAGACTCGATATACTTATTTCAATCACATAGTAGTAACCTAGCCAGTTTGAGGAAAATAATTATACATACACACGTAGTCCTATTTCGTAGGAAGAGCTTAAATAAGGAATTTATTAGATTAGGTGAGTTCTAACCTAATCTTATGGCCCTCAATCATAAATGCTTACTAACAGCAATTCAGCCATCAAATGGTCCTTTTCCGACATATGCCATTTTCCAAATAGCAAAAAAGACAAAGCACTTTGCAACTTTCTGGAATAATTTACTATGATGATTGTCTCCTAACTTCTAACACCTATCCATCAATTAATTGTCACTTACACTACATCAACCACCTTCCAGGACTTACATCAGACACAGCCTGGGACAACACGTCTAGCACGGAGCCTGAGACTACCGAATCGAGCGCGATCGCCGCAGCCGCGCGCTGGGGCACGTGGGGCGCTGCACGTGCACTGCGCGCCGGGTTGAAGAGCAAACGCCTGCATGTGATGTTGCTGCACGCGCCCGATCTGTCAACTGCTGAGATCTACGCACCGCCAGTGCAGCTGCAGCCGCCTAGTCAGCCGGCCAGGTAAGGAAAATGCAAATGAAGATTTTATGATGCTTTCTGATGATGAATAGTGGCTATAAGAGGAATAAGACGTTCCAATAGTCTCTAATTCTGAAATCACTAAAAAATACTGTTGCAGCACATCAAATATTATCGGATAATATGGGATAATATTTGGTGCTGAATTAATGCAAATGTATTCAAAGTCAAGTCAGAATTATATTAGCAAGAATGTGCCAACACTAAGTTAAAAACATCTAGAATTCTGATTATCTTTGTTAACCCCAAGTTTTGTTAACAGCCGCCCAGACACGCCAAGCTCTGACGTGAGCGGCACCACAGCGAGCTGCGCAGTCACCATGCCGGGCGAAGCCGCCGAATACAGCGCCAAAGTCCTGCCCACGAGTGCACTGAAAGTGTTGGAAGACGCCCTGACAGCACCCTCGCCGAGGGACTCCTACTATCTCAAGATCAAGTCAGACTCCTGGTTCACTAGAGTACCCTCCTTGAGAGTCACACATTGATACTTTCGGAAAAATCCTTCATGGAAAGTCCTCCCGAAGGTTGATACACCTTTGGGTACAACAAGGAATTCAACTATCGTTTTTGGTAATCTATTAAGTTATGGTGTTTTGTCAGTTCGTATGTATTCACGGAAATGTTTAATTTTTTTGATTATAAGGACGACCTGCTTCTCCGAATATGACGATACGGCGCAAAGGAAAGCAGAAGTATTGTGCCAAGTTGATGCACTGATTATAAAGTAAATTATGGGAAACATCTTATTTATGGTGATGGAATTTCGCCCTCTATCACGCTACACCTAAGTAAATTGAATAAGGCTATTGCTTTATCTGAGCGAATTGTAAATATCTCAAACTCTGATGGTGCCAATTGTTAAGAAATATTCTATATTATTATTCAACTAATTTGAAACTGATCTATTGTAGTACTTAAGAATAAGTATCCAGTGAAGCCAGTATCTATGGGGTTTCATGGCTAGTTGCTTGTTTAAAATATCGTAGATTGGACGTAACGTTTTGATTTATAATCATGTAAATAATGTTTATGTTTTATACGAAACAATAAAATATACTGATATTAATACAATATTTTATTTAATGCTCCTATAACTACGAGTATATCTAAATACATACGTAACAAGATGGTAAATAACAATAGGAACGATTCGGCATTCAAAAATATATCACAATTCCTGAAAAGTTGCTACCACGTTAACTGATCTAAGAAAAATAAACAAATGCTTGCTAAGTCCTAACAGTTAGGTTCCTTAACTTTAAAGTTGTCGAAACTCCACCAAACATTGTAGTTATGGACACAGTAGATGAGACCACTTTTCTGGTGGTTATGGAAGTCTTCTACCGACGATATGCAAGTCCAGTACTGAGGTTTTCCCGAGCCTCTTTGTTGCCAATGTGCTGCTGTACTCACAGCAAACCCCAGTTTATCAATACTACTGTTGATGTAACTAACATCTTCCATTAATTTTAAGGAAATTTTATTTATCTTGCGGACACTGGAAGATGCATAAAATGGGTTATCGATAAGACCTAATTACAAACTTCCGCATTTATAATATTAGTAGGATAGACCGACAAACTTGGAAGAAAGAAGGGAACCTTTGCCCTCCATCAGGGCAGTAATAGCTTTAAACAGTATAACTCAACTGATACGTTACCCATAATTCTTATCGCAATACGTAGGGATCCTTTGCTTGTGACCGTAAATGTCAAGAATAATTTTCTGTCTTTCAGCGAATATGTTGTAGAGATTCCTCATCTCTCCCGGTTTCCTGATTAGTACACACACTCTCAAACCGTTTTCCGGTCCAAGTTCATTCTGTGTTACGAAATTGATAGCGTTATTTGGATTTCTGTAAAAAGATATTAGTTTCTTAGTGATATTATTGTATTAAAGAGGATAAGACAATACATATGGTACTCCAAATATTGCATTTTTAGTAGGCTGAAAAATACTTATATTGATGCTCTCAGAATATCATTGGGAAATAGATCATGTAGCCAAGGCGAAAAAGTAAGTAGGAAAACCATTAAAACCATAATTTATTTTAAGCAAAGTTACCATTATCAAACGGTTTATTACCGTTTTAGCGCAACTTACTTATCAACCGGTTTGTAAAACTCCTGCCAATACGGAAGACGTGTCTTCATCAACGGCGGGAGGTGCAAATAGACGATGTTCGGAGACAGTCGCCTTATTAATGTCCCGAGCATATCCACTGCAGGCAAGTCCAAAGATACGCAGAATAGTAGGTGGCCCGTTTCGAACTCCTTTATAGGAAAAGTTACTCGATCGTCTGCAATAGAAAATTCAGAGTTCTTTCTTGAAGGAGAAGAGATGTTTGGAAAATCAGGTTCATTCATCATTCATTTCACTTCACTAATGATTAAGGACGTTAAGGTAATACCGTTAAAAATACCTTCCTAAATTGTTGGTAAATCCATTAAAATATTGTTTTTATAATACCCATGTGGCCACCATACCATCATACCTGCCATAATACCATCATCATGGATCGCCACGCTCAGTCATCCTTAAAGCCAAGGAGAGAGTATGGTCTTTGTTTAAACTAGACCTTGTGTTCTTTGTAAGGTCATAGGCTTCATACAACGAGATTCGCTTGCAAACGGTATTATATGAGGAAAATTCAACGTTATACCTTCTAAATCCGGTATCCCTGGTACTGTGTGCCCGATCCACACGCCCCCGGTAAGGTCTGCCATTATCACTCCGTTGGCAGACGCCACTTTATGATCCGGCCCTTGGTTGTTGTATACCACATTAGCGAAGTGCTCTTTATATGTTTTCTAATAATGAGATAAAAATAGCAATATACGAGTAAATACAGAGTAAAGGAGAACCTTACCAAACCTCTTGTAAAGTAGTGGTCCAATTTACACTGTAGGGTAGGGTAGGTCGAGTCAACCTCTACCCTACCAAAGAGTATAATATAATCACTACATATACCCTACAATATCCTACTAACTAAATCTTTGATCATTGAGGTGAAATATAATAAAAATAATCAATCAAAAGCAAGTTTAAGAGTTGTATAAAATTTCAACCATCATATAAAAACCTACCCTATACATCGGAGATAAGGTATACTGCAGCATGGTGATTTCTGATATTTGTTTCCTCGATTCCTGCCATTTTCCGTAAGTGCTGGATGTGATGTAGGAGAAGTTACGCCCTGTGTTGAGGAATGAATCTTCTTCGCCTCTCGGAGGCTTGTATATGTACCACCTGAATAAAAATAATTCGTAGTATGTATATGCCTGTAATGTGCCACCGCTGAGCAAATGCCTCTCATATTACTGAAGATATCAGTACAGCGAGAAAGATTTAGGATCACGCTTTCCTACTGCGGTTTGGTGATCCCAAATCCGAGTCCTATTTAAAAAATAAAATGGAAATATACTAGGCTGGACTCTCGAACTCTCAACTCGATATTTGAAGTAGGGATAATGGTCTTTGCAGGCGTCTGCACATGCCACTAGACCACCGAGGCGTTAAACTACATAGTTATAGTAATCAATACTAGGGGCCTGATTCATAAAGGATCATTTTAGCTATGTTTTGTCCCTTTTCGCCATACATAAGAGCAAAAGAGACAAAACACTTATTAACAGTGTTAAAGAGTGTTTATAAATCAGCCGGTAAAACTTTACCAGAATTTAGTTAATAGTTTTAGTAGTCCTATCTACTGATATTTCAATAAAAAAAATAAAAGATGATGTGTGTTATGTATATTACACTAAAACGCATTTAACATTTTAAGGGTATAAATTAAATACATTACTCACCAATCCAAAGGGTTGTTATCATTATCTCTACAGTGGAGGTTTATGGAACTCCATCCAGGAAAGTCATCCTTACAAAATACATTGCACTGTAGAAAATTAAAAATAAATAAAAAATTGAACATTTCTTCAAGAGAACATTGATAAAAATGTACTTTGGGTATTTTATTATTCTTCGATTATCGTAAATCGAAAAAGTGTATTAAAATATTGTGAATACATATTATTTGTTGTTCAGTGTATGTAGCCTTTTTCTAGGAAGTAGTTTTGCTTGTCTCATTTCAGTGAAACGATTTAACTCTGAAAAATCTATCAATATTAGCATATACGAGTGTCCAAATTAAATACTCGATTAAAATGAAATTACTTTCCTAATTTAAAGTGATTTTCTTATTCTTTATTTCAATTATAAGTATCTTATTGGTTAGTGTTTCTATTGGCTTTGGTAGGTAAGAATTGATGCAACGAAATAATGTTAATTGGTTGATTGTATGGTTGGTATACAAAATATAGTCTTTTTATATCACAAAAACCATTTATTCAGTCGTAAATATCTACACACACGCCCGCACTTATTCAATAACATCGGAAATACAGAACCATTGACTGTTAAAATTGATTGCAATTTCTATCCATAAGTACTTACAAAATAATTGTATTGAACTATAATAATTCCAATTATTTAAAACTTATTGAATATTATAATTAAACTATTATGTAAATTAACATAATATATACTATTATTGTATTTAACACAGTCAGACACTCACATCATTGAAACAATCATCAGAAACAATATATAGATAAGACTCGTTACGGATTTAATTAGGAGGTAAAATTAAGAAGGTACTTTCCATGTTGGTATGAAATAATATTAAACTAGGGTTAGGACGCGCGCTCATGGTCATTTCTTCAAAAAGTACGTTATGCAAAAAGTGTCAAACTTGTGTCCGAAAAAGTTGTACGGGTAATATTGTATTTTTTATAAGTTGTAGGGTCTTTTTAGGACAAGGTAAGTCATATTAGAGGTCTGCATGAGTCATAGGCAAAGTCGACCATTGGGATCTATTATAGTCGAACACGAATGCGTGTCAGTCTTAAATGAGGTCGGTCTAAAACATTATCCGGTCAATAAAATTCGAATACAAGGCTAACTGATGTCGTTCCAACTGTTAACAGATCAGATTATTAAACCTGAAGCTGAACATGAAAGTTTTTAATTTCATACATTTTTAACTACTATTTCACAAATTGTCACAGTAAGAAGTAATTGAATATTCAGGCATAATGTCACTGTCCTGATATCTTCGTGAGATCGAAGGTCTTCAACAGCGGGATATTACTGGTCATATTTTTGTTTTCTATTTTCGTAAAAATCACCATGAGCGGCTTCCTAAGTGACTGTAACTTATTATTTACACTGCCCTGTAGTCAGTCTCTAGGTACACGTCTGCACGGACTCGATGAGATGCGCGAAGTTCCCCCACAGGATGGGGCCGGAAGTGCACACCGTGCCGCCCCCTCGCGACTCTTGTGGTAACTGGAAAGTAAATGGAAGGTAATGAAATCTTGTAAAGAACCTCACTAAACGAAGAACGCTCTACCTCAGTGGATAAGTATCCTAAAGGACATCGACTTAACTTCTACTAAAGGTATCCGTTCAGATAAACATTTGATACCATGCAATACATCGAGTTTAATAAATATGTATCACGATTTCATGTATATTATAGTATTCAATGCTTAAATAAAATTATTGTATGGGGAGGGGTAAAATACAGCACATGAAATACCCTTAAAATCCCACTGCAAAGGCTTCGCATTCGCTAAAGATGTGATGATTTAAATATTTAAATTGAATAGTTACCGCTCGGTTGATATCCCCGACGCAGACCCAGTAGTCGGCCACCTTGGTGTCCTGACTGTTGTGCATCTTGTGCGCGACCGCCACCGCCCACTTCGAGTGGTCGTTGTGAGACGTGAACGACATCTTGGCGATCGGGAACTTTAACCGCTCTATGTTACGCACTCTGGAAGGAAACAAAGGTCGGTTTTAAAGGGGTTATTGAGCGGACTTTGTATTGGATGTTAACAGGACTTTAGATTGCGAGAGCTTTTAATGACAGTCCGGCGTTGAGCGGTAGAGAACTTTTGAACCACGACCGTCGACTGCCACTACAGCGTATAACGATAGTATAACGTTATTCGATTGTAGTTAGAAAATGACTGATTAAGTATTGATGAATGAGTGTATTTTAAAATTGTCAAAACAAGGTTGAAACATTAAAGTTTCATGTGATTTGTGGACCAAACGTAACATAGTACGGTTCCAGGGGGGAAGGCACCATAGGCATCGTGAGATCAAAAAAAACGCAAATAGGTGCCATACTAAGTTAAGACTCTGAGGTATAATAACTTAGAACTAATTTGAAATTGAAATTAAGATTACGTTGTGGCCCTTTTACAGGAACCACTGGCACAGAAGACTGAGTCAGTTTTTAAAATGTAAAATATTCTAACTAATATTGTAAATGCGAAATAATTCTGTCTGTCCGTCTGTCTATCTGTCTGTCTGTTACGCTTTCAATCCAAAACTACTGAACCGAGTTAAATGAAATTTAGTTCACAGTTAGTCCAGAGCCTGAGAAAGGACATAGGCTACTTTTTATCGCGAAATTCCTGCAGGAACGGGTACAACGCGGGTGAAACCGCGGGACGCTGCTAGTGTAAAATAAAAGCATATCCGTAAACAGTTCAGAAGTTTCGATACAAAATGTTGGCAGGTCGCGAAAAGTAATGATGTGAAAGGAAAGGCGGAGGTCTTCTTCATCGAGTGGATGGTCAACCTGACCAATCCTGGTGTCAGAGTTATTGAGCCGCCAAAGGCCTCTGTCATGGCTCATGTAACGACTACTATCCTTAGAGAGTAACCGGGACCGACGGCTTAACGTGCCCTCCGAAGCACGGAATCATCTTACTTTTCGGGCAATCAGGTGATTCAGCCTGCAATGCCCTAACCAAACTGAGGAAAGTCTCACAAAGAGATTTTTGTGAGATATTGTCCCCACCGGGAATCGAACCCAGAACCTCCAGATCGTGAGCCGGGCGCTCAAACCACAAGAGCACGGAGGCTGTAAAAGGCGGAGGTTACTGGAAGTTGCGCGTGCACTCGGAGTCGAGCGTGCCGGGCCCGTTGGTCCACGACTCCACCAGCAGGTCGGACTGCAGCACCTCGGCCACCAGCCCCGAGTACAGGTCGTCGTTGAACATGGCGCTCTTCGCGAACGACAGGAACTTGCGCCCCACCAGCGTCTCGAAGCTTTCTATGTGGTACCTGCCCGAAAATGTTTTCCGTTTTAGATAGACTCTAAAATTATATTTGTAAAAGTGTTGATTGAAGCTGTAATGTGAAATGTTTGCAGATTTTAATTCCAATCTCGGTTGTAACATGCATAATGTCAAAATTGTGTTTTGCTTATTTCCCATTGTTGGTTTCTAGCTCCTATAGATATTGGTATTGGTTAGCATGTACATAAATATAAAAAAATACCAAAGGGAACTGATACGATGCTGTAACCATGGAAACCGTTAAAATAAATGTAAATTTGCCTAATCCTCCTCACTACTGTCACTACCTATTGTTATCTCGGTCGGTAAAATGAGAAACCTTTTCCCAACAGTAAATAAGCGTTTATGAATAGGTAAATCCCTAATACTTTACCTAACTTTCCTTTGAATTGTATAGTATCTATAAATAATCACTCTGTTACTTTGTCAACTTACCAAGGCGACACATCAATAGTCTTATTCTTGACCACATCAACTAAGTTGGGCAGTTCGCTCTCGAACTCCTGCGGTATCTTGGAGTGCACTATCATGGGCTCGTTGTACTTCAGTTGCGTGGCGATCTGGTTCAGGGTGGACGTCTGGACCGACACGCAGAGGAGGGATTGACCGTACTTCATGCCGGTGGTGGGGTAGTCGTACGATGAGCTGTTGACGCCGTGTAATGCTAGAAGAAACAAGTTTTAGGGTAAACATTTCTTCCACCCCAATCTTAATATAATTTTATCTATTATTAGCAGCGCCCAGCGGTTTTACCCGCGTTTTACTAGTTCCTATGAGAATTAGCCTAATAACCTTCCCGTTGAAAGTGGCTATCTAATACAAAAAGACTTATTGAAATCGGACTGATAATTCCCGAGATTAGCTCGAACATACTAACAAACTTACAAATTTTACCTGTTTAAAATATCAAGTATAGATTATTTAGGGACTTTTACCCAAGCAATGTATGCCTGTAACTGAAAACTTAATTTCATAAATGCAAAACTTCGGCAGTACGGTTGACAAGAACTCGATCATAAGTGTTTCTGTAAGGTTTTCACACCTATATATGTTTAAGAAACAAAAGAAAAAGTTCATTCAAAATTGTTTTTATATAGCACCGAATAGAACACAATTTTAAACGAACGTCATTCGTTTTTTTTTATATATTTAGATTCTTTTGCAATCCAAGGTTAAATGGACTTACAATCAGGTATAGGTGGGAACCTCGGCACTGAGTGTACGAGCCAGAGCGAGGTGAATTTATCTCCCAATATGACTCCTTTAGTGTGTCCATTCTCAACTCTCGTCTTCATAAACTTAGAATGCATTTTACACATTTCAGCGAGATCGTAGTCGTCATAATACTTGTCTCCAAGCTTAAACTTCTTGTATTTTTTAACACCACCATGTTTTGTTTGACCTGTAAAGGTAATTTTAAAAACGTAAACCTTTATTTACGTATGAGTTGTATTGGATAACTAAATAAATAAATATACCCGGACTAATTGAGTATCTGAATGTTTTAATGTTAATAGAAAGAATAAAAAAAAAAGACGTGTGGCACTCGGGGATTGCTGCGGTAAAGCTATTGCATAGTTATTTTTTGTATCACTAGATGGCGTTAGTGGGGAGCGTGAGGTTTTTTCGTTACGGAATTTCTGGATTCGGTCCCCGCGCTCAAGGCCCGCGATAGAAGCTATGCAATAGCTTAAAATTCAAATACTCAATTCACACATGGGTAATAACCCAAACTAAGCTCTAAACTTGTATGGAATGTAACCAACTGATACTAATGTACATAATATGTACATTAGTTATACATTATGTATACTTTAAAGGCCTTATTCATAAACGCTTTCTAGCAGCATTTTAGCTATCAAATGGTTTGTCCCTTTCTGACATACGCTTTTTTCCAAAGAGCAAAAGAGACAAAACACTCACTAACAGTGTTTTATTCCGAGAGCGTTAATGAATAAAGCGGTAAATGAATATATAATTGCCATAATATATTCTTGACTCCGGGCGGGGATCGAACCCGCAACACCCAATACAGTAAGCCCTCTCATACTACTGTGCCATTGAGCTTCGGCTTAAACAGTAACTTCAGTAGAAACTTTTTTACTGGAATACCATAAAGACATGTATGTACAGATCAACAGTGGTTCATCATTCAATTAAGTCACTAAAAATATTTTGCAAAAGACGATGACAAAATGAGATAGCAAACAAAGACCATTACGAGTATGAACGATTTTAATGACAAACTGTATGTATATCACATTTAAACAATCCTTAAGAATGTAAACAATTGCTCAAGAATGTCATATGTACCTCTTTTACTTTTCGAGTACATTTCGGCAACTGAATGCAGGATATCCGGCTGGTTTTCTGCTGAAGGAGGCTGGTCATTATACACCAAGGATATTATGTTCTTTTCCTGAAAATTAACACGTTATATTCTAATACAAACGCGTGACCTAGTTTTTAGTTTGTTTATAAGTATTTTTAAGTTATTTACATATATGTACTGACTAGCAGCACCCCGCGATTTTACCCGCGTTGTACCCGTGCCCGTGGGAATATCGAGATGAAAAATAGCCTATGACCTTCCCGTTGAATGTAGCTATCTATTACAAAAAGAATTATTCAAATTGGACAGGTAATTCCGGAGATTAGCTTAAACATACAAACAAAAAAACTCACAAATTTTACCTCTTTATAATATTACGAGTAGTAAGATATCAGTTAGTCAGATTCCATAATATAAGCCTTAGCTTGGGTCTTGTAATTTTCTATTGTTATTTAAATAAATGATTTATGATTTATTTATTTATTTATTTATATTCAATAAACTCTGAAGAGTGAGACATATTTTACTACAAGCGCGCCGCAGTTTTACCCGTATTGCGCCCGTTCCCATGGGAATTTCGGGATGAAAAATAGCCTATTACCTATCCGTTATGTGGTTATAATGGATAGCCTCATTTAACTATTCTAAAGCCCGGTTTCCACCGCAAGCGGAGCGGGCTCATTAATGACTCCGTTTGGCAGCCATTACGTGTTTTTGTTAAGACTGAGGTGTTATGCGTCTATACAAGTAACGCAATAGTAATTAAATGGAGTCATTAATGAGCCCGCTCCGCTTGCGGTGGAAACCGGGCTTAATATTAAAAAAAATACTTTCACTGACTATGTTTAAAGTATCCATTATTTTCAGAACTATGTTTAAATTGGCATATCATTAAAGATTTTGGGTACCATGGCTCTTTCATGATTTTATCCCTCAGATGAGCAACATTCCCAAATGATATACTAACCGCCTTATCCATAAACGATATTTAACTCAAACAGTGTTTTAAAGTGTTTTGTCTCTTTCGCTCTTTGACAAATAGCGTATGTCGGAAAGGGACAAACCATTTGATAGCTTAAGTGCTGTTAATAAGCGTTTATGAAGAATAGTTATGTCGCAAGTGCCTCTGGGTCATATTTTTGTAAGTGCACAATATGCACATTTTCTTAGTGTCCATCATACTCTACATTGAAATTGTCCTTGAATTAGTGACAGCATGAATGAGTAAATTTGGCGTTAACCTTTGTATCATTCAATCAATTCAATCTAGTAAACGAAGACAAGTGATTTGTAGCGAGTTATTATATAAAATGTAGATCAACAACGATCTTGACAACGGTACATTGTTACGCACACAAAGATGCGTGACAAGTGTTCCATATTCTGTATGTAAGGATTGTGGTATGGATGTATGTATGTTTGTTACTCTTTCACGCAAAAACTAATGAGCGGATGGATGAAACTTTGGATGAAATAGGTTATACCTACATTAGAATAACATATGGGATACATTTTAACCGGAAATTCCCGCGGAAATTAGTACAACGCGGGTGAAACCGCGGGGCGCGGCTAGTAATATTATAATATACCCGGACAAGTTCACAAACGCTTAATTAGATCCAAAGTAAGCTCTATTATGGAATCTAACTCACTGATACTACTACATATACATATACAAATATTTTATAAGAATACATAATTGACACCCAGACGTCGTCGTCGCCAACAACTATCTCTTCACATTCTTGACTCCCGGCGGGAATCGAACCCGCAACCCCGGAAACAGTAAGCGCTCTCACTGCCACGGGCTTGTTACAACTACCAGTATGACCCTGGAGCGCTGGTGAATTAACTACTATACCACGGAAAAACGAAGCTTCTCTATTTCGTGTACTATACCAACTATTAATGACATTAAACTGTAATATTCATTAAGTTACTTAATTGGCAGTAAAATGACCCGAGCTCCCAAAATGCTTGACAGGCTACAAAACCAGGCAAGTGCGAGTCGGACTATCGCACGGAGGATTCCGTACTTTAAAAAGCGGCCAAGTGCGAGTCGGACTCGCCCATGAAGGGTTCCGTAGCAGCGAGTAACATAATAAAGAAGTTCTTGAAATAAATGTTTTTTTATTTACATTTGAGTTATTGAATGAATAATCAGTATTTTTTTGCGGTTTACGATTTATGTCGTAAAAAAAAACTACTAACTAGACCTCGTTCAAACCAATTTTCGGTGTTAGATTACATTGTTATGTACATCATATATTTTTTTAGTTTAATCATTCTCTTATTTTAGAAGTTACAGGGGGGGGGACACACATTTTACCACTTTGGAAGAGTCTCTCGCGCAAACTATTCAGTTTAGAAAAAAATGATATTAGAAACCTCAATACCATTTTTGAAGACCTATCCATAGATACCCCACACGTATGGGTTTGATGAAAAAAAAAATATTTTATTCATTTCTAAGTATGGGAGACCCCCCTAAAATTTTATTTTTTTTCTATTTTAGTGTGAAAATATTAATGCGGTTCACAGAATACATCTACACACTAAGTTTCAACAACATAGCTCTTATAGTTTCGGAGAAAAAAGGCTGTGACATACGGACAGACGGATGGACAGACAGACAGACATGACGAATCTATAAGGGTTCCGTTTTTGCCATTTGGCTACGGAACCCTAAAAACGGCAAAAAGTCACGTTTGTTGTATGGGAGCCCCCCTTGAATATTTGTTTTATTTTATTTGTATTATTTGTTGTAATAGAAATATACATCATCTGTGAAAATTTCAACTGTCTAGCTATCATTCTTCCTCCGTTCTTAAGATACAGCCTGTTAACAGACAGACGGACGGACGGACGGACGGACAGCGAAGTCTCAGTAATAGGGTCTCGTTTTTACCCTTTGGGTACGGGACCCGAAAAAGTACTTACTTTCTTGCTTTTTAAACATACATAATGAATGAAGACATTTTCATTCAAATGTAATACGATTGTTATTTTATAATAAGTAAACATCCTCCAACCCAAACGTTGTTATGTGAACTTAATGCTTTGTGTACATATTTTGGCTATCATTATACTTATCAATTATGGAAATTGTAACCGCATTGATATTATCAAATGAGAATCAGTGGAATAACAATACTTGAACGTTAATGTCAATAGGTTAAAAGGTATATTTAATAAACTAAATTGTATATATTCTTTTATAATATTCTTTTATATTATTCTATTTTATTACGAACAAAAGGATATTTTTTATAAGAGTGAAATCAATTTCATGTACTTCATTTGTTTATCAAATAAATAATATATTTGCAAGTTTTTTCAAAATCTACTTCTATTTCGATGTCTCGATCCAATTTATTGAGAAACATCGTTTAAGCATTTATCATAAATGTACCTACTCAATTAAGAATTAAACTAAAAAATCCGGCCAACTGCGAGTCGGGCTCGCGCATGTGGTGTTCCAAACCATTATCATCGTAAAAAACGTACTTGTATTTACAGAAGCAACAGACATACCTACAGATTCTATGAAAATATCAACTCACTAGCTATCACGGTTGATAAGATACAGCCTGGTATCAGACAGAGGAATGGACCGACGGACAGCGGAGTGTTAGAACTAGGGTTGCGTTTTATACGCTTCGGATATGGAATCCATCAGCTCATCAAAATATTAAGTTAAGTACTCAGTTCTTGAAAACTCTTATTTGCATGTTAGCACATATTAGAGATGTTTGAATATGCTAAGTTTCTATGTATTCTATCTATTTTATAGGCTAATAGCAGCGTCCCGTGGCTTACCCGCGTTATGCCCGTTCCCGTGGGGATTTCGAGATTTCGATTTCGTTGAATGTAGCTATCCAATACAAAAATAATTATTCAAATCGGACTGGTAGTGCCTGAGATTATTCGTTACAAACAAAAAAAGTTAGAAACTTTTCCTCTTTATAATATGTATTAATATAGATTCGTACATTGTAATAATTCACATTCCTTACCTGGTATAGTGGTGCCAAAGTTCTTCCCAGCATCGACCGGGGGTCACTAATCGACATGTCCGACATAATCCAACCCCCTCTTAATTTCGAGGGGGTCAAATGCATGTATGCGACCCCCCGCCGCACTAAAGGGTTGAGATGGTTCTTCTCTCTGGGTAATTTGTACATGTAAAACCTGAAATTTAAATGTTTTGCATTATGTAAGTACATAGTTTTCTTATGTAAGTTTTATGGGCTTTCCGGATTCACCTTTCTACCAGAGAGACGGTATGCTTAGTTTGATATGATAAGTATATACCAATATCAACAAGAAAGGTAACATAGCATAGCATAGAAAAGCAACATTAATTTTATATTGAACAATACTCCTATACCAAATACCCTATCCTTATATTTTAATTACACTACATATTATAAAACAAAGTCCCCGGCCACGTCTGTCTGTTCGCGATAAACTCAAATACTACAGCGAGGTTTTTTTTAAATAGATAGAGTGATTCAAGAGAAAGGTTTATTATATAAAAAATCCCGAAATTCCTACGGGAACGGGCACAACGCGATTAAAACCGCGGGGCGCTGCTAGTTATAATTTATTTCATTTCATTACAATTAACATACTTCTCGAATCTTTACCACAAGCGCAATTCATTTGACTACCTGAATGCCGTTACCAAAAGGAATGGTAGGTTCCATACTATCTAAAGCCCATGCATACTAAAAATTCAAAAGAAATCCCCAACTATCACTATAATAATAAAAACCGTCATTCATACTCTGTATGAAGACAAAGGATGCTGTTGGCTTTATTCACTAGTCTATCGAACATTCCAAAGAATTGCGATAATATTATAATATTATACGTATTGCGCAGTAGCCTTGTTTTATTTGTTAGTATATAACAATTACAAATATGGTGATCTAATATTTCGTTTTAGGTAGTGAACAATTAAGGTAGGTATAGGCAGATAATAGAATGACAAACGATGACTAAAGTTAGGAGATATCTTGGAGGCTTAGGCATATCTTGAAATGCGAAACTAATCAAAAAAGAAATGTTTGTTTAATTACCTACTATTAGTTTCATTAGTTAGTACTGACATGGGTTAGTTCTAACTTATCTCCATAGCCACAAGATCACTATACCTAATTACACCAAAAGCCGTCCCAAATATCACCATTTGTAAATAAACTTAGAAAAAAAACAATTTAAAAAATCTTAATCAACTAGCAGAGCATCGCAGTTTATTGCCGAATAACGTGACTTTTTTTGGTCTTAATAATATTTTTCTAACTAAAACATCGTTTTTTGTACCACGTTTTTTTGTACAATGCGAATGGCAATATAAACGCAAATATAAAATTGTCACAACCGTCGATAAATGCAGTATTCGCCAGAATAAATTTTATTTTCCTGTTATTGAAAGAACAGAAAATATTGCCAAATTAAGAAAAAAAAAGTGGCCCAAATAACACCCAGAGTCCCCAATAACACCGGTTTACAGTATGATTGTATGACACCATTATAAACTTACCCTATTTTAACGAGTTTACAAAGACAAAGACGGAAGAAAGTTCGTTATTTTAAACTTCTGGAATTGAGATCTACTCTCTGATCTCTATAAGTCATCTAAGCCAGATCCAGTATGAGATGTTAATATTAAATCTACCATAAAGTATATGATTCATAATGTAAATACAAACATAAGTACCAAGGACCTGTTTACCATTCACTTAAAAGTTTTAGTTACAAGGACAGTCTAAACACAAACAATATCAAATCCTATTAATTTCAATTACTTATTTACTTAATAAATAATTAATATTTACCTATTCAGTTACAATATTACTAACACAAATGATCAAACTACAGACATAAAACAAAAAAACTCATGATGTCTCTAATTGCAGCTAAAAAGTCAAGTTAAAACTTCAAGTTCAAAGTCACAAAGCTACGAAAACAAACAAAATAATAAAAATACATACCAATCAACAGGTTCACCTTTCTCGTTCCTGCATTGTGGTGTGAAACTGATTGTTTTATTAACAAATAATATTGATATAAATAAGGCAAGCCACATGATGCGTGCGCGCCTCAACGCGTGCGAATCGCGAGTGGCCTGACGCGCAGGAAGTCTCGCACTAGGGTTCACCACAACTCTAGGTATCATACGTCAATAACAACCGTTCTATAACCAAACAATTACTACTTTATTTACACAACACTCATTAATATTTCCTTTCGATTTTTAACCATAATTAATGATATAATTTCGGCTGGTAACGCATTTTGTAAGCTTTTATAAATTTAGCTAACGATTAGTTAAGCGTTTGAATTTATTCAGAACGAACTAGAAGTGTCAGTCAATTAAGATTCATTCATTCGAGTAGTTGAGTGGCCAACCCTGGTGTCGGGAGTTTCTAGACCGCCTAAAGGCCTCCGACTTGGTCTGACGGTTGAACGGTTGTAACAACTGGGATTGACTGATTAACGTGCCCTCCGAAGCACGGTAGCGCTCTGATAGAAATGCCTCTATCGGCTACCCATCCCAGTAAGCGCGTTGCTTAATAGTCGCAATGAGGTAACATCGGTTAGTCAAACTACGCCAATATTAATAAAACTAAGATGTCTATTTCGGTATCGGGTTCAATTCGCAGATGGAGCGTAAACATGTTGCCTACTTTTTAAACATGGCTCGGGTTTGACATCATCAACCCGCAGTGGACAATCCTAGTGATTATGCCTAATTCACCTCTATCTTCAGTTAGATAAGTGCCCTTTTTCCAGCAGTGGTACATTACCAGCTTTTTTATTTCAGTATTCGTCATCTATCCTAACTTATAGAAGTATTCGAAGTATGCTATCCATGATATCGACGGGTCCTACGTATACTGGTGCAACTACATTTGCGCAACTTTACACGAGAGCGATCTAAACGTTCTAATGGTTGTAACTTTAACATTACTAAACATACATATTTGAAATTTTAAAATGTTATACTTGAATATTTTTGCAAAAAGACTGCATTCATAATTTTTAAATATTTTTCGTACTTTAGAAAATAGCTTTACTTGCATTCACGTTGAATGTTTTCCCTAAAATGTTACAACGCGTATACTGGTGTAAGTGGCACTTATACCAGTTTACACCGTTCTTTTTTTCATTTAAATTTAACTTAATTAAATAATAAATAATTACTGAAAATATTGCTTGCTGTTTATTGATTAATACGGAAGCTAGTAATATTCACAATTTTTATTTTTTGTTCAACTTTTAACACTTGCTTCAGTTTACATAGTTCTGCAGACTACTTGTATCAGTTATCCATGTTCATACTCATATTTTCATAGTTAAATTAATCAAAAATATTTAGAAATAAAATTGCTCCTAATAATTTTCACGTACAAATCAAAGAATAAACATCGTATAAAACTAAAACAATATTATTTTTGAGTCTCATAAGAACTCTAGTTAATCTTATTACCTACTCGTATTGGGTAGTATTCATAAATTCAGTTAGATTTATTACACAATAAGTTAAGTAAAGGCTTATTTTAAGTAGTGTTTAAAATAAGTATGTGCACTCGCCTGCCAAGACCGAGGTCCCGGGTTCAATTCCTGGGTCGAGCGAAAACATGTTTCCTACTTATCAGACACGGCTCGAGTGAGAGCAAGCTTGGTGATTATGCCTAATCCTCCTCACTGTACTAATATCAATAAGACGAGAGGCTTTTGTCCAGCAGTGGGACATTACAGGCTAATACTTTACTTTACTTTTAAAGTAATTAGTGACTTGATTATGTCACAAAAAAAAACTAATTCTCACACAGAGTGAATGCTATCACCCTCGCTCTGCGCGTGGCCAACGACAAGAAATCTATGAGTGATATTAACTAAATTTCCAAGCAGAGTCCATTTCCATTTCCATGAGGTAATTTTTTTGTTATCTGAAGGTTGAAAGTAACTATAGTTTTATCATCCTTAGACGTTTGTCCATTTTTAGGGTTCCGTACCCAAAGGGTAAAAACGGGACCCTATTACTAAGACTTCGCTGTCCGTCCGTCCGTCTGTCACCAGGCTGTATCTCACGAACGGTGATAGCTAGACAGTTTAAATTTTTACAGATGATGTATTTCTATTGCCGCTATAACAACAAATACGAAAAATAAAATAAAACAAATATTCAAGGGGGGCTCCCATACGAGAAACGTGATTTTTTACCGTTTTTTAAAGTACGAAACCCTCCGTGCGCGATTCCGGCTCGAACTTGGCCGCTTTTTTTAGCTCCCAAGCTGTATTTTTTTCTTAATGCCATCTGTACGATTTCGTAAGAATCGAATGCGTGAAAATATTCACACTTATCTTTTTGTGGGATGTGGAATGAGAGATTAAAATGTTTTGTGACGATGCCTCTTTATTGCCGCAGCGTTTTATCCCTGCAATCGTTTTATCCCTGGTAAAAATTAAACATTTGTCAAAAGGCACAAAGTGACAAAAGTCTATGACCAATCTAAATAGATTTTGCTCGTTTCTTTTCTAGTGTAATGAGACTTAAAGGGTGGGAACATCTTTGGCAGACTGGGGTATCTTTACTGGGTGAATTGAATGTTTTCCCCTTTGATGACCTTCTACTATCCCTAAACCTTGTCCAAAGCCGTATTTACAAAATTAAAATTGATATACAAGGTATTTAGCAACATGACTATTTGCAGTTACACCAGTATTGTACGTGCACGCGGTGACGTTCGCCGCACGCATACTGGTGTAACGATCACTTGCGCTCGAGCGCCGCGCAGATCGCAACTACGTACACTGGTGCAAGTGACTTACACCAGTGTTCACAGTTCTTTACCGAAAAATAGTGTTACTTGCACCAGTTTACATTTTTTTATCTCCGAAACTATATGATTTTTTAAATATTTTTTTTCAGAATATAAAAGTATGGCTTATTTATGTACAAATTATGCAAAAAAAATGGTTTAGGTATTTTGCTGGTTGCACCAGTATACGTAGGACCCGTCGATATGATAGTATGATTCAAAATCTAACAAAACTATTTTTTTAAATTGCGAACCCAAACACTTTGAAAACAAAGGTGTGAGCAAATGTTTAGATCCTTTGTGTCTGATATTATGAGTCAAGTACCACGAAGCTCAAACGGTTGCTTATCTCAAAACTGCCTACACAGTTTCATACATTAAAAAAAAAATTATCCTTTATTATTGTTAGGGGTTAAATATAATGACCACCATAATAAGCTATGATACCCTTAGTTCTTTTACCAAAAATATATATACATAACACCAACATAACAAAAATAAAGTCTAAAATTACAATAATACTAGCTATTTTAGTCACGACGCACTTCAAATTGTAATCAAACACCAAATGTAGTAAATGATCACCAAATCTTCAGCTCTTCAGCTTCAGCAGGTCGCTTCAGCATACGCACTCTCACTGCACTCTCACGCACTGGCACTCTCAACAGACGTAACAAAGTGAACAATCGTAGTTTTCTACTGGCTGCCCGAATAACTAACTTATGAAACAACGCTTTGTATTTAATAGATAAAAATCTTGAACTTTTTAACGAACCTAAGTTACGATTACCAACCGTTTAAGACAACTCCTCCTTAAGTGATACAGTAGTCCTATTTATTAGTAAACGTACAATGAAAATCTATACTAACAGAATGAAACCGAAGTTTGTTATTTTAGATTTTTGTTTGCCTGAACTACCATACACACGGATTCGGATAATGCTTTATGCAATGGGTCACATTCAAGAGAGTTATAAGCTACTTTTATTCCTGTAAGTTCTACGGGAGTACCATAAGTAAGGCTATTAGTTTAGGGTGTTACCACACCAATCGATCATTGGTCGGTCAATGGCACCGATCGATGGGAGATTTGACAAGCCCGTTGGCTCCGATCGATGGGAGATTTGACAAGCCCGTTGGCTCAGTGGCAGTGAGAGCGCTTGCTGTGTCGGGGGTGCGGGTTCGATTCTCGCCCGGAGTCAACAATATGTGAAGACATAGTTGTTGGCGACGACGTCTGGGTGTCAATTTATATATTGTTATAAAGTATTTGTGTATGTATATGTAGTAGTATCAGTTAATTAGATTCCATATTACAAGCTTAGAGCTTAGTTTGGGTCTAATTAACCGCGAGTGAATTTTTCCGGGTGTATTTATTTATTATATTTATTTAATTGATTAGACGTCGCGTCGCCTTTACTCGATGGCAGGGATTAATCGATCAACGGCCGATGCCATCAACCGATAATGGATCGATTGGTTAGTCGAACGGTATCAATTAAAGCTAGCAGTTTCAACCAGGAGACCAGGCGATGAACTTCAATCGACTGTGATCAATGCCGTCGATCAACGGTCCATTGGTTGGTCTGATAACACCCTTAAAAAGGTCGCTCATTGAAATTTGCCACTGAATTAAAGAAACTGTATGGGAAAATGTTGAATCGCTACTGGACTGAACTTTTTGCAGTACTACCCTATTTTGTGAAAGTTTCATGGATTTGCAAACACATGAAAAGCACATTAGAATCTTTGCTTTGTCTACCTACCTGAAAGTTTACATGTAGGTACGATCAGTGACTACAATGTTACAATAACGTCATGAAATGATTAGAAATGTTTGGATTTGAAAATGACTAGTTGTTGTAACGCATCATAACAATTCAGATTGTTCGTAGGTTGATATAATGTTGGAAATATTTCGTGCTCTTATTATTTGTCACTTGAAAAATGTTGTAATTACCGTATCTCTTGAGTTCTATAGGGCAAATTTATAGCGTGATCTATTAGTGGTTCAATTAATTTTGTTGTAAAATGCACGTTTTTTACATCATCTCAAGAAACTGCTGATAAAGAACGGACATAGTTTTTTATAAAAAGAAAGTTTATTTTTTATTATTTAATTAATAAACAAAGAAATCAATCGTGATTCGATTTTCTCGCTAAAACTCGAGAACGGTTAAGCCAAGTTAGCAAATTTTGAAATTTTTAAACGGTAAGCAGTGACGGAAGAAATGCGTGAAACCGTAGGGCACAGCAAGTTATATCATAAAATATTCCAACCTATTATTCTAAAACAATGCTCCACATTCATTCTTTCCAGAACAAAAAACAATCGGATCAATTTTTAGAATATATTTGTAGAAAACATAACAGAATCATAATAAATATACATATAAAAATTCATGATTATATTTCAAAAACCTTATAACAATGGAAGACTTGATAGAATGGCACTGATACAAAAATAAATGCTTAAATTTTTACTTACAACTATATATTTGACAAAAATACGTATTTAAAAGGTACTTATTGTTGAGTAGGCATGGAAACGGCAGATTTAGCGTGAGAGACATCGCTTTGCCTCCAGAATGAAACGACAGTTTTCAATTCGGTGAAGAAATCGATTCCTTGTTTACCGCAGAAGTGGTTTGTGCCTAGATAACTGCCTCGGGTGCCCGAGAAAGAGAACATAGACAGTGGGACAGGGATGGGTACATTCACACCAACTTGTCCGACATCAATTTCATTGGAGAACTTTCTCGCTGTAGCTCCGTTTGTGGTGAAAATAGCTGTGCCATTTCCATAGGGGTTGTTGTTGATCATTTGTATGGCATCGTCTAGAGTGTCGGCGAATAAGCAAATTAAGACGGGCCCGAAGATTTCCTCCCTGTAACATTCCATGGACGGAGTGACTCCGGCGAGGATGGTGGGGCCTACGAAGTTACCTTTCTCGAATCCTGGTACTTTGACTCCTCGGCCGTCTAGCACGAGTTTGGCGCCCTCTTTCACTCCTGTGGGAAAATTAAGTTAATCTGCTTAATCAATTTATTAAAAAATACGACAATTAGTTAAATGTCCAGTTAATGGACGTCTCTAAGTGTGAGAGTTAGTCTAGGATCCAGTTCTAGTCATTCTATGTTAGTTGCCATCTACATTAACACATTCTCAGAATATTCCTCAGATGGTTACTACTACTTCTACATTGTGAGTAGCAGTTTCATAGAAATACTGAAGGCATTCGGGTGTTACTTGCAAAATGTTTGCTTCTAAATGTTTTAACACTAACCTGACTCGACGAGCCTGTGTATTCTTTCCTTAGCTCTAACTGAGATGACGGGTCCCACATCAGTTCCGGGAACATGTCCGGCGTTCACTTTCAGAGATTGAGCGCGAGCGACCAAGTCTGGGATCCATTCCTTGGCTTCACCTGGGAATCACAAATGTTTATGTGAACATCGGGACTAAAAATTCAAGTTCAAGTATTATATAATTCAAGTTCAAGTTGTAATTTTATACGTATGTTGATTTTGTTTCATAACTGTTTTTTTTCTTCTAGCCTTGATTGGACACTTTTCAATCTGTATATTTCACTTAGGAGTTATGATTCCACAAAGCCACGTCAAACTATTAACATTCCTCTTTTTGCGTGTAGGGTTAGGGGCAGTTCATTAATCACGTGATGTTTTTTTTTATTTTTTTAACTTTCCCACTTGTGACATGGTTAGGTTTAAGACTATGGAGATGTCAAACTCGAACTATGTTTGAAAGGTAAACATGTATGACTAGACTCAGGTATTGAACCCCAGTCTAGGCATGCCTTTACTGAACGATTATATAGAAAAATCTACGATTGAATATCGGTTAAAAAAGGTGTCTTTTTCAGGATTTTTCAGGCGTTCGATGAAGCCGTTCGCTTTGTGCCTTGGAATGAGTACGGTCGCGCTCGCACCCACGAAGACGGCGGTGCCGAGCGCCATGCAGCGCTGGCCCGCGGCCCCGAAGGCGGCGCCGCCCAGCTGGTTGAGCGAGTGCTCCTTGTTGGCGTCCGGCATTATCACGCCGTGGTTCTTGGCGCCCATGTTGCTCTGCACGCGCTTGCCTAAAACGACATTTTAAATTGTTATAAGTAGCCGAAGTAAACCGGACGACAAAACCCAACATGACTTAGAATCTCATGTCTTATTTTAATCTAGCTGTGCCCCGCGGTTTCAACGCCCACAATGCACCAGTTTCCGTAAGATTAGGTTAGTCCGATAGAACTAGTCAGTGAACAGATTTCTATGCCCATGATAAATCTTTCCTAAGCCACCAAAGGTAGCATTCAGAGTTCCGCAATGTTCGAAACGCATGTGGTTGCGGTTTCGCGAACATAGCAGATGAGGGCAACCTCAGGTAAGATTCGGACTCAGAAAAAACAAACCTAGTCTATGAAATATATAAATGTCTATCATTTGTTGTCTGATGATTTAGCTATCTGTATCGAATGAAATCATTCACCTGCAGCGGAAGCCCTCGTGTAGATATGCTTGCCGCCGCCGTCGCCGCCGACGAAGGAAACAGCCTTGATGTCCGGCGCGTCGCAGATGAAGTTCACTGTGTCGTGAGTGCCGTGGACGATCTGAGTACAAACAACAGACAAATGAGTTATTGGGTTAACATCCAGTTTAAAAATTGTTAATACAACGCCTCGGTGGTCTGGTGGCCTACCAAGACTGAGGTCCCGGATTCAATTCCCAGATCGAGCGAAAACACGTTTCATACATTTCAAACATGGCTCGGGTTTGAGACCACCAAACCGCTTTTGGCGTGGTGATTATGCCTAATCCTCCTCACTGTACTGATATCTTCAGTGAGATGAGAGGCCTTTGCCTAGCAGTGGAATATTACAGTACAGGTTAAGACTACTTTTATTAACTTATATGTTAGTACAAGGTATCGTGGTATGTTTTATAGGAGTCAGGAGATTGATTATAAAGAAGTATGAAGTAAGTATGAAGAAACTCTTTGGGCTGGAAGTAGGGATGGGTTATGGATTGACATAAGGTTGTTCATTCACGCAAAAACAAGTGATCGAATCAGAATGAAAATTGGCAAAAAGATAGGTAAGAGTATGGGATGACACACAGGCTAATTACATCCCAAAACACCCACGGGAACGTCATTCATTCAACTCGAGTAGGTTAGTGGCCAACCCTGGTTTCGGAGTTTTTAGACCACCTACAGGCCTCCGACATGGTCTTACGGTTAAAACAACCGGGACCAACAATTTAACGTGCCCTCCGAAGCACGGTAGCGCTCAGAAAGAAATGCCACTATCGGTCACCCAACCGAGTAGTGGTCGAGCTGCACGTTGCTAAAAATCGCAATGAACTAACATCGCTTAGTCAAACTACGCCACGAGCGCTACGGCTACGAACTACCACGTTACTTAGCCGTTGCTAAAATATCATCAGTCAATGGAACTGACATTAACAAGGCCGGGCGGCGCGCCTGCCTCCTCCAGCAGGTCCATCATCATGAGCGTGGCGCCGGGGTCCTGCTCCGACGGCTTGATGATGCACGTGTTGCCCGTCACCAGCGCCGGCGGGAACATCCACAGGGGAATCATCACCGGGAAGTTGAACGCCGCCACGCCTGGGGAACGAACGTATGAGTTACATACACAAATAAATGACTAGTCCCAACAGCCTATTTAAGATCTATCTATCTATTTTTTAGGGAGACTTTGGTTATGGGAATGGTTGGGAGTACTTGTACAGACTGCTCAGCTGGTTGTTTAGAATGGGCAAAAACTTTATATAAGCAATGCAAAATAGTAATGATAAGAACTATGTCAGTACCTCCAACAACTCCGAGCGGCACTTTGTAGCTGTGTGTGTCCATGTCTTTAGCGATGTTCTGGATGCTGTCCCCCAGCTGGAGGCTGGTGATGCTGCAGCAGTGCTCCACTGACTCTGTAGATTATCACATGAACATTTATTAGTTACTAGCAGCGCCCCGCGGTTTTACCCGCCTTCCTCGATAAATAGACTATCTAACAGTGAAAGAATTATTCAAATCGGTTCAGTAGTTTCTGAGATTAGCGCGTTTAAACAAACAAACAAACAAACAAACAAACAAACAAACAAACAAACAAACAAACAAACAAACAAACAAAACAAACTCTTCAGCTTTATAATATTAGTATAGATTTACTTACTGATAATAAAAAGAAAACCTATAAGGACTGGAAAAACCTTAACAAAAAATATATATTTACTGGCTATTGGAAAATGTTTCATTGAATGCTTTATGCTTAATAATTCACTTGATAGCTATGATGCCAATATAACCAGTCATATTGGCATCACTCTTGATTATTATTTTTAGAGAGTAAGCATTTTTAATTGCTAAAATAATATTTTGTGCCACAAGAAGCGTTAATGTAATTTTGCGTCAGGAGTTTCGAGCACATATTGTTGATTTATCTTATGCTTTACTAATAATATAAATAACTTAGGAACCCTTTGAGCAATCAGCAAAAACTATAGTTGGAGTTGAACTCTTATATTCAAATTCTACTATACAATAGGTTCTTTACTTACGAATGCCTCTGAGCACATCGCCCTCAGCGTCTGCGATGGTCTTGCCTTGTTCCTCTGTGATTTTAGCAGCCAGCTTTGATTGGTTTTCTCTCAAGAGACGAGCGAATCTGAATGACACGAAAATTATAAAAATTAAAACATGAACAAAGCACTTATTAGTCGAGCAGAGTCGGTGAGTCTTTATGGTAAACGAGTTCTTTTACTTATCAAGTCACCATTATTCTTCTTCTTCTTCATCAAGTGGATGGTCAACCTGATCAATCCTGGTGTCATTATTATTGATCTATTAATATTGTAAGTTTATGGTTATATGTTTGAATGATTTTTTTTACCAGGAGTCATTTTTCTCATGTTCAATCAATTAAGAATTAGTCAGCATCAAATGAAAAAAATAAAAGACATACCATCAAATCATGTTATCAAATCATATAATAATACAATACCCTCACTTGAACATAAGTTGTTGACGGGTCAGGATGGTTGACTGGCTCCATGTTTTGTATGCCTTCTTGGCTGATTCCAACGCGGCATTTAACTCATCTTGAGTTGTCTCTGGTACCCTGAAATAAGGAAAGTCACGGTATACAGTAGCTTATAATCAACTTTATAGTGGTGTATGTGAACCTCTATGAAAGTATCTATCTATCTCTATGAAGGAATACGCAATTTATGGACCAAGAATACAGGCCTACACATGTATGTGCACATAATAGTTTATAATATTTTTAAAGCATAAAAGAACATGTACAGAGTTTTGGATTTTACTAATTAATAATTTATTTAAGCAACAAAAATAGTCCGTAATAAGAAGTTAAACATTCAAATACATAAATTAACTTAATTGAATGACAATTTGTATAATCAGTTAGTTCGGCCATACAATAAAGAGCCTTGTTAAACATGTAATAGTGATGATTTAATTTTATAAATGTTAGGCACTCATTTAACATTAAGTATTGAACAATTCAGGTACTCAGGTGAACTCATCAAAATTGAAACTTGATGTCGAATGGACATTGGACAGTATGGACAGTATGTTTGGCATAATAATAAAATACAAATATTAAGATATATATGCACATTATCTGAGTAAAACAAAAGGATGATTAAAATTAAAATATAAATATGGCTCAGGTTTTCTTTTTTATTCCCAACTGCAGTGGACAACAGTGATGATTATACATAATCCTTCTCTTATACTGTGGAACACAACACTAAAAAATCTATCTTTGACCAGAAGGTTAAAAAAATCTCCTTATTCTATCCAATGATTACCAATTATGCGTTATTATCAGCCATTACTGTTCCGCTACAGGGCAAAGGCCTCCATTCAGTCCTTCCACATGATTATTTTAGATTATAAAAAAAATACTTATATAATAACATGAGCTGTTTAAAATATTAACTTTAGAATTAATCAAGATACATACATAATGTATCTGAATTTTCGTCATGAGTAACATGATATAATCAGTGTTATCAATTGAAGTAAATAAAATAATGATTAAATGAAGCAAAACATTACAGTTATCACTCTTTATCAGTAAATCATTGTACAGTTCAGATTTTGCAAAACATGATAATATTTATAAAAATATGGTGTCTTTAATTATTTTGTGTTAGGTATTTGAAGGTTAATTACCTATTTAAAAATTGAGAGAGAAAAAAACAAAATAATATATTTATCTTACTATTTTGTATTTGTATCAATATGGAGACTTCAAAAATTAAATTTGAGATGGAATAATTTTTTGTTATTCTTCAATGTTAAATCATGTTATTCTATGTTTTACAAATTATAAGTAACTCATACATATCTGTTTTTACATGTTCTGCAAACATGTTGCCGTAGGTTTATTGCAAATCTTGGTTCAGCGCTTTTGGCATGGCATTGTAACAGACAAACAAACACAGATTGTATAGTTCACATAGGAGGAGAAATTAAGAAATGAGTATTTTATTTATACCTTCCAATAACTTCATTTGTAGCCGGGTTTGTGAGCTCGATCCAGTTTGTGGTCTTTGAGTCAACATATTTGCCATCAATGTAGAGCTTTGTAGCGGGTGCAGAGCTGCTGTAGTTTCTGCGCAGCAATATGTGTGACTGAAATTATGATACACTCTGTGACTATCTAGATAAAAAGTTATATTTAGTAATAATAGCAGGATACAATTAAATGACATTTTATCTAAAATCTAAATAAAACAAGTGAAGGGAAATTACACACTTGTTGATATCTTTGAGGCCTGCTAGGGAAGTGGATTATTTAAGCCTTAATAAATATGTAAATGATAAGTAAAACTGGTCGCGAAATCAATTTATTTTATGAGTAAAAATAATAGTTTCGGACCTTGCCGATAACCAAATAAACCTGCGTAGTTTAAATCACAAATTGAATATTTTTAAATGGAAGTGCAAAGTCCAATAGAACATTAGACATTATTTAAAAAAACAGCTGATAAAACTTACTTCTGATTTCAAAAGTTTCAACATTGAGGAAGCCATGGTGTGGTCGGAGAGCGGCTTTAAAATTATATTTTTTATTAAAACGCGGCCCGTCTATTGGATAAGAAGAGGGCAAAGCCAACTGATTAAAATACAAACATGTTAACCTTGAATTGATAAAATTAATTCCATTTGTCGTCACGCAAATAAAATTGTTTTAAAATCTCGACACCAACACCAACCAAATAAATTAACGTTCCGTTACACGTTTACACGTTTTATTTATTCATAGGAATTTACTAAAAACACCTAAATTATTACTTTTAGTTTGAGTTTCTTGAATACGTTACTTACACGATTAATACATAATACAATCTTGTCTTGTCTTGTCTTGATAAAAAAAAACATGATGAATAAAAAAATACAATCAACATTGACCTTATTTGACATTAAAATCTGCGTAAAAAAAGCGTAAACACTACCTTTATGTCAATGTCAACCAACAATTAATGTCAGTTTAGGCGAGAGGGAGGACCTTTACCGCCTTTACTTTTTCCTTTTAGACCTAGAGCCCGTGAACCCCAGACTTTCGTTATTTTATAAAAGCTGAAAGTTTGTCAGCGCATGCTCCCACACACAGGTAAGAACGATGGACTATTATGAAGTTTGGGTAACCGTGGCTTTGGCAGGTAAACGGTACTAAAGGTGTGTAAAATACCGATCTAAATTCGTCAAATAATAAAGTGTGATTTTTTGGTATTACCTTCAGAATATTATTAAAAATCACGTTATTGATTGACAGACACTTAACATGGTGGCAACCCCTTGCCAGACACCCCTATTGTTCATGAAATTATAACTCTACTTACGTTATAGTATAAAAGCTGATTTTTATATATAATACTTAGGTAATAATTAGATGATGTTTCCTCATCAGCTAGACATTTTTGATAGTTCCAACCCCTTGCCAGACAATGATGTAGGGTCGCTGTAGGAGCGAGCGCGAGACAGTATAAGATGGCGAGATAGGTCTATAGCGATCCCTCAATAACAGATTAAGTATATAAAAAAAAAACAAATAAATAATACTCAAAAATTTAATTGAAAATATATTAATGACATTACAAGTTATTATAATGAAAAAAAATAGATTGATGACATTACAGATTATTATTATAGTGTATTAAAGAAAATATTATTTTATTCATTATCATCATTATAATCAATGTTATCATTTTCTTCGTCACTGTTACTCCATTCCATATCGTCGTCTTCTTCTTCTTCGTCAGTTTCTGTAGAAATATGAAAAAGTTAATGGGATTGAAAATATGAAAAAATAATGTATAATGGTTTGAAGTAGTATTATACCTGAGACAGTTTTCAGTGATTCTCTGACGAAATTTGGCAACTGATCACCTTCGAACCATTTAAAATGGTATTGATTGTCTTCAAGAACCCAACCATTATTCTCGGGTTGATAAATTGTTGGAATTTGCTGATTTGCATTATTCCAAATGCTAGACACATAGTTGGCTCGCAGAAATTGTTGTAGCAGCTCGGATTTACATGGTGGCAGACTGCTAGCATCAAAATTTCGTAGTTTTTTACGGCTAAACGATTCATTAATATCTGAGACCTGATATGTATTAATGAATAGTTGAAGCCGTGCTGCATCAACATCAGTTATCGAACCGACATTGTATACCTCACATATAAACCGTTGAATAATATCAAAAGTGCTTTGTTGTTCATAATCATTTTCGAATAATTCGTGTTTACCGAATTTAATGAAAGCTGTTTGATACTCTTCCGTTTTTTTTAATATTTTAAAAGGCCTCAACTTTCCTTTTCGGAAAAATGCAGGATTATAATCACAACCTGTGATCGCATGGAATCCTGGTAAGCTCTTGCAAAAAGATTTTCCTAACTTTACGTAAATCTCTGTGAGGTCTAAGTATCTCAACTTGTTCCCAGTGCCTATCAGCATCCAAATGTGTGAGTCATTTTCTAGATGGTGCATATGACCAAGCATGATAGCTGCAATGTCAGTGTCGACACTTCTGATCACAATATTTACTTGATTTGGAATACTGCACGCATGATAGACTATTTTGGTATCAGCCTCTTCATGTTTTGGACATGATAACTCTTCTACAACCCTTGTTACTACTTTGTTAGAAGCATCAACAACAAAAGAATGGCACTGTTTAGAATTTATGTGAATAGTTTTATTTCCAATAAAAGGTATCATTTCATCACTGGCCCAATGCAAAATTAGAAAATCCACCAGAGCTTGTTTGAAATTTGAATTTTTCAATTCTTTCGCAAAATCACTCGGACGTGTTTGATCAGGTCCAGTTATGGTGTAGCTCAATTGTGCTGATTCTAATCGCTGAGAATGTTCGTAATCTTTGATTGATGGAGTCAGGTATTGATCAAAAATAATGTCAATTCTTAGCGCTTCAAACTTGGTGACCATTTTCAACATTTTCTTAGAAATGCCTCCAAACTTGTTTGGAACATTTCTCATGGTATGTAATAAAAAAAACCCATCAATTATTACGACATCTACAGTAGGGGGTTGCTGATGCTGGACCTCCTTCTCCAAACACTTCATTAAGGCAGATTTATCCGTCTTACAAATAGTACCATTTAAATGACACATAGATAAAGGCACATCAGTGAGTGGGTATGACAAAATTTTTGAGATATCCACATTGTAATCCATCGAGATCCCCAGCATACGACCAAACAAATCTCGTTGAATTTTTACCTCTTCAATTGCACCACCTATTTTAATTTTCTTCTTTTTTTCCAAATCTTTTGAAAAATTATTAAGAGCTGTTCTTTTAATAGATTTTTCAAATCGACTAATGTCCGAATGACATTCAGAAATAAACGTATTCCGAAGACAATCACCATTTTTTTCAATATTAAGAAGAAATGACTCTACCAGTTCTGATGCAGCTTTACCAGATGAAATATTTATTAAATGATCTTTTGGTACTTCCGAGCTGAAGGGATTAAGAAACTGTTCAAATGTTTCAAGAAATTTGTTTAGATTTTTAATATTTTTCTGAATATTATGCTTATTCAAATCCGAAGAAACATCTTGGTGAGTTTGTAGTCCCAATTCTTGGTAAACGTAACTAATTACTGTCGATCTTACATCATGGTTTCGAGCCCACCGTTGACGGGCTGAAATTGAATTAGTAAAGTGTATAACACCTGTAAGTCTTCGTGCAGCATCTGCATTGATAGTCTGCTCTAAAACCAGATCAATGGGTTGCCTTGAAAATGGCTTAGTTGTCCTTTTAATGCCGAAGTAACCCTGTTGAAATCCTTCAAATAAATCAGGATGGGTATCTGCTACTTTTATCAAGTTATCAACATATTTCACGGTCCATCGAGCATAATTCTGTTGATTACAGATAAAAAATAAATTTGTTATTTTAGGTAAAACTGACTTGAAAAGTTCGAAGTCTCCAACACGTATGCTTCGTGATAGCTGTAGGTAATGATTGATGAGATTAATATAAATTACATAAAATTGTTGAGTCTTTCCATACTCGCCATTGAGACTTCGTTGTTTATAAACACAGTAATTATTGACCAATTCTTTCAGCTCTTCATGTTCTACGTTAAATGATGATATTTTACAGTTTTGTAGTCGGTGAAGTTCTGCAATCATTATCATCTGTTACGGACGTGTTACTCATTTCCAGAAAAGATTTAAAATGTAATATTTCTAATCCTAATGTCACCAAAGGGTGCAGTCTTTTGCAGCGATTGAAATGCTTGCCGTCAAGAAATCCATTCACTGAACCATTCGCCAATAAGCCACTTTCCACCATTATATTTGTTAGTCCACAGTCACTGATCACCTTACCAACTGCCTTGAAATAAGCCATCATGATGTGAAACGGTCCTAAATGTATAAATAAATTGTCATATGTAGGTTTTTCCGTTGCTTGAATTTGTAGAGCGACTTTGGCTATAGCCAAGTCATATGTTACTTGAATGGATGATTGATTGACGCTCTGATGATAGAACTGCCAGATGTTGAAGACGAAGAATACTTATATAATTCATTTATTTTCGGATAAAAACAATCCATTTTATGTTAGTAAATACTTATGCTATGTTAATAAATACACTAACCAAATTAAAATTAAAATACAATCAAAATAAAATCAAAATAAAATCCAAGTAATAAAAATAATAGAAAGTCATAGTTAAAATAAAATAAACATAAAATAGAATTAAAATTATAAAAATTACAATAATCAATAATCAATTGAATTCAAATTTATTATTAAATCTATCAACATTTGAATTCATATGCACACTGTTCCAATGCTTGACCATTGGACAGTCCAGGCCGTCCAAGATGGTGTCCAAATGCTTGTTGGAGCTCTCCCGGAGCCGGCGCGTCAGAGAGGCCACTCGTTTACGTATTATTGTGTAAAAACAATCTACCATGGCCTCTGCAAACATTCGTGACGCGCTGCAGAACCTGGAGAGACCCATCAGCATTCTGAACCCATTATTATATTGGACTCGCAGGGCGTTGTAGGCTTTTTTGGTGTAATCAGTCCATAGGCTGCTAGTATAAAATGTTTGGCAGTACGTTTTGAATAAGGTGATCTTAACTGGTGCCGAACACCTGGCGAACCTTCTTATCACCATGTTACTTAAGGGAACTCCTCAGCGGTTTAGAGCAGTGACCTTGTGTTTGAGCTTGATTTTTTTGTATTGATGAGAATAAAAAAATAATATAAAAAACTATTAACTCAGACTGGTAATATAAATGCTTGACTTTTAATTGGAGTCGAAAGTAATAGATCCATTCCTGGGGCACCCCTTTAATGTCAAAGATTTTTTTACAAGACCGTTGTTTTTTGAAAACGTTTAGTAAAAACCCTTGTTTACATACTTAATCAAATAATAATCAACCGAAAATGCATAGCCTCGTTTTTGAAGCCTTTTAAGAGTATGGAGCATTTTACCATAATTATATAAAAAACCCATTAAAAAAAACCATAAAATAAATCCCGCCCAAATCGGATAAATAGTTTCCGAGAAATCGCAGTCAAAAAATAGTATCATGTTTTGAAAACTTAGGGGCTAACACAAACCTCCTTTTTGAAGTCGGTTATTATAAAAAGATGATTGATATATAATATTAACAGGAATTGGGTATTTATCTTCGTCATATCTCGATAGTGTCCACTTTGGTGTCCACTCTGTATCTCATATCCCATATACTCTTTGGAATATGGCCGTTTGTTGATGTAAATTATTTTTTTTTTCAATATTCATATAAATTGTTTTCGAAGTAGAAAATTATACTTCCAAATGAAAGATCACTCCTTTACTTCTATTTGTGTTTTTAAAAGTGTTTTTGCAATAAGGCAATGCACATGAAGGCATATTTTATAAAAAAAACAATAGCTGTAACACATGTAGTTCTGGCCAGAGCTGGCCATCGACTAAGTGAACAGTTGACCCCGCACCATAACGAATCTCTCACGAAGCTTGTTTGAAGTGACTTCTCTAGTACGTAGTACATATATCTCAATGCCCAAGACTTAATTTTTTAAACAAAATCACTTTCATTTAAAAAATCACATAAACAAATTGTAAGCATAATATAATGTACGTATCATACACTAATAATATATTGAATATACTTTATAGTCTGTATATATTCTAAATATTTTATGTTGTTAATTTATAATAACTATTCAATTAATACTTGAAGATAGCATATAAGATTATTTTAGCTGATGTAAACATGTACTAAACATGCGCAGTGAGGGATCGCGATAGACCTATCTCGCCATCTCACTCGCACCCACCATACATATACTGTCTCGCGCTCGCTCCTACAGCGACCCTACATCATTGTCTGGCAAGGGGTTGGAACTATCAAAAATGTCTAGCTGATGAGGAAACATCATCTAATTATTACCTAAGTATTATATATAAAAATCAGCTTTTATACTATAACGTAAGTAGAGTTATAATTTCATGAACATTAGGGGTGTCTGGCTAGGGGTTGCCACCATGTTAAGTGTCTGTCAATCAATAACGTGATTTTTAATAATATTCTGAAGGTAATACCAAAAAATCACACTTTATTATTTGACGAATTTAGATCGGTATTTTACACACCTTTAGTACCGTTTACCTGCCAAAGCCACGGTTACCCAAACTTCACAATAGTCCATCGTTCTTACCTGTGTGTGGGAGCATGCGCTGACAAACTTTCAGCTTTTATAAAATAACGAAAGTCTGGGGTTCACGGGCTCTTAGTCCATTTGAATTACGTACACAACTACATTGCTCTGAAAGAAATGTAAGGAGCTTTCCGAGGTGCCTAACCTACATAATATATTCAGTATTTATACTAGAATATAATTATCGCCTTTTGTGTAAGTTTAGTTTATAACCTAATCGCACTAATAGGTACCTTATTCATGTTTGGCACAGAGCATAGAATCACCGCCGCGACGGCGCCTGGTGATTCTTTGCTCTGTGATGCTTGGTATACGTACCTATCATTCAGGATCAAGGAGTTAACATAATTTTAAATTTTTAAATTAGTTTTAATTTTAATCTTGAAATAAAACGAAAATACCGGAAAATAGGTAGGTAAATCTACTTACTCTGCCTTTTAAATTTCCATAGCTACATAGTGAGTCTATTATTTCATTTTTGATGACCGCAGCACCCAAATGAAAACAAATAGTATAATAAAATAACCTTTGTCATACGTGGGTAAGTTGTGTAACTAGTCTGTAGAGCGTAGAGTTGTTTCACGTAAGTTTTGCATCCGGTAGGGTTGTCAAAGAGCCTGTTCATCGAATACAACGACGCTGTGTTGATAACCACACACTTGATCAAACATAACACATAGTTACTTCACTGTAGACTTGCACATTGTACCTATTGTACATAACAAAAATATTTGTATCTAGGGTAAGTATTCAAATATTGGTCTAAGGCCCTCGTCTGTGAAAGAGGTTTAATGTTTTTTGTTGTTGTATTTACTACTGCGATAAGCCGTAGTTGTATTATGATATCAACTAGCAGCGCCCCGCGGTTTTACCCGCGTTGTGCCCGTTCCCGTGGGAATATCGGGAATTTTTCTACATATAGGTAAACCTTCCTCTTGAATCATTCTATCTATTAAAAAAACCGCGTCAAAATCCGTTGCGTACCTAGTATTAAAGATCTAAGGATACATAGGGACAGACAGACAGCGGAAAACAACTTTATTTTGTAGTAATATACCTATCAGTGATACTTTGAAGAATATACCAAGTAGGTACCAGCTAGGTAAATAAATAGGTACTAACTAGATCAAAATAGAGTAAACTACATTCACCAAAAAGTTAGGTACCTAAAAGGCTAAAGCCCTCATCTCATTCATAAACGCTTATCAACATTTTAGCATTTTAGCTATCAAATAGTTTGTCACTTTCTAACATACGCTATTTTCCAAAGAGATAAAGAGACAAAACACTTTTTAACACTGTTTTAGTCAGAGAGCGTTTATGAATAAGGCGTTAAGAATTACTAGATACCTACATAGATTTTCCACTCCATTTAGGTATATCACTTTAGATAAGAATGATTATATACCTAGGTACTTAGTATAATAAAGCAGTCGGTATGCATACGTATCTACTATCAAACACTTAACACTGAGCTACTCATCTAATAATACACTAATCTAATGAAACTCGAACCACCAACTACCTACCTAGGTACTTCACATGATCACGCAATTTGCAAATGCAAAAACGCAATTTGCATGCAATATTTTAATGCGCTTCTACAATCAAATACGCTTGATGTGGCACGTAGGATGATTCATTGACTAACCGTAGCTAAAGACTAACCTTACAGAAGTTAAATAAAGGTTGGTAGGTACTACTATTTTATTTACTGTCGACACTACCTACTAACTAAAGTGACTACTCTTACGCTCACATCCTGTGCTAATATCTACCTCAAAAAATAGATACCTAATTGAAAATCACATGTACTTACTAACTACTTAGTACATTTCGGTGGCTTTAGAGTCCAAAATCCTTCTTCAGATTTTAATAATTTCGTTTTAGCGAAATCTGATCAAAAGCAAGTCAACAATATCCGCAGTATAATTCAAAACAAACCATTTATTTATAGGCATGAAAATTGCAATGAAAACCTGGGCAGTGCGTGCAAGGAGACGCGAAGCGAACCTACGTCGCTGATAAGAGGGTCAACAACCTGTCCTATCGGTCATACACACGGCATCGTGACAAACGCTCTACTCTACGCATACAATGAGATTGAAAATTGTTGAAAATTCCACTCTAGTTATTGTTGACATGTAAGTAACACATTTACTGAAGAAACTTCGGAGCTCGGAAAAATAGGTTGTGTCTAAGTACACCTACAGGGTTCCTTCTTCTTTTTCCGTTAAATAAAAGCTATGTGGTTCTCAGTTAGTTAATAGTATCTGCATATGTACATAGCTAAATATTTATGAAATGAATAATGAAATAAGGACAAAATCAACGTCTACATAGGTGTCTTTGTTGGCAACTGCCTAGGTATATAATGACACGGAAAATTTCGGACGAAAAATGTCGGATGATGTGAAAAATCATAGGCAAGTAGATTATGCTAGTACCTATTTTTATAGTCTTTAAGCTAAGGCCATCAAATGTTTGGTGTAGCGCTGTAGCTTCAGTAGATGGGTTCTTTCTAGAGTGCCAGTTCTATAATTAGGTACCTACTTTTGGCGTTTTTTACTAGAGTTTATTTCCACCGTCTCTGATTATCTTCTACTTAATATTCTACTCTTACTCTCCTGTTCTAAACGGCACTGATCTTCAAATTAAAAAGTTTACGAATTGTTACTCATCACTTCTTCATCTCATACTCTTCTCTCTCTACTCTTCCCTACTAATAAACATCCAACCATCCATACTCGTATTTGAATGTGTAGGAACTAAGTTACTATGTTCGAAGGCCACCAGCTTAGTTTCATAATGAATATGAATATTGTAAACAATGTGTGTAATGTTTCTAGATAAGGGAATCAATGCATTAATCATATTACACGCTTGTATTGCGCAAGTACAATAACCAGTAAACAACTTGGACTTAACTACGTAGAACTTACTCTGTTGTTTAAATACTGTTTATCAATACTGTTTATTAATAGCGATTTACTTGTTATAAAATTAATTTACCTATATTATTATGTGTAACTATGATTGAATTACTTGGTTATGTAATTAAGAACATAGTAACAATCAAATAATAATTTGATTAATATATGGTTAGTACCTACAATTTTGTTTGAGAGCTATGAGCTCTTTAAATATTTAATTTTGATTAAGCCAAATTTAAAAAAAATAGATACATACTTAATTTCTTTATAAAAGAATCTACACTAATGCTTAATGACATTCAGTGTATTCTTATCAATCTAACTTACTACTTAACCTTTTTCTCTATAGATTGAATTGTCTTTAGTAATAATAAATGAAGTTATCTAGTAATCTGATTGTGCTATTGCAGGTACTATTCTAAGAATGTATTGATAGTGATAGATATTTTGCCGCCAGTTTAATAATTTAATTCTCCTAATTAAACTACTAGTTAATAGTCGAAGTTAATATTAACAATGGAATATTAAAGTAAACTGACTTCTTAAAGTTTGACATAACTTTACTCAAGAATTTTACTTACCTACGTAGTAAGAGTCGGTCGCTTCAGCTTACGCTTACGCAACAGTAATCGTTAACACAAAATGTCAGTCTCAAGAAACTTAAGAAAATGAAAAATCGTAGTTTTCTCCAAGCCACCCAAATGAACAGTTACTTAAACAGATTGTTATTGAAGTTATGAAACAAGGTTTTGTATTTAACAGACATTGATCAGCGTAAAAAGTCGTGAACTTTTTAACAAACGTATGTTACGTATATACCAGTGATGTAACGAATGTTGTATTTTTCACATTCGCGAATGCGAATGCGAATGCGAATATTTATCTTCAACATTCGCGAATGCGAATGCGAATGCGAATATTTTAAAATTTCAAAAAAGCGCGCGTAAAATGGTTGACAGGTTTGACGTTTCGTGTCGGCCATATATATTTTGAACATAGCCGAGCTGATATTGGTTAATTGAATGAATATAATCAAAGAAAATTCATTCTAAAAGTTTTGTTTTGTTTTGAGGTTATTTTTAGTTTTATGTTATTTTTCAAATTTAACTGATATTTAAGGGACAAAGTGGCATAAAAACATGAGTAAATCACACACATTCTTACTTTCTTATATATCATTATTTTTATATTTAAATAAATAACTTGCAATTGAAACCAAATGTTAACATAACAAGTATTAGAAACTTTAGTTTAAAATAAAAATAATTATAATTTTAGTTTTTGAAAAAGGTTTATCTATACTAATATTATAAAGCTGAAGAGTTTGTTTTGTTTGTTTGTTTGTTTGTTTGTTTAAACGCGCTAATCTCAGAAACTACTGAACCGATTTGAATAATTCTTTCACTGTTAGATAGTCTATTTATCGAGGAAGGCTATAGGCTACATTTTATCCCGAAATTCTCACGGGAACGGGCACAACGCGGGTAAAACCGCGGGGCGCTGCTACTTACAAATAGTTAAGTATTCGTTGTTTTGTTTTTTAAGTTTATATTTCATTTCTCAGATACATAAAGTGCAATGAAAAAATATAGGTACTTTTAAAGCCAAAGGTTATTAATCTATACTAATATTATAAAGCTGAAGAGTTTGTTTTGTTTGTTTGTTTGTTTGTTTGTTTGTTTAAACGCGCTAATCTCAGAAACTACTGAACCGATTTGAATAATTCTTTCACTGTTAGATAGTCTATTTATCGAGGAAGGCTATAGGCTACATTTTATCCCGAAATTCCCACGGGAACGGGCACAACACGGGTAAAACCGCGGGGCGCTGCTAGTACTTAATACATTAGATATATAAAGTTTAATAATTTTGTTTTAAGTAATTGTTTAGTTTTTTAGTAAATATAAATTGTAAACGTTATTTAAAATGGTTGTAAAGTAATAATATACTACTAAATAAATACAAACCTAGATAGAACAAGGCTGATTAATGTTAGACTTGATAAGATCTCTGAAGTTCTTTTTTTCATAAATGAGACTTAAATTTAGAATGTAGAAGTATGATTTAATAATAATATCTAAGTGTTATCTATTGTATTTCATATCATCATTTATTTCATATGCATGCAATGCATATAATAATTTCCTTTTTGATTATTAAAAACATTCGCTAAACATTCGCATAATTTTCGCGAATGCGAATGCGAATGCGAATATTGAAAAATATGCGGATATTCGCGAATGCGAATGCGAATGCGAATATCCGTTACATCACTAGTATATACCAACCGTTTAAAACTACCCACCTTAAGAGAACTAAGATTATTTGAAGGAAAGTTTCAAAACATTTAACAATTTTAGTAAGTTTATGATTGTGTCCAGTGTAACTGAACCTTTTCTATAAAGACAAATATTATAATAAATCTTTCATAAGCGTCTCTTACCTACTTACCTACCTTCCTATATCCACTGCTATTTGCAATGCAAACAAGGTACAACTTAGACCTGAAGAATTTATAATTTGCCATCAGTTACACACTAATGGGAACTTGAGATGTTATTTGTAATTCAGCACTTGGGTATTCTAAGAGCAAATTTAGTGGCTTCTGCCATGGGGCATTCCGAGGCACCAAAGATAACCTACAATACAACCAAAGACAATTCCTTCTGCAGAGGTAAAAGTTTTATTGATGGGGTAGGAAAGGAATGAAATCACCAAAATATTTTTCTCATCGGCATCGTTGCAAAATCGGTATAAGATTACAATTTGAAACTCGTAATATTATACTAGGTACTTATAGTACCGCCTACCCTACCTTATGCTTTAAAATTTAACTGGATTTTTCTAGATTTTTTACACTACGCACAAATTGATTTGTTCTTGTAATTCGACGTGAAATTCAATAAATATTTTCTTGGTGCAATAATATTTTCGAATCAGATCTTTCGACTTTTCAAAACAAATCAAAGTTTGGTAAAGGCCTTTCCTTGTTAATAGTTGTGTAGACCTTAGCCCAAAATTGGGACAATTCAGGATAGATTAATCACGTTCTTACAGTAAAAACCTGAACCTACCATCTACAGTAGTTACATTTCTCTCATCAAGTTTTCAAACAAACAACAACCTGCATATCTAATTTTATTCAGATCGTTTCATTGTTAGCCTTGCAAACAGTAGCTAAGCAGACAGAATTTTTGCAGTCATAATAATATGGGTTAAATTATAACGAGTGAGACTAATAAATAATTTATTTATAGATGATCAGGACACTATTGTGCGAAACGCAGACAATGGGTCAACTCGCGATAACCTTCGAGTCTGTCTGAAGATGGCTCAGTGAAGTACATCGCTGCCTAGGTATACCACTTAATACCTAACTTTACCATAAACTCTACGGCTCAAACATTCGTTGGTTATCGTAACATATTTAACGTTCGTTAAAAAGCTCACGATGTTTTACTCTGTTAAATAAAAAGCGTCGTTTCATAACTTAAATAAGTTATTTAGAAAGCCACGATTTTGAATTTTCTTACGTCTGATGACGTTTACTGACGCGTGAATTTGTGTTTACGGTTACTGGCGCGTAAGCGTAAACTGGAGTCACCCCCCCTTAGCAGATAAAGGCAGTTACTTATTAGTACATTGATAGGTCTTTGTTTATTTGAAAGCAAGTGTAATTGAATTATTATCATCGTACGATTATTCGTCATCACTTTATTGAGATAAGTCTAGCGAAAATATTTTCACATGGCCGTAGGTACGTACTCTGAGTACAAATTCGAGGCAAGTGCACTCAAGTGGAGTATACTCTTGTGGAGTACGCAGATATATTTTCTGAACTAAGGTTCGAAAAGGTGTATTCAATTGGTAAACTAAACAGGAAGAACTGCGATCTAACTTTCGCTCTCCGATCCGATGCGCATCTTTCCGCGGTTTAAGATTTTATAACAATGCGTAGTAGTTAGTAAGTTATCATCAGTAGGTACGTCGTATCAGTGCACGATCTAAACGCAAAACATTTTCTATTTGTGCGGCAGGTCAACGAACCATGTATCGCTCATTTAGCCATAAACAAAGTTTATCGAACGCAACCACACAATATGAAACAATAGGCTCTGAACGACATTAAAACCACCTAGCAGCTACCACAATCACCGACTTATGTTATTGTACTGCTATTCAAGTATTAGACCAATATTTATTAAATTTCATAGCACAGTCGCCTATAAAATAGGTTTTACTATAGTTAAGCAGGAAGTAACGCCTACTATTACGTTAAAAACACGCTTTCTGTAGGTAATTGCAATCGAGGCTTAATAGAGATAACGCGAGCAAAACAATTGCTTGTAACTTTTTATCTTATTATGTAAGTTTATCATTTATGTAACTGTTGAGAAAGATTGTCGTTTGTTTACTTACGTTTTAGTGAAGAGTCGAGAGGGATAGTCCTTTTAGTTCCCGGGTTCGAGGTTTATCAAACAATTCCAAAAGAATGCTTAGTTAATACAAACCGATCTTTGGTAAGGAATGTTTTGTAAAGTAAGGAGTGGAATATAATTCATTTACAAAGTAAACACACAAGTGGTACAATAAATGTTGCCACATGTTCAAATATCCGTATTGTCCTCAATCCAATCGCACACTCATACCTGTATAATAACACATTTGTTATGCATTTCACGAGGCTTGAAGTAACTAAGTAAGTTTATTTAATTAGACGTTCAAGTTTGACGTACATATTTACTTTTAATATTCATACCTACCTATTTACTAAATTACCTACGTATAATGTACGTGGGTACCTACTTAGTAATGTAACCTGGTTTTTACCTGTTAAATACAAATAGTAGGACCTGAAATTCACTTTGAATATGTACTAAAATAGGTACTGATATAGGTAGTTGTTTTTTCAATGACCTCTATTAATGTACAAAGATCAAATGTAATCAATATTTGTTAAATACAGGTACTTTTTACAGGTAAATATGTGTTCTAAGTCACAGGAAAGCCCGCTAAACAGGAGTAAACATTGAAATGAAGTGACACAGGTGCTACCCTACACTGTTTAGTCACTGCATGCCATTTCCTAATAGTTGGTACAGTGTAAACAACATCGTATATTATGTCATATGTTTACTTTCAAGTTCTTTTGTGATGTAGGAATTTATATTGTCCCTTTTTAAATGTTTGGCTACCTTTGACATTAAACAGTTGAAACTCTTTGTAATAAAAGAGTTTGAAGATAGGTTTACCTTAATCTTAATTAATGCAAATGCCATGTCTCAAATTAACAATCCAAGATCAATGTTAGAAAACTAAAACATATAAGTAGGTAATTAGTAGATTAAGTTACTTAGTTTTGGATCTGGGAACCCGAATAGCATATTATGTACAAATAAAAAACATGGGCCGCCTTATTCAGAAACGTATTACAACATTTTAGGTGTATCAAAGGGTCGTAAGGGTCGTCCACATACCTACACTATTTTCCAAAGAGCAAAACAGAGTAAACACTTTATAACAGTGTTACAGAGAAATAATGCATAAGGTGGTATAAAAACGCATAGACTTCGCTTGTCTACCAGCGCTTATTGACATCAGCGCTCGTTACCAGCGCTGGTTACCACCCCAGCAGCTTCCTTTCTATACACAGGCTTACATCACAGTATACTAAGAACTACTTTCTGTACTCTACACATCTTTCTGAACTCCACTTACACGAACATGAACTAGTCTGTAATGTTCCACTGCTGGGAAATGCCTAATTGGGCTTTTGAAAAAAAAAAAAATTTGTGATAAATTGAAAGATTATTATATATTATTTTTATAACAAAACTATTTTTATTTAATTTTTTTCGCAATCATTCAAAAGTTATTTCAAAATAAAAATTAATTTTTGAATCCAGTACCGTTGACACTCTGACAACTCCCGAACAAACCCGAGCGCGTGTGACGTCATAATGATAGCCTCATTCGGTTACACGTGTAATAGCCGTAAACGCTGTACGTACTTATGGTTAAATAGCTATAACATTATCACGTCACAACTATGGTGACCAATTATGGCGCATTTATAGTCACGTGATTTTTATTCAATTTTTAAATGTTTATAATTAATTGAAAAAATATTTTTTTTTATGTTTTTTGCATTAAATATCAATATAATTAATAATAAAGTTTTAAAATACATAAAAAAAATCAATATTTATTTTTTTCAAAAGCCCAATTACCTCACTGAGGAAGGACAAACACTGCGGAGGATTAGTGTATGTAATCTCCACGCTAGCCTACATTATTACGCCGAATCTGTCCATTGTCCACATTGTTGAGAGAAGGTTCATGTATTTTTTATCGAGTTATCTTACTTCTAAGTATATTTAATTCAGATGTTATTACAAAGGATGATACCTAATACAATAATAATATAAAGGATGATAATATAATAAATGGTCTTTTATCTTATCAATATGATAGCGATGTCTGCAGTTTTTATGAATTAAGTAACATGAATTGTGCAAGTGGTGTTCCACTTCAAATTATAAACAGGTAACTTATAATACCTATTACCCGTTTACCTACTTTCTTGAGTTATTACGTAGGTATAATATATACCAATATTATAAAAATATAAACAGGAGTTAATGTCCGGAACTAATTGTCTGTTTGAATTAATTTTGATACTAAACTCAAACACCTAAAACCTTGGATTCTTAGGCTGAAAACCGTGTTCCATTGTCCTGTTAACAGAACAGAACCTGATTAAATAGTGTATTTTTTCTTATGAGCGTTAAATGTGGACTAATATGGACGATTTTCCAAAGAAGATTCCTCCTGCAGAAGAGAAAGTTAGTGATTTCTTTCCTTTCTTACCCCATCACTAAACGCTTTTCCTCAATGAAAGAAGTTTGAAGGTTGAACAATCAAAAAATAGTTTGAATTAAAAGTCTCGTAAGAAAACATACAATCACTACATAGTATAAAACAATGTCCCCAGCCACGTCTGTAGATTTTCACGCGGTTTTCACTTCACCGATCGACGATTCTTCCTGAAGGTTTTTATATATAAAAATTCCCGAAATTCCCACGGGAACGGGCGCAACGCGGGGAAAGCCGCGGGACACTGATTTTAGTGATCGGTTTTCGACTGATACTTATTCTGAAACAGAATCGAAATGCATTATTTATTATTATGTGTGTACGTGTGTAATGTATTTGATAACACGTTAATTAACGCATTAGATAAACGTGAAATAATAGAACTGAACGTACTGTTCTGTTAGTGATGTCATAAGCAGTGGTGCAATTAATGTGCTGGCTGATAACTATTGCAGTTTATTTCCGTAAGAGTAAGTAAATTAATAAATACCTTTTTATACGTTACTTTGAATTACTAATTTAATATCTTACTTACTTTGTACTTGAAAAAGGAAGACACGTTAATAAAGTTAATAGGAATTAAATTAAAATGGTTTTGTTTATTTAATCCTATTGTAAGTAGTTTATTTCGTCTTTGAAGCCTTGATAAGGACATTTGGTAACCTACTGTGAACGGAGTGATAAAATACCAGACAGACGTTAAATATATATTTATTTTATACTATAGTTTTATTATTATTCTTTTATATTCACCACATTATTTTATACGTTTTGCTAAAAAAACATTAATAATGCCTAAACTCAACTCAAGGACTTGTAATACTAAAGGTATAAAGTTATATGTACCTATAATAACATAGCATGCAGCAATCTCTCCCAAAACGATAGGATTTTTGTATAAAGGAGAGAGTCTTAAGCACCCTCGTCCCTCTCCCTGAATCTTAGCTATAAGTTTAATTACTTTCCTAGTGTACCTAATTTCGAATCTTAAAATGTTTGCCCAATAAATGGTTGAAAACATTTATTACTTTAAAATTACAAAAACAATTTCAATTTCATAATTGTTTCGAATTGTGTTTCGTGATGCTTATTTGTTATGGAGTTGTATTACTTTCCTAATTAAGGAAGGTATGCCTTAACATAAAAAGTAAAAAGGTATGTTCTACTGCTAAACAAAGCCCTTTTATCTCAATGAAGATATAAAAGTATTATTAAGAGGGCATGAAAGTAAAACACAAAGTAATATCTACGGAGTAAAAAGGGAGGACGTAAGCAAAGTAAAAAAAAGTATGTATTAGCCTGTAACGTCCCACTTCCTAGCAAAGGCCTCTCTTCTCACTGAAGATATCAGTATAGTGAGGAGGATTAGGCGTAACCATCACGCTTGCCTAATGCGGTTGCTATCTCAAACCCGCGCCTTGAGAAGGACAAATTAAATATTAATTACCTAACAAAGAGTTGTGTGTTCTATTTTTAACTGTAACCTAACTCAAGTTAAATGCTAACAGACAGTAAAGTGAATCACGACGGTCGTGTGAGTAGTGATGGTACTAGCAGTTGACTCATAATGCGTGATACAATAACCTTTTGCGACTTTATTTTATTGTTTACTTTGAGCAATATAGGTTAAGTACATGTAGAATACATACACAATGAATATATATCATTAGTAGCTACTAATGATATATATTAATAATGATATTAGTAAACCCACAGGAACAGCTGTTCCTGTGGGTTTACTTGCAATGTAAACCGTTCCTTATAGCTTTGCTAAAATTCATCAAAAACGGAGGCGTAGATGATGACGGACAGAGGTACTTTCCTATTGCATTTATAATTTAAACCCAGAAGTATATAGGGGTTTTATATATACTTCAAGAAACTAACTCTTATCTATAGCCACTCCGATATATTAGCATAATGATGGCCACTTCTTTCGTCTCATAAAAACGTTTCGCAAAATACATATGTAATTTATCCAATCATCTTTTTTAAGTTCATCTTTTCCCTACGAGTCCATTATCCTATTTTACCAGACTGAGCTAAGACTTTAGTAATACACTGTATGCTATATAAGTTACACAAAGTGCAAGTCAAAAGCGAGTCTATCGCGCCATACTGACTGGCTTTGCGGGTAGAGTTGCGGTCTCGCGGCCGAGAACAGGTCTCAGCCCCATTAAATTATTTATAGTTAGTTACTACACCTCGAGTGGAAGGGTGAACGGAAAAATACACCAACATAATGTTAGCATTTAGAGTGGGAATGAAAGAGACGAACACCTTTTAACTTGGACAAACTTAGATATTAATCGCCATACAACATTTGTTAAAAAAAAATACGTAGGATTGAATGCTGAGCGTAACAATGCCGAGGCTTATAATATTTAATATGTTAATGAGGATAATCTGGTACCGCAGCTATAATATTTTGCCAAGTAAAGCATAATTTTGTTTGCATATTCAGTATGGAAAAATTGTGATTTTTCAAAGAACAAAGCATAATACTGTGATATATCTGAAACAATTGTTCATTAATCACGCCTCGATATACACGACTATAAAACTACGATTGTAATAGGTCTCATAAACCAAGAGGACGGAACTTGGTATCAATGTAACGTAAAATGTCAATTCTCAATACATTTATCAATTCAGCGGGTCGTAAACAGGAAAATTATAATGTAAATGGGATATTAATGTTTAACTTGAAGACTTGCAGCTGTTGCCAATTCGATCGAACCGTGCCAAATTAACTAGAGGTTGCATTCACTCGACTAATATCTGTATTAAGGAACCCAAAGAATTTAAAACCGTCGTGTGTAAAATTGCTTTTTGCGGTAACATTATGAAAAGGTCTTTGTTGTATACGTATTGATATTTTATGCAAAATATTTTTAATTATATGCTGAAACGAAATTACCTCAATGTTTGCGAATTTCGTAATGAATATTTGTAATCTTTCATCCTTGTAAGCGGAACAGAATGAAGAATAACTGTTCTGAGGTGTTTACATTTTGGACCGGATAGACTTAATGTCAAATACGAGGACAAAGCCTTGGGCAAGAGCTAGTAAAGTTAAAATGCTTAAACATGACAATAAACAAACGAATACTTTAAGAAACATCTGTTATTTATTTCAACCTTCATAGGATCCTGTGGTTTTATACAACGAAATGCGAAATTACGTTAATACAGGGAAGTAGAACCATTCTTTAGGTCTGTAATCAACTCAGTTTTTTGTACTTTCCCGACGCTCAGCTTACAATCATTTTAAACCCTCAAATTGGAGAGTCGGTATGTATTAAAAGAATTTTTAACATCCTGGAACATGGTGTAGTTCTTTTAAACGCTACAGTTTTTTAATGCATTACTGATGTGAAACATTGTCACATCACTATTACTTCTTACAACAATAAAATATTTTTATTTAATAGACACGTTATTCCCATCTATCCCATTGATAAACTTGATAAGCATCCAGGCTATTCGGGGTTTCAAAACTTAAATAATAGGCTCTTAAAGTTATTCGGGCGTCCGGTAGAAAATCACGAGTTTTCGTTTTCTTTCTTTCGTTTGTTGGGACTGACAATTTGTATAACTTTAACTGGTACGTGAGCGTAAGCTAAATCAATCCGCTCTTAATCACGGTCACTACAAACTATGATCTTAGGGTACTTTATCAATACTTATATCAGTGTATGAAATACTTATCCATACATTTATTTAGGCACTATCTAATGTCTGTATTATTATTTTCAGGAATATAGAAAGAGACATTGGAACTGATAACGACATCCAATCTTTTTCCTTTTTGGTAAATATTCCGATTTCGGATAACGCCGATTCAACGTTTATCGGCAAATAAACTTTATCGGTTACCGCTTCGTCTATCATAGTTAAAATGGCGTTTATCATAAAAGAACATCGTGCGATAGCTTTATCTTAGTACCTAACGTAACTAGGTACCTAAAGTAAAAAAATATGCTTATTAAATAATATAATAGACCGACAAGTATTATCTTACTAGCCGCGCCTTGTTGTGTTACCCACGTTGTACTCGTTCCCATGGGAATTTCGGGATAAAAGATATCCCATGTGTTATTCTGATGTATAACCTATATTACTGTAAAGTTTCATCCAAATCCGTTCAGTAGTTTTTGCGTGAAAGAGTAACAAACATACCTAGACTTACATACATACGAGGGCATGCAAATCCTCACAGACTTTCGCATTTATAATATTAGTAGGATGGTCCAGGAAAACGTCATGTCATACCTACTACAAGTTGCATTGTGTGATGATTTCATTATTAATTCTAGGTAAAGTACAATAGGTGCCGAACTTTATCATTTGCTATTAAATTTTTTCCTCATTTCCTCGTCTGCAAATGTGTTTTTATTTTAATTGTTTTTTTATTATTAAAATTAACTTTTAACGGTATCATTATAAAAAAAATTTGGTTCGGATAAAAAACTCCTGTGATGGACCTCTTATTCTGAAGTTAGCATCCTAAGTCACCACAGGATGTTGAAAGTACATACCTATATTGTTGTAACTAATTAATTTGCTAACTGCTATGTTGCAGTCAAAACTCATAACCGGTCAACACCAATTTTGCCTGATGTTCGCAGTGAAAAGTCGTTTTGAACAGTTATGAATTTTAACTGCAACAGCCTAAAAATAATAGCAATCTATGGCAATCTTCTGTTGAACAATTATTGGTATTTTTAAAACGTTAATATTTATTTATGATGAAATTGTGAATTGATTACGACACGCACGGATCAGGTAGGTAAGTTAATTCATGTTACAGTGACGTAAATTGAGATCTGACGCCAGAGAAATAAAGCAATTACGTCAGTTAGTTCTTTTTTAAAATAAATTAGTTATGAATCTGGTAAAAAAATTACAAACCAACTGATATTGTAAATGGTAGGATGTTTGTTACTTTGTTACTTTTACGCAAAAAAATACTCAACGAATCTGGATAAAACTTTACGGTAATATTGGTTATACATCAGGATAGCACATGGGATACATATGTCAAGAAATTCTCGCGGGAACGGGTAGTACGCAGGTAAGACCGCAGGGCGCTGCTAGTTAATTAAAGCGTGCCTCCTGCTTGAGCTCTTACTTACCTACCTTTCATTGATTATCAAAAACGTCGAGCATTAAAGTGTAGTCGGTGTTTTTAAACACGTTATCAAAGTAATTAATGATTGCAAAAGATAGCAACTTAGTACATGTACCTACTAACCATGCTGGCTCAAACACAAGGTTGTTGACATTTTTAGTTTTTGACCGAAATGTTATTGATCCTTTGGGTGCCTACGTCAGAGAGTTATTAGGTATTGATGTAAACATGTTATGGATCTTATCATACATTTTGTTGTGTAAGATATATTAAGAATTATGAAAAATTATATATTACTAGCCGCGCCCCGCGGTGTTACCTGCGTGGTACCCGTTTCCGCGGGAATTTTGGGATAAAATGTATCCCATATGTTATTCTGATGTATAACCTATATTACTGTAAAGTTTCATCCAAATCCTGGCAGTAGTTGCGTGAAAAAGTAACAAACATACATCCATACATCCATCCTCACAAACTTTCGCATTTACAATAATTAGTAGGGATTATGCAAAAAACAAAATTTAAGATTTTAATATCAAATGTACAACACAAACCGAGCACGAGAATATGCAATTAGATAACTAGATAGGTTAGGTACATTTATTTAAGCTAGCAAAACTAGTTAAATGCTTCCCTTATTATTGCTAAGGTAAAAACGAGTGCATACTGTTGCTATAGCCACAACACAAAAGTTTAAAACTGACTCTGCACTATAAAAACATAAGGCGCGTGCAGACACGAGAAACTTCTCAAACTTGATTTTTTCATACATTTTCACAGCAATACTTGACACTGTATGCACTCAGCCTTACAGATTGAAAATAAATAATAACTCTAACAGTGAAAATGCGTTAGTGCGTCGCTAGACCGCCTTGATTGCGTAAACTGAAAGATAGTAAGTAAGTAGGTACTACTTACGTATATCTTTATGGGCCTTTGTTTCGAGTCGCTGCCAATCGAAGGTGATTACTTGCTGCTCGTACACTTTATAGCATAAAGGGTTTTGGGTAAAAATGAAGTTAAAAATGATAAAACACGAATGTGTATGGACCGATGGATTTTTTTCCTCTTTGGCGAATACGTGGTATTTTTGTATTTATAAATATACTTTTAATACCAGCTTTCTTAAATAATGGATTGAATGCGGGCATAGTTACAGGGCACTGTTAGTCAGTAAGATAAGCCCACATTCACCTTTATTTCCCACCTCATATTTCGCATTAACTGTCAGTATTTACTTCATCATTTATCATGTTCCATATAAAGAAACTTGCTGTATCGGACTCATACATGTTACATGTGTTGGGTTCTGTTCTCGACTGTACACAGAGTTCTCTATATTGGTCATAAAAAATATATTAATACGTTAACCCGACGAGCACCTGGGTTGTGACATGACTACTTCGTATACTTATACGTGGCATCTATCTATGCTGCAGTCATTATAAAATATCGGTAAAAACCACGAATTATACGCAGTAAGTGCTTCGCTGCTCGGTGGTAAAAACTACGTTTGACTGAAATAATCAGTAGCGTAGCGCTTGTGGCGTAGTTTGACTAAGCGATGTCAGTTCATTAGGAATGTTAAGCATCGTGCAGCTCAGTCCCTTCTTGGATGGGTGGCCGATAGTGGCATTTCTATCTGAGCACTACTTTGCTTCGGGGGGCACGTTAAGCAGTCGGTCTGGGTTGTTACAATCCTCAGACCATGTCGGAGCCTTTAGGCGATCTAAAAATCAGACACCAGAGTTGGACACTAACCTACCCGAAATTAATGAATGAACGAATCAGTCAAATGCCCACGTAATCAGTTGAAACTACTCCTGTTAGCCTTTGACTATTTTTGTCAGTTATTTTAAGTCAAAGGTAAGTATTTTATACTGGGTTTTGTTGCAACTCCTGGTTATGTATGACTTTTGACCTTAGCTTTTGCCTACAATATCTACATAATTATATTTATGTATGTACGACGTCTGGTTTGTGTCACGGTTGATAATTAAAGTAAGTAGGTAGGTACAGACAGCTATCAAAATGACGTTATAAATAAACGAGCTTAGAATAACGTTCCGAACTTCCTAATGATTCACCCATATCAACAGACACACATGGTCGCGAATAACAGAGAACGAACCGCTAATAATTAACCCTTGCTATGGTACGAATTAAGAACTTGCAGATTGATAGACCTTTTTGTGAATGGCTCGTTTCTATAATCATAGCCCGTCAATTAAGGTAAACAGGTCTAGATATCTAGTTAAGTTAGCGATCTTTTCTTATTATAAGAAGTAAGTATCTAGGAGCATAAAAGTTATTATGTGCACTATTGTGCACTCATACTTAAATGAAGCCTGTAATGCCCCACTGCTGGGCGAATACCTAACTAAAATACATCCATTACTAACCTCTAATGTATCTAGTAAGTATACTCACTTCCCCACTAAAACATAACACCAAAGCGGGCGCAGATTAGATAATAGTTACATCGTATTACGATGTCCTAATAATAATTGTGTATTTAGTTACCACAACGTAATCCTATCTACATACATACATACCTACCTATATAAACAGAGCTATATTTATAAAGTGCTATATAAACTGTTATCACGTCCGCTCGCCCTTCGTTTGATCCCATAAATAAATAGAAACACGGAACGACGAGTTTGCGGAATGTATTGCCATTTCCTCAACGAGTATCCTTGAAATTACTTTCCATCCAAATAATTCTTGGCATTAACTGCAGCGGAAGAGGAAGAACGCAGACTTTACGCGGTATTTTAGGATTGTTTTAAATGTTGCCATCTATCGTCCTTTCCAAGTGTTACCAGCTATTCTTCAATTGTTTATAATTAGGGGTTATTAGGATTGTCAGTTCAGGTAGACCCATATAATTTAGTGTTGTATCTTTACATTTTAGAAACTTACTTAAAACAAAAGCAGGTAAAGACCATTCTCCTTTTGGCGAGTAAAGCACCACAAAAGCTGGTCTTGAAAAACAAAGAACCTTACTTTTTAAATACAATAGTTTGATTCGATTCAAATACCGATTTCACACTTCGAAACTTCCCTAATCTACCATTGAAACCGGCATGGTAATACCGCCATACTGACTGAAATCTTTCCTCCTATCTAATCAATGCGTTGTTCAAATATTAGATAATGGACCCCTTATCGACTACATCCAGCAGCAATTATTATTATCACAGAACTAACACGAACTAAGTATTTACTTTCTTAGACGCGATAAAACTGTGACGGTTAGTAAACATTGAATTTTGACGACTTGGGATTGTCTATTTGTGGAAACTGATAATAAGCGCATTGATAAGGGTTAGATTTTGTTTGTTTAGTTGAATATTTTGGGTTTAGATGTGGACTTCAAAGACTTGGTAATCTCTTTGAGTTTTAAAAGTGTGGGTGAGTCACACAGTGATAATTAATATAGGCAAAAAGATAATATTTCCTTTATATATTTACCTACTTGGTTATTCCAAAAGTAGAAATGTTGTACCTAATTATTGAAGCTCACAGGAAAACAGGTCTGCCATGTTTGATCTAAATCCTTCCAAATTCAATAAGTACCTTTAGGTAGGTACTTATCTAGCCCATTCCTAACCAATCATTCAGTCTGTACTTAATTCATATTACCTACTACAGATGTACCTAGTTTGGTTCATATACACAAACATGCGTAATTGCTAAACAACCTCTATCAAATTAAAATAACCAGAAGAGTCGAGTGTCATTGTTTGAATACGACAAGGTACTTAAACTGGATACCTACCCACATAAATACGACCAACGTATAATAAAGGTTCGGTTATCTCGGTGTCAAATTGCAAGAGGCGCCGATACAGGCAAACTGGCTCCTCAAAATATCAGCTTTCTTGCTACTGCGAAATGTATGTTTGTGCCTTTATTTTGCTTTGGTCAGCCGCTTTTGTACAGCAAAGGGTTACATGTTCTACCCGTCGACCTCTGAAGGGACACAGGAGACTACTTTCGGTTTTGTAATGCTTATATAAAGTTATAACATACCTACCTAATATACCTACCTATTTCTTAATATATTCGATAATTCTGTCATATTACCGAGCGTGAAGATTGTCGCTAGCAAAAGAGCTTCGGTGCTTCAAACTTTACATAGGAAGATATAATATCGCTCTACCAAACCGAAAAAAACTCGGTCTATTTTACTTCAGAGACCGAGAAGCAAGACATGTTGTCCTCAGCTGTACCCAAGTTTATCTATAGTGTATTCTATGATGAATGATACTTATGATTACGCTGTGTGCTAAACAAGTTAACTAAGATCTTATTAAATTATAATTACTCCGAGTACCTTGATTTTAAACGGTTCGTTAATAGTATTTTCAACGAACTACGTACCTTTTAAGTATCGGTTATTCACTAAGTTACATTTTAAATCAGGATCTCATAGTAATGGCCCCTAACCTACTCGAACTTTAAAATGCTTATGGATATAACTGAGTGTATGTAAGATACAAGTGTGTGCAGTGCAGATGTGTAAACTGGTGTATGTGTGTAGAAAGGAAAAGGAAACTAACAGGAAGAAAATAAAATAAAAACAAAAATTAACATATTTTGACTATAATTCAAGTAAAAAATGCAGATGGAAATAAGGAAAACTTACAGAAAAATGTCACAAGCTTTAAAACTTAATTTGTTTTTCGTTAATAAGAAAATAGAAATAAACGCAGGTAGTCAAATATTTGGAAGATAAACTTATACTTGGAATTAAATTAAAAAAATTAAATACTTAATTACAAATGACATAGGTACTAGAGCTCTAAACTAATGCCTTGTTATAGTAAATGACTGATGTAAGTAATATCTAAATATTAAGTTACATGTATCGTAAATGTTGGTTTAATTAAATACAAAAGAAAATTAAATAAATCAGTTTTAATGGTTTTATGTATCTTAATGAACTGATAATAAATTATATTCGTGAACTTAATGAAAACGCTTACAACTAGGTATTTCCTTAACTTAGGTACAAAATTATTAAATATTAATGGTCACCATGCAACGACTCTACAAAATGGAGAAATCTGACACTAACTTAAAGAAAACATATAAAAAAACAAAAAAATACCCTCTCGCTTCTATCCGTCTACAATAAATAAACACAAAACAGGTATTTAATTGAAAACTGCTATTTTATTCGTACAAAATTGTAGCTCGGACAACGTAACAAAAATGAAACATTTATTATGAAATCGTTAATACATAGTAATCAAGTGGCGAGGATACAGTCTCTTTGTTATACAATAACTTGCAGGTTCTATCAGAATTTCTCCTAATCACGTACATTGGTCCCTTAATTAAACTTTAAACTTTGTTATATTTATAAATATTATAAAATATCACACTTTAAATTCAAAAGAAAAACTATACTACGTCAAAACTAATCAATTAGCTCTGTCAAAGTACAAAATTAATAACCATGTCAATTCGAATATTATATTCAAAAGGAGACAATAAATAAACAAACAATCTATGTCGATAAACTAAAATTAAATATAAATCGATATACATGTGTCGTAATGTAAGGGAAGGCACTGTTGGTGGCGCGGCCGCGGCTGGAAGCGGGGGTGCCGGGCCGCGGGCCTCCAATAACATCTTATCTGGCATATATTATTATTTATACGCGGTTATACTATATACTTCTATATCAAGAATATAAAGGGGACTCTGGAAGCTAGCGGGGCGTCACTAGATAAGACTCTCTCATGATTTTGGCAGTAATTGCGAATGTACGAGGGGACATGATCTGTGAGAGCGGTCGGTTGCGCCATTACAAGATACACGCTTCGCCGCGAGGACGAAAAAAACAATCTCCAAAACCTAAACTGGTTTCGGCTCGCTCGTCCTCCTCGCGCAAAACAAAAAGAAAAAGTCCTTCGCGGACGAGTCGTGGAGGGGTCCGGACCGCGCCGGCTCCAATACTTACACCGGAGATTATTTGAACCTAGGACTCCTACGGTTGCTCCCCAGTCTTCGACAACTGACTGATGCTTTGTCCGCACATAATTCGTAAGGCACTAACGGTAACATGAGGACTACTAATATAATTTATAATGATAATACAACAAGGGCCCGACTAGCTTCTGGAGTGCCGTATCGATATCGACTGTAATATGAACATTTACTGAGATTTAGGTGCGCGTTTAAAACGTGAGGATCGGAATCAGCCGAAAGGACTGATTGTGACGAGCCACGTCCCGGTCGACGCGAGCCCCGTCCGTTGCGGTGCGGCATCGCAGCTGCTAGGCTACAAATAATTACAGTTAAAGAGACTCGAAATAAATAATAAATTATTATCTTAAATCCTTAAAAATAGATCACGAGCGCCTTCTCGCGGTACGGTACCGAGCGCGGATAGGGCGTTTACAAATAAATAAATGTTCTATAAGCTAACTTTACAAGGACCACCGCTCGGCGGACGATCGCATCGGGAAGACTTCCGCGAGCTATGCAATAATAAATAGGTATCTAATAATATAAGGTGCCATTTACAAATGTGTGCCGACTATTAAAGATAATCACATATTCACACCGCAAACTTTCGAGACGCCAGTACACTTCGTTAACTTTATTAATTACAGGGCGAAGTAGTAAAAGAGCATCGATAAACTGGAGATCATTCGTTGAGCGGGTGTGCGTGCGCGTGCGCGGGGCTGGAAGACGTCAGGGCACTCGGCGAGAAGATCCTTACGCTATGCTCGGTTTATAAGTTAACTTAGGACTAGGCGAGCGCACGGATTTAGGCGATGACCAGGTCGCCGAACGCGGACGACAGCCGGTTGAACACCGGCAGCCGGTCCTCCTCGGGCTCCGGTGAGTTGGAGCGGCGGAACGCGAAGGCCGTGGCCTGCGCCGGCGGCGACAGCGCGGGCGGCGAGTGCGGCGCCAGCGGCGAGTGCGGCGAGCGCGGCGAGCGCGACCCGTCGCTCACGTAGCCCAGCGACCCGCCCGACGACAGCGACGCGATCGACCCGCCCGGCGACGGCGGCTCGCGGCGCCGCGCCTCCTCCGCGTTGTGCACGAAGTGGCAGCGCGGCCCGTACGGACAGAACCCCACCGAGTGGAAGGTGCGGCACAGCTCCGTCTTGTACTTAGGGTGGCGCTGCAGGTTGCGCAGCTCCCGCATGCCGTGCGCGAACTGGCACTTGTCTCCGTATTTGCAGACGCCGGCTTCCTCGAAGGGGCGGCAGAGCTCGGTCTTGTAGCGGGAGGTGGCGGGCGGCGGCGGCGCGGGCTCGCTGGCCGTGCGCTCGAGGCGGCGGTGGCCGGCGCCCAGCCGGTCCAGCAGGCCCGCGAGCGCGCGCTGCGCCGGCACCGAGGCCGCGCGCGCCACTGCCGCGTGCTGCTCCCAGCTCACGCCCGTCGCGCTCACGCCGCCCACGCTGCCTGACAGTGTGCTCGTCATCGTCTGCACTGGTCGAGATTGGTTCTGGAATTAATAAACAATTTCATTGTTAATATTTTTTATCAACCACAAACTAATCTTCCTAAAATGGGTGTCACTAAAAATAGTTTGGAATTACTTATTCGCCCAGAGGGTTTTTCCTAAAGCTCCAGGGGACTCAAACCTGCCTGTTACCACTGTCAGATTTTACAATATCGTTCAAAAATAATAGAGAAAAAAATTATACAATCCCGAAGGGTCGGGCGCGAGTACCTGCCTTTCAACAAAAAAGTGATCCCTTCAGATTTTCGTCTACCTGCTTTGCCTCATCTCGTTTTCACTAATGGGCCCACGTTTTGGAACGGTTAATATTACCAATTAAACGAAGCTTAAAGTAGTGCTTTTAAAATTGAGACGAGACGAATTATAATATTAACTCCCTCGGGATAGTTTTTTGGAGTGGTAATCATGAATTATGTATATCGTTAGAATTCCTTGTTTCCATAAGTATTCCTTGTTCGGGTGTCGTGTCCGCTTAGAAATGCAAATATGTTTGTCTATGGTTTGTTTCAGTAGAACGCGTCTCGGTTGGCACTCCGGAACATCATCATAACAATGGTGTTGTTCACGCGAGACGCGCGGCAGTTGACACGGCGGCGCGGCGCGGGCGCGGGCGCGGGCGAGAGGGCGCGCGGCGACTACAATCGCGGTGATTGTGCACTATTGTTCAAGCGAACGTTTGTCGCTGACTCTAGCTCACGAATAATAATTGTCTTCAGACCATTCCTACACTTCCCTTGTCTTGTCATCATAAGAGGGCAACAGTCACAGAGTTCTAAACATTCTTTGGAACATGAACAAGTAACCATCTTCCTTTACGTTGAACTTTGCAGCCGGTTGCACGTTATTGTCTTTAGCTACAAATTGATTGCATAATACCTAGCATATACTATTATTTTAATAGTGATGAAATGTGAATATTCTGAACTACAATTACCGTACACAATACCTTCACACATTCACCCAACATTGAATGAAGTTCAAAGCAGTGAATTGAAGATCGTGATGGTCGTATGGGCGTTTGATGCGGAACACTATTCGAGTGCCTCTCCGCATCTTGTATGCGGTCTCAGTCGATGTGAACGACATAAAACTTATTGTAATTCCGTTCGCCTACTCCTCGCCGGAGATCGTAAACACGCAAACACTTCGGATATGTTTACGAATAAAAAATATTCTACTACATATAGGTACCAGTGTAATGAATTGAATTAACCATGTATAATTTACGCAGCTACGGTGCCGGCCAAGTTAAATGTCGATTCATTCCTTTTTTATACACTTCAAAGAATGTTTTGAAAATAATATAATTTATTATTTGCATATTTCCGTCATCTCGGTTTTTATTGTTTTGTGTAATACATATTTACATTTATATACGAACATTAAAAGTGCCTTTTATGGGAGCTGTGCCGTAATTTAGAGTTGTATAACTTATCTACACTAGTACCAGTTTTGTGGTTAGAACGTTAACCATTTCTATACGTTTACAAGCAAATACTTTTAGCTGCGAGGTAACGCTTGAAGATACATTAGTATCTACCTATCTATTGTTTACGCCTTACGGTAGACAACAAGGCAATAACCTAGAACAAGAAACAAGCTTCGCGTTTTACTTCAGTATTCATACTATTTACGGCGCAAACAATAAGTTACATGGATGCATTTAATTACTTGCACTATTGGAACTACGCGATTGTAAAACAATATCAAAGGCGAAAGTGTAGCAAGGAGAATAAGCGTGGCGAGCAATCACGGGTGAAATGTTGCAGTGAAAAGCCAGGGGTTAACTCGGCGGCGGGTAAGTGTCGACGGAAAACGGCCAGCTCGTAATTAGAGAGTTATCAGAGCAGAACATTGGTTAAATGTTGCTTTCCATCGGACGTTGCGCTCGCGCAACCGAGCTCCAGGGAAAATTGTAATCACTGTCGATTTCAAATGACGGATCGGCGCGGGCGGCGGTTGCGTCCGAGCGGGCCCTAGACTCGGCCAATCACGCCGCCTCGCGCTGCGTTTATCATAATAAGAATAACACATGTTTAGCCGTTTCGTTCTAAACGTCAACAATTTACACTCTACAGGGCAATAAACTAATCCATAATGTTGTAACGGGTGTTTGTTTGGTAAACATATTTTAGGGTAAGTCAATAATGGGCTAATGAAAACTTGAGTCAGGTACGGTACGGTCTCTCGCAACTCAAATTCCAGTGTTGACGGTTGAGATTAGTGCGAGATGTTGTCAACGCGACAATCACGCCTGCCGGAGTTATTGTGAATGTTTGCACTTCTCATTGCTCACAGAATACACACACCATGACTAGTACCTAACACATAGAAACAAAGTTCATATATAGTGTTAAAGTGAACAAAATTGAACGCGGATAAACCTGAGTAGGTAATCAATCAACTGATTCACATTTACTATCTGCTTACTACAACATTAGATCAATGATAATATTTAACAATGAATGAATGATAATAATCTTGATCGTGATCGATGTTTTAAACTAGATACATGTGACAACCACCAATATCCAAACTCTAGAAACCAATTAATGAATAAGTATAGTATATTTATTATTGTTATACCTAAGTGCAAAATGGAAATGCAAACAAACGCAATCATATTGTCAGTGTGTTTGATTCAAGTTGAAGAATAAAAAGGACAAACTTGTTAGGTTATCGAACTGTGAGCAACAGTCCAATGAAAACATGTACCTAAGTACATCTGAAATGAGTATGTTTAACATGTATTTGAACTCACAAAAAATTTACACCTCCAGATTTAGCGGTTACGGCGGGTACTCTTCAACGTATGATTTTTGGAAGGAAACCTCAATATTATGCAATACAACAAATAACTTGGTTTATAATCCGAGCATGAATTTGTTACTGTTATACACGGAATTTATGCATCATTTTTATTTGATATACCAATATAGTTTCAATGTCATCCGAACGTACACTGTTTGAAATCCAAAACAAGCATTTAATAACCCCCCAGACTAATGGACAAGTTCGTATAATAAAGCTTAGAGTTGCAATTGACACAACGACACAACGAGAATCGCTTAATTGGTCGTTAATTCATTTTAATTACAACTGCTTCTAAATATAAACTGCTAAGCATCATAATATGAATCAAAACATGTTAATTCTGGGAGGAGATGCAAGTTTAGCACAAAGAGTATTTGTTTCGAGTTCACAACGAGACAACGTCGTGCGCCCTATTATAAGAATTGGTTCATTTCTCCAAGGAGCCAACAGAGGGTCTTGGTGATTGATCCCATCACGTTTTATTAAATGATTGCGCGAAATCGACTAGAGTGGTGCTCTCGTCCCCCATTCCTCCCGAGATACCACCAAGTATCATATAACGACCCGTTGTCATTAACCTCTAGTTACCAGCGCTCTTTTAAAACTGCTCATTTACTGAAATAAAATGAACGAAACTTTGCTATAGTCGAATACTTAATTAGCATAAAATGTTTGTTAAAACAGAACTCAAATAATATTTCCCTTAATATATTCACATCATTTAAATATTATCCATCTAAACGAAATTGCAAACAATAGTCTAAATGAGTCATGCGAAATAGAGTGCCTAACAATTAGAGATGAAGAGGCGCTTTTAAAACATGTTAATAATAGGAGAGGCGTACGAATTAACATGTTCTATAAATGATATCCTGTTGTAATTAACTACATCGTAGAGCGTCTTATTTTGGTAATAAAACAGCTCTCCCACATAGAAACAGTCATTACAAGTAAAGTGTTTGATGTTAAGGAGTGCATTTGGTTGGGTTAAAGTAAAACAAGTAGCCCACTTAGAATATTACTTCAATGGTATTGAACCATGAGTGCGTTATATAAATGGTAAGACATCAATATTTCACATAGTTAGCGTCTGTTAGACGAGTATGACCGGACGTCGGAGGTACCTACTCGCATGCAGATGGTAACCATAGCGTGATTGCCATGCGAGAACGATCCTCGTATGGTATAAATGCCATCACAAATGTATACCGCCAACCTTTATTTATATTACAAACGCCTTCCAATTGTCTTTGAGCTTATAATACACGAAACAATGGAAATATATTCAAAGACATAAGTGGGTAAATCATTGACATGGCAAAAAGGAAATCACGTACCGCTAAAGACATGAGTTTCGAGAATTTGCGTATTTGTCTATTATTTTACTTAAGATTAACATTATGTATTGCATGTTGTGTCTGTGGTCATTGACATGTAAGTCCTGACAAAGAAAGAGAATGTAATAAAGGAATATATGTTAAAGTTTTGAATAATATTTAGTTGAAATACAATTTTGAAACGAAAGGTTTGTGAAACTGAGTTTTGATCATTATATTCTCTTAAGATATTTCGTCATTTTCGGCAAGGAAATAATAATTCATGTTGTTTGAGCAGAGTTGTATATTTAGTGCGTCCGTAGCGTGCCTCGGCCAGTGTTTATAGCATGCACCATAAAGTCATCGAGGTGGTGGGTCATAAGCAGTAAAGCGAGCGTCAACAAAGTCCCTCGCTCAGCCGAGGTGTTGTTTACCCCCCGGCTTCGGCCGCTCAAAGCGAAGGAAGCACGTCTCGTCTCCCACCCCGAACCGCTTTTAGCACCTCCTTATTTATAGATGCAACAGATTGTAAAGAAATGGAATGCTGATTTGCAGAATGCAATGTAAACAACACACTGTTTACTGTACTCGTTATACCGACGTTTAGAGTTCATGCGCATTATAGACAAAGAACATTGAGAAATATTTGAACTAGAGAGTTATTAATATCCAGAATTTAAATTATCGAATAGGAGGTATTAATTTAGAACCAGATATAATAGATTGCTGGGGCCACACTTACGCTCAATGTCAATGCCCATTGAATGCAATAATTTTCAATGCAATATAGTGGGTGGCTACACTTAAACTGTCAATGTCAATGTTCATTTATTGGAAAAATTTGACATTGACAACGGCATTGAATTTACTTCAATTCAGGCAAGATGGACGTCGACAGAGCTCTATATTTCATGAGTGTAAATTTATATTATTTGACTTTATTAAATCATTATCGAATAAAGAGACCATGTTTGCAGAATCTCAAGAAAAGTAATAATTTTGTTGTTACTCCACTCTGTCGCCATAGTACGTATAGACAAAAACGTGCGATTTTGAGGCAAATCCGTCGTAATAATCAAATACGTCCGAACCCGTTGCGCTCTCGACGCACACTGACAATACGTAGTGTGGCCGCTTCATGCATTTAACTCTCGCATTAATCTCTTTGATGTACCGCCACTCGAGCTATCGCATACGCCAAATGGCATTGTCAATGCTATTGTCAAATTATGACGCATAGTCGTGGCTGCACCTACGGTTAATGTCATATTCTATGGCATATGGCATAGGTGTGGCCCCAGCATAATAGATACGCATATTTTAGTTGGCAACTAAGAGGTGGGTCTTGGCGCGGTCTCTTTCAGTTCCATACCAGAGTATAAATATATGTATAAATAAATTGGTGAGTGGCTCGGTTGGTGTGTCCAGAAGGGCCAGTTTCCTTGAAATAAATGACATCGTAAATGAGTATCATGTCACGACAAACCGGTATCATCTGAAGACATTAATGTCACAATCGGAGCCCTTGCATTAACCACATATTCTGGTTGTAACAATTCCTTTGTCCGCGCAATTTTCATTGTTGCGTCACGCTGCCGGGTACAAGTTATAATCCACTTTCCCCGTAAATGGTAGATTTGTGTGACTCACACAAAGATAATAATAAAGTGGGAAACGTTTTCTATGAGTAATGCTCCATATGGTGTTATTGTCGTTACTTAGAGAGTTTTATGGTTTGATTTGACGAGCACGCCTAACGTAATCGTTTGTTGTCATTTTTAAAACGTTACATACTTTTACATAGTCACAATACATAACATACGCATCAAGACGAATTCTAATCTGTCCCCATCATAATAGTGGACGACTATTAACATTATAATGTTCTGTCCGTATCTACTCATAGGATCGAATTAATGTCGCCGTCTATACGAAACTCATTGTTATTCAATTAAGACACCTCAGATGCCAGCAATTTGGAAACTTGTTATTAAAACACGTTTGGATGTGTATAATTAACATTAATTTAATGTTGATTTCATTAATCAATGTCAAGTAATAAACGTTATGATCATCGGGTCGATGAGAAACTTACGAGTAGTGTTACTTCATTATCGAGTTGGTCCTCGTCACTCACCTGGAAAGAACGAAACGGATTAAATATAACATTTACAATCACTAACAACTGTATAATATCTTAATACAATGAGAAGCTTTATAAATCTTATAATAACTGCAATTAGAATGTGTAATGACTGGGTGTAATATTGAAATGATAGTAAGTTTCCGCTATTACATTGGTAGCGACGTGAGTCTCAATAACTGGTGTATAATATAATAAGTATCGAGAAGGCTGCCTCGGTGAACCGGTCTCGGACGAAAGCGACAGCACTTCCTACATGAAAGTAAAACTATACTCTGATAGCTCACCGGAAAACACGGGATACCGGGCGATCAAACCGATTACACATAACACAACTAACTACTACACACATTATGAATAAAGCCTCCATAAAAATAATGAAGTTATTAATGAAATCTTTTATAATATTTTAATTCATCTATGGGAATCTATAGGTATTATATAGTTATATGACGGTTTCTTTCAATTAAATACCGATACAACTTACACACCTTGGTTATTGTTAGGATATGTCTGGTTATGCAAGTTGTTACTAGTTATAAACTTAGTTACATAATCTTTAGGATCAGTATTGGTTTATGAGGCGAATATAATTTCAAGTCAATTGAGGCGGTTATTAAAAGCTCGTAATTCATGTTGCTACAGCAAGCAGTAACTGCTAGTTAGTGTTATTTGTGGCACATTGCAGTTGAAGTTAACAATCTTTCAGCTCAGTTAACTTTTCGATGAGATTTCTTTCAGTTATCAGAAATATATTTTCCATTAGTGAATTACAATATATTTTGTACCCTACTAGGCTAGTCGCAGCGTTTAACAATACGTCCTTCACACGTTGCGAATTACGATACGCGCGATAATGCCCACATTTTCCACAGTTAACTTCAACTGCAGCACAGAGTAGGCGACCAGCTCGGCTAGGTAACTGCGTTGCGGTCATTCCACGCAATTAACTACCAAGTTACACTGCACGTGGAAATTACTGACAACAATACTGATGTTACGCCATGTTTAGACGCGCGGTGTCACGACTTGGCCCGCACATAGATTATAATTGAAGTCTTACGTTAGCACCAAGACAGGGTGATATATAATTGAACCTAGACGGAACACGACATTGAGAAACGAGCGCATTTTCGCGGCGCAAGTTGTACTAAGTAACTATCTAACTCTAGGGCCATGACGGAACTAGAGTTCAACTTTTCCGTGGTAACTACGGAGGTTAAACTGAGATTAGTTAGTTATGTACAGATGCGATCAATTGGTAAGGATTGTTTTTGTGGATAATGTTACTGAGACAGGTTTAAGACTCATAATCATAACATAGTTTACTGATTTAATCTTGTATTTTGATGAATACTCGTAGTAGGACTGCCAACAAGGCACTCAAAAAACATTTACGTCTACACTTTGTAAGAAAAACAACTTTTTTGGTGAACATAACTAACGTACCAATTGATGATCGACGTTTAGATTACAAAACTATTTCAAATGTAACGTCTAATCTCGTAGATAATTGCAGCAACGAAAGAGGAGTGGTCTTTGCTGTCTGTTATATAAAACGCCTTGGTTTCGCGACAAGCGATGGTTACTCTCGATCAACGAAGCAATCGGGGCCACTTGTGCTAATGAAACACTTCAATTGAATTGGGGACAATAATTCAGCAATGACATCGCTCGTTTGTTTACGTTACGGTCACAATTAAAAAATGTCACAAACTTTACAATTACGAGCGCCACTAACCATTAATGAAAATGGTGCCGTAGTAGCCAGGATACAATATCACAAATTAGAAATAAATTGTCGGTTGCACAGTATTCAAATTAGTTATATTACCTAATATATGGTTTAGTAGGTGGTTAGTGATAAGCAGAATGGGTTTTTGTTCTACTTGATATCAAGTTACGCATACCGTCAAACAGGTTTGCCTTGTTGAATCGAATGCTTTTATTGAAGTGTATCTTTCCATATTCATGAGGATTCAAACTCATTTTGTAATAATAAAATGCTATTAGTAGTTGGTATAAAGTCAGAAATGAAAGAAGCGCAATTATTAATACGAGCAAGTTTACACAAAAAATTGTATCCAACCGCGCGAACAAATCAAAGGAAGGAGCATAGTTTTGGTAAAGTTACAACTGGGTTGATATTTATAAACCTATGTACTTCCTAAATTAAGAAGCAGATCATAGAAAAAGCATATGTATTTTTGGATGATTTGAAAATCTTTCACCTAAGTAATTTGAAGTCGGTTAAAAATAACTAAAAACATTATTAAAGCGATCGGTAGGTCATAGGTAGCTGTTCGTTTTATATTAACTGCTCCTCCACATGTATACAGTCTTCATAAAACAAATTGAATAGAATATAATTATTTAATCTTAACATTGGCTGCTGTGACCTTGAATGGAGCCACAAAGAGTTCGCCGGCCAAATATTAATTAAATATTTATAACATAACTCGTTTGGCGAGTCCGTGGCTCGCGTGTTGATTCTCCGCTCAACACACATACAAAGGTACAATCAGTTCCTATACGAACTATTTGCTGGAAATGTCATTTGTTTTATAAAAATAGTTTATGAAAAAACCAGCACATGAGGATTTATTCAAAATTCATATACGTAATCTTTGACAGAGTAAAATTACAATAATTCACGAGTACCTTGATTAATGTTTGAGGTAGAAAACACCAATCATATTCACGGAATCGTCCAGTCATCGGTGCAACTTCACTTCGGTTATAAACTGGCTTCGGAATGATTCAGTGTTTGATTTATTTTCCCGTCTTCGGCACGTAGACTACACTATTATCTACACTATTCGGGTAAAGAGACCTCTACGTCACGTTGACTGACAGCCATCAAATTGTGCGGATCTTCGGTATGGTGGCGCCGCGTGACGCACGCAACTGCAGCCGAGCGATGTTGCAATCATACACGCAATTGTCACGCGAGCCGTGCTAATCGATATAATAATCTTAATTGATGGTTAGAAGTTAATTCATTAAACATCATTCAGAATAAATCGAGCTTCAATTGATGAGGCTTTGACACCATTTACCTCGTTTGATTATGTTGTAAGTCATGGGATTTATTAGGCATCATCGTATGGTGCGGTGGTGTAGTAAATAAATGGCGGAAGTGTGTATGTGAAGGTCGAGATCCACAAGACGGCCTTGCCGCTGGCTGTGCCACTTTCTCCACTAGTGCTCACGAGAGCCCACGTGCGTTAAGTTTCGTAAAACAATAGTTTGTTCCACAAGCTCGGTTACGCCGACGCACTCTGCGGAACAGCTGACATAATCACCCCAAATTACTATGTTTCCATACACGGACCACTCGAGGACAATTCAGATTACATTAGTGGTGTATTCCGTCCGCACAGTTTATAAAAACAAAGCCTTGAGTCCGTATTCTGTCGAGGCATTCTCTTTCTTAATGGCATAGGTACTGACTATCGTTAGCCCGTTTCATTCATAATATATCAAAGTTTTACATTGAATATTTTTCAATTACGATTTAAACGTCCTACGGTTTCTATATATCAGACATCTAACTTATATGTTAATTTGCTTTAAACTATTAGCGAAACATGTCTTTTTTGGCTTTTGCACTATAGCTAGATAAGTTAAAACCTGTATACATGTACGTATATGAGAATGTCTTGGGGTAAAATGAAATAATCCTACATTCCTAATGAATAGACAATACTTTTCAAAATAAAAAATAATCTCATTTAAACGTGTTTTCATAACACCCGCTATGGCAAGTCATTTGATCGCAACCGTCGCAGATATTTGGCTAAGTTGTGACAGAGTTTGGTTTTCACAAACAAACTCTACATTGTGTTATAATGGGAGAAATCGAAGGTCTTGAAAAGCAATGCAATGGTAGCTGCGGGTTTGGAGTAGGCGCTCGACAATATTTACTAGTGGATATTGGGCAACGGTTACTCAATTATTTAAGTAACGAAACCACAGGGTCACCCTGTCATCAATTTCTACATACTTAGCAACCAGAACTGAAATAACAGATCATTTACAAAATGCTTATAATGCATCTGCCTGTGATATCGAAGCAAAGAACTTTAGTTGTGACTCAACCAGGACATGGTAAGACACTTGATATTAAAATTTGATATCTTTATTGGCGAGCGGAGATCCAAACCCCACCTGCACGGCCATAGAAACTTAGCCACCTGCGTTTGGTTGTTGCGTTAATGAAATGTTTAGAACGCCATACAATCCGAGTTATATATCCCTAAATGGCATTCCGAACTTGTAATTTTCATAAATACAGTGATAGCAATTAAATTTGCTTACAAAACGTCTGATTTTAATGCTGTGTTGTGGTTATGAGTACATATTATATGTAAATAATTTAAATTGATGCATGCTATTAAGTACCGACGGAGCGGCAAGTCATGAAGTAAGGTAAGTAGGTGTGCGAGCGAGCGGCTGACCTTCGCAAGAGGAGCAGCGAATGGGCTCATCAGATCGACTCTACCCGCTTAATGAACACCATAAATCATATTAATTTCAATAACACATTAATATTTCGATTCGTATTTATGAATTAATTCTTAAATAACTACAAACTTGTTAACCACATTGGACATAAGTGAAATGAATTCTCATGACCGTCATTGCTTGGGTGTTTTCTTTTTATTGCTGGTCGTGTGTGCGTAAGATCGTCCCTAGTGCGTCCAAGTGGTTGTTCAATTGTTCAATTGCGTGGTGAGTGTACAATAATTTAGTTTATTGTCGGGGGTGTGCTCGGAGGGGGAGGGGCGGGGAAGGAGCCGCGGTCTGGTCGTGCGTGGCCGACGGAAGTGGAGAAACGAGAAACGTGCGGGACACATTGTGCGAACTGCGAACATGCCCAGACAGTCCGCCGTTGCCTCTCCGCTGGACGCCGCGGCTCTTCTCCGCTAATTACTTGTTATTATGTACCCAACAACAGATGTGCTACATCCGTTCGAGCCAACTTTTTGTCACATTTCATAATTGCGAGTTAAACTCCGTCTGAGAAACGATTTTAATACATAAGGCTTGAATTAAGCAGGCATCATAAATTATTCTAAGAATATGGTATTAGTAGGCGTAAAATCATAAAGTGCATTATGAAATTATAGGGTTCAGACAATTTACAAAGGTTTGTTTATTTACGATCGTCATATTTTATGTTTGATTAAATTGCAATGTTCATTTAAGCTTCTGAATTGATTTATTATTTCGATGATATTTGGAACGTACCTAAAACATATCTCACAAGGTGAAGAAGGTACTAGATAGATGTTGGTATTTATTTACTTTAATAGTTTTGTCCGGTAAGTCCGGTTATGGTTATGTCCATCCATTGTCCAAATGTCACACTAACCGGTTACGATACGAAGCCTGCCCAAAGCGATTAATAATAAAAATAATTCCCAAAACACTTAGGTAAATCATTTATGATTAAAGTTTAAGGATTATGTAGTGTATCGTTCCTAACTACTATTAGTAAATAAAGTGGGGACTTTGTTAGTGAAGTTGAACAAACTAGTAAAACAGTGGAGACGTTATCAGCCGACCCGCGATACGGCGGGTCAGCCTTCGATAACGACGTGAACTGTCTGTGTACTACTTTTGGATAAGCTATCAATTTGCGTCACACAACAAATTAAATATAATTGTGTTCGACACAAATAAATCCGAAGTAGCGAGCTCGCCGAGTGTAACGTAATGTGAGTGTACAAGTTTCAAAAGTTACGTGAAACTTGGTTTGTTATCGTTTTCCACGGTTGCCGGTCATCGAAGCATGGCTTTCCACGTCATGGAATAAACCACCCCACCTTGTCACGGTGATGAGTTTTCCCCTGCAGGTACACGCAGCGGAGGGTCTTTGCTCTTGTATGTAATTCGCGCGCATTACGAAACGTTTACCATACGGTTTACGTTACATTACAATCACAAATTGCACCGTCACGAAAACAACGTTTGTCTTTGTCTTTCCTACTGCGGCCGAGCAAAGTTCCCGGCAACATTGTCAAGTCTCATATTGTCGGAGCTTGCTTGGAATTAATTTTAATATCTTTCAAGGAAGTCGTAAAGTTTACCGTGTAGGGAGATACTAAATTATCCCTGGTGTGTTAATGGTCCCTAATAAGCTAATCGTGAGTTAACGGCTACTGAGTTTCTCTGTTGTAATTCAAATTAATTTCGAAGCTGGGTGCAATAGATGGTTTGGTGCGTATTTCATGGACCCTTGGGCACGGTACGTCACGGCGACGACCACCGATGCATGAATGCGACCACCGATTTGATAATGCACTCTGTTGCATACACGATATGCCCCCAGGACCGGACCCGCCACACTTGTTTCTGTGCAACCTGTTATGAATACCACTTAGGTATTACACGGACTTATTTTAATTGCCCCAGAAATCGGTAAACACTAAGTAGATATTAGTTATTCACAAAAACAAGGTTGAATTTCGATCATAAACAAATATGGAACATTATCGTTATTAAATAACTTTAGTCAATAATTCATGTACCTAGATAGGTATGTAATACATAGGTGTAAAATAACACCTCGGATCTGCGTGTCAATTCTAGTACAATCTTTGGGGCACTTAGTAACACAAGAACCATTACGTAACTGGGTTTTGTGAAGTTTTTTGCCGGCCATCGTAACGAAGATTAAGTCATGCGTATTAGAGGTTTAAAAATTATTGAACTAAATAATAGATAGCGCACACTTTGATGAAGTTAGGCATAGAGATCAATATTCTAGATAAGTGTTGTGAAATAAAAACTACTGTAACCTTTAAACGGCGAGTCATGAAATGGAAATAAATATGGCAAGTTATTTTGGTCTGCCCACATCAACAGCGTTCGAGCAGGAAGTGCGCTGCTAGACCTTGTGAAGTTCAACGGCTCGTAGAAGACAAGCCAGCACCTCACACGAGTCCCATGACATTTTACTTCGACTTCCGTCAACAAGGGAAAACTGACCTCCGAACTTTGCGTGCTGCAATCGCAAACATTTGAGATGTCACGGCACGGGCCATTATGCAAGGTACTCTACCCAGAAACACTCACAGACACAGTTACACAACTCTGTGAAATTACCAGACTAAAACGTGGATTAAATGGTCGTTATGATGTAGCTATCCAATCGATATTATGCAGTTAAATTGTAGAATTCAGGTTTTAATAATCGTTGAATCAGAAACGCCAATTTCTTGTGAATATATAACATTAGGTACCTACTTTACTTTCGGTTTGCTCTCGATGTAGAACACAAAAATAAACAAGTTGAAATAAGTTGCATCCAAATTGGGCACGATGGATGGTATGACATGGGTTATGTAAGTGTTGGACCGACAATGACCTACCGGCGACGGTCGCTCGTGCTACTTTCCTTTCATTATTGACACACAATCTATAGCAGGCTACCGAACGTATTGCTTGGCTTAGCTTCTACGTGACCGCACACATAAATTACATCTTCTCAACCAATTTTATGATACCAACGCTATTATACTATGAACTTAAGATGGAAAATGTAATTAGAAAACATTAATTACATTACAGAGTTTAATACTGATTAAGTTTACAAAACTGCCTTTTATAATTGCGCACCCTTCTTTTTGGGTACTTAATTCCTCAATGTATAACTGATTACCCTAGAAATAAAGTACCTGTACTACCAATAACTTACTCATTAATATTTAAAAGAATTATGAATAATTGAACTTAAAAAACACTAACAATAATACACAGAGCGCACTAGGTAAACCACAAAAACGATCCGTCTTGTTCAATTCATCAAAATAGACGATAAATAAACACAAAGAGTCATATCCATAATAGTGTTTCGTAAATTTTAACGACCAAGTTTTCGCAACAAAAACGATCTTGATCCGTGGGTGGCGACTCCTCACTGATTGCGACACCTCAATTATAAGTGGACGAGGTGATGTTTAATTATTAGTAACTAGGCGTAGCCATGTCTTTCCAATGAGCTAGTAGTTAGTAAAGGTTCCTTAGACATTTGTAGGACTTGTAATATTAAATGAAGATATGAAAAAAAACATCCTATTTATTACCCAGGTAGCTTGTCTTTCTGGAGGTGCAGACAGCCTGGCTGGGGCGATATATAATTTGACATTACAATGACTAAACAAATAACTTATAGCGGAACCCGGACACATACATTAGTAACAAGACAATACTCGACGAACATATTGCGGCAGTTGACGCATCAAACTATTCATTGAATCGCCAATAGTGTTCAAATACGACTGCACGTTCACTACTTGTATTGCGCAGCAAATCACTATTGTACTAATTTCACACTGTGTACAATTCAAACTTGAAATCATTGTTGTACCAAAACAAAATTATCAACGAAAGTCGCTCAAGTACCTAATCATTAACAATATTTAAAAAAAACACTAATTACTACAGCACGACGCTATTGATAGTAGAAACTACTGGAAACGTACATGTTTACCAAACAAGCGATAAATATAATAATCGTAAGTTACGGTATGAGCTATTTATAACATATTCTAAATGAATATTAATGATTCTACTGAAATAGTAACGGATAGGTAACTGTAAACATTGTTGCAAAATTATATTATCTAGCAAATAACCTTTGTAGGTAGAGTTGAGGTGGTAAACAATAAGAGTTGGGAATAATTTCCTGCATCGCATCGCATAAGATATCAACGCACGCACGGATTATAACAGAGGTAATACGTGGTAGGTATAAACGCAGTTTGTGCAATAGCTCTTATGCAAACTGCAATCGGTGAAGTCATTGCAAAATTACACTTTTAACGTACTGATAATTTGACCCATATTCTATTTCTATTTTCAGGAAAATTATACAAATGCTAAGTTTTTAACAGAATATGTTCTAGGAATTTAGTTATTGTATATTCGGATAGTTAAATTAAAAGATGTAGAGTAGAACCACGACTCTCCTGGTATTAACCCAATGGTAGAGTCAGCCTTTCTAAGTCTAAGAAAAAGAACGTTAAACAAAACAAGCATAAAATATGGGTTAATCGGCTTGACACTGGTTACTGACCCTGTTAAAAACAAAACTGAATACAAAAAATGTTTTGGTATTGCGTAAGTAGATGTGTTCTTTACGGACAATTATGTAAAGCGGTGGATCGAAGTAGGCAAGCGAGAGGTAGCCGGGCGGCGCAATAGCAAGTAATGGTAAAAGTGTTACGCGGTGTGCTCGATTCTGCTGGTTGTGTAGTGTGACGCAACGCACGCCGAGCCGCCGCGAATGTGTGCCAAAAGTGCAGTCGAACCTTCCATAAACATGCTCTCGTGTAGAATCTAAACCACTGTCCACTACTTACTAGCAACGGGTCAACTTGGCCAAATGTATGATAGTGCCTCTACCTCTCACTAAATGTAATTTACGACCAAATATATGCTCTGATTATGGTTTGTCTAGATTATAGAGGCTATCTAAGGTTACAAACAGATGACATAAGTTTTACCTACATCTAAAACATTAATAGAGACATTGTATACCAAGATAATTACATACATAATTACTCAAGAGAAATCCACAGTTCATCGTGAAAGGGAAATTAATAGTGAGGTTATACGCATGAATACATGAAATAACCACGTTGTTTTCACAACAACACTAATAATGTTTCCAGCTGTTATCAGGCGACACGATAAGATAGAATACAGTACCCTTTGTTTATGTAGTGCACTTCAACATATAAGACCTTAGATAATATGCATTATCTAAATATGTACGGCAGTCGGTTATTTGCTTACTCATCTACGTAGATGCGCAGGGTATTCTTTGTCTAGAATCAGGGCGACGCTACATCAGAAATAATACTACTACTCTACCTATGAAACACCAAATTAAGAAAACCAATTTTCTTCTTACTAAGTAAACGCTTTTGTGCGGTAAAGTTGTTTCCATTTATCTCTGTCTTCCGCTATCCTTTTCAACCAATTTCCTAAGAAAATTTTATAGCTAACCACTTCTCTATAACCACATACATACCCGATATTAATGAAGATATATTTGACACGAGGTTCTTAAGAAACCAATTTTGGTCGTCGCGTAAAGGTCAAGTATCGTCAAGGTAAAGACGGTTGAACAATTAGTTAATAAATAAACTAGCGAGGGACGTTCAAATGCTATTGACGAATCGATTAATGGGAGAGGAAATAAAACAATACGTCTTATTTACCCTTTATGGCTATAACTGAATCCGCACTTAAGAATAAAGGACTTTTAAAGCCCACAATCGCAAGATCAAGTTTATAAAATAAGGAAGGTTGCTATTATTTCTGATCTCAAATGTTTATCATTATCATACCAGTCATAACACCTACGATACGACTTAATCGGCCATTATTCTGTTTTGTTCCTGGTTATCAAAAGGGCGAGTCATTTAATTATAATTTATCATTGTGTCACTAAATACTGTATTTACTTAATCTACACGTCACTTGCCTCGACGGAACGTTGCTTGTTTTAACAACAGCAAACTTCAGCAGAGTACCTACCTAGTCCTACTTTATCGGCACTTACTATGAAATAATTGCAAGTTACGATATTTTCATTGCAAACCCGTGATTTTGCATTTCATTGATTAAAAACACGTGAGCAAACGAGTATGTTATTAAAAAGTTACAATAATGTTGATGTAGGAGTTTGGAAATGTGTTTCTTTGACCGTGGATGACGACAATGCCGTTTGTCCGGCATTGAACCCTCGCATTTACTCTGCCGAAACAATTAGCGTCGCGGCGCGAATCTAACGAGGCTATTTACTCAGCAGCAGCCATCACCCCTCTCGATCACTTTACATGTTAAATGCCTATATATACTGTAACATTGTTCTAATTCAACTTTCTAAGGTTATCTTGAGGTAGGTATGATCGAAAAATCCTACTCGAATTCACAATTCACTGTGTATATTTTATCAATGAATTCTCATATTACCTTTTATTTCAAATCCAAACTAAATATTTATATTGTAATTGATAATATAATAGGTAATTTGCTTTGTTATTATTATAATCTTGAGAGTAGATTACCGAAGTAATTTTCCACAGACAGAGAATGTATGTATTAAGGTGGGCTTTTAATAATTATTCATTGACGTGTAGACTGTAGGCGTCGGTCGTATCGTAGTCAGGCGATTGTCGCAATAGCAACGTCTTATGACAGGCCGCGAAACCTCCGTCTTTGCCTCGAATGCGCCTAGTGTTTATACGATTATTTGAGCAACCGAGCATAATGGCATCTCCAATTCTCCACATTGAGCAACGGCGCGTTCAAGGCGAACTACATATTAAAAACTCCAACTATACAATATTTGAAACGTTTGGAAAGCAACGCCGAGACGAGACGCGAGGTGCGGTGAATTGGGCGAGCCCGAGTTGACCACAGTGGAGCAACGAGCAGAGCTGTGGCCGTTGCGCTAGGAAGAAACAAAGGGTTGACTCACGTCCGGACTCCAGTCGGAGAAAGGAGCTGGGCTAAAAATAGTACAGCGGCGGTTACAAGTCTGGCCGCTTGCATGGAACTGGCCTACGCAGTCCGCGCTAGTGTCCACTCCACACGAGTGACTCGGTCTGCTCGTGCCTCACATACTGATTAATACAACAGATTTTGCTAGAGCCTATGTTATTATAACAACTAGCGATAATATGGAAGATATTGGACAGTATACCTAACGAAAAACAATGAGTAATTAAGGGTTAGTCATTTATTTAAAACTTATTTGAACTGCTAAATATTTATTAACAAAAATGCAAAGCGTTCACTCATTCAATGTCAACTATGTTTTTCTAATTTATAAAATACCTATATCTTATAACTGCCGCACGTTTTAAATGGGGAATCATACAAGGAAATTGTATGTGCTGTAATTTTATGGAGGTTGCAACTGTGCACGATAGTGGCGAACTCCCACGAAAAGAAGTTATTGTTTACGTTGCACAGTTGCACTGGTAGGTTTCTGCAACGTCTATCGCGGTGTTGAGAAACAAGGAGGTGTCGACTGCACGCTAAACCGGCTGTTTGTGTAACCATTCAAGTTTAGATTGTGAAAATTCAGCGGCGCAACAATTTTCATTTTAGTTAGGTAATAATGAGTTTAAAACGTTATCTGCACTAAAATTGGAACTGGTGAAGGTAGCATTACCATTGTATTTACACAACTTGAAATGCGTTTATTTAGTGTCTGTCTAAAGGCTTAAAGCGGATCTTGGTACCTACAATCCAAAAAGACTATTTCTCATACAGTTAGTCAGTGCATGCTAAAATTATTTTCCAAACATTCTGAACTGCTAACGAACTCTAAACGCGGCCGGTTAATTTATTGTCCGGTCCAATACTATAAAAGTCACAATAAATGTTGTTGCTTAACAATTTTAGAATCTGTTTGATAACTGGTAGAGTTAGTTATGAAATGAGCTTAAGTTAGTACACCGAAATAATATTATGGATTTTCGTTAGTAGTCAACAATCAAATGTTTATCGTCACACGTGGAGTGCTAATCGCGTATCGTTGTGACCTCCATCTACAGTACAGGCGAATACCTACCTATAGGCTATACCTAGTGTTATTCGAAATGGGCTATCCGATTGTTCCACGATTGACCCACCGGTTATGCAAGTCAGTACAAGTGGTGACTAACATGATAATTTAAGTTTGTCGCTAATTTATGTATGCTATTGATAAACCGGTAGCAGGTAGGTAGGTACGTAACAATAGTTAATTGTTTCCGAAAAAGTGGTACTTTTGTAATTGAGTATAAGAAGTTGTTGATAGGCATATGTAAGTAGGTACTACCTAACAAGTTTATGATATGCGATAGGCACGGGAAATAGGCAATTATTGACGATCATATATAAATAGGTAGGTACCTACATAATAGCTAGGTACCGATGTCTGGATTGCAAAATTCAATTCTCAATAATCTTTAAAATCTCAGCATCAGGAAGGGACAAAGACACAAAAGTCCTTTTTATCTAAAGCTCTGCCTAAGTTGAGAACACAAAAAAATATAATGGCGAACGGTTGTATTTGTAAATAGGTAGGTTGCAGGTAGACGGAGTGTAGGTGTATTCATAGAACGGTTTAAATGTGAAGGTTTTGGGGGATATTCTAAAGAAAATATCAATACCTACAACAAAAAAAATGATGCACCTTTCGAAATTCCCACTGAGCTTGGAGGTTGTGAATTGTGAAATTAGTGATTGTAGTTTTTGTTCAAATAAATTAAGTTAAAGCTTTGGTAGGCAGGAAAGTAGGTAGGTAGGTAGATTTTGTTTGACCTAATTTAATGATTTGGCTTACATTACACATCGTAAGTAAGTAGGTATTTAGTTAAGTTTGTATCTACATAGGTATATAGGTACCCTATATTGAGAATTATTATCTGTTTGGCGGATACCTACTTACTACCTACCCAGACCTACAAGCAGGTCATACCTATTCGTAATTGTTTTACTTAAGAGATTAATGATAAGTTACATAACATAAAGGCATTGTGCGTAAAAAGTAGGTAGGTACCTACTAGACTGTTGGTTCCCAGGTATTGCCTACCTTCATCCACATTAGGTAGAAAGTAGGCCTCGTATGAAAAATTATGTAACCAGATATTATTATTACGAACCATACAACCCCTGTCATGGCCTTTCAACTTGTTAGCTATTGAATATAATCCCAACAGAAACCAGCTACCCCAAGCAACAAGTGTCTACGCAACGCAAGGATAACACAAAAACTTGGAAGCAGGTAGCTCTAACCAAACAAGACGTTTTGACTCTTATTTTGTGGATGTTAAGAGTGAGTTTCCAACAATTTGTAGCTGAAGGATATCCAAACACGTTCTGTGCATGATTTCGATCTTCTTTAGTTGGGTAAATAAATAGTTTTATGTTAAATGGGGGTGCCTATGTGGTTCATAAAATGGTGGAATCAACAATTAGTAGGTAGGTTAGGTTAGTTACCAACTAACACGTGTAGTTACTTTAAGCAATAACCTATCAAACTTGGTTACCCAAGTTTATTTATTGATAATGTTGTTATTTGTTTCAAATACTTGCAAGCATGTAATATGTAGGTATGTAGCTACGTACGCACTACAGTACTACTTACGTATTTAATAGTACCTACGTATTTAGGAAGATAAGTTAATATTATAAGAAGTCAGTCAATGATTCCAGTTAGATTAAAAATATCATCCTAAGTTAGATATACCTACCTAGGTATATGCTTTCTAAATAAATATTTAACTTGAAATAGGTACGTGCAAAACTTATTAAGATTTATAGGTAACTACGTTGGTAAGAAGGTCCTGGCTGTATTATTAAAATCGAAAACGAAAATAACTATTTACCTAGATAAGTAAGTTTCGGTACCTACCTACCTACCTATTTATTGCAGAGATTTAAGAAAAAGCCAAATTCTTCCATTCATAGGTGCTATGGGGAATCTATGGCAAGAGGCAAGGCACAACATGACACCTAAGTTACTATGAATAATGTAGGACTAGTAGTTCCTACCTACCTAGGTTTCCAAGTTTTATTAAATCTCAAAGTGAGATGAAATGCTTTAATTTCAGAAATACATTGGAGGGTAGGGCGAATACTTTCAAACTAGATAAAAATAGGATTTTTGGTAAAAATTGGCAGACTTATTGAAACAGTTTTAGGTACGTATACTCGGAATCTAAGTAAGTGATGCTGATGGTAAATAGAACAACAACAAATGTTTGCTTACCTTCAAGAACAGATCACCAAAGTCGTACAGCGCAGACTGATGCATGATGGCAGTAGACATCATGTAATTACGGCACTCAATCCAGATTTTGTGCTTTTTGACAGTTGAATTTTTTGCAAACTGATGCACTGAAGCACGACAATGTTTGGGGTCGTTAAACTCACTTAATTTTGAAGAAAAATAAATGTCTAGTCAAATGTAACAAGAATTTTAATGTTCGAAGTATGTAGGCTAGTTCTTGTAGGTCTATAATGCAAATATCGTTAGTTTTTTGTTTTTCGGTCGGTGACCACAGACAGTCTCCCAACTAGATGGCCGCGATCAGCGAATTTTTTTGTAACGCCGCAAGTTACCGCCCAAATATTTTTGAACACAATTTCGCAAAAGTTGCGAAAATGTACAAAACAGTCCTTTGTTTCGAAATGTCAAACTCACTTAAAAATCGCGTCTATACGGAAAATCACAAATATGGTCAAACTTCTGCGCGAACTGTCTCTATGTCAACAATAATTTCAAAAACGTTTTCATTAAATTGATTGTATACCCCAAAAAGTTTTTATTCTGGTTGTATAAATCGCAAGATAAAACAAATCGCAGAGTCAATGTCCGCGCAAAATGCACCACACGTTCATTCCGTATCACGCTCGCTCGCGCACTGCCGGCCGCGGCGGATTTTTGTTTGAGCGAGGCGAACCGAGTTTTGTTTGGTTGGTACGTTGCGTTGGTTTGACGGCCGGCCGGCCGACCGTCGATAAGCGGCAGCGGGCGCGGGCGAAGTTTTGTTTTCAAATCAAACAGCGGGTTTTGGTCGTTCACGTTTTGGTTTTGGACCAAAAAGATTCAAGTTCGTGCTCATCGGGTGTGTTTGTTCGTCAAGTATCGGCCGGCTCAGCGTTTTATTATTATGTATTTATTATACTGCGTTGGCCTGCCATGCCATGCCAGGTTTGGCTGGTCTGGTAGTAGGTACATACCTACCTACGCCTATGGTTTATGGTAGCTTTGAGTATTGAAAGAAAACACTGAAACACACGTCTAGTCAGTTATCCTTCCTATCTAATAAAATCTCAGCCCTTTCTATGCTTGAAACTAGAGTTGAAACTAGACGGAGTTCAATAAAACTCAAATGCATTTTTAATTTTAGTGAAAATAACTAGATTACACAACAAATATTTACCTCACATGGAACAGAAAAAGTACCTACCTATAGAACTTCGATATTTTGTTCTTCTATTGATTTTATACATATTTATTATGAAGGTACCCAATTATTTAATAAGGTAAAAATAGAAAATAAGATTAAATTGTTGAATTCACCTTAAATCATATATACAATGAGTAATAGGTATGATCTCCTTGTAAAAATAAATTAGATTAGGCAAGTAGGGTGGTACAAAGTCAGATTAGTTGATGGTTGACCGCTTTTTTAGAAATGGGCATAAGTAGTAATACTTTAACCAAAACATGTTCAGAGCTAAAAGCTAAGTAAGTAGATACCTTAGTACCTACCTATAAAATAAAATAAAAACATTACTTACTATACAACCCGTAAACATGGTGTATAGATAAAGCTACCTACTAATAAAATGAGTGGTCGCTTGGACAGTTAGCAAAAACTTGGGATTTTAGAGCTGGTTTCGCCAATCGGGATGTTTGCCACAACGCTCCGCGCTGCCGTATTACGGGTGTGGGCATAGTGCATAGAAGAAACAAGTCTACAGCTATCGAAGAAAACGAGATAATGAGGAATAAATTCTTCGACACTTGATGCCAAATCAGTTCTTTAGACTAGGTATGTGAGTTTACCTATTTAATAATATAAAATACTAAACCCCATTATATCATGTTGCGATGCTTATTTTTATATTCATCGAAAATATTTATCATTTCATGAATTATTATTTTATTTATTTCTAGGTACCTTGTAGCAACTTTTTCCAATTCGCTACAGGATCAACCTCGAATCAACTGGGACCGCAAAATCATTAAAAACTTAGTCAAGCCCTCTAAAACCAATGTCCTCTACCTGTGGAACAGACACACAATGTCCATGTCCAATCCAATCCAAACAGCGAGGGAGTAAAACCGCTGTACAACTTGTCGCTAAGCTCATCCCACTACGATACCTCCCGATTCCCAACGTTCACGTCCCTTGAACAACTTTTTACAAAGGTATTCGTTCGTTGCAAACCCGTTTGCTGGTTTTAGTGTTATGTGCTATCTTACACACACGAAGCTTACGGGAACCGATATGAAACCAGACCAGGAGAACTAAGAAAGACGCAAGTCAATACAAAGAGTTTGCCTTCGGTTTTCTTTTCTCTAAAGACATTCGCGCTCTATTTCTCTATGAAGAGAGGAAAATAAATTCTCTATGACGTCCGTCTACTGGTTCTGCTAAGCCGTAGAGAGCCTTAAAACTATAGGAACTTTAAAACAAAAGTTTTGTAAGCTCGTAAAGGGTAATGCATGTAACACCTGAGCGTTTGTAAGCTCTTCTATATTAGAGAATGCGCATGTTTTCAGAGGTTCTACAAAATTATAGTACATAGTGGGCGCCGACAGTTTCCATATCGTGAGCTTTTTAGCTTTTAATTCAGCTCTACAAACAGTTGTATTTTTTATTCTGAGCAAATAGTTTCTGCTCATAAATAAAAACTACAACTAGTTACGACGAGGTAATAGGTAGGATAACCTGGTTTTCTAAGGATTGTTTTTTTGTAGTACTTACATACATATAATACTAGTTTTTGCGTGAAAGAGTAACAAACATACATACATACATACATCCTCACAAACTTTCGCATTTATAATATTAGTAGAATTATTCTCTTTAAAAGTTTATAAGTATGTTGTATATCTTAATATCTACCTAAGTATTTGTATTTTCAAAGTTAGTGTTACATAAAAGCGGACTTTATTTAATCTGACTATAAACACTGACCATATTTTCTAGAATATTTAATGTTTAATTAAAAAGTGTCATATTGATAACTTATCTCATTTCGCAATATTATAAAATTATAACGACATTATTTTGAGAATTCGTATAAATAGGAAATAGATAAGCTTAACGAGACTTTAGGTTTTTATTAAAATAAACAGCAACTAAATAAAATAGTCTCATGGGAAACATTTTGAAATATGAGTTTGACTTATGCAATTTGTACGTTTGTTTATTTAGGGTTCAGCAAATGCATTAGGTTTATAGTAAACTTGGTCAGCCGTTTGTTTATCGTATGCAATAGAGTCGGGATATAACATAGGAACTTACTTCATATAAAGTTTTATCGTTCGCAGAACATAAGGTGCAATGATGTTTTAGATTATTATATGGACTAGAGACTTGATAGCTTTTCTTATCATTACTATGTTTATAAATGAAGTAAGGATCGAAATAGGAAATACAGGCATGTATTGCATACTTGGATAACTCTTCAAAATCAACTCTTATTAAGAAGCTAGGTAAATTAGTTTGCGTGTAAAAGCTTCCGATGTGGCATTGGTAGTAACTATTTATTAATCTGTGGTGTTGCCGATTGAAACAACCGGGACAGACGCTTGTCTTCTGTAATAAAAATGCCATTATCGGTCATACATCTAATTAGTGGCCGAGCTGTATGTTGCTTATCGATTGCAGTGAGTTAACATCGCTTGAAGAGGAAATTGCAGGACAGAAATAGGAAGAACTTCTTCAAAAAGAAGTGACAGTATCCAATCTCTTAAATAAAGTTAATTACTATTTATCTGTGCTTAAATTGAGAAGAACGCGGGTTTATCAAATGTGTGATGAAATTAACTTACAAACGGTACAGTTCTTCGACTTGTGGTAAGTATTTGATATTACCCCACATTATAGGTTACTACTAAGTACTACGCGTATTGCTATATTTACTATTATCTTTCTATTGTTCTGTTATTTATTCATAATAGAAGCGGAACCCGAAACAAATGAAATAATTCTACTAAGTCATAACAAAGTCGGTAGTATTATTACAAGAGTAGGTCAGTGTCATGTGTCGATCACGTAATGCTTAGTACTCAAACTTACGGCGATAGGCGTTCGGATATACAATACACAGAACGAAATATGCAAACAATCATGCTTTGTTACAATATCTTTTGCAAGTATATAGTTGCGAATGGTTGGAGTCGTGTTTCCGTGGGAAATTGATTCCAGCTTTTCCAGAACGTACCAAATAAAAAAACAAGTTATTTTGAAATAGGTAAGCTTAATGTACCAATCTGAAAATTGTCAGAAGTTGTCATTCATACATCACGTAGACGTACCCATCGTAAAAGACTTTGTAGTAAAAATTACTCTAAAAATGAGGATATGCAGATTTATGTATTTAATTAAATTATATTAGAACGATGTCACATGTTGTTCTCCTAATCATAAGATCGCTGTCATTTTCGATTTATTTTGTCGCGTAAAAACTAAAATATTTCCCATTTTCCATCAAATTAATTGATTATTAGAATAACAAACTGTCAAATACACGTACCGCAACAAACAATGCCTCGACATTGTCATACGTTTTACATAATAATTAGTGAATCATTATCATCAACAATCGAGCATCGTAATGAACCTTCAAATAATTCATGAGGAGTCAACGTCTACTTTGATCGGGGATTTCAATATTGTCAACAAACGGCTGGTCCCAATAACCCATCTCCACTCTACTCTACTGGGTAAACTAGTATGGTGGATAATATTTCGGAATGCTATGCAAAAAAATTGGCCGCTAGTATAAAGTAAATTGGCCTCTATTCCTTGAACATTAAGTACCTATATGGTATACAACCTAATGGTATTATGAACACTACTTGCCTGAGTAGATTTGGATGGCTACGTTCGATGATACCTACCCTGCATGCTTGCATCTATACTATACCATCAACTCAGTTTAGAATGCCGAACCCACAGCTGAGACATCAATAGATGTGGGCTGAGTCTTAAATTTGGAGTCAACTATACTTCGGGTTTCCTGACAATGTCATCCTGAAACAACTAGGTAATTTTAAAAAAATATGGCTTATTCTTTGGCATTTTTAATTACAAAACGTCGATTGTGATGTCTTCTTAAATCATGTGATAAATCACATTGTCATACCTGAATGATCGGAAATAAGCCCAACGAAACAGGCGTCGTTGTAGGTAAGAATGAGAAACATTAATTATTTCTTACGTAAGTGTATTATTACTTAATATACTATGGCAAATAATAAATACCTATCCGAAATGTCCTTGGGCCAAGGCATGACAGGTGGTGGCATCAGCTGCGTCCTATACCTATTAGCACTCAAACATTTTTGACTTCTCAGTCATTACGGTATCGCTTTAGTATTGTTAATTTGGTACCTACTCATTAAGTGTTTCGGAAATGTATGTATTGAATGGCGGGCGTTTATAAAGGGAATGTGAAAGGGATAAGTAACCCAAATATTACAAGTACCAGTAAATACTTACAGGAAGTAAGAGTGTTTCAAGTTTAGAATAGTCCGTAGAACTGCACATACATAGAACTGAAATGGTGAAAGATCAAATATTTCGAATTAATAATCCAATAACAGTTTTTTTATTAGGAATTCCGGGATAAGAAGTAGATGTTCGTCGCCAAGGTCAAAACTACATCTAAAATGCCAAAATTCATCTTTTAGTGATTTAATACGTAAACGTAACAAGTACCAAGACTGGCAGACAAGCCGGAAGAACAGTCATAAATACTTCCATATTATTTTAAGCCACTTAGTTAACCTATTTTTTTTAGTGTTTATAATGTACGTGACTGTCGGGTTTGCTAAGATCTTATATAATGGTTTGCATCTAGGTAGCCCAAAAGACAGAGCTCACTTAATCATATAACCTCCTTAACCAACTTAACAAGTCTCCAAAGAGTTCTTAACCTAAAAGATTGGTGTCACTAACCATGTTTTATTAAAGTAAGTTATCTAAGTTATTTGTGAAACTTTATGCGGGTGGCACAGGAAAGTATTGTAAGTATGCACTGGTACAGATATCAGATAACAGTTTACTGCTCAACGCTTATGCAACGAACTGCATATAACACCTGCCTTAACTTTCTCTATTAAACCTTAGCGTTACCTAGGACGGTGTAGGACACAATATAGTTAGTATTTCTATTTAGTAATATTATCTGTTTTCTTATGGTTCAGTTAATAAATATGCTTGAAAAGATCTGAGCTATGTACCAGTATGCTATGTTTGATATTTTTGGATACAAAACGTATACATAGCCTAATTCCGGTGGATAAATTCTCTTAAAGACATAAAGATATCAATGCTCCTCGGATTGGGAAACTTTGGATGCGCTTATTTACTTTTTATTGTGAAGTTTAATTACATTCAGTCGTCATGTAAATAGTGATATAAGTACGAAAAGCTGGATAAGTGTTGACATAATTCTACGGAGATATTGGTATGAAATGAAGAATATAAGTTTATAGCACATATGTCTAAATGGTATGAAAGAAAATGTTATAAGAAGTCAAAACAACACGATTTGAGTAGGTAAATGTTTATGCCTCGCCACGTGGTCTGAGCACGCAAACGTGAACATTATTAACTGACTCGACCAAATCTATGATAACATTTAATTACACACACAAAGAAACAGCAATTGTTAATTTCACAACATAACTAGTTGCAATAGGGTTGCCACTTACATATTGCAAGTCCAAAATTAATTTGATTTGGAAACGTGTTTCATTATCTAAAGATAAAGAACTGTTTAGAAACTATGTTTTTGAAATATTGAGATTAAGTTAGTTCTTAATCGTATATTGCCTTGCATTTTGTAAGTACTTTGTAATATTTTGTTCGCAGCCCTGTCATATGTTTCTTTATGGTGTATCAACAGTAACTAAAGGGCAGTTCACAGATTACCTCGAGACGTACACACGACCTCATGGTTACTGCCGGGTTCGGACACGCCTTAAAACTATAACCATAGAGTTTAAAATAGGAATGTGTTTGTATTTACTACGCAATGGATTGTTTATAATGAGTTAATATTTAAAAGATGAAAGGCCAAGTGCACCGAGTTGTTACTTTCAATATACCTTCGTATTTGGCCGATCAGGAAGTAATGTTTCCTGAATGACAAACTTTAATTTAAAACCATTATTGATCAAGTTGTTTATTCTCAAAATCTCTGGTTATTGAACTGTTAAGTTTTATTGTTGTAAAAATAAGTTTTTATGATTATATTTTATAACTACTGGTTGTTTGTGACCATGTACATAACCTATGTTACATCAGCTTGCATTGATTGTATTTAGCTGTATATAAAAGAGGACTTCGAGGGGAAGGAATGTAAAGAGTGGAATATGAAAATCGGTTAATTAATTTTTATTAAATTTTGAGCATGTTTTGAGTTTCTGCAACCGATATATGACTGACTATTTTGAATTGGAATTGTTCGTCCCACGTACGTACCACGTTTTATTAAAAGTGTTTAGACAATTTTAAAAAATAATACCAATTAACATTACAATAACTTTTCAATCACATTGTCAATAAAGACAAAAGTCGATTTATTTTACGACAATGGAACAATAACAACTACGCTTATTCAATTAACCTGACTTTCAGTACTATAATGTAGGTACTATTGTACTATACTTGGCAGAAATTATTGACCTAGGTTTGGTACATTTCGTCATAAACATACGCAATATCATGTACAAATTGGAACTTTGTCCTATTAGAAGTTATTCAACATCACAACTGCGTACTGTCTAGCATGAAGTGCTCCTTAAATTGGACAAGGTACTACACATTTTATATTATGAATACAGGCATTGAACTATATCCAAGTGTTGTATTGTTTAAGTGGGCTGTCCGAGACGATTGATAAGAGGCACAAATAGCACTTATCAAGGGATTCAAGGATTCTTCTTACAATGTTGCCAGAGCGATGCTCATAATTACAGTGAGTATGTACAACTACAAATAATAAGTACAATGACGCAGAATGACGTACAATCTCACAATAACGTAAGACAGCACCAAACCTGATGTAATTTTACGACCGGCCTGAAAACTGAAGCACGGTAGCGCCCGATGGAAGCAAGCTATGGCCTAATTAAAACTGCCAATATCGGCCACCCATCCAAGTATGTAGTAGCAGAGCAGGCTCCACATAGCTCATCAAAGCAATCAGTAAACGTCACTAAATCCCCACGAGCACTTTAAAATTGCAATTCTTTCGGAGGTATATTGTTCCTGCCAAGTATTTCTCCAGAATCTAAGATAGTATCTGTCTATAAAATTAAGCAAGGCCAAATGATATCGCATTCATTACAGTTCATTACTCATTTAACATTTTTACAGTAGATAATCTGGTTTTGCTGTGCTTCTCATATACTATTTATTTACTTAGTTACAAATAAGCAAACAAGTGGGTGCCTCAATTTATTTTAAACCTAAATTTAACTGAACTAAACCCAGAATAATGAGTATTTTATATAATTATCATCCGTTGGTACTCATACCTAAGGATATATTAAGAAGTTTTATTATTAAAGTTATGGGCACTTATTTACGCGCAAATTTTCCGCAAATTACCTAATTATTCATATCTTCCTATTTATTATTTAATTTAACGATTTAGGTTTATTATTGTAACATAATATTTGTGTAGAAATAACTGCAGTTAATCAAATAAGGACATATACTATGAGTACACTAGTGTATACAATGTATAATTAGTTATAATTTATTACCCTTATTAATTTTTTTGTACCCTTAAAAGTTGTTTCAGACTGAAAACGGAAGTTATAATAAAATAACAACTAGCCTGAACTTATATTTACTGTGACTATGTAATTTAGCATCTCATAAATCCAAGTTACATCCCACTACACACATTACAAAATTGTATAACACAATTTCGCACTAATTAGTGAACAAAATCGTGAACATAGTCACTAAAATCGTACAACAATATGCATAAAAACACAGTCGAGTTTACGTGTTGGTTGGCAATTAAAACCGAACGAAGAATCGTAATCGTTTCGTCATAGAGTTGCGAGTCGGCATTATACTATTGGATAAGGTTTCAGCCAAGTCAACAATAAGGTTTACTTACGCTGTGGGAACGTATCGGGTATTTTCCATTTTAAAGTCTACATAATACTCGTAATGTTATCAACGTTAAATGTAATGAAATATTAAAACGCACGTAACTCTCCAGTAAATAGTATCTGACTAGACCATCTATGTGACCATCTACCTACTATACTGTACCTAAGTCTGCTGGGAACTATTATAGACTAACATGATCAAGTGTTGTTAAGATTGAGCGAGTTGGCTTGGCACTATTTGGCGAGTTCAACACAACTCGCAGTTTATTTAAGAAAAAACTAAAAACTTATTTAATATCTAAGTGTTATTACTCAATTAATGATTATTTATTAGATTAAAAAATGCTTGTTATTTATTATTATTGTATTTTTAATTTTATTTGATTACTCTCCGTCCAATAATTGTTATCCCTGAATTGTTTATAATCTGTTAAGTGTTTGTTTAAGTTGTCAATATTTAGTATGTATGGTAAACCAGTGTACCCTTAAAAGTTCATATACCTTCATGGTGAAACGTGGCTGTTACTGCTATTACTATAACACCTTATAAATACCTTGTACCCATGTTTATTGAACAATAAATTGAATTGAATTGAATTGAATTGAATTCTATAGAATTGTCCAGTTTCGTCATAGACGTTATATTTCAACCTTTTTTTAAATTAACCAACTCACAAGTCGTAAACGCGGTCAATATATAAGTAAAGTAAACAGTATAGGCCTGTCATGTCATCTCTCTGAAGACTCAAGGTGGCGGAGGCCTCTCATTTCACTGAAATATCAGTACAGTGAGGAGGATAACCACGTCCTCAATATCAACGAGGATCTTTTGGAAGGCAAAAAACAGTGCAATAGACCTGGCCAATTTTTTGTCTTAACATATTTAATTTTAAATAATTACCTTAGCATAAGAAGAAGAATATAAACGAACGTTAAATTGTAAATTCTTAACTATCAATGAACAAGCCAAATCGTATGCACAAAAGACAAAGAACAATAGTTCTTATCAATGTTCATAATTATGTTAATCTCCAAATATGTAAATACAGGACGAATACCAAATTCCTCAACAAAACAGAGATTTATTAATCTTTTAATTATACTGATTTTAACATTTTTATATTATTAATATTCCGGCGTCTATATAAAGAAGTAACTAGATAAACCGGTGTGAATATAATAATTTATAGGTGGCAGTTAACTTAATCAAAGTACCGGAAATATTTTTGGCATTTTCAAGTTTGGTCCTCGTATATAATTATTAAATAGGTAACAGATGTGGACTGCGGTTTCATACGCAACCTTGGGGTATTATAGTTATAGGGTAATGACTAATGAATAACCTAAGTCTTCCCCCTACTTCTGACTACGTAAAGGCGTTGTTACAATGGACCTAATAGCGATGGGGTTGCATAAGCGTTGCGCGCTATAGTACGTACATATTCTTACTCGTTCATAGTTATTTGTACAATGGATATTATTGGTTTATTTAGACATAGAGAGAGAGAGAGAGAGTATTAGAATAGATGGAGATATAGTAATTCCATCGAATAGAGACTAGCCTGTAAGTTCCAATTTCACTGTTACAACCGAAATAGATCTAAATCCTACTAGTTCACGAGCTAAACTGATAACAAAACTTCAAAACTGATTCACTAAAACCGAGTTCGGTTATCATTGGTTCGAGATTAATCGAGATAGTAAAGGTGAACTTGGACTTAAGGTACTCCTACTCATATGCAAGACTGAACGGTCACTTAGACCAAAAGCATGCCAAGATACCCGAACAGAACCTGAAAATGTGGAACTATTAGTTTGTTTTCTTATATAATTATTGGCTAGTGTACGCATCGTCCAATCGATCCGGAAAGTCTGGCCGCTACACACCTGGCCAGCAAATTACTCCTTCTTCGGAATATTCCTACAAAATAAGGCCCAGGGACTTAAAATGACTGGTTTGTTATAATTTTATTCAGTTGGTAAAGTTAACGTCACTGGCTGAAGAAGGAATCCTACAACTTATAAAACAAAGTCCCCAAAAGCTGTCTGTCTGTACGTAATAGATTTTCTCAAAAACGACTTAACTGATTTTCATGGAGTTTTCAACAACGTACAGAGTGATTCGACAGGAAGGTTTGTAATTTCTTTTCATGCCAAAATACTACAAGAAAGACTACAACGGGGGTAAAACCGCCTGACAATACTAGTAACTAATAAAGGAAAAGTATATTCTCACCTATTCCTATTACGCGAACGATAAGTCTGCTTTGTTTAATAAAAGCAGTATTTTATTTTTCTGTTGTTATCTTGGCCTGATATATTCCGTGAGATGACCTCTCATTTCACCCTTTGGCCTTTGCCCAGCATTGGGGTTTAACGGGTTAATACTTTTACTTTTTTTAGCAACGTAATTTTGATGATTGAAGTCAATGCTCAGCTAGAATAGTTATTTTTTTTAGGTATAATGAATAACAAAAATCAATTAGCACCGTTAGTACTTAAAGGTTCTAATGAAATATATTAACAACTAGCAGCGCCCCGCGGTTTTACCCGCGTTGTACCCGTTCCCGTAGGAATTTCGGGATGAAAAATAGCCTATAACCTTCCCGTTGAATGTGGCTATCTATTACAAAAAGAATTATTCAAATCGGTTCAGTATTTTCTGAGATTAGCGCGTTTAAACAAACAAACAAACAAACAAACAAACAAACAAACAAACAAAACAAACTCTTCAGCTTTATAATATTAGTATAGATAGATATATCTACACTTAGAAAAATATACACAAAGTATACAAAACCTTTTTCTATTCTAAGTAAATATCAACTTCAGTATACACACGTACAATATTTATAATAAACTAGCAGCGCCCCGCGGTTATACCCGCGTTGTACCCGTTCCCGTAGGAATTTCGGGATGAAAAATAGCCTATAACCTTCCCGTTGAATGTGGCTATCTATTACAAAAAGAATTATTCAAATCGGTTCAGTAGTTTCTGAGATTAGCGCGTTTAAACAAACAAACAAACAAACAAACAAACAAACAAAACAAACTCTTCAGCTTTATAATATTAGTATAGATTACATCATGAATATAATTACAATCAGTTTAATTTGTATTGAAAACTAACTTGACTATAAAGTGACTGGTCGGTTCGCATTGAAAGACCAACTTGTTAATTATATGTATACTATTTATATAAACATTATATAAATCCATTTAATAATGGCATGTTAAACTGGATTATAATTATAGGACTTTGACGAGAAACGGATTATAATATTGAATAATTTAATTATACAACTTGACTACCCTTATGTACTTCATATCAATGCCTTAAATGAATACATACTCAAATATCAATTTCAATTATTTTAAAATAGCCCTTTACGTCCCATCTATTAATACCTTAAAGTGGAACTACTCGTATTTAACGTTCGTTTGATAAAAATACACATTAGAAATACTCCTATTTAGAAATAGATTAACAATACCGAATTAAAATAAACAAGTTTGTTATCAGTATCACCAACACAATGCCATAAAACAACAGAATCTAATTAGTTGTTAGGTAATTTATTATAATGATTAATGCCCGTTTTCACCAACATCCCCTAAGTTTAGGGGATCCCCTAAACATGCTTAGGGGGCCGTTTAGGGGGCGGTTCCGTTTCACCAACCGTTAGGGGTCAACTAAACGCTAAAAGGTCCCCTAAATTTAGGTGGTCGACAACTGGGCACATAAACCGACCCATAAGTGCGTTGTCTTTTAAGCAACGAAGATGGATAGTGATTTATATGAATTTTTAGATAATTTAGAAAATGTTTCTACTATATTCGACGTAAATAATCGCCGTATATCGAAAATGACCAAATTACTTCGAAAGTTTTGACGAAACCGACTTTTTTCGGAGATTTATGTTTTGTAAATCGTCAGTGTTGTATTTATTGGAAAAGATTGAACACGCTTTAGAATTCCCTGATATTAGGTGAGTATATTTTTTTCCTTAGTCTACGCCGTCAATGTTTCTGATACACTTGTGTGTTCCCATTTCATTTGCATAGGTAATTAATTTTATTATATATTCACCAGGTGAAACTTCAAGACTATACCTATATTAGTTTTAAAATTCCGATTTTTAGTTAAACTAAACTTGTTATTTGAACTTTTTAAGGTGGAGATGCAGAGCTATTCAGAAACAGGAAGGGATATATGTCTATAAATGTTGAGACGGTAGCATCAGCCAATTTGTTAATAAGAGATGTTGTGGCACGTTGGCCAGGTTCAACACATGACTCGGCTATTTATCAAAATAGCAATTTATACATATATAATAAATAATACAATCCATTTATCATAGATAATCAATTTATTTATTATTAAAAATACAATTTCTCTTAGATTTTCTAGTCATTCTTTGGTACACCAAATAAATTCTTCAGATTGAAGTTTCCACCTGTAAAGTAAATAAATTGTAATAAGTATTATGAACTTATAAAAAGTAGAGATGTTATTTCTTTTCAGAATCATCTGTTGACTCCTTACTTAAATCCTACGACAAGAGGACAGCACAAATAATAAGGAATGTCACAACCACAACTACATCCCAGAACACATATGGATTTAGACGATCACAAATTACAAATTATTTTGATAACTTGTTACATAACAATAACTTAATAAATGTTCTTATGTGATAACATACCTTTTATTTGATTGAGTGGATGGTTTTGCTCTTTTAATATTGGCCTTCGCCTTTTCCATATAGGAGTTGGTATCTTTGAACGTGATGGTGTTACCTCTCATTCGTCTTATATCACGTTTTCATTTATTGCCATGTTCTGAAAACAAATTATATTAAAACACTTACCAGAATACTTTTATTATATTAAGTTATTGCGACTTTATCTGGAATAATTAACAGAACCTGGGTGACCGAGCTTTGTTTGGTTTTTATTGAAGTTTTTTTAAATTAAACCTAGCTAGATTGATTTACCTCCCCTGAATCCCCCTGCAAACTAAATTTAATGAAAATCGTTAGAGCCATTTCCGAGATTCAGATTACATATAGCAAGCATTGCTTGTTTAAAGATATTAGAAAGATAGATAAGTAACCTGCCCTATTTCTAGATATATGCTATCTCATTGGTTAAGATAAGATTAACTTCACCAGTATATTAAGTGAAAAGAGTAACAAAAAAACAAAAAGATAGACAAGTCCTTTCACAATTTATTACAATAGTACAGTACTTAAATTGCCTAGGGCAATATAATTTAAGTTTGTAAATAATATATCTGGCAGTACTTACAGTAATGGGTTCAGCATCTAAAATTATAGCCTATTCTTCACTAGTTAGTTCATTTGTGGTATCTGTATGTGGTCTAAAACATCAGCAAGAAGTACCACTGCAACCTCGAGCCATCAAATCGCAGACTTGGTCCAATATTGGGTCTGTTTTTGCAGTTGATGGTCCTCCTCTCCTCATGAGAACGATTAGTAGTAACGATTGACGAATAAAGTATTGATGAAAGTACGAAGAAACGATCACAACCGTAGCGTAGATCACAACACAGGATCACAACAAACAATTAACAAAGTAGGTAATCCAAGTGTCAACTCAACCGTCAAATACAATTGATTGACCACAGATTAAATGCGTGTTTCGTTATGCATGTATAGAGTAAATATGCTAGAACATATTAAATTAATTAAAAATATGAACGAAATAATATTAATTATTATTATTAAAACAATCTTTATCATAAACTTTATCAATATGTGCATGTACTTTAGAGAATTTGATAAAAAACTATAGTGTTTAAAAGTATCGACAAGTTCAAAGACGCATCAGTCGTGCATCAGTCACTAACACGTCACTAATATCGAAAAATAAACGTCACATAATTATGTGTCCCCTAGTTAGGTGATAGGAATGATGGTGAAACGAAATTTAACTTGGGGGCTGGTTTAGAGGACCTTTTAAGTAAGGGGTCCCATACTTATGTGGTGGTTTAGGGGATGTCGGTGAAAACGGGCATGAGTGTGCGTGAGTCCTTAACTAAGGCAGTTTTCCTGCACATTGTAAACAAGTGATTAACTCGCTACGTACAATATAACCTATATATTAATTGATGGTTTAATAATTACCACTTGTTCTCACATAATTATGATTAGGTGAATGGAACTAATGATATTTGGACCAGTGTAAGCACTTACGGACATGTGTGGAGCATATGTGACATAGAAACTTGCTTCAATTTGATTAATGGAGGACCTAATGGGATAGACGTGTAATGGACTCTGTCACTGAAAATACTAGGAAGTTGTATGTACATTTTAGGTCGACTACTGTGACCTAAGATGTTGGGTACATTGTTCGCATGCAAAAATAAACAAATGCTATAACAAAAGCCTTGCAGCTTTGTAGGGAATATGGGTAAAGAAAAGGTACAGTACTTTTACTGTTCTCAATTACCTTCTCTTAATATTATCTCCCAATATGATCAACAATAAACGTGTTCGCTTTACAAATACGTTTCTATGTAACTATAACGTAATTGTATTCTCAGATATTGCAATATATTGAATAGTGATGGAATGGAGCCCATAAAGTATAGAGCAAGCACTAATAGTTCCAATAACGCAGATCGCTCACAAGGAAGTCGCGGACCGGTTCTCGATCACGAGCGACGCCATGTCGCCAACCATACACTCAAGCCATTTATTATAAATATCCCCTTACACATGCCTTACACCGACACTACAACTAGGAAGTGTTTGCATATATGACGTGTCCACAGCAACGCATGTTTATATTCGTATATCTGCTCGCCTACTCATAAACCTGTTCTATACGGAAAATTTCTTCGTTTATATATCTCAAATAATTAGCCCGTACAATCATATTTCTAGAAATATCTTCACAGTTTATGAACATCGTTTTTTGTGCCTAACCTTTTTGTTTTTTTTTTTGAAGCAGAATGAGTAACCTTCACGTGTGCTACTCAAACAAAAAATATATTGGAAATCATACGTGTAGCGGATCGTGGGGTAATTTTGGCGTCATAAATTGTAACATCGATGCAGAGTTGCATTTTAACCACTCTGTGAGCCTGGAGCGTCTAATCGCAGTCCGCAGAGGCACGCCTCGAATTATTACAGCACGCACTAATTTGAATAATGAACAATGTTCTCGCAACCGGTCCGGTCACGCGACCCGACCGCGCCGCGCCGCGCCGCGCGGCTCTGCGCGAGCGCAGCTTTACGATGCCGAGGGATGTTGCCCTATTAACGTGAACACTAAAAACTCCACCAATCTCTCAGACTGAACGCCAACGCGTCCTCCATAAATTTATCGCAATCCCCTCAATGTTAACGCTCTATAACGCATCGCTCGACACATTGAGACTTCATGCTGAGATATCTCGACGGAGGGTAACAAGGTTCGAGTTCGAACAAAACAAATAAAATCCACAATTCATCATTCTATATATTTTCTTAGATCAAACACGAGAGTTGCGTAATTTAGAAACAAAAGGGTCTCCCAAAAAAACTAAAGCCTGCTGAGTTGGGTCGAGAACAAAGCCAGCATTCGCCAAGTTATGTTTTTAGGTCCAGTCTAATGTAGGCTGGCCATTTAAACTGCCACATAAATCGCGCCACCAGCGAATGGAAACAATGAGACCGACCATTATGTTTTGATTTTTTTGTCGACTTAATAGTGTTCTAGCGGAATATTATGTAAGTTCGTTTGATATTTCGAGGCGGGCTAGCAATTGTTTGCGTTTATATAACTTTTAATCACTTAATTGATTTTCATCTGAATGTACCAATAGCTCGGAACAATACCAGTGAGAAGGAATAATCAAAATTTGCATATTGATTGACAATCATCACACTCTCGGCCTTTTACTTGCAAATGAGATTATATTTCACTCATAAACTTGTCATATAAACGCACTACCTACTTCATGTTCGGAGTCACATCCGTGTATAAAAACATTAATTTATATACTTTATATCGGTTACATCTTAATAATAAACAAGTTTTATCTCGTACTGAAAATATTACGGATTGTTTTCGCTTTCGTATGGATGATAAATAATATAAGTTCATATATATTTGGTGTTATCGCGACACCATTAATTATTATGACGCTTATCAGTAGTACAAAGTGGGTTGCGGTTAGACTCGCAAGAATTATTATTTGTTGCGATTAGACTGGAAGTGTTTCCGTTTTTATTTTATTCAAATCGTATTATTACACTACAGGCATTCAGTACAAGTTATATAAAGCTCGCAACAAAAGCGTATATTTAATGGTATAAGCTCGACCACTAATTACAACTGGTTATGGAAACAACGAGTCTCTGAAATTGTCTGCATAAAATTATGTTCATGAATACATGGAGCTTAATACTTGTGTAATTATTTTATAGGGTAAGGCAACAACACAATTTTCCATAAAGTTTGTATTGTGAAAATGATAATAAAATAATATGACAAGTCGTAGAATAAAGTTACTTTATAGACTGCAACACGATAAAACACTTAACTAATTTGGCGAGAACATTATATAGTGAGTAAGAGAAGAAACTTCTGGGAAGCTCTCCTACGAGTTCTTGTTCTGAACTAACATAAAAATTAGAAGATATCGAGTTTTATTCTTATATAAAATACTTCAAAGATTTTCGATTGGAATAATAACTTTGGTTACATTGTAGTAAGAATTAAGACGGAAACACACAAGGATATTTTCATTGATAAAATGTAATGTTAAGTTGAGTTCGGCAGCCGGGCCACGCCGATAGCCCCGTTATCAGCTCGACGACCCCACCAGTGTTCCCGATATGAGCTCATTATTAATCTATGTTTCATATCGTCCATTGCCATTCGAAATACGATTGATTAAAATAACTAGATCAAACGACGTGGCAACAGCAAAGCCTCAACCGATTTCCGGCTCAACCGAATTATGAGGGGTCAACCGAATTGTGAGATAATTTTATTCATATTTCATATATTACGCCTCGGTGGTCTACTGGTCTGTGCACTCGCCTGCCAGGACTGAGGTCCTGGGTTCAATTCCCGGGTCGAGCGAAAACATGTTTCCTACTTTTCAAACATGGCTCGGGTTTGAGATCACCAACCCGCATTTGGCAAGCGTGATGATTATGCCTCACTGTACTTATATCTTCAGTGAGAGGAGAGGCCTTTGCCCACCGGTGAGACATTACAGGCTAATACTTCTTACTTCTACTTCATATATTAACGTCTTAAAAGTTGGAAAAGTTTTGCCTTATATTTTAATAACAGCATATTATGAAACACTAGTAAAGATAATTCTATTGGTTTGGTTTTAAACTTTTCTGATGATTTTTTGGCGTTATGCTACACATATGAAACATTTAAACATTTGCTTTCAAATTGGAAGGATGAAATGGGAGTGCAGTATACATACAAATTGTTAGGGCATCGACTCAGCGGCGGGCAGCCAGCTGCAATTAACCACCAATTGACCCCAGTCGGGACGCGACTCTACATAACAGCTCCATAGAACACTACTCATGTGACTGACATTTTCCATCCATTTTCCAGAAGAAAATTTGTTTCGATTTTCCTTTTTGTTCTGGCTGGTTTTGCTGAAAACTGATTTTAAGCGGTCTAAAAGCTCTAACGCTAGTGTTGGCCACTATCCTACATATGAAACAATAAACATCCCACCCAAAAGAATCATTGACGAGTATCTTACAAGACAATAATGTATGATCTGGTCTAATTATAACTTTTTTACTGGTCTAATAGCTTCAGTAATTACTTCCACAGTTTTTGTTTACATGCAAAGATGTAAGGGAAGAAGTGATCATTCATTGATCACGTGTCTCACTCGGCCTTGGTGCTCCTCATCATGGAAGATCGTGATCACTCCGTATTGACCGTCTCAATTGAATTGCTTTATTGATGTATTTTAGGATAGACACATCTGCACTTCGGAGAATTGTAATGCTCTAATGTTTTATAAAACGACACGATTAAGATGTCTTTGAAGAGTTTGATAACGGTTAGTTAAAGGGATTGTTAAGGAGTTATTGGTATATTTTATAGCTTTTGTAAAAGATAGATTCGATGGAGACTACCTTCGCTAAATACCTTCGCTTAATAAGACGCCATTCACAAACTTTTACTCTTAACTTGGAGCTAGTCAGTGTAACGGCTTCCGGTCTGAACGTTTAAAACGGAGCAGTAACTATCATGCTAGTTAGCTTCATTTCAATATACAATGCATACTAGTCTGATACAGACATGCTAGTTATCTTAGGCAAGTAAGCATTCTAGCAGCTGGTCTGGTATACCAGTTAGCTAGCTACAGCCAGTGTAATTGAATTTGTTATTCTGACACATTTAATTTCAAACGTAGGTATATCATACAGTGTTGTTTAGTTGTATGAAGGACAAATTCTACCATGTAGCTTCGTCCTGATCTGTTGTCTCATCTCATCAAATTTTAGTAAACCGGTAGCCATTGTCGTGAACAAGTTTCCTTGAGACCTGTTTCGAGAAAATTTGAGATCAAAATTACCCACCGTTTAGATTTAAAATGCAAAAATCGTGACATAAATTTATACAAACACTTTTTAAAAAAATATTTGGAAATATAGGTATATTTTGAGGATTGGTATATAGTTATATAACCCATTTTGGGTACATTATAAAACAGGTCACCATATGGCTTGTAGAAGTATTTTTATTGAAGTAACGCAAAGTGACTAAAACGGCCGTAGAATGAGCGTTTGAATCACATTTGGGAACCATTCTTGATTGTTCTCAATTCGATCTCATTCAAAGAGCAATGTCCAAATAATGTGGCGCTATCAATTTCTATCTAATAAAACAGTTTTAACATCGTACTTAATCTTAAATTCTGACAGAAGTTGAGTCATATGACTTTATGACAACATACTTAGTTTAACTTCTTAACTATGTTGTTAAAAACATTGAACGTTATGTAAACTACGTCATTTTAAGTTATGTAAAATGTAAATAGCCTCCATAACTGCAACAGTTTCGCAAACAAACAAAGGGAGTTAGAATTAATTGCCTCGAACTGACAATATCAAGTATAATTGGAGTGCAATAGATTTATAGTTCCGGTTTTGAATTAGGGCGAGTGCCGACTACCAGTTGTTCTGTCAGTAGTACCAGTCGGCTCTGAAAACCAACAAGGCAAGTCGGGCTACCGAATACGCTGGCTTGTGCTTACAAAACCACCTTACATTTGAAATGTTGTTTAATTACTTTAAATATAATTTATTGCTGTTTTCTCCTTTGCTTTCTGCAGGGTTGGTATAAATAATAATTAATAATTGGTGGATTATAGGAAGGAATAATGTAATATGATAACTTATGTATGTGACACTGAACTTAAAAACGTTAAAATAAATACCCGACTTAGCAACAACTATATCAAGTAGAATGATATGAGCTCGAGCGACATATTAGTGATATGTTTGTAATCGATGGTGACCTATATTTTATCAGTTATAAAAAAGTACGTAAAATGTGTTATCATTCTGTCGTCATTTATGTTAAATAGGCCGATTAAAAAATTAGGTCAATTGCAGTAGAATTAAACTTGAGGGTTACACATGTACGGAGATGCTAAGGAAGGAAGGACCCGTATGTAATAGATCTTACTTTTTTGCTGTTCCACATTATAAACGATCAATCATACTCTTGAAATGTAATTCAAATAAGTAATTTATTTAATAAGTTTTTGTAATAAACACGTTCATTAACAAATCGAGTTTGGTGAGTTTGAAAAGTAAGGAAGTGTGTTACAAAACTTTGCTGCGGGCAACCTCTAAATCTAGTTTAACGATTTTAATATTGTGCATTATTCTGGTGTAAGGATGCTGAAGCAAGCTCGACAAAGAGTACCTTTCACTCTGAGCGGAAGCTCAGTTATGTCACGGAGTGGGGTCCGCGCACACCGCGCGGCACTGGGACACCGCGGCCGTAATGGTCGCGGCACACTTACCGACGAAAACAAGCGTTGCGTCAACTCATGACAACACATTGCATAATAACACCAATTCGGTACACAATTTCATACTTTATTGAGGCTTGGGAATTCCCATCATATGCCGTGATTTATTGGACGATCATATTGTGGATTCTTGGATGTTTCATAGATTGATTATTACTATTGTTTATAGTATTCTCTGTGTGCACGTAAAATTATGTATGTAGGGTTATATGTACATAGGTATATAATTATTAAAGTAAAATACGGCTGATTCTGTGTAACTTTTTTTGAAGAACTCCGCTCGGCAACGCAAAGGTGACACCTTCTTAATTGATAAGTGACATACAGCGTGCTCTTCGCCCAGCGAATTTGTAAAACAAACAATTGAATTTCAAACACGTAGCCTTGACTTAAATGTACGGAGTTAACAGAACCTTTTGAGAGGCAAATATTTCCAAGTTTCATTAAACCTTTGTTGAAAATTCAATTCTCGATGGTGAGTAAGAACCAACGGAGCGGCAACTTACCGTGTCACTGTCCATTTGATTAACGTTACATCGCAAGATACTTGGAAAACTTTCCTGAACCAAATTATAGGTTCCAAAGGTTTCGTAATATTATCATGGAAACAATTTTATGGTTTCTTCGCAATGATGTGACGTCACAGAACTGAATGTAAACGAATATCCAGGAAGTGGTTCTTATAACGTTATCGAGTAATAAGTGTTACGGAACTCTAATATATTTCCTATAATATAAATCCTATAAAGCTATAGAATTAATCAGAAATATTTAATATCCTGGTACACGACACCTTGGTGTTAAAATACTTGATTTATAGGAAACATTCTTCAAGAATAGCATTAAAATGCATAAAAAAGAAACTTTAACCGCATGGAATACATATCTAAATGTCAGGATGTGAAGTCATCATGTGAACGAACATGGCATTTAGTAGATATTCTTAAACAATGTTCGACGAAAGCTATATACTAGGTGTACATAATAGTCATATGTAAAGACATGTATTGTTATCGTCACGACAATTGCTAAATAAAGTTCACATCCGCGTCTCAGTTTAGCCTAACAACAAGATCTAGTTAGATAGATATTAACTTTATAAGACATTTTGTACATATTTAAATAACTTATATTTATATAGCTTTTTAAAGTTTTTGTCTTCAGTACGTTAATTCATAGTTTGGGTAGCCTTTTAAAATGTTTATATTTATTTATAGTTTCGAGAAGAAATTAGAAACAAATGTAGGTCGTATAAGAATCACCAATCCTTACTATGATGATTTCGCAGATTTACCCCTATTTCTCCTAACTATATATAAAATTGTTGATATTTTTGATGAGATGAGAGGCGTTTGTCCAGAAATGGGACCTTTAGGCTTATATATTTAAAAATAAAAAAAAACATTTATAAGGTTACATTTAGTTATGTTGTAAGAAAAACGTTCTTTCATCGGGTTGTAACTGTTCCTGTGGGATTATTTTTTTGCAAAAAAATTGTTTGTTCATATCTTAAGTAACTACAGATCGGGCCGGATTATTCTTTGTCTGTGAACTAACAAGCGTTTTACACGAATTTGACCCCAATCTCACAATATTATAGAGTGAACTTTGAAAAGATTGAAAGCGTAATCTCGTACTAATTCTTTATTCACATATTATAATACAAAAAACACTTACTTAGTAAAGTTAAATAAAATAAACTTGGCTATTTTAAGAGACGTAATATTAAACATGCAATATTCATGTGAGCATTATCATAATAATCATAATATTTGAATATAATGTGCTTGTTGTAATAGCACGTTGTAGTTACACAGGAATGACGGTTTGAGAGGATAATTGTATACCTATTTAGCTAACTGATATCTTCAGTGAGTGAGGCCTTTGTCCTGCGGCGGGATTTTACAGGCCGTAACTTTACTGTAATATTCACTTATAGGTATTGGGTTTTAAAGTACCCTTTGTTATTCGAGGTAAGTAAGTTCGAGAAGACTAGAGGCTAATTCTACGCCATAATTTAGTAAGCTAATTTAAAGACGGGCTTTACTGCATCAAACACACCAGTTTAAAGACTGTCCTAATAGTCTGTTTTATGCTCCGATAAGGTAAGTAGGTCATAAAATTTTCAATTTATTGTTATGTTTGGCACGTTACCTAAAAAATCCATTACTTTTTGTTATACACAGATTTGTTACTCCTTCGTATAGCACCGCAATGAACAAAAAACTTATAATCTTGATTTCGTTTAAACAAATTCAGGGCGTAATAACTAGTTGGTGTTCTTTACAAAAAACAATCTGAAAATAGTTGGTTCGGTGAAGCGTGGCGATTCGAATTGGTCGGTGCGTGTCAGCGCCTCACTCCACTGCGCAGGAGTTTGACTAGTCACCGCCTACCCTTAGGACAACACTACCGCATTTGAGAAGGTAAACCCACTTTTACATGATTCTAAATTTGAATAGAGACTCTTAAGTATGGAGGATTTAAATGGGGATACCATGGCGCAGGGATGGTGCTAGTGATGGCAAAGGTGATGTAACGATTTAAAAAAAGGACCACTGAAGCATGATTGTGTTGTGTTCTTTTTTTTAATGATAGTCGCCTTCCATCGCTTACATTGTATCGTAGCAACACCGTACAGAATGATGACCAAAATAGACAAATCCTCATCGTGTATTCAACTACCATCCAATACCTTATCTTGTTAACGTGCAAAACTCCAACCTATTTATATACAAATTAGACATTAAATAAACAATTCGACTTCACAAAATGTAGACTTAAATATCCGTAATTCCGTGAATACCAAAACTTTAAATAAAATACGTGTCTAGTTAATGATAATTAGACCAACAGTCATCGTCATACATAATTAATAGCAAACGAACAAAAAAACTTAACATTTTTAAATGTTAATTAACATTCTTATTTACATACGAATACTGTGTTAGTAAGTTAATTTTATGGGTTAATATAAGCATTTGGGTCACTCTCATAATAAAGAAATAATGCAAACGAAAATTAATAAAATATTACATAAGTTCGTGTTGTCATTCAAAAGACTTCAACGCGCCTGTGGACATGTTCGGACGTAAACACGGGTTAGGTGTTATTAATGGTGTGGTATTTCCTTAATGCGCTGTGTTTGGATTTATACGGAATTGATAAATATCCAGTTGTAGTAGGACTTCCTAGTCGAGTTGAGTATCAGCGCAAGTCTCCGGCAGTGAGAGTGGAATGGAGACCGCGGCGCGGGCGCAGCGCTCCGCCGCGGGCTTACGTCACCGCCGCACACACTCACACTTTCACTGTTCACTCAGTGTTAGATAATACCTCAACACAGCTCCGCTGCCTTACTTACACACTTACACACAATAGGAAGCCGTTCTAATGCCTTGCTCGGATAATCAAGATGTGGAGCTATTTTAAATTATAACTAACGATTTATAACATTTTTAATGGGCACACCTACCTTGCTTGATATAAGTTACGTACCTACCCGTACTTAAAAGTCCATTTTGTACGCATTTGGTGGATGTTATGCAAAGATTCAGTCACGACTCCCGCCCCGAGAACAATGTGCTATTCTGTTGCTGAAATAGAAATCTGATGACGTTGACAAGCGCAGTAAACTGAAACCAACCTATCATGAAATAGCTTGTTTACCCAGTATTAATCCCAGCTATAATTACAGACCATAACATGCAATACAATAAAACAAGTGACAAATTCATGATTGAATAATTGTTTACAGGGTTTTCCTGAAAATTGTTAAAATGATAGTCGTTATAAGAAGTGTTTATTATCTAAGATATCTGGGTAGGTTTTGTAACAGAAGCGGGTTTTCCTTCACATTTATTATCGGAACTTCGTAACCCGTTGTTGTACAATGCCGGTTAACGCGGACGTTGAGTTTCATTACGTTACATTACACTCACTTGTAGCCGTCAACTGATTCTGTAATCGATTTATTATCGTTGCATTATTTGTTACTTACTGCCTGCCTCGCAGTTTAAGATTATAACTTACAAGTATATAATCTATACTATAATATTATAAAGAGGTAAAATGTGTAAGTTTGTTTGTATGATCGAGATAATCTCGGGAATTACCAATCCGATTTGAAGAATTATTTTTGTAAGAGATAGTCACATTCAACCGGAAGGTTATAGGCTAACGCAACGCAGGTAAAACCGTGGGTTGCTGATATGTAGTACATATTAAATAATAAGTGTTATTCGGTAACGTAGAGTTTACATCTAATCTGATGGCAGACATTTTAGTTTTATACATAAGTCAACATCAAATATAACTCATGTAATATCTAGGAATAGGTATATTTCAAGATTTGTTAAATAGGTAACGAGGACTAAATTAGTAATATTAGGCTTTATAGTTGTGATGATGTAAGAAAAATATAAAACCATGCAGAGCCGATTGACTTTCGCTTTTAGCGTTTTAGACACCAACGTCTTTTCCTTATTTCCCGATGTCTTAATTTACAAGTCTCATAAACATTTTAGCAGATTAAATATCCTATCAAAGGATAATAAAAACAGAATTAATTATGTGAATCTCTAATGTGACCTTCACATTCATTTAATAAGATTAAAATAAAATAACATTTTAAATAAAACTTGTAATTGTTGGATAATAAAATAGTATAAAAGTGTTATTACCAAAAATGATATTGACATTTTAAACTTATTTTTGTATTTATTGTAAAGTTATTGTAAAGGCGTTATATAACAACATCTTTGATTAAACACCTATAAAGTCACACACGACGCGGGCACACATTGTTTTCAATTTTGAATACTAAATTAGATTAGTTACAGTACATTGTGCAATATTATTTTTTAATGTGTTAAACTGCTTTAATGGCTGATTCTGTGTCACGAATCACTCCACACAAGGTTACATAAACTGAGGTTGGTTAGATTTAATGTTAACTGGCAAAAAAGTTCAAACCCCTCGAGCATATAAGATGTGAAAAAACGGTGTTATATAATGTTCCTTCCCGGTTGATACGAACCGGTCTGGTCTAGAGATCCGCGGTGATCTTTTCAAAGTGCCACACGCGGCTCGCCGCACTCGTGGGCTAGTAACACGCTAAATTAATATTCGGCGTATCCGCATGTTGAGAATGGCCTTGGTTCGTTAAGTAATTTTATTCTATAGTTAGTGTTCCGTATCATGATGTCTACGAAGCTACAGCCAGGCGTGCCTTGCCGCCTTAATGGGGATTAGAACGAGCTCGAATCCACGATTGCCAAGTGAATAATGACCCTTATGTCTATTGTAATAATCGTTGTTATTTCAAGTAGTGTTTTGAAAGGAAGTATAAATTAATTCATTATTATTAATTTGGTAATAAATCATAGAGTTAAGGAATGCTCATCTGATAGTGGCGTTGTTTTGGCGGGTGGGGGCGCTGCGCCAGTAGTCACCAGTCCGTAATGAGAACATATAAAAATAATTGTATAATAAACTGATACTGCAGTCCAATTTGTTAATGTTATTTACATAACGAGTCTGTATTTCGTTTTCTCAGACCTAGTTATTTAAAATTACACGCAATTTTTTCTCATGCCCAGCGCTCGGTCACGAATGTAGACAAAAACTTACAACTATGGACAGCCTTGATATTTTGTTAGTCATTTAATTATATTGTGTCGAATCCATGTGGTGTTGTTAAACGCTTAATAGCACATTTATAACTATGATTCTGGTTAATTAATGACACCTTCCTTGTTACTAGGAATACTATTAAATATAAATAAAACTGGCTCCAAATAAGATTTAGCTTGTTGTAATAACTAAAAGTGCATACCTACCTACATACTCGTACATAGGTACTTAACTTACCTTGATAAAGTTAAAATAGGTACGTTACTTTATGTCCCTTGCCCACCATACTGCTTCCTGTCCTGCCCGCGTACTACGGTTAATATGGTCTATTCCGATCTAATACCAAAAACTAATACCATTTGGTATTACTTTATTTGCGAATTTATTTTTCATTCCCAACGAGTACCACGTTTTTTTAAACAAAAAATGTATTCCTAACGAATACCAAAACATTAGTTGTAAGTACAGTCAGCTAAAAAAAAATAACCCTAACCTACCGAATTACTTACTATTCGGTAGGTTAGGGTTATTTTTTTTTTTACTAGTTCCATAGTTATCGGTTAACATTAATTAACATTGTGAGAAAATTAACTAGTGGTTGTAATAACTGCAAATTTCTTCTATTTCATTGTTTATAAATAGGTAGGTAATATTGTAATTATGTTGGACTTGGAATGGTAACAGTAAATTATGTGATATTTGTTAAATTTCTACAAATGTCTAATTAGAGGAAAATAACCTTTTGTGAGTTATATGTATATCAAACCATAATATTGATTAAACATTAACTGAAATCATAACTCAAAGCATTTTAATTTTACTGAACCTGACTGTACTTTATTCCTTCAAACTTATTTTAGTATTGGTTTACAATGTGGTACTCGTTGGGAATGGAAAATAAGTTCAGAAATAAAGTAATACCAAGTGGTATTAGTTTTTGGTATTGGATCGGAATAGATCGTTAATATGTAGTAAAGTTATTTTCCTATCCATAACTATTGATCGTTTGTGTAATAAAATAATAAAACGTTTACTATCACAGCGCCGTTAAGTTACGGTTGTACAAATAGCTCAAGCGAAAGTGGTTTGCCTTAACTTAATGTTCTTGGTAATTGCAACGAATCTAGGTGAGAAATTCATAAGTAAAGTATGTAGTAAGTTCGAGTAGGTTCGTGGCCAGTCCTGGTCGGAGTTTTTAGACCGCCTAAAGGCCTCCGATATGGTCTAAAGATTGAAATAACCAGGACCTATAATTTAACGTACCTTCCGAAGCACGGTAGCGCTAGGATTATTAGGAGTAAGTTCGCGTTCAATGAATTGTTGCTTAGAATAGATACGCAAAACGATTTCTATCAATTGTAATAATTTTATTGCAAATATTAGCAAGTTGAAAGTTTGGACTTTAATGAACGTATGCTTAAGTTAATTCAATAAATTAGGTGCGTCTCCTGCCGATTCGACTGAAATTAAACTGAAACAGAAAGTTTTCATAATAAAATTCAGTTATTTCAAAATAAAAAAAACAATTCATACAAACTTGACTGGTTTCCATATTTCAGTTACTTATTCCAAAATTTTCCTCAATTCTTTTCAAAATCGTCGTATCTCCCGTTGTATTGTGGATGTGTTTATTCGAGCGGGTCAATTAATATTTAACAGCCCTCCAATAGATACAACAATAACATCGGACCAAGGTATCGGTGTTTAACATTATGAATATCAAGCGTATTCACACTCATGAATTCATGTATACAGACCGCGCTATGTTCGAGGCTGAGTTAACAGTGGTTCTGAGTTGCGCCGGCGGCCGGTCCCAATAAACTATTAGCAGATCAATATTATTTCCATGTAAATAATCGCACAACGTATAGAATACATTTCGTAATAAACGCCAAGTTTTATTATATAAATACGTAGCTTAGATAGGTTATGGGGACCGCCTGTTTGCTGAGCTTACACTGAGGTGAGCTCACACTGATCGGGTATCGAATCGCGAGGACCAAAGTCTGAATGCGTGTTAGCAAGTTGCGTGAAGTTGCTCATATCACGACAAACAAGAGCAATATAAAAGCGAGAGTACTATCCTACACCTTTAATAAAGGGTACACAAAATGGATCAGTCGATTAATTCGGTTAACTAATATCCAGTATGGACTCGGCCAACCAGTCTATAGTTTGCCCATCGAAAAGAAAGGGTCATCGCACGATAAAACTATTGAACGTTTATCAACTATCCTCATATCTGTTAACAAGTTAAGACAATGTAATCGACTACCTAATTACAACAAAAACAAACCGCTGTTATCTGTTCATTGACCTGTAATTTATTTGAGGACAGCTGAAATATTGAATAGCACGTAATGACATTGCCTAGTGTGCGTCCATACTGCGGGCCTAGCGCGGTGGCGACGGCGGGCGCGAAATATCAAACGTATGAAACGCGTGTAAGTGTCCATACTGAAGTGACTAGGCGGAAGCCTAGCGCGACAAGACCGAGCGACTCCGCGCGCGGTGATTTCAAACGCACCGATCCGCGCGTTGTGTCCACAGTGCGGGCCTAGGCGGCGAGCGACTTAACAAGCGGGTGGCAGGTGTATCAAACCAGTGGTCTTACCGCTCGGCGTTTTGACGTAAAATGGCTTCGATCAACAATACACACTAGATTTCGGGTCAGCGCAAATAAGTAATACGTCTGGGTGCTTAGGGTCTCATTTGAAAAGTGAGCCACTCTTTTATTTAGTTCCCTCGAACCACAGCCAAAAAAGTTGCAAAAATAATGGCCAGAAAAACAATTTAACGGCCGGAGTGTCTTACTTTCTGTGAGTACATGTAGAATAAGTTATATTTTAAGCTTTTAACTAAATAATATCAAATTTTGAAAAAAATACTGATTTGAAGTCACCGCTACAAATGTTTGGCCAACGTTGGCGCAAATTTTGTGAAACAGAACAGCAGAAACATGGAGTAGATTTGTTTTGTAGTAATAATTTATTTATCCGGGGGGCGATTTTTTTTTATATCGTGGGGGGGTGGTTGGACTTATAAATTTCGATTTTGTAACTAATCCCGGTAGAGTATTCGCCGCCATCTTGTTTTAAGTTCATTTTTTTTTAGTTTTTCTGAAATAACTCGTTAATTTTCAACTTTAGAGCAAAAATGACAGTAAGTTTGATCATTATTATTTAATATATACGCTAAGATCTATATTTGCAGAGTTATACTATCAAGTTTATCAAAAAAATCGTAATGAAAACAAGTATGTATACTATCAAACCTAGATAGCCCAAAACATAAATAATTTTAAGTAAACTTTTACGTGCATATTACAAATTATTTATGAACGACTCCATTCCATCTGTAGTTCTTCTAAAAGAAACGAAACGAAAGGAAGGTAAACACGGGAATAAAATACTTTATTTGTAGGTCGTTAAGGTTGATTTCACACTAAATGTTGTCTTTTCGTTTCTAAGTGACAGTAGTAATCTATACTAATATTATAAAGCTGAAGAGTTTGTTTTGTTTGTTTGTTTGTTTGTTTGTTTGTTTAAACGCGCTAATCTCAGAAACTACTGAACCGATTTGAATAATTCTTTTTGTAATGGATAGCCACATTCAACGGGAAGGTTATAGGCTATTTTTCATCCCGGAATTCCCACGGGAACGGGCACAATGCGGGTAAAACCGCGGGGCGCTGCTAGAGTCCTTCAATAATTTGTAATGGGTAGTCACATTTAACAGGAAGGTTATAGGCTCAGAATACAGAGGTTATAGGTTAGTTTTCATTCCGTGTGACGGGAACAATGCGAGTAAAACCGCGGGGCCCTGCTAGTAATATTAAATAACTGACGCAGTTTAGTGCGACATGGTTCCTAAAAAAGATGTTCGACTCCCATCCTACTAATGTTATAAATGCGAAAGTTTTTGAGGATGGACGTATATGTACGTTTGTTACTCTCACGAAAAAACTACTCAACGGATTTGGATGAAAATTTACAGTAATATAAGTTATACGTCAGAATAACACATGGGATACATTTTATCCCGGAATTCCCACGGGAACGGGTACAACGCGAGTGAAACCGCGGGGCGGGGCTAGTTTTAAATATTTGAAGATTTGCTAGGTGTCATGGTTGTAATTAGGTTGAACTTCGAACTGTTTTAAAACTTTTTGGTCAGTTCGGTAGTAAACAAAATAAGCTGTCACACGTAATTCACGAGGACATTTTTTAGCTTTGATTTTGTACGTGACCCGATATCTAGTTGTGTATTGTTGATCGAAAATTGTTTGCAACCCCTGATATACGTCTGATCGCTACTAGAGCTCGCGCCTCAGTGTGGCCACCTCCGCCGCCGCCGCCGCGTAAGCCACCGCGTAAGCCACCGCGTAAGCCACCGCGCATTCACTGTGGCCGCACACCTAGATTTAGACTTTACACTTGCACAAACAAACATTTTAAATATAATGTTTCCATATCTACTAATATAAATGAAAATACTGTCGGATGTATTGAAAACGAAATGATTTTTAAAGGAGATTCAATCAAATTCAATTTCTATTATATTATCATTATGATAATATATAGAAATTGAATATTCCCGTAGACTTTTACCGTAGATAGTAATTACTAATAAGTTATACCTATTGTTCACCCACTTATTGGCGTCCTATACATCGGGCAGAGGGCATATTAGGTATATGACTTTTATTCTCAGTGGTTTGATGGTTCTTGCGTTGCTTCGCATTGTTACGTGTTACCTGTACGTACACCCTGTAAAGCATACATAGACATACCTACTTGTAGAACTAAGAAGAATTACATTTCACTCCAAGTTTTTCTCACAGCAAAATATGTACTCAAACAGTGATTGATTCATGTTGGTGCACAAAACAATATAGCGGTTTATAGCTGGAGCCGGGTCGCGGCGGGTCGGGGCGGGTCGGGCGGCAGCCACAAGAAATGCGAACTGCGCCGGCATTATCGGTAGCGATAAACGTTTCTCATATAACACAAACCACCAACGAATGCAGTTTACAGTCGTCCATCATACATTTTACGGTCCCACAAAGCTCTGTGCTGTGAACCAGTTGGGAGTTATTTGCGAATTATTGTGGAAAAAAATTCACCCTTTGCGTCGAGCGATGCGGGTCGCGTGCGGCACGCGTGTCCCTCATACTACGCAAATTGATCATAAAAGGCGGTCTAATCGACACTCGAGACACGGCGCGACCCACGGATGGTACATTTGAATACTGTGACGTGTCGAGGGGTTGAGTACTACCAGAGGGAAGGTGCGAAAGATCAAGGCTCGCTCGTGAACACAAACAACTTGATTTGCATAATTAGGTGTGTTTGCTAAGAGTACACTGGTTGATATTTCAAACCGGATTCATGGCTCCACTATTATAGGTTTTATTAAAAGAATGTACGTTATTAAAACTAAGAACAACAACATAATCTTTAGGTAACTTTATAAATAACTTATAATAAATACCTACCAACTATTGGAACACAAGTATAGTTGTAGGTAATTTAATGGCAAAATACGCAATTTCATTGCCGATAAGCAATCATTCATAAAATAAGGTATCACTCGTAAAATGTCTAGTGTTCATGAAACAGCTACATGATAAATACACTTTTACGGCCAACCGATGGGGTTGGTTCGAACAGTTCGATAGTTCCCTGTTCCGTTAGTTCGTTAGCTGTTAATCGCACAATGCTAGTTGATAAGTGAATACGTTAACCTTTGTCCCACCCCTACGCGGGGGGCGCGTCCGTTAGACAACCCTTCGCGATTTGTAACGAATACTTAACAACTATTGTCAAAAATAATATTTATAATAGTTTTTAAACATCGCTTTATATAATAAATGTTAATAGGACGGTAACACTCGCTTTTTTTAACTCGCCTTTTCAAAGCTTATAAATCGCTTAATCTAAAACGCCCAATAGAATCTTTCTCAGTTATTTCTCTATAGGTAACTAAATACGTAAACAGCTTGGACGTGCATAAGAACGTAGGTAACTTAGTCACAGACGTCAAATAAGAACACCGTACATGTTTATAAATTAACTAGCAGTGCCCTGTGGTTTTACCCGTGTTATGTCCGTTCCTGTGGGAGTTTTAGGATGAAAAATAGCCTTTAACTTTCCCGTTGAATGTGGCTATCCATTGCAAAAAGAATTATTCAATTCAGCTTTGTAATTTTTAGATTAGCCCTTACAAACAAACAAAGTAAGAAACTTTACCTTTTTATAATAAACTCGCAGCGCCTCGCAGTTTTACCCGCTTTGTGCACGTTCCCGTCGGAATTTCGAGATGAAAAATAGCCTATAACCTTCCCGTTGAGTGTGGCAATCTATTACAAAAAGAATTATTCAAATCGAACTGATAATTCCCGAGATTACCTCGAACATACAAACAAACAAACTTAAAAAATTTACCTCTTTATAATATTAGTATAGATATATTATAGACAATATTTCCTTAGAAGCCGCACAGTGGTTAAGAGCGCGATAGAGCACAGCACAACATTAATTATCGTTATCAATAAGTTACATCAGTACTTACGTCATAATCCGTGTGTTGAACAAAACGTAATTATTGGATATGATGAGGTGACGTAAAGGTGATTGCACACGAACACGTAGGTAGGAGCACATTAAATGGTTCACGTAACATTTCGATGGAGCCACTTCCGTGTGCCAAGATTACTTTGACCACATTGTGTTTGTAATAAATTCTCATAAAAAACGCTTTAAAACACTCAGAACTGATGATGGGATCGTTAATTGATGGTGGATTCCGGTGTAATAGTGGTATTGTGTGCCCCCGTACCATGTCTTATGAATCGTATGAACAGACGTGATGGAAATCAACAACAAAGAAATAATAATCAACAAAGAAATCCATTTTTAATCAATTTCAAAAAAGAAGGTTTCTCAATTCGATCGTGTATGTATATGCTTTTTGTTCTGTTCAGTGATTTTTTTTATTATCTACAGATAAGGAATTTTAATTGATGATAATGTAAAAATTAATGCGAAGCAATAATGCCAATGAGGCGTTTTATATCGTAACTACATATCTATAAACTTCAGCTAGGTAATTGAGTTCTTTAAAATAAGTAAAAATAACAGAATAATTTCTAACAAGTTCAAAATAACAGCAACAGTGTCGCTTCCACACTGCAGCTCACGACGACGCACACCTTAACTAAAACTATTAATTACGGTACCATACTCGTAGATTTATTAGTTTTAATACAATGAAAAACGTATAATATCCTAAAAAACTAGACTCTCGTCTCCGTAGAAGCGGTGTTATTAACTAACACTCCACAACAATAACAAGAGATCCCACGACATGTTCCCATGACATTAATCTTCCCTGTTTTGATTTCTCCATTAGGAGGTGATTGCTGAAATTTAATTTGAAAATAACACAAGTCTGAACTTATCCAATTCAACCTCTATAGTTGGCTGTAATAAGGTTTGAGTTGGGGTGGCAGAATAAGTTTTGATTAAAAAATATACCATCGATGTGCATCCATCGCCTCACCCGCATACCCTGTTCTGATTATTTAGTGTAGGGGTGGCAAACCCCAAATAATCGCTCATGAAGTGGTACCGGTAAAAACATATGACATTTAATGAGTTTTTAGAGGGAATTTATGTGGGATTGTTTTTATTTAAATTAGTATGCGTGATAAGTTATGTGAGGCTATTTCTGTTGATGGAAACATTTAGATTTGACTTTAGGTACTCCATACAACATACAATAACGTAAATATTTTGCGAGACTCCACCAAATACAGCATAGAATGTACTAAATATAATTTAATTCAATTAAAAATAATAAATTGTAGTTGAAAGAAGGCATATAATATATCTTATACTAACTTAATAATAAAATAAATAAATAATTCATTACAGCGTAAATTCCATCAAGCCATATAGTAAAGTACTATAAATAATTAACAAGCTCTTGCTCGAACTTAAACCTCGTTCAGTAATAAATTAAAACTAATAATTTTACACTTCATGAACATAATCTCATAAAAACCTCACAAAGTCAAGTAATTAAAGTGATTTTATAATGTAGTGTACACGTGGGTGAAGTTTGTTATCAGCGGTATCAATATGGTAATTGTTTAGCCAACGGTCGATGGATTGTGTAAAAACGCGGCTCTAAATGAGGGGAGCGGCGGCCGATGCGAAGCGCCCGCATCGTTATTAGCGGTGCGCCAATTTAGCCTCGCCTCCCCTCACTGGGCTATTTAAAACGATAGGGTGCTCAACTAAAACATCGACTCCGCTGTTTATTTTAACTATTAAGCTCGGTTTTAAATAAATGATCGTTTTAATAAACCGTTATTACAGTTACTCATACTTTATTTGTAATTGTTTTGTACAATGGACATATTAATTATGCTGGTATCTAAGATATCTTTTTAGTACGCGTTTGAATTATTTGCTCTTAAGTTCCCACTGTAGAACAATATTCATCATTAATTCTGAGGAAGAAAGATGTCTTGGCAGAAATGACGAAACAAAGAAATATCGCTGCAACAAAAGCAGTTTTCACAAAGTACCCAAATGCATGCAAATAAGTGTTTCACAGCTCCCACAACAATGACTAGCAGTGTGCCAATACCTGTAGAAGTCATCACCTTGCACTGCACGCATTTATTTTCAGATATTTACCCAATTTCAATATCGTGTAAACAGTTTTATACGTTTTGTTATTAAAAGTCCGGTGCGAAGATCTCGTGCTCGGGTTGGTTGGCTTGTTGTTATTAGCTGAAAATATCTTTAGGTGCGAGAGTGGAAATGGTCTATTTTTAGCTAATTTGCGTGCATCTAAAACGCAAGTCACGTTCAAAAACAAAGGAGAGCGTAGCGCGACCACCGCCACAGCTTTCTTGGAACGTATTTCAAGTGCATTCAAATAACTTGGTGGTATATTACACCGGTAGGGCTCCCCAAATTATTAATATCACTGTAGTTACTATCATTAAATTATTTTCGACATTACACATTATATAGATAACACTACATATTCATTTGAATTGACCTACTTCGTAAAGGGACCGAAATGTCTCATAAAAATGTAAAATAAAAGCGGAATGTATCCATAAGCGTAGTTTCAAACCATATTAAACAGTTTATTGTCACCTAGTACTGTATCTCCTATCTAGCTATTTCACTGTCTTGGTACTAAGGCTGTGTTTACATTGAGCGAGTTTACAGGCAGCGAACCGACTTGTTGAATAGCACGAGTGAGCGAGTTAGATAGACCCTTTTAACTTAACGACTTCTTAACTCAAAATTATAGTAACTGAATCTTTTTAGTGTAAACAAAAACAACTCCAAAACATCTGGTTTTCAAAGCAAGTAAATTGAATACAAAACATGAAATTAGGAGGAATATATTCTAACCCTCACAAAGCTATGTTTACACTCTGAACATACTCTGCCATTATTTGTGTAGGCAGGCCAATGATATGATAACTTCATCGAAGTATAACGACGATGAACGAAGAATCGGGTTATTTGAGGTGGCATTCATTCATCAAACATTTGTTTAAGTATCAGTTTTCATAATAAACTTTGACATTGATCAAAAAGTATTGAAGATTCATTATTTCTTAAATATTTGTTAAGAAGTAAGTAATCTTCTCTCAAAAAGATTAAGAAAACCTCATTTACATCGTTTAGTTAACAAATCACGTTTCGAAATAAGTTACATAAAATACCAGATCAATATATTAGTGGTTCTTGGCAAAACATTGCATATGTACGGCCGATATCAGTGTATTCAACAGAATAGGGGTTCACAACATTTGGTTAGTGGTATTGCGATCCTATTAGCTTAGCAATAGATGTTATTTCTGTTCGACAGAGGAATTTCGGTTGTTGTGAGAAACGGGGAAGAGGTCGAGGCTATCGGTTGATAACAACTGCCGGTGGTTCAGACGAACTAAGCTCACGTTCATCGAACGATTTATGATACCAACTCCAAGTAATAATGAGATGGAACAATACTTATTTATTACACTAGGTACATAAGTACGTTAAAATTAAGGTACAATTAAAAGGCGTAAGTTACGCATGGTTTAATTTTAATTTTAACTCTTAATAATTGAAGCATAGACAACGAATAAAAAAGATGGGAAAAACATTTCCCTTGGTCGTGAAAGGGTTAATATAAAGTAAAAATATAACTAAAGGCTAGTTTTAGCTTTAGCACTCTACCGTTGTCTGCCCGTGTAAACTAATTGCTACTCTACTGTTAACATAAAGCTTAAAATTAGGCGTTACAAACAGCTCTATATTTTATCTAAGTAATCATAATGATAATGTAATGACCAGTAAAAATATGTAAAAACTCATGTCTCAAAGCCACAGATGTAGTAGTGTAAGTGGCTTCCATAAAACAGTCTCATATAAAAATAAAAGTATGGCTGGACCGAAGCGGATTAAATTAGAGTTTCATCACTAAACTTGTAATTTGGGCATTTTAATTAATTCGAACATGCAGTTGTGTTTGCTCATTACTTATTCTAAACGGAGTATCAAGACTATCGAGTTACTCGAGGGTTATCAGAACATCAACGTAGGCAGGTTGAGTTACAGTGTATGTACGAACACTTTACATAATCGCGTATTACCTAATGACGTTGCGCAAAACACAATTTTTATACAACTTGCTTTGTTCACCACCGTTACAATACCGCGTTTACTGAAACTTTTTAGTTTTTCTTTTTTCAGGTTTTGTGGTTTTGTTTCGTCGCGCGTTATGTGCATCGGTTATGAATAGGCCACGTGACCACACTAATTGAAATTAATTTTAAAATATCTATTCAATTTTGCCAGTCTACATGTTAGTGCCTATGTTATGTATTATATATTATGATCATATCGTAAAGGTTGGCGCTATCAATAAAGGTAATTTCTTCTTAGACCATGAAATACGATTACCTAAACATTAAAAGATTAATGTGCACAATAAATTGTTGTTATTACCAATTCTCCTTACATCGCATTAGAATATGGACACCTACAGGCCACAACTCGATGCATAATAGTTTCATAACGTAACAGCACAGCTCCGAGTAGCGTTCACTTTTACTTTCGGTGCAACCGCGCGGTCCTCACTTCCCTCTTAATAAGAGGACAGATTACTTAATACCTGTCTCTTTTGCACAAGCAGCCCGGCCTATATCTCCATCTCTGTCCACCCTCCCTTGGATACCATCTTCGTTGATACCAGTTCTGTTGGCGCTTAGTCATCTCGGGTCAGAGATAGTGGTTTGAAATGTCATTATTATATTATCGCTCAACATTATGTTCTATTCATACGTAACCAATAGACGTTTTGTATACTGAATCAATCGAAATAAACTAATAGAATATTCTGTTGCAATATGGTTCTCGCCTTGACTAGAATTACATAAACCATGAGTTACAACTGTTAGAAATTAAGGGCCTTTTGCAACGGCTCCCAGCGTTGTCCTCGGTCAATCACAAATGTTAATGAATGGAAAAAAATATAATATGTCTGGTGCAACATCAATTTATATTATATGATTACCTATTAGTATAAATATGAGTTCGTTAATATGATGACCAGTGATGCAAGCTGGCTAACCATAAAACATGCATTAACACATCAAGTAGGTATGTTTCTATTTCAACACAGTTTATAGAAACCCTTGATTAGTCTGTAACAGTGTTTCAATTTATTTAGAACCGGAGATCACGGGTTAGATAAAAAACACATAAATCTTAGTATATCTGTGACCCACTACTTTTATTATAAACATGAGAGACCTAACAAAAAATATATCAATTAAACTGAAGTTGTTATGATAATAATATTACAGAATGAATGTTCGATAAAGTTGTATCGGCTCACGTATTGATAAATTAATTTTAATTTTGTTGATTTTATCTTTGAAAGGAGATCACTACCGCAATTTGACATTTGAATGAATATAAAATTAAGTTGATGTGAATAGCCTTAGACATCCTTTTTATGTAAATAAGACTTACATAAGTAACTCTTGGCTCGTGTCTGAGGCGGCTGATGTAGATCTGATGTCTCAGGACAAGCTCGCTTTGTCTAGTGACCCAGTCGCCCGGTAAAGGTCAGCGCTTAATGATTTAAACTTCTGAGAAGCTTTGTAAGCATTCTATGTAAAGTAGGAACACTGTTTGACTGTACGTTATACTCGTAATTAGTAGGTCTAGGTAGAGTTATGTGTAACAGTGGTAGCTAAGTCGTTGAGACCTCCCAGATACTAGTTAGTAAGGGTTTCATTTATATTTGATACTAAGTAAAGTCTATGTTTGATACAAATATTTTAATGCTAATGAAAAGTTTAAATAAAATATATGAGTAATTATAGAATTAACTTTTAAACATGAAAAAAAATCCGTTTGGTAAAATGAAAAACTTCTTTAGTAAAAAATCTTGGAGGGGAAATGTATATCTCGAAGATAAAACATGAAACCCGGACAAAATCTGAATATGATAAACGCGGACGTATACAAATGACTGTTGAGTATTATTCAGTGGCAACGCAATCGTATCTCTGCTCTAAATTTTAAATTAGTAACGGCCGTGTTACATGCATTTCATTGTGGTAGTGTATTGAATTGCGCAAAACATGAAACGTGAAACGTAGCTTCAAGACTCTTTAGAAGTCTAGACCTTCTTTCAAAGGGCGAGGGATCGAATTTGGCCTCGGTGTGTCAGCTGCTGTCTCCTGACACACTTTCAACTACACCCACATCATAACACCAGTAATTGATCCAAACAAAGAAAATGAATAACTGTTAAGGACGTACCGTATTTTCTTTGTCATGTTTGTCCAACGAGGTGTTATTTACGTAAAAGTAAGGCCAAACTTTTTGTTCTTTTTTACGTTTGATTCAGGGCAACCAATCTAATTTTGTTTGTTTTTTCAACTTTGTTTTTTCAACGGACTGACACTGCTGGCCGCCGTACGCAGAGACATCATATTATACTCCCTTAGTAGATAATAAATGAGCGATATCGACATATTGTATGAAAAAATACGTCAAATAGTATATTGTTGATGGAGGATGCAATAAATATATTCTTTTCAGTTTAATAAATAGGTACCAAAAAAGATATAGAAAAGACAAGCCGATATCAATTAATGGATATGAAATACGATAGAAAAAAAGAAACCCAATTACTTAACAGGGTATATCCGTTTCTCCGACAAGGCCTCTTAGGACTACATTTCGCGGTAATGAGGTCCCTCGACGGAAACCGAGAAATCTTTTGTGTTATAATAGCTTGAGAGAGATACAATTTATATTTCTCTATACGGTAAAGTATAACTATTATACTATAACGTACTTTGAATTAATTATAACACTATTCCTAATTCATAATTTTATAAATTACTTTCTTCATTAATATGCTGATATCTTGAGAAAGTGTAGAGAGGGGCCTTGGACCTGCAATGGTCTATTACAGGATTTACAGGCTAATCATTTCATACTGATACCAGTATCTTCTTATTATCAGGCTTCTTAGGCGTTCCTATTAACCAAGTCTACAAGTGTCTAGCTGGCGAATAATGATTACAAAGTATGAAATTATATAAGATTTCGGCGTCTATTAAACTAAATGGCAATGAGGCTTTACTCTACTTACAAAAAAAAGAATTAATTATAATGTGTGTTATGTTAAGAGTAATACTAATACTTTTTATCTTTGTAGAGGTATTGCATACAGATCACGTAATGGATGTACCATTATAGGTAATGGTACTTCAAATAGAGCTGCTACGATCGTAATCGTAAATACATTTTATTATACACAAATCCTGAGCAAAATATCATGACACAGCTGCCACGAAAGATAACTACTGTTTACGACTAAATTTTATCCTTTTTGGAACATTTAGATGCAAAATACTTCCTATTGCTTAATTAATTTGGCATTTTCTTGCTAAAATTATCTCGGTATCTATGTTATAATCCATATATAAGTCATTTAATAATGTTTACTAATATTATAAAGTGATAAAAATTTTAATTTTGTTGATATGTTTGGGCTAATCTCCGGGCAAATCTTCAACCCATTTTAAAAATTCTTGCACCAATAGAAGTACACTTTAGGTACGAACATAAGCAACGCATTATTTTCAAAAAAATTAGGGATCCGTACCCTTACTCAAGCGAATCGACGTTAGGGCGGGTCGCTAGTCTCTAGTTACGTTACCTATATATTATAATGTAAATATTGAAATGCATTACCCACCATTACATTAAACACATTAGTGTCAAGTAAAGCTTAGTACTAAATCTTAGAAGTACTAACGATAAATAAAGTCAACGCAACTATGTAATCAAACTTCCACCCAAGTAACTAAATGTTATAGACTAAAGGTGCCTATCCACTGTAGCTCTGCTATGACATGTTTTTATGCTACGTTTGATGATTTGATTGGTGGATCCGCCATCGTAATGTTGCTATACTATGTTTGATTTTTTAATGGTGTGGCCAAAGTTTCTTAGCAACTTAGTGGTGAAAGACACCATATAAATTTCCAAACAATTGGCATAACAATCTTAGAGTTGAGCACTAGCACTAGCTAAAAAAACAGTAGATTAGCATGATGTTATCTACCTACTCATGCTAGTCTACTGTTTTTTTTTGTATAAGTAAATCTACAAAGAAGTACTAAGTCCATCTTAGTTTAGTTGGTTGCTACAAAATGTATGTGGAATTACATTTAATATGCAACGTGCGTAGTCCGTTGGTGCTACTATGGTACTACATACTATGTATAGCTACGTGTAAATTACCATGTTAAAATAAATTTATAATAAAAATGGTTTATATGCCGATAAAGTGACCTATTTTAAATCCCGAATACGATAATTTATAACATTAACATTGTCCATCTAAATCTAAAAAATAATAGAATACTACTACTTATGATTATGAATAATCATTTCATATTGAACAATGCATTTTACAGTAAAGTGTCCTGTGGTTTCAGCCTCTTATAACTAATTTCGGAATGAAAGTAAGCAAAAAAACAATCTGATTTCGGAGTAACTAAGAAACTCTTCAGTTAATTATATTGGTATAGATCGTCAATACCTTTTGAAATTCATTTTCAGTAGTCAAATTCTCCTAGCCTTCAGCCTAATAGACTACTCTATCTAATCCAAAGGCGACATAGCGACACTGGACCATTAGTAAGCAGGCTGGTCACTGGCTCCAAGGTTAGTTGCTCCACTGGCATCGCTTCCTCGTTGGCACACCGCTTGGGTAATGCCTCTCACTTGAATTAGGCTCCCGATTTCAACACCGCAGCTAGCAATGTTTGCGATCGATGTTCATAATCGAGTGACGAATCCGTGCCAGTCGTGGGCATTACTGGTACTAATAACCTGTCTAAGATATTTTCTGAGATAGCAGATCTAGTTTTGTTATAATTTGTAAAAATCCGTGTTTTTAGCCGACAAAATTAAGACAATGAAAGAACTTGATCCGTTATTTTAGATTGCTGTTTTGTTGGGACCAACCGAATAAGTACTATCATTGAGCAAATTTTTTTAATTCAGGGAATTGTAATTGATTTTATTACCTAATTCGTAGTTTTCATGAATGGATAGACTTTTGTTCTATTTATACGCTGAAAAGACGTAAAACGAGATAATGAGCTGAACTGAAGATTTTAGAATAGATCTATTTGAACCTATGGTTATTTAGTAAAATATAGTTTACTAGCAGCGCCCCGCGGTTTTACCCGCGTTGTGCCCGTTCCCGTGGGAATTTCGGGATAAAATGTAGCCTATAGCCTTCCTCGATAAATAGACTATCTAACAGTGAAAGAATTATTCAAATCGGTTCAGTAATTTCTAAGATTAGCGCGTTTAAACAAACAAACAAACAAACAAACAAACAAACAAAACAAACTCTTCAGCTTTATAATACATATATAAATATATATTAGTATAGATTTGCTAAACATAGAAAAATATCAGTTACCTCTAATGTTTAATCTTTAAATCATACACCTAAGACTACACACATCTGTAACCCATATGACACAGTTATAAAAACCAGAACACAGTCCATAGAAATAAATTGAGTAAACCATACTTAATAACGATTAAAAAATATTTTTCCTTATTCGCAGTAGTTAATTAAAACTACATATTTATGTTATGCTTTAGATGATACGCATGTTTCCTTATTGCACCATAATTGTACCGTAACGTAGTCGTTATATACATAGCTATGTATAGTGTAGAGCTACAGTCAGTCTAGGAAAATGATAGCTTTAGTACCTTGTCACATTATACTTGTTACATCTATTATTTTTATATCTATTCTCACTTTGCCTTTGCGCTTCACAAGCCCGTTGGCATAGTGGCAGTGAGTGCGCTTACTATGTCGGGGGATGCGGGTTCGATTCCCGCTCGAAGTCATACATATGTGAAGACAAACTTGTTGGCGACGACATCTGGGTGTCAATTATATATTCTCATAAATTATTTGTGTATGTATTGTTATGTAGTAGTATCAGTTAGTTAGATTCCATATTACAAGCTTAGAGCTTAGTTTGGGTCTAATTAGCCGTGAGTGAATTTGTCCGGGTATATTTATTTACATTAGTTTTCACTGACATGTGTTATAATGTATATCATTTTAATTTTGAAAATGATATGATACTAAGTATCATCGGTACCTATATACAACAATGTATGTAGTTTGTACACAATAAACGTCGAACTATATAATTGAACTTATACCTAACACTACTTTTATAGGGGTGCTTTGTTGAAGCAACAATAAGGTGGTCCTTTGAAACGAGACATAAATATATTTTGTCTCAGCTTTATGAACCTTTTCAAAATACAAATTTTCAAATGTAGATAAAACCAGAGAGAATATAGACAAAACAAGCGCTGTTATTTGTAAATATAATTTGAATTGAAACTACGTTTACGGATACACTTCGCTTTTATTTTACATGACTTTTTATCTGGCGTTTCGGCCCCTTTACAGGAATCGTGACCACAGAAGACATTAAGAAACCAGTAATATAAGTAGGTTTATAAATAGCGTTCCGATACACTGGAACATTCACGCTACTATAGCAGTGCCCTGCCGCGCCGCGCCCGCCGGTACAAGATGACCGCTGGAGCAGCGGGACCCGCAAACAATCGCACACGCCGCGGGCGTAAAACGCGTCGTGAAATGTGCTTTAATTTTTTACATATATATCTGTATTCTACAAAGGCTGCGGGCCCGCAACCGCGGCGGGCACGGGTGAAAACCGCTTCGTGAGTCCTTAGCCTTACTCGTCCCTGTGGAAATTTCGGCATGAAAAGTAGTCACAAACCGTCCTTTTGAATCAATCTGTATGTTGGTGAAAACTGTATGAAAAATTGTTGTGTAGTTTTTGAGAAAATCGAATTAATAGAGATAGACAGCTTTTGAGGACTATGTTTTATAATACATAATTATGTATGTATAGATTGCGCCTGCTCGTCGGTCCCTAGAAGGCTAGTCACTCCCTGAAAACCGTATAGTATATGGCGGGTATTACATTATTTGTTGTTGTAAAATAAAACACGACTATTGTTTTCAACATCACTACATAGTATAAAACAAAGTCGCTTTCCGCTGTCTGTCTCTCTGACGCTATGTATGCTTAGATCTTTAAAACTACGTAACGGATTGTGACGCGGTTTTTTAAATAGATAGTGTGATTCAAGAGGAAGGTTTATATGTATAAAAAATCCCGAAATTCCCACAGAAACGGGCACAACGCGGGTAAAACCGTGGGGCGCTGCTAGTTATAAAATAAAAAGCAACAGTTTTCGTATCCTTCACAAATATTATCTTTGTTAATAACTTCATTCCTTTACCAAAGAAGCTCAATTACGAAACTGCTGTCTGATATATTACGATATCGAAGTGATGATATGAATGGGTGTGTCCGAATCATGTAATAGTTCATCACAGAACCCTCACTTCAATGCGTGTTCTTTTGTGCATCTGTTTGTTTTACGACTGTCCTCTAAAACTTTACACCTTATCTTATGAGCAAACAATCATAAAAGCATCAACGCGTAGACACGTTCAATTATTTAATAAAATAAAATGATCAATAAATACGTGTATTATAGAGGTAGTAAAACTGCATGGAGTTAAAAGAGTTAGTATGAATTTATTATGTACTAATAAGTACTGATACATCCTGTAATTAAAATCGGCTATACAATGAGATATACATTAAATGAAAAAATAACATTACAAATAAATAATTATCAACAAGACCAATTCACAAACGGTTCATTAAACAAACTAAGGTCTAAGCTTGTTTACGGTATCTGACTGACAGATACTATTACATATACATACACAAATACTTTCTATGAATATATTATAACACCTAGACGTCGTCGCCAACAACTATATCTGCACATGTTAACTCCGTGCGGGATTTGAACCCAACGAGCTTATCTTATAAAAAATGTCCAGTAATAAGCAGCATCTTTATAATAATTTTGGTATTTGTCTCTGTAAATGCTTTTTTAGATATATAATTCTGTCTCAAAACTTACATCAATTATAAAATATAAATGTTTACTGGTCAAAATAAAATACGTCACATCCTAAATGTTATTGAATCCGTTTAAAAATAGAAGCAAAATTGGTATGAGAAGATACAAATCAGTCGACACATTTAATTAAAATTATGTGCACTATCTATAAAAACTTTTGTTTGTAATCATAAAATCACAAAACTTATGTATTCGGAGTCCATTCCGATGTAAATGAAATTACATATCCGATTGAATAAATATTGACTTAACATAATCATGTCAGGTGCAAAAATGTCAAGTGACTTCTGTTACTACTAAATCCAAAAACACAGAACAAAGAAAAAAGCCCATGCGATTGAATATGTTAATGCAATAATAAAATAAATTAACTATAAAGTCAGCATTGAAACATTAGCATGTATTTATCAGGTTCGCAATGAAATACGTTGCCAGCACCGAGTGTCATGTTGTACTTGATAAGCTACGAACATAATATCGGACCAACAGTTTGCAGTTTCGAATTTATCGGTCGTAAGCATGTACTGAAATTAAATAAGCATTTTAATGGAACAAAGAGCGATTGCGACTACCATTACTGGCTAACCCGACGTATTTATTAATAAAATAGTTTATATTGTAATACTATATTCGACAGTTGTAACTCGAAGTGTCTAGTTTGTAACCTAGATCACAGATTACTAGCTAATAACATTGTTACTTTCAATTATGTGTACAATGGTTTTGTTGAAACTATAACTACTTTAAAACGTTATGGTTGAGCTTGGTTTCAAATTAAAAGTAGTGAGTTAAATAAAAATCCTTGTATACTGCAACCGGTGGTATTTTGAACACAATGTGAACTTAATAAAACAAAGCGTAGGGTGGCGGATGTTTGCTCAAAACAAACTAACCGAAATAGCTATGAATTTGCTTCGAATATGTGTTCTTTGTTTCAGAATGCGGGTGTTTCAGTTAATTAACAAGCTTTCGTACGATGCAGCAATACGATATCACTTCGTTATCTGTGTAACCCACTTATAGCGAACAACTAGTTTATTTGTACCTACCGCTTACAATAGTGTCACCACGCTACACTTCACCTATTGATAAAAACGTAAACTTTAATTACGTACCTACAAGTGCTTGGTGAATTAAAGTTTTTTGAACGTTACAGGAAGTGTGGTACGGGCTTTGTGTTTATGGAGCTAGTGCTCTTTGTCAGGCTGAATCGAATCGAGAAACATTCCACGCAACTAGTTATCTTTATAGTGACAGGTGACTTATAACCGGTATACGTGTTTACGCCTTCTACGCACACGATTGATATGTAAAAAAATCATTGATTCGCATTCAGTATATGTTAGTAAACACAATCGCTACGCAACGCGTATGGCGTAGCAAAATAGCTCAATTTAATCATTTTGAAGAACAAAGCATTTTAAGTATTCAAGGTTGGACATGTCGGTGTAATCTGTTAATCTCATCGAGGCATGTTACCGTTCGCACATGATTCCGACACAATTATTGCAGACAATAGCGTGATTACATCCTGACAGGTTGATCACTGGGTGCGATGATTAATGCTTATCCTAATCACTTTGTTATTAGCACATCCACTCTACATACACTCAATTACAACTTTTATTATAATGAGATAGTCTCAACCTCTTCTCAATAATTCGTAGGAATGATGTTTCGCACAACTTGCAGCTGACTTAGCCTGAGGTGGCGAGTGGCGATGCAAAGGACGTCATGCAAGCTATTCGATATCGCGTGATTCACGACAATTACGCTTAAAATCATTTGCAAGACTACTAATTCAAATATTACCACAATTATTGCTTTGTTATGACGTAAAAGCATACATACACATATCTAACGTAGACTTCTCTTCGGTAGTATCTATCATGTGTGTAAAGAGATGTAAGAATAAAAGGAGTGGATGAGAGTAAGTGGTAAAATGTGCATCATTTTCGCTGACGAGAGCCAAGCTCTTAATTTAACATGAGAGAGTTCGAAACTGTGCATGTAGAGGTGATGCACTAAAGGGCAAGAGTCACTTACGTACTACGTACTACCTCATTCATATATGTATTTGATTTGAAATAGGTGTAGTATCTTACTCAGATTAAATATTAGTGACAGTACCTATTCTTCTATACTTGCTTTTTTTTCTACAGCAGATGCGAAGTCAAGGCGAGTTGCTAGTCATAATTATATTGTGTACTTAATTAAAGAATAGTGTCCATGTATTTAAATTATAGAACGCACATAGGTACATATAGTTAGTGATCAGAACAACTAGGTATGTACTTAGATTCCTCCAACTAAATTAAATGTAAACAAAACTGAAGTAGCTACCCACTTACTTATCTACAAGATACGTTTTAAATTGTAAGCTCTATTAAATACTAACCAATGAAGACATAAGTACATACTTCTTATAGTAGCAGCTTATTCTACTCGTGATGCCTTCCTAAGTTCCAGTTTTTGTTCCAACGAGTTCCGATCTGACTCGTCTAGGCTTATCTCAAAGACTAATCATGTTCAAGTTACAATTCTACATAGTATGAGGCAGAAAACGTATAAAGATGCATGTGAGTTAAAAATAATGTATAATTTCCATTTATTAAACAACTCAATTATAACTTGTTGAATCCTTGAAACGCAATATTTGAATAATTTTTGCTACTTTATTCTCTTCCTGGTTTTTTTGCGTAAAAATGAGTAAGATTGTTTTTTATTAATATCGCTCTTAGGATTCTATTCTTATTGTTAATCGAATATCCGGGTCGTGTTAACTAGATAATTACGATTGTGAGAAAAACTTCACTTTTATGTTTTTGTTCAGTGCGGAAACTTCATATTGGCATTAAGTAAATTATCAAGCTATTGTGTAGGAGTATAGGTGATAATCTGTAATGGTTTTTGTGATTTGTTCGAACTGTAATGCAATCTTTATTGTTATGATACCATCTGCATAACATATCCATCATATGAATCGATAAAAAATAATGTTTTAAAAGTATTGTTGGATGTATACGAGTATTATAGTGTTTCGTTGCTCTAGGTATGGGAAGTACAGTCAACTACAAAAGTAGATGAATACAAAACACCTCAACATCCTTGTTTAGATACTTTTGGAAAATTTTGTACCTTCTGACTATTTTTTTGTAAATTACTAATGATAAGATCAATTCATCTTGTCAATACACTTATTTAACGAGGCTTTAAGTGTTCAGGCATTTTGTGATATTGAATGTGTTCATCATTATATTTTGTAGTTGACTATACATCTAAATAAACATTAATTAATATTTCTTAAAGCAACAATATTTTATTGCAAGTAGATAATACCAGTAAAGTAGTAAGTACTTACTACTAAAGAGTAAAGTTTTTATAACGTCTTACTTAACATTTATTGTGAAGAAAGGATGAACAATTTACCAATCCAGACCTACTCATAAACGTAAATTTTATGATACGAGAGCAATTTGCCTTTAAAGTGCATATTAGAGATCTCCTAATTCTCATTTCAAAGCAACATTGTAAGAACTCATAGATCTGACTAAAGTTAGTGCACTCATCAATCACCTATGAACTTAACTGCGTCTATAAATCGGTCACACGCGGTCAACTTGAAGCAAAAATATCTTAGGGCGTAGGTTTAACGACTAGATTATAGCGAAGAACTTAAACGTATTAAAAGTATGGATATATAATTTATGGGCTGGTTAGTTTGGACGAACCTCTGCCATCTTAGCAGAGTGGTAATAATGCCAATGTATTAGTGCGAGTAGGTCAGTGGTCAACCCTTTTGTCGGAGGTTTTAGACCGCCCAAAGACCTCTGACATGATCTCTCGATTGAAACAACCGGGACTTTTTTATAGTATTATGACCCTAACTAAACAAAATAGTAAATAACTATAGCGGACCTAAACAAAATGTGTGTGAAACTGAATAATCACGAATAAATGCACGGTATCAACTGCTCCCATAAACAAAGGTACATAACTACATAAGTTATCTAATAAAACTATACTATAATCCATAAGTAAGTACATAACTTTCTAATAAAACTATTCTGTAATAATCTGCAACTACAGTATAAAGCTCCTATTTTTATGAGAACAAAAAGTTGCAGATTTTCCCGCTTTGTTTATCAAAAGCGCATCGTAGGGTATTCGATCAGTAGTGCCTTTATTGCATTACGCTTGCGATGCATGAGAAACACGTCATGTAACATTATATTGTGTATTGTTGTTGTTAGTATATCCGAGTTCATGGAAGTTACATTAATAATAGGTGTATGTGATCAGTCACAGGTATACCTATGTGGAATTAAAAGCTGGAGTCAATGCGAATGTAATAATAGCTGTTCAAGTGCAACGTAAAATATTGTATTCTTTTAATTTAAGTATATTTTTTTCTGTACTATAAAAATTAAGGTAAACATGTCACGTGTTATTCTTCTTTATTGGCTAGCTTTGAAGTGTATATCATCCAAATGTGTTTTGTAATTTTTAACCAATGTTCTTAATTTATTTACTTACAGACGACTGTAACCAAGACAAGTCGCCCACTACTGTAGGCACATTATTCTTCATAAATGTGTCACTCGGGTTCAGATAGGAAAGGAAAGTAAAGTACGTAAGTTCGAGTTTAGTGGCCAACCCTGGTACTGGAGTTTTTAGACCGCCTCAAGGCCTCCGACACGATCTGACGATAGTAAGATAGGTAATATTAGTAGAATAAATGGGGTGGGCAGTCAGATCCGGTACCATTAATTTATTTTACACGATCCATCATTTATCAATAAATTATCTAGAAACAAAAAAGCCATTTTAATCAAGGCTATTGAGGAAAAACTTGAAATATTTTTTATCCATCACGTCCTATCTGAATGCGTGTGCAGAACATTATCTACCTATAGGTTAAACGTTATGAAGGTGTATTCTGGAACCAGTTTCTCGACCGCATCGCCCGACAGTCTGCTCAAACAATGTTGCAACAAAAAAGCTTATTCAAAAACGACCTATCAATGACTACTACTTACCTACTTATCTAAATATAAACGAGAATTATATCATTAGAATAATATACTCATCAATATTACTTTTTGTGCGGAAACTTTATTAAGAATATCGATCAAGTTTCTTTATTAGCTGGATTTACGAGCGAGCGGGATTTGTCGACAGATTCGATCGAGTTTTAATTCACAAACACGTTTTTTTATTATTTAATTATTTTGCGACTACTAAAAAAAAATTATTTGTGCTAGGAAAGCTCTTCCTGTTGATACCTAATTTACCTATTGCTATTGCTATAGAAACTTTTAAAAACAACAGATAAAAGCAATCGCATTGTTTCCGAATTACAAATAAACTATCCCACGAAGCTATCGCGATTGGATTGGAGAGTATTCTGTATTCGTCAGATCAATAATTTAACTTCAATATTCATCAACTCAAGATAACTTCAAAAGGTGCCTAACCTTTGAAGTAAAACTAACCATAAAATAGAAACACATTAGTACCTGTGGTTTTCCGTAAACAATAATAAACGTAAACAAACAACTGTAAATGGAATTGCAAGAAACGCAGAAAATACCTGACGGTAGGTAAATTAAATAGGAATAATAATAATTAAATGATTCTGAGTTAGTTAGTTACCACATCTGTGCGTGATTAGCGTGTATGACCGATGATATTAGGTAGTTATTGGGCACTCAACATTACTATAATTATATGAGTTGCATATTTTTTACCATGGCTACTTTGCTACTAATATTTTAATGGTATTACTGTTTTGGTGTACCTCATTACATTATCTTAACCATATTTTTATATATAATTACAGAAGGTTTCAAGTATGATTAAAACAGAAATCATTATTTTCACACGGATAGGTCAAAATTGAGGTGCGGTGCAGTAATGGCGCCTAGTGTATAAAAGAAAAGTAATTACCGCTCTGTTGCTGTACAGAAACATACCTACGAAGCAACTGTCAAAAGTAAACTTTACTAAACAAATGGCGAAGGTTAATGAAGAGCAAGTGACCTGAAACTTGACTAATTGAGGGAAGCTCGCCACGCTATCAATTATAAGGAAACGAGGGGCATGAAATTAGTCCGCAACTTTCCACAACCCCGAGCAATTTGTTCGCGATGTTTTTAAAAGTTACGGTGTTGGATAAATTAAATAAATTATAGGTACCCATTAGTTTACATCAACAGCAAACACTTTTTCAAACAACTTTTCTCAAGAAAAGTTAATTTTAAGGAATCTGAAAATTTAATAATGCTCAATCTAAGTTAAGGCATAAAACCATAGTTACTTTCACACCAAACTGAAACGTTCGTTGGAAGAACTATCAATTAAGCTAACGTGCCCTTTACAAGTCAACCTATTGTGAAACAGTTGAGTAAGTGCTTTCAATTGTTTAGAGAAATTGCACCTTGACATTGTCCCTATTCCACAGGTTGTTAGATGTTACATCACCTCGGTAACAGCAGTGAAACATGTCCTATCACCTTACAAAACTGTGCGTGTACTTGTAACTACCACTATATGCCACCAAACGTGCTTCGAACGCTAAACTACAACTTCTAAACTCCTGAGATGTTCGCCAACTTTAACATACATTACATGTTTTGTTCGAAATTAAGGTACTCCAGCCTTAGTTAACAAGCATTCGTTGTAGAATAGAGTGTTAACATCAATGGTAATAAGATGAACTAACCGCGGGTGTACACACGTCTTGCATGCTAAGTTGGTTAATGCACCAACATTGAGTGTATCAATGCAGACACATAAGACTCTACTATTTCTAATCACTATTAAAAAGAGTTTTTCAATCTGCAATCCTTCTACGCTTATAAAAAGTTTAATCGTTAAATTAGTCACTTAAAAAATTACATTATTGCCAACAAGGTATTATTCAAAAAATCATTTTTATTAAGTAATCAGAATACGTTAAGGAAAACAAGTTACCACGCCTCCATATAGACAGCTACATAAAATAGATTCTATAAAAAATGGTACCGTGTTAAAGAGATTATAAAGACAAAAGTTTTTGTTAATCGTGAATAATTCGCCGAGTCTTGGAACTAGATAAGTATTTAAAGAGGTTGGCTGACACTTTTGAAGTAACAAAGATATTTTAAGTAGAGAGAATATACAATGAAGTCGGTTAAAATGCAAGTAATTCCTCGTGGCTGTGTCTCACATTAAATATAATTATATCTGTAAATGTGTATATGAGTCTCTCTTAATAGGTGAGATTTTTATCCTGAAAAGTGAAAATTAACAAACATTCATTAGTAATTTGGCGAAGTACAATTAAAAACAATGAATACAAACCCTTTGAGCAATGTAGAGCGATGTAGAGTTTACATTTTTAGACAAAAAATAATAAATTAATTTACGATTTTTTAATGGTTTGCACATTTGTCTCGTTCCCAAAAGTGGGGGTATTAAAACATGTGGTGACAAAGATTATTACTAGATTCGGTACAAAAGTTATCGAGACCGGAAACGATTATGAACCAGATATGTCGTAGAATTAAAGCAATCGCATTTCACACATGTTCCAACATGCTCGTTTATTTATTTGGAACATTATTATTACGTCATGTATGTATGGTTTATCAGCTTCAACGGTCGCTACTGCTAGATTACTGTAGCTACCTAAACTCACCTTTTAAATAACTTTTTTATCAGCCGTTTTAAGTTTATGTAAGTATCTACTTGAAAGCTTTAAAGCGCTTCTCTAAAGTTTGTTTAAAAACATTTTAAACTTTAGTATTCCAGTTTCAATAGTGATTGGTGCGGGCAAGCGTATACTAACTACCTACCATTTAACGTTCTATGCACAAGCAAAAATGCGATGTCCCAAATTTGCATACATATTACAGTTATCTGGACTGTTTCTATTCAGAATGATACTGCTTTTGCTTTTATAATAAACTTTCAAAGGCCAGGAAGCCGCAAGGGTATGTAATGTGATACACATGTTTTTTCTTCTTTTTCATCTTTCAAAGTATTAATATTTTCAGTCGCAGGGTTATTTACACAAACAACCGTATTAAGCCGATGGATCGCGTACTTTAACTCTGTGTTGTGTACAGGGAGGTATCCTGAGTGGTTAACTTTGTTTTGCAATATGGCTGAAGATTGTTTATAAATAAGTTCTTTCAGAAAAACCCCTTCTTTCATAAAAGACGTAAGTGAGATTGCCATTTAGTAGGATGTAAGTTTGAAAGCTTTTTACTGCCAGGGTTTTAATATTCATTTTATACTTACTTAGTTAGTTTTATATCTGGTAGGTATTTCTGGTAATACTCTACAGCGGAGCTTAGTTAATATACTCAGTCCATTTCCAAATGAAGGCTTCTTTCCAATTCGTATACAAGTGTGCTACAACCGCTCGTTACTATCACATTAAGTTTAACACTCCAATCTTCCTTAAATTTTATATTCACAAGATGCAGTACTCGTTACAAGTCGATCAATATTAAACAAGAGGTAAACGAACAGGAAAAGTTACTAGTAGGTATTAATGGCTATAAAAAACCAATATTTTAAAAGGTAGGACTTTTTACTTACACATTAAACGTGAACAAAAATTTGTACAAATTGAAACAAAAATAAAACATATCGGATTAAGGCATAATTAGGATACTTTAAAATAAGTATAACCATATTTCGAATTACTTTTGAATGCAGATTAAAATAAACATGAGCAATAACAAATTCTGTTAGTGTTTTTGCAAAATACATCTCTGCTAAAAACGGAGCCAACATCTGTAGACCGGTCTCACTTGTTCTTCAGACCCACGCAACTTCTCGCCTCCACCACCTTAGCTTACAACGACCAGTTACTCATACCACGCTTTGCATTGACGGTTTTATTCCAACACTACTGAGTACTGCTCGCAACAAACGCTCAAGCTACATTAAAGTGATTAATAAGACAATTTTAAATCCACATTAAACAAGGTACATTATAAAAGCGCAGGCTCTCGGGTGGACACCTAATAACAGCAAGTTAGTAACCAAACTATTTGCATCGGACGGTATTTTTCCTTGAAACGCCTAGCCCTGCCTTATATTTCACTCGCCTTACCAGAAAAGTTAACGGTTACTCAGGACTTGACTATAAATTAATGTTGAAATCGCTATGTTGCTTATCCAACGCCCTCTGATAGATCGATGCAAATGCCGAGATTTGATAATAAATACAGGTATTTTCAGGTAGACTTATTTGTTCGTACTCCGTAGTATTACAGCAATAACACTTCGGAAGTATTACACCTTTTACAAAATGAGCAAATACTTATAGCTTACACGACAGTATTTAACCGATATTAATAGCCATTGTTATTTATTTACCCGGAAGATTAAGCAGTGTATGTGATGTATATTTAGTGTAGTTCCTTCTTAACAGCGAGACGAGGTATGGAGTCGGAAGTGACGTGTGGTCTGCGTCTGCGCACGTTTCCGCTCGGAAGCGCTCGGCTTCCTCACTACTTCCATGGCCAAGTGACGTTCCGGTTTTTGTAATGACATTTGTAGATTGGTACTCTATTTGACATAGACAAATAGTTTAATAAAGTATAAAATAAAAATGAATCGCTGAATGTGTTGCTAAGCGCATAACTTCAGTACGTCTGCACCAAATTGGATGATTTTTAATGTGTGTCCATTGCATATTGTCAGGACAAGTTTTTTATATAAGAAAATAAGTAATAAAAATCTCGAATTTCCCACGGGGACGGAGGCGCTGCGAATGAAACCGCGGGGCACACTAGTATGACCTATAAAAATTGAGTACGGATAGCAATGTAATCGGGAATTTACAGGAGACTCTATGAGTACATTCTAATTGAGGTGTCGGTCCATTATGTTGACTAGAGTTTACAAGTTAACGATTTCCAAACGTAAAGGCTCAATTTCATGTGAAGCTTGTTTACTCGCTCAATAGAAACGACGCTTTACCTTTACTTTAGTACACCTAGTAACAATTTTCGAGATTACAAAATCAAATCCTAATAAACTACTAAGAATATAAAGAAAAATATTTCATTAATTTATTTAAACGGCTATGTTATGTAAATGTTGTTTTTAAACAAACTAGTTTTTGTTACGTAAACGTTACGGACAAAACTGACCCCGTGACCAATAGAGACCCAGAAAAATAGGTTCTTACTTCGGAAGTTACCAATTGCTTAATACAATGTCCGACTGGTTATCATTATGAATAATTGGTGTTAAATAATAGGCTCGACTTATGTTACTGGTTGCTACCGACTCTGCTTGCTTGATTTCGATGAAAGTTAATAATCAAAGTAAACGTTTGAAACTATGTGCCAGTTTACGAAGATTTTTTTTCGTAATAAATCTCAGTTTTACGGGAGGTACATTTTTGTTTAAATATACATACAATATTTTCTAGTTGTATGAAATCTAAACTTTATGCGGATGAATAGGTATGTTTGTGCTTTAAATTTATGAGCAATCGTTCCATTTTCAAATTATATTTTAAAACAAACGTGTTTGGCACGTTATGACGTTATGCTAAAAGTCTTACTTTACCTAACCCGAATATACTCGTATATCGCTCTCACATGAACGAGAACAGCGCGAGTGAATCCGTAGGGCACGCTTTCATATTTATTTTACTTACTAATTAGTTCTCATGTTTTGACGAAACATTTCCTTTGTTGTGTCTGTAATAGGAATACTCACCACGTCATCGAAATATAGTATTCAAGTTTAAACTAACTTAGGTACTAAGTAAGCATGAAACGGAGTTCGATTCCCATAAGTTGGCACTTTGGCACGTACCTGCTGATTTTATTACTTAAAAGCATATAAATTACATTTTTAATTAAGTATGTGGTGGTATTTTAAATAAACTTTTTACGACTTTTTTAATGAATTTGTATAATATGTTCCCTTAATCTAATTTATTTAGACATCAGAACATATTTTACATTAAGTCACGATTTGTTTATCATTTTGCAACATTTATTCAAACATAATACGTTATATTCTCTCTTATTCTCATTTGAGATGACCTATGTTGTGCGTAGGATCAATATTGATGGACTGAGACTTGATATTCTAACTTTGTTGCACATTTACTTCCGAGACAAATAAATATTTAAATAAAGAATCGTAAAATCTTTATGACTATAAAAACTAAAGATCTATAATAGATCATGCGTCATGTTACTGTATGTTTGTCGAAACATCATTTGCGACTTACAAATATTTTTCTGAAGCAAGACGCAATTAATGGCGCAATTTAGTCGGTTCGTTGAACTTATTTTTGTATATTTGTAGCAATATGCGTTGCATGAGATCGTAGATGTGACATTGGGGTTAGATTTCCGAGTAAAATATGTTTGGAGTAAGTACGGTCAGGGGAGTTGTAGAGCGACCACTTTCAGGAGTAAATCGCTTGCAGAAAATAAAGTGAGCCACAGTGTATAACAAGAGCATTCGTTTAGGAAACTGTAGACTAGACGCAAGAGATAGCTTTAGTCAAGCTTTCATTCCAACACAGAAAAACTGTGTTGAGGAACACTCAACAGCAACTTCTGTCGTACGTCGTAAATATGACATTAACTTACGTTTCAATTAACATTAAAAAACTAATAATGTAAGCGAACTTATCCATGAGTCCAAGTCCGTGTTACACTTGATATTTAATGAAAGCACACTCAGAATCTCAAGCTATTTTCGTCCGAAAGTTGTGAACTACAAACTCCCCTGACCGTACACAGTGCTTCAAACTTATGAATATCGAATGTATCATACTGGAACTCAATCCTTTGAGACTACCGAGTTAGAATACGAAAATGTATTACAAATAAGAAGAACTTCAAAAGTGAATAAATACATCAGAAAACATGAACTTAGAAGAGGGAAATATACCACGTTGTTATACCGCTGTTATGTCTCTATTTTGTTATGTATATCAATACAAAAATAATGACTTAAATTGAACAAAATAACACTCTATAACCAGGGTTGACTACTAACCAACACGAACTTACGATATTTTATTATCATTCTTCCCGAACAGAGCTTATTGTTACAACAAGAGTACATGAAAGAGTCACATTTGGCCACGCGCAGTAACCCAATCTGTTTGTTTATCAATTTCTTCGTACTCAGACCTCGTGCCTCGATTAACAAGTAACTCTCAATAGTAAACTGCGTATCAAATAACATGCGAGTTAAACAGGAAATCAATAATATCAATGATTTGCTTCGTAATAGAGCATTGCGCCAATTATCGCAACTAGCGCAATAGCCACATTAAACATGTGGGAAATTATTGGTTCATACTCTTGTAGAGTCAACTAAATGTTTTACGTTCAATTGACACGAAACACCTTGTTACTACGAGTAGCTACATTATACTTTAGTATGATGCTATATCAGCTACCAAAGTAGGTATCTAATATGTAAAACTGAATGTTTTAATCGATATACATTTGTTTTGTAGCGTGTAGTGTTAAAAATACCACTAAAACAGACAGTATACAAATGCATTCATCGAACGTAGTATTCAATATTCAAATCACACAAATATGTAAACAATACTTAATCATGAACGGAATAACGTTTTGATAAACAATAGGCCTATTTCAATCTAAAAAATATTATTTTATGCAAAACAGGTATCTGTTGTTTCGTTCGCTGAAATGTCTATTCATGTATGAGGCTGTTCAAACGGCCAGATAAGACATCGATTTGCCACATCCTTATGCCAAGGACAGAGTTGCCAGCGTGCCGCGGCGGTGAATCGCGAACGAAATGCTAATTCGCATGCTACAGTGAATACCTTATGCGAAGTAAAAAATACTGGCTGAGTACCTACACCCGATATCGGAATAGGAAAACGCCAAAGTTACCACACGTTTTGTCTGTACAAGATGTCCAATTACTGTCGTTAATTATTTGGACAGGTATGGATATCGCCACTTACCTGCCCTGCCATCGATCAAACGTTGAAACATGTAAAACATGAAGCTCTGGGTGTATTTCTTTTACACTCGTAATTTAAATATAAGATGGAATAAATTCCATCGAAACATTGTTGTTCACCACGCCCATTTCAGGCCCCAAATTGAAATAAACCGTCAATTTATTTAGATAGGAAGTGATTGACATTCGGTCACTCACACGACGATTTTAAATAACTATGCAGATCAGATACAGCTTGCTTTTACGATCATCTATAATAAGTTTATGAATGACGTTAATGTAAACACAGCTACTATGTTTACTACGGTTCTAAATCCATTAATACCACCTCTGAGAACATCAGTCGGAGAAAGATAAACAGGGACGGACGAAAGCGGATCGTTGGCAACAACGGAGCGCAGCATCCGCCAAAAATATAGTCCTTGACCTTCCCGGCGGACTTTATCTTATTTAAAAATATAAGCAGCCATGAACTTCAAATTGTGAGTGCGCGTACATCGGTGACTTATATGTAGGAAACTTGTTGGGCCCGTTGGCCTTCGGTGGTTCACGAACAAGGCCCCTTTGTGTCAACTGCACGCAGCGACACGCCGCGCCGCCCGCCACGCCACTTATTCACTCTCTACGTTATTTGCTTAAGATATCATGAATGATTAGTCCAACCCGATAAAATACTATTTACATACTAGCAAACCAAAGGCTTCTCTGTAATTTAAAATATCGTTGTAAAAATAAAATCCATTTGGTATAAACCAGCTACATGAATGACGGACTAATCATAGTGAACATCCTTGAAGGCAGATGAGGGTCTAAGATCGATAGGTTCAAGTTCGACCCACTGACTGAATGAATCACTGCAGACTAATTACCTCTAACTGAGCAATTTATTCTGAGAAATAAGACTCTCTGACATTTTGTATTGTATGTATGTGACGCGGTTGACCTTTGAATTGATGCTTGAATTGCTTGACAAAGTATTAATACATTAACCTTAAGTTATTGTGAGTTAAAAATGTTTAAATACGACAAAACGTCTGAATTGTCGTAATAATATTGTAAGAGCAATATAATATTTTCATAAACATTTCGCTTCAAAAGCTTTGTTTCAATATTGCGCCGTTTGGTGTATATCTCGGTCGTGGCACCAATTAACTTGGAGGGATCTCGAAACAGGCAACTCTTTGTTTCTCGCTAAAATTTGGCACGTTTCGACTATTTGTGTCGATCTGATAATGACGCAGATTCTCCGTGTAACGTAAAAAAGCAACGGATTTAGAGCAGACCTACAATTTGGGATTAAAACAAAACGAAACTTGGTTCATTATCATAATGATACAAAACTTGTTGTTTTACTATAATCTTACATGTAGATAACATCTTGAAGTAAGTAAATAAACGGGATGTGATTAGATATAAAAAATCAATTTGATGATTAACACTGCCATTCACAATACACAGATAGTATAAATAACTAAGTACACCAATAAGGTAAACATAGTAATGTACATTCTCACGTAGTGTGTTTTCAATGAGAGTAATAAAAAAGCGAGAGGACTGATTAAGCAAATGGAGTCGCGCTTTTCAAGCGTGCATGGGCTAACCGAGGCGAGGAGGCGAGGAGGCTTCAAAGACCGCCGCGAGCTGAGAGACCACTTTTTATTTAGATCTCTGCCTTTGAATTACATTGCCTGAGGCTGCGAACTTCACTAACATATCTACCTACGTAGAGCATCGTTGAGATTTAAACAGTTTATTTTAGTTACTCCTCGATTAATTGGATAGTTTTTTATGTTAAATTATAGATTATAAGTAGAGTCTTGCTGAAGATTGAAAGTATAGGGTAAAGTGATCGTAAGCTTTGACTATATGATCATCGTTGATAGATGATTAGCAACCTTGGTAGTTAGTAACTAGGTAAGCAGGTATTTCAGTTCTGGTAAAAAAATACTACATTTTAACGATTAAGTATAGCAATTTAAAACTAATATGATAAGTGCAAGTAAGTATACACTATAATGTTAGATTGTTATTATCATTCTTTTATATTTGTAATTAACGCCAATTCCTATAAGCAATTAGCACATAAACGATTAAAACCCATCATGAACGTTTGTAACAAGTACATAGATATCTTCACAGCGAACATTGTAATGTAGGAACTAAAAGCAGAACGGTTTCCTCGTCCGGACTGCAACGAGGTCGACTAATCTTCCTGAATATTATAATGTATCTCAGCAATTATGAGTTCCTTATACTGCCAAACACTGACTGTTAAAGCGCTTAGAACGTGACGTCACAATACGCAATACAGCTCCCAATAAGGAGTCCGTCATTACATTTGATTCATCGCTTTATAATGAGAGTAGGAGGCAATAAACGAGCTAAACCTGAACTAAACCTGCCGTATAAAGTAACACTTTTTACTTCATATCTGTAACAATATTATAATTCTTACGTTTAATATTCTTTACAAAATGCCATAAAAGGACGAGTGTGGTAGCCGACGAAAGCTGTTGCATTTTAATTAGACTTTTACATTGAAACATTAAAAATAAAAGGCTTTTAAAATGTTTAAATAAATGTCCGATATTGTAACGTCTGGTAGAGGACAATGTGAGTGGGACTTTAGGGAAGTGCGTGCACTGACTCTCAATTCACGTGGAACAAGGATGGGCTTCAAATGTAGCTTTAAACACGATATTATCGATAAAATTTTATCGGGTGCTAATGTCGGCTGGTGTGGTAGCAAAGCACCTCATTTACTTGTGTTTAGGCGCTCAAATGCATAGCGGTGATGTCAGCTTATTTTAAATGTTAGGCGTGTCCCAATATACTTGAGTAATGTACGTCTGTGGGCGTCTTTTATTGTCAAAGTTAATAAGAAAAGTGAGGTATCTATATATTTTTACTTAGTTACCTATTTGAATCATGTTTTTAATAATAAAAAGTCAATGTTAAAACGTGTAATCCTTCTCATTGTAATGTATAACTTCAGTAAGTAATCATCAGTCGTTTTTATTATTCTAACGTTTTTAAACGATACACTAATAGATACATAACAAACAATTAATTTTAAATAGTTGAATGAAATTTAAATTGTTTTCTTTTCTATTGAAGCATTCCTATTTTATCTCGTTCCACGAAACGCCATTCGTCGGAAATAGCGGTTGTGAACTTTTAGTTTTTGTTTGAAACAGTCGTCATAAATTAAGATTAGTTAATTTAATGTGCCGCCAGCCGATAGAGATATGTTATTAACTATGGCCTTTTATTTGAAGATTGCTACGTTCTAAATATTCGTTTTGTTTCAGATATCAAGTTTAAAGGTAGCATAGGTACTTAGCAATGTTTTATTAATAGCGTGCAAAAAGATAGAAGAAGAAAATACGTTTAACATACGGAATGTTTATGTTGTTGTTTTAAAAGTAAAAAAAAGTATTAGCCTGTAATGTCCCACTGCTGGGCAAAGGCCTCTCATTTCACTGAAGATATCAGTAACCTAATTTAACCGACTTTAAATAACAAGGAGTACAGAACTTTATTCATATCTTTATCATACCAAGTTATCGATAATACCACTCGGTATCATATTTGCCTCACTCTCGGCTACTGTGGCAACTTCACGCCACTAGCATACTATAAAAGTGCATTGTACATTGTACACCTTTGTAACAGTAGTACTACGTTTTCTCAATATTTACATAACTGCACATTTTTTCTTATAGATATTACTTAATGTTCCGAGCTGAGACTACGTTCGAACAACAGAAATTGTTGAAAACACCATTAATGTTTCTTCCTACATATTTACCAAGAACTGTCGCTATAACTTAGACCACGTGGGAGGCCTTTAGGCGGTCTAGCACTCCAACACTATTAAACCATTTGAAGAAGGAATTAGGAAGTCTGCAAATGATTCGATTCTTCAGATTAAATTCGCTGTGATTCTTGGTAAAAGGCCTTTTCGATAATCGATTGAAACATCTGTAAATGTCTTTAGTTTCCCGACTACATCATAAACATGAGAATTGCTTATTACAAATGCAGACCTCGAAGTCCCAAGTTAGCTTCTCCGAAATCGAACAAAGGACATTCGAACATTACACAAACACTAAAATATATTATTCTATTGACTTGTCTAGTTTTCTTGACGAGTTATAAATAATTTGAGGAAATATTGATTGTAAATGAAATAAAATAAACGCCGTAAAATATTATTGGTATTGAGTTTTTAATAGCACTGTCCATAAAAATAATAATGTATATGTTAGGAATCATTTATAATCAATATCTTGTAAATAATACAAATTCATTGCTTAGGCAATATTACCTATAATATTTTTAATAGTTCTCGTTTAAAAATATTTTTATCACAAAATGTATTTCGGTCGAGTTGCTACTGGCTAATCATCACTAATCGGAGCGTCCAGTAGTTACTCCCAAACAAAACGTTTAAACACAAATAACATTATCATCTTTAAGAGAAGTCAACAATAACATAAACCAGTCCCATTTGGTGATATGTATTACGACACTCATTAGATAAAATCATGAGTTGGTCGAGTTTGTCCAAACGGCTACATAATGGACGTAACTTTGAACTTTTGAACAGTTACCTTCATTTTCGTGACCGTTGCAACACATTATTTACATACATTTTAAAGGTGTGTTGTGTACTGTACCTACCCACGTATTTATCTTTGTTACAAATTATATTTGTTAATGCGTTTGTCCTGTCGTAGATACAAGCGGCATTTCATAACTAGACAAACTTAAACCACGGCAATATTAACTTATACCTTAGAGGTGATTTTCTAATTACTGAGAGACATCTAGGATTTGCTGTTAGCTCTTATTTCTATGCTGCACTTTTTCATTTCTCCGTCTTACAAAACAACTAAATACGTAGTTATAGAAGACATGTAGGTTTAGAAGACAAAATCTCATATTTCCCATATTTATCTAACATTAGCGATGCTATTACATTACTATGAAAGCATTTTGAAACAAATTAATAAAAAATAACACAAAAACATCCACAATAAAAACAGATCAGTTGAGAAATTAAAGTCATTGAGAAAACATTAAGAACATTCCTTGTTTTAGTTTGGACTGTTTCCACACATTAAAACGTTATTGCCAAATACTTTTCCGTCGATTTACATGGTTCATTTCATTTCGACAGTAAACCAAACCACGTACGATTGCAATCACAGAAATCCGTTTTTACGTAAGAACCTTTCAAAAATCTCGTTTAGTTAAATAAAAGCGTTTATATTAATGCTATATGAGTTGGACTTTCTCGTTTTGGCTAAGGGTCGGTGGTTGTAACACAATTTTGTAGAGTAGAGTATAGCTCTAACAGCCAATAAAGCTCCTTTCAGAATCCATTAGGTACCTAATAGCTACCCATAGGTACGACACATCAAAACTGTAACAGAGTGAACGCTTAACAAAACTGAATCTAGTCGACTATCCTTCAAAAGTGTTTCGTGTATGTACCTATCAACCTAACTCCCATTACAACAATATAAAAAACTTTAAAATGTGATGAATATCTTCTGCTATATGCTATATTTTATGTAAAAGTTCAAGGGCTTTACTAGGTGTGTAGCACTTAGTTATGGCAACACATTTGAGAGAACGTCAAGTGGTTATTTATTATTAAGCCACAACATATTTATGAGGCATAAGGGCTCAAGTCATCCATAACAGCAAGAAATTCAATACAAAATTCTTCAAAAGTTGTTTTTAAGATGGGGACGTAGAAATTATTCCGCTGTCACTGTAGCAAGCCCGTATTTTTTGTACCACCCGTCAACCCCACTTTAGGTAAAAAACTAAGCAGTTACGACTGTTAGTTTCGGGGAAAATATTATCGATAACAAATATTAAGAGTTGTTTGGTTAAGCGTTTTTTTCTTAAAGTTTACCAACTCTTATCACGTCGATATAATATGTTTGTATTTAAAAAAATATTAAAGTTTATCTTTTCACATTAAAAAATAGTTCGCCACAACTTCCTGATAATATCAAAACAAAATTAAATTTGGGTGGTATTTATATATCCATACATACATATGTATCACAATATACATATTTCTTAAATTCTTGCTTTACATTAACGTTAGATATCATTGAACTTTTCGTTTAAATTATCTCCTATTTATTCTCCTAGGTAGTTATTGCCTGCCAGTTATTTTGTTAGATTTTTAATAAAACTTACCAAACTCTAATAGTTAATTTGCTAAGGGCCAAAAACTGACAGATATTTCATATTACAGAGAAGACTACGTTAATATCGATAAGTTAGTATAATCAGTGCATCAGGGTACATCACTAGTGTCACTCTCCGGGAGACAAGTGTAGGGTTGGGTTAGGTCAGGTGGCACCGCACTCAGAGTATATATATTATGTATGTATGTGTATGTGTGTGTATGTAACACCCAAACAAAGCACCGTCTACGAACGCAACAATGCATCTTTCAGTAAAAATGAATTGCATACAGAGGCCGGTTATTAATTTAACTGGCAATATTGTGCTAACAATAAGGCACAGTTTACTTTAAACAATTTGCGTTTTTGTTTACGTTCATTCGTAAATGAAACAAAAGTTATTGAAATATCAATTAGGTATAAGGAATAAGTTTATTTGTTGAAAATAAAAAAAACTACCTATGTAAGGTTTAAGAAATAATAGGTATAATATGTAGTCAATCAGCTTGCTTGTTGGAAATTTAAAATTCGTGGTAAAAAAGAATGTGTTTGCCAAACCTTTGTTGTCCCACGGCTGGGCAAAAGACTTCCCCAAATATTGCCAACGGTCCCAATCGCCTCGCCTCCTACCCATCGCTATCAAAAGCAATTTACAAAGTATAATATACTAAAACAAAACTCGTCAAACCAATTTCAATAACTCGGCACATTTGTAAGCAAAACCTCAGTATAAAATTGCACGAAGCAGGTGTAATATCAATCTGTATAGGGAAGCCATAAAAATAAGTGGTGATTTTGTCATCTGCAAATCTATTAGTGGCTCAACGGGGATGCATGCTTCAATTGGCCGGTTATCTCATGTTGCAATTTTTTACTTCGGAATTTAAATATGCAAGTAATTGTTGTATCCTGTCCGGACCATGTTCGCATATGACAAGATGCATTTCATAACTTCCTATTACACTTAATTCGTATAAGAAACCGTTTTAAGAAAGTACCATTCAACGAAATTAATAATTGTAATTAGTAAACACGCACAAGTAATGTATAGAGTTAATTTGGTAATTTAATTTAGTATCTACAGTCTGTATAAATATCTCAGCTTTTAGCAAAGAATAATGAAATAGGTAAGTAACATAAAATTAGATCTGTTATCATTATCTATCTTGTAATAACTTTTTAAAGGCCTCTAACGCTCACAACACAACCCGCGAATGATGTTAATCTTTCATCAGACGTCATTAAAATATTTCAACGTAAAACTTAAACATTTTGTGAACGCCTTCAAGTTTACGATAGACATCAACAATGAGCCGGTAATGCGCATTAACTGAACATGCTTCTAATTTCATTAGTCGATTACCCGTCGATCAACTCATCGTCGTTCCTGAAACCATAGGCGTGAACATGCGACACGAAAACCCGGGAGGTAAAAAATCGCCAGAAGAACTAGAGCCTCATTATCGTGAGTAACTGTTTAGGGTCGTAAGGGGGAGATGGGTCAGGTTAGATTGGGTGATGGCACATGGTGCAGAGCTTCGCCGGCGGGTCGCGGGGCGGAGGGCGGGGGCTCCTCCGTGGGAACACAGCCGCACATGTGGACCGCAGCTTTATCTCCACACGCATAATATACGCGATCAAAATAATAAATACAAATGTTTAGTTAATACAATCTACTCCGACACCGTAATGAACGCGCTTGCACATTTAGATTAAGTTATAAATAGTCGTTAGCACTTGTTTATACCGACGATATGATAGGCTCGCCTTGAACGGTCACATTACAGTTAATGATCTCAAAATTATGGGTTGCATTTCAATAGGAATATGTTCTTTGTGTAGGATTTAATGCGTTGAATGAGATAATAACCGCCAATCTACCAGAATTGTTAGTAGTAGTAATTACCTATTTAAAACAATACATTTCGAAGATAAATTGGGTGGTGCGGAGTGATGAGAATTTTTATACGTCAATTACCTGGGTTTGTGTGTCAGTTCACATGTTAAATGTGGACTTAAAATGACAGGGCGAGGTGTGCCGCCAGCGAGAGGGTTCCAAGAGAACGCGTCATTGCATTGGACAAAGTCAAGTCCAAGGAGATTTATTTTGATTGATTATCTAAAACAACTGGATATCATCCAATTTTTTCTTGGAATTTTACACATCTAAATATCTACCAATCATAAAAAGGTGAATAAATGATAATATCATTTAATAAAATTACCTTAGGTACAACGATTTTAGCGATATGTTTGGATAATATTAAGAACTTATTTACGTTCCAACGACAACATTTGCAAGTCATTTCTACTACAAAACTAACTTTATTTATGCTAGTAGATAAAATACTATTCATCTCACATCATTACGATATCCCTATATAACAAATTATACTATGTATACTAATCAAAAAGACATTCAATTTAATTGCAGTGTGACAAAAATAATAGTCGTGCTAGACCGGGCGATGCACTTGCACTTTCGGTCTCGTGCGAACCGTTCCGCACACGTGCGAGGTTCATTGTCCCGAACCTATGCCAATGCCAACTCCTGCCAATAACGACCACTTAACTTCATACACACACTTATTATAAACAACCTTACGTGCACAATACTCTAATGTAACGTCAGCAGCAAAAGCAAAAGCTACCACAAACATATCCTAGAAAAACCGCGACACTTTGCATAGTTCCGTCTTTAAAGAACAATAAAATGTGACGTAAACCTTATGCAATAGTAAAACTATTGAAAATAATGTGAAAGTTGAAGTTATCAGTAATTATACGTGGATGCAAAACAATCAAATTTTATTATACAAATTGTATCTCGTCACTTCGTTTCATCACGCTTATGTAATTCGACTATAATCAATAAGCATCGGTTTGCTCGGCGACATTAATGACCTGTTTGACATAGAACAGCAATAAAAAATGTGATATTATGTGTGTGTGTGTCCTACATATCTAGAGTCCTTCTTGTCCTATATAGAAAACCATCAAGCAGACATATTATCTCGAGACCAAGCCGTATTTAGCCCCTTTGACGTAGACTAGAAATATTTAGAGATAATAAAAGCCAACTTCAGTCAAACTACTCTATGTTGTTTGTATACATCCTCAGCTATTCCGGGTCAGCACCATTACTTTGTATTACTTAATAAACTGAAAGTTCAACAATTATTAACAGTTGGGCAAACACAAGGAAATTGCAATTTTCTTTGAAGTTTCAAAATAATCCCTAAAGTTTACGTAGAAAGATGATTTGCCAACGATGCGGAAGGGTCTGGAGGTTGGCTGGATGCCCGTGGCGGAGCAGATATATCGTGGCATTGGGCCAGCCAGGGTCAGGAGCGGCCGATGCTCTCGCGGCGTCACGCGCCCAATCAACAACTGATACTGATTGGCATTCCACTTACTCACTAAACGATCCCAGCAAAAACATACCGGACCTATAAAAGCATTGCATTCGAAAACCATAAACTTTTACGTTTTATTCAACTTTATAAAACTTAACATTCAAAAATTGATATCTCGCGCCCTGAGAATGCGGATAAGATAAGCAAGAAGAGTTATCTTAAGACCTCAAGGATCGAGGGGCGAACAGAAAAAAATAGAAAGCAAGCATTGGCTAAAAAAATATAGTAAAAACTTAGTGCCTTTTACAGCGCAGCAGGTAGTAAAGTGACTTATTGATTCTCTCGGTTAAATTGTTCTCTAAGTGGCTAGAGGAACAATATCCCTGAAGTAATAAATATAGTTTTTATGGCGGTGGAGTTGGTCTGGCGCACTGTTGGCCGACAGATTGCCAACATTGGCGACCATACACGTGTTTTGAAAATGTTTATTTAGGCAATCCTCGTAAACTCGCTGACAGGATGTGCTTCGAACGCTCAAGGTTGTTTGACATACCTATTTAAATTATCACTTACATAATACATTTTAAACATTTTGGGCAGTTGACTTTAAATATTCAAAGGATATTAGAAGGATCATGGCTAAACGTGCCTAACCCAGCTACAGTGATTGCAATTGTTAATTCCGTTGACAAACAAGTGCATAATTTTCCGCACAATTGCTTCTCTGCCGCGCTATTTGTCGGAACCGCACCAAAGAGAGCAGTGTGCATACGTTAATATGAAAGCGCGTTTATTTACTCACCACCGTCCTCTGGCCCTATTCCAGCTAAACGAAAATAGCAGTCGATGTCATTGTACTACGCCGCGGCCCTGCAGGGTCCAGCTTTTGAATGGAAAACTAATGAGTAAGCAATAAATCCTGAATACGTGGCCAACATATTTATTTGTAAAGCTACTGTCCAAATATATACCTATTCATTCAATTCCATAAGCATTCTCCACTTCACTGTAGGTATTCTTTTTTTTACTTTTATTAACTAATTGTAGTTTTGAACAAAACAGAATTATTTTTAGCTCTTGCTAATGATGGAAACTTCTTTTGTTTCATTTACGTCGGCAATAAGTTGTTCAAAATATCAATAGTTGGATTGTAAATCTTATCGTATCTATAAATCTTTGATTTATTACGATACAGTTTTAACATAAATTATCTTAATTAATGCTTTTATCATTTAAACTCAGCTCATTCTGATGGCAGACCTTTGAGTTTTATAAAAGTATAAAGGATTGAACTCGAACCTATGTTAAAACAACCCTAATATAAATAAACAGGTTATAAATACAGATACGGAACTGCAGTAGAATCCATCCACACATTATACCCATTGTTTATCCGACGCTCACTAAATTGGAGTAGAAAAGATGAGCGTCTCACAAAAAGGATCAAAACGCCGCGCTCGATCCAACCCTTTTATTTTGCTGGCCGTTCTCTTTTTACTTTTATTCTAAAAATATCGCATTCACAAACCAATTTCGAAAGGAAACGTGAGACTGTCCAAGGTCAAGTGAATTAGTATTCCTGTGTAGTGTTCGCAGTTTGACCGCCCGCTTCGCAAAAACACGTTAACGCTGACTATGTAGTCCTAAGCTTGATTAGAACTGCCTGCGCCCATCCGCCTATTAAATTGGCTGCAAAAATTACAATGTAATCTGGTTTTCATAAAAGATTTTAGAATTTGGGCTACATATTTAGATTAACATAAAGCCGAAACATGACTATAATTCTTGATCATATTGGAATAAGTTATTAGATGCGAGGAAAACTTGGATCCTTTTTGTTATACACAAAAACTATAAGTAATGTATAAGAAGAAGTAATTTATAACACGTCCCTTAGTAGGGGCTTTACAAATTGCTGCTGACCAATTTTATTTAATATTTATTTAGCCAAGTGACTCATTCGGAGAGCTTGATCATAAATGCATGGTCAATAAAAAGGGTTTGAGTTTTTGTTCAACTATCAATGCGAAATTTTGTAATTTTTATTTTATTGGGTATATTTAGCTGTAAGTATAATAGAATTATAGCAATATCCTTGTTGGTGGGGTTAAGAAGACAGAAACAATCACAGCTGTAACGAGGTATCATTAGGGAGAGATATGGGTGTGTTGTGTTGTTGTTATTGTAAGTTGTGTAATATGTGGTTGGAAAGAAGCCGGCGGCCGGTTCCTAAGTGATATAACCTCAAAAGTTGGGGGCAGGAAGATGGTTTGGTGTGTGGTGTGCGTGGCGCTCGGGAGGCGCTCGGGAGGCGCGCCGCTCAATGTTGTGACGCATGCGCCGTCCGCGGCGACGGCCACGAACGCCGCACAAAGCGCGAGTGGCCGCGATGTCTCGCACCAACAAACCTCTACTCTGGTGACTCGCTAACGACACCAATCGGGACGTCTCCATTAAAGTTAATGCGAGCATGTGATATAGATACAAACCGAGAAAATACGTCACAACAAATATACATTTCGTGGTAGAACAGCGACAGCAAACATGTACAAAACGGTGAGGCACGGCGAGAACAGTCTCCAATACACTATCCTTCCGCAAACAGAAGAAGTGTTAAGTAACAGCGGCTTGAAAGGCAAGGGCCGGGACTATAGTCCTTCCATACACGTGCGAAGGTCTCGCAGGCGGTCCAACTTGAAATATTTTTTAGTGCTCGCGTTCGGATTGCTAATTGCCACTGCTCTAGCCTGTGTTCCTATTTACGTATTAAATAAAAAGTTGATAGACTTATGGCTCAAACAACCTTTCGATTCTACTACTTCGGCGCCTTTGGTGGCCAACGATCGGGTTATGGGGAAATCCAGGAAAAAGGAATTAATCATTATTCCTGATTCGGTCGCTACACTGGAATCTAAGCTCGAAACTAGTTCATCGACCACTACTACTTATGCAACATCGACTGTGACAATTCCCACTATTCCAACGGTCACAATAGAAAAGTCGACAACACCGCCATGGATAATGCCTGCCTTGAGGTCGTGGAAGAGCTCAAGCACCATCCAAACAATCCCTACCGAGGGCAACGAGATCCCACCGATAATAAAGTCGAACAGAAAAGAACTAACAGCTGTCGACAACATGTCGATAAAGCCTTGGGAGAAGGATATCATCATACGACCGACGGTGACACCGGAAACTGTCACTTTAGGAAGTGTCCTCAAATATTATTCGCGAGCTTTTGCTTCGCAGAAACCGGCTGTAATTAACACGAAATTGTTCGATGACGTTCTGATCACCACGAAGGCTCCGACCACAGTGACTCCTGTGACGACGGAAGTGACCGAGAATACTAAGTTAAAGGATTTGAAGGACGCGCTGTTGTCGGTGGATGATGACGAGGACTTTAAGGAATCTTTGGAGGTGGATGAGGTGTTCTCGCTCCCTCCCTTGAAGCCGGACTCGCCCACCAGTGACTCGGATGAAGTGACCGTCTCGAAGGCGGACAGCGGCTGGTACGGGGCCCGCTGGCCGTTCGTTGACACTTCCTCATACTTCCAATGGACCGTAAGTACATGTCTCCACATAAATACTTTACGTAATAACGCCTGCTCTCTGTATTTACCCCTTCCTTCATCGACCTGCATAATACCTAGCCGTACCTACACATTATTCGATACGATTTCTTCTGTAACAACCAGTAACTAAGCGATCAAGTTATGAAATTAATAACGAATCAAGTTTGCATAATGTTATATCAAACTTTCATTATCTAAACGTTGTTGCAAGAGTACTCATTAAAAAATGCTAAGTGAAGTAAGTGGAATATTATGAGCTCGCTAAGAAATGGCAAAATAATTCAACGACAGATTAATGGGAAAATAAAAACGATAAAACATTATGTAGAAGAATTAGAAGGTTTACAAATTTTGTAAAGAAATAATCTTTATTGTACACTTTTTATGATTTTATGTGTTACGGTCTGGTAAATAAGTTATTAACTAACATACACTCACAGCTCACAGTACATACCTAAACAATAAATAGTATTATGTAGGTATATAAGTACTATGTAGTAACTAGGCTCTAAACACGCGATATTAAAACACGTGCGTTTAATTATTTATTTACAAGTTTTCAATGAGGTGCGAATACATGTTGTTCTATTATTTTAGTAAATTACCATTAGGTACTTATGTCATTTTAAATGGGTATGAAGGTTTTTTAATCGACCTCAAAAAAAGGAGGAGGTTCTAACTTCGGATGTTTGTATTTTTTTTGTTGTTAGATTTTTGAGCTGGCTTGTGCCATTTACAAATATGTAGGTAACTTGAATCCCTCTTTTTCACAAATAAAGTTTACAGATTTGAAGGACTTAAGTAGGTAAACAGATAAAGTAGGTATAGAAGATTCTTTGTTTTTGAGCTAAAATTACTTACTAGGCAAGCTTGGCTTGGATTACGCCTTATCTTCTTCACTATTATCTTCAGTGAGCGTAAAGGCCTTTGCCTTGCAGTGCAATATAACTACTATAATATCATCATATTGCCAAGCCTGCCGGATTGTTCCAAGTTGAGCGACTAAAATACTCCCAGTATTGAGGTTAAATGACTGCGAAAGCACATGATCCTAAGGTCCTTTTAGTATTTTGACTTTGACTCATGAGTCAAAGTCAAAATACTAAAAAAATGTAGCTTCGAGGCAAACATGAAACATGTTTCATGTTTGCCTCGAAGCTACATTCTGCAGCTAACTTAAGACTGCAGTTATAGATCTAAGCATGGATCTAAGTCACTCAATATTTACTCTAGACTTCAAAGTACTTAAAACATAATGGCGTTATTGTCTCATGCCGTTCGTCGTTCTACATTGGTCGGCGAAGGTAGTCACACATTAGGATGTTGTCACCTATTTAGTTGATTGAAGACTGCAGTGGTTCGCTGAATGCCTCTGACTAATATATCTATGACTTTAGGTAGTTTGATTGACTCCAAAGTACTTATAGTAGTTCTAACACAACCTATCTTTCCTCCAGGGCTACTCTCCCGGCGACAACCTCTTGCTGCCTTTGTTGGTGGCTGCTCTATCTTCGATTGCACTCGTACTATTGCTGGCTTTGGCTGTGAGGCGACGCAAACGCAGCTACTCATCGGCTGCACAAATTGGGGTAAGTTATAGTTATAAGGAAATGAATGGGATTAAACAATAACTATAAATTCGGTTATTCTAAATCTTGGAATGGCAAAGTAATTTTAACCGAAGCTCGGATTAATACATACATAGAACACTGACTGCAACTCGCTAAATGGCGGGCCCTAAGTTTTTACTTACCTTTGTCGAACCCAGTATCAAAAATCGCTTTATTACTTAATCATAACACCATTTCCACCAAGAGCGTTGCTTGCATGTCAGCATGCAATTAACTCCACAAAGTTGTCTACTGCCAACTGTCCTAGTCGTACCTTTGCCTTTATCGTAAGGAAACCGAAAGAAAATTAATTGTAATAAATATTAACTCAAAATTAATTTAAGTAACTTCCATATCAAATGTCATGGAAAACCAATTAGCTTCACATCAGGGAATTTCTGTCAGAAATTATTAAGTCATATATGTATTTTATTATTAATTTCATTTGTCTGCAGGGTTCCGAAAATCAAGCTGACGATAATACAAACTTGCTGACGGCCGAGAACGGAGAAGACACCGAGGAGTAAGCCACGGGACAAGCCAGCTTCTAGCTTCTTTAATCTAATTACTAATATCTAGTCTGCAATCCAGGTTGCCTAAGCCCTAAACCTATATTTAACTTAACTAGATATCATTTGTCTACCCAATGTAGGATACAAACGCTATCTTTCTAAATTATTTGAATTAAAGGTCTCTACCCATTACACCGTATCATACCATGACCGTGCTATGAACGTGTCAGCACCGGCAAAATATTCTCATCGAGAATAGTCGACGTTGTTGGTTGGTGACGGAACGGTCTAGTGAGCATAGTCCCATACTTTTCAATACAAAGAATACTTTTTTGCCTGACACGTTCATAGCACGGTCATGGTATGATACGGTGTAATGGGTAGAGACCTTAAGAATGTGCTTTTCTTTCGGTCGTAGCACATAACCATCAGGACCAATGTTGCATATTACTACTCCTTAATGAAATACTATTTTGTGTAATCTTATAATCAAATTCTATTTTATCCTATCTAAAATCTATATTTAGGTTAATCACAAAGTTATCTTCTATTGAATACTGAACTATGACTCAAGCTACATTGTTACAAGTCTAGTTACCTGGATTGTACATTAGGTATTCCACGCACATGTAATGATTTAGCCGCAATAGTTCTCCGTAGAGAATATCTAGTCAAAACCAATCATATTTCAAAATTTCAGTGCCTATTGTTTGTATATAATGGTCGGTCGGTGGGCTTTACGCCACCTATAAGATGGATTCCATGTTCAGAGATACGATATAATATTAGTAGTTATATTTTATAGAATTAGGGTAATTTTCGAATGCCAAAATTGCTAAAAATATTTTTGTTACAAATAATAATCTACAAGGTATTAATATTGATGTCTTCTGTCGTAATGGGAAGTAATTAGTGGTTTATAGTATGAGCTTGCTAGCGAGTATATTGTATGAGTTTCATTAAAATGGCAGACGCATCGCGTTGGTAACCCGGCGCACGCTGCACATACATCACGACACGACGGACGCTCTTATCTGGAGGCAAACGTTTTCATGATACCGGTGCGGTTCACACATCATATTATATGCGTTTTATATGCATCAACCTACATTGGCGACTATAGTACACATTGGTTCGATATAATCATATTACGTATATCATATCTCTGAAGTTCGCGCGGCTCGTCAGTATTATAGGAACCCTGTGGTATTATTCTACTCATAAGTCATACATAAGCATACATATTTTTGTGTAGTCGACTAGCATAAGATAAAAATATCATTTTGGATGTAACATTATATCTGTGTTTCTGTAAGCTTTTTATGTATCGTTCAATTAACTTGACGTTTCAATTAAATATTTTCTATTTTAAAACATAGTTATAAGACTGAGGTAGGTTTGAGTTATAGTTATCGAGATGGTTTTAACGTATATATTACATACCATGCTTTTTGAAACGGCACTATTGCTTTCTATTATCATATCTTTATCTTTGTGCTATTATGATATTAAATAATAAATATTCATTAATGTCGGTATATTGACTGTGAGGTCGGGAGGAATTCTTTAGATATAAAAATGTGATACCTATGTAGTATCTTTGTGTAAACTTGTATGTACCCCGGTAGATGGAATGTCTGGGTGTGTCGCACGGGGCGGGCTATCGCTACGTGCTACACTCCGAGTTTAAACGTTTTTAATATTATAATCGTAAGGAATCATTATATCATGTAACATTATATCATGCGAGAGTACACAGCACATAAATACCTTACTATATCAATAGTGGTTAAGTTACGTTTAGCTTTGTGTTAGAATAGGTTCCATGTGGATATGCAGCAGCAGTGTGTATTTCTATTTATATATGTTCGCGACACATTATCATGTAAATAATATATTGAAATAAATTATGTTTCCCCACCATACTTGGCCTATTGTTTTTTCCTCTTAAACAGCCAATAGATTCGTCAATACTTTTCGAGTACATCGTAAGAGATCAGACTATTGAGGAGAGCTTCCACTATTCCTAGCAAGCTATCCCACAAGTGGGCGAGTGAGAGTATATTGTAATCCATTAAAAAAATTCATAAATTCATAAGGGCCTTCTTCATAAGCGCTAATTAACAGCACTTTAGCTATCAAATGGTTTGTCCCTTTCCGACATACGTTATTTGCCAAAGAGCGAAAGGGACAAAACACTTTAAAACACTGTTTAAGTTAAATATAATTTATGATTATGGCGGTAAGAGTCCTACAAAGTAGACTTATGGCATTTGAACGGTTGACTGTGTCCCATCAGTGAAGTAGAATGTTATCGAATCACTCGTACCTATAGTGAAATAGTTGAACCATTTCACTAGTGTTGTAAGATTTACAGGTTAAAATGTGATGCTACGAGTTGCCCTGTTTTTGATTTCCTACATAGGCTACTTTTCTCCTAATAATACGCAAAAAGTATATCCTGCATTAGACGAATGAAGCATAACCAAAGTGTTTAAGAGAAGTTCCTCCCCACCTCAGACATTGTGGTGGAAACACGCTCTTAATGATAAATAATTATCAAACAAATAAAGGTAAAACAAAAAGAGAAATAAAGCAATAAAATTGACTTATATTCTCTAAACCAATAAAGAAATCAGACCTATTATGTTACACAACAAAACTATTCACACAGTAACGGAGCAATAGTTAATAACTATTAAATAACTCGGGTAAGTATACAAAATAAAACGGGTCGCAACAAAGCATGTACATAAATAAAATATGATTTCTCCTTCATATCTCATGTAATATTACGCTTTCATTTTGTCAGTCATAATTACAAAATAATACAAAACATGGAGACCTCATAGAGATATATTAAACTAAATCCTACATTAAACTAACGTACAAATTAATTAACAATGCTGTATTTATACAAACCTTGAGAGCATTGGATTCATAATAATTTAACTAATTATATATTACACTTCATTATCTAATATTTATAATCCTGAACGTCGCCGTCACCGTCGCCGTCATTTCGCGGCAAACAATTTGAACATAAACTATTCCGTCACTAAGCTATACAAACAAAATATTGCACTGTATCAGTGACATTATAATATAAAGTTGAAATAAAACCGTTATAACTTATGTTAAAGCATTACCTCGGTTTCCATCGTACACATAAGGAAGCCATTTAGTGATTCTGTATAACTTCCATTAAATGATTTCGTTCCTTAGTTTTCTAAACGAAATCAAATAATGGAAGTTAAACGAAGTAATGAGTCGCGATGGAAACCGAACCATATAAATAATTATCTCTGTCAAATCATTTAGTACCTTGTTACAGGTAGGTACCGCAAAATTAATAAAATGATTCATATTTCATTTACTTAATTTGTGCACTATTTATTGCTGGCATTCTCTTTCATTTGATTTCCCAACATTTCAAACACTCAATAAACCTCCAAAACCTGAGATTTTTCATTACACAACAAACTTTAAAGTCATTTATATTTTAGTTCTTAGTTTTCATACTTTCACAAGCAGAGATTTCTTTTAAGAATTACTATTGGACATTGAAAATACTTTTACCGTGGGATAAATCTCCAACGCTTTTTACAAGAACTCACGAATACATGACATGACAATTTCCATTCAAATAGATTACATCTAAATCCAAATAGTAACAGCCGATGAACCACTTTTTCAAACACATTTCATCATGTTTATTCAATTTCGTTTACCAAGTAAGTTAATAATAGCGAAAAAACATGAGTTTACTTTAGATTTACGTAAAAATCACTGCTTCATAGTTTTGACGTCAAAATTGGTCATTAGCACAAAATAATAGTCCGTTTAATAAACTACGTCTTAGGCAATAGTCCGTTCAATGAAACTACGTCCTGACAATAGTCTGTTGACGCCATGTAACATGCTAGCCCGAGGCTCTGTATCATTGTGACGGCGGTAACGCTGGCCGCAGTATTCTAGCGAGGACATGTCGTCCGCCGACCAGTTTTAACTGCTGGCCGTCCATCACAACGCTTCGGACGCCGGCAGGAGTCCCCGTTGTTGATGATGGCGTCTGTGGATGATAGATCGAGATATAAGTATGACGTATATAGTAAGTTAGTTAAAAATGCTGTTGTATAGTTTGGGCCAAAGAGTTGGGATATGGTATTGGACAAAGGTACTCAGCCAATGTGAGCTAATCTTGGGCATTTGGTGAACCACATTGGCCGGCTAACTTTACACAGTTAGTTTTTTGTGCACACATATAAATATACTTTTTAAAACGTTAAACGTTAATTTATTGGCCTAATGTACTCTTAGCTCAACATTTTTGCCCATGGAGTATAGATAGCTAAAATGCAAATAAATCGTTTTCTAAAGGCTGAAATTGCCTTATGCCAGAGAGGATAAAGAAGGCCTATGTTAAATGACTTGTATGTTTTATAATAATAGTTAGTTAAAGCAGTAAAAGAGTAACAAACATAGGTCCAATCATTGACAATTCTTATATTAAGGAAAATATTAAAGTCAGTAAAAAAAGATAGCAAATTGAACACAATACCAAAGAAACCAATTAAGAAATAAAATGATAAACGAGTACGTAACTATGAATGAATATCAACCAAAAAATGTCTTCAATTTCGAATTATTTTATAAGTTAGACATCAGACCGACCCAAGTCCTTTGACATGGTCCAAGTGACATATAGATTAAAGGATTATATATTTTCCGTGACACAGAAACTCGTTTAGTATAATTATTATTAACTTTTCTTTGTGACTAAAATACTATATTATAACATTTATTACTTATAATATTATTTACTTTTCTTTATAAATAAAATAAGTACATAAATTATATTTCATTGTAATACCCCTTTAGAAAACCATGCAATATTACAAATTTTTATTTCACCATGCGTTTAGTACAAACCGCCAATAAGTTTTTCAATCCCAAACCAATACCCAATCTATATCATTAATTTAACCAAATTAAGATCTTCGCAAACATCAATAACTCAACACAAACCCAAACTCATAAAATGTAGAATGTAAACAATAAACGGCAGGTAGTTTTACTTTTCGACCTCTAGAGGGAGTTAGTCGTCTAGTTTCGGTTTTGTACAGATGACTTTGTCACACACCGATGACGAGTTTGTCATACTGTTACAATCATTAGGACCTATTTAGTACAATAATGATACGAGTCAAAGCTGTACAAAATCAAAGTAAAGTACGGTTGCGAAACAGGAATATATCCGTGCAGTGATCTTTTACTTCTGTCTCTATCATACTATTATTGCCATTTCGTTATCACAGATTATTGTAAGCGTGACAGGTAGGCCACTGCACGAATTTGTATCAGCTTCACGACTCATTTAGATATTGAGAAGTAAGAATACCCGATTGTCTAGTGTAAATATGTATTTGTAAAATAGATCTAACAAACAATTGAACAAACAGACCTAAGAATGTGTCTGAGTGTACAGAAAGTGTGGTAAAAGTTGAGTTATCGCGTGATGCGAAGATCCTGTATTCATGCAGTTTGAATCACCTGTTGTATTTTGATTCCCTGCGCAAGTTTAACCTGATGTAACGGATTCACCTAAAATTAATTAAATGAATGAAAATAAAATAACAAATATTAAATGAGATTTGAACATTAATTATATTACAAAACGGGATTGTAAAACCTTAACTAGACATGTCATTGAATGCCAGTGAATTTAGAAAAACTTAAAACCATACAATTTTGTTTGAAAACATCCCATGTTGTTATACAATATAAAATGTGTGTTTACTGATATAGTGAAGTGTTTGTAATGTATAGTAGTTACCTGCTGTAGTTTGAGCACAGGAGTTGATGTTGTAGGCGTGGTCACCGTTTGGGCAGCTGTGAACAAATACAAGTAAAATTTAAAAATGTAGAAGACTGTACGCAAAAACGCCTGGACTGATTTTTACCAATCTTATATAAAAACTACCGCCAGGAAACTGGCTTGCAAATGAAATAAACTGTAATAAAAATGTACTGTAAGTTAACAGGATAAGGTAATGGTGTTGTGCTCGCCAGCTTCTTTACTAGAAAAATAGAGGATAGTGGCCTTATTTGGTGTGAAATTTGTCTATCTATATTTTGTCAGTGGTTGTATCAGTAAATCATTCTTTACATCAGTAGCTTGAGACAAAGAGAACTCTCCGACTCTCCTCTAAAGACTAACGAGCAAGAAATATACAGGAATAGTTTTAAGTTTTTATAGAAATATGGGTTGCTAACAGCCACAATTTATAATGACTAACACTGTTTGGTTGTACATAGTAAGTAATGTCCTAGTTAGTGACAGGTGAAAAGTCTTACCAATATTACTGATGACAATAGTCTGTGAGGTACTAGCACCGCCACTTGACGTCACGCGAACAGCAGTACCATCGCTTTGCTGAAATTATAAGATTATAATTTACAACTTATTATAATAGTTGTCTTCTTTTGAATCAAACTGGTGTATGAAAGACAAAAAAACAAGACGTAGTAGACGAAAGTAGACGCATAGTTATAAACAAACACAGCATTATATCATATTATCAAGTTTTATCACGTTCTGTCGGATCCCTATGCAAGGTTAGGGGTAGCAAGTTCATTCCTTTGAAAGTTGCTTGTCAGAAGTTGGTGTTATAAAACTCCACGACAATATAAAATATAGATTTTTTTGATAATTACTCTGATAATTGTGATAAATGTTATTTAACAACGTCTTTATTATATGCACACCTGTACTATGAAATTATGTAATGGTTTAGCCGTAGTCAGCAGCAACGGGCGCGTCAGTCTCGTGGCCGGCGACAGCAGCCGCACGGCGGCGCGCGGCCGGCAGCCGGCCAGCCGGTCCAGGGACACCATCTGACCCTGAGCATTAACACGACAAGTGGAGGCAATTGGCAAACTTACACTCCTGAACTAACTTAGTAATGAAACAAAAGGTATCATTAATTTTTATGAAATGTAATTGATACGGTTAGATGATTGACAAAATAGGCGAATTTGGGAAACTTGTTAAGTTTTAATCATAAAAAGTAAGAAAAAAACTTGAGTAACTTTTCTATTTAGATATAAAAAGTTAAAAAAATAAGTTACCTGTGCATTGGTAAGAAGTTTCGCCACAATCGGCTGACCGGTGGCAGCCTTATCTCCTTGTGTTTGACTTCTCACCACTTGCGGTAACGTTTTGGTAGTTTGATTAGCCAGTTGAACAGTTTGACCGCTAGCCAACTGTAACGTTTGCCCGCTCGATAGTTGCACTGTCTGTCCACTCGGCAGTTGTAATGTTTGTCCACTTGGAAGTTGAACAGTTTGCCCGCCAGCCAGTTGCACAGTTTGCCCCCCTAATTGAACAGTTTGAGGTCCAGTAGGCAACTGCACATTCTGCCCCGTCAGTTGTACGTTAGATCCGGCAATTTGAACAGTTTGTACGTTACCGCCTGCTAATTGAACAGTCTGTCCACCCTGTAACTGTACGCTTTGGCTAGCCACTTGTACACTTTGTCCACTCGGCAATTTCACCGTATGACCGGTTAATTGAACGCTTTGGCCTGCAAGTTGAACAGTTTGGCCCGCTATTTGAACAGTTTGGCCCGCCAGCTGGACTGTTGATACTGGTATTTGAACTGATTGAGGTTTGGTTGACGTTTGTACTAAACGAGGAGTGGTATTTTTTGCTGTAGATGCCTTGAGCGCTTGCATTGCTTGTGGCGTGGCTAGTTGCACTGTTTGGCCGCTGGGTAAACGTACGCTATGTGTGGAAAGCTGTAGCGACGATAGTTGTAATGTGTGCCCAGAGCTTAATTGAACTGCTTGACCTCCCGGTAGTTGAACAGTTTGGTTCGCAGCTAACTGAACAGTTCTGCCGCCCGCCAATTGCACTGTTCGCGTAGGAGTCACTGTAGTTGTCACTATAGTTGATGCGCTACTCACTACTGTAGTTACATTAGATACCTGTAATTAAGGATGCTCGATATAAATACATATTTAGGATTAGTGGACAATTTTATCATAATTAAAGTTCCGAATACTTACTTGAGCAATAGAAGTTATAGTAGCAGCACCAGGATTTCGTTTCTTTACATTTGGATTATCTAAAAAGTAATTATAATGTCAAATTCGTTCATTCTATAATATATAAAAGTTTGGAACTAAAACTTAATAGTGATGGTGACAATATGATATGGAATTAATGAATTAATCATACCTTGCATTAAAGCCCTAGGTGATATAAGTGATTTCCCAGTGCTGGGATTTGCGGGACTTAATACTCTGACTACCCCCCTTCTGGAACTCGCTGGCGTCTGAAATATATTTAAATCATTATAATTGGAATAACTTTATAATGCCATTATATTTGGACATTTTATTGTGCTAACCTGAGCAATCCCAGTTGGAAACGTAGGCGTCATTGTCGTTTGAATATTCGGCGGTCGAATTAACAGAGATCTTGTCCCAGGAATCATCTGAAAATTTACATAAAATATAATTGAAAATTATGAATCAGAAAGTGTGTGTATTACTGTAGTATCCGTGTGTTGATACCTTAGGTTGCGTTTGCAATATAGAAGAATTGACAATAGGCTGTATAATAGTATGACTTGACGCTTGAGGCACGACTGTAGCAGAGGATATTACCTGAAACAACATACAATTTTACTCATATTCAAATTTAAGATCTCTTCAGATTATCGTAGAAATACTTACAGGAACATTCTGAATGGGCTCCGTTTTCAATGTAGTCCTTTGTTTAATGAGCGGAGATTTCTGAGGGGTTGCTACTATAGACGGCATCGACTTCACTATAGATATATTAGTTTGATTAATTAAAGGCACAGTGGAAGATTGAATATCAGTCTTCGATATCGTCGGTGTAACGACAGGTTTGATAGTTTGGGTCGGTTGTTTCGGAGACGGCGGGGGCTTGGGGATTGGAGCTTGTTGTTTGGGGGATTGAGGGGGCTTCGGGGACTGCGGGGGCTTCGGGGACTGCGGGGGCTTCGGGGACTGCGGGGGCTGCATCGGAGACGGGGCTGCGTGTTTCGGTGACGCCGGGGGCTGCTTCGGGGACGGCAGAGACTTAGGGGACTGCACCGGGGGCTTCACGTTTATAGGTTTGGGTGTCGTCGTCTTTGTCGTTTTCGGCGTCACTATCGGTTTCGGTTGCGACATAGGTACCATCTTCGGCGGTTGAACGAGGATAGCCTGCTTCGCCACGCTGTTCTTTACCGCCTGAACTAAGTTAGTCTTCTGCTGCGCGGAGAGGGTAGCCTGCTTGACCGACTGCGCGAGTAAGTTCGCCTGCTTCACCGACTGAGTCATGAGCGCGGCCTGCTTGGCCGGCTTAGCGCCCGTCTGCTTCGGAGTGTACTTTTTCTGAGGCGGCGTCGGGACCAACTTCGGCTTGGGTTTCGGCGGCGGCGGCGCGGCGCGCGGCTGCGCTTGGGTGGCCGCCATCAGCAGCTGAGCCGACGACAGCAGCGGCGCCGGCGCCGCCTCGCCGCTGTCGTCCACGTCCACGTCGCTGTCCTCGGGCTCCGGGGGCGGCGCGGGCGCGGCGGGCGGCGGCCCGGGCGGCGCCCCCGCCGGCGCCTTGGGCGCGCGCGCGCGCCCGCCCGCGCCCTTGGCCCAGTCCTCCTCCGTGCGGTTGCGGTGCAGGTACGTCCACACGGCCGTACGCGGGTCGTAGCGCACCACGGGGTCGCGCTTGGCCGAGTGGAAACGCTCCAGCGTCGCCGTGATGGCGCCGAGCAGCGCCTGGTCCGAGCACGGCGCCACGTACTGCGACATCTTGAGCAGCGTGAGCAGGTCGTGGCGCGTGCCCTCGCCGTTGGGCAGGCGGGCCAGCGCGTCGCGCAGCAGCGCCGCGAACGTGGCGTGGCGCGGGCGGTCGGGCAGCAGCAGCGCGCCGCCGGCCGCGCCGCCGCCCGCCGCGGCCCAGGCGCGGCCGCACGGCCCGACGGCGCCGCGGTACCCGTGCTGCGAGTACGTGAAGGCGCGCGCGGCCGCCTGGAAGCGGCGGCGCTCCTGCGCGCGGAAGTCGGCCACGTCGGCGGCGGAGGGCGCGCGCACGGTCCACTCGGTGGGGTAGCGCGGCGGCGGCGGCTCGCCGCGCCGCGGGTCGGCGCGCCGCGGCGCCGCGCGCAGCCAGCGCTCGCACAGGCGGCCGAGGATGGCGTCGCAGTCGCGGCCGGCGCCGATCCACTGGTACACCTGCGTCTCGGGCATGTACTGCAGGTAGGGCACGAAGTCGTCGGGGTGCGCGGCGCGCTCGCCCGCCAGGAAGTCCAGCGCGGAGTCCAGCTCGGCCAGCCAGTCGTCGGCCAGCGGGTACCACGTGTTGAGCGGCGCGATGGGCGAGCGCAGCGCGGCGGCGGCGCGCGCACGCAGCTGCGCCGCTGTGGCGCGGTGCGCGGCGCGCGCGGGGAACAGCGCGCGCACCAGCGACAGGAAGCTGGCGTGCGTGGTCTCCGTCAGCGACTCGTCGATCTCCACGCGCTCGCCCGCGCTCTCTGCCGGCAACACATCGCTATTGTCGTCGGCTATTTCTATGGGAAGAGCCATCATATCTGCAAGTTAGTTAGTCTGTCATCAGTATATTAAAATTATTCTTAAATACTAATTCAGATATGTTATAAATACAGGTTCCGGTTATAGCACTTTGAGAGCAATAGTCATGCAGTAACTTTTATTACCTATTCCATCCAAGTCTTCTAGCTTTATAGGCACCGGTTGTAAGCTCCGATTCAGAGATGGATCAGGAGGTTCTTGTTTTATCATACTTTCCAATTTGGAATCATAAGTTGAGCTAAAAGAAACAAACATTTTCATTCAATTACAATTACCAACCACATATCAATAAACTGTAAACAATGTATAAGTACTTTGATATGTTGGGATATTTGTCAATCTCTTGTTTGATTTCAATAGATTCAGAGAGCCTTTTGCCCACTGACTTTGGACTGGTGACTGGATCGACGAATGATGAACTTTCTGAATCAGACTCTTCAATTTCCTGCTTAATCTTAATATTTGGTAACACAGGTTTCATTTCTACACTCTCTGCTTCTTCTTTAATCTTTTTAGCTCCTTTTCCTTCACTTGTTTTTACTTGCTTGGGTGTTGGTTCTTTCTTAGGTCCTCTCTTGAGTTTTTGTAATGGTGATGCTTTTTGTCCTCCAAACATAAGCTTTTTAGCACCATTTACAACAGCCACTCTTTGTTTTATATCTTCAAGTGTTATTCCTGTTATACTTAATTCTGGGTGGTTCTGAAATAAGTGGTGAAGTGTTAAGAATGACAAAAACTTCTAATTGAAATAGTAGAAAGTAGATAATTTTGAAGTAAATACCTCTCTGTATTGTCTCCTATTCCTATGTGCTGCTAGTACATTCTTCAAACATTGCAAAGATGTAAGATTGCTCTGATCTGGGCCTCCCAATGTCCCTGATATACTGCTGTCACCATTCTGTAGAGAATTCACAATCATGAGACATAGTAGATACAGTATTATCAGTATTCAGAGCAACAAAATCTTATCACTTCGCCAATAAATCTATGAAATACTTATATGAATAAAACAGTAGGAATTTGTCAGATGACATCCAGATTACATTGGTAAACAAGTAAAAATTGTTAGTCAGGCACAGTTATTGTACAGTGAGTCTAACAGAAGTACATAAATCTTACTGTAAATATCCTTTTCATTATACAATCTTCAGTAACAGAGACACCTATGTCATGTATGATAACTGTAGTTACCAGCAGTTAGTTTACTTTGTTGTTATTCATTCATTCATTGTGAGTAGGTTAGTGGCCAAGCTTGGTTTGGCTTGGAGTCTTTAGACCACCTAAAGGCCTCTGACATGGTCTGACTATTGAAACCACTGGGACCAACTACCTAATGTGGTCTCCAAAGAACTTAATTGTTATAAAAGGAAATAATAGTTTACTCACTGGTCCTTGAGAATGTTTCCTTTTTTTATATGACAAATCAGGAGGACCTCCGGGATAGTTGTCATCATCTGAATCTTCACCTCCAACCTCGCTTCTTATAGCTGCCAACTCTTCAAAATACCTCTGTCTTGCTCTCAAGTAAATAGGTTTATAGTTATTCTTAGATGATGGCTTCGGAGGGAGTATTGGGAGGCTTGGTGCTGGGCCTGGAGGAGCTGACTTAGCTGCAGCTAACAGTCGCTCTCTTGATATTAAAACTTCTGGTAACAACTTTGCATAGTAAGACTTGATCTGTAAAGTAATTGTTATTTATAGATTTAAATTATTTCTATTCCAATAAGGTGTTTTTACACTGATTTATCTAGATATTGTAACCTTATAATGTACTCACCTTGTGTTTTTGTTGTTTTGTTCTAGCTTTTTTAAGAAATTTTCTCATTTTAGCAATGTCTGGCCTGTAGTTGCCCTGCTTTAAATTGTTATAAAAATCACTGAGGGGTGAAGTGAAATGGAAGGGTTCATAGTTGAATAACATTTTGATGGTTTTCTCTGTTTCTTCTTCAGCATTTTCACTAAACTTTGGTAGGTATTGCTTGAGTTGTTCTTTATGTTTGTCTTCCAGTGAATCCCATGTCTTCATAGAGAAGAACTCCTTGAACAGACCATAGTCTTCGCACAGTTCTTGTGGCAGTTCCAGAGTCTGCCCGAGGATACGAACCGGCTCCATCGCATCCTCGTCACCGTCAGAACTTCCGCTGGAACTCTCGGAAGTGCTGCTGCTGTCCCCACTGTAACTGTGATCACTATCCATCTTCTCTTCCATTGGAAACTTTGCGAGATTCAACGTCTGAGATGGCTTAGCTCGATGACTAGCTTTATCACAAGATTAATTTGGAACTTCCACTAAACTGCATTGAATTTTCGCTGTGTTTTGTCCGTGTTGTTTACAAAAACCCGAGGAATGTTAGATCCTACTCGAACAGAAAACCATTAAGTTTTGTTAGGCAGCCGTCAAGTCTTGTCTAAAATAAAATAGAACGCACACGCCAAACCAAGGCGTTTCATACATACTATGCGCCTGAACTTGAACGGCACATTACTACGATGAGAAAATAACTTGACAATCAAGAATAGCGACATTTTGCCCGCAAAATAAGATTTAAAAATAAAGCCATGGTTGTCTACTGCTTCGAGTCTATAATATCTATGAAGATTTCGTTCCTCATTTATTTTATATTCTGTTGCAGTTATTATGTTGTACCTCCGTGGCTTTAATCCAACTCAGTACAAACGTGGTACAAACGAAGCGGGCGGGCCCCGTGACTAAGTTTTTTTTTAATTTGGCCTAAAAGCATTTTGTATCTTAAAATTTGGTGAGTGGTGAAAACATCTAGTAAATGAAGGAAAGAAAGATTTTACGGGTGTGATGTGAGTGGTGGCAGCGCAGCATCAACATCATAGGCATCACTGCGGGCATTAGCATCACATCACCACAGGGCCACAGGGCAGGGCATCACCCCAGCAACAATACTCGATTATTTAATAGACTAGGTAGAGTAAAAAGAAAAAAATCTATAAACAAGCATTGGCGCTGGTCTACGACACAAGATTTGACTTTTTGACATATTTCATCAATCGTGTAGTAAATATGGCTGACGAACTCAATGTTGACAGTCTAATTCACAGACTTTTAGAAGGTAATTACAATTTTTCATTAGATACACATTTATATCTTATCTCAGTAACTCATAAACTTTAGTATAAACATATATAATCCTTGCTCAGTATGCTCTTGTTGCGTAATTATCACATACTATGTAGGTTTAGAAACGTCAAACTCATAAATAAATCGATTATCCTCAATTCTTATCTAATTCTTCTTAAAAATGTTAGATAAATAGATAAATCGCAGACATTAACCTAGGCTGTAGACACACATCACAATTTATATTACAAACAATAGCGTTGCAAAAATAGATATTCCAATAACTAGCAGGATGTCAAGATTCCACTAGCATGGAATACTTCCATGGGCCTATTATTACGCTTGAGTCGCATTGTTATGTTACTTTACTTGATTTAACATGTTTATTTCACTTTATTATGCTGCTTTTTGATGGGTTACCACAGTATACAGGCTGCAACAGGAAACAGCAAGGAGAAAAGGGAAATTCAAAGACATCTTTTCAGGAGAATGTATGGTTATACCTAAAATTCTTGCCAAAGTATTCAGCTAGATTGTTTATTTTCTTCATTCTTTAGTGACTGGTGCAATCAAGTTCCTCAGATACTTTGTGATTTTGTTCTTCAGTTGAATTTATTTGGTTTTTCATGTACCTAAAAATAGCCACTGGTGTCCATTTAAAAATACAAGTGGTTGGCAACCAATGCCTTGCAATCTGTTACCTATTTGTGATCCATGAACCCAATTTGTCTCTCTGCTGCCCACAAGGTTAAAATCACACAAACATTTTGGAAACTGTATTTGTCTTGCAACATAACCCATTGCAATTTGTGTTTTGACCAAATGTGGCATGCTATTAAGTGTATTCGAGGCAATGATTTACTGTGACGTCAGTCAAACCCAATAAGTTTATTTCAATATTTTATATTACAATCAGTTAAAGTAAGCATGGTAGAGTTACAAAAATATGCATAGTCGTGTCAGTAAAGTATTGTGTGTTTGTGTTGTAGGTTAATAATTATCAACAAAATGGCATTCAATTTGTTTTTGCTTGTAAACTAATATGGACATTGGTCTCATTTAGTCAATTATATTTCACATGAGAAGCTTCTTATTGTAAATTGACTGCTTGTAGATAATGGAGCCATTCAAATTGCAGTTTGGAGATACAAAGCAATGCCTTATATATTTTGTTACTTTTAAAATGACACTATAAGAAGTATGATTTAATCCTTCTGTGTTGTGATTCAGTTCGAGGATGCAGGCCCGGAAAGACAGTGCAGATGTCAGAGTCGGAGGTGCGGGGACTCTGCACCAAGTCCCGGGAAATATTTCTACAACAACCGATACTACTGGAGCTGGAGGCACCACTCAAAATTTGTGGTAAGGTTTTCAAGTTATTCATTAAAATTTGTAGAGAATTTTTAGTAAGAAATATTCCACCAATGAATTAGTAATTGCGTAGCACTCTGCCCTAAGATTGTTATAGTTATTACTTATTATCACATTGACCACATGACCATGAGTTATTTAATCCATATGAAAAAACAGTAATATTTAAAATTAGTTTATTTGCAAATAAAATAATATGTCATTCTTTTGTGAGATTTCTATTTTTCTAGTTAATACAGACAATGAATCAGATCAGTATGACTCATTATTATAATCTCGATCAATGATTAAACTTATTTAACACAGAAGATAAATATAATCAAATCATATGAGAACTCCACTGTTGTAACCATATTTTATACATAAGTTATAATAATCATTATAATATGAATCTGTTAAGCTATTTAAAGTATGACAATATTTTTATGGTATCCTAAAAAAGAGGTTAACATGAATATGATTTGATATTTCTTGAAGTTGGCCAACTGGAATACCCAGTTAAACAAAAATATTCAATTTTTAAATTATTTCCCTATTAGTTAGTATATAAAATGTTATCTAGTTGAGTGAAATCAACATGTTTCAAATAAAACCACTCAATTCTAAGATTCTTTAAACACTTAAATGTGAAACAGTTTATAAAAATCCTGAGCATGTTATTTGTATAAAGAATATTTACACCAGCCAAAGTTACCTTGAATAATTTGAAGCAAACTGTTTAACAGAATACTCATTATTAATTTTAGTATCTAATAAAGTATTAAACTTATTTACATCTTCTGTTCTATGTTTAGAATTGAACAAATTTTTGATATGTTCTAGATAGAATAGTACAATTTGGTATTGTATTGGTAACTAAACTACAACCAAATACTTACATTAGTTAATGTATGAATCAACTTACTGTTTGACAAATGTTTGCACTTGTAATGTACATACTTGGTTTAGTACTATCCATTTATAATGGCCAACAAGTTTTCTAAAAGTCACCTAGAATTCGTTGTTAACACATTACTTTATTTTTAATCGTCTTTAGAGAAAACCCGATAGATTCTGATGCTTCATTGTTAAATCTGGGCATAAATGATGTTCTCATTTATGGTCTCTAACTCTCTGGTACTATGTTGTTTTTTAAACAGGTGATATACACGGCCAGTACACGGACTTATTGCGTCTGTTTGAATATGGAGGGTTCCCGCCTGAAGCCAATTACCTATTCCTGGGCGATTACGTAGACCGCGGCAAGCAGTCCCTTGAAACAATATGCCTTCTACTCGCATACAAAATCAAATATCCGGAAAACTTCTTCCTGCTTAGAGGAAACCACGAGTGTGCTAGCATAAACCGCATATATGGTGAGTAACTTATGTTCTACTAACATTGCCCACCTACTCCTTCATTGATATCTTTAATTCTATACTGATCTCTTCTGCTCTACTTTATACTTATACTAAGTATACCTATTTGTAATTATGTTTGTATGTTTGCTTTATCTTGAAATTCCCACGGGAACCCAGGTATAACCGCGGGTTTTACAAGTTATAAATGAACTGACATGTTGTTACTGATAGTCTCTTAATATCATTGAGGTTTTTAAGGTCATGCATGAAATAAGTTTCTCACATTATTTACTCTTTACACCTGACACACCTAATCTGTTTGCATTCATGGTTAAGAGTAAACATAGTGATAGTGATTATATTCAACTTTGATGGCAATTATTTCAGCCTGCCAGAAATCCATAAGAAACAACTTTATTATTTATTTACATAAATTAGTTTCGGACGGTCCTCACGTGTCAGAAAAGTATCAATATAATCATGGTACCTAATAGGCGACAACGAATACCTGCTTACTTCATACTAATGTACCTGTTTTATTATTGTAACTAATTATGTGTCATGGTCACAAAGATTAGCAAGCTGAATAGGCACGGTATACATCTGATCTGAGTAAATCAATTTGTTTCTTGGAAATAGGTGACCATATGTAGGTATTTATAGGAACAATTTATATAGGGAAAACTGTGATTGAAACAGCCGAAACTGGTTGACAACTGAACTGGGTAGCTAAACTATATAACAAATAGTTAGTACCTACTTCGTTTTGCTAGCAAATTCTATCGTACTGTTGTTTCTAGTTAATACCAAAGAAACATTTTAATTGGTAACAGTCGCCGATCAAACATGTAAACTACTCGCTGTCTGGATATCTGCCAATTAGTTAACATATTAGCAACGCTTGAGACCGTTATAATGGCAGAATGTCGTTGCGCTAATATAACAATATTCAACGGTGTAATTGTATTAAGGAAAATTTGCGAATGGGTATTGCGACATGACCTTATTAATTAAGTGTCGTCCTTGCCCGGTGCTTCACAATATCTACAAATGGATGCTTTATTTCAGATTGTCCCGAGTAATCCTATTAGAACGGTTAAAAATAAAGATTACGTTACGTATATTGTTAGGTCATTATATTTGAGAGTTAAAAAATACTTCTATAACATGTATTGGAAATTATTTGAGTAGGTATTTCCTTATAGATTTTCCCTATTAGAACCGTTTTTCTTTATCATAGTCTTACTACTCTGTCTTCGCAATGTATCATTGACTAATAGGTCATCTTGTAGGTACCTTTGATAAAGGACTCACTTTAATTAAGTAGATAGGTATTTCCTAGATCATATCAATCAATATTTATGCAATTGCTTCCAGGTTTTTACGACGAGTGCAAACGCCGATACAATATAAAATTATGGAAGACTTTCACGGATTGCTTTAACTGCTTGCCGATCGCCGCCATTATTGATGAGAAGATATTCTGCTGCCACGGCGGGCTCTCGCCGGACTTACAGGGCATGGAACAGATCAGGCGAATAATGAGACCTACAGATGTCCCTGACACAGGTACACTTACTCATCTATCCTAGATTAGCAATCTACTTAGGACCTACACTTTTGAGAAGGCGGGTGGACAACTCCATTGTCGGGTTTTTTGACTGTTTAAAAGTAGCATTCCGATTGCGATCACAGACTTCAAATATTCCATGAATGTACCAAAGGTTCTTAGTGGCGCTATTCTTATTATTTATCCATCGAAAGAGGTAAAGATAATAATGTCATTTTAGTTTGATATGTCGCCGTCAATACTACTTGAGATAAGTGTTTTGTATCTGAGATCTTATCTTACATGTTGTTTCGTTTCAGGATTGCTCTGCGATCTACTATGGTCTGACCCAGACAAAGACGTGCAAGGATGGGGCGAGAACGACCGCGGTGTGTCATTCACTTTCGGACCGGACGTCGTCAGCAAATTCCTCAATAGACATGACTTGGACCTTATTTGCAGGGCCCATCAGGTATACCCATTATCTAAAATCCGGGATTCATATCTCCGGGATTCTAAGTAAGGATTACATATCTTAAATTAATTAGAACTTAAATGACTAGCAGCTCCCTGCCTTCATGAATTCATCTATCATACAGAAATAAATCAAATCCGACTGTTCCAGATTTCACTGAGATCAAATAAACAAAATAATTCAGCGTTAGACGTTCGTTTTCATTCGAACTCAATACTCTTAGATGTTATTAAATGTATATATTCTGTCCACAGGTGGTGGAGGATGGGTATGAGTTCTTCGCCAAACGACAGCTGGTGACTCTGTTCTCCGCGCCCAACTACTGCGGGGAGTTCGACAACGCTGGCGGGATGATGTCCGTTGACGAAACACTCATGTGCTCTTTTCAGGTAACTATATAATATTTAGAAAGAGCGTCTTTTGGCTTTTCCGAAGAAATTTCGCAATAATTAGTAGTCCTTTGCGTTATAAGACAATATATCTATTTAGACTATCTATCTCTGTGCCCAATTTCATCCAATCCGTCCATTATTCACCCATGATGGAAAACAAACATACAGTGGACCTGACAAAAAGCTGGTTGTTAGCCTAAGGCCGGGATTCCTCTGTCGCTGACGTCGGTCGCGTACCGTCAGTCGCGTAGCGCGCTGACCATCAGCGCCAATGAAAACATGCGTAGTGCGATACTGACCGCTCCACGGTACAGACGTCTCCAAGTGGATTTGTTGTGGATTTGTGAAGCGGAGTTTGAATTTGGGATATTATTATGAACCCGTTTATAAATTGTTTAGTTGCTGCAGCATACTTACGACAGCGGAGACGGCGTCAATATAGAAAAAAAAGATATCACATTCACCCAATTGTTGCTGATAGGGTGACGAATGGTGAATTTTCTACTATATTTGAAAAGCTACGTCAGGACGAGGAAAAGTTTTTTAATTATTAATAACTTAATAATTAAAAATAAATAAAATAGAATGAAAGTAATAACTTTTATGGGCGACTGTACGCGCGCGTGCCGACGGTCGGGAACAGAGGAGGACGCTCATAGCGTTCTATAGCGCGTCAGTCGACCGACGAACGCGGCGCTGACGAGCGAGACCGACGCTCGTCATCAGCGGCGCGTAGCAACTCGCGCGACGCTGATGTCAGCTTTACAGTGTACTGCTTCATAGAACACAATGTATATTCGTACGCGCGACCGACATCAGCGACCGACATCAGCGACAGAGGAATCCGGGCCTAAATGTTCACATTTGTAGATTATTATTATTTTACCTAAAATTCTTTGGGTTAAATATTATATTTAATGAATAATGATGAATGAGTTCTATGTTAAGTTATGTATTTATTTATAGATTTTGAAACCTTCTGAGAAGAAAGCGAAATACCAGTACAATGGCATCAACAGCGGCAGGCCAGCCACACCCCAGCGATCACCACCTAAGAAAAAATAACTGACACCGGGATCCAGTCTGCTGCACAGTGAGAGGAATGCTACAAATAATTAATTATATCATGTATTATAATTATTATGTTTAATGTGGTCATTGGACAGAGCCGAATAATATGTCACCCTTGTATAACATTTAAATTATTTATCGATTTGCTTGTGCCTTCTTATTTTTAATTTTTATTATTAATGTGAGTGATATTAATTTATGAATTAGTTCTACAGACTTGCGGGTCAAAGGACATCTATTCGGCAATGTCCCTGTGACATTTTGCTTTTTCGATCCCTGTTCCGAGGCAGCCTAACCCTGTTCCCTGTTGTGTTACATAGCAAAACGGTATTGTTATAGTAAATTGTTTTGTTGATTTTAAAGAGTTTGATTGTGGCAAGTTATCTTAAAGATGCGGGCATTTGACGTGAGTCGTCGTTACGTATAAAAAACATGTTTATATTATTTGTAGGATCGAAAGCACATTGCTTGATTATTCAGTAACTGATGTGCCTATAAATGTAAATTATTGGATAGGTCTTGTATAGATGACGATGGTTGGTTGATTTAAATTGCCGTTATCAACTGGCTCAGAGCAGATTGTATTGTATGGTCAGGTATCCATTGGTTCAGTCAGAAGCGCCCACAACACACTCGCCTCTCGCCTCTCATAGTATAAGTGTTATTTCTGTTCTAGAACTCATTGCAAACACTTTGTGCTTAGGGAGCGACCCATCACACTCACACCCAGTGAAATTAGTTTTATTTTGCACTCAGTATTATTGTTATAAATTAAGTAGACATTTCAAAATTATAAAAGTTGTCGTGATCTCCCATCTGAGGCTTTATAATTACTCGATATTGATTGAGTGTGGTAGACGCAGTGTAGTCCTCGCAACAATAGTGCAATTGCTATGATATTATGATATAATAATAAAATTATATGCAGATTGCATTGTACAATTTTATTTTTTAGCTATGTTAACAATATCAAATATTATATTTCATTAATAAAATATTACTATTAAAACTAAGAGGTTTATTTTGTTTCATTTTTTAGTTTGCATTTAAAATTATTGTACTTTAACATTTTATGTAGATTATAATTTTAATGAATACTTTGCTAAATTATATTTGACATTACATATTTTCTATTCTTCTTTGTGCTTGCTTGTTACAATGTAAATGTCATCAGAAACAGTATATTATGGCTACAACATCAATGTTCTTATTTTGTAAAATTTACTGTATCATATAAATTAGCTGGTATTGAATAGCAGCAATATTAGAGTATCATTATTTAATATTATCACTAAATCTTAACACATTTAAATTTTCTCTATTTTCATCTACACTTAGTGAATGATAAGTTACTCAAGTTGTTTAGTTTCAAATTATTATTACATTATTATAAAATTTTGTTGTACTTTTCTCAAGTGTGTACAATTTTCTGAAATATAAATTTTATTCAAATAATGTAGTAAGTTATTTATTCCATATCTTTGTCACTCAAGCTTGCTTCAAAGTCTACTTTTTCATCTTGTGTTATTGATCTCGCTAAGTTAGTGTGATTGTCTAAATCTACTTCAAGCTTCGAGATTACATCTTCATTTTTCTTTTGATATTTCTGTATATCCATTTGCATTGCTTTGAGGTATCCTCTTTTGGCAGATATAATCTTTTTAAGTTTGTTTACTCTTGTTTCATATTCTTTAGCAAGAGATTCAAGTAGAACTTTTTGTTTTTTCAAGTTATCCACATCACTGCCTCTTAGTTGACTTTTTACATCACCAAGCTTTGGTCTCCTAAAAAAAATATTGTAATGTATCCATGCCATTCATGAAATGTGGACATAATTAATAAAGGGGATTTTTGAACTTGAAATTACTGAGTGCTTACTATGTCAGGGGTTGCAGGTTCAATTCCCACCCGGTGTCAACAATGTGTGAAGACATTGTTTTTGGCGACGACGTCCCGGGTGTCAATTATGTATTCTTATAAAGTATTTGTGTATGTATATGTAGTAGTATCAGTTAGTTAGATTCCATATTACAAGCTTAGAGTCTAATTAACCGTGTGTGAATTTTTCCGGGTATATTTATCTAATTATTTTATTAACATACCATAATGTCTGGTCCTCATTACAATCAGCAAATTTTTCCTTTTGTTTATCTAATTGCTGCAACTTTTTATGCATGTCTTCATATTCCCACATAGAAGTGAATTCCTGCACCATTTCATCAATGATTCCTTGTTTTAAGCAGTTGAACATTGGCACCCATTTCACTCTTCTAAGCTTGGCTTTAGGAACAGTCTCAAGAAAGTCTTCATTCCTACATTTCATAGAACAGAAGATAAAAATAAATTAAATGTGTGATAAATATTGTCATGTTCTAATAGCATGTGTTATTACTTTATAATTAACTTGGCTTTTAATTTAATAATGCTTCATCAACCACTAACTCCTAATAAAATTCAAAATATTTATAATTTCAACTTACCCAACTAAATTCACAATATTCCCAAACTCTTTCAATATCACAAGGATATCAAATGTTACTTCTGGGTCATTCAAATCAATGTCCGCAGATTCATCAACAATTTCAGTCATATTTACTGAATTAATCTTACTTTTTTCGAAAATCAACAAACACCAGCCACTCACACTCAAGCTTGAACTCAAGGTATTTATCACAGGTATTTATTTGTCATTCATTATTTATTTTATTTTATTTTTGAATCGCCAACTGCCAGTCGTTGCCAACTTTGTTTCTATATCTATGGTTTTGTTCGTTCTTCACCACAGATGAAGTAATATAATGTTATTATCATTCTGGTAAAATCTGGCAACACACATAGGCATTGGGTTTCAGTTACTATTACTAGATGGCGTTAGTAGTAAAATATTTAGAAAGGAAATGGATTTAATTTTCCTTTTGTACCCTTGATACTGGTTTCGGGTAAGTAAATCATTTTTTATTTAAATTGGATTGTAGACTTGATTAAATTAATTAAAATATTATATTCTGAATATGTACCTATTTTCTGTTAAATCTATCTTCATACATTTTAGACGTTGTTTTGCTAAATAAACAATATTTATTTATTAATTGGTAATTGGAATAGGTAAAGGAAAGACGATATTTAATATAATATCACCTGTAAATAATATATAATATCACATATACCTTTTATTAACATTTACTCGATATCGGTCCGTACTTTAGTACTTAGTAGTACCAACTAATCTCGTATAATTATAAGAAAATTGTGTTAGGTAATTACACCATTTATAACTCGAGAACGGCTGGACCGATTTTAATAATTCTTTTTTTATTTTATGTATCTTGGGCACGAATAGGGTAATATGTAATAAAAATCCCCAAATCCGCACAGGAACGGGTGCGCTGCGGATGAAACCGCGCGACACGCGAATTATGTACTACTCTACTAGCTAGTAGAGTAGTACATAATTCGCAGGTTACTAAAGATCTATCTGTTTGACCTAACGTAATATGTACCTATTTATAATTTAAATCTTAATAGTGTCTATGCTTTAGTTACAGATTAATTTTGCCTACATAGGTATTCCCGCATCGAATTTAGCTTACTGAATACTTAAACTGACCTTCATTTTCATTATTGGATGACTCATAGACAGGTACTTATACTTCTATTTACTATTTTTTAGGTAATTGGAATATATTATTTATTTATTATGCAGATTACCTATAAAGTAAAATAAGCGAAGACGACAACCGACCACTTTTAGAAGAGTAGCTTCAAGAAGGAGTGCATGTGACAATGTCGCAACAAAGTGGTTAGGTAGACCGTCAACTTTCCATTATGCACTTTATAGATAGGGTAATAATTTTTTTAGTATTAAAAAAAATAACACACGAAATAGTTTTTAAAAGTTTATTGATTTTTTTTCCATTTTAATAAAAAAGTGTTTAGATATAATATTTAAACAAAATAATTAACAATTTTCATTATTCGCGGCAGTGACTATGTTATTGCAGTCTTTGAGATCTTGTGAAATAATAATTTATTTAAAATTTGCATTTTATTTAATCGTCGTCGTAGAGTTCAGATAATCGATTTTATAGAATTGTATTAAATTTAATAATTATTTAACATAGTCAAGGTGAATAAAACAGGATAGTAAATCAAAATAAATCCATATTAAATGTTGTTGTTTAACTTAAAAATAATGTTGGTTCGGTGTTTCTCCCTTAGAAAGCAGCAGCTGAAAATTAAAAATTGTTATGATAATACGGACATTGAGATACATCTACCCTGTTCCCAGTAGTAAATATAGAACTAAGACCCAATTTCACCGTCACAACTAAACTCGATCAGGTCAACTTAATCCAAGTTCACGAGCTAAAATGAGATCAAAACTGATTCACTAAAACCGAGTTCAGTTGACCGTAGTTCGAGATAGAAACGGTAAATTTGGACCTAAGAGTGATTGTATTATATGTGTGACTGTACCAAAGTCGATACGACCAGATGAGATGGCAGTGGGTAGTGCACTTTGAGGCGAATATTTCTTAACGTCACCAACGAGGTGTGTGCAACTGTTAGCCACTTCGTCACAAGGCTAAAACCACCTTTCCTGGTCGCACCTTTGAATTCTTGGTTTCAATAACGAATATACAATTTTATATTAACTAGCTCTTGCTACCATGCAGATAAATATTACCTACATTATTTAGGTACCTACATAAATAGGGCTAGAAATACTATTAGAAAATACTTAATTTCATATAAAGGATACCTAGAACGGGAAATTAATTTAAATATTTAAAGATCTAATCATCATTCTTTGTTAGCTAGATTGGTAAATATATAAATTACTAGCTGCGCCCCGCGGTTTCACCCGCGTTGTACCCGTTCCCGCGGGAATTTCGGGATGAAAAATAGACGTTGGCCGATTCTCAGACCTACTCAATATGCTCACAAAATTTCATGAGAATCGGTCGAGCCGTTTCGGAGGAGTACGCGAACGAACACTGTGACACGAGAATTTTATATATAAGATAACAGGGAGGTAGGTCTATATCAATATTATTAGATTTACATTGCTGTAACTAGGTAATAAGAAGTTCGTTGTATGCTACAAGTACTATAACTGCATGTACATGACGAATGTAGAATAAAGAAAAATACTATTGTACTGCTATGAACTGTGTTCAAATGTAATGTACCTAACTGTAACATAGATGTCCTGTTAAAAACAATCATAAACCAATGGATTATGTCGATATATGAAATTAAAAGTGATACTTAGATGGAAATAAACAAATTGAAACTCGGAGATGGACAAAACAAAGTGGAAAGATAAATGGACGCACCAGCTATAGGTGCATCCCTAGTTACTGATAGTGAAGAAACAGAATGGATCGAGAAGAGTGGTTAAACTGAGATGAATGGTATTAACGAGACAAGTTCAAACATATGTAACAAGGACACGAGTTGTCTGATGACATTGTATAAATGCTCAGGAACTCTCAGAGAAGAAGGGTCTACGGACACCGGAAACTCAACATCCAATACCTGCGATCTCTGTTACAGACTACGAATGTACGGTAAACTCCTGCTTATATCGTCCACGGTGAGGTCTTCCATCATCAAATCTGTCGTAACCAGAGATAATATTAAAGTCTCCTCCATCGGACGTGTCCATCAAAGTAAAACAAGTTAATAATTCAGTTGGTCGTGATGATAGGCCAATTTGTACAGCTGAGCTCGTGGAGCGTGTATTTACAGCGGGCCACTAACCTAAGGGCCTGATCGGATGTTTGTCCCAGAGGAAGGTTCGTTTGACGGGCGACAGGTAGGAGTCACGGATGTAGGAGGGGCTGCGGTCCCACCGCGCCAGCGGCTTCAGCTCCGGCCAGTCGTACCAGAAGGGGTCCCGAGTGATCGCGGAGATCGGCAGCGACGGGCTCGGGTTGAATATGTCAGCCCACGGCCTGCGGCGCAGCCCGCCGGCGCTGTACAACGGCGCACCTACACGCCACAACATTTAGAGTCGGGAGCACCTGACACACTCTCACTGTACTTCGTCATCGCCCACACACAGCCGCAAGCGGAGCGCTGGGAGCATTCGATTAATGGCTGACACTTGGCTAGCGTGTGATATGCTTCAGCATTCAAACACAGGTAAACAACAAGGTACAAATAGATCATTGCATCATAATTCACAATGAACACGGTTACTCCTTATTAGGTCTCAAAAGCTGAATGGAATTAGATGGTCTATAAATAAGATTATATTTCATATGCAAGAATTGTAATGAATCGTATGATGTAGCACTCTTGCGTGCATGCGCTGTCATGCTTTGTAATCTAAAAGAACACATACACTCAGATATTGTCATAAATAATATAATTAAATAAAAATAATAGTATTAATCAGGTCTGGTAAATGTTTTAATGCTAACTACATAGGAAAGTATCGTGAATAAAGATGTCTTGATGTCCAATTCACTACGAAATGAGCCAATAAGGAAATTAAATAAAGAGCAGGTAGAATGAGAGTACAATACGATAAGGCTTTTTGTCTAAATACGATGTTCGTTGTTCTGATTCATAGTGGGGTATGAGAGAGTGGAGGGTCGAGACGAAGATACAGGGTGTGAGGGGTCGGCATCCCTTACCGTCGGCATCGAATGCCACCTCGCTTTCGCGCGGCTGGCTAATCCTGGGCTTCACTGGAGTCGGAGAGCGCCCCCGAAGCGAGCGGTCAAAGCCAGCCCATTTATCGGCCTCAGCGAAAAACGGGTCATTTTTGAACACGTCCGATACCCTCGCCGGCAATCCTTCATCGCAATTCTTACAATCAATACCATGTACAACAATAAAGGGATTCTTACAAGAACCGAACCACACGACAGACTCGGGACATTCACGACTCTACAAATAGACTAGTGCATATTGGAGAGTGTAGTGTTCTTAAATCGGCGATGATTATTTCGCAAGCGGTGGGTGGCGTCGGCTGTGACCATTCTGATGAGAATGTCGCTCGCTCGGACACAATGTATGTACAATGCAGCTCATGCACATGACCGTGTTGATGGCACACATTCTGCCGTAAGCTTTTCATTAACGTAATACATTTGTAGGAGAAAACCAAGTAATTAAACGATATTTATTACGATATATAAACAGTGGGCTCTAAAATACTATAAAGAAGTACAAGTCTTAAATAAATAACTAAAATTAAAAGATAGGTTCTACACTACTAAATTAAAAACACGAATTGGTCTTTTAAAATTTAATAAAAAATGGGTTGTGTTAGTTATTCTAAACTTTGTACTGTTCAACAAATTTAGGTGAAATCAAAATACAATATCTACATTATTTATAAATAGGTATGTGACATAATGTAATTTAAATTAACCAATTCAAATAAATAATAATAAAAATTAAGAAAAAGTTGTCTAATAGACATAACGCCAATAAGTTGTCAGGTGGTACATTTACAACATTATAGCAAAATTTTGAATTTCGACAATGATATTCCAGTCGTTATTTTTACTTCATATTTTGCAATTAAGCCAATCAGAAAACAGTATATTACATAAAGTAGAATTACTGATATTTTATAATTCCCAAAGTAAAGTTAAACCTAAATCGGACTGTGTCAAATCACACAAATTAGATTCAAACTGGAATTGAATCTAGTAGGTGAGCGTTGTCCTATAAGTTTATACAATAGCCTGAATCCATGCAGTAGTCGCGTCGATGTTGAGTCGCGTCTTCAACATGGATACAGAGGCGCCGCCGCCCCCCACGCGACCACAATCAGTCTGTCCGAGACACTAAAGAAGACTTGGAATCACGCAAGTGACGCGCAGAGGGCGGGCGGCGAACTTAACCTAGCTTAGTCTAGTAGAAAGTTAGTATTTACCTGATCCCCAGTGGGGCTTGTTGTCGGGCTCGTATTCAATGCCTTTGAGGCTCTTGGGCTGGTACGAAGGGAGAGAAGAGACGGGGGTGCTCAGGTCGGTGATGGGGTAAGCGCGGTCCTTGAGGTAGAGGCCGTAGCGAGAGGGGTAGAGGCGGTCGATGGCGGCCAGGCGGTCGAGGTGCTCCTGCCACGCCTTGTGCGCGTCGAACGGGTCGACGCCGCGCCGCACGCGCCGCGGCACGTGGTACACTGTTAGTCAACAAACAGACCCACCAGTCAGTACCACCGCTCAACAAACACTCCTCTACCACTTTTAACAAATTAAACGGTATCTCAAAGAGCACACAGGATTTGTCATAGTAATCCATTTGTAAAGATAGAAGAGAAGTGATTTATCCTATTCACTAGGATTTGGTCTAATTTAAGAAAAAAGTCCTTTAACTGTAATAAATTGAAATGAAATAAAAACAATAAAACTAGAAGGGCATAATCAGACGTTAACAGTTAGTTCAATCTTTATGTAGTTAGTAGCAATTTATATACAAGCTATTAATACGCAAAGCTTATTATTTGAGGTGGGAACAAAACAGTACATAAGTAATACATTTTGATATGTACATAATTATTTATCAATAATACCTATTAAGAACGAAATAGAACTCACCTCTTCAAAACATTCCAGGGAAGCTTGGCAAGGCAATGAGATTCATTACAGTTTATTAGAAAGTGGACAATCATCGGGGAAATAAAACGTATCACCTGACTAATGCTAGAAGATCGATAGATATGAAACCGATGTAACATTCATGGATTTACAATATGATGTGATGTTATCCATATGTAAGAGGTGATTTCTACATGACGCCTTCATTATATAATGGTAATACATGCCAGTATTAGTATAAGATCCGACTTGCAAAAGCAACAACATCTATGTCGACATCGCATGACTATAATGACATATGACCATGTATAAGCGTTTTCTACTAATGTTATATTTATACATAATATAAATTAATACAATAGTTTGCTTATTTATTATGAACATTCACTTTGTACGACACAAACATATATAGACAATGCTCGTTCGAAACAGTACGATTACCCAGACATGACACCGCTATGCAATGAACAAAACAAATAAGATTAACAAAGATACACTCCATGTAATGTTATATCGATGCTACCTAATCAATCTCTGAGCATACGCAGGTAAAACCGGTACAAATTCAATGTAAAAGTTTATTTTATAAAATCATTTAATACAAATAGCAGTATGACCCGCGAATATTCCTAAATATGATCTTTATTCTTTACACTTGCTTCAGATGTTAATGATCTATATACTCTATACATGGTTTATCGACAGATGTGCATTATGAAGCTTAATAAAATATACAAATTGTCGTAACAAATAGATGTTGTGAATGTTAATTTAAACGCCACTGTAGCCCTTTGACTTTGTCGCTGAAACAATTGAAATTGTTTTGTGATATTTATAACGAAGATACACCCTGTAAATGTTGTTAAACTTTAATAGAAAGCGTCAATACTTTGTACATTATTATAGTGATGTTACGATACTGAATGTCAGTTACAACGCGAAGAGATATTTACAAGAACCAATATGTTTTAGAGATGTGATTTCTGTATAGATACCTGCTAATTGCGTATCGTACCTGCTCAAGTCAAAGGTTAGGTACTGTGTCGGTTGCCAAATTAATCTTGTCTCGCAAGAGATGCACTTGCCAATCAAAAACCGATTCAGTCTCCCGGTGTGTTGACACACATGTCTATTTCTGTTCAATTTATCAATTCTTGATTGGCAAGGTGTGTTAGTGTAGCATGTGGCAGATACAGACTAAACAACAACGACTGTTAATAAGAGAATGTTGAAAACGTTTTCAGTGGAAGCAAAGTATTTCGTTTCGTTTGTGGTGTGTGTCGGTGTCAGTTGTGCTCACCTGGCCTGTACCGGTCGAGGGAGCTGGGGTAGTTGTGGGCGTAGATGGGGCGGGGGGAGTAGCCGTAGGTCTCGCGGTGCACGGGCAGGTAGCGGTAGCCGGGCACGGTGATGCGCTCGGCAGCGCCGAGGGGGTCGTCGTAGATAGACTTGCTGTAGGGGTACGTGGACAGCAGCTCGGGGAACACGCTGCGGCGGCTGGGCCTGTACCTCTCCTCGGCCCTGATGTCGTCCGATCCTAAACAACAACCACCCAGTCAGTCTCGGTCAAGTCCACTCCATAAACCCCTTATCTTTCGAAATTGTGTTTACCTTTAAGAGATCGCACGAAGGATTGCCAAAATCTGGCTTTCTTCGACGGCGTCTCGTTTCTGCCAATCATTTCTAAATGATTTTTAAACATTTTGGCGGTTTAAGTCGAGCTCGTGTTCTGAAACAAACGATATTTTCTTACTTTCTTTCTGTATTGGTGAAAAGTGCTCGATAACAATGTAGTACATCTATTTGTAAAGGTATGTGCTGTCAATACGCCTAACATTAACCTTGAAGATAAAGATATGCATGTGTCGAAATATACATCCAGGTGACATAATTAAGTACAATAGCGAGCGTGCTCGTTCCTCGTAAATAGAGCAATGACGTTTCAAGAGTTAGCAGCAAGTCTGCAAATAGACGAGTCGGTGGCTGTAGTGTCGAATGGCCGGTGAATTTGGAGCGCGGCCAAATCGTGCGCTATCGGGAAAACTTGAAAACGAAGTTTTTACGAATCTCTGTTCATTGCTCAGCTATTTTCGAGTTTCAGCCGACCTTGTTGCGAGAGCCGTGGATAAGTCAGAGGCCTGCCACAATCTCTAATTACGTAAGCTTTGCCGCTGGCGTTCGATGACTAAACGAGCTTGCGACTCAACCTCGATATATTCACGAGAAAATATAGAAAACGATTATGCTGGTAAGTCATTTGAATGATTGAAAGCGTATAGTAGACTTTATTATTGTACAGAATTATCGACTCGTTAAAACGATTTGTTAGTTAACTGCATAAAACGAAAACCAGACTTAATATTGATTGCTATATTCTATTCAAAGCAAACCATCTCATGTTGACGATTAGTTCAAGCTAACTGTAAACAAATTGGAGATTTACAATCAATTCCGCGATCAGATGTGCGTCATGAGCCAGTACTTTGGACGGCGCAGAATCAACATCAATCAGAATGGTCTTCAGATTGACGGCTGGCAGATATGAAGAGCTCATGAATACAGAATGCAACTCCGCAGATTACGACGTAATCAACAAACAATATATTACGAATGGAGATACAATGTATTCCGTTTTGTGTAGCATAACTGGTTTTACTGCATATGACATGATGATGAACCCCTAGTATTATTGTTATCCTTAGGTATTGTCCAAGTGCCCTACAATATAGGGCCTTCATAATAAAAATAAGCTTTTAAAATATTTCCAAAAAATGGATTATCACTTAACTCTTCGCGAAGAGACCTCACGATGAAATACTCAATTGGAACTTAACGATTTAATTATATCATAATGTTATCGGTTTGAATTTGTTGGTATAATTAAGAATTTTAATGATCCTTGCAATTAAATGCGTATTTAAATAATGCTACTATTAGAGGCCAATGTCAAACGGGAAAAATTTCGACATAATATTTAATGTACCGACTCGCACCTGCTTACGTATTAATTCCAGAATTCTATTTAAAAATCGAAGGTTAGGCTATCCGCGAAAGTGTTATTAGACGTTGGCATAAAAAATCTGTTTGATTGTGAAACTGTTACAAAAATACTTGAAGGCGCGTCGATTTGGCGGGATTGCAAATTTGGCGCGGGATGAGTGCGTCCAAAAATAGTCGCGCGGGAGCGGATCAGATTCACAGCATTCCCGGATCTTCAGGGAGACGGTCTATGCTGTGCGAACTGCACTGGAGATGGGTACACCGGGGCCGGCGAGCCGTGCTATGAGAATGACCATAGAATGACTATGCACCTGGACATAGACAGACATGATGATAGAACAACAACTTTTAAAAATTAATGTCACTGTAGGTTTCAAATGTTTTCTTTTTCAGTTAGGAAATGTGAATGGATCAAATTGAGCTATCATATAATAACACTTTTGTAATTTTTTTAAACACTGGAGATGGCCTCTAACCTTTTCAAAATGAATGAAGGAACAATATTCTACTTGATCCCTGTGATAAGTTTAAAAAACATAATTATGTATGATAATCAATTAGGAATCCTTAGTGTAAATGTTTTGTAAAACTAAAAAGTTCACTCATATTTAAGTAAGATTAGCGTTAGTATCTACTGTATTGTCATATAAAAACAATACACACACGATAATTGAATAATTAATTGCATAATAAAACAATAAAAACATCGACTAGTTTTTGTTTTATGTCTGTATCTGTATGGAAACTGTTAAATGGTGTCTGTTAACTTACTTGCTGCAGTACCAATGTTACCCGATTATGATCTCCGGTTATCTGAACTAATCACCCGTTAGAGTGCAACCTAGACAGTGCTGACGCCCGAACGAGACAGCGATATAATTGCGCAACTTTAGAAAAGGACAGAGCTACACTTCGGGGTGTCACCACGCGGCCGGCGCACCCTTCGGACACTTTTGGCACTGCCCTAGCGGTTGGGTTAGAACATTAGAACACTGGCCGATATCTTACCGATTAAAATATGGTCGTATATAATAGTAGTGTGGTTTCGTTGACGAGCCGACGTCGAGTGTCGGACCGGGATGGGCGCGCACTGAGGCCGGGCGGGCGCGCTCACGGCCGCCCGCCGCCGCCGCCCGCCCCGCGCGCCCGCCCGCCCCAAGGCATTCAATAAACATTTACATTTTGTACATGTTTCACTACATTACCTACCTTCCGTATGTCCGGTTATTAATAATATTTTAACTATATTGTCAGTACTGCATCTTATGCAAACCATGTCGGAGGTTTTATGGGCCATAACAATGTTTTGACAATAATATTATCTGAAATATTGTTCATGGTTAGATAACAAAACTATCTTTGTTGTAACTACTATTGGAAAAGAATTAACTGCTTATTTCTTAGAATAGATCAACTCTACTTACATAATTGAATAGCCAATGCAATTGCAAATGCTAAGGTTTTATTATTCCCCGAAGAGACCAGTAACATTGATTATATCACTAAAATAGTATCGGTTGATGTTTCTGAAGTATTCGTGTTAGTTCCACGGTATTTAACGCAGGTACTGAAATAGACTTGAAAGCGCGAGCCGAACTCACTCTACCTGAGAATTTCAAGTTCGTCGATGACTCAAGCGAATTTTTATAACGTGACTGGCTTTGTTTATATTATAATCATATTTAATGTCAAGATCAGTCCTATAACATCAATATTTTATTATGGAAACCTGCTACCATAAAGCAAATCTTATTTTATACTTATAAATGTATAACTAACTAATAGATAAATAACTGATGATTTTCTATGTTTTGTTAGAATAGAAGTCAAGCTTTAAGTTAATCCAAACTTAAGAGTTATATACTTTTGTGGACTTTTAAGTTAAGAGTTAAGTATTTTCTATTTTTGTCACATCATCCTCTTAAACTATTTATGGAACAAGAAACTACAAACAATCATAATTCTATTTTATCTACTTAGTAAACGTTTATGAAGATACTCGATTCTTAGGTTTAATCGAACACTACACATTCTGAATTGAAACTACGATTACGGATACATTCTTCGGTCCCAATTTTCTATGACTACGGTTCCTGAAAAGGGACCGAAACGTCTGTAAACGTACTAAGTTTCATTCACAACACTTATGAAGATTTGTGACGCTTCTCATTTCCCACTTCACAGGATGTTTACAACGTTACGATGACGGTGATGTATGAACAATGTTTGATCAATTTGTTTTTATATTCTCGTTGTGATAACAAGGTCATCCCGGACGCCACGTTAGCCTCAATTTAATTAATAATGTCGTATGAAAAATATCACAAATGTAATTTGTGGCAGTTACCAAGATTTATATTCTGAATGGCTTTTGATATACTTCTTAAACTTGTTTATCGTCATCGAAATTAGGTTCATTGATGTTTCTGTAGTGAAGGTATCTTTAAATATTACAATGAACATTACCTCCACTATAATTATGATCTATTTAAAAAAGACGAGTCACCGTCACTGTCTCTGCGTTGTTGCAAGTGGATTACAGCAAGGTCATTATAACACCAGCCATTATTATACAACCATATTTTATTAGGGCTTTATTCCATTTTCAAAAAATTCAGGGACTTTCCATTCGCCTACGCTTCAAAAACATGCATGTTATTCTTATTACATTTTGATGCGATTAAGTGACGTGTGCATTCGTAATTTCCTAACAACCTAACGTTCCTACGTACTGTAATGTTTACGTTGTTCCTTCTTTAGGTATCTGCTGTCTGGCGATGCCGTCATACGTCCCACGTGCTGAAAAATCACGTTTTATCAAATATTGGCGCACATTCAACGAGAGTATAAATAGTACGACTATAAACAGATGTTGGAAGCAACTTCCGATTGTGACCCTTCCTTTGTTACTAACTGTAAGACACTGTCTGTCCGTCGGTTAACATTGTATCTCGGCTCCGTTCGAGGAGACTTACAAAGTTGCTTTCATACGTATTTCCTGGTCTAAACAAGCGGGGTTACGATCGTGTGTAAGTTATTACGTTAAACAGTTTCGGTTGATTAAATAGTTATATCAGTTATGTTACTATGTTTAACTTACTTCTTCATATTCAGAAGGTATAGTGAAGCCATCTGCATTTTCATAATTTGAAACAATCAGCAAATTGATTCTGAAGTAGAATCGGTATCTTCATATACGTGTTGCGAATTGTTTATCTGACAGCGGGAATGTTTTCAAGTGGTCATTGGAAACATTCTGAAGGCCGCATATCATTCGGTTAATTCAGGTCAGTTCATTAGAACATGTAATTAAATATCTTGTTTCCGGATATTTTGTTGAGAATATAATCTTAGACTAAAAGCGGATAGAATGGATCTAAAGCTATTTTTTATTTTTGTCCAACTGCATATTTCGTGGTTACTACAAATTATCATTGAATTAACCAAATAAGGATGTTCTTAAAAATAAATAATTTTAGTCATTTCACCTTGGCTACTATTCTGACGATCAATAGGTATTAATTTTAATTAGTGCGTTGTAGCCAAAGTACTTGAAGTCAGGGGATATTCCTCTCATTATTTATCGAACTGCGCACTACGAGTATCTTGATCGCCCAATAAATTATAACGACAGTTAACTATGTCTCAATTATATCGATGAAGCGGCTAGTTACTGCTGTTTTATAGTTTAGAAATAAACTCGAGTCGAGGATGAAGGATGACCGCTGTAAACCCTCCTGAGACCGCACGCAAATGTTAACATTGAAAAAGTCACCATAAATAAAATAAACTCAGTTGGAGCAAGTTTATCTATACCACAGAGGATAACCGCCCTGAATTATCTTTAATGGTTTTCCAAAATCAAAAAATAATCGTTTTTATTTGTTTTTTTATCGACTAAAATCAGGAATAATACAGATATTATCCTCAGATCGATTGATTCAGAAATCGAAATATTATAAACTATAAACCTAGGGGATTTGTATATTTTATATGTTTGTATCTAAAAGACACGTAAACACATAAAATAATATAGTAGAAAATTCTAAACACTCGTAAATATAGTTTAAGTAAAATGAATATAGTTGTTGTCTGAAAGTCTACTCTAAATATTGATGAAACAATTATAGATACCGTACCGTTTTGAATAATCTATACTAATATTATAAAGACGTAAAATTTGTAAGTTTGTTTGTTTGTTTGTATGTTCGAGCTAATCTCGGAAATTATCAATCCGATTTGAATAATTCTTTTTGTTATAGATGGCCACATTCAACGGAAAGGTTATTGGCTATTTTTCATCCCAAAATTCCCACGGGAATGGGCACAACGCGGGTAAAACCACGGGGCGCTGCTAGTAATTATACTGGTAAACATACTGGTTATCTAAGCAAATAAACAGCGCAGTTATCAAAGTAATAGTTGATAAACATTTGAATTTAATTTACTAAGATAAACTACATGCGTACTGAGAGTGTGGACATGTGAAATGTAATATTGGACATTGACCAAACCAAAACATTGGCGTTTGCGCATATTGACGGTACAAGATTAATGTTCCTATTAGTTGAGTATCATCACTATTATTAGCGAATAGAATTCAAGAGCGCGTTCCAAATTGAAATATAAATATTTACCAACGGCATGAATTATGAGTTCTTATAAGAATTGTGTAATAAGTCTCTTACATGAAAAATGTTCGAATAGGAACGTTAATGAAGGAAAAGGGTCATTAGTTTTACATTTTCTTATTCCAAAATCTATTATGCATTATTCCATTAAGACTTAAGAGTAGGTATTCTGTAACATATTCTTTTTATAGTTTCCTGGGTTACTTATTCTATGATGCAAAGTTTATGCCGTGAAAAAAAACCACTGATTTCTTTACAGTTCTGAAGTCTTATATAACTTTTAGCAATGTTTTTGCAATTGTTAAATCTGTTAAAGTAATCTTGTAGATTATTATCTAACTAGCAGCGCCCCGCGGTTTTACCCGCGTTGTGCCCGTTCCCGTGGGAATTTCGGGATAAAATGTAGCCTATAGCCTTCCTCGATAAATAGACTATCTAACAGTGAAAGAATTATTCAAATCGGTTCAGTAGTTTCTGAGATTAGCGCGTTTAAACAAACAAACAAACAAACAAACAAACAAAACAAACTCTTCAGCTTTATAATATTAGTATAGATAAATTAGAATGATTTAAACATTGTCTGTTATGTTGCGCTTACTGTTAATGAAGGAAATGAAACAAGTAACAGACAGCACAAATGTGCATTTTAGTGTCATAAATGTCACTCAGTAGGTACCTCAATAAATCTCAGAATATAGTAGAATTAATTTATATTAGTGAGTAACACTAAAGTATTAGTCATAGTAAATGTTTGATTATAATGACATATGGTTTGTAGAGAAATAGTAACATTACAAAGTGTTAACATGTGTTTAAAATATACTTCGTTCTATTTATTTCTGTTTCTAATAAGATCAGTTGTTTCATATTCTTTTGTTGTCTACTGTAAAAAGGAATATATTGTGTCTTAACCACGTGACTATTCATTGATAGCGATAGACAACCAAATGGAATGCTAAGCGATTGGCATTAGTTAATACATTTGCTAGTTTAAAAACAAATTGACTTGAATTTAGGATACATAACATTATATTTATATAAAATTATAATTTATTTACCAATCTAATGAGCAATAAATATATACAGAAACATTTTCATATTCGAACGCTGTAGAAATTTAAAACTTTTCAAGTTCATCACGACTGAAGATTCCAGATTATTTTTGGCTTATCCAGAATTGTTTACTAACATCTGCGTTTTCGTGTTGACGGAATTCAATTTATTAGGTAGATTAATCACAGTTTTTATCATTTTGTTGGACGAACCGTCTCTAGTTTGAAATTAACTGCTCACTAAAATGAGGAAGTCGCTACGACTAAATTAGAAGCTTTTTGAATATTTAAGCATTCATAAACGATTAAAAGCGTCTTTGTTAACTTTGATCAAATACGTCTACTGGAAAATCAGAAACAAACATATAATTCCAATCCGAATCCTGTAAACAGGAACTGAACTTTTTGTTACCAATTTTTAAGTTCCTAATGTCTAATTAAAAAACAACATTGATTGATGTTTCGAATAAAATTACAATAAACTAACAATCATCTCATGTTTATCCCGAGGGAGAAATGACGCGCACGTCGATATGCGTGGGACGGCGCACACAGCCATGGCGATCACTGCCTACGACTAACATTAATAGATCCCCTATCAGTACACGTTTCTTAACGATGCTCACTAAACTGAGGGCTCAACATACGCTGGCAGTTCCACGCTGTAATATAATATCGGCTGACCTTGCTACGAATAGTGGCCGCCCACGGATGGACCAAAGACGAGTCTCGCGGTAGCTTCACTGATTGGTATTTCAGTGTTATTTTTTACGGAAGCATTCGACATTCATTTGAAGGTAATATATTTTAACAGTTGTCCTGCAGTGAACATAAATGACAAAATATTTTATTACATTTTTTTCATTAAAAAATTACGCACTAATTTTCAGTCGCAAATTGTAGAACGTAGGCCTCTACGCTACGCCCACGCGTAGACCTCTCGTAGTAGTTACTACGAATAATCGTAGCTACTTTGCTACAATTTCCAAACTAAGTATCATTAGTGGTTTAAATGGCTTATGTTTAAGCACTGTATTGTATATTTGTATCTTTCCGGTGTCTTAATTTTAATTTTAACACTTCATAAGAGTAAACCATCACCAACAAGATTTTATGTTAGTATTTTCATTACAAATTCATTGAGCAGAGCGACATTGGCCTACGCGACTAATTAATCGTACATGACTCAATCTAAAGCACGTTAATGAGGGATACTAGTCATGATTCAGTGAGCGGCTATGTGGGCCGTGGACCAAGCCAACTGCACAAGGTAATTTCTTACTCGTAGGTGTCAAGGGCACCAGAATTAACACTTTTGGTCTCATCTCCGTGATTCACAGAAAGCTTAAAATACACAAAACGTAAGGGCATGTATTTATACCTCTGATATATTTAGAAAATCTAATATTTAGTAAAATCTGATAAATATTGTCCTTAGTTATATCTGAAATATATTTGAGTCGGTATTTTTGAAAAGCAACCCAGTATATTGAATGTATTACGCGTATAATATAAAATCCGCCGACGCAGATTTTTCGGTCAATAAGAGATTATCCTTGGCACAAATATTTAGCATCATTTGATTGACAAAAATAAACTTAGAAAGTAGAACTTTTTATATTGTATCTGGCATCAAAGTGGAAATGCGTAAATGTGTTCATAATAATTAACCTTGTGCTAATATAGTTGATTACTTAGAAGATGTTAAATGTGCTTACAGATTCATCATACTTTGGGATCATCATTAAGGAAGATTTATCTATACATACATCGTGCATTGGTACTAGAACAATATGTTGCTGAATTGAAAGGCTAATCATATAGATACATTTAAAACTTTAATGATAAACACGTGCCTAATAATCGTGAATACACCTAATGGTGCGTTTAATTAATGAGCACATCCAAATATTAATGAATTGAAATGCACCCAACACTAACATTGTATTGCACGCAGAGATTTATATATTGCATGTAGAGATTAGTATTGCTCGTTGAATTAGGTCACGTTTACACTGCGCGACCCTGGCCGGCGTCGAGTGCTGCTGCCGATATCATTCACTGGATAAAGATTGTTAACCTACATCCAACTGATTCCATGTGTAATTAATGTATTATCTACATATGCGTCTATATTTATAATGCCTTTGTTATAATGGGTTTGATGCCGAAGTATGCATGTCAAGTTATACCTAGAACGTTAGCAAAAGATAATAAGCAGGTTCTTTAAAGAATAATAAGATAAAGTATATTTTGGAAGCTTCTGAATGTAAACTAAAACAGACCGGTAATGTGATCCGGAAAATGTGAATGACAGACGAGGATCCAATGAACCGACTTTAGAGTTGTTTTCAAACGCAAATAAATCTCTGTTCGAATAGAGTGAATAAAAAGAACCCTCAAGGAAACTCCAAGGCATCCCCTCATCGGTTGACAGCTCAAGACTTTTTGAAGAGAAGCCGGATGTATGTCAGTGGCTTGGACAGTTGCAGATGGCGCCACAATAGGAAAGTTGAACCTCGCCGCGGAGGCTACGCCACTTCCGTCGGGAGATTTTCGCATAGAAATGGCAACATTAGACATTGTTAGAGGAAACTTTTCTAGCGTAATGCCCTCGTCTACGCGCGCACTTCACTCGGTAATTCTTGAACCGCTTCCTCTGTACGAGTTCTCTAATAAACAAACTCGTTGGCTTTACTTTATGGTTCCAATAACAACACAACAACGCTTGTTAGATAGACCCAGTTTATTGTAAAGAGTTGCATTTCAGTATCATGTACAGGGTAATAGAAAAGAAACTAGGTAATATGGTTCGATAAATTCAGCTACCAAGTTATGTGATACCTCAGTTAACTGGATAGCTTTAGTTCGAAAAATCGGTAATAGGTTATTTGTAACAGTGAAGGGAACAAATAGAGCGCGCAATGCACACAGGGAGTGGTTTGATCAAATGTTTGCCCGCACGTCCGGCGAGCGCACTCCGCCGTTAGCTGACGTGCACTCGTTCTCACATATTATGTTTGTATTATTTGTTACGGTAATGGCGGCAGTAACAGCTAGAGGTCGCAATTGTTTGCCTTTGAAGTATTTGTTGCCGATGTCCAGGAATAACGCGAGAATTGCTCGCTATTTTTAGACGTCGATTCATTGTATGATGGACGACGTGACCTATAAACTTTGTGTGAAGGATTTAAATGGTTTTATTTTAATGGTACTTACTGGTTTTCTGCTATCGTTTTTAATAAAATATAAACTCTCTACCTATAAGCAAGTTGGAGCTAAGCACTCTACAGTGGAACGCTGTCGCAGTCGCGTTGAAATATTTTACATAAATAACTAAAATGAGTCAATAACGTTTTTTTTTATTTAAACTACACAGGTATCTATTATAATCAACACCCGTTGACAGGAAATAAATTTCTAAATAACAGACGCACCTTTAAAGTGCATACGACGGCGTCCGTCCGCAACATGCGCAACATCTAGATAATTATTAAACAACATTAACGTTGCTGTTAAAACAATCATTTTACGCAACAAAACAAAAGCAATAAGTAACTCAAAACTTTGACAAACGAAAATTGTCTGTCAAGTGAATATGGGAAAGTTTATTTTGGTAGAGCGTTTTATTAGAGTGATGTGTTTTTGTTTTGCATGCAGTAACGAATATAAAGTTATTGTAGGGTATTCGGAGAGGTCGGCGAGTCGGCACGCGTCGCGCTCGTGTCGGCGGCAGCCCGGACGCGGCCCGGAAGCGGCCCGTGGCCACCCTCGCTGCAAAACAATACTACGGCCTAAATTGAAATAAATTGATGTTCTCTATTATTTGTGCACACAATAAAGTTCACGGGTTATCATTGAAGATGTTTTAAACATGTTTTTTGAATATTGCTGAGTAAGTCGAGGTGATGCTGATGATTTTATATGTTACTTACTTACCTACTTAAGGGAAACACTTAATTCGACTTACATTTTCTAATACTCTACACAAAAGGTACATGTTAGTATTAATATAGAACATACTATGACGTACAAATGTATGACTACGTACAACCCCAACACCGAAATCTTACACATTACACAAAGCTTTCCGGTAAGCTTTAACTTAATACACATTACACCGTTAAAAAGGCACGCGACGATAACAAACAGCAATAACTTGTAATTTGAGCGTCCAAATGTGATAGCAATATAAACATTAGTAATTAAAAGTCTCACGGGTGTCCAAAGCGCGGAGGGAGCGCTTCCCGCGCCCTCTGTGACTCCTCGCGCTAATTACACAATCAGTTCTCACAATTAAGCGACACTATCGCCCCACGCCCCCGTTTGCTTTTACCGGCACAAATTATAGTTATTTAAATATAAAACCACATCACGGTAATTATATGGTAAATGCAATCAAATGTTGTCAAACAATTGGCAGTAAAATATTTTGACTTTGCTATTTACAAATTTTGGAATGATTTTTTTTTACTTCGATTTTTGGACTTATGACTTCTGCTGAATATAGAATGTATGTAATCCTACTAATATTATAAATGCGAAAGTTTGTGAGGATGGATGTATGGATGTAAACTCGTATATTTTTTTTATGCTTTCACGAGAGAACTATTGGATAGATTTGGATGAAACTTTACAGTAATATAGTTTATAGTAGATCTGAACACATAGGATATATTTTATCTCGAAATCCCGAAATTCTCTCGGGGACGTGTACAACGCGGGTAACGCCACGGGGTAATGCATAACTACGAGTACATAACACTCTATCACTTACATGCGTCTGAGTATAATTCAAGCAAAAATATCATGTATTATATTATAAATTATGACATAATAAATATCATAGATAGGGTTTGTTCAAGACAAGTCCACAAAGTAGTCAAAAATGTCATGTATTATTAATAAATAATGACATAATAAATATCATAGATAGGGTTTGTTCAAGACAAGTCCACAAAGTAGTCTCTCGATTACTTACAAGGGTGTAACCCCAGATGCCGCCGCTCACTCTCTGTGAATATCAAACCAACAAAAACACAACTATCGTTGCAGCCAAACAGATTAACAAGATATGATTACAAAATCTATAGAGTTTCTCTTATTAATCATTGAATCATGAAACATTTTACGCTAAGTAAACTACCGTTCCAACCTATCGGCTGTCTGTTTCGGGCTCGGATTTTAATCGAACGTTTCTTTATCTGATAGTCAACAAACTATTCATACTTGTTGGACTTCGATTTGTGTCAGCTTCCATAACAAATATCAAAGGCCGACATCCGCTAAAAACCAGGATTCGATAGCCTACAGGTGTGAACTAACGTTATGCATAAAATACATTTTCACTTAAGTTTTAAGTTGCATTATATTATGTGTTTATTCATATTAATTCATCTTTTATATAAATATGTATCAATAAATATTTTTTTATTATTCAATTTGTAGAACTTTCGACTCCATGTTGTTTCTGTGATGCATATGACAAATACTAGTCGGAAGCGATCCATTTCGGCGGGAAACGGCACCGGAACTGGATCCCCAGACCGCGAATGTTGTCGGCGCCGCACAGGGTTACTGTGCTCTACAGATTATTTTCCAACGAACAATAAATAATTGTGAAAATATGGCGTAAGCAGTTAAAAGTTTTAATTTGTTATTACTTTTTTTGTAGGCTTCTATAGTATTTGTACTGGCTGATATATCTTCAATGAAACGAAAGAGCTTTGCCCAGCTTTGGGACATTACAAGCTAGTATTATTAATTTTTGACATTTAAAGACCTCTGGCCCTGCTTCTTGAGAATCAAGTAAGATACATGTGTGTGCAATATCCAGCATGAAAGATTACCGGATGGCGACTTGACGTCGGTCATTGGTCAGAACGACAAACGTCATGTCGCTTATTATCTGCAGACCAAAACTAGGTAACCTAGGGGATATGTAGTATAAGGAGTTTGTATCTGTAGGCTAGTTAAACTATAATAGGCTATATTTTGAAGGTTCTATAACTAGTAAGATCAAATTTACTACTACTACTATAGTAGTAATTAGTAGTATTAGTTAACTAATAGTATTAGTTACTACTTAAACATACAAATAATGGACCACAGCTGTCTCTGCCGACCCGCCTCCCGTTGCATCTGCAAATGTTTAAAGAACTACTTATAAACCATTTGAAGATCACATAATATAAATTAAATAATCATATTGACAATGGAGGTGCGCGGCGAATCGACTCGCGGAGCCAGCCATTCCTGGGGTCGCGTGTGGCCAGGTGCTTGCCTGGAGCCTTCTTCTATGACAAATTATCATTGTGTTTTCTAAAGAGCACCATTTTATGACAATAGCTATAAAATGATGACACTTTTTATTGTAACCAAAGTTGACTTTTGTGAGCAAAAAACTTCAACATATTGTTTGAAGTTTGAACTTATTAGCTTTATTGTAGTTTGTGCACACTATTCATGTTAGTTTCAGTGTAGACAAAGATAATAAATATTCTCTATTGTCACCTATGTGATACTTAGGTTAGTTTATGTTATATTTAATTCATGACATTCACTGAACACGCATGCCAAAAGCTTAGTAAATTTCTGAAAACACGACAAACAATAACTGAAAAGAAAATTTTTATTCATCGTAATCTAGTTCATTTCCATTACGTGCACTCAACATCGCATTCGAATTAATTTCTCGAGCTGTTCGCTTCCATTACTAACCGCTAGTTGGCAGCACTGTAGCCAACACTGACGTTAAAGACTTGACGTACAGCTTTTTATTGCCTGAAATTAATTGTAGACTTTGTTACTGTATTTTTAACTCTATGGTTAAGTGTTATAAAAGTTATAATCATAAAGGTGTCAAAAGGGTGTTAAAATATGGAACTAGAATAAATTTAATTTAAATGGATGCTTTTTGTTAGAAAACAGTTCCAATCTAAAATTACTCGTAACCATACAATTTTGGATTTTAGATGGTCTAAAAACGCTCCATAGTATAAATTGCTTATTCTGATAGTACCTATTTGTACAAAGACGTTTAAGATACAACCAGCATCGAGTAGATACTCATTCATGTTTTAAATCCATTCATCAAACAGTATAAGTATCAGATATGCCGACTCACGCGATTTGACCAATAAAAGTAACATCTACGCAACAGTAGCATCCTATTATGTCGGTTCTCTTTGTGCTAAGAACGTTAATCGAATATTGATTATTCACTTCCTTCCTCTGACTTCCAAAGAGAATCTTTTCAATACTAAAGGCGTAACTCTTGTAACATACCGACAAAAGTCAATTGTTATCTTGTGCAATGACTTTTACGCCAGTTCTGTGTGATTAATTCTCTGCAACTTTGGATAAGAAGTATTAAATGTGAAGATATCTAGAGACTTTCAGCGACATTTTGGAATCGTATATCGCATTGCATTTTATATTGCGATGGGTATATTTACTACATAGGGTTGAATTATTAGTTAATACATAATGGTTGTTTGGTCTACGAGATTGATTGACATTGACATTTACCCATTTGTAACGAGTATTTGTGCGATTGTAATGTCTATTGGCCCTATCTGCAATGAGGGGTCTATGGATGCCCAAAGATAGCTCAACCATTGCTTCTTTAATACCCTCCTAATAGGACATGGACCTTGTGACCCAGCAATGTACGTTATACCAATTATAAAATATCGTCAAAGTAATGGTGTTGTTCCATTGTGAGTTAACATGTGCTCCGACGAGTAACGATACGTGATAACAGTAAAAGTTTGTATAATGACTGGTCACACAGGCTGTGTCAACTGGGCCACACTTTCTTAATGGCCAGCGCCGTCAGATTAATTGATGTGCTATAAATGTGCTATAAGAACAACTATTGATTGATCGTTTGGAAAGGGTTGGATCTAATTAAGGATTAGGTATCGCTTCTTATTCCTTAAACACATCGATACTATTAATACAATTGAGAATTTCGTAATAGGTATGTACTGTATTAATTGTAAAGGTTATTTATTTTACATATTTTGTTAGAAAATCAAACACCTGAGTACACGTCGGTCGATTTCAGAAAGTTGTTTTTTGTGCAATAAAACTACAAGTGGTTCAGCTATTCTCTAGTCCGTGAATTCATTTCCGATTGTCCATAATGAACGATGAGGCATTCCCGTTGACTTGTGGGTGGAAACATCCCCTCGGTACAAATGACCGTTCTTTGTGTCATACACATTCATTGCGTAAAAAATACTACGAGGTACATTCGCCGGCGGCGAGACGACGCGAATCGCATCCGCTCTTCCGACTTTTGTCGGCACATCCTATTGTCATGTCCGATATTTTTGATAAAATTACGTCACACAATGAGAAGAACGCTCAATGGCTTGTTGTTTGATTGTTGCGTCCTCATTGAGCGCGTGATGGACGACCCTCATTCAACGCCGCTCCTTCCGATCTCATTTGCTTTGGTAATGTTATTGTACAATACTTGTGTATTTGCAGAACATTACGATTTAGCGAATGAACAACACTATTTTAATTGTACCCAATATAAATTGTATTCGAAGCGGAATGGATGTCAAGAATATTTATCTGATTTATTTGGACAATTTATTATGTTTAGGGAAAATTCCTGATCGTAACAAAACGTCACAATATTTTAGTGGTCCTTTCTCAGTTAACCCTTTCGACAAACCTTTCACCAGTACTTTGTCAGAATTAATAACCCGTGAACTCGGGCCGGGGCTCAATGCACCAACTTTTCTGATTTCGGGATTGTTTTCCGCATTATTAACCTGGCAATCCAATTACGTAAATAATGTGAAATACGATTAAAAGAGAACATTAAAGAATCGTGTTTTTTATCGTTTGTAGGAAAATAAGACTGCGGTGAATTAATTTGAATAACAAAGACGTCTCGACGATTTAATAGCTCGTCAAAGTAACGTACGTCGTTAGCATATGGATCAAGACGGGGCTTAATTTATTAATGATGGTTGGTTTGGCTGGTATCGAATAATGAGGCTGGTATAAATGTGTTGTGAAACGTTAATGTTTATAACAATGGTGAATCAATCTCCATGCGGCGCGGTGAACGGCGCGCGGTGTGTCGTCGGGGTGTAGCGATATAAAACGCGATGAATAGTAAAACAACTGGCAGTTAGTAGGGTGTGAAGGCGGGGATGATTAGGCAATATCCTGCGGAACCCTCGGCCTCACCCTCCGACCCCTGCCGTTACATCTTACTTAATGCGCCCAAACTGTTTTGATCGGACATCACATTTCACGAGAATTTGCTTTATTAGCTTTCGATGTTAGGTTAATCTAATCTACACGGATACTTTAAGACAGTTCCTGAGACATGTACATACTTACTTTCTATAGCTTTTTTACTTAAAGTTTTTGGAGAATGATTTCAGGAGCTTTGCGTCGAGGTTTTGCTGAAACTATTGTATTTTGTATTTGAAATGTGTTACGATATTTTACAAAATCTACTTTCGTCAAACACTGACTGAAACAATATCGCTAGTCGACAGTTCACGATTGTGTATCTTGAAACATAGTGAATGAAATCAACATGTAAAGCTTTTGTTCAACCCAATACCGTCGAGCTACACCAATATTGGAACGTGTCTGTACAATGGCTGCAAAGCTCACTTAAAGCCAATAATAAAATTTAAATGAAGATGTCGCGGCGCGCCCGGCTCATTGGATCAGCGGCGATATTAAACGGATCCATCACGCCAGCTTTGTGACGTCACCGTGATACCCTTTATTCGGTTAATTACGCAGTCATTGTCACCCTGTTGGTGTCAACTGTTCTGTTTTCAATAGATAAACAACTGTCAATTTCTCTTAAATCTGTGACTCTGGATCACCACACATATGGTACAAAATAAGAACAGCCTTCAGTTATAAAATGACCTGAAGCAGGTCCATATCGTGTTTGTATCTATAACCCTTAAGCTAAGCTTATGTTTTGTTATATTTCCTCACTGATTGAAAGTTTTCATTTGCATAATGTCACATCTTCAGTTTAATGAGAGCTGTTTTCCCTAAAGTAGTATAAAGACATTACTTCTCCTTACTTTTAGTTTATGCTTTGGTTAAATTTTTAACATCATGAAACTAACATCCGTTTTTGCTTAGCTTAGCACCTACCTACCTCTTGACTGAAAAGAGTTTATTTTAAATGACTTACTCATTCTATTTATCTATCTGAAAGATAACACGTGTCTACGAGTATAATGTTATATTAAGTACGCTTATTCATACCTTAGTCATTAGGCAAATACAATGTAATAATTCCTACTTTATGTTTGTTTGAATATCCTATCCATCAGCAAAGCGTAACATTTTAATAAAGTTAACATGAGCCTCCAGAGAGCAGTAGACATAAGACAGGGATTATCACAAATCCGTGCATATGCACTGTGAGGGTGCTAACATTGTATTCGGAGGTGCAAGTTATAAGAGAAATACTGCATCTTTCTGACACGTTATAAACGTTCTGTTAAAAAGAAAAATACAATTATAGATTTCATATTATACCTATGTAGATAAAAGTATTCTACATCAGATGGTTTGATTTAACGAAACAGTTAAGTTCAAATGTCAAATAAGAACCTGCATGAAATTGGTTTCGTGGATTGGTTAATGTAATACAAAAATTGAGTTTTGTTTTAGATATATGCACCTATTTTTCCAAATACATTTTATAACTCTAATATATTACGACATGTGATAGAGGTTATTGATAATTAGTGTTTTTGTTTTATTTTATTCGTAGACTAATCTAAAGGTTACAACCCGCGTAAGCGTATAACTTAGACCATACACACAACATTGCAAGGGTGGAGCAAACACAACAATCAAATGTACTGGCGGTTTTAATATTGTCGTCGATTTATAAGGATAAGTCAGTGTGAGTAAATAATAAATTTGTTAACGATACTTTGAGATTAAGTACGGGGGAGGGTCTGGTGCGGATGTTAGTGATACGGCTGGTGGAACGAATCGGAAAACTATCATGAAAATGTACAGTATTTTTTTTTAACTTTTACTGAAATAAGATCCATATTGACTTCTTATCGTATTTATTATACTAAGTAATTAGACAAGCCCAGCCTGTCTAAGAGCCCCGTGATTGGATTTTAAGAATAAGGTATCGGTAACGTCCTACTGAAGGGCAAAGGAGCCTTTCATGTTTATTTAAGACTAGCGGCGCCCCGCGGTTTTACCCGCGCTGTGCCCGTTCCCGTGGGAATTTCGGGATAAAATGTAGCCTATAGCCTTCCTCGATAAATAGACTATCTAACAGTGAAAGAATTATTCAAATCGGTTCAGTAGTTTCTGAGATTAGCGCGTTTAAACAAACAAACAAACAAACAAACAAAACAAACTCTTCAGCTTTATAATATTAGTATAGATTAATACCCATTACTGATATAAAAAAGCTACAGTTTTTATTTGTGGTTTGAAGTATGTGTGCGCTTATTTCAGAAAATACCAATCCGATTTTAATAATAAGTTTTCAATTGATAGCCACAAACAATGGGGAGGTAATATGCTAGTTTTAATACCAAAAATCCTCACGGAAACGGGCACAACGCGGGTAATGTCGCGTGGTGCTGCTAGTATTTTCATAATGATGAAGAAAGATGAAAGGCTTTTATGATGCACAAAGCTACTTGTTTACCTGTCTATCTATATTAAAAGCTCGCTGTCTCACCCTATATAAGTATTCAGCATCGTTTTATTAAAGTCTATTAAGGTGTTCTTCCATCGCCTGAACGGCTGACATCTCACAAGCATCACCATCCAATAAGGAGGTCCATCAATCGTGATTAGCAGGCGCCTCCCGGAGCCGACTCGCTAATTCAAACGTGATCACTGTCGTGTTAGAGCCCTAGTGTATATTGTATACTAGACATATAGTATCAATCTATACTAATATAAGCTGTAGAGTTTGTCTCTTTGTTTGTTTGAACACGACAATCTCAGAAACAGCCTATCCGATTTGAATAACTTATTTTTGTAATACCTAGCCAGCCACATCAACGGGAAGGTTAAAGGCTATTTTTCATCCCGAAATTCTTACGGGAACGGGCAAGACCGTGGGGCGCCGCTAGTACAGTACATCAATCTATATACGAATTTGAATAGTAAATACTATTAGATCTGAAAGATTTTGAGGTAATTTGTAGAGCGTTTTCTCGTCTAGCTTATCCTTGGTATCGCTCTTAAGAAATAAGCTATAAAACCAGGTTAAGATTCCGCTTCTTGCGATTGCATTGAACAACATATGTTGGCGTAATTTTTGAACATTCGAATCAGGTCATTATATACTGTATGAGATCTTCATCGGCAAATGCAACACTACCTAATAATATTGTATAGTTATGAATGAAGAGCATAGTGACTGTATAAACACACCTATGAATACATAGCACACCTACCCTGAATAACAAGGAATTCAGTAAATACACCAAAAACAATAACCACAAGAAAAACAATGGAAATAAGTTGCGTCATAAGACTTCCTGTAAGTACGCCGGTACATACCGCTGGGAGGTACATAAATCTTCACATATTGCTTCTCCCGAAGTATCCAGGCCTGTAAGAGAAACAGCCAACCCTTGGCTGCCTCGTTATTGAGCTCTCACTCCTACCTTGCATCTCTTTCTAGCAAACGCTGAAATTCAATACGCTTCAGTTGCTCCATCTCTCTCCAATTTCAATTTACTCGAGACGGATTTTCAGGGGTTTAAGATGGCTTTGTGTAGTACAAGCGAAAATTTAACAGAGCGGCAATGTTTATAAAAACAAAAGACAACCCAAAAACTCTAGGACTATTATCGTAGAGTACAAATTATAGAGCAATAATTACCTATCAGGTTCGGTAAGTAAGTAATTTTGCATTTAAATAACAAAAACGTAGATAATTTGGTGACGCTACCTATGTGCTCTTATTTATACAAACTCCCTGAGTAGAAATGTTACACTAAGTTTAACTAAGTTGTTAGTCCTCATTTGCTTTGAAGAGAAGAGACTGCAAGCTTGTGCCTGTAAACTTTTCGCTTGCCCTATGTCCGCCGGCGCTGCGTGATTCGTTTGGTAGCTAATAGAGACGACAATCTTTTGTTCTTGTTAGGAAGTAAGTGCCTGTATGAATATAGCCGTCTCACTCGCACGCGCAATGGTGCTGAAATAGCCACACTTCCATAAAGTACCCAGTTTATTACGGGTCTAATATTAGGTAATTCAAGATTTCATAAGCAGTTTCAGTTGGAAATAAAGTTAAATATTTCTAGTTTATTAGAATGTGCGCAAAGAATGATGTCAAGATAATTGAATATTGCCAAAACATGTGGTTATTGTTTCTGTAAATAAATAAACTGACATGCGAGGACGTGACCTGTCAATTAGTATGAGTTAAAAAAAATTGGTTTGGTGAATACCTACGTAGCTATTTTGTACCTAGATAAAATAAAAGTTAGTAATGATGTGTGATTGCGTGCCTGTAATGCGATTTATTTTAGTTTTTATTATTAGTAACTCATAGGTATGCTTTAATTTATTTATTAAGTTTAAGTTTAATTTAGTTTTAAGGACATTACTTTACTTTACTTTATCGGATTTTAATGTCTTTAGGAAGTTCTAAGAAAAGACTTTTAATAAGACACGTGAAACAGAAAAAAAATATCATTATTATCAACAAGGTAACTCAGGTATAACTATAACCATTGCATATGACAATTCATTGCAATTAATCAAGGCGTAATAAAACCGTGTGTTAGGTTTAAATTCAAAGTGGGCGAGGGCGGGGTTCGGTGGGAGTGATCAGCCAGTTACCGCAACAATTGAGGCTCCGATCAATGTAACAAATACAGACAACGAGACGTTACCGTTGCGTGCACCTGGACCGAGTACGGGATTATAAGAGGGCTAATATAGCAGTTCGGGTAAGTAACTGTTATTTAGAGATACATATTCAAATTCAAATTTATTTATTTGCCATAATGTACCTAAATACATCACACCCTGTTAGGGCACTGCAAACTAAAATAAAAACTTAAAAACTAACTTAGGAATTAATATTAATATAAACTGTTAATATAATGATTATCCTTGTATGGACAACATTATTTTTGTATCGACTACCAGCTTCGTTTATAAGCATTAAAAATAAAGTTTAAATTTAAAGGTTACATAGGTATTTATTGTCTTTTTTCCCGGATTGACCAGTGATCATTATAAAAAGCGTTCTCTACTAACATTGATTTTTATTTCTGATATTGAACGGCAGTCAGACACTTGATAATATTAATAATTTGTCAGCAAAATCTTTTATAAAGAGTACTTAGTAGGAATAGTTTGTAGGCGTGCGTACGAGCACCGAGTGTGCGGTCCATTCAGATCATCCCTTATTGTCCCTTTGTGTCTCTGTCAGTAGCGGCCCAAACATGTATTCTCTCAGGCGATACAAAAAACATCAATGTTTACCTTTATACTCCAACCCATATTTTATACAAAGTGTGGTTTTATAATGAGAGCCGCTTACAGAATAACGCCTGTCCACAATAGTTAAACGTACGCAGGAATTAAACATCCCTGATAAATTAACAATGCGATGTCCCGGTACGGCAGGGACGAAGTGTCCGCCATATTATAATTGGACATTGGTAGAAGTTCTCAAACAATTCTAATTTTATAAAACAAACAGTCGTAAAAGATCACAGAATCTATAATTCTGCCAACAATTAAATTTATTTGTTTCGCAAAAGCGGTGAGGTAACTAATGAAATAGAAACAAGTTTTTTCATTGGAACAGACACGAGTAGGTATTAAAAAGTATAAATTTAAAATGTATTTGACCGTCAAATATCTGGAACAATGTTGTAAAGCAAAGGTCGAAGAAATGTTGGCAAGAATACGGCGCGGCGCGGGCGGCGCGGCGCGGGCGGCATTGGACTCACTCGGGACTGTACAATTACAACTGATTTTATGTTTTACTGACCAATAACTCATCTTTACATTGTTAGGCTAGTGCTTTATTTTTGTGACTATCGAAATAGCTGCCTACTTCTGACATAACTATTTCAATAATATTACCGCATTGACAACGTTGTCGTTAAAGATAGGAATTACTCATTGCTATATCTTAACCATGATCTTAACTCATAATTCCGTGCAGATAGCTGACCGCTTGTAATGTCAAAATTTAAATTACATAATATTTTATTACAATTACATATAAATAGTGCAAAAAGTAAAAGAGTATATATAGTACTTCGCTGTAGTTATAACCACCTTTGCATAAAGTGGGTAATAAGCTGGAGCACTTTCTTCCGTGCTGTACCGAGGCCCGAGTGGCTACTCGACGAGCACTCGATGGGTGGTCGAAGCAGCTCATTCATAGACAAGCCGCATCAATCTGAGTAAACAGCCTACCGCAGACAACCGGACACTTCCGGACGAGGCGGATGTACTCGATGCTTTTGCAATTGTCATAGGTTTATTATTAATTGGAGCTAATACGCGAACACGTAAAACTAAAACTCACATTCATATACAGCAGTGTTTTGAATCTACCTGTGTGAATATGTAATGTAGGAAAACTTATTTCTTAAGCTCCTAAAGCAGTAAAAGCTGTACGGGGCAAATTGTATACATCTGATAACAATTTCTTAGTCACATTCAAACTAGTTAGTACAATACAATATAAGTAGGTACCTGAATTCAACCAAGTTCGAACTCGCAAAGACTTCACAAGTGTTAAATGTGATCAAATACTCTCGGAAAACAATTGAGGTTTAAACAAATGCTTAACGTTAAGCACAAACATCTGTTATCCAAGTTGTAATGGAAGACAATGTGAGTGGCACACGTGGCGCTTTGTCTCCACAAAAACTATGGGTAGGTAACAAGTAACAAACAAGTGCCGATATTGTCACTTCATAAACCTATTGTGATGAGTAACTGTCTAAGAATATTAGGCCTGACCAGTCCAGCCGTGGGAACGTGGCTCTAGCAGCATTCGCATCCGGATCGGCCCGTTTTTTTGTCGCAAGTTGTAAAACACTCGCAGAGCTAAATGGGCATCCATTGAAAAGCACTAGCTTCTAAAGTGCCCGGCTGATCCACACAATACTCTTCGAAAGTGGACTCAATGACACTTGTTTCAAGTTAAAATTCTTATAGTTTCATTGCAGTCATTAACTTTAAGTAATTTGTAGCAGTTGAGAATTTGATGCTCATTATCTTGAGGAAGTCGATTTACATTTCACTTTTGTTATGCTATTGATGACTTGAATTGTGAGTTGTCGACTTTTTATATAAGTTTAGGAATCCTGAATGAAAGCTTTTGTTTTCGACATACATATTTTAAGTAACGATAGATATAAGATAGTTGGAGTGAAAAGACCCTTTTAGGTAATAGGAATTAAATAGGCACCTAGCTTCTACTACTACTAGTTATAATGGTAGGTCATTTTCTCTACAGTACACACTCAATCACAAAATAAGTAAACATAAAAAATAAATATAAACTATGAGATGCAAAATTCATTCATGAACCAAATCTACCTGCTCGCTCGTAGTACGTTAGTTGTATTTTTTATGAATGGTCACTATTCACAACTATTTATGAATGAAAGTAATCATAGAGACGGTGTCTTCCGCTGTTCTATAGACGAACCTCGAATCAATTTCACGCTTCCACACGGTTGCATAAAACCGAATTCGTACACAAACACACGTGAATAAATGTATCAATAACTACAATTCGCCATTTGATGTGCGATTTACTAGAAGTAACGTGTTTGAATGAACGCCTCCGGAGAATAGTTGAATCAAACCGCGGCTGCAACATTGTGTACCGTTTAACCGAATAAACTGCCATTTGAGATTATAAACAAACATATTCACCGTCAATCTACTGCAATACATGTTGTGTGTAACCGCCATTTAATTTCTATTGAAATTCTCACAATTCTTTTGATATTGGGAATATTGGGAACCTATTTTGTACATAAATTGAATAGAATAACCATTAGGTACAAGTGAGCACCTACCCTGATATAATCAGAAGCATTTCATTATCAATACATAGGTATTACCGATTGATGTTACTAATAATTGCGATAAATATCTATTATCAAACAATACAAATAAACAGATAGTAATTTACAGTTATCAATATTGTTTTATATCTTTAAATATTATTAAAAGAGGTACTTCAGTATTAATGATAAAATTGTCTTATCGTTAATGCTTTGATTGTTTTGCGCACAATTGAATGTAAAGATATCAATATGTGATAGGTATGGCTGTAAATCTAAATGTTAATTCTAATTTATTGGGCAATATCGTGGATTTTTATCTTTTAACTTATTAATCCACAAAGACCCCCTGCGATTGCAAAAAACAAATCCGTCGGAATGTCCCGAGCGCTGCTGGCGACGCTCTGTCTGCCGAGAGAATGCTCCATTATAACTTCGCATAAATATCCTCACTTCATTTTGGCGTAACAAATCCTTTTATGGGTGAGATTCAGTGACGCGGGTCTCCTTTCCGGTCACACTCTGAATGAACCAACCAATTATAAGAATCACAAATGCTTTCGCCTCTCAAAAGGCCCTCCAGTCCAGCTTCCGAATTTCAAAGAAACGACGAGTAAAAGGATAAGGGATTAGCGTAATTTAGTTTATACATACACATAAAGGATGAATTTGAATCGGCTATCAAAGACTCCCAAGTGTGACGCCCGCCTTTGAATGTTCTATCTTTTTAGTTCCCGAAGCTTTAACTAATGGGAAAATAAATTAGTTTTTGTTTTTTCTGAGCAATTTATAAAATGGCAAAGTTTTCTTGTAGTAGTGGGTCCAGCGAATGCTTTTGTCATTGAGCGGTAAATTGTAGACCCCCTGCAGCAATTCAATTTGATCAACACCGGTCACTCCACAGGTCGATCGAGACCAGTCGAGACTAACAGTTCGACTACCTCTTTTTATTATATCCAGTAGCCAACTAACATTACCTTAACGATCCTTCTAAAGCCCATTAGAGGGATTTCAATAGGGAATCATTAGAGAGATGTATGGGTGTTGAAATTTGTATTGAAAATCAAATGTTTATTATAAACGTGCTTCAGTCGAGCTCGAGCTGCGAGTCATCTCTACTGGATTACCCTTTCCACTCTCTAGCCCAGTGTTGTGTGCTGCACCTAACACGGACTTAGATATAAATTAGATAAGATAATCAGTTCCAATGTTACAAACAACGTAGTGAAAGGTATGTTCTAGGTATTTTGTTGCACTTACATGCAATTGTGTAATGGCTAGAATACAATGATTGAAGAAGTATTCTTGAATAAAATAATCAAAATTGGTATGTTAAAACAATATTTAGGGTCATTTCGCCAGTTCGCGTCCATTTAGTGCAGTTGGCAAGTTTGAAGGAGAAAATAAAAATGTTCCAGCACTAGTTTCAATGAAAAATTTATGTAATGTGTTCGTTATATAGTCTACTATAGGGTTCGCTTACAGTTTTGTTCGAAACTACTTGTGTTTTTTTTATAAATAGAAAAACTTCAAAAATAGGCGTTTTACCCACTTTGCGTCCAAAAATTCTAAATTGCGTCCACCCATAGACCATTTTGCGTCCACCAGCTAAGAAAAGGAATTTAGGGGTGATATTTTTCAGATAATGTAAAGAAAAATTGTATTTTAACAGTATTCCGTTAGCTCCACGGCTGGTACATGTTCTTTCTCAGATTCCACATCTGGTATCCACCAAGGTTTTGGTGTAGAGTGTATTTCGGATGTTACTGTTTGAACCTGCACAGTCGAACCGGAGCTTCATCATTTATGTTTTCATCTTCTACGTATAATGAAGAGTTGGTGATTTCTTTAGACGTCTTTAGTTGCATCTAATTCTAAAATAGTACTATTTCGTTCTATTGGGCGTTTTTCCATTACCCACCGGCACCGGCGCCGGCGCCGGCGCCGTGCCGGTGCCGGGGAAGCAAAAATGTATGAAAATGTATGGCTCGCTTTTTGACTTACCGGCGCCGGCGCCGGCCCGGCATTGAGTCCTGCCGGCGCCGTCGCCGGCGCCGGGGTAGCAAGCTTCCCACCGGTGCCGGCCCGGCAAAATTGCATGTGTATTGCATATTTATATGAATTGTAGCCGTGTGAGTGTGTAAGTCCGTGTCAGTACTGTACCACTCACCGGGCGTAAACCGGCATCGACACCGGCGCAGTGGAAAAACGAAACCCCGGCGCCGGTGCCGGTGCTCGGCCATGCCGGAGCCGTGCCGGTGCCGGGCCGAGTAATGGAAAAACGACCATTGATAGTTCCATAAGAGACCTCTCAGATTCAGTTTCGATAGAAATTTCTGCAAAGAACTTCAGCAAGGAGAGTGTTTTTAGTTTTAACTCTTAGTTTTGGTTTAAAAAAATAATGCATATTAAATTATAAGTTAAAAAATATATTTATGCTATTATTTGAATTTAATGAAAAAATGGACGCAATTTGGTACAATACTATTTCCTTGTAGGTATAGTTTGCGTCCACATTATGATATACGATATTATCTTTTTCTACAACCATAATAACGTGGACGCAAATTGCTCATTACAATTGCATGATAATAATACATAAATAAAAAGTAAAAACAAATCCCCTTTTTTAATTTTATCACATAAAAATAAAACCTAACTAAATCATAAATAGACGAGTTCGCGTCCATTGTGGTCGCAAAGTGGAAGTTTTATAAATTCGGTGTAGTAATTCGCGTCCACCTTATTTTAACTGTTAACTTACATAATTAATATTAGTCCTTTTTTCATGCCTTATGTCTTGAAACAGCTTTGTATTCTAAAATACGCATAAAACAATAAAATACTTACCGTCGAACGCGCCCCTGCTCACTATTTTTTTGCCAACATTTCGCGCGTTTGCGCTTCTTTGTTGAAGAACGGAAACTAACTATTTTTTCTAGACATGATTGGTTAGGCTCACAGAACTTTTGTCTATGTCTATGTGCCTCTTATACGATTAGGTATTAGCGGTAACGACTTTTCGGTGATTTAGTGTGTTATACCTATTTATACCTATTTTCTAGAATTTTTATAGGGAGGTCCGAAAAATGGACGCGAATAGGGCGCTGGACGCGAACAGGCGCAATGACCCTATATGTATTTTAAAGACTTAAATAATTTTAATTTTTCCTTACTTCATGATTTGGGACCCAGACCTAATTCCAGAGGCACTTTGACACAATGGGGTATATTATACCTACTCTAAGTAACTTCCCAATAAGTTTCATAGCTTGTTTCAAGCAGCTTTTCAAAGCATGCGCTACCCTGATGAGTGAGTAGTGACCATAACTAGTTCTCATCATAAAGGCATCAGGTCGGATACGCTGATAAGGATAATTAATCATGTTCCTGGCGGAGTGACCATTAGTGGGTGCTGAGTCACGGAGCGGCGCCGGTGGTCGCGGGCAAGATAACCGACCGACACTTGTAATCGAATAGACTAGTTCAGCTTTGGAAAACTCTAGAACAGTAATTAGAGAAATTAATTCAGATTTAACAGTTATTTTTAAAGTGTTGTCGGGAAAATTGATGCAAGTCTCTTCCTTCTACACTCACTTAGCTGATTTGACAAAACCTAGATTTAAAAGGTTTGGTTAATTTTATAAAACTTTTCAGGCTATTTTCGACTGTTCGGATTCTCGACCTATTAACCGCACTATTATATGTTCCACAATAACGCCTACGGTCGTAATTGATATGTCAAAGCACAATCGACAGCAAGGAACAATTACCTCTTTCAGCTGTTGACAATTTCGACTGTCAATGTTTATGCCACGTGGCCTAATTCGCGTGTGGCCTGGTGGTCTACGAATACCACCAATACAGCGGTCAAGTATTGGAACGTATCGTATAATGGATAACGTGGCTCATTAATTGACCACACTGACAGCTCATTCACAACAATCAGCGGGACGCCATTTTGTGGCAGACGCCGGAAGTGCGTAGATTGAGACGTCAATACACGTCTTTCCTGTTTGGGCTCAGAGATGATGTAAGTAATTAGATCAATGGCTATATTTATTACGGTTATTGTTATTGCCGACAGCTGAAAGTTTGATACTTACGGTCAAAGCACGATGCTATGATAAAGCTATGCAAGCAATCCTCAGTTAGTGAAGTTTTTACAATAGTAAACAGACACAAATATTACATATACATACTAACTTGTAAAGAGTTTAGCAAACTTAGATTGGTAGGTAAATAAATTCAATTTATGATAACAAATAAAAAACTGCTCGGCATTCCGAATGTACACAAAAATAACAAACCCAAAATATAGATACCTTATTACATTAACCGAAGTTTGTAAGAGAAAATAAGTAAAGTTTTTCAATGTTTGTTATAAGAAAGTAGAAAGTTTGAAATGGATCGGACAGGCGTCGCTGGGCGGGCGGCGCGGCGCGGGCGGCAGCGTAATGAGCGCCCGCGATATCGATTTACTGATTTAACTCCCCCCGACTGATAACGACAGGCTACAACTAACACACCTTTATTTATTTCCATTATTTTTTAAATAAACTCATTCATAATGCATTATCAGTAAAGACAGAATTTCACACATGGAATGCGTAATTACTGTGCACTAAATAAGTGTATTTTAGTAATAATCACCGTGATTTTGTGATACAGATGAACTTGAATAAAACTTTTATTAATGGAGAGTAATATTTCACGCACCTTGGAGGATGCCAAAGCGAGTGAATAAACTTTATCTCCGAGGCTATCAATTAAACTAAATGTATGACAACAATACGGCCGATAAAAAAGCTCCAATAAAATAAAGTGTAGCATTAATAAAGATATACGGCGGGACAGCGCAGAGGTTCCTTTGATTGGACGCCGATTTATTGTGCGGAAATGCCGTTACTACGTAATATTTCCGCTCCGAACTATTCATTTTCCCTTTTTTACCGAAAAAAGGGCCCGATATGTCTTAATCGAAGTGTCAGCCTGAGGACGAGCCCGTACACTGGATGGAAAGAACATTTTGTGACATACAATAGCAGTTGTTAAAGTTTTTATTGAAACATATTTCAAGTTTTCAATATTATATTTTAAGTTACAAAGGAGTAGTACAAGTAAGATATTAACCTTATATTTCTTATGTCAGTCTTATTTATGGAATGATGTATCATATGTGGTAAATAACGATAATAACCATAATATCTTAACCTACACATATTTATTTTTATTTGGTTTAGCAAATGATCAAATAGCCTTGGAATAATCTAATCGATAAGACAAATGATCGCTCGCCCCACGGCATAACCCCAAAACGGTCGCTTCCGCAACTATGATATATGCGAGGGTACATCCTGACACCGGCCAGTAGCTACTTGATTTAGCGGAAAGTCAGATAAAACCTAATGCGCACAACAAAAAATATATCACAATACCGCCGCCATAAATATGACGGCATGTCGTAAACCTTTATGTCTGTGCGTTGTAGGTCGCACGTGAAAAATGGCCCTCGCGATATATACAACGAAACTAACGTTCTCTACAACAAATACTTACTAATATTTTGTGCACAAAACACATGATATAACTCTTGGATCATAAACCATAGCAGTGATAAACGTCGCTGCGTAGACTTTTGGTGATAGTTGGCATTGGTTTCTCATAACATTTCGAACTTTCTTTAACGTCTCGGTGGGTACCAAATTTTCTTATTATGTATCTACCTAGTATGACTACATGTATATTCCATGGAAAGGCATCATCAAAACCAAACCGATTGTATTATATACGCATTTTGCTTGGAATGATGTGAAGTCCGAATTAATATTCAATTTCAACAGCGCAACTTCCTAAGCCTAAACGTTCGTCAGGGCTTTGTGACATAATAAATGTACATCAGTTCATATTGAATTAAAAACATTCTCACCAATCCAGCAAAGCCATCATAAGCCTCAAACGATGTGACGACAGCCAATAAATAGGAACGAGAGCCGTTCGGGAGCAGGATGCCAGTTATTAATATTCGTTAGGTATACGACGTAACGTGTTTATTAGAGCACAGTCTATAAATCCGAAGCCCGAGGGCGCGGCGAACCCACAAAATGGCTTTGACGCGTGCTGCATGAGCCCTAACGATGTTCTCCAGAACCCAACAACAATATTTGGTGACTTTGATTTACTTATCAGATTTTGTGGCGCTAATAAACTAAGCCCGAGTATTTTATTAAACTGCCTTTCCAAACTCATTATAAAGTTGGATGAAAGTGTTGTTTAGTACTAGACGAAAGCTTTGTGTTGACAAAAGTGTTTCACGCAAAACTTACACACGGTGCTATAAACAACTTGAACAACTTTTCTTTCTTTGTTTATATTTAACTTAAAGTCATATACCTAAATTGACTCACTAATCGACGAAGATCTACTCGCATACTGTAGTTTTGTCCCTACACAACTATGCAATATAACAAAGGCAAAGTACTATTAAAAGCATCATAGAAGCATCCTTTCCTTAAAGCAGGTGCAATGTGTAGTCCTCTGTGTTATCAGTTTCGAGGTGGCTGCGCGCTGACCGTCCATCATAAATATATTGCGCTTACATCGACAATATTGTGTTTCATAACCTCGCCCGACCCGGACAATTGGGGTGGAAAATATCACACAGCCGAAATAGACTCTATACACAGCTATAGCAAGGAACACTATAACAAACACATTGTGTTAAAGACAGAAAATGTGTGTTCATGACTTTTTAGTAAAGCTTTTAGGCACTCATTAAAATGACGCACCAATTTGTATAAGCCTATGAATCATGTTTGTATGTTATTTATTTGAATATTTAAAAACTGTTCTAAAATTAACATGTTGTTAATACCGTGTGAGAGCTGTATGTAAGTATGTATGAGAGCCTTTCAGCAAATGTTTAGAGCAACAAACAGTGAAGTCGGCGGTGTGATCCCACGTGTGTCACTATCCAAACGAAAGGCTGTATTTGTTGTGTATCGAGCTAATCGGCTTAACCGCCCTTTTCACAATCACATGCCTCTGTATGGCCCTTTACAACGACAGAATCGAAGGCGTTTCGAGAATTTATAGATTAATTCCCATTTTGTCGAGCTATTGTCGACTACCGACGACTCATACCGTCCTTTGTGTAAGTGTTATTATTTATTTAATAACGACGACATCTCTTTGTTGAAATGTTTCCAATCAATACTTTGTAAACTTTGGATTCCGATAAGTTGTAAAGTGTAAACGGAGGAGTAGCTACTTATGTACATTCGTGATGTATATTTTCTTAATGTAGGTAGGTTTATGAACATAAGCCCTTCTACTCGTATAAGTCGGTTGACAACAAAATTTGAGATTTTCGAGTATTGTTTTTGATGGAGTTGGATAAGATAAAAGATTTTATTTACAGATAACAATGGAAAACAGATAAATATATATTGTTTACAGAAGTCATCTCAGCAAAAATACACTTAACTTAGATTTATACAATAGTTAGGTAACATAAAATATGTCTATAAAATAAATTCATCAAAAAATATTTCTAGTTCATCCTCATCTCTATCTCAATCAAATGTTAACAATATCACAGGTTCCAGAAATGCTATACCTGAAAGAGCTCAATCATTAGCATCAAACGATATTATAATAAATAGAACAGGTGATGAGAAATCATGATTGCCACAGGTATTTCAGTAATCGGGTCGCAAGCTATCGGTGTTGGCAGCGGTGATTAGATAAACTCGGTGCCCGGTAAATATTTAACAGCAAACAATTGTGCGTCGGTCACACCGCGAATGTTTGTCAGCCCTGATCATTGACTTTTTGCAATTATGTACAGTCAGTTCATGTACTTAAGTACTTTGTCACTTTGTTTTTTATCAAGTACTTTATTATAATGAATGAAAATCTGATCGGGATGTTAGGAGGTTCTATACTGATTAAATATGGCAAGGTTCAATGTATGCTCAGCATTTCAAGCTAATTGTACACGTACGCTCTTGTCATCTCAATTAATAATTTACGTATTTGTTAAAGGCTAGTTTTAGAGAGTGATATGACATATTTCTAATACTCCCTTAATACTTCATCCGTGGTCTAGTGGTTTGAGCGCTCGGCTCACGATCCGGAGGTTCCGGGTTCGATTCCCGGTGGGGATATCTCACAAAAATCACTTTGTGAGACTGTCCTCAGTTTGGTTAGGGCATTGCAGGCTGAATCACCTGATTGCCCGAAAAGTAAGATGATTCCGTGCTTCGGAGGGCACGTTAAGCCGTCGGTCCCGGTTACTTTCTACGGATAGTAGTCGTTACATGAGCCATGTCAGAGGCCTTTGGCGGCTCTATAACTCTGACACCAGGATTGGTCAAGTTGACCATCCACTCGATAAGAAGAAGAATACTTCATCTATAAAAAAGCTATTTATATGATATCTCTTTGAAACAGTTTACCTTCATACGAAAAAGTATAAGTACTTGTTTTCATTTTTTATCAGAAAATAAACATTTATTTCTGATAATACTCATGAAAAACTAACATTACTACTTGGGTCAGCAAAAGGTAGGGTTGATTTTATTTTGTTAATTACATATTATGTTATTAGTTATTTAAGACTATGTCGGAAGAAACGGCAAAAAAAAAGACAGCATATAATTTGTAATAGGTATATTTTAATAATAATTTATAGATAAGTAAAACACTTTTTACAACCTTAGGTAACATTCGGAATGTATAGTAAGTCAGTTACTGGGAATGGGTACATAAGATAACCATAGTAAGTTAGCTATATCGTGCGTCAATGTGTATCTACAGAAAAATAATGTAGGTATATTTGTTCTAGTAAATAAGGGAAGGTAGCTGGATATACATATTGAAATCTTCTTATGTACATAATATACATTACCACATAACTAAACTACGCAATATTAATATAAAACTTTCTTTGAAATATACATAAATAACTATTCACTAAGCATATTCGACTATGATAATACTGAATCTTAAACCTAGATATTGCATTCTGATAAAATCTGGTCAATTCTCATAAAATTATGTACTTAACTAATATATTTAAACTTTTTACACAAATATACACGTTACAATATAGGATGGAACTATCTAGCTAAGGTAACAACACTGCTATTCATTCAATTCAAATCCCTACGATCAACCGAACAACCATGTACATCGATAACTTTAGACATCAAATTACAAATAAGTAGGAACTCCTGATACCTTATGAGTTTAATTTAAACCAATCTATTAGAATCTCAAATATTCGAGTCGAATTTCGCTAAACATTTCACAATATAAACTGAAAACTTAGGAACCTAAATCAAGGATCAAGGAAAATGTCACGGAGGTAATGCTCAAATATACAGTTAGAATAGGTTACTTTTGGGAGGAAATCATAAGAGTGTATCACACACAACCGTGACATCGGACTAGTAAACCACAGGACTGTACGGGGGCGCAACGTGAGCCCGCTCACCACCAGCAGCCGGGCTGCGCGTGCGCGGCGGGCGCGTGGTGCACGCTCTGGTGGTAGGGCGGCAGCGCCATGCCGAGCGGCGGCAGCCCCTCCGGCTTGCCGACGCACGGCCGCCCGTCCTTCACCAGCACCGGCACCGCCACGCGCCGCGGCGAGTTCAGCCCGCCCACGCTCAGCTCGTGGGCGCCCTTCTCCTGCACGGCCCGCTTCGTCTTGTACCGGTGGTTCTGGAACCATATCTTGACCTGCGTCGGTGTGAGGCGGATGAGGCTCGCCAGGTGCTCCCGCTCCGGCGCCGACAGGTACCGCTGCTGGCGGAACCGCCGCTCCAACTCGTACGTCTGGGCTTTGGAGAAGAGCACGCGCCGCTTGCGCTTCTTGTGCGCGAGGCTCGGGTCGGACGCGCCGGTGGAGTGGTCGGGGTCGTGATCGTCGTCGTGGTCGGGGTCGAGGTCGTCGTGCTCGTGGTCGTCGAGGTCGGGCCGCGGCTCCGGCAGCGGCGGCGACCCGCCCGCGCCGCCCACGTACGACAGCTCGGATGCGCGCGACGTGCTGTCCGGACTCGCCTGCTGGCCCACCACACCTACGACAAGCAACACAACACATTCAAAAACATGGACCTATAAAATATTGTTTTATGTAAAAAAAATCCTTAAACTAACTTCTAACTACGTTTAACTAAAGAGTTCCACCACTCACGTCTAAATCTCCAGTTAATCTCAGTAGGGTAGCGCTCTATTTATCGTGAACAAGATGTGTCGGTAAAAATAAATAATAGTTCGTGAAAAAATCAGTAAGTAACATTGTTCGTTGTCCCCCTCGAGTAGTGTTTCACACGGGTATGGTAATGGAGGGCGGGCGGGAGGTAGGGGCGGGTGGCTGGGCGTGGTGCGGCGCCCGGCAGCTGCCTCCACCGCGCCGCGCCAGAACATCCAGGAAATTTAATAAAAGTATCGCATCACGACACGACACGGCTCCCTTTTATCTTGGCCTATTGTGATCGAGTCCAATGCCTTTGAGTCGCTGATTTGTTTACCTCATTATAAAAAAACGCTTTATCATGAATTCAAAAACAGTGGGTATTTTTTATAAAAAAAATTATATAACTCAATTACATTTTTTTCTGCTAAGATGAAGAGCAGTTAATTCAGAAATGCTGTCTTTCGGCTACCACCAAGCACGAATCCCTTAATCTCTTTATTTCCGATGCGAACCAAAAACCTTCCAAGCCGACTCAGATACACTATAAATTGGTTCCGCTTTAATTTCCCCACAACCACCTACATTAACGTTATTTACTTCGAACACAATACGAGTTACAACAATAAAATCTATAACTGTCATCGAATAATGAACAAATAGCGTCCCTAACAGGCGCAAACAGTGTGTAATTGATAGCAGACAGCTGCCTGCCGCTCACGAGGGCTTGTGCTATTGGTGACAAATTCGTTCCACATCGCACCCCCAGATTGAGCGTTAAACAATCCTTGTATTTGCCAGTTACCCCAAATTGCCGTCAGGGGCGTGAACTATCTGTACCTACCCTACGTATCAAACGAGATTTAATTTTTAACAGCCATTACGGAGAGACATCTTTAATTCGATAAGGATTGAAGAATATTTAGAACATATATATAACATTAAATCACATAATTTAATTTCAAATGACCTAGATAAAATCATAAATGTAATTAAAGCTACTGACGAGACACGTTACCAATCAGTACACATAATGTTTAGTCAGCAAAAGTTGCATCCTATTACTAATGAAATGCTAACGCCTGATATGTTACCAGAAAAAACCGAAAACGATTGATTGAGCATCAAGTACTATATACAAGTACAAGTAATCAAACACGAGCTCAATGATCACCGAAAGTGTTAGATAGATAAGCGATAAAAATAATTAATGACTACACCAGATTATCCACCGAAGGCACTCCACTGGAGGAGCATTTCAAAATAATCTCGGCCTCTCCAAACCGACTACCGAATACACATTACCTCGAGTGGGTCAACTTATTTGTGTATGATAATTCAACAACTTTGACAACCACTACCGATAAAAAATGTTTATTGATTCCGTTTTCAATTTGTTATACTGGTTTTGATGTGCCGAAGTTCATCGCAACATTGAGAAGTAACTGCTATAATATTTCATGGATCTGCTTACTATGAGTAACTAACTTTTCTTATAATATGCTTTTCTAAAGAACCTCCATATGTTTGATCTATACACCCACGCCTATCAATAGACTGGGTTCAAACGAGCTTAAGAGAAAACACAAATAATATTTATGAAGTAATAAACATGTTACAAGCAATGTGTTATCAAATCATGTTTTCATTTTGGGCTGCCAAAATGTTTATCTACAAGTATTGTTTATCTCAGAAATGTGACATCTAAAATTATGATAACTGTACCTAGATAACGTTAAACTGTAACTTTAGAGTTAAACCATATTATATTGTGGAGACGTTATACGTTGGCTAAACTGTTGTTTCATACATTTAATTTTAATACATATGTTCCTAAATAAACATCGGTAATCTTTCAAAAAGAAAAAAGGGTCATGGTGGAAGCTAACTATGTATGTACGAGTATATCCTAAAAATTCAAATGTTCGAAAAAATATATTTGGTACTTTATAATAAAATTGCCATCCCTGGAGGGCCTTACCGTCGGCAAAGCATACACTAGTTCGGTGAACTTTGTGATAGATCATGTAAACTAACAAAAACAGTCATTAAAATATTTACCGTTTCCTTCATGATGGTCCAGCGAGAGCCAGGGTTGGTGATGCCTCAGCAGCTCGTGGGAGTAGGGGTGGTGAGGAGGAGCGTACGGTGGCAGCTCCAGGGAGCAGCCCCCGAGGGCCGACTGCGATGGTGGTGCCTCCAGGCCTTTGCCTTCGTTCAGGCCCAGGATATCCGAAATTTGGAACCCAGGGCGCTGACCTGGCATTTTCATACTGTCTAACAACCTGAGGACAAAATAAATAATTTGTTTAAAAAACAGAATTCTCATTATTATAATAATATTATGTGAGTACCTACTTTAATAACACACGATATTTATAAATGTGAAATTATGTTCCGATTAATCTGTAATTTTCACTAATTAATACGCCTAACGAAAGACTTCAACGAGCGCCCATAAATTTTCACAAAACTGTACACGTCTGTCTACCTGGACCTCATTTATTGCTTTATGAAATTGTAGTTCTTACAAAGTTACAAAGTATTACTCAAAAAATAAATGAGTTAAACTAAAAAAATAGCTATGATTGATACTGTGAATTATTTAGAAATTCGATAAAAACTAATAAAATGTTTAACGATACAACATAACAGTATTAACAATAAAGTTACAAGCACGTCTCAAACTTAAGTATAACATATAATTGAAAGAAAACATTCGAAATTCCTTCGCGTATTGTCGTCGAGAGGGCTCTTGAAGGAACGTGATCCATATAATAGAGGTTCAAACAGTTGGTTCCAAGTGATATCTGTTAATAGATGAATGTTATTACACCGTGAGATGCCCGGCCCGTACGTGACCGCATCAATGGCGGCACAGGACTCTCAGCAGGTTGTAAACACAACTATTAAACAACTCTCACTGTGACACTAAAAAAATAACTAATAAATGTCACGATTTGAGGTTTGCTCGCCAATTTAAGATTTATTGAAATGCTTTTTGTGATTCGTGGGATGCGATGTGAGTGAGTATTTTCCGCGGAACTCTAAGTAATACTTAATCTTCATGTTACAACCGTGAAAAAAAATTGGACAAGACCAATAAAGAGACAACTAAAATACAAAGCATAACACACTGTTCTACAACTCCAAAATTTTCCTTATTAGCAGGAATTACTTGTACTGTAAATTGTAAAACTACTAGTCAGAACAATCTCTACAAATATCAAAAATGTGTTTTATCTGAATTACATATTGTGTACAAATATTTTATCCTATGTAAGACACGTTTAGGGCACAATCACTTTTTTTAAAATACAGGTTATTTGGTCGGACGGTCGTAGCTCACCCTGGAAACGCGGATCGAAAAGCAGCGGGATAGAGCGCGGGCAAGAAGGCCGGGCCCCAGGGCGGCAGCAGGATGGGGCTCCAGGCCAGCAGCGAGGCGGGCGGCAGCAGCGGCGGCGGAGAGCGCGCGCTCTCGCCCTCTTCGCACTTCATCTCCCGAGCGGGAGAACTCGACTTGGGAATAATGGTGACGGCTGTGGATACACTCGCGACACGTGATGCGCCCTTGGCCGGCGAGCGAGCACTAAACAACCCTCGAGTGGTGCTCGGGGTGAAGCACACCCCGCGCCGCCCTCCGCCTCGACAGCCTACTCAGCGGCGGACTAGCCTCGAGGGTGCTCACGGCGCGCGCCAATGGGCCTGCGCCGCGCGCTGGGCGGGCCCGCCGCCGCCCAATCACAACCTCGCTCAACCTTCCCACACAAAAAAATTGGAGTATACACTCTGAATAGAGAAGCTTTTCGTCGTAGCGCGTTATGTTATGTCGCTTTTTGTAATGAGTGCGAGCATTAAGCCCATTGTTGAGGTCGGGTTCGTTATGGACGCCGCTCCAAATAGCCGGATAACGATTTTTATTTAGAGTGTTTTAATAAGCCCGTGTAAGCCCATGTTTATAGAATGGATCCAACGTTTTCATTGAAATTGAACATAATGGAAAAAAATAAGTACAGCTTTATGGCTATTCGTTTCTAATATCGAGCATAAACAAATCGTTTTTTTTTTAATATCAATCCGATATATATATACAATATGATACCTACTTACTTTAAAAAATATCAGATAAAAAGTTCTCAAACATCGATCTGAATCTAAAAAGCCTCAATTACGATTACCGAGTCAATTGGTAGTCGCCTCAAGACGTTTGAGCATTAGTTAAGTACTACAATAAACAAATCTCTTGCACATGTTGGAGTGCTTAGCCCAAACAGTCGGGAGACAATAGCTGTTATTAGGAGGTTCAAAGAATTGATAACAAAGCCCACGGGACGGCTGCACGTGTGCGCTTGTATTGTTTCCACGATTGTGATAGATAACTGGGCTTTCCGATCATTAGCTTTTTGAGTTTAATTTAAGAATTATTTTTAATTTATTAAGGTAAGTAGGATTCGGAACTATATTTCCTTATGCACCAAGTTTTCATAATACTAGTTGATACCTACACCCCAAGACTAAGAAGTTAACCTATGACTTAAAAGTTTTTCATGTCTTATCTTACAATTATTATATCTTACAAACCATAATATACCTATCGAAAATAATATTGATTACTGTGTAAAAACGATAAAACATAATTATACATATATTTTAAACTCCTAACAAATGGTTATAATATGACGTCATTAAATTTAAGATTAGAAATAGGTATGACGTCAAAAAATATAATAATTTACGCCTATCGGCTTACATGTAGGGTATGATATTAGGTGTGAGCTATTCCATCTAACTAGACTATAAATATTATATTCGGTAAATGATATCCGGTAAGTATGTCCTAAGCAATTCGGATTTTATTCATTAAGTAATATTTCCTAATCATCGTCTACTAGTCTCGAGATTAAGTTATTAAGTTAAAACAATAATGACAATGGTGGTTTATGACATGCAGGTGTGCAATTGCGGATAAGTACTGAAGACAATGCGACGGTGTTTGCCGTCGGGACACGTTGCCGGATTAGGTGAAAGCTAGAGGTAAGAAAAATAGAGTAGGTTTTAAACGAAGGTGGCATAATTTGTAGTTAAGTTTTATATTGCCTAAAAGACTCCAACGACCGAAACAACCAGGTTCGATTTTCACAGCTCTTCTTATATTTTTGAATTCATTAACATACCCTATTAAGAGGAAGGTAAGTTTAAAAGTAAGTAGACAAGCTGCAAAGACCTGGTTTTTATCCACATACCTAATTGCTTCATTGTAGTAGATTATTTTTACTCGTCCAAAAAAACGAAACAATTACCATGTACCGATGTATTGAAATATTCAGTTGTTGTTGCTTAACTAATCGTATATTTAAATCTAAGTGAGGAGAACCAACGCGGCTGGTTGTGCCATAAAGGGCACCAACAAAGGGCAATTATTTATATTGGAAGCGCACCCCAAGTGGTGCGTATCGTTCACGAAATGTTTAATTGACTTATTGAGAATGCATTTTAAAAATATCTATCGGTTCAATCGTTCATATGCTCATCGTTTTGTTTTGAATACGGGATACAGGTTAGCTAAAATTGGTAGAAAATTATTTATTGATGTTGAGAATATCAGCACAAATTCTAAATACCCTTAACCGAGAATGTTTTTATGTAAAAATCATATCTAGGTATCCTGGTGTCAAAACTTTAAGACAGTTAAAATAATAGTGTTAATCATGATAGATTAAAACAACCGGGATTAAGATTTTAACTTACATTGCCGTGAGCAATTATAAAATATTGTAGTAGGTATTTGAAATATAAAATCGTAACATTGAAATTATTTTCTAAATTTATTACTTCTTTATCTTAACTTAATGGAAAATACCGTCGCCTTAATACATATTATTGAATAGAAGAAAACTTAAAATTTATGGCAACGGTATTGTCCGTTTCCATATATTCGTCTGATTATTTAGTTTAATCTAGTGAGAGGTATAAAGTGAGGGCCAGATTTGTGGGGCGGGCGGCAGGTGCGATCGCCCTCTGCACGGGTCAGCGCGCACGTCGGCGCGGCAGCGCGGCGCGGGACATCGGTACTGTTCAGACAATACTTGCTAATTGTACTATCTAATACATCATCACATAAAAAAAGTAAATTCGTAGGTAAGTGACCAACACTGGTGTTTAAAAAGCCTAAAGGCCTAAACATGGTCTAACTATTGAAATACCCAGAAAAAGATAGATAAGATTTGAAAACTGTTTGTGAATGTATATTTTGCATTAGGTATACGTGGCTCATTAGAAATATCAAGTCAAAATATCGTAAAACGGAATTATAAAGCTAATAGATGCCATAATAATTCAGATCAATCAATCTTATTTTGAAAAGCATTAGGTCGTATATAATCATCAGCTTACAACTTACAATTTAACTACCGCGAATACAATTTGCATGTCTGTCGGTTAAAATGTGACCGAACTAGAGAGCGGTATAATAATTTCCATCGAAATAGTAAAGCGAAGTGCATCGTGTGACTGCACCCAGCACGCGACCAGCCATTGTAGTTGAAATAATTTCAAGAAATATTAATGTGCCAAGCTTCATTATGAAACATTAAACGAAATCACTTTATTTCATTAGATGCATTAGTATTTTCACGAAATTTGTAAAGCCTTAGGGATAGAAACCGTAAATATCGGCGTTATTTTCTACAGAAAACAAAGTCATAACAACAGTAATAAAGTCTTACTATCGCTATTTATGTATTACTGTAACTATTTACCAAAGAAGATTTTTTGAATAAAGTTTCTGAAATGAAACATTACAGCTGGTTCTGTAAGTTTAAATGTAAGCAGCGAGTGGTACGAGTGTGTATTGCGATGATTGCGTGTCCCACTCCAGTCCCGTCGGCGATGAATCGGCTCGTGAGTACCATCGAGCTCGTAATCCACCACCTGCGCTTTCTCCCAAGCCTTCGTGGAGCCCTTAATTGGTTTGGAAACCCTCTTCGCGAGTTGGCGTGCTTCCACCCATTTAGGCTCAGTGCGCCTAACCAGATTGCCATAACGAAATACATATTCGTGAAGCTATCCAACTCGGCTCTCGCTCGCTACCGAGTCAAACTTGTGTAAAGTACCGCAGACAGTCGTAAATTCCCTGTAAGCACCTCGGGTGCTGACTGCCGTGTGTGCCGCAGCCGTCAATTCTTCGCGCTGTAAGCATGTTGTAGGTCACACTGCGATGCGGTTCTCCGCCATTATGATTTTTATATCGTTCTTCCTACCACACCGCTGCGGTGGAGCCTACCTTCGTATTAAAATCCCAGTTGTATATTTCTCAGGTCATAAATCTAGACATTATGCAAAAAGTTGGCATCTAATTTGACAGGTGTAGGTAGGTACAAATGGTTCGGGTGTAGTTCGGTCACGGGGTAGTTTTTTCTTGGTTTGCCGTCGGCGCGTGGTACGACCGGCGCCGTTTCCTCAATACAATATTTTACTTTTACACAAATTACATTTCTATCGTACTATCGTGTCTACTATCAACCCCCATTATTTTATCATTAAACAATGCAAATAAGGAACGATCATTTAGAGTTTCTGCGCTTAATTATATAGACATTTGTTACGACTGCTATGATTTGTGATTTGATAAATAGTAATGATTGCTTTGATATTAAACGGAATAGGAGCGTCCCGTAAGACAGCACAATAATTCATTTGTGTAACCAGCCATCCCCCTATGAGTCATGGCATGCCGTAGAAACATCTGGTAAATCAACCGGTTTATAGGTTAAACTGTTTATAATAATTGTTACCTTTTTTGTTTGAGATAGAGGTATAATTGAATCAGCATTTTTAAATTCTTGATTAGTTTTCCCGACACAGACTTCTACCAAAAAGGTAGGTACTTAATTGATTCTGATTGAGGACCAAGAGAAAAGTACTAGGTTACTCTTAAATACTCACGCGTACGAGTTGTACCGGTAGTCCTCCTCGATCTGCGGCTGGCGGTGCTGGTACGGCTCCTGCCCGTACTCGCTCATCATCGTCCAGTTGTTGTCATAGTTGTAATAGTCGTAGCCCATCTCCCCTTCACCCATCATTCTTCCTACATATACAATCCGGCAAGTCACAACACTACCGACTGAGCAGTCTCCTATCGAAACTGTCACATAGATAATTAGTTTTATTGCTCGCTTAAATCTCCGCAGATAACACAACAAAAGCTTAATTACACGATAATTCACACCGTGTTGTCAGCACGACTCCGGCGGGTACTATCGACTGATCGATGCCTCACCGGCCCTTATCAATAATATTCGTTATCATATCTCGCAGCTTTCCCCTGATAGGGACTTTTATAATATCGACAACCATTGCCGACGCCAATACAGTACAGATAGCTTTATCTACGTCAGTCAGATGTAGGCAAAAACGTGCCATTGTCAAAGGTTATTATTTTAAAATCCTGGAATTATAGGTGATGCAATAAGAATATTGATAATGATAACCCTCTGACGAATACGATCACTATACGCATGGTTAAAGAAGAATCGAATGTACTGGATACTATACTACTGTTTAAAATGGTAAATTTAAAACAGGCTCGCTATTGCAGAACGTTACCTATATTTTTCCTTTCCCTTCCTTTCTTTTTCCTTTATAGAAGGGTATTTCTTTAAAGAAGGGTAACTTCACTACAAACCAAGAACGTGCCTTATAAAATACCTTAAAAATGCATTTCAAATCATTAATCAACCCATAATTAAATTTGAAATCGGGCGTATGAACACGATAAAAACACCTTGAGTATATCTAAAAATGTCCTAATTGATTGACAAAGTGAAAGATAAATCCTAATTGCCTTGTTACAATGCCAAAATGTAGCAAATCATCTTGAGACGGTCCATTACAATACTATTCACACTAATGTTGTTTGGGGGACATGAACTGAAGTCAAAAGAGTCACCTTGAATGAAAAGTTAATATTTTTCAATGTAGATTTTATTATGAGGTGGAATTTTAATCCAATAAAGGTGACTTTTTCTTGTTAAAAATAGTTTAAATCCATCCAATTCCGATTTGTATCTGCTATAAAGCTTCTATGATGGTACATATTATAACCACATCAAACGTACCTACACTCTTCGTAGTTTAAATTTTCCTTCTACGCCTTATAATTTGACTAAACATATTAATTAGTACTAATTAAAGAGTGATGAAATATTACAACGCCTGACCACTTGTCATTCGTTACATATTATTGTTATTACAGTTTTAGTAGGCGTTACTATAAATATCTGAATGTATAATTATGTAGGTACAACATATTGATTTGAGCCGTATAAAATATCAGTTTCAATACTTCATTCGTTGAATTAATTAGCTAGTAATTAAAAATAAATTAAAATGTACAAACACAATTTATTCGAACCCAACATCTGTTCTAACGCTCAACTAATCATCTATCACAATTAAATCAACTATAGCAACATACAGTTGTTATATAAAAAAGTGTTAATTTGTACCTCTGGTGGGACTCGAACCCACAATCCTCGGCTTAGGAGGCCGATGCCTTATCCATTGGGCCACAGAGGCGGTTGGCAAGCGGCGGGAGCGAAGCACCACGTTCCGACAATGTTGCGTCATGATGACGACATGCGAGATACAAGCGGCCTCAACACTGATTAACTTGCATGTTATTTTGGTCAAACGCCGATAGCTAACCTACCAACACCCACTGATACGTGTGCCGTGTATAAACATGTTTTGAAACACATTTTCCTATATCGACCAATTATTGCGTTTAAATTTATGACGAATCGGTGTATTTACACATTTAATATACAAATCATAATTTATACAGAGAATATTGTTTGTTCTATTTACTTGAATCACGTTACATTTTCCTGAGTAACCTTTCAACACGTGAGTTTTCTGCGCGTGAAACCATATGCATACAAACCTGTCCGTAATATTTTTTATTTAGGTTCATTGACTTTAAATTATGCTTTGACATTAAGTATATATTTTTTATATAATGTACATCCTGTTCCGTCCAAGGTACCAGATATTATTCTCTGTATAAAAATGTCACCTGACTGCCTCATTTTATTTTATAATTAATTTAGAATAATAATTTATGTAAAAATCAAATTAATATTCTCTTTTGGATCGTAACTATACAACAGCTATTGGAGTATATTTTTCACCTTTATTTTCTTTAATTAAGGCTCATATTTGAAATCGAGAGGCCATGTGCGCGTGCGTCGAAAATTCTAATATAAGTTTGTAAAAGTGATCGTATCTAATTAGAATATTTTGATGTGCTTCGACGTTTCGAAAGGTTCCCATTAGATATCTATCTATCTATTAAGACATTTTAAGATGTTTTGAATAAAGTTTCTTTTTTAAATTTGGAGGATTTTCTCTAGTCGTATGTATATTATTTTTGTATTTATCAAGTGTGATGATTTTGTCCGAATCCTCCTATTCCTCCTCTCTGTACCAACTGTACTAATATCTTCAGTGAGATGAGAGCCCTTTGCCCAGCAGTGGGCTATTTTTTTTTTTATCACCTACAGTTGTTGAGAAATGAATACTAATTCAAATTTTTAATTTTTTTGTGGCAATAAATTTCTTTTTATTTATTTAATTAAAAAAGTAATTTATTCTTGACCAATTAGAGTTTATTAAGGTCACATTCTTCAGTATTCTTACCTATATTTTATTATTAATTTGAAAACCGAAATAAAGGACAAAAATAGAAAATTCAATTATAAAATAATAATATATTATTCTTATAAAACTAATAGGATATTATACAATACAACAATAATGCACAACTTAATATGTATCAAAATAATCTGATTACTCTAATATACAATGAATGATACTACAAAATGATAGCTACATACAATTTTATACACGTAACATAATCATGATTAAAATTACAAATGAAATAATTACATAAGGTTATAATTAAAGGCTCATACTTAAGGAAAATCAAAGCGTTGTGTACTTTTTATTCAAGGAAGTGGTGTTTTATTAATTTCGCAGTCTCATATCTTCAGTGAGCAAAAGGCTTCTGCCTCACAGTGGAAAGTGATAGGTACACAAAGATGCCATTACTTGAATGCTTGGTAATAACCTGAGCATAAACAGTGGGCTACTTAGAACACGCCACTTTTTGACAACGTTTTACTACATGCAACGTTGCCAATTCGCTCAATACGATGGTGAAAGCAGACAACGTCGCTAATTCAAATTTCAACATGGTGGTAAATGTCAAATAAACACTATCACGTACACTCAAAGCATGATAAATAACTAATTCATAAAAATATTACATAGTATTAAGCCAGATTTATTTTTTAGTGGATTAAAATATTTATGGATGAAAACAAAATATATGATATACGAGTATGTATAGTGATAAACTAGCCAAATATGTAGTGAAGATTGTATGTAGTTCATACCACACAAGTAATGCACAGAAGTGTGATTTTTTCTATTGTGTACCGTTTATCTACTTGTCCATTTTACAAAAGTACATTGCAAGATGTTTTATGTCTACTTTACGACTTTGTAGCACGGGAGTATTTCGCCTAATTAGAGTCTTATTAGAGTCATTAGAGATCCTAGAGTCCTAGGTGTCTCCCATATCATATTCTGGGGTACTCGAGTGAATCCACGATAAGTACGAACCGCTCCCGTACTATTGCATAATGTGTATTTTTACTTTAAAATCGTGAAACTACGTTTACGGATCCACTTCGTTTTTATTTTACATTTGTGTCTGACGTTTCGTGGTCACAGCGAAGTGTCCGTGATCCGTAAACGTAATTTCAATTCGATTTCGCTTAAACTCAATAAACTAGTATTTAAAATCGTGATTTTTTTCTAGTTATCTACTTGTCTTTTTACAAAAGTACCAGATACAGTGACGTGTTCCTCTCAGTCTACTTGTCCGTCTTGCAGGAGTAATGCACGATGTCCCCGTTGGGATAGCGCACGAACGCGCTCTGGTTGCCAAACCGCTTCTTGCAGACAGGACACACGTTGTAGTCATTGATCACCACCATGTTGGACTCGTGGAAATGTTTCAATTCTTGTACCTGAACAACAAATACGTATGTAAGTAAACTCGGGTGGGTTAGTGTCTAATGAAATCTATTTGTATACTTTTTTTTTGCTTAACACTACTGCGTCACTACTTTGAAGGCACGTAAAATTGTCGGTCCCGGTTTTTTCAGTTTTAGATCATCTCGGAGGCCTTTAGGCCGTCTAAAAACTCTGATAGGGGTCCGATATACAGGCACTATAACGACCGGAGAGGCAGACGAGGCAGGCTATGTGTACCCTACCTGTGTGAATTTAATATGTATTACGTTATACTTACTTGCATATGTTCAGCATATAGAAGTCCTTTTAGTATCTGAGTCTTCCGTTTCAACGTGAGCTGGCTGTCCAGTGAGCTCTCTAGGAAATGTTTCAGGCGAGCCAGTGGCACTGAATCGGGAAGCACGGATAGTGCCTGCAAAAACAATATTATTATTTATAATGGGTTGTATGTTTGGAGATAAATGTAAGCAAGTAAGCATAGGTTGGTGGCTAGGGTGCGTTTCCATTTAAGCGAAGCTGACAGATGTGCAGATCTAAATCGACCAATCACAACGTATTACGAAAAGATTTTGACAGTGTCAATGCGTTGTTTGACAATCTCAATGCGCTGTAATTGGTGCAACGCATCCCAATTCTGGTGTCGGAGTTATTAGACCACCCAAATGCATCCGTCATGGCCTCAACCTCTCGTTGTATTAGTTAATAATAATATATGATGGTGTCGGAGTGCATGATATCGAGCGGTATAAGTTAGAGACATAAAAGGATTATAAAAAGCGAAAAGGTTAACTTCAGAGTCTATGGCTCTTGATAGAAGTGTCAAATAAGCAAAACCACAAACGAAGATTAACATTATGACCATCAAACTTACTTTCAAAGGCGATATTTTATCAGCATGTTTCTCCAGTATAGAAAGAGCCGTCTCCAAATCAGGTGTGGCTGTCTTCTCGTGTCTCGTTACGTTGGCCAGCGGGCCGGTCAGGGCGCCGGCTTGTTTCGGGTTGATCAGTATACGCATCAGGATTATGTAGACGTCTTGGTTGTTGGTCTGATCCGAACAAACGGTCTCGCAATATCGCATTGCTCTGTCGACATCACCTGGAATTATAAAGATTATTGACATTATTAATAGTTAATTTGAAAATAGAAATATTTTTGTGAAGGAACCAGAACACATGTTTATAAAATAGACTGGCCCCGCGATTTATCCGCGTTGTACCTGCTGTCGTGGGAATTTCTGTATAAAAAAATAACCTTTTTGAATGTGGCTATCCAATATAAAAATAATTATTAGACACGGACTGATAGGCTAGAGATTAGCTGGTTCAAACAAACAAAATCTTCAGCTTTATTATTTTATAGATAGATTGTCTACTCACCCAAAACCAACACATAAATAGCTAACGCTTGTTCATGTCTGCCCAATTTTCCCAAAACCACAGCTCTCTCTTCGAACAGACTATCCGTTGGAAAATTCAACAACACCCTTTCTGGCGTATAAATAGTAGACTTTTCAAGAAACTTCACCAATTTAGACTTAGTATGCTGTAATTCTTCCTCAGTGATGTTGGCCTTTTTATCAGTAATCTTTTCTCTATACATGTTAATTAAAGCATCATGAAAAACGGCATTTTTGTCGTTCCAAGTGTGAATAACATGTTCTAAGTAAGGTATGACCAAGTTCGGGTGTTCTCTTAACAAGTAGTCTAAAACTTTGGGTCGCGGCAAGCTTTCTACTTCCACGATATCTTCGGTGAATATTTTCAAGCCTTCTTCAGGGTATTCTTTGAGCACCCAGTCGGAGAATTTGAATATCAGGTTTATGTGTTGAGCTCCTGAAACAGGTAGTGATATTCATTATTACCTACTTTGTTTTTTAGCTAGCCTAATAAAAATATTTCATTCCCAACACAAGAGTTACTTGGGCCATCTCAAAGGAACAACACCTTTTCCATTCAGAGTCAAATATTACCTATTGGCAGTGAAAAAATATAGCATGCATATTTTCTATCTAATATTCCCTATAAATTGACATCGAAGGTCCACTAACCAAGTTTCTGTAAATACTTCTTAGTGCCTCTGTACCCTTCTAGACTAGAGTCCGGTTGCTTCGCCTGATCTCTAAGCAGCTGCAGCGCTTTAGTGTGTTGTCCGTTGGTTTGGTACAGGATGATGAGCTCGCTGTGCTTGCCGTGCTGCTGCAACGTCTTCTCAGCCTCGTCCAGACGACAGTTGTTCAGTCGGAGGAGTGGAGCTACGAAGGCGTCGTTTGTCTGTAAAATGAGATATAATTTTGGTATCATGTTACGAAAAAATGTGACAAACTATTCTATCGTAATCCAATTGACATTTGGTATTATGCAAGGGACAAAATGTGTTTAACTATTCTTGTTAACATCCAATTGAGACTCAATTGATATAGGTACATTTTATATTCTCTCAGGGATAAAATGTGACTTAATTAATTTTATACGTATCAATCGCAGCCCACACGTACGCGGTCCTATAGCATATTTAAAAAAATAACAAACTTACCAGCAAATAACACTTCAATAACGTAGTATCAATCACTTCCATCTGTTGCGTTACGTTCCGTTGTCCCCCTTCGTTACTATCACTCGCTTTGGCCTTCTTGCATAGAATAGCTCTCAAATCGACCAAGTAATTCAGAAGCGCATTGATAGCATTTTCAAAGTCCTTATCTTTGAGTTTGGTTGGCGCATCTTCTTTGCTGTCCAGTTGTGGAAACAAAGTAATCACTTCGCTAGGATCGGTGTTCAATTTGATGAACACCTTCATAGCCGATGCGTAGTCTTTCTTGTCGAACAGATGAACCGCGTGCAGCTTCTGTATCGAATGGATTTTCTGTTTCTTCTCCTCTTCTGAACAGTTTGATAAGTCCTGTAATAAAGATTTTAATTGTAATTGTAATCTTTAAATATACAAGCGAGAGGTACCTATACTTAGAATACCTTATACAATATTTACTTACATGAGACAATACTTCCATAGTCATCTCTCGTTCTTGTTCAGACATTAGATACAATGTTTCCAACATCTTTCTAGCGTATACTTATATAATTACTATTAATGCTTATACAATTATTATTGAATAAAAAAAACAACTATAATATACTGCCAACTTCTTCACTGTCCCTGTACTTACTTTTAAATAATTGTGCCTATAGTTTTTTACTGTCCCACCGCTGGGCATAGGTATTTTCCTATTGATCCTTAGTAATATTGTATAATGTATGTACTTACTTGACCAATCCTTATCATAGAATCGAGAATAGATCTCGATTTGCACTTACTTTTACGAAACATTTTAATAATAAAAAAACGTTCGCTAAGCGACGTTCATAAATCAACTAAACTTTACATTTAGTTAGTTTTTATCAATAGTCAATGTTATCAGATCCAATTAATTATTTTAATGCAAGCGAGTACCTAGTTGAAAAACTCATAGCATGAACTAAAATGATTGTAAAAATAAGTAAGTACATACATTATATAAACTTAATAAGGTACATAATTTAAATCACGTTAAACATGATAAGTAACAAAAACTTTAATTTATCCATTTGGTAGCTACAAACCAACAAACACAATAGCCGAAATATACACTAACAATAGCCGAATAAACTATATAGCACCTATGTATGTGAGAAAAAATAATTGTTTTTAAATGATCAATTAATAAGGAGCAAAACTGTTTAAATAGCAAACCACTCCCACAAAGCACTGATCATTAAACAAAGCATAAAATTGAACGTTTTCCTGTTACTACAACAAGGATAAATGTTAATATGTACTATCACTAAAATAAAGATACTTGCTTTGAAATATAGGCTACATTATATATAACAACTGATAATAAACATATGAAATAAGCTTAAATAACATCAATGTAAAAATTATAAATGTGAATGTCGCCATCCTACATTTTAAGAAGTTTACTCCCACCTGTTCTGTTGAGTAGTTCTGTTGACAGAACTACTGGGACTTTTTTTACCATTAGTTTTGTCCACAAAACAATTAGGAATACAATTCTCACTTGTTCTGTTGAGTAGTTCTGTTGACAATACTAACTATTTGGTAGGTTAGGGTTATATTTTTTTTTACTAGATAAAAGTCAGGTGTAAAGCATAGTCTTTTAAGTCACAGAACTAATGGTAAAAAAAAGTCCCAGTAGTTCTGTCAACAGAACTACTCAACAGAACAGGTGGGAGTAAACGTTTTAAGAAGCCTTTTGCGATTTTCGCGAAGCCACACCGGTGGGCGCGAGAGAATAGGTACACGGAATAACGAAACTTCGATTGATTAATTTAATACAGATACGAAGACGTCACTTGAGGCAGCGCTGGTTCTGGTTGGGTGGATGTGACCGATAACTTTTATTCCGAATCTCCTAAACGAATGGTAAAATCCTTAGCGCAAAAGAGAATTATTACTGGTCTTTCTTGGCCCAAGATCCATTTATAAATATTTTCCAATCTTAATGGAACCAATATGAATGAAGCAAAAAGGTATCTGTTCCCTTGGGGAGGTAAAAGATAAATAAAAATGTACTACAATCCCATGGGAATTAATGGGAAGAAAAAATATACCCGACTTCAATAAGCAAAACAAATATTAGCATGTAATGTCCCACAGCTGGGTGAAGGCCTCTTATCTCACTTAGATGTCAGTGAAAATTCTAATACTTAATCATAATCATAATCATAACTAATATTATAAATGCGAAAGTAACTCTGTCTGTCTGTCTGTCTGTTACGCTTTCACGCTAAAACTACTGAACCGATTTGAATGAAATTTGGTACGCAGTTAGTCCAGAGCCTGAGAAAGGACATAGGCTACTTTTTATCGCGAAATTCCTGCGGGAACGGGTACAACGCGGGTGAAACCGCGGGGCACTGCTAGTATATTATAAAATGTTAATACCAACCGTTACTTCAATAGCCAGCTGGTACTGTTTCGCTTCAATCAATTGCTTGATTTGTGTAGTGACGTCGACTAGACTTAGGCACCAGACTGAGCTCACTGAGGCCACGAATATTAGTCCTCGGTCACACCTGACCATAAGAGAATGATAACTTTTTTGCACAAATAAAAATAAAAAAGAATGTTTATTGGATAGCTGAACTTAAGATAGGTAAGAATTCAATGTCTGGTATTTTGAAGATCGAAATAACATTTTACCACTTTAATACACCGATAATTAAGACAAGATTGTTTGCAATAATAAGTATGTCACATCATATTTCATCAGTACAAAAAATAGTAAACTACAGACAAATTTTCAATGAGCTCATTAAGTTATCAGATGTTGGATGGTCTAAAGCAGCTATTAAGATACATACTTGTACATGAGCCTAGCTTTGATGTCAGGTAGAGTCTGTATAAAGTGTGCCGGCTCCACACTCTGAACAATCACTTTGTCTTGTAACAATCCCAGTATATATGGTTTGTCCCATGCTGGAAATTAAAATAAGATATACTAGAAAATTACATGCAATTAAATGCAACACATTCATGCTGATTATTTTAGACATAACCAGACAATTTCAATGATAGGTAACCAATTAAACTATAACCACTTTAAATGGTTTGTTTTACAGAGGCTTTTTAGGGCTCTGAAACTTAATAAATAATTGGGTTTGAATTATCATGTATGATATTTGGAGATTTTATAGTTGACATAGACTTCTTCCAATTTATTTAAAATCAAGTAAAAACCTCAAATTAACTCACCCACAGCCAAAGGTGCCTCTTGCCATTTCACAGTTGTAGTAAATTTAACAGTCTCCTTGACTTGTTCAACAAAAACAGAGGTCTGTTCCCTGCCTAATATGAAGGTAGACTCTGAGCTCTTGGCTATGGTTGGCTCTAGTAATTTAGAACCAGTTGGAAATAACTCTTTTGGTTTACCCGTTGTTATCTATAAATAGCAACATAAATGCATCACAGACATGTCATAAACACATAATATATGACTTTCACACCACAATAAGCTTAATATATTTATGACCCTTTCAATCAACATTGAATGTTTAATAATTAAATACAGAGGGCCCAGATTTACCCTTAGGCAAAGTAAGTTAGCCTTCTCTTTAGGGTTGTAAACACCAGGGTCCCAGATGGTTAAACCAGTCCAGCCAAATAGATTAGCAACCTTTTACAACTTACATCATAAAGTATGTATTCAGCTTTAAATCCCACGCAGAGGAATTCCTCGCCCCATGCTATTACTTTGGGCACATCGGGCATGTTGTAGTCGAACAAATGCTGTTTGAATTCTCCCTTCCTGCCGTAGAAAACTATGATCTTTCTTCTGATGGCGACACATAGACGTAGCACTGAGATCAACTCCCCGGTCATTAAGGTTGAAGGCTGAGACAAAAATTAAGAAAAAATTAGAATTCACACAGTTTTTATAAATGTACTATTGATCACAGTTTTGTGTTTATATTGTTAGTAAATAATGGCTTCTCACCTTATTATCTAATGCGAATAATGAAGCACCTTTGGTTTGATCAAATGTTTTAACTAATGGAAAATTCACCCCATTGATATTGTGAGTAGATAACACCGAGTCTGTTAGAACTAGTAGCAGGTTGTCTTCTGTAATTATTAAATGATAATTTTGAACACAGACAATAAGTCTATTACAATATATTTTACAGACAATAAGTCTATTACAATATATTCAGTTTATACTGAAAATAGTATAATTACTTGCCTGGTATGACTTCAATTTGTTGTATAGGTTTCTTGCTGAAATTTTTGCTACAATGCAGTAATTGAACTTCATATTTTTGTGTTCCATTGTTCTTAGAAAATGAATACATAAACAAATGCCCTAACCGAGTTCCAAGAAACAGGATGTTTTCTGAAATAAATAATTTAAAGTTGTTATTTTGTTATTCATACTTTTTAAATCATGTTGTATTGTCCTGTACTTACCATAAGCTGCAATAGCCTCTATTTGAAATTCAGTATTCTTCAAATGGGATATTTCGTATGCTTCATGCATTTTGCTTTCATACAGTTATTCAGTACCTATGAAAATATTAGTTGAAACAAGGCTAAAACGTATAAAAGTTTACACCTCTCTATGAATCGTTATGACAACAAAATTCATAAATAATGAAACCTATCAGTAAAATTCCAAAATGTATCAACAATAGATGTACATAGTTTTATACAATTTCTAGTGCTTTGTTTTTCTTACGAAACCAAGTACTTGTTATTTATTGTTAAAATCGAAACCGAATTGTACTATTTATAATTTCAATATATAAAAGTAATTTCATGTTTTGATTTGAATTATTGACAGTTGACAGTTGTTTGACTTTTGACATTTTCACGACAATATGTCATGGCTACACTCTGTGGCTCCTCCTGCCTACATTCTCAGTATCATAGACAACGGTATGTCTTACTCCATGATAGACTATTTTTGTCCACCATGGTGATTCTGCAACTCTGTTTAAACTACATACTTCATCCATGTAATGTAATTTGGTACATATGGCTCGCGAAGATTGTGCCACACCCGCACAACTAAGCTAACCAACAGCCAAGTGGATTTAACATCCACGTGTGTATGAATACGTAACTGGTTAGATATAATATAAACAAACTTTTCCTACTTAGTTTAGCGTTATAAACTGTGACAAAAATGTTGATACAGGGACAACATCTTCTATTTTAGTCACTGTGCAGTGGGATCTTGACCGCAGTTATTTTAAACATATACGAGAAATAATTAATACTTAACTCGGATAATACTGAACCTACCTACTTAAGAACCTATATTTAATTTAGATTTATACATGTTTTGGTGTGGAATGGGATAGTTTCAGGAATTAGGAATACAAGTGGTGAAATAAAAAAAACCATAATACTATTCATTTAATATTTACTTTTATAATTATGTTATTTTCATTCATAACTAACAACGATATGGGTGTTACGACGTATTCAAATCCAGTAAAACAATATTAGAACAAAATACAAATTTCACTCACTATTAAATTTTACTTTTACAGCAATAAGAAAAATACGTTTACTTTAAATAATTTAGTCATAACTCCATTTTTAAAATATGCATTTTATACGGAAAATTCTGATGTAAATGTGCACGCAAATCGTGAAAGTGACAATTCAGTGGGATAAAGACGTTCTTAAATATCGCTTCAAATGTTCAGGTCACTAGTATATCTTAACTTTTTATACAGAGGGTTTGAGAAGCAACGTCGATTACAAAATTCATAGTAGATAGACTTAATAAAAAATATGCATTAGTAAAGTACAGAGTGCGAGCGATGAGCGAGCGTGCCCCGGCTCGCGCAGGACCGCCGCGCCGCGCTACTCTACCACTCATACCGTAAGATAATCATTATAATATATTTACATGAATTATAAAGGTGTTCAGCAAACCGATAGCCTTAACGACGACAACTAAGCTCCACTATGTGTGATTTCAAAATGCGCCGCGCGCCTGCTCTTAATCATACAATAATTTAAAATAATTAGTACACCGGTACATAATAATAAATACACATAGTTATCCTATGTATCATGGTCAGGATCAGGCATCTCGAGGCATTTATATTATTATAGTATGTTCAGTGGTCTCTAGATTTGATTAACATATATGAAACCACTTCCTAATTATTGCAGTTTATACACATGTCTATTTCGTAAGTTGTGTAGTGTATTTGAAAACAGCCTAGCTAACATGCAATGCTAGTCGATCGAGAGCTGTTGATGTATTGGTCCGGCAGAGAATGTGTGTGCGTACATTACACACCAATGCCTCCCCAGCTGCCTTCCATTCAGAGCCGCCGATTCTAATCTGGGAATCGGCAAGAGGTAAACGGCAATACCCCGGTAAGGTTACAGGTTTATGCTAATTCTACACCACGAATAAAAGATTTAGTTAATCTACACTTACAGGTTTAATACCTTTGCCTAATTTGTAAACTGTATGCCGAAAGTGCAGAACGAAATAACTCGAATAGTACTTAAAACTATGACAATGAATTTTATAGCATTACTTTTAACATCGTTTTATGACTACTAATAGTGTTCTCAATGACAAATTTTATATAATAGAAATATCATTTATTGAATATAGAATACAATATTATCGAAAAATCTATGTCGTTACATAGTACACCGACCGTGCTAAATATGTAGTTACAATAAGACTTTCCAGCGTTGGATAAGACGAGGTACACAGCAAAACTAACATACAAGTTGCCAAAACATAATCTTTAATAATTAGTATATCTAAAACTTCATATTCTCTGTATTGTTTATACAAATACATAATTTTCTGAGATATCATTAATATAAATTACATTGAGAGATCAGTTAACGCTAGATATAAAAATTTACAAGTATGCAATCTATTTTTGCTACAAAATGTTCCATCTGCTAAGTTGTATCGTTGAATTAACACTAGGCATACGTTTCATTAGTTAGTGATACGCTCCAACAATAAATACGCTAATGCACTACTATTGAATATGTTTATCTAATCATTACACTGCCCAAGCAATATTACGCGGTTTACCAAGTATCATGCGGCTATCTTTGTATAGGTGAATTACTTAACGTGTTACAAACGCGTGACTATCATCTCTCTTTGCGGGAACGACTCACATCCAATATAAAACTACAAGTAAAAGCGAAATCATTTCAAAGGTTTCATACGTTAAAGTGAAGACGGACAAGTCTACGAATCAAATAAAAACAAGGCGATTTATCCAGACGTCAATCTGTCGTTTACCAAATAAAAATCATCCCTAATCCAGCGTTTAAGGTATGTACATAAAGAGACAATTTGAGCTTACAAAAGTAAAAAGTGATCACATCGCGACGGTACAGAATCTACGGAGGATTTACCCTTCTCACCGACTACGATAGCTCAAGCTTCGACAATCACACTACGGTATCACACGATCACTCGCCGGAAACATGTATTATGCTTGTGTTGGGTGCGCGCGACGCGGTTAGGAGTCGGGCGGCGGCGGCGGCGCGGCGGCGGCGCTGCACTCGGGCGGCGAGTCGGGCGGCGCGCGCGGCTTCAGGAACTCGTTCAGCGACGGCTGGATGCCCAGCTCGTACTCCGTGAAGTTGAAGAGCGGCGGCAGCGCGCGCCCGTTGGGCAGCCGCGCGCTCGGCTCGCGCAGCTCGTCGAAGAACGAGTGCGCGCACGCCTGCAGCGGCGACAGGCGCGCGCCCGGGGTGTACTCCAGCAGCCGCGACACCAGCGAGATGGCGTCCGGCGGCGTGCACGCGCGGAACACCTGCAACACGCCGGCACATCAACACGCGCCCGCACACCTCCACACCCCACACCCCACACCCAATGACGAGTTAGTTTCGGTGACGCATAGCGCACACATGTTTAGTAAAATGGTTTCAGTTGATTGTTATCAACGCTATCTGTGTGGCCTTTTTATTCGAAATGAGACTACACGCGCACTGTTAGCGAGTGCAAGCAACAACGGTTAGCTCACTCCACGTTACATTTCGAAATAGTTTAGTTAGGACGAGAGTAAGCCGGTCCGGTATCGACGTCGCACCCCGATATTATCAAAAACAAAATACACACGATATGCACATTACGAATGCACACTGAACACCAACAAACGGGTAAATCTGCAAGTAATAGACAGCGTCATCTGATTAGTCGTGTGTAGCTTTTGTCAATATCATGCCAAAGGCGTTTTCGAAAATTTGCAGTAAACTGGTTCTAAATGTCTTTATTGCTTTGTGACTATATTCAGTCGGTATAAATAATTGGTGGCAGCAATAGAGGCACCTAGAAGAGAGCACCATCTTACTCGAATTCGCTGGTGATCAGTGGCAGACTTGGGCATGGACATACGCTCCAACATCAACTGCAATGACGTGCTCATTTAACAACCATAATGAATAACTATGACGTCAATTACACTAATGAACACATTATTCAGCGTCAGTACGAAAACAACTGGCCTTGTATGCATCCATGTTTAATAATAGAATGTTATGAAAATTACCTGGAATGGGCAGTAATAAAATAGGTAGTAAATATAGCACGTACCTTTGCCCATGGGTGACTCTTGATTTGTGGAAATTTAAATTCTGTGTAGTTTGGATTCATTTCTCGGATTTGTTCTCGAGTTGGTGTGCCTAATACCTGCAACAATAACACGTAAAATCAATATCTTCTAATAATCATAGTCAAGAACATTAAGATTTACTTTTGTTCGGGTTATAAAGTCATAAAAGCCATCGCCAATTACCTTTATGATTTCAACCAACTGATCAACACCAGAATCGCCGGGGAATATTGGTTGACCCAAGAGTAACTCGGCAACTACGCATCCCGCGCTCCAAACATCTGCAACGAATTTACACATTATCATACGGCACTTCCGGAAGAAGTAAAGGGATAAAATACAGCCACTAGTTTAAAGACGACGACCATATACGACAAAATAGGAACTGTGTGCTCAACCTTTCATGTGTAGTGGAAAACTGCCTTAAAACATCCCAATACCTACACGGTATTTATGTATCATATCATGTCGCATTAATTGCTATCCTTATGCTACGGGGACTGATCAATCTTCAAAACTTACCGATTTTTGTAGTATAATCAATGGCGCCAAAAATGAGTTCGGGAGCGCGGTAATATCGCGAGCATATGTAGGAGACGTTCGGCTCGCCGCGCACGAGGTGCTTCGCCGAGCCGAAGTCGCACAGCTTCAGGACCCCGGTCTTGGGATCCAGCAATAGATTCTGTGGCTTGATGTCCCGGTGACAGATGCCCAGTGAATGGATGTACGCGAGGCTTCTGAACAACTGGTACATGTAAAGCTGTACACACAAAAATATATAATTAATGTTATGTCCATAGAGTAAGTAGTGCGAAGGTCTTATAAGTCTAAGTGGAAATAGTAAGGTTCCCTATTTTTAAGTGGTGTGTAAGAAGAAAGGGAAAGATGAGCATTTACAGGCAAAAGTGGCTTTAAAAAAGAAGTAGGGGTTGTTTCAAAATGTAGGATTGTAATATGTTGCGACCGGGATTTTCCCAATGCAGGGCAAAGGCTTTTGGGCCTGCTTGATGATTCAAGTTATCGGTTAAGTACAGTTGGGAGATAACAACAACACTATAAACAAATGCTAAAATTCACAACACAGCGTGAATCATGATAAGTGATATTGTTTGTTACCTTTATAAAACTAATTGGTATTGTTTGTTCATCTTTGGAGTAATGACGTGCCACTTTATACACAGTCTCAGGTATATACTCCAGCACCAGATTCAGGTACACTTCGTCTTTCTGCGGAACATAAAACAACATTCACATCCACCAGGCATTCCTCTAAATGACATGTGTTCTGTGTGTTCTGTTCATATTTATAGTCAAGTAGTCCTGTGAATTTATGCGCATATTATGCAGTTTATTAGGGAAGTATTATGTACAAAAAGGAGTTATGATTGAAAAATAAAATCAAAACGAAAAACCCACTAAAAACAAAGAAAAAATTGAAAAAGAAAACAAACTTCAAGTACTGATGTTAGGGCGGTGTCAGTATTGGACTGAATATTACCGGTTCTGCATGCCCTTCCATATACCAGCACAAACCCGACTCACCGAATGATAAAAATGACATACCAAAATACTCTGATAATGTGTTCTTGTAAGTGTAATGTTTCAAATGCCTGCCCCTACCAGTACTTTCAACAGTTTCAAGTAGACATAAAGTCTCGCATAACAGATATAACGGAAGTTACTGTATAGTTCTAGCTCCGTAACTGATGGTGAAATTGACTATACTACGATAACGTTTCTGTAAAATATTTCTAAAGAATTAAACTATTTGACCTTGATATGTGCACATTAAAATTCAACGTCACTTCCTACACATTTAAGATATATACAGGTTTTTATATAGCTAGTGAGAAACAGAATTAGCCCTACCAATAAAACTTTACGAAATATACCAATATATTTGCACTCTTTGTAGCTATAAGGATAAGTCCTAATAATTCCGTTTCTGTATGATATCGTAATGATACTAATCAAATTGTTTCAATATATTTATAGCCGAAAAAAAATAATCTTCTGATCGATGATAGCCTAAAATAATCACCGATATTCGGCAATATGTAGTGTAGTTGGTGTCTAAATGACTGCCTGTGGTTTATAAAGACACATTAAAAATAGGTTCAGTGATAATGTTTTGACCTAAATCGTAGATAACTTTTAAGTGAAACATGCTGCTGAGTTACTAAAATATCTTACAATTAGTTCTGCATATTGGTGTAACAACGGTGTGGTAATAGCACATTTTGAATTCATAAAATACAGCTAATACCACAAGTTCAAAGTTCAAACTACTACATATAGATAAAAACTATTTTTACAATTGCCTTGACTCGGGTAACCATTGTGTCATGTATACTAAGGCAAGTCGGTTGAAAAAGCGAGGTTAACTAACAAAAAGTATCCTAAAAAATATATCAATTGTTAGCTACATTATACATTACTTATTTGGAATTCAGATGCATAAGGTCAATTCGGTAGAATATAAAGCAAAAGATTTTAGTGTGCCAACAAAAACATACAATTGCGTTTTGGAATGAGTGCAAGTTAATTCATACCCATATGTATGAAATGGCGACGAAGATCGATGTTTTTTATGTATCAGTACTTATGTAAACAAAATGTAAAAGCTAGCAAGAATTAGATTAGGACTAACAAACACAAGATGACCGACAGAACAAGACTGACGTATGATGATGACGGAAGTGTAGTGGACTCCTCAGATGAGGCACATGGCAGAAGATGACGGCTCATGACGTGATTACATCTTGATCTCAATTATGCACACAACTGCTTGACTGGCCTTGAGGTAATAAACTATACTCGATAACTTTACCCAACATATAGTATTCATAATAACAATTCACACGTATCGCGAACAAACGGTACAAATAATATTTATGAACTTATGAATTTCTCTCATTTTAATGTTATCACAACCAAGCTATCATTTCATTTCAGTAACGTTCGGTATAAAATACAATAAAGTTAATAGTGTATTTTAAAAGTGATTTTAAACGCAAATGTTTAGCAAGGAGTATGATTATATAAGTATTGTTTATTATCTCTAACCGTATTTGGTAACCTATATGTGCGTTTGCACACTAGCGCAACAATCTGATTTGTTCATAAACATACTGCGACATCAAGAGACTGCATTGCGTTTAACATTGAGCTCACTGCCGCGGGCACTGCCGCCTTCCCCAAATAAAACACACAAATAACACACCCTTAATTTACACGAATATATACTGAGTACACAGAAATAATTCAAGAAACAAAATATATATGAGTTTCAACCCGTAACGATACTAGGGGCTACATCGTTATCATCCATATTACAAAATAAATGGAAGAGTAAACAACTGAATTTAATAGACAGGCAAATAATAAATTATATTGAAGTCAGCTACTAAGCAACGCGGCCGACGCGCGGGGGCTCTTACCTTTTCTCCACTGGAGTAAAAGAAGTATTTCAATTTAACAATGTTACAATGCTCCAGCCGTCGCATGATTTGAAGCTCTCGGTTCTGAAAATATTATTGCATACTTTACTGTGGCGCATAAATATAAGTTAAACTTAAAGACGAACAAATTAAATTTCCCGTAAAAATACGAACAAGTGAAGATGGCCGTGACTAAACGTGATAAATCGATATTACACAGAGACAGACAGACACTCATAAAACTTTGATGAGCAATCTTGAACATATTTTAATACCTAAATTGTATGCACTTACATACCATGCATGCATGACTCTATTTGTTGTTGTTTTACATTTTAGAGTCATTTGATTGTAAATACAAACAACTCGATTCAAAAAACATAAATGTTGTCATAACGAAGATAAACATATTCAGTTTCATTTTATAATTTGAGATATTTGAAAAGTATGACAAGCGTAGCTGATCATTTAATGCTATGGTTGAAGAATGTCATGCTTTTATTCTTTACTTTGTGTCTGAGTTACTCAGTGATTCCGCCGGTTGTCAGGCGATTTTTCTTTCTTATGTAAAGGTTTCTCTCTGGTCGGTATGATTAAATAATAAATTCTATTGTTTTGCAGTTTACATAATCAGAATACAGACGCAGCCAAAACTTCATTTAGAGTTCAGCCAGTTCCGTTTCGATCGAGGGTATGGTCTTTGCCAAAGGGTGGCCAAAGACAAAGCCGAGTTGAACCTTTCAACTGCACTACCAGAAATGTGAAGGAAGGTATTTCAATACCTATGATATTAAACCCTAGTATATTACTGGTTTCTTAAGTTAAAGCGAACACTACTAATTTTAGTATAACCTAGTATATTGTTGCAGAAATATTGTACCTTAAACCTTTTGTCCTGGAGCACCTTTTTGATGGCAATGAGCTCGCCGGTGTCACATAGTTTGGCCTGGTAGACGACGCCGAAGCTACCGTTCCCGATGAGCTTCATGTCGGCATAGCTCACCTCCTGCGGCCTGTCGGGGCCTTGCCCCGGCGTCGCCACCACAGTCGTCACCTTCGAGCCGTCCTTGCCTGGAATCACCACACATCGCATTTCAAACTTACTGTACTGATATCACGTACTGACGGGTTTCAACCAAACAGATGTTTTTTTTATGACATGACCAAGAACAGATAGATCACTACATCGTCGAGTTATTGTAGTGAATAGAATATTTCAAACATTGATTGCTCGTTACAATATTCTGCATTCTAATTGTAATCAGTATCAATAATCACCAAGTTGGCGTGAAACAAATAATAAAGTTCATTTTTATGACTGTTCTGTGATATGGTTTTCAGACGTTAAGGAATGCAATCTACTTAGCTATAAACATAGGTTCCTTTAATTTACGTTTAAATCGATACTATTAAACACCTATGTAATAAAGGTAAGAGTGCGAGTAGAAAATATTATATGGGTCGTGTATAAATAGGACGGGGCGTGGCAGTGAATTCTAGATAAACTAAAACTGAAGTCTGCATTACTGTTGAAATATCGTATTGTACCATTTTCATTGTACGGGTAATGTCGTTTTACAGTCAACTGATTAATTATTTCTAAAAGTAGTACAGTTTAAAGCTAGCAATGAGATATTAAAGTTACCTATACTAGAATACTGTTATTATGTTTGAAGTAAGAATGCAGACAGATCATATCAATTAATACGTGGATTATACATTGAATGGCCTCTGTAATGCAATTGAGTGGTGACGTAACTCGTCGATTTCGCCCTATTCGTTACACTAGTAGAACGGACAGTCCTCTTGTCTCGTGACCGGATTTAAAGTAAACTAGCCATAATTGACAATAATCTTTAACAATCATAGTAGATAGCCATAAAATATACACTAAACTGCAATAAAGGCAATTGTTTTAAAGAAATAATATTGAATAGATTCAAGATAACCTTGTTCATCAGTATCAAGTAAAATTGTTTTTATATGAGGAAGACCCAAATCCATCATTGTAGGTAGATAGTCACAAATACAATTTAGGAACATTTAAAAAATAAACTTTTTGAAATCTACATATTTATGTACATGTTTTATTTTATTTGATATTTTATTTGAGCCATCTAGATTTAGAAATGTCAAGATGTCCATTTAGACTCCGTAGTATATTAGACTTATTTTGAAATAAAAATAATTAATTAATTACATTTCTTAAAACACATATAGTCAGCAATTAGAAAAACAAAAATAAATCGTAGTTAATAATGATTCATCATTTCAACTGTATTTTAGTAAGTGCATAATTTAAAATAAGCGACTAAGTAAATAGGATTTAGAAAACTTTGAATGTGTTACCATATCAATAAATAATCAGTTAATGTTAGATCAGAGGTCGAAACACTTATAAATGGCAAGTTTAGTTTCATAAACAAATAGGTCACGCGAATGACGCCGCATGAGATAAAATATTCAAAAGAGGAGTTTATATCTAGTCCCAGCCCAGCTCGAATTTCGCACAAAGTTGTTGCACGAAAAGGAGTTGTTTTCAAAATGTCACGTAAGGTTTTATTATCACATCTTACAAGTAACATTAAATTATGGCATAGATCTAGCGGGCTCGCATATTTGACATTTATATACAAAGAAACAATACTAGATCTGCTATCTTGTACCCGTGTAAAGCTCAATAATTTAGACCGTCCATAGTTAGACTATCTGGAATCTAGATCATAGCAAAAGTAAATTGTCCGAATACCTATTCCATATATGACTCCATCAAACAGTAAACGTCACTCAACTTGCAAATACTAACCACTTTGCCAAACCAGGTTAAATAAGTTAGTTATGTTGGCAGCGACAACCAATTAGGCAACTTGATCGATATTTCACCCTCAGCCTTCTAAAAGGTTATTTTTAAGTAACCGACTTTTAGAAATTGAGGTTTATCTAATACATTAAGTATTTAATGCGGCTTACTTACTTTTAAAGAGCTTCCACGTGATACAACAATCCTAGTACCTACCTAACTACCTACTTCTTTCTAGTAAAGCTGCTTTTTATCTTCAAATATCAAATACCTAGTTATTAGGTACGTAACGTACAGTGAGCGATTATTTCCGTTGAAACATTAGTGACATTAAAATGAACTTGATTCGAAACGTTAATTATTTCATGGAAATGCTTTAGAAGATTCGTAGAACCTGCACTTAAATATATATACTCCGAAAACATAACACTTACTCGACTGTCCTTCAAAGTAAGAAATAATAAAAAGTACAACAATATTAACGTTTTAATTCAAACTAACATACTAATCCCTGAGCCAAATTGCGCTGACGCCGAAATTATCGTGCGATATCACTTCTTTCGTGTCAATGGCCACAAATTAATAATTATTTTTTCGGTACAGAATTTAGTCAACAGAAGGGCAGCATCGATAACACTAATTAATGCTTTGACATTACATAGGTACTGATTCAATATCAAAAGTTACAAAAAATATGACCCCTCTTCGTAGTTTGTTTATACTTTTATACGTAGAATGTTGCCACAATTACTACCATGTTCTGATAATTATATAAATTAACCAAGAAGGGTAGTTTAAGTAAAATTTCCATAACATATTCCATAGCAGGTCCCTAGTTGAGATTTTAATATTAAATTGAAGTGTCGGGCTGCGTGAAAAATTCCGTCAAAACTTGTTAAATATTATTGGTTTTATTATGACATAGTTATATTATTATGGTCAGAGTGCAATTCCATGTACCACAAGTTACACTTCAATGGGTGATATCATCGGCATAATTACTAAACTAAATATGTACATAATTGCATAGCGTCAGGGGACTGCAAAATTGTACCCGTGGAGCGATTCACACACAATAAGGAAAGTTATGTCTACGAATATTGTAACAATCAAACGCCATGTCTCCTCATAGAAAATTTTAATTTTAAGCTATGTTTTTTATTAAACGATATATAATACGCACACCATTGTTTTCTTTATAAAATTTCTGATTTGGTCTAAATACTAAAGTAATAAAAACATACTCATATTTCGATTTTATGATGATAATAAATCGAGGTACTGATATTTTCACTGCACTTCAATTTTCGCCATCATACTTTAATTACAATTACACAGCCGCTTACAAAACAGACTATAATCACTCATTGTATAGTAAGGAATTCCATTTACAACTATTTGGCCCTCAAGATGCAATATTTACATGAAAAATTAATTATAAACAAACGTATGACGCCCGCCATTTTCGCCGGTGGCGCCATAAAAATCACTCAACTTTGACATTTGCTTCTTTATTTTCAAAATTTCGTTACAACTAACACAGAATATCTATTGAATTGAACAATCCTTGCCTTGGATGTCTTTGACAAAATAATTATGTCAGTCACTAGTTTGAAGACAAAAGGAACGTATATAATAACATGTAGCTCAATAATCAAAGCAGTGATTGGTTGGTCGCGCTAGCGTGAGTGCACGGGACGCGTCCGATACAATTTTTTTCCGCACTAACGGTAGTGAGCTGGACGCGTAAGAGCTTAATCATGTCAACCCTGAGACCTGAGCGAGGCTACAGGGGTGGTATCGAACCACACCTTAGCAGCCCTTATTGACGCACTCCACCTTTGTTTATCAGCTTTCTATCCGAGTACTTTATATTTTTATTGAACCAGCCGTAATACTAACAGATCTGGATAACGTGAACAGCGTTATTTTAGTTATTGGTCATTGGGTCTAGATACATAACAAACATGAGACAGGTACCTTAGATTTAAACTTACATTTCCTTTCCGATTCGTTACAAATATCTGCATACCTTTATTATTACGAAACACACCTGTACCATAATGACGATATTAACTATTAGATGTATTTTTAAACAGTACTGCGTTATGTTAGGATCGAGGACAACACACTGAGACATTGACAGAGGATAATGAAGCATAGGGAGAGACCAACATTATAGCGTAATTCGAAATATTTGATAGAAAATCTAATGGAACACAGAGTGCATAAATTTTGAAAAAGTCAAGAAATAGGATACAAACAAGACACCAATAATAACCAAAAAAAAAAGAAGTAACATATTTACAACGATTATAAATAACATAAAGCATCATTACTACTTCCACAAAAAACAACACAGAATTATAAATAGTACTAAGTGGGTGAAGTTAGTGATGAGTGTTATTTGCGAGAATCCTCGAACTCCAAAATAACAAATAATGTTACTTTATTCAATTCAGAGTAAAGGATTGTCACATATCTACGACATTGTGAATGAAAACGACATCACATTCAGCAGAGCTATTGGTTATCGTGCGCCACGTCTAGCACTTACGATGGGAGGAAGCCGCCTTCTTTTCCGGAGCCAGCTCTGTCTTTTTAGGTGTATCCACTTCGCCTGCATATCGCGATAAAACACAAAAGCAGCATTAGAACATTGATGGTGACTCGACAAATATGGTACAAGGAAGGCAAGATAAAACTGTGTCTTATTGGGAATATTGCGTGTTAACAGATTCAGGCACTCACTGATGGTACGACGGAGTTTTTTACAGAAAGAAGTAAGTCGATCGCGAGCGCGACTCAATTGCCCGCTTTTATCGGAGTCAAGTAATCGTAGGAGCGAGGGTTCCGATCGCACGACGACCTCTCCGACGGGGCGCACGGGGCGCAGCGCGGACGCGGGCCCGTCGGAGGCGCCCAAGTTGTCGAAACATACTGGCCCTGAGCACTCCAGCTTTACAGAGGATCGCACACGAGCGCGCCTTGTGCTAGACTGCCGGGCTCGCCTCGCCCGCGCCGTCTCGACTCGCGCTACGCTACTGCCAGCCCGGCCCGCTCCGCAAACCAAAACCTTACTGTGCTAATTCACAAGTCGCGAACAACGTGCCATCCACTCATATTTAATGACAAATGTTTCAAAATCATAACATAAGGTTTTACCTACACTGTTGTACCACTACTGCTTTGCAAACAAACTTGTAAATATTGTAATCAAACACAAACGCGTATATAATATAATAACAAATATAAAATGTGTTATCGATGGTGGAAATGCAATAATTGTGGTTGGCAATCAAGTTAAATGTTACAAGAAAATTAATAGCAAATCCATTACAATTTCGGAGGTATTTATTGTTTAATTTAGAAATTGGAAGTATGTACACAGCGCGCATTGATAGCTCCAACTCCAATATAAGCTATCAGTTTTATATCGCATGCTTGCGTGTCCGACTCTTTATACAACCGGTGTTAATTCTGATGTGACGTCACGCACTACAAAAAGTAAATAACGTTAAATGTTTACGTACATAAAATATCAAGCGTAACCGGTGCAACCTGCAAAACTTAACATATAATATAATGTCATAAAAATATGGAAGAATAAGTGGTCAGTCGGTTCACATCACATTGGCGCATTATGACGTATTGTGTGGCAAATAATTACGTGTGCACGAGTTTGAAAACTGTATTTATAAAGCAGTAAACTTAGTAAATAGATAAAATAATAGCGTTTATACGCATAGGAAACAAGGTTTTAATGTAATTAAGCGTTTAGTATTGTTCATGGTCTCGACTAGAATGTTACAGACAAATTGGATTAAACTTTTAGCAGAGTTCTTTTGGGTATAGTCACGCGAGGAGACGCCATTCGCCACATGCCTGACATTCGATACACTTTCACCGCTAGGTAGTTAAGTTACCTATTCATTTTATTTCACGAACTAATGCTAGAATGTAGCTGTACCTACACTAGAAACGGCATTGGCTACCAAAGCAATTATAATTAAAAAACACGTGCCTTAATTGAAAGGCGATTGCCGTTATCAAAACGTTTTCAGTTACCTAAACTATTGTTAATGAAAAGAAACACTAAGATGAAAACGTTAAAATGCCTTGCCAAGCTATTGTATGTGTCCTATAAGTATTGTGTAATGGATCGATACTGTAGTGGGAGGATCGGGTGCTAGCTAGTGGGTTGCCACTTGCGACTACTATTAGTTGGAATCCAGACCATCTTAAAGACCTAAGACATAATTTATTAAGCAAATAGTCCGTCTCACACCCTTAGCAGGACAATGCGACAAAGTATAATAATATGATTATTGAGTACCACCAAGCAACATAGTATTTTATATCATGTCTCGTAATTTTCATTCTAGTTAGGGGTCAAAAGTTTCTCTTTAGTGGACTCAACTAATAGGTACGTAACAAATAATGAATAGGAATTTAAGTGGCACTCGTGTTTTAATTACGCTAACAAATTGATAGAGACGGACAGAGGTAAATGAAATATTGTGTTGGGTTGGGTCTGGTCGTAACCAGCGTATTTTTATAGTGTTTTAGTCTGATTATGAACGTTTACATAAAAATTTGTTAATTAAAATGGTATCAGCTAAACTAGAAATATTGGTAGTATCTTGAAATATCTACAACATTTTTTTACATATTCTCGCTTAAAATCCACATTTTCAATATTCTTTACGCAGCTTCCGTTACAGTAATCCCAAAATTGTAATGGGAATCCACGGCTCGCTGCTTGTCATTCATATTTATTCCCTTTATATGACGTAGATATTCTGGTTTTAACTATAACCTTGTCAATCTTTTATCAATATTATCGTAAGATATCGACCAACTGCGGCTTAGTCAAAGTTTTATTATACCTTCAAATAATATCTTAACATGCGCTATTATAATTTCACGAAGTCATAATACCTAATACCTATGTTATAGTAAAACAAATGTTACGAAATCATTCAACTGTAGTCGCTGCCATTATATTCTGACAACAAAAGGACTTTCCGATCGAAAAATTTAAAAATAGCATCTTATATCGTGATACGTAAGCATAACAGTTACAAACAGGTACTAGGTATATTATGATATCTTTCGCCTTGGTCGAAATCTCACCATGTATGGTTACTTAAAAAACAGCTGATCCATCACTGTTCATACAAATGTCAGTGGAAAGAATATTGACGATACCGTTTTTACTTAAGTACATACCCATCTGATTTTCTTACTATATACTTAAATAAACTTTTTCGCAAATTACCAGCAGAACCTTGGCATTTCATTAACAGCCTAGTTACTTTGACTACATCTATACAATTTAATTTAATAAAACTGTCTGTTTTTGTTTGAACGCGATCTTAGAAACCACCTATCCGATTTGATTTTTTTGTAAAGGATTATCACATTCAACCGGAAGGCAAATTTATCTCGAAATTTCTACGGGAACGGGCACATCGCGAGTAAAACCGCGGGGTTGCCAGTAAATATAATAAAGAGTATCTACTGTTCGTGAGTAGGTGTAAAGTTATCCAGTTAGCTGGCAAGTCTGGTGTCCAATGTGACGTCCATTGTTCTATGAAAATGATACCCCGCGAGTGGCGGGTTCGGTTGCTACACTGCAGTGCACGGTTGGCGACGCTCGCCGCCTTTGAATTCAACCAAGGCCCTATTGTCGCGAGAGACTAACCGCAGATAATGGGGGGAAACCGGTCCCGCCAGCATTATGACGCATCGCTCACCTTAGAAAATGCGCCTTACTGTTGCTAAGCTCGCATCCAGCCTATGTTCCATGTCATGTGCGATTCACTAACTTATCTCCCTGGATGATAAATAAATTAAAATATTGTCCACTAATCCGATAATCAGCATAGAATCATGGTCATTATGGTATCAAAACAAACCAATTTATACCGGACTTTTAAATAGACCAACAAATATGAATATTTGGCCGATACGATGAAACTTTTAATATTCATGTCATTAATAATTTAGTCCTCGGATCTCTGAATATGGGCTATATAGGCAAGAATTGACTAAAATGAATTAATCATTAAACCAAACACAACAGCAATTATAACGCAAATAAAACTTTAGAAAGTGAAAGGACGGTGAAACGCGTAACAGAAGCGTTATGTCGTACTTATATATAAAACTAATAATTGAATTGCATTATATGCATTAAAACCATAAACATTTCAAATATTGAGTTTAATTTCGTGAAAGATTAAAATATAATTTTATTACAAGTAGGTACAACAATGTGACTTTTCTTTAACTTCTGAGTGTGGAAACGTCTGTCTTGGTTTTTCAGTAATATTGCAGACGCAGAAATCATTTAAGAATTTGGTAAATCAGATGGCTGATGGATATGATGGATACTGCCCGAGTCTTAATTTAGAAGGAACGAGATGATTGACCGCTGAAAATCAGGACTAATGTTCTCGCTAAAGCTTACACTTTAATAAAATCCACTAATAACGTAAATGCGACACTGTTGCTAATTATAGCATGTGATTTATGAGAGGGATAGTACCTACTTTAAATAATTCTGGGCTTATTTCCAAGGTGGGTCATGTATGTGACGTTTGCTTTCGTTGTTTCTATAGCGTGAATCAATGTAAGTAGTAAAATTCCACACAATTTCCGTGAATGCACATGAGTTATATTATCGAAACATGTGACAATTTTTATCAGATTCCGAGAGAGACATTTTGAAAACATCTTGTGAAATGGCAAAATGTTAATCTTATCATGACATTTGAAGGAGGTGACGCAGGTACGGTAACTGGGTATGTCGTATACATGATTACTATAAAATAATAAATTTTAAACTCGATACACAGATAGATAAATTGGTATTTATTCTAACACTATCGCCACTTAATTTATTGTTATATTAGTATTATAGATTGATATTCAAGATATAAGATATCATTGAACAAAAATCGAGTGCAATTTTACGTTAGATTTCTGTATTATTGGCCAAATAATGTCTGTTTTAGCAAGTTTACTTCTAAGTTTAACAATAGGCATTTGAATCTCAAATAATTTTGTGATTGTTCTTTATTATTTCTTGATACTTACTACCAGTACTACTATTACATTTACATATACCTACAAAACTTCTTAATTGAATTGGTTAATACAGTGCACTGGATCATTATTTACTCAACATTAATGAAAGTAAACCAATCGTGTAACCTACCTATTTTCTTGAGAACTGGGGCGACACCCTGAGACTTAGATCTCTGAAACCTATTTTCAGGATCGGCATTGACCGTGTAGGTGCCGCGTCGTCGCAACATCGTGAGTATCGTGACACATTAACTACCTCTCCCTTCCAACAAACTAACTCGCAACACACTAATTCTATCCTCATTTCACTTTAACACATTAAATGGTTTCCACGTAACATACACCAAATAGCAGCCACTGCACAAAATATTCTGTTGGATTGGACCAGTGTAAACTAATAAACGTACGGCAGTTTACAAATTATTCGTAAGCGGTCTCAAAGGCGACGCGGTTTGAACTGAAGAACTGGGTTAACGAACCATTTGTTAATTTTGCAACATGCACTGGCTTTGACGACTATAGTATCGCGATCGAGTTTATAGTTACGGGCGAAAGGCAATACGAAAACCGAGAGTACGTTGCCACGGTTCTTCCGCGAATGACTGGATGGTGCAAACTGTTCACCGCAAGTCGACAACCGCTAGATAACAAGATCGACACCCGAACACTGATAACAACCAAATATAATGTTGGATAATAAACGATATCAAAACTGATGTTAGATGATTAAAAACATTTATATTATTTGTAGGCAATTCAGAACAGGAAAATCATGTTAAATTGTACTACAGGTAGAATACAAATTTAGTAGTCAAGGTTGTGTTGCCATGTCATTAAAAATGCAGAGTTTGTGGCTTGGCAAGTGTTAGACCATCACCAAAGGTTTATTGAATTATTAACAGCTTTTAACAAGTGGTAGGTACAAATTGTTTTCATAGAAGAAAGGTATCCATTAAATTAGGATTATTTCCATTTATTTATCTTCTATAATACAATTCCACTGTGCAATGTTTTCATCATATGTAAATTAGGTACATAATTAACTATGAATTTATAACTCACAATATTTGTTGCTCAATATGATTTTGAAACTTGGAAAATGATAATGTTGATATTTTCTAATATAGTCTTAGGTATATAAAATTTAAATACTTAGGTATCATCAGATGTGGATTGAGAAATCATGATCATGTATTCAAAAATTACTAATTATTTATTATCAACAAAAAGTGCAATGCATGGTATCATCAAAAAGTGCAATGCAAATGCAAATGCACCCTACTTGCCCCATTTACAACAAGTTCCATAAAAGACGAGTGACTAATTGAGTTAGAGCATTTTTCTTTGTCTTTTGTACTCAAGCCTCACAAAAGAATTAGGTATTTTTAGCACATAATCATGTTATAATTATTTATAATTCCGGTTAGTACCTAAATTAGGTAAAACTAAAACAAGTGTCATTTTTGTATTTATAAAACTGAAGTACATCTATAAGTTTAAATTAAATTTTGTCCTTTGTTATCAGCTCTATGACCAATTTGATAAAATAACATTGTATGTTACTAGCTACCGTTGGCTCATTAGCCTGGTATTTTTTAGGCTAGGGAGTTACGGATTATTTAAGTGGTTCTATTAAAGTGTATTATAGTAAGTTAGTTTGAGTAGATACTTGGTCAAACTGCATTACTGGTCATTACTGGTGTTTATAGAAACAATCATGTAAATTGGGCAAATTTTTTTAATTTTAGTGATTACCTACTATATATTTTATTTCAATACACTTGTATTATTTGGATCAAAGTGTAGGCATAGTGATGACTATCCGACTGAAGCATTACAGTAGCAAAGTAATTAGTGAAATAAAAATATAGTATATTTTTGCAAGTATGCTAGTATCTTAATAGAAACAATCATTTTATTAAGTATATTTTACTTGTTCAATGAATTCCTAAGATTATCAACATTATTCATTCAGCATTTGGGATGGTTTCAATCTATATTAAGTAAGTAAGTATATTACAAACATGTTTTTATTTGAATAATCTCTTTATTTCACTACATAGGCGGCTAATTTTTCAACGGTACATCATGCATGGTGTTTATTAAGAAACTATGAATAGATGGGTAAAATAACTATCAAATCAGACATGTTACTGATAACTACTGTTAACTTTAATACAGGATTAATAATTATTTAGTAATAGGACCCAAAGACTTTGATATTCGTCATTACATGGGCCATATTTTCAAAAGACTTCTTCTTAATCTTTACAAGCAAATTATGAAAGCAACATACAAATGATATTGATACAGCTCATAGGATAAATATAATACTTTTAGTTGTTACCCTATCGGAATCCCATTACATAAACATTATTATGATAAAAATTTAGCATGATTAGATATGCCTATGCATTAATAAATATGGCCAATGTAGAAAATAAAACATATAATATATTTATTGTCTACATTTTGTAATATTTGCTGTGTTGCACATGAGCATAAGATCATTTTATTTTAATTGGCAGATTTACTCTTCATTGTAACAAACATGACTAAAACTTACTAAATAAACTAAATTACTTTTTTTCCATATGGATATTTATTTTTAACATAAAGTTAATGGTGATAAGAATCTATTTTACTCTAATAACAAAATAGAACAGAATGTTTTCTGTGATTTATCAGAACAAAGATGTTAATTACAGTGTTGACTGTTTTTTCTGTATCTTAGCTACTTGAAACAAGTGTTACAACCAAATATAACAAAGGTATTGTAACATAGGCCTAAACAACATGGATCAGCAAATACTTGGACTTTTTCACTAGGTGTGCTATAAGTGATGAAGATGGGTATAATATTGATCAAGTAAGAGCAGCCCTTTGATAATTACGTCATTGTGATAGATAGTAACCTCAAACTAGGTAGGAATATAATTATACTAATAAATTGGATCTAATATAAGGCCTCGTACGTAATTATTTACGGAAGCAGCAAGCTCAGTAGGGTTTGGTCAACTGAATTTATAGTACCTGCGTAAGATACAACGAGAAAGGTAGTATATCAATCAGAATGATCCTAAATGCGACGCATTTCCCCTAAAATTTAGCTTTTGACAAATCTGTCACACGCCAGGCCTATGTGGCAGGCTGTGCGCTGTTCGCTGCCTGTGGCCATTTTTGAATCGCTGCAGAGACAAAATGCCGCATATTGATTAGATTTCAATTCGGAATTTCACAGGTTCTATGTAAGTTTAATGTGGCAATTTGCAGCCATATTTAAAATTGTCAGAATCGAATTATACGTCACAGGCACAAGAAATCACGATGGCCGACAAAAGAATGGTTAAGTGGAAGGTACTTACTACTGATTTTTACGCCTCCCAGAGGAGGTTTTGGAGGTTGATTTTCGAATGTCCTTCGAACGGATTTGCTGCCCTCGGCGAATGAAGTGGTCCTAGGGCGTCCGCTCATTATTGACGATATAAAATAAACGGCCTTACAATCCTGAACTTCATAGATACTTCACATTTCTCGTTACCACCCTTGCACTCGCACTAAACTCACTTGGCCGACGAATAAGAAAGGAGATATAATAGTCAAAATAATATCACTAGATACACTGAAAATCAAAATAAGATTGTCCTTTTACGGATTTACAATATCATTTTGTTAATTTTTCAAAATTTACATCACTAAAAGAGTACGACAGATTTTAGTTTCTTCAGACTTGACTTGTACGCTCATTCGGATACTTTCGGATTCGCTCGGAACTTCGATCATTGAACGAAACGAACAAGGATGACGTCGCAATAGAGTAAGTAAATGCGCCATCTAGTAAGAAACCGCAAAACTAAAAAGTAAATAGGGTAAAGCAGTTCACCATAGACAAACAGCCACAGACTATTTAATCAAGAGGAACATAAGTCGACACAACTGATAAATAAAAAACTGATCGTGTAAACTTTACGGAACAGAAACGGATATCCTGAATTTCACAAAAAAAGGCACGGGTAAAAATAAAAATAAATGCAAAAATAAAGTTATTAATTAATAATGAGGCAGATACATAATGCTCAAATTATTTTAACACGACCCGCCCCTCGCTTCGCTTCGGTCAATAAAAAATTCATGAGGGAAATTCAAGCTGGAAATTTTGGATAAAATATAGTATGTCTCCTGCGAGTGTCCTCTTATGACCTTAAATTTAAAGTTTCGTAAAGAAAAAAAAATTATAAGGTTGGTTGGTATTTTAATTCTGTTCTATTGATTTTGGCACTGCAGACTGAGGTCACGTAACATTTCGGGACCACGAAAATAATTTCTTTATGTACTGTTTGAACGTAAATTATTAGTGAGATCTCATTCACAGGGACGCTTTATAGCACGCATTATAAATCGTTTTTATCTACACTAATGTTGTAACATTCTACTTATGTTTCCAATACTTGACTTATAATTACTACTGTTATAGCGCAGACAACTAAAACACTCAATTTAAGCAATTGCACATGATGTTATAATATCCACATCGATATCGTAAAATCTCATTATAACATCGCGCCCTGCGCGGCGCGCGCCCTGCGGCCCTGCGTGCGCAGCTGCGCTCTCATTGGTTAGATTTTAATGGCGGCAAGTTCACTGTGACTATACACGTACGCGTGAATTAAATGTTTCGCAATGTGTTTTGTTTTTAAAATTTTGTTTGATTAATTGCATTAGTGAAGATAAAGTAGTGTATGCAACTGCATATAACACGGGTATTAAAACACTCGTTACTATTATGAAACTCGCTGCGCTCGTTTCATAAACTCACACTCGTGTTTTAATACCCTTCTTTATATGACAGTTGCATAAACTACTATTATAATATCCATAAATAATACGAATAATTCACTTCATATACAGTTTTTGTATACCCAACTCAAACTAAAATTTAAGTTTTTATTAAAAGTATGGAATCTAATTAACTGCCTGTTGGCCTCTATTCCTTATAGGTATGTAAATTAGATGTTAAAGTAGTTAGTTCTCAATCTTATAAGGACGAGCGACCCCATAAGACTTTGTTTTCTCTAACTTTCACGGTAATAAACTTAACATTATATTGGGTTTCGGGTTCTTCAAGGGTGGATTCAGTTCTGGGTGAATAGAATTTACCAATGATGAATTATAGGCTGTGGCGGATCTAGTTGTTCCGAAACCCTGAGCGGAAACTCTGTACGAATCCCCATAGTTAGTTAGCATGGAAAGATATTTAAAAAATATGTTGAAAGATGGGGAATTTAGGAACTCTTATCGTTGGATGAGGCCCCGATTGCCACCCAAAGAATCACCTGTCTAGGAGTTGTCAAGGCTTCTCTGCTTAATTGCATTACTGAGCAAGCGCGATGTGTGAGTGTTTTTTTAGTTTTAGCTTGCTGTTCATAAACTGCTCTGGCTCCTTGCGTCTCATCTATCTATGCGTTAATGTTTTGTTTAACTTATCTATTTTAAATGTTATATATAAAATTCTCGTGTCACAGTGTTCGTTCGCGTACTCCTCCGAAACGGCTTGACCGATTCTCATGAAATTTTGTGAGCATATTGAATAGGTCTGAGAATTGGCCAACATCTATTTTTCATCCCGAAATTCCCGCGGGAACGGGTACAACGCGGGTGAAACCGCGGGGCGCAGCTAGTTATTTATAAAATAACTGCTTTAAAAAAGTTTTCCGTTGCGTTGTCATAATTGAATGATATACCTACCTATGTTTTTTTCTCTATAGCTCCGGGGATCACTTTGAGAGTCCTTGCGGACCACAGTCATGCAACTGAATGCTGTTTGGATGGCTCTTGTATGCTAAGGCAGGGTTAGATACTGTCTTACTTACTGATACTAGATATTACTTAAAAACCTACAAAAGTAGGCACATCTGCGTATTTAAGTACCTAACTACATACATACGCGGCACAGATGGTAAATCTTATTACTAGGGTACTTCCATTGCACTGAAGCTCACCCAGCCAGAACGAAATCAATCAAACTACGTCGTCAACTACGAATATGTATATCAAATATGTAGTGTCTATATAAATAAGCAATGCAAAAAACTACATTATCAAACGAAAATGGTATCTATGTAGATATGTCGATAGGCAGATCATAGGCACCCTAATTAATTGATTATTTCAGGTGAAAATAATGTTTTGTCAATAGGTACTCGTAATGTAGGTTGGTATTTAGATACCAAGTTGAATAGATTTCTTCTTCGATGTGTCCGGGCGGTAGAAAGATAAACAAGATATTATTTATTGTATCTACAGCCGTATTACATAGCCATCGTATGTTTCTGATTTATTTGCAGTGACCATAGATTAGATATTGCTAATGTGATAAATAATCGCGAAACTACTCTACTAATCCTTAAAATTACGAGTAAAGTGCAACAACACAGTAAATTAATTCAAAACTTTAAAAAGTTGATAAAGTCTAACCTTCATTAACTTACCAACGAGTAGAAATCAAGCTATTGAAGAGAGCCGACACGCACATTTGCTCAACTGACCTTATGTATGTATTTCAAAATGCTATCGCTTAGCGAGACGTGAGGTAGGTGACTGGTTTGATAAACTGATCGTATGGTTAGGTTACTGTTGGTACTGCCGCCAGTGGCTCAGTAGCGCGGGCGCCGCGTGAGGTGCGAGGCGGACCAACCGCTCCGGCGACACTACGAGTACGCAGATAATGTGATTCATTCAACAATTACACTAATAAACCATTAAAACAACCAAATATTGAACAGTAACGTTGTGCAGTGATCAATATGGAGAGCTACACGTCGGACAGCTGCGACAGCGACAGCCGAGAACAGAAAACCCTCGACTTGTCGAGCCAATTACTGGAGTCGTCCAATCTATCATCCGAACTGAGCAGCATTGTTGACGAAAAGAACTACGCAGAAAATTACGAGATATTATTGCTATACAATAACAGGATAAGGAGTTTGCCGGACACATTGAGCAAGTTTATTAATCTAAAGATAGTGGATATCAGTAACAATAGACTGACTGTTCTGCCTGATGTGTTCAAGAACTGTTCCCTCACTTCACTGATAGCCAGAAACAATCAGCTCACTAATGAATCGCTACCAAAATCATTTTTCGCATCAAAAACTTCGCTGAAAGAATTGAATTTTAGCGGGAACCAATTGAACTTCTTTCCGGAGCAAATCCTCGAGTTGACCTCTTTGAAATACCTTTATTTGGGCGCTAACAACTTAGTCAATATACCAAAGGATATATGGAAATTACACAGGTAGATACTAATTATGTACATATTGGGTACGTCCATTTCAATAATTGAAGTTGACCAATATGGCTAATTTTAAATTAGGCCAAGTCATTGGTTGATTGGATCCAATACTATCAATCTAAGTATTTAATTAATAATTAAACCTACCTATTAGGTATGTTATGTAAATTATTTGTTGAACATTAATTTTTTTTTGACTAATAATTTAAAATCACTTAAGTAACTAGTTTAACTTAAGTATGAACTATGTAGTTGGTTACCTACTTAAGTATTCGTCTAAGTTTAAGCTTGCTGCTAGTTATAGATACTTACCTACTATCTCAAATGATACAATCCTGCACACAAACCGAAAACAAACGTATGGTTGGCATGTATTTTATGTAGCTTTAAGCTACCATTAAATACTCAAACCCGCCAAAAAGGGAAATTAAACGTCACTAGATGTTCAGCACATACCTAGTAATTTAATTCTGAAACAGCACTCAGGTACCTTTTACAGCTATGTTTTAAAAGGTTTGATTTGAAAATCCCAATACAACGCCGATAACGCGAATTGTATAAATCATGGGAATTTCGGGATAAATAGAAATCTATATCATGAGCTATTCGCCTACCTATTTCAGAATATCTTCGTATCTAAAGTATCTCTGTAAAATATAATTATCCATAGCCACAAACTTTAAGTAGGAAATATAGATGCCTTTCATGTTACTGAAGACAATGAGGAGGATCATCGCTTGTCTAGTGCGGGTTGATGATCGGAAACCCGAGCCCTGTTAAAGTTTGGGAAACATGTTTCACTCGACCCATTGCATTGAACCCGGGGCCCCAACCTTGGCATGCGAGTGATCATGACACTAACTACTTCGATCATAGATTGAGGCGTTAGTTAGGAAGGATAGAGCTAACACGTTCGAATTTACTTGTACAAATCGAATCAATTTGATGTCTACACTAGAACGGAACTGATGGTCCTAATCTAATACATATTAATTAATATGATAAAAAATGCACCATAACCGTATTTTGCTCATTGTTCTTATTTATGTAGATTTGCCTCACGTTGTAAATGTAACAAGACCGGGTTCTTTGTCACAAGAGTAGAAAAGCGATGTTCTACTCATGTACCTTTGTGTTATGATGGTTAGATTAAATCTAATGTTTATTGACTCGATGTCGTTTACACCTTGTAGCTTGTAGTAAGTGAGTTGAAAGGGTTCAAAGACTACATCGTATGAGGCACACGGGTATGCATGCACCTAAAATATTATGCATATAATAGTCGTGTCGTACACTAATTATACTTACTTTATAAAACAAGACACGTGTAACAACAGATAAACTCCATTATGATTAATATATAAACATCATTATTCTATTCAGTTTCACATTTAGTCGAACGTTACAATAATGGCACGATGAAGAATAACACACCATTGTTTCAATTCAAGAGCAATGTAGTTGTGAGGTCTTATGTAAAGTAGGTAATAAATACACGTAGCGTAGCAAGCTAGATTAGGATAAGGAATAGAAATGCTTATATACTTAGGTCCAAAATGTTTTGAAACACCTAACCTAACCTAACCGAAACTAACAAAACGCATGGAGATAACTACCTACACATTATTACACAATTTATATTTTACTTAAAATCTATTAATCACGTACCTATAAGCGCACTCAGTACTCATATACAATTGGTACCCTTACATACACCATTATGTACCTATAGGATAGATAGACCAAGTGGTCATTTACATAACAATGGACTTATCAAATGCGCGCTAAAGACAGCCAAGTTATCATTTTATACTTAACTAGCAGCGCCCCGCGGTTTTACCAACGTTGTGCCTTTTCCCTTGGGTATTTTAGGATTTTTTATACTTATAAACTTTCCTCTTTAATAACTCTATTCTATTTAAAAAAACCGCGTCAAAATCCGTTGCGTAATTTTAAAGATCTAAGCATACATAGGGATAGACAGTTTTATACTACTTATGTACTTAATAATTTATGTTACATTACAAATGTGATATAGGTTTGATTCGTGATAATTATTTAGATCTAATAACTATATGTGCCCTTATAGTAGCAGGCATTCCTAGTACCTATATTGCTACACCTACATACTTAGGTCACTTGAGTAGAACATTATTATAGTAGGTAGGTGCTATTTACTGTACGATACATAAGTAAGTAGAGCTTTTAAAACTATGTATTGGTAAATACCTGATTGTGAAAGTAATAATCTAATTCGATTCTTAATATTCGAGTTGATGAGACCATTTTTTTTAATTAATTTGTCGTTTTTGCCAACCAATTAGCAGGTCTACTTATGTGTTGCAAAAAATTCAAAAACCATAAAACTACATGGATACAATTTCGGGGTGATCTACGCGAATGTTCGCACTATAAGTAACTATTAAGAGGTAAAATTTTTAAGTTTGTATGTTCGGGCTAATCTTGGGAACTACCTGTCCTCTCTCTCTCTCTCTTCCTGGCTATGTGTCCCACATGGTGGTGTCCGATACGAATAATTGTTTTTGTATTGGATAGCTACATTCTGCAAGGAAGGCTATAGGCTATTTTACCCCAAAATTCCTACAGGAACGGGCACAACGCTGGTAAAACCGCGGGACGCGGATAGTAAGTTATAACAAAGTTACCATTGCATCTTGTCTTCAAAGTGACTTATCACTAACTTAATCTAGTAAAGTAAAGTAATGTAATGTACTGTGCCACTGTTGGGCAAAGGCCTCACCGAAGATATCAATACAGTGATCAATATGTTCCTTCCCAGTTTACAAATCCTCGCAGTGGGCGGGAACCAGATAACCGAAGTGCCTGACGCAGTGGGTCGGCTGACCACCCTCCAGGTGCTGGTGCTGAGCGACAACCTTATCGAGCAGCTGCCCGCCAGCATCGCGAGCCTGAACCAGCTCAAAACACTGCGCATCCACAAGAACATGCTGAAAACATTGCCTACGCAGATCATTAAATTGAAATGTTTGACCGAGGTGGGTAAAAAAACTTATATGATTTGCCTGAAACTCAAACGCTACTCTGTTGTTCATGTTTAAGCCCTCAATTTAATTCAGTTTTGACTGGTCATGTAGGTATGTCTCCTAATTTGGTCCACTTGTTCTTTGTCTTTGCATTGTCTTTGCGTCGACGAGGTTCCAAAACCCCTAAATACCTTATCAACCGATATGCCATTTGGTGTCAATTTCTTCGAACTATTCCAGCTCTCTCTCCGAGACAACCCGCTGGTGGTGCGGTTCGTCAAGGACATGACACTGCAGCCCCCCTCCCTGCTGGAGCTCGCCGGACGCACCATCAAGCTCCACGACATAGAGGTGCGACCGGGGGAACTGCCTAAGACTCTAAGCAAGTACCTTTGTGCAGCGCAGTGCTGTGTCAATCCTAAGTGCAAAGGTAAATCTATATACATATATGCATTATTATATTTTTTATAAAAAATTAATATAGTTAATTGATTTTTTGTTTGTTTTAACGAGCTAATCTCCGAAGCTACCAAACAAATCGGATAAATATTGTTGTATTGTATAGGACACGCAAGAAGAAGGTCGAAGGCTTTTTTTTATCACGAATTTCCACAGAAATTTTGAGCTACTTTATTGAACTGTAACATTTCCTTCCTTACCTTTTTTCTTTGAATTACTGTTACTTTAGCCTTTGTCATCCCATTGTTGGGCAAAGGCTTCCTCTCATTCCCGCCACTTTATAAACCAACTATAAAAACACTAACAGTTAACCGTACCTTATCTATCTATCTTGAAATTGGTCACCGCCTACTTGCCCAGTTGTATTTGTTATCCTTATCGTACGTTTGCCGACTGGCTAGACTGCCAACATTATCAACTTGAAACTAAACGATTATTAAAAGAATTATTCCCTCACGTTTTACCGCGATCATTCATGATATTCAGCTATTTAACCACCCACTTAAAGAGGTCATACATTTTCTCTACATTTTTTAGTGTGACAACTGTGTGTTCTTTTTATTTAATTATTAACTAGAGTAGCCATGTATTAACGTACATGTCGTGTCTGTATCTCGTAAATAATATTATAGATAACTAATCAGACGTAGTTTATTTTTCTTTGTCCTTTTTTCATGTTTATACCTTCAGTAGGTAGCTACATAATTTAGCACGCAAAGTTGCGCCAGGATTATCTAGTAATTATAATTGTTATTCCTTAGTCACTACTCCAACAAATAAGTAATACAGCAGTTGATCTTTCACCCCTTATCAACGCAACTTGTACAAACATATTATAACTATACAAAATAATTAAAAACGGTTTAGTCATTGTCATCTCAGCAAGTTTTCTAGGAGTCAAGGTTTATTTTATCTAAATTGACGCAAGTAATGCATGTGCATTGATTAGGGTACTTATTGCATTAAACTTGCATGAGTGGCTTCCATTAATTTGATAATTCAACGTTAATTACATAAGGCAACAATGTCGAACACAACATTGTATGTAAGAGAATTGATCTCACATTCTCTACGAACGTATGTGCTTATGATTGTCCTTAGCTAATTCGTAATAAAAACGTATAAGTGACTACCTATGTATCTTAACATTTTATTGTCTGGCGATAATATGGGTTACTTATCATTTTTTATGAGATATGAGCTCAAATTCTGAAGCTATCTGTCGTATGTTATTTTTATTAATGTAAATGAACTGTTATATATTACACTAGCAGCACCCCGCGGCTTTGCCCGCGTTAAGCCCGTTCCCGTAGGAATTTTCGGAAATCCTTAGTGTGCACTTACGTCACTTGAGGAACCTTCCTGCCAAATTTCATGTTTCTAGGTGTAGCGGTTGAGGCTGTGTATTGATTATCATTCAGTCAGTCAGTCGGGACTTTGAATCTATACTAATATTATAAAGCTGAAGAGTTTGTTTTGTTTGTTTGTTTGTTTAAACGCGCTAATCTCAGAAACTACTGAACCGATTTGAATAATTCTTTCACTGTTAGATAGTCTATTTATCGAGGAAGGCTATAGGCTACATTTTATCACGAAATTCCCACGGGAACGGGCACAACGCGGGTAAAACCGCGGGGCGCTGCTAGTTTTATACATATAGATTATATTTTTAAGGCTTCGGTGTAGTAGTTACTTGTGAATTACGCGACTAGATGTTACTTCATATATTTATACTTTGGGCCATGGTTAACCAAATATGTCTGCCAAGAATAGACCGGGCCAGCCTTCATTTGAATTTATTTAGTCACTTACAGCCTACAACCTTCAACATTCTTAATCCCTACCTATATTTCATGACTAGCAGCGCCCCGCGGTTTTACCCGCGTTGTGCCCGTTCCCGTGGGAATTTCGGGATAAAATGTAGCCTATAGCCTTCCTCGATAAATAGACTATCTAACAGTGAAAGAATTATTCAAATCGGTTCAGTAGTTTCTGAGATTAGCGCGTTTAAACAAACAAACAAACAAACAAACAAACAAACAAAACAAACTCTTCAGCTTTATAATATTAGTATAGATTGGACATTGAGTAATGCATATTATATGCAATACTCGTTCTTTCTGTATTCTGAGAAATACTCAATGCACATTAGCATATAAAACAACCATTCTATCTACGTTTTCTTTTCATTGGACACCAACGCAACACCAACAATATTTAATCTAGCTGCCAGTAGTTAGTGGCAAAAAAGTATAGGTCTGTAATATAATTCAATTTTTTAATTCCAGGAGTCTTCTTTGACAACAGAGTGGAACACATTAAATTCGTGGACTTCTGCGGTAAATACAGGATTCCTTTACTCCAATACTTGTGTAGCTCCAAATGTATTACTGGCAGTTGGGAGAGCCGCGAGGTGGATAACAACCCCCACCCTCACATGATGAGAAAAGTACTGCTCGGATGATTTATGTACTAACTAATAGGATGCGTAATATAGTTTTCCTTATATACCTAATCACCTATAAAAGACTAACAACTTTCGGGAAATAAAAATTACTGGCACCACTCTTGAATTGTTCCTATTTCAAATAAGATAAATTAAAATGGCGGACTTAACACAGAACATTTAATCAATGAATTTTATCTGTACTGGGAACCTCTGTCTCAGTTTTCAAATTAGTAAAGAGGGCAAATCATTTTGCTGACAAATTAATTGGTATGTATTGTGCATGTTTAAAATATCTAAGTAATACAACACCTTTTATGACGGTTTTTCAAACAAGCTATAAATGCACAAAAATAAAAAATCAATGAATGTATAGTATAATTGTATAAGTAATTAGTGCTTTAAGTCATATAATACTTACTATATATTATGTTTAAAATGTAGTGTTTTTTCTTATAATATTACTTTTTATTAAACTGAAAAACAGTTAGGCAAAATTTAATAAAATATTAGAATTGAGTATAAATGAAATGGGTTTGTGTTTATATTTTGCCAGTCTAAATGCCTAAGGTCATTTGTTATGCAAATAGCAAGCAAGTTATCAGTTGTACCTATTATTTACTCCTTCAAATTAGTTATTTACTTGCCATGTTTGAATTGAATTTAGGTAACTAAAAGCAAAATATGTAATTTATATTATTTGATTAACTTATATACTCATTAAACCAAAAAGAAAATATCAAAATAATTGGATATAGGTAGAGCTAAAACGTTATTATTAAACTGTGTGCAAATATTCTTTGATTTAATACGGGAGCATATATTGCATGTGATAAAATATAATGTAGCGTACACCTAGTTATAAATACATAGATAATATACAAAACTAGCAATATTGTGTGTACCTTCTAGCTAAATATTGTATACTTTTAGTTACTCCTATACACAAATAAAAGCCATAAATTATATAACCTACCTATTTATTTTATTTATACTTATTACATTACAATTATTCGTTTTCTTGTAAAAATTTCATTCTTTCCTCTTTACCTCTCTGTATGGCTGTTTTGAAGAGTTTGCAATAAAGTTCAATGGCTGCCGGTGAATCATCATTGCCGGGGACAGGGTAGGTGATAAGATTGGGATTACAGTTAGTGTCAACAATGCCAATAGTTGGGATCAACATCTTGGCACTATCCCTGACAGCTGTATGCTGGTTCAGTATATTGTTCTGTGTATTCAAAAATATACACAAATCTGGCAACCTAGTGACAGCGCCAAATTGATGATTGGCATTAGTGAATATACCTCCACGCCAAAACCTAGTATGGGCGTATTCACCAGCCTCTAGTGCGGTTTTCTCAACCATATGAGCATTTAGAGCATTTCTATTGAAGAAACAAATGATACCACCTCTGTAAGCAATGTGAGCTGTGAAATTCAGTGCTTTCCGTAAATACTCAGCTGTTTTGTCCAAGTCAAATATCAAATGGCCCAGTCTTGATCCGTAGATGTAAGGCCTCATGTAATCGTTGAGGGAACCTTCTTTATGACCATAATGAACTCTTGCATCAAAGAGATCCTTGACTGTGAATATATTGTGAACCTTGAAGTAATCTGGATGGTCGAGAGGATTTTTCTTTGGTTCCACTGCACCTAGAAATAAAAAGAAGAATGGTAATAACGTCAGACAGAAGAGCATCACTAGGAATAAGAGTATTATTGTATTTTAGAGAATATAGACAGACTAGCAGCGCCCCGCGGTTTTACCCGCGTTGTGCCCGTTCCCGTGGGAATTTCGGGATAAAATGTAGCCTATAGCCTTCCTCGATAAATAGACTATCTAACAGTGAAAGAATTATTCAAATCGGTTCAGTAGTTTCTGAGATTAGCGCGTTTAAACAAACAAACAAACAAACAAACAAAACAAACTCTTCAGCTTTATAATATTAGTATAGATAACGAAATTATTATTACCTTCAACTTGAGGTTGTGCTTGAACTACTGTCGAGTTATAACGGAGGACTCGAAGCCCACTGCTTAGGGTACGATAACCTGAAAAATTATATTACAAAATAAAAATTATAAGATATTCCCCATAGATTAGTTAGGTTAAAAAAAATTGTAAACATTAACTTACGGGTACCGTTAATGAACATTTTAAGGACGTAATATATTTCAGAACTTTATGGTTGTTTTAGTTATTCATATTCTAGTTCATTTAAACAAAATAAATGATTTAATTTTACGATTTTTGAAATTTATGTACGCAAAGAAAAAGCACAAGTTAAATCCTTCCTTCTCCAGCCAAATGATTTGTTTGACCTGCCTGTGGATTTGACATTAATGACATTGACAAAGTGTTTCTGTTGACACTGACAGCCAAATAAATTGTCAATGGTTCAAGATAATTCACAGACTATATTTTGTAGGCCTGATGATAAGACTTTTGGGCCACGCTGTTTCTGCCATAGACAAAACTTAAAGTATCATCCACACCAAGCAAGTTATGGCGAATCTAAATGAGGATAATCTATGGTAGTAGGTATTGTAGTTTTAGTCAGTTTTAGTACTTGTTTCGTGGTCTGTGGTTTTAGTAGGTATGTGGTCCTTTTTCAAATGACTGATGACTTGACTTGACTGCCAATAATGCCATCTGTGACTGCCATTCGTGGTCTGTGCAAGCAAGCAATCAATCAAGTTCCGAAGCAAACAAACAGAAATAAATCTCATCAAATTAATTTACAAATACAAAACGATTGTTAGAGGTTATTAATTTATACTTTATTTTTCCGGAATATATATTGTTGTCTTCGGCTCAGATTAACTTATCTGTAAAATACCAGCTACAAAATGTCCAAAAAAGGTATTGAAGATTTGGATCTTTACGGAATTCTTGATTTGGCGATAACTGCAACTGAATCTGAGGTAAATAAACGCTTGACTATTCTACAGAAACCAAGATAACTATTGCTTGTTATTTTTAAGTTTTAATAATACCGCAATATACCGTTATTTGATTTGATTACAGATAAAAAAAGCTTACCGTAAAAAAGCTTTACAATGCCATCCAGACAAGAACCCTGATGATCCTAAAGCAGCAGAGACATTCCACCAACTGTCTCAGGCCCTTGAAATATTGACAGACGCCTCAGCTCGATCGGCGTATGACAAAGTATTGAGAGCCAAAGAGGCTGCACGATTGAGACATCAAGAATTAGACAGTAAGCGACAAAAATTAAAAGAAGACTTAGAACGACGGGAAAAAGATGCAGGAGCAGGTGGAGGCTTCAACAACCTGACAGACGAACAAAAGCTAGCAAGAGAAATAGAACGATTGCAAAAAGAAGGCAGCCGACTCCTTCTAGAAGAACAACAGAGAATGAAAGAAGAAATCCGAAAAACTATGGGTTTGCTCAATGAACCAGTCTGGGATTCAAGTTTAAATAGAATTAAGATTAAATGGAAAGCTGAAAAAGATGACAAAACCAATGGTGGTTATGACGAAAGTGTTCTTAGGAGATGTTTGAAAAAGTATGGAGATATTATCGCTCTAATAATTTCACCAAAGAAAAGAGGCAGTGCATTAGTTGAATTCTCTACAAAGGAGGCTTCAGAGATGGCGGTAGAATTTGAAAAGGGTAAATTATAACTTAATAACATAGTAATTTTATCTTAAAAATCAAATACAATAACTTTCCTGTTGACTAATACCTACCATGATTGCCCCAATTTGAATAATTTTAATGCTCACATTTTACCTTTGATTTCAGGGTTACCAGACAATCCTCTAGAATTAAAATGGTTAAATGAAAGACCAGTTCTCACTACCAAGAAAACTGTCAGTGGGCCTTCACTAATATCAGATAGAGATTACGAATCATTAGTATTAACTAAAATGAGACAAGCTGCCGAGAGACAGAAATTAATAGAAGAAATGATGAAAGAAGAAGAAAATAAATGACGATGTGCAAATATTACCAATTGATTTTATTAGATTTCCTTACAAATTTATCATTATGTACACAATTACATAATCTATACTAAAATGAATATTAACCAAAATTTACACTTTAAAATAGTTTGGATTGTACTCCTGAAATATGCAGTGAAAACAATGGGATACAGTTGTTACTTAGCTAAAATGAGTCAGTTACTTTTTCTTAACAGGATCAAATGCTTTCCATTCACTCAAAAACTCAACTACTTTCTTTCTTTGTACATCTCCATACTCCTTCCTAGGATTCTTCCAATGACTGTGATCTAGGTCCAAAATACCAGCTATTATTTCCTGCAAAATTTAAAAAAAGTATACAACCAATTAACAGATTAAAAATAGAATACAAAGTTATTCTATAAATCTTTATAAATTAACTAAACTTACATCAGCAAAAGTTTTTGGAAAAAGTTGCTGATCTTCAATAACATGAGCAAATCCTGGATCCATTCCGAAGTCAATCCAGAAATATGGCAATCCTTTAGGAACACCCCTTCTAATATTCTTTCCTTTTAATTCTACAACTTTTTTGTTCATTGACCATTCGGCTTCACATTCTAAAAGGGCTTTTTTGAAGTATATTGGTGCAGTGTCACCAACATCTCTAGGCATCGGTACACAGTTGATTACCAAGTGTGGATGTTTGTGGAGCCTAGTGGCAGTCTCATAGAATACCACATCCATGTTCTGGGAGTTGAAGAACTGTGTCAGAGCTTTCCTGTAATCCTGAAATAAGTAAAAACAGTTAGATGTTAGTTAATCTAGATCTGAATAAAATATTGATCTAGTAAGAAGGTAAAAATTGAAATTGAAAATATTATATAGATAGGTGTGATTTGGCAATATAAGAAAAAAAAAGTTATTTACCAGTATTTCTTCCCAAACATCTTCATCGAGAGAGGTAACACATGTAGCATGCTGTATTGTAGATAACAAGCAATGATCTTTGACTAATGACTTTCTTGAAGGCAGAGCCAAATACACTTTGTTACCACAACTGACCATCAAGTGTTTCAACATATTCTTAGATTCCAAACAATATTCACATCCTTCGATAGACCTCTCCATTTTAACATGTTGGTTGATAGCCCGCTGTTTTTCAGTCTCTGCATCCTTGGCCTCATTTCTTTGTTTTGATATCTCATCCATAAATATATCTTCGAGATCATCATTAGGATTTTTATGTTTACTTGCAATTCTGGCGAGTTCTGCCTCATCATCATAGTTGTTGCCATATTTTTCGTTTTGGAACTGAAAAATAAAAATAATACATTAATTTTTTACTATAGTGACAAAAAGATGTCATAATTGAAGTTAAATAATTTACAAACCATTTGTGCCAAGCTGTATTTATCATCGTTGCCAAAGTATTTTGCTCTTTCACCAGATACATATGTTTCAGCTTTTCTTTTACCACTTTTACTTTTGGGATCACCCTTGGCCGAAGTCAATGGTCTACTGTTCCCTTGACTGTTAGTTGACATGAGCATGATAGCTTCATTTTCTTCCTGTCCATATCCTGGGTTCTGTATCCTGAACTCTCTTGCTGCATCTAGCTTTGCTTTAAGATCGGCCACGGTTTTAGTATCACCCATTATTTCAGCTTTTACAATCTTAGCTGCCAATTTGTTCATTTTCTCATCAGTCAGATATTTTGATTCCTCAGTTTCATCTGTAGTCTCTTTTGGTCTAACTTGTTCCTTAACTTCTACTGCAACTTCAGGGGATCTTTCAGGAGATTGTCTTGAGTGTCTTACCTCTACTTTTTCATCTCTTTTTTTCCAACTGCTAGACTCTCTACTATAGTTTGAATGGTAATCTTTGACTCTACTGTTCCTACTACTATTACCATCTCTATGATGCCTGGACTTGGAGTAATAGTCATCTTCATCATCATCCTTAATTTTCATGAATTGCCTAGACTTTTGATGTCTGTCTGAAGTTTGTGAAGATCTATCACCATCTCTACTATTCCTCCTGTCATCATCTCTATGTCGACTGGATTTTCTTGAATAATAGTCATCATCCTCATCATCTTTTATTTTCATGAACTGCCTTGATTTTCTAAGCATATCTGTTGTTTGTGGTAATCCTTCTCCACCATTTTTCCAATAAGGATTTAGTTCTCGGGAACTGGTGGCAGGGTTATAAGAGTCGATGTGTTTTTTATCTTTTACTTCTCGTTTTGGTCGGATGTCTTCCTTTGTGTAGGTCTTCAACATGCCGGTCATGGACATCCAGTCTTCTCTGTCGGCTGGGGGCTGAGAGGACTTCTTTTCGACCCATTCATCTGATTCAGATCCAGAACTACTGGAACTAGATGACTGAAAACAGTTATAGTTAGTAAGCGAGGAATTTAAAGAAAACTATTAGCTAGCTCACAAATTATCGTTTAGAAAGCAAACCTGAAATTTACTTACACTATGCCTTCGCTTTTCGCGTTTCTTGGATTTGCTTTTGTGTTTAGACTTGGAATCTTCTTTGCGTTTTTCTTTCATTTTTAAGAAAGAAATACTTGACACAAATGCGTATATTTGTTTGTTTGCTAAATTAAAATCACAGATTAAAATTATAATGAAATCCAATTGATTGAAGTATGTACTTTTCTTGGGGAACTTATTTTTGTTTTGTTATCACTTGCTGGGGCCACACCTACGCTCAATGTCAATGCCCATTGAATGCAATAATTTTCAATGCAATATAGTGGGTGGCTAGACTTAAACTGTCAATGTCAATGTTTTAAATTTGTCATTGACAACGGCATTGAATTTACTTCAATTCAGGCAAAATGGACGTCGACAGAGCTCTATATTTCATGAGAGCTAATTTACTATACTACTTATACCAAACATTTAATAACTATATCATTGACATAATGTATGACTTGTATTACTTACCTCTGTATTTAATGTGCGACCACTATCATATACTCCTCGCAGGAAATTATCCATCGTTTCGAATGCAAACCAATTAGTTGTATAAACGTCATCTTTGCCAGCTCCGGACTTAAAAGTTTTTTTAATTTTGTTTAAATGGGATCTATAGTAACACATTAGGCTGTCCTTTTTCCTTTTAATTTCTTCAATTGTTGTTTTAAAAGGTAATATTCCCATTATTCGGCGCCAAGCATCACTTTGCGCCCCACGATTTTTGAAACATTTCAGTTTCGGATCCCACAAACATGGTTCTGTTTGCAGGATCTCAAGAAATGTTATTACTTTGTCGTTACTCCACTCTGTGGCCATAGTATGTGTGTATATTCCGTCCTAAAAAACAAATACGTCTGAACTCGTTGCGCTCTCGTCGCACACTGACAATACGTAGTGTGGCCGCTTCATGCATTTAACTCTCGCATTAATCTCTTTGATGTACCGCCACTCGAGCTATCGCATACGCCATATGGCATTGTCAATGCTATTGTCAAATTATGACGCATAGTCGTGGCTATACCTACGGCTAATGTCATATTCTATGGCATATGGCATAGGTGTGGCCCCAGCAGAGATCCTGCAAACAGAACCATGTTTGTGGGATCCGAAACTGAAATGTTTCAAAAATCGTGGGGCGCAAAGTGATGCTTGGCGCCGAATAATGGGAATATTACCTTTTAAAACAACAATTGAAGAAATTAAAAGGAAAAAGGACAGCCTAATGTGTTACTATAGATCCCATTTAAACAAAATTAAAATGTTAAAATAATGAATTGAACAGTGAACACATGGAATAAGGAAAAAATTATTTACCTATCTATGGTATTACCACAGATTACCTATTCACTCTACTAACGTCGTGAGAACAGAATTAACAGAACAAGTATGCGCCACAGACAAAGTAGATCGATTATCAAAGAGTAAATAATTAATTACGTCCTGTCAGTGTAAACAAAAAGTCAAAAATATTACTCTTTGCCAGATCCAGGAAGGGCTCAAAAATAAATAACGTTTTGTACAAATTACGGATTACAACTGAACCTTTTAAATCTAATAAATAGTGAAAGGGTTGTTTGTTGATAATCTTCGTAAGTTCATAATAAGTAATGTTATCAGCTTAAATCATTATGCTAATTCAATTTGTTATTGTTTAGTACCTACCTAACCTACCTACAAGGATAAATGCTGAGGAATGTCGGAGTATCTACTAATTAAATATGCCTCTTTCGATTTAGTATTCAGTGTGTATAGCTAGTTGTAGCACTGGTACAAACGTTTGTTCGTGTTGTTTTGTTTGTGCCTGTGGTGAAGGTAAATAAAATACGTTGCGAATTGGTTATCGATGTTATACGCCTAGTCGTAGAAAGTGTCGTCGGGTAAGCTTTCTAAACTTTTTGTTATATTACGCGCTCCGCAGATTCTTCTAAGTGTTTTATAATCAGTGTGTCTTTTCAGCAGATAACAACTAACAATGTTTTCAAAGAAAAAGAAAAAGCCAGAGATATCAAATCCGATAAACTTCCAACATCGTCTTCACACCGATTTCGATAAACGAGAGGGAAAGTTTGTGGGACTTCCGCCGCAATGGGCCTCTTTAGTGGGCAACAACCAGGTACTTATGTTCATTATTGATTTATAAATTGATGCTAGATCTTTTTTCATAGGTAATACACATTGTTTATTGACTTTTAATAACATGATGTCATATTTCAGATTCTCAAATCCACAAATCGACCAATACCTCTAGTAGACCCATCAGAAATCACTCCCACCGAAATACTGGATCTAAAAACCATAGTCCGTGGAGATCATAGACTAATGCCAGTATCTTCAATAGTACCTCATCCTCTACCATCTAATATCCCACAGCAACAGCAAACTCAAAATGGAGTAGTACTGCCAAAAACATCCAATGTTGCTCGATCAAATTCATTAAGAAGTACTAGCCCACCAAATATAAGGCGAGATATTCGCAATCAGCCTAAAGTCCCCCCTGCTGTTCCGGAAGAATCTCCTCCGGTCCCACCTGCACCCCAACAGTTTCCGAGTCTACGCCGTGATGCAAGTAACTATGGCCTTAACCGACCAATACAAGAATCTCCTGTGGATTGGAACCATTCCCATGAGGCAGTCATTAGATCAACAATGGAAATGAATGACAACCCTCAAGGGATGCTTACATACCAGAATATACAGAATGCTAATGTGCCTCATCAGCATAATCACGGGGCACAAGCTGTACATGGCCAGCACGGACTTAATGGGAATAATGCCAATATGGGTGAGTAACTTTGATTTAAATATGGTGTATGATAATAAATATCAAGCTTGTTATAATATTAGCTTTTGGGTGCTAGAGTACTTACTACTGCTGTGTTATTTTAAAAAATACTAGCAGCGCCCCGCGGTTTTACCCGCGTTGTGCCTGTTCCCGTGGGAATATCGGGAATTTTTTTACATAAAAACCTTCCTCTTGAATCACTCTACCTATTACAAAAAACCGCATCAAAATCCATTGCGTAATTTTAAAGATTTAAGCATACAGACAAACAGACGCGACTTTGTTTTATACTAGTGATTTTGTATTTCTTGGTAATGGAATGTTATATTTTACTTATTACCACTATGTTAGGTCTTATGGATACATCCTATTTAAACTCATTAAATGAAACGGGTCTATATTGCATTAGAATATATGTATAACGTATTTTTCTAAATACGTGCCCGACTTTTCGAGCTGATTACACCGCTCATGGTCACGGGATGACATCATTGACCACTAGAACGGTGTTATACAATGTTATAATATTATGGATATCCCTACTCAAACTTAAACAATAGTAAAAGATGGCACATAAACATCTAAAAAGTGTTAATTTGCTACTATAATAATCTCTTATCTCTCTTCCTAGAAAATACTTACGCATGCTATTGTTAGCCACCGTAAATATTCATCATAGACTCAACATGCGTATTTGTCTATTACAGGCGAGTCATATCCGCGTCATCAGCATCCAGTGCCGGCGGTCCCCGGAGCGCCTGGCCAGCTCCCTCTTGCTGCGTCCAAGCATGAACTGAGATTAACACATGAACAGGTAAATATATAATCTTTCAAAGCAAGCATTTGATTTTTAGATATAACTGTAGCATCGGGATTGAAGACTGTAAAGTCCTCCAAATGTTGTATAACTTTATGTGTTTCTGATAATGTAATGTGTTTTCCGAAGCATAATAGTGCGTGCATAGATAGAAGATCTGCTGTTACTGAAACTACTAAACTTAAACTAAACCATATTGTTAACGAAAAGGTAAAAAACTTATAGTACCTAAAAATATAACAATAAATGGTATTAGCTAGATAATAAACCATTATAAGTACATATACATTAATAACTAATAATCCCGGAAGACTGTTCATTTCCTGTGCCGAATCACGCGAACAAGTCGCGGCCGATATAATTGGAAAGTTACATAACATTAATTTCTCGTCTGCTAAATTAACAGCTATCGTGTTTCATTACAAATTATTGCTTCCATTAAACGCGGTTACGAAATGCGATATTTCAGATAAACTTTTATGATGACATGGTTTCATTTTACAAACATCAAAAGCATAACGTTTTACACATTTCACAAACATTCCTTTAGACGCGAAATGTTTCAGTAGATAAAAATATTTGGGGATTTGGCAGGTTGCATTATAGCCGTATGTGACCGTATATGTGCATTTTTATCAAAATTAGATCCCGAGATGAATTTTCGGATCAAGCCAAGAATGTTTTCAATTTACTGTGGAACCGTTAATAGTCCTCAGTCAATAAGCTTAGTGCTTATTTACTTGTTTGTATAAAATTGTTTAAAATTACAGTTCCGCTCAGCCCTCCGACTAGTGGTGAGCGAAGGCGACCCTCGCTCCACACTAACTGGCTTCACCAAGATCGGCAAAGGAAGTACTGGTGTCGTGTGTGCGGCGACTAATACGCAGACACGTCGCCGTGTCGCCGTCAAGATGATGAACTTGAGGAACCAACAGAGGAGAGAGCTGCTCTTCAATGAAGTTGTAAGTGTTGACATTTTACTAGTTTTTGAGGTCACAAACTCAAATCACGGTTTGAGCATAGTTTTTTTTTTTGTTTTTGTCTTTAGGAACACTAATTCCAAAATAGTGATAAGACATTTAATTTTACTTTGAAAGTTCAGTTATTTGTTCAGTTAACCAGATGATTATTTGTATAGTACTTGGTTTTCTTCTTTGTCTAAAAACCAATTGTCATTACTCATTGGGTATTTGGAGTTAAACGATTAACAAACAGTAATTTCTTGCACAAAAGATATTTTGGGTTCTGTTGGGAATATTTTATAGATTAAAGATAGTGTATGACTTAGGCGTGGGCCCTAGCTCATGATTGGTCCGATGTGCAGGTGATAATGCGCGACTACCCGCACCCCAACATCGTGGAGATGCACGCGTCGTACCTGGTGGGCGACGAGCTGTGGGTGGTGATGGAGTACATGGCGGGCGGCGCGCTCACCGACATCGTGACGCGCGCGCGCATGGACCCCGACCAGATCGCCACCGTCTGCAAGCAGTGCTTGAAGGTCCGCTGCCACCCGCCACCCTACACGACTACACGTACACATTACACATCCAATTGTACATATTTATGGCTAGAAACCATAAAGATTATTCTTTGGATGTATGTAGAAAACTACAATCTAATCATCATATTCATTCAAATTAAAAAAGTTGTAATAAGTACAACAGATGCTAATGGACACGCCCTATTATTTCCATTTTAAATATTTTATCGTCTTAAGTTTTTAGTTGAAATTAAACCAGCTCTGAGTTATTATGAAATACACACTTCCTTAGCCATTTTAATCTCAAATATTATCTTAGGGCTTAAATTATTAAGAGATTTGTTTTAAGTAATTGTTTAATTAAAGCTATACTGCGAAATTATTGAACTAAAATAATGTATAAAGTTTAAATTAGTAGTCTCAGATAACAGCCAATTAAATTACAATTCAGATACATAATAATGAAATGTTGCATTACTCACTCGCAAAATTAATTGTAACTACTGTATAGGTAATTTTCCATTCATACATCAATAGCGAAACCCAAACTAAAAAAATGATAAAATTATGACTCCTCAAATTACCAAGATGGTATTTCAATCACATACTTAGTTACAAAGAGAAAGTAGGTTAAATGTCTTGACGTGATGGCGGTGCCCGTCGCAGTACGCTCAACACAACTATGGTAATTTGTTTTACCATTTCTATGGTTTAGTAGTACAGTATCATTAACCTGATATTTCCATTGTTCAAATTCTTGGTATAATGTGGTTATAGACCTAGAGCCCGTGAACCCCAGACTTTCGTCATTTTATAAAAGCTGAAAGTTTGTCAGCGCATGCTCCCACACACAGGTAAGAACGATGGACTATTATGAAGTTTGGGTTATAGTGGCTTTGGCAGATAAACGGTACTGAAGGTGTGTAAAATACCGATCTAAATTCATCAAATAATTAAGTGTGATTTGTGACATGACATATGTCATTTGAAAGCTCTTGAAGAGTTGTACAAGTCACCCTTTGACGGTGATATCGAAATCGACGGCCAACTTGGTGTTTTCGACCATTGAAGATTGGAGTTGACCTATGCTATGGACGCTGATCCTAATGCTCAACAGTGACATGACCTATATCATTTGAAAGCTCTTGACAAGTTGTACAAGTCACCCTTTGACGGTGATATCGAAATCGACGGCCAACTTGGTGTTTTCGACCATTGAAGATTGGAGTTGACCTATGCTATGGACGCTGATCCTAAGTGACATGACCTATGTCATTTGAAAGCTCTTGACAAGTTGTACAAGTCACCCTTTGACGGTGACATCGAAATCGACGGCCAACTTGGTGTTTTCGACCACCGAAGATTGGAGTTGGCCTATGCCATGGACGCTGATCCTAATGCTCAACAGTGACATGACCTATGTCATTTGAAAGCTCTTGAGGAGTTGTACAAGTCACCCTTTGACGGTGATATCGAAATCGATGGCCAACTTGGTGTTTTCGACCATTGACATTTAGTACCGTATACCTGCCAAAGCCACTATAACCCAAACTTCATAATAGTCCATCGTTCTTACCTGTGTGTGGGAGCATGCGCTGACAAACTTTCAGCTTTTATAAAATAACGAAGGTCTGGGGTTCGCGGGCTCTTGGTCCATTATAAAAAATACCTACATTACATAAAGTGGACTTATTTTAGTACTATACATACATGTCTATGGTTCTGTATATTTGAAAATGTGCATGTTATGTTTTTAATTCGACTTTAAAAATAGGAGGTTCTGAATTAATCGGATTTTTCTTATTTTAGTTTTGTTCACAAATTAATAATTTTGTTTCAGGCGTTAGCGTTTCTTCATAGTCAAGGTGTCATACACAGAGATATCAAGTCTGACTCTATTCTGTTGACGGCAGATGGTCGAGTGAAGTTATCTGATTTCGGATTTTGTGCTCAGGTTTCACAGGTACGATAAATCGACTCGATAAGTTTAATATTACCTATCGTTTACTGATTTATAAATTAACATTTCGTTTGCTCTGAATTAGAGTGTTAAAAACAGGTATAGTAACTACTATATTTATGTACTCTGTTTTTTAGTAAAGCATACATATATACATAAAGCATTTGGAGCACAAGCATATTTCACAAAATGAGAAATCATTTTAACTGGTAAAATTGTAACCACTCACCGAGCTTCTCACTCTTCTTACGACTTCTTTACCTCGTATAAAGTAACAGGTTGTATATTCGTGTTGTTCCTTCATGTCCCGGGTGGTTCGCCAGGAGCTGCCGAAGCGCAAGTCGCTGGTGGGCACGCCGTACTGGATGTCGCCCGAGGTGATCTCGCGGCTGCCGTACGGGCCCGAGGTGGACGTGTGGTCGCTCGGCATCATGCTGGTCGAGATGGTGGACGGCGAGCCGCCCTTCTTCAACGAGCCGCCGCTGCAGGTACTGTCTAATATTTTTAGCCGATCAGTCAAATTAGAAGTTGCGTTCTAAGGGAACAATGGAATATCATTCAGATTCACTGGAATGAACCTCAGCCCCGGTGCTACGCCACCATCACCCTCTGGACATGTTATTATATTCGTCGGCGGCTACCTAGGGCCGCCGGCGTGGTGTAATGTAATGAATGCGGTAACCCGTACGGTGCGCCCGCAGGCCATGCGGCGCATCCGCGACATGCCGCCGCCGCGCGCGCGCGGCGCGGCGCGCTGCCCGGCGGACCTGGTGTCGTTCGTGGAGAGCGCGCTGGTGCGCGACCCGGCGGCGCGCCACTCGGCGGCGCGCCTGCTGTCGCACGCCTTCCTGCGGCGCGCCGGCCCGCCCGCGCTGCTCGTGCCGCTCATGCACCACGCCACCGCCGCCGCCGCGGCCGACTCGCGGTGAGAACGCATTCAGTCATTCACATTCCACGCGCCAACACCGGCACAGTGACGTCACATTCGTAGTCTGTGCACGCTTTCAAAACGATACATATCTACATACACTACTTCTTTCGAAGATGACTATTATGTGTATTATTCACGAGTTACGTGTATTATTAATGCACATTTACAAAGATATTTTGATAATTTCAATGGTCTACCATTGGCCAATTCATCTCCGCCCCGCTTCTATGGAAATACCCTTAGTTATTATTTTAGAAATTACTATATTAATACTTAATTTTTTTTCAGGTAAAATGGTTAACGGCTTTCTAAAGCCTCTATTTAATACACTGACTATTTCGGGCGATCTCCCGAGTGTTTCATCCTTGACTTCTTTCTCTATCGGGAGTTTAGAACCCTAAGAAAAGCCATATAGATTATTGTGACCACTGTGCCTTTGCATCCAGTGCTATCTATCATTCCATTCTCTACTTTCCTAGAAATTGTTCTGTGACTGTCACATTCCTAGACTGTACTACTATTTTAGGAACTTTCTTGTTTTTATATTAAACAAATCAATTTATTGTCTATTTACATTATTATACGTAGTTTAATATTTATCGTGAGCTATTGTTATGTTTAGTTTGTAAATTAACATTTCGTACTTCTGCCCCGTCCAGTTAACATGTTAGTAGTTAGATGTTATAGCGTAGTTCGTTTTATTAACTATTCATAGGAGATGATTAAAATATCTATTCTATAAAATCCCCGTCCGTCGTCAGCTGATAAATTTCATGGCATTATTAACAATTTATATCGAAAATTTTAACGAATACAATTTTTTTTAATTGATTTATTGTTACGAAACTTAGACAAAGAATATTCTCTGCTCATTTTAGTATTTAAGTGTTTATTCAGATATTATTAGAATGATATTTTGTAAGAACTTTCGTCTCGACAATGTCTATGAAATGTACTAAACATTAATCAAATCTAACGTACCTAAATTCCATCTGTTAACATTAATCATTGTGTGGTGTGTTGTATATTTAAATTATTCAATTAGAATAAGTTATATCCCTCAAGATTACTTGGAAGGAATAAGAAATTCTAAACCCTAACGAAAAATAACAAACAAGTGAGAATTGTGTTTACATTTTTAGAGAATGTTTTACATTCCGCAGCTTTGTTTTACTTGCCTACATTCGTACATACATTCTTCATTGTAGCATTCTGTTGTAAAATGTATCTTTTTGGTGCATGAGCTACATATTATTACTAAGATAAATCAAAAAATTGTGACAATATTGCCGCCTACAAACGAAACGTTTTCTTCATAATCTAAATTTAAAATAAGTGCCACAAAAGTAATGTTTTCTAAATCAGTATTAGTTATTGCCTTATGTACTTAAGTTATTTTTATGTTTGTAATTCATCATGTTAATGTGCTAATGAAGTTTTGGATTAGGACTGTTCTTATCTTACCCGACTGACGCAGAGGTAGGGTAATGTTTTTGATTGTTTCACTTGTGCCTCAAGTTTATATATTTGGCCTTAGATTACTGTGATCCAGTACTGACCTTTGATCTGTTAAGATAAGGATTTATATATTCTAAATAAAACTGGTAGCTGTAGAATCTTATCCTGTCGTATTCACAAACATGACTATAAGTTATACTAAAGAACTTCTTATTCTTGTTCTAAAGAACTAATAGGAAAATGATATTAAATAAATCCCTGTCAGTGAGATGTTCCAATCACAAATTAATTATTTTACTTCTAGTGTTGTTTGTGAATACGGTTCAAAAATGTTTTTATATAGACAGCTAGGTAAATTCTGAAGAAAATAGTTGTTTTAAAGTAAAAAGAGAGCCTTCAATAGAAATAGTGCCTTAAAATGTTCATGTATTAGAAATATAATATAAAATGCACTTTAAAGATTAGCATAATGCATCTAAATATCTATTTACAATGAATTTACAGAGTAGCTGGATAAATGACAGGTTTCCAATAGGACGATTAATTTCTGTCAATAAATACCAAGTCATTTTAACGGGCTAATTTTGGAATGGGATTAAGATTTTTCATTGGTTAACTTTGTGCTGTATGATAAAGTGGCCTTATGAATATTAGTCTCCAATACCTATAAGTTCTTTATACCCATGGTTATACTTAAGTCTGGATTGCTCCACTTTTTCCATATCAGATAACTGCTGGAATTAAATGACGAACATCACATTGCTGGATTATATCTTAATACCTGAAATTAGGTTTGATATAATAAAGAAAGATTATTAGAATATGGTTAAAACGAATTTCGAAATCTTGTAATACTGTCTAGATATTTTGATGGGGAAAAGTGGAAGTATTAATCATAAAATTGTATAAAATTCATTGTTATTTTTAATTTACATCACAAAAATAGAAGGTACACGCGTAATGCGCTTAGTATGACTAATTCATGAAAATAGTCCATTGTATTTTTAATTTGTAACTTATTTTAAACAATCAATTAATTATGTTTATGCCAAATAATATTTGTATTATAATTTCATTGTTAAGAACTGTTATTAAATACAGATATGGAAATCAAACCATTTGTTTTAATAAAAAAGCGGCCAAGTGCGAGTCGGACTCGCCCATGAAGGGTTCCGTAGCAGCGAGTAACATAATAAAGAAGTTCTTGAAATAAATGTTTTTTTATTTACATTTGAGTTATTGAATGAATAATCAGTATTTTTTTGCGGTTTACGATTTATGTCGTAAAAAAAAAACTACTAACTAGACCTCGTTCAAACCAATTTTCGGTGTTAGATTACATTGTTATGTACATCATATATTTTTTTTAGTTTTATCATTCTCTTATTTTAGAAGTTACAGGGGGGGGGACACACATTTTACCACTTTGGAAGAGTCTCTCGCGCAAACTATTCAGTTTAGAAAAAAATGATATTAGAAACCTCAATACCATTTTTGAAGACCTATCCATAGATACCCCACACGTATGGGTTTGATGAAAAAAAAAATATTTTTTTCATTTCTAAGTATGGGAGACCCCCCTAAAATTTTATTTTTTTTCTATTTTAGTGTGAAAATATTAATGCGGTTCACAGAATACATCTACACACTAAGTTTCAACAACATAGCTCTTATAGTTTCGGAGAAAAAAGGCTGTGACATACGGACAGACAGACGGACGGACAGACAGACAGACAGACATGACGAATCTATAAGGGTTCCGTTTTTGCCATTTGGCTACGGAACCCTAAAAAACCTGACAGCTATTTTAATTTATTATTTATTTAGTAAGACAAAATCAGACACGAATGAATGATATAATATAATATAAAATAATACATAATAAACTTATTTATAGAATTCATATTCACTTTCATCCTTCTTTATATTGTTCTTGTAGCCCTTTTCGAAGTCTTTAGGAAGAACAATATATCTGAAACAAGAGAAGTTATGTTGTATATATTCTAATATCTATACAGCAATTTGGGTGTAACTCTTGTGGCATCATAGTCATCATCATCGTTCATCATCATCATCATCATCTTCCTGGTTGTGTTGTCCGATAACGTACAGTTACAAATTTTTTTAAATGAATAGCCTCGACCCTCTAGCTTCGGTTTTAATTTGTGATTTTAAAACCGCCAATACTAGACATAGTATTGGCGGTTTTAAAATCACAAAACTGTAAAAAGTTTACCTGTTTTCTCTAACGGCGTGCATGCCAGCTTCCTGACAGATCGCGTTGATGTCGGCGCCGGACACGCGGTCGGGGCGCGCCACGAACTCCTCAAGATCCACCTCCTCAGAGAGATTCATCTTGGCAGTGATTGTCGAGAAGATCAAACGTTTTTGACGTCTGGAATAGACATTACGCATTTGTAATGTTTAAAATATTTCAGTTAAGGAGCGTCCAATTACATTTTGCAGCTAGCCTAGCTTTCACAGCTAGCTCGGCAGTGATAAGATGATAGCCGCTGCGCATGGCATCATGCAAATATTTTGCCACTCTATAAACATAATTGCACAACACAATGCTTCGTTACAATTGTTTATTTATTTTATTTGTACCTGTCTGGTAGTGGGAACTCGATCTTCCTGTCGAGACGACCCGGTCTGAGCAGAGCTGGGTCCAGAGTGTCGGCACGATTCGTCGCCATTATAACCTGACGATTAAAATGATAAATCATTTCAATATTAGTTTCATCCTTCGATATTTTGTTTGAGTGTGTTACGAACATTAATAAAACACCAAAAAGGATGAGTTGGCAGTAAAAGCAAGTATTTTAACTAACCTTGACATTAGTAGTTTGGTCGAAACCGTCCATCTGGTTGAGCAGTTCCAAAAGGATTCTCTGAACTTCCCTATCAGCTCCCGTTTGGGCGTCAAATCTGAAAATGGAATTCAATGTTAGCAAAGCGGTAACGGTCCCGAGTACTATGTGTGACCTCTAATGGATTGATCATTCAATTTTGTAAGGAAAAAAAAACATGAATGTTCATGTCCATTACAAATATTTGTATATTTCTTGATTGGTAACAATAACTACTACTTCAATAGCGACATTGTTAAACATACCGTTTAGTAGCGATAGCATCGATTTCATCAATGAAGATGATGGCGGGGCTGTTTTCCTTGGCGAGACGGAACACGTCGCGCACCATCCGCGGCCCCTCGCCGAGGTACTTCTGCACGAACTCTGAACCAACCACTCTGATGAATGCGGCTGAAAAGAGCAAGTTATTGATTAGACATGATGTGTTAGTTGCAAAGTTTACAGATATCTTGTGATATAAAATGGAGCCTAGTGGAATGACAGGCAGGCAGAAATCATTGAGTAGAGACGTTCGCCATTTCAGTGGCCATCTACTGCCGCTAATAGATACTAGATAAAAAAATAAATTGATGTGTTATTAAAAACTAAAAAGAAAAACTTTTTCACATAATTTATGTTTAAAATAAAACAAAATGTTTTCTCCGTTGCATCAGAGTTCTTTAACCACAGTTCCTTACCTGTAGTATGATGGGCCACAGCTTTAGCCAACATAGTCTTGCCGCACCCCGGAGGTCCGTACATGAGCACTCCACGAGGAGGCTCGATACCAATCTGGCGGTACAACTCCACATGAGTCAAGGGAAGCTCTACAGCTTCTCGGATCTCCTGCTTCTGTGTGTCCATGCCTCCAATGTCGGAGTACTGCACATCTGGCTTCTCATCTGCATAGAACATTTTAATGAAGCAAGCTCTTTGAAATAGTAAACTAATATGTAACGATTATTGTAGTTAAAGTACAACAGGGTGGAGAACAAAGGAAAAATCAAAAATGTGATTCACAAGTCACAACCCATATGGGCCACATGTGGAATTTATAGAAATCCATAGGAATTGACATTTAAAGCACTTGACATAAACTAAATCAGCTGCGAAGCTGATCTAATCTCAAACCTAGTACTATTGGATTTATTGAAAGAATCATATACATACCAGCCTGTAGCATAGAGATTGAACTGTCTGCTTCCGGAGGAAGGACATCAACCAGTGCATTGGAGTGTTTGTGGAGTGCCACAGACGCAGAGGGCTTCAGCAACTCTCTGTCTATGGTCGACAAGATCCTTACATAGTAGTTGGAGCCTGTAGTACTGCCCACTAGAAAAAGATACACAAGAGTTATAAGATGTTAGGATAGGTATTAATATTATAAATGTTACTTAAGATTTTGTGATAGTAGTTTAAAGAATGAGGTTATGAACTAAAAAGTATTTTGTATGATTGCTGTGTTATGATTGCTGCATTATTGATGATATCAAAAAGAAATACTACAAAAGAATGATATAGAATAACAATGAACAGACAACTTTAATTTTAGTTTCCATTTTATTACCAACATAGGAATTTGTTTACTAGGAAGCATTATTAATAAATTAATCAACATACCAATGCCAGTGTTTTGATCGACAGCCTCCAAAAACTGCCCAATCACCAATGGAACAGACTGAATTCTTTTCACCTCTTCCTGGGCATGGAGGTACTCCTTTTTCAAATTCCTCTGTTCATCTTTTATGTATTCCTCCTGGACTTCAAGGAACTCCAACATGCGTTGAAGTTTCTGAAATTCAAATCATTGTGATTTCTATTGTTTCCAATTGTGCTAATTAGTCGCAAGAATTAATGTAAATACCTTGTATTTTGTGTACAAATCTTCGGATTCAAGTTCTTCAAAAGATTGCGGCCCAACAAATGCAATACCCTTAGCATCAACGGCTTGTTCGTCCTGTAACGCAAAGTTGATATTACATTTTGTTGAACTATTGTAAAAAAGAAAAGATGTCAACACAACTAACCTTCTCCGGCAACACAATGCCAATTTCTTCCATTTTTATAATTTAATCGAAGACCTAATAAAACAAAACAACTCGCTGTATTGATTAGGTAAAATAATAACTTTCGTTCTTGGAGAAGTTGTGATTTTCTGATTTTCTGCTCAGTCACTTCACTTCACTTTTGTAAAATGAAAATTCGTATAATACATTGACAGTTGACTTGACAATCACAGTGACAATGACACTTGGCTTGGCTTGGCATGACGGTAACGTGCTTTGAGCATGATTCGATTTACACGGGTAAAGTAGTTAGTATAGTTACTACTTGAACTTATTTATTTTACTATTTATTTACACATGAAAAATTGTGTTTATATTTAAGTATGTACGAAATATATGGATAATTAATTAATTAATTCACTTTGTTTTTTTTAAGAAGTCTCAAAAAAACAAATTTTTCATCCGGATCGCCCCGTCTCTTGTTTTTGTGCAGAGTCTGTCCGTCCGTACTCCATCCAGGCTGTACGCGCAGCGCCGTGCGGACGGCACGTGGAAGTGACAATTATATTACGAGCGCAACGCTCACTCGTGTAAACATATCTTATCTAGACAGATATGGTTCCACTACACTATCGCCTATAATCGCGACTTGCGTATTCGTCTGTATTCGTATTTTTATTTGACCATCCAGTAGTAGTACAGTTAACGATACATTACTTGTATCGTTATAATACTTAAACCAATTAAAAATGCCGCGACGCGACGACGCGACATGCGCACGGCTTGCCTTCCCCCGATGAATGAGTGATCGGCGATAGTGTAGAAACCGCACGAACATTCTCGCGGACCATGCCCGCAAAACCGACAACCGAACGGGTCGCGGCGAACAAAGTGACGAACACAGACGAATAGTCACGATTAAGCCCTCTACACTATCGTGAACCTCAGTATACACCAGTGTTCGGCGATAGTGTAGTGGAGCCATTAGAAGATAGATAATTATTCATTACGAATACTGTCATCATTCATGTGATTAGATTGTCATTTGTCATGTGATTGGATTGTCATGAATGCGAGAATGGGACGAAAAATAATGAATGAACTATGAATGACAGAAAAAAATCTTGATTGATTTTTGTAAAACCTAACCTGACTGACTTGAAATTTGATTTGAGTGAAAATTATAAATAATTCATCTACTGACTTTGTGGTTCTGAATTACTATAACATTTTATTATTTCTTAGAGCGTTTGCCAAGCAAACCCTTATAAATCTAAAAAATGGCTACACCTGAAATGCTGTCTGAAGCTGATCAGATCAAAACGGTACGTCTTCATATTTTATTCAATTCTAAATTAGCAGTGCCCCGCGATATCAGCCGCGTTGTGTAGTACCCGTTCCTGTAGAAATTTTGTACTTTCCCGTTTCCTCTTGAATCACTCTGTGTTGGTGAAAACCGCATAAAAATCCGTTCAGTAGTTTTTGAGTAAATCGATTACACACATACCTTTATGTAGCTTTTGGGAACTTTGTAAAATTAATAACATAAATTATACATTTAAACCTCTGTAAAATATTTTTTCTTACATGTAAGTCATGTCACATAACGAGATGAATGCTATTTTCAAGAAGCAATCCATCCACCACTCATTCTTCATGTTTACTTGTTCGGCAGTACTATAGTCAAACTATAAAAATAATCTTTTCTTATTTCCAGTTCAAGGATTTCCTAGTACAGTACAACAAACTGTCTGAATTATGTTTCAATGATTGTGTGCACGACTTTACATCAAGGAATCTCCGATCAGCCGAAGTAAGTTTCTGACCCTATCTTAGGCGATTGTCACAGTGCCCCGCACTACGCAACGTAGCGCATGAATGCGTGTTCTAATGTTGCTTGTAAGTATCTCCATTTCTATAGAAAACATGCATCCCCATGCGTGGGTGAGTTAATAACCCACACAATGATGCAGGTCTGCACTCCCGCAAGTACGCCCTTAGATGCGTCGACACGGAACATGCAGCGTGATGCGTGGCAGTGTAATAATCGCCTAATATCTGTTATCTTCTATAGAAAATATTCTTATTTGACTCACCAAAACATTCAAGTAAAAACATCTACTAAGACCAAAACTTATTATATTTTGGATTAATGGAAGAATGTCCTTATTTCAGGAGAAATGTACATCCAACTGCATGGAAAAGTACCTGAGAGCAAACCAGAGGGTATCACAAAGATTCCACGAGTTCCAGATGATAGCCAACGAAAACATGTTAGCATTAGCACAGAAGTCCGGCAATCCGAGCTAAGTTAGTTCAGTTACTAGATCCATACCAATTATGTTATTATATTATTAGTTGTTGCTGAAGCAAATATAATGTTGTTAAAACTGTTCATCGTATTATTTTTGTATAAAGATTTTTATGAGATACTTCCCATAAATTGCAGTAGAAAACTTCAGTGTGGAAATCATATTTCTAAAATATGATAATCACGATTTTTCCTCCGTCTAATGTTGTCTACAAATTTTATAATCTGTTATCGCCTTTAATAATTTTATCGAGACAGTAAGAACTGTGGCTCACTTTATAATTTTAATTGTTTCCATTTTATCGAGGTACATTGAATTACATTAAAGGATAATAGTACATTCCTTTAATGTATAACTTAATTAATTTTGCAACAGTACACCCGCCATTCTGACTCACACCCTAGATTGGCTTGATGTTTGTGATCATGATTTTGTTGGAATGTAATGATATTCTTCACCCCTCCCTGTTTTTTTAAATAAAAAATAATGCAAAAATGCAATAGTTATCCAAGTAGAATTCAAATTGCAAACTAGAATTAAAAGATCTAGAGTTAAAACACACATTTTACCACTTTGGAAGTGTCTCGCGCAAACTATTCGGTTTAGAAAAAAATGGTATTAGAAACCTCAGTATAATTTTTGAAGACGTATCCATAGATATCCGACACGTAAGGGTTTGACGAAAAAAAAATGGCTGTGACATGCGGACAGACAGACAGACATGGCGATTCTATAAGGGTTCCGTTTTTTGCCTTTAGGCTACAGAACCCTAAAAAGTAGGTGCTGTTCTGCTGTACCTTCTTGTTATTGAGAAAGTAAAGGGGAATGGAGGTAAAGAAAAGACAAAAGGAACTTGTTCTAGCTTCTGTATTGTTTTATAAAAAATCACTTGTATTCTAAACTATGGTCTAGGTACTCTAGGTTGAGTTAGAAACATCTCTTAGGACAAGGTTTTGCACCACATTTCGCATCTGGGGGCGAAAAATCCAAAACAAAAGATGTTTGGGAGCTTGTATAATCAAACACATAATCATTGTATTTTGCTTCGATACTAAATTTGCAGTTTTTAGGGTCAGGACAGTCATCTGTGTCTAGAACATACTTCAGAGGAAATGGTCCTGCGGGTGAATTGTTCATGTTTGAGGGCTTAGTGCAGATCGTATATTGGCCCCCATGACGTATGATTCGTATCAACGGTGATTGGGGAGCGCAGGGGTTGGATGGTTTGCATGGCGTAGAGCAAGGCATGGAACAAGAAGGAATCGAAGGACAAACACTTAGACACTTAGATGACACGCAGCATGGCTTTGACGGATGCGGCGGCCGGTTGCATCTCTTAGAGCACGTGTTGCATTCACCTGCCCTGGCACAGTTGTATTGTGCCATTCGTCTTAGCACAGTGTTGGAAATGTGGCCCGGTCGCCAACCGCATCTCAACTGGAAACAAAAAATCATTCGATTAATCATCTGAATATTTTGCTAACAAAGCAATTTATATCGTTATACGTAAACATCATCTTATTGTCCTTCGAGGGGGATTTAAATCTAGTAAGTATATTTTTATCCGATTATCTTTCTGATTTTGGTAACCTGAAACCGAAAGGTGAGTTCCTAGCATTATTCGCATAGCACTTCATGGTAGGAACTGCTGACCTGGTGTTCGGGTGAATCTCTGGCGGTGTACAGCCATCCCATGTGTTTCGGCACCGGTCCTGGCTTAATATCTTCGCGTTGCAGGCATTTGTGTTTGGTAATAAGGCAACGACCCAAACAGATGGATGCGGATTTAGCTAGAACAGTTTATAATTTATTTAATAAAATTTTACTGCTAAAGTTTCTTTTATATTATTTGCGATGGGTAAATTAGTATTTCAGGTACTCGTGGGCTTGTCTCTTGTATACTTTGTAATCGAACCAAGAAATCTTCTGATATTATTAAGTGAAATACACTTACGTGAGCAGCCGTTGCAACAACATGCCATTATGTAAGTGTAAACTAGATGTCCTGAAAATATATAATGAACAAATTATATCAAGGGACAATAAAAAATAATATCTATTGAGATAACATTTACCTACTCAGAGTTCTTACCTTACACTACATAAGTAGGATATCTATACTAATATTCAAAAGCTGCAGAGTTCGTTTGTTTGTTTGTTTGCTTGACCGCGCTAATCTCAGGAACTACTAGTCCGATTTCAAAAAAATATTTTTGTAATGGATAGCCACATTCAACGGGAAGGTTATAGGCTACTTTTCATCCTGAAATTCCGAAGGGAACGGTACAACGCGGGTAAAACCGCGGGGCGCTGCTATACTTAATATTTTCTTTGTATGAGGATGTCTAAGGCAGGTTTGATAAGACATAATTAATCAGAAAATTTTAATTGATTTTCGGTTCCCCCGATGTGCCATGTACCCGATGACGTAGGTGGTAATGGCAAACTTCTGAAGAAAATAAGAATTGATAATTTGATTTTCACCTTTCTTGGTATATTTTTCTATTGTGTCATTTTAGTTATTGTGATGGTTGAATTAATAATATTATTTTTTCGTTCATCTTGTATTATGCTTGGATTTCATTGTATTGTGCAGTTTTTGAAAGTTTCAGTGTTAATTTGCGCCTGGCATAAAGCAGCGCTGTCAGACTTTTGCTTCTGATTGTTCTGTGAAGGTTCAGTTTAGTTTAAAATAAAACTCTTTGTTTAAAGCTGTTTTTTGAACCCGTGGACTAGTTGAATTGGGTTAGAAACTAACTTTTGCAAACATATTTTTAAACCTCCAGTTTTTAAAACCTCTCCTTCAAATCTGCCCTAAGTCCCTATACTAAGTCGCAGAAAAGGATCACTGATGTATTTTATAATTATCATCAAGTACAGATATATCCATACCTATTAACAGATATATGTAGGTACCTACATTATACCTATTACATATCATTATGTTATACTTGTATGTTGTCGGTAATATATATTTGCATATAATGGAACGTATATTCGCCATTTTGATCACGGCTTGATATAAAGACTTGAGAATGAAACATCCACTCAGTCACTCAGGTCTTGCATGTTCAGGGCCGTAAAGCTGTGTACAGACCGGCCCAACGAACGCCAACGAACGGGTTTCGTTGACCTTCGTTGCGTCAATCTGGACGGTTTAGCGAAATGCTATCCTATCTATCTATCTATCCTATCTATCTAGATCCTCAATTCTCCGTTAGGCATTCGTTTTATATGTATTCGCTAAGCCGTCCAGATTGCAGCAACGAAGGTCTACGAAACCCGTTCGTTGGCGTTCGTTGGGCCGGTCTGTACACAGCTTTAGTCAGTGGCCGTAAGGCAAAAGGTAGTCTGTGGTCAATGTATTTATTATAACCTTATTAGTGTGTGTTTTGTTTTTTGTTTATCGAAGTTATTAATTTATTTTTCTGGAAAAAAATCTTCGTTTGTACCGTACGAGGTTATTTAAGTAGGTAGGTAACTAAGAGGTGACCATTTATAAAATAATCTTCAATAAATATTAACAAACATTACAGAACATTATTTAACCTAAGCCCTATCATTGATAACTACGCCAAATTCAAAAAACTACCTTGGTTCTTGAAGGTTAGCGCGTTCTAAGAATCCATTAATAATAAAAAAACTTACATCAGCTTTACTTATTATGACAATTGGTATAGATTAAGTACTAAGGTCCATAACGCTTATTAACAGCATTTTAATTATCAGATGCTTTGTCCCTTTCCGACACACGTTATTTTCAAACGAGCAAAATATCATACTTAACACTTTATAAAACGGAAATTAACTAACACTTCTCAGACACTTTGCTCAGTCTTACCTTGACGACATGTACCTTAGTTAACTTATAATTGACATGAGTGAATCATTAAAACAAATCAGTTAAAAATGCAAGTATCAACGTTGTTATTTGTTTGGAGTTCGCTTCTGTGCTGTGATTGTTATAAGATCCTCGGAGTGTTCCCGGGGAAAGGCCGCAGTCATCACATAATGTTCTCATCGTTAATGGAAGAGTTGGCATCTAAGAACCATGATGTGACCGTTATCAACTATTTCCCGGTTAATAAAATGCCGAACATAAGACAGATATCGCTCTTCGTAGAATATGACGGAGATGCCCAGGTCAACATGACAGAAACTCTGACTGCACCCCCACCAATAATGTTTGTGGACTTATATAATGCATACGAAATGGCTCTTTTATTCAAAGTATTGGCGAACGAAAATTGCCAGCGAATGATGATAAATCCTGAGATTAGACAAATGATAGAATTAAAAGAAAGGTTCGATGTGGTTATTGTGGAACAATTCGTAACAGACTGCAGTTTAGCTATTGCTCATATGCTAAATTCGCCTACTATGGGAATCTCCGCTCACATGATAATGCCTTGGACCTACTCTAGGCTAGGTGCTCCTAATCACCCTGCGTTTGTTCCAAATCATTTATTTGCAACCGGAACAAGACCGTCGACCTTAAATAAGATTAAAAGTGCGATAATAAACGTAGCGATGACCACATACTATAGTTTTGTAATTCAATCATCTGATAAAGGTATTGTTTCCCAATATTATCCGGAATATTTCGTTCCTGATTTCGAAAGTTTGGGTAGAAACCTATCTCTCATATTGGTAAACCAATATTTTCCTTTGACCGGTTCACGGGTTCAAGGATCGAATGTCATAGAAGTGGGCGGAATGCACGTCGAGACACATCAAACTCCTATCGAGGATAAGGTGAGCTACATACATACATACAGATAAGGGCAATAGCAAAATGCTACTTTTAGTATCCGCGATCGACGATTTTCGGACTGCATGAATATTGCATCGCGACGCGGTATCAGAATTGGCAACTCAATCGCCTCGTTTGGATTTGAGGGATGCTCGGTCGCTGTCTGTGTGATCATCAAGGATGCTCAAAGTACCAAGTTTGCTGCTGCTGATATATCATTTGTAAAAAATACTGCAAATTGACCTGAAGGAATCAGTAAATAGATGATAGTATTTTAGATCTTAATACTTAATAATTTACCTTAAGAACTTGCATTTTTCAGGATCTTAAATATTTTCTAGACAATGCTAAAGAAAATGTAGTTTATATTAGTTTTGGCACCGTCGCAGCGAACTTTCCAGAAACTATGATACAAGAAATAGTAAAATTTATCGAGTGGAATAAAAATAAATTGAAATTTGTGTGGAGGGTGGACAATGACACCATTAAAGTTGATACCAAGAGAGTGTTCCTGACGAAATGGTTGCCGCAGCCAACAGTTTTGTGTAAGTACCTATGAGCGTAAAGGTTTGAGTGATTTCGATATGATTTACGAAATAGTGTCAAAAGAGTAAAGTAATAATAACTAAGTACTGTTAAATTCTTTTTGTAGCAAGGCAAAGGACTCTTGTTCATTGATTTACATACCTACATACATAAACCAAACATTACTATAAACATCTCGCGATTTTCTTAAAAGCCTACTTTTCGGGTTTAGTTTATAAATACTTGATTTTATTTAAGGTCATCCCAATGTGGTGGCATTTGTTAGTCACTCGGGAATGCTAAGCACTTCCGAGGCGATTCACTGCGGCGTCCCCATGGTGGCGGTGCCTCTGTTCGGGGATCAGTTCTCGAACGCCGCCGCGGTCGTCGAGAAGGGTCTCGGAGTGGCTGTCGATATCCATTACGACTTCTACAGCTTCACGCTTCACGAAGCTTTGGAAACAGTACTTCAAAACAGGTTACTAAAGGATATAAAAGGTCTTATTCATAAATGCTTATTCACAGCGTTTTAGCAGTCAGTTGAAATGGTTTTCCCTTTCCAACATACGCTATTCTCTAAAGAGCAAAATAGACAGACCACATCATAACAGTGTTTAAGTTATAGTGCGCTTATGAATAAGGCGATAAGCATATTTTTGGTTGCTTATCATGGAACTTAAGACTAACCAACTCATACTTATATTTCGATTTTCAGTTACATAGAAAGAGCCAAACATCTTTCAAGAATGTGGCGAGACAGGCCGACTTCCGCCATGGACACGGCGGTGTACTGGGTGGAGTACGTCGCCAGGAACAAACATCTGGTCGATATGAAGCCCTCAACCGTTCACTTGACTCTTGTTGACTATTTGTTTCTGGACGCAATTCTGTTAATGATAATCGTTGCAATTATCGTGATAAAATTGTCTGAGCTCTCAGTTTGCGGTGGAACATAAATCTGGACAATAAATACATAATATCGAATACCTAGAAATACTTAATACCTTAACTAAGTACGCCTAAACGCTTTCGGTTTTCTTAATGAAATTCTGATGATCATAGTTTCTTAATGTTTTCTCAACTCTCATAATACTCTCTCTACTTTAAGTACCTTATTGCTAAATGTTTCTAATTAGTTGTATAATTTAAAATAAGTATATGGTTTTTTTTAAGATAGTTTGGACTTTTTATTTATTTGCCTTATTAAAGTTTTGCAGCAAATAATGAAGGTTTTGAAAGTGATGATTATGAGTAGTGATATAGAGAGTAGTACAGCGGCGACGTCTAGGTAGAGGTGTTGGTAGAGCGGCGTGTCGGCGGCGGCGGCGCGGAAGGAGACGGCAGCGTGACGCGCGGCGAACTCGGTCCAGTAGACGGCGGCCTGCAGCGGCGGCAGCGGCCGGTCGTGCCAGCGCCGGGACACCGCCTGCGCGCCAGACCGGAACCTGGAACCACATATTACCTTTATAATCAACTAGCAGCGTCCCACGGTTTCACCCGCGTTGTACCCGTCCTTTCTCAGGCTCCGGAATAACAATGTACCAAATTTCATTAAAATCGGTTCAGTAGTTTTGGCGTGAAAGCGTAACAGATAGACAGACAGATAGAGTTAATTTCGCATTTATAATATTAGTTAGGAGTGCAGAACACAGACCTTTTGACCACCGAAGATCTTTCAATTACCAGAAGCATGAAGAAGATAGGTCAAAATTAATCACAGTATCCCAAGGCATAATTAAAAAGTTTTTAGCTAACGTCCTTCTCTTGAACGGGATATTACACCCCGGATTGCATTTGAAGGCGAATGCGCCAGGCATTACGGTCGTGGTTTTGATACTCGGATTAAGCGTGTTAGGTTAGCCCACTAATATATAAGGTCCTTAAGTACTTTGTCCCAGTAATAAATTCAAATTCATTTGTATTAGTTCAACTGTCACACGAATGTGAAGCAATTATCCCACAGAGCATAGAAGCACCGCGCTGTAGGAGAGCGCGGTGCTTCTATGCTCTGTGAATTATCCAGATCGACCTTTTAAAATCGGTTTCTATGGGTAAATCTTAAACTATATGCTATGCTAGAAGATTTTTCTTAGGAACCATATCATTGAATAGCAGCGCCCCGCGGTTTTACCCGCGTTGTGCCCGTTCCCGTGGGAATTTCGGGATAAAATGTAGCCTATAGCCTTCCTCGATAAATAGACTATCTAACAGTGAAAGAATTATTCAAATCGGTTCAGTAGTTTCTGAGATTAGCGCGTTTAAACAAACAAACAAAACAAACTCTTCAGCTTTATAATATTAGTAGGGTCAATGCGCCTGTTCGCGTCCAGCGCCCTATTCGCGTCCATTTTTCAGACCTCCCTAAAAAAATTCTCGAAAATAGGTATATTAACACACTAAATCACCGAAAAGTCGTTACCGCTAATACCTAATCGTATAAGAGGCACATAGACATAGACAAAAGTTCTGTGAGCCTAACCAATCATGTCTAGAAAAAATAGTTAGTTTCCGTTCTTCAACAAAGAAGCGCAAACGCGCGAAATGCTGGCAAAAAAATAGTGAGCAGGGGCGCGTTCGATGGTAAGTATTTTATTGTTTTATGCGTATTTTAGAATACACAGCTGTTTCTAGACATAAGGCATGAAAAAAGGACTTATACTAATTATGTACTTGCTTGTTTTTTTTAAAGTTAACAGTTAAAATAAGGTGGACGCGAATTACTACACCGAATTTATAAAACTTCCACTTTGCGACCACATGGACGCGAACTCGTCTATTTATGATTTAGTTAGATTTTATTTTTATGTGATAAAATTAAAAAAGGGGATTTGTTTTTACTTTTTATTTATGTATTATTATCATGCGATTGTAATGAGCAATTTGCGTCCACGTTATTATGATTGTAGAAAAAGATAATATCGTATATCATATGTGGACGCAAACTATACCTACAAGGAAATAGTATTGTACCAAATTGCGTCCATTTTTTCATTAAATTCAAATAATAGCATAAATATATTTTTTAACTTTATTTAATATGCATTTTTTTTTTTATTAAAACTAAGAGTTAAAACTAAAAACACTCTCCCTGCTGAAGTTTTCTTTGCAGAAATTTCTATCGAAACTGAATCTGAGAGGTCTCTTATGGAACTATCAATGGTCGTTTTTCCATTACCCGGCCCGGCACCGGCACGGCTCCGGCATGGCCGAGCACCGGCACCGGTGCCGGGGTTTCGTTTTTCCACTGCGCCGGTGTCGATGCCGGTTTACGCCCGGTGAGTGGTACAGTACTGACACGGACTTAAACACTCACACGGCTACAATTCATATAAATATGCAATACACATGCAATTTTGCCGGGCTGGTACCGGTGGGAAGCTTGCTACCCCGGCGCCGGGGACGGCGCCGGCAGGACCCGATGCCGGGCCGGCGTCGGCGCCGGCGCCGGTAAGTCAAAAAGCGAGCCATACATTTTCATACATTTTTGCTTCCCCCCCGGTGCCGTTGCCGGGCCGGGTAATGGAAAAACGCCCAATAGAACGAAATAGAGAATTGGATGCAACTAAAGACGTCTAAAGAAATCACCATCTCTTCATTATACGTAGAAGATGAAAACATAAATGATGAAGCTAACTCCGGTTCGACTGTGCAGGTTCAAACAGTAACAGCCGAAATACACTCTACACCAAAACCTTGGTGGATACCAGATGTGGAATCTGAGAAAGAACATGTACCAGCCGTGGAGCTAACGGAATATTCTTAAATAAAGAATCTGTTAAAATACAATTTTTCTTTACATTATCTGAAAAATATCACCCCTACATTCCTTTTCTTAGCTGGTGGACGCAAAATGGTCTATGGGTGGACGCAATTTAGAATTTTTGGACGCAAAGTGGGTAAAACGCCTATTTTTGAAGTTTTTCTATTTATAAAAAAAACTCAAGTAGTTTCGAACAAAACTGTAAGCGAACCCTATAGTAGACTATATAATGAACACATTACATAAATTTTTCATTGAAACTAGTGCTGGAACATTTTTTTTTTCTCCTTTGGAGTTGCGGAGCGTTGGTATGGAAAAGGAACTCACGTTGATTTCCAAATAATGTCTTCGATAGGGCTGCAGGTTCAATCCTTTCTTTACCTTCCACTACACCTTTCTTTTGGACACTTCACTCGCGGCCGCGGTTGTTATTTAGTGAGCTTTACAAGCACTTTAGTATTTATTTTAAGTATTTTGCGAGATGCGTTGTTTTGGAGTTCGCATTTTTCGTGAGCGGGAACTTTGGTTGGTTCGGGAATTGAGTGAGAGAAATGAATGTGTGAGTGGATGAGTGAAAGTGAATGAGTGAGTAGATGAGTGGAGAGTGAATGAGTGAGTGAATGATATATAGATAATATAAATATGCATAGATAATTAAAACGATTAAGCGGCGCTTACAACTCCCCCCGCCTAGAGGTTTCCTCTAGAAAAGAGAACTAAGAGAGCGCTGTATAATAGAAACAAAGCTTAATTATTACTTAATTATTAGTACATTAAGAGCAGAGAGAAAAAACTTAAACTAATTTATGAGCGTGGGCTTTATAGCGACTAAATTTACTGTAGAGGAAGAGGACACACTCCTACTACTGGACGTACGTAACTACCGGAAGCAGTTCGAACTTTAAGAGTGCGAATGATATTGTCTTTGCCTGGATATACTTCCTCCACGATACCTAATGGCCAACAAAGAGGGTGTGCGTTTTTATCTTTTATAACTACAACTGTACCGAGTTGTATAGGATTGGTATGCACGTTCCACTTTGCGCGTTGTTGAAGTGAAGTTAAATACTCCAGACTCCAACGTCGCCAAAAACTTTGGACAATCTTATGCAAAAGCTGATAGCGAGTTAAGCGATTATCAGCCACATTAGTCACATCTTCAACGGGAAGAAACTTCAAGGGCGTAACATTCAAAAAATGACTGGGCGTAAGCGCGGATACGCAATCGAGGTCTGAGGTTAACTTGCAGAGCGGCCTACTATTCAATAAGCCTTCAATCTGTACCAAGACAGTGTTGAACTCTTCGTATGTCAGAACTTGAAGATTAATTATCTTAAAGAGATGAGTTTTTACACATCGTACGCTAATCTCACAGAGACCGTTGAAGTGCGGACCGTATGGAGGGCTATGTAAAAATTTTATGCGTTGATCAGCTAATTGTTGACCGATATAATTTTTATGCGATTCAGATTCTAATAGAGTGTAAATATCATTGAGTTTGCGTTTCGCTCCAATGAAATTGGTAGCTCCATCGCTATAAATTACACTTACAGGTCCTCTCCTGCAAATGAAGCGATTGAAAGCAGCGAGAAAGAGATCTGAACTCAAGTCGGTGACTAACTCGAGGTGAAGAGCTTTGGTAGCGAGACAGCAAAAGATACAGATATATGCCTTTTGACTTTTAACACCACGACGTCTGATATGAGTGATGAAAAAAGGACCAGCGTAATCCACTGCGGTGTAAACAAAAGCTTTCGCCTCAGAGACACGAAAATGAGGAAGATCACCCATTAGCGGGTTAGACGATTGAGGGTTGAGTCTGAAACATTCGTTACATTGGTGAACTCTCTGACGAACTAGGTTCCTAGCTGCCAGAATCCAGAACTTCTGTCGAAGCAGGGATAGTAATAGCGAAGGACCAGTATGTAAATTACACACATGAAAATTATCAACAATGAGCTGCGTTAAGCGATGTTTAGAGGGGAGAATAATCGGATGTTTTTGTCCGAAATTCAGTTGAGAATGAGCGAGTCTACCACCGACACGAAGTATATTCTCGTCGTCGATGAAAGGGTTAAGCTTGATGAGCGTTTTACTAATGCGTTTATTATTTTTAATAGCGTTTATATCTTGAGTGAAACAATGAGCTTGTACGTGGCGTATGAGAAATATTTCTGAGTTATCTAAATCTAAAGGTGTAATTAAACCGGTTGTGCGTAATATTCTAGCGAAGCGCAGTACGTAAACTGTGGCGCGTAGCAACTTTTTATAACACGAGATGCGATTTATTAATTTGTCGATTAAGTGAGTTTCAGGTGCGTCAATTTCAGTAACGAGAGCTACAGTTTTCTCTTCTAGTCTTTCTTCATGGTTCCGCGAGACAATGAATGGCTCAATAGGCCACTCCGAGATAGGGTATGAGACCCATTGCGGCGCGTGAAACCAATTATCTTGATTTAATAATTGTTTTGGAGTTGTCGGTCGCGATATAATATCAGCTGGGTTTTGATCACCGCTGATGAAAAACCAGTTAGAAGCTACGAGTTTTGAGTTAATTTCAGTTATCCTATTTGCCACGAAAGTATGAAATTTAAAAGCGGGCGAATGAATCCATGTTAATGCGACGGTTGAGTCAGAAAAAGCGTATACAGAATTTATATGACAGCGTTGACTTATAACATCGCGTACAGCCGTAAGCAGATTAGCTAAGAGTAACGCGGCGCAAAGTTCTAGTCTAGCGAGTGACACTTTCTTAAGCGGCGCGACTCGCGATTTGGAAGCGATAAGATTTACTAAACCGGGCGAATCTGCGTTAGTACCTACGCGGACGTAAACCGCGGACCCGTAACATTTCTCGCTCGCGTCGGCGAATCCTAATAGCACCACGTGAGAACCTGCGCTAATACCTACATGACGCGGAATGATAACATTTGACAGGTATTTAATTTCGTTTTTAAATTGAGTCCACTTAAGACGAATTGATTCTGGGACTGGTTGGTCCCAATCCAATTCACGTTGCCAACACTCTTGTATGAGTAGTTTCATAAAAGCGGTCACGGGACCCAAAATACCTAACGGGTCAAAAAGACGCGCTGTCGCGGAAAGTATTGAGCGTTTTGTGCATGCGTCGGTTGCGGCGTCATTTATTTCGTAGCGAAATACATCATCATTAGGTTGCCATTGCATACCTATGATCTTAGTACTAATTTGAGAGTCAGTGTCGAAATTTATTAATTGCGGATTCTTATGTGAGTTTGGAATCTTATTCATGAGTTTGGAGCTGTTCGAGATCCATTTAACTAATTTAAAACCCCCTGCCATAAACATTTTTACCATCTCTTGATATGTGCGTTCGGCTTCAGGTAACCCATCCATAGACGATACATAATCATCCATAAACATCCTGCGTTCCGCCTCGTGCGCGGCTATGGGAAACTTGTCGCGTTCGTCGGAAGCGAGTTGGCGTAGTGCGCGCATAGCGAGCCAAGCTGAACTTGTAATTCCAAACGAAACCCTATTAAACTGATAGGTATCAATCGCGGACTCAGAATCAAAGCGAAATAATATGCGTTGAAATGGTTGATGACTAGGAGTGAGTTTGACACAAAAATACATCCTTTCTATATCGGCTGTAAGAGCGATGCTAAATATGCGTAAGTTTATTAAAAGATCGAAAATGTTTTGTTGTAAATTGGGGCCTGCATATAATATGTCATTAAGCGATTTTCCAGAACTGGTTTTACAAGATGCATCTAAAATAATTCGAGTTTTAGAGGAAGTCTTGTCAGGTCTGTAAACGGCCCTATGCGGTATGTAATATGCGTTATCGTCTGGGGGTGCGGGTGAGTCATCGCTGGGCAACTTAGCTAAGTGGCCGCGGTCGATGTAGTCTTGTATAGTAGCGTTATAATCCTTACGTATTTCAGGGTTGGCGTCTAACTTTCTTTCTAAATTAATTAGACGTCGTTTAGCGATTGAGTGAGAACTACCGAGTTCTGATGCGTCCGATTTAAATGGGAGATTAACCGTATAAATACCGTTATTGTCACGCGTATATGTAGATTTGAAAATATTTTCACATATCTCGTCTTCTGGGCTGAAGTGTTTTTTATCAGGAACACTTTCAAGCTCCCAAAAGCGTTGCGTTAGTGTTTCCAATGTAAGCGCATTAGTATTACAAAAGAATGTTTTATCAGTTTTATTATTGAAGTTCGATAAAGATAAGTCACAATCCGCCCGTCCCATTGCGATATAACCTAGTGTCGTCTCGACGCCAATGACTGAGGATTGAGGTGAAGCTACCTTTTTCCCGCCTAACAACAACGGAAAGAGTTCATTGCCTAATAGACAATCCACCTCGGCGGGTGTGTGAAAACAATCGTCTGCCATGGGTAGATCGCTTAAATGTTTTAACTGTGACAAATCAAGGCGCGCGTTTGGTAAATAATCGGTTATAGAATCGATTACTCGAGCGTTAATTGTGTACTTACATCGGTTATCAAAGCGCGAATAAATCGTGAAATAAGTGTAACCTAGAGAAACACTTTGAGATTTACCTATACCTTGAACGGTACTGGGTGCGGGATGAATTTTTAAGTTAAGTCGATCACAACAACTCTTAGATACGAAGTGACTCATCGAGCCTGTGTCCAAAAACAAGCGCAGCTTATGTTGTTTATGATTACTACCGTAGGTATATACAGTCGCAGTCGGTAACAATACAGTGGTATTTTTGTCACTATTAGGTGAAGGCATAACTGCGGAAAGAGACATATCCTGTCTTATATGCGTTGTTTGTTTACTATTTGAGTCGCTCGCGGGCGAAACGCTCGGTTCGAACGCCGGGCGCTCGCTGTTCGTAGCGGGTGAATGTGCCTGATGATGCGCGGGCATACCGCCGCGCAAACGAGATTGCTGCGTTCTGTTATCTAAATGAATGAGCGTGTGATGTTTCCTTAGACAAACAGTGCAACGATTTAAAGATTTACAATCATTTATGTTATGAAAACCGAGGCAATTTAGACAAAAGTTATTTTTGGCTACTAATGCATGGCGCGAGTTTGCGCTCTGAGATAAGAAATAACTGCATTTAAAAAGCGCGTGTGCCGGCTGAGTTTTGCAAATAATACAGTTGCGTGGTAACTGCGATGGATGAGTGAGTGAGTGAGCATGCGTCTCATTTTGAGCATTGGAGTTCGAGTTCGGGTAGGCATTGTTGTTGATAACAAATGCGTGCGTTTTAGACTGTTTGTTTGTTTGCGAAGTATAAGGTTTATTAGCGTAAGTAGTTTTAGCGTTCGTTGTCAAAGATGAGCGAAGAGAATGAATTTTATTCTGCTCCTTTATAAATTGTTTTAGTTGAGTAAAGGTAGGTATATTTTCACTGCGATGCGTTTGTTCAAATAGCGTAACCGAGTCTTTATCTAATTTACTGAGTGCAATGTGCGTAATTATGAAGTCTGAGAGATCTTTTATTTCTAAGCGTCGCAAAGCCGCTTCAGCGGGACAGAACTGCTCTAAAAATGCGTCTGAAGACTTCGATGAGAAATGGAGCATTTGCTCGAGGTACATAGAACCTTGTACGCGTAAATCGTGGTACTTCTCGACCAGATTGTTCCATAATATTAAGTAATTCTCGCCCGTGTTAGGTATTCCAGAACAAATCGACAGAGCCTTCCCAGAAAGTTTACCTATGAGATACTGAGCTTTCTCGGCTGGAGTTAAAAGATTGTTATCATGTATGAGACTTTTGAAATTTTGATAGAAAACCGGCCATTTATTCGGATTCCCATCAAAGGAGGTTAATTCAAGTGGAGGTAATTTCTTAGAAAATTCAAATCGATTACGCTGGGAGTCGGTCTTTAACTGCGTGATATTTCTTTCTACAGCGATTATATTACAATACAAATCGTCCAACGAGTTAAGTACGTCGAGTGCGGGAGTGGTGTCACTGTCCAATTTCATTTGAATTAAACTCAACTGATCGACTATCTCAATGAAATCAGTTCTAGCTTTTTCTAACGAGTGAAAACGAGCCATAAATATTTTTTCATTTATAGGATCGGAAACCTTTTGGCTGAGATCATACAATTGTTGTATACGTGAAAATAATACTTCTTTTTTAGCCTCCAAAAGGACGCTTTGACGTCGTAACTCCTTCTCTGCCATTATGGGGAAAAGAGCTTTAGCGTAGCGAAATAAGAGTGATTTTAGCGTGAATGGGCTCTAAGGAATTTACTCGAATTATGTAGGTACCTAGTAGGCGAGATGATTTGGTGAATTTGCTAATTGTTTAGAATTACAGTAAATATATACGAACCAATAACTAATCAATAGATATAATAATGCGTTATTTGTGCGTGAATAAATATGCGATGAATATGTGTTGCGGTGAGAAAAATAGATATATACCTAATGCGAATTCCACATTATGAATGGTTGCGCGTGAGTGAATAATGGCGTTTCCGGAATGAGAATCCAAATAAATACTGATAAAATATGCTTGTAAGTGTTTTATGAGATGAAATTATGGCGTTTAGGGATGGAAAAGTAAGGAATCCGGGTCGATTGGATCAGATTTGGAGTTGCGGAGCGTTGGTATGGAAAAGGAACTCACGTTGATTTCCAAATAATGTCTTCGATAGGGCTGCAGGTTCAATCCTTTCTTTACCTTCCACTACACCTTTCTTTTGGACACTTCACTCGCGGCCGCGGTTGTTATTTAGTGAGCTTTACAAGCACTTTAGTATTTATTTTAAGTATTTTGCGAGATGCGTTGTTTTGGAGTTCGCATTTTTCGTGAGCGGGAACTTTGGTTGGTTCGGGAATTGAGTGAGAGAAATGAATGTGTGAGTGGATGAGTGAAAGTGAATGAGTGAGTAGATGAGTGGAGAGTGAATGAGTGAGTGAATGATATATAGATAATATAAATATGCATAGATAATTAAAACGATTAAGCGGCGCTTACATCCTTCAAACTTGACAACTGCACTAAATGGACGCGAACTGGCGAAATGACCCTATAGATATTTTACTCGTAGTAACAATAAAACCTGCATTTATGAATTTTTGAAAATACTCGGAATCGAATCGGTATAATGTGAAAATACTTATAATACCATGTACTTACCTATTTTTATAGTGCCAACAGATAATAAGGTCAATTATAACAACCAATTTTTACAAAGAAACAACTCGTAGCTGATTAAATGCCAGAAGACGTGAAATAAGAGTATAACGTGTATTTTCATACAATTCTTGAACATTTTATAAAACAATAGGTGCAGTTCTTTTTGCTTCAAAAACGGTGACTTCCCATATTGACCGATTGAAAAAAGCCACCTTGTATATAATTTAGAATCTATCGCTTGCACCATCACTCGTTATAGCCAGCCGTGAAACTGGATTTCATCGCTAAAATTAGATACCTACTTATTTGTTTATGGAAATCTTGAGCAGTTCGTTGCACTTTTGGTGCACTTATCATTAGGAACAATGTACCTACTAGCACGGTGACTGGTGACCTATCTCAAGTGGTTACGATTATACATATATTGTATTTCGTATTGGTATTGTACCATGTAGGTGAGCAACCCGAAACAAGAAGCGACCTTTTGCAAATCTTGAAAGTTATCTATACTAATATTATTATGGCGCTGTGGCGCCTAAAAAAAGTGCATTATATTTTAATTTTATGTTATGTGTAGTATTGTATGTGTATAGTGTAACTTTTACTGAGTGTCCTAAATAAATAAATAAATAAATAAATAAATAAATAAATAAAGCTGAAGAGTTTGTTTTGTTTGTTTGTTTGTTTGTTTAAACGCGCTAATCTCAGAAACTACTGAACCGATTTGAATAATTCTTTTTGTAATAGATAGCCACATTCAACGGGAAGGTTATAGGCTATTTTTCATCCCGAAATTCCTACGGGAACAGGTACAACGCGGGTAAAACCGCGGGGCGCTGCTAGTGGTAAAATAATTGGGTATTCATATTCAATGTTTATCTTCTTCTTAATCCTGTTTTATGTTATTTAGCCATAAATATTACATTTCGGGCAAGCAAAGGCACAGGTACATTAAACGCAGGTATTTGGACATAAGTCATTTAGAGAGATCAATCGCCCATTTGATACGTATTTTTTTTAAACTTTGTGCTTCTTACGAAAGAATAACAATTTAGGTAGGTTATTTTTATGCGAATCAAGTAGATATAAAATAATACGTTCAAAATCACGTAAATAAATAACTTACTCAGGGGCTAAAACTTTTTTCAAAGCGGCTACTAGTTGTTCTTTGTCCATCGTATTGATGTCCAGCTCCACACCTAGCCCCACTTCGGCGACTGCTGCTGCGTTGGAAAGCTGGTCTCCAAAGATCGGCATCGTGATCATTGGAACTCCGAAATGAACGGCTTCCGTAACTCCGCCCATTCCTCCGTGAGAAATAAACGCAAAAGTCTTTGGGTGGGCTGGAACAAAATAGTTGTTTACAACGTATATATAATAAATTAACTATTTTCTAATAACTATCTGTTATGGCATTCTTTTTCTCGGTAAAAAAAAACAGGTAAGGTATAACTCAAATATGTATATGTACCTACTTACCTAAAATATCAATTTGAGGTAACCATTTGGCGTAAAAGAGTTTATTATTATCCTTTGGAAGGGACTGGTCATCCCATTTCCAAATAAACCTTTGTGGAAACTCCTTCATTACTTCCAAAATGGCTTTCTTTTTCTTTTCTCCTAATGTGGATATTTTAACAACACTTCCAAAACTGATGTATATCACTCCATGCTCAGCTTCATCGATGAACTTTTTCAAATCCTACAAAAGTGTTTAGAAAACTTCAATCTATGAGTTACGATTCCTTAAAAATATCGGCAAGAAAGGGATTCATTTCTTACCCTAGTCAATGGTTGTGGTTTCGCCACATGGTACCCCCCGACTTCGATGACATTCGGAGGCAGTAATCTCGGACTCGTCAGTGAGAAATGTTCGTAAAGCAACATGAATTTAATATCCCGCGCCAGCTGCTCGAGCGGCGGGACTCCGTCGAAGTATTGTGCGAGAGTGCGCTGGTCGCTCCACTGCTGGTACTCGTAGTAAGTCCTGAAGTAGAGGTCGAAGAGGGTGCGCTCGACTCTCTGGTAGAGAGTGGGCCGCGTGCCGCCGCCCAGGAAGTGGAAGGGCACGTACGCGGGGTTGTCGGGGATGCCGAGCCGCGCGAAGTGGAAGGGCATCGGCACGTGCGAGGTGAGCGCCACCACGGGCGCGCGCAGCTGGTGCGCCACGCCAAGCGCGCAGTCGCTGTTGAACTGCTCCACCACCGCCACGTCGAACTTCCACTTCTCTCTCACCATCGCTTGCACTTGTTCGTTTCCCACCAAATGTTTACAGTTTTCAATACCGAAGTCCATAAGAAACTTTCCTACGCCTAAAACTGATAAATATGATTTTTTTATATGATGATCGTCCTGTAGAATATTTGTTTGTCCTAAACTAATGTCATGATAGTTTGGCAAAGGATCCTTTTCCGGAAAATATGACAATACTGTTAAATTATGTCCGCGCTGGTTAAGTTCTTGCAAATATGCTTTCAAAGTGAGGAAATGGCTTTTTCCTTGAAACGGAAGTATGGCCAGAATGTTGAGGGAAGTCACTTGATTTATGAATAAAATTAATATTAGGGAGATAAGTTTTGTGCACCAATTCATTTTAGAGGATTCAGTGTTTTTGTCGGAAGGACTTAGTTGGTGGAGCGAAGGGTTTCGACTGGCGAGTGCAGTGCGCCTACCTTGGCGGTGGCGTCACAAAATAAAAATGTCTTGAAATATATCGGAGCGCTCAAAACTCGTCTTGTTATATTCTCAGTGGGCGCGGCGTTCAAACAAAAATAAAATAACTCATTAAAAATTTAGTGTTATACCTACATTTAAATAATATTTAACTACTATTTTGCCCTCCCCAATAACCGACAAAAATATTAACCCAGTGAAAAAAATCTCCGCCCGCCCGCAGTTAGTGACATTCCATGAGCTGCCTGCGTTCAACAGCGCAAGTTCAGTCGACGAGTTAAACTGAAAATTCAAATACTGCGCTGACAAAAAAGGAGTAGAACTGGTCATCCAAAAGCATTATGATGCAAACTTTGACGGTTGCCCTGGGCGCGATAATTGCTAGGTGCGCCACTCCTAAAGATACAATTTTGTCTTCTGTAGGTCAGTTCGTGTAGGTCAGTGGCCAACCCTAGTATCGGAGTTTTTAGAACGCTGAACGGCTACTTGGTCTATTGATTGAAACAACCGGGACTGACAATTTTACGTATCCTTCGAAGCATTGTGTAGTGGTCAGATAGAAATGCCACCATCGACCCCATCCAAGTAGGGGGGGGGGGGGTCGAGCTGCACGTTACTTAACAATCGCAATGAGCTAACATTGCTTAGTTGATGAGCGCATGAGCGCAATTATTTTGATTATTTAGAATAGATACTAAGTAGTTGTTCCTTGCGGTTTCAGTGCAGATATAGAAATAAAACATTATCATCAGTACACATTCCACAGGAGCATCTAATGTTAGGTACCTATTATGTATTTTTCTTTCTTAAGTGGAGATTAGATTAAGACCTATCTATACTAACATTATAAAAAGGTTAAATTTGTAAGTTTGTTTGTATGTTCGAGGTAATCTCACGAATTATAAGTCCGATTTGAATAATTCTTTTTGTAATAGATAGCTACATTCAACGGGAAGGTTATAGGCTATTTTTCATCCCGAAATTCCCACGGGAACGGGTACAACGCGGGTAAAACCGCGGGGCGCGGCTAGTCTACAATAAAAATAAAGTGATATAAATTAACTTGTATTATGTTGGATTTAGAACCATACATTGCACTATGGTTTTTATTTAAGATAACTACAGCTACGTTTGTTTTGACTTTTTCTTTCCTTTAGACTTCTTTTCAACTTTAGCTGTAGCATTTTTTGATCTACAGCAAACTGACATTACAATTTTAAGAAGAGCAATATTGACTATGAGTATAACGAGTAGTATGGCGGCGACGTCTAGGTAGAGGTGTTGGTAGAGCGGCGTGTCAGCGGCGGCGGCGCGGAAGGAGACGGCGGCGTGACGCGCGGCGAACTCGGTCCAGTAGACGGCGGCCTGCAGCGGCGGCAGCGGCCGGTCGTGCCAGCGCCGGGACACCGCCTTAGCTCCCGAGCGGAACCTGGAACGGAAATAACAACAATACTCAGGTTTGAGCCTTATGAAGGAAGACTAATGACCCCACGCGTCCCCAGGGGGAAGTATACATAGCCAAGAATATTTACAGTCTTGACACTATTTATAGGGATCAGTGGGTGATCATGATCTTGTTTACCATGTACCGGCTGTGGCGTAATTTGAACTAAGCGATGTTAGCTTATTGCAATTGTTATGCAACTTGCAGCTCGCCCCTACTTGGATGGGTGGTCGATAGTGGCATTTTTACCTGAGCGCTAACGTGCTTGCTCGTTCGCTTTGAATTGGTCTCGTTTCATTCAATCGTTAGACCATGTCGAATGCTTTTAGGCTGTCTAATGTAAAATTGGCCTATATTCCATCATAGACATAGGTAATGCAACCCAATGCTGTTTCGGATTGTGTATGATTATTATTATTATATTAGCTAACAATATAGGGCATTGATTATATCTCCATGATCATCCTAAATACTTAGTTTAAGCTATAATTATTTCATGTTATTTTTGGTACGATATGCTCCGATTTTTTTCCGACTACCTACACCATTAATAACAAATGGGAGTAACTAATACTTACTCTGCATTTAAAACTTTTTTGATAGCTGCTACTAATGCTTCTTTAGTAATAGTATTGACGTCCAACTCGACCCCGAAGCCCGACTCCTCGACGGCGGCGGAGTTGCAAGGCTGGTCTCCGAACACGGGCACGGTGATCATGGGGACTCCAAAATGAATGGCTTCAGTTGTCCCACCCATTCCGGCATGAGAGATGAATGCCAGCGTTTTTGGATGAGCTGAAAATAATAGATACGAGTACTATTAACAGTTACTAGGATGCCTAATACTCTTTTTGATCCATTTACTTATATGTTTATTATATTTTCTTACCCAGTATGTCCACTTGGGGTAGCCAGTTTGCAACATATAATTTATTTTTATCAACTCCAAGTGATGTTTCATCAGACTTCAAAACGAACCTTTGCGGAAACGTTGCAATAGTGTCCAATATAGCTTGCTTTTTATCTGCCTCCAATGTTGATATTTTCACTACACTTCCAAAACTGATGTAAATTACACCTTGTTCAGCCTCGTCAAAGAACTTTTTCAAATCCTGTAAATACAAAAATAAATATTGTTGTGATTTCATTTGTTTTCAACCAACTGCCAACAAGTGTTTCTCATTTATATGAGCAAGTTCTTACCCCAGTCAATGGTTGTGGTTTCGCCACATGGTACCCCCCGACTTCGATGACATTCGGAGGCAGTAATCTCGGACTAGTCAGTGAGAAATGTTCGTAAAGCAACATGAATTTAATATCCCGCGCCAGCTCTTCGAGCGGCGGGACTCCGTCGAAGTATTGTGCGAGAGTGCGCTGGTCGCTCCACTGCTGGTACTTGTAGTAAGTCCTGAAGTAGAGGTCGAAGAGGGTGCGCTCGACTCTTTGGTAGAGAGTGGGCCGCGTGCCGCCGCCTAGGAAGTGGGAGGGCACGTACGCGGGGTTGTCGGGGATGCCGAGCCGCGCGAAGTGGAAGGGCATCGGCACGTGCGAGGTGAGCGCCACCACGGGCGTGCGCAGCTGGTGCGCCACGCCGAGCGCGCAGTCGCTATTGAACTGCTCCACCACCGCCACGTCGAACTTCCACTTCTCTCTCACCATCGCTTGCACTTGTTCGTTTCCCACCAAACGTTTACAGTTTTCAATACCGTAATTCACTAAATACTTTGCGGTAGCGAAAAGTGTCAAGTAATTTTTTATCACGGGAAAATTGTCCTCCACTTTGGGAACTTCCCCCAGATGAACATTGTGATAGTTTGGCTTGTTTTCGGGAAAGTATGAGATCACCGTTAGATTATGTCCACGGTCGACGAGTTCTTGTAAATAAACTTTGAACGTAAGGAAGTGACTTTTTCCTTCATATGGAAATATTGCCAGAATGTTCAATGTATTCACTTGGTTTAACAGTAAAAACAACGCAATCGCGACCGATGTGAAGTTAAGAGTCATTGTGATTAAACAGAGTTCAAGGTTTCACAAGACGGAAGGACAAAGCGTGGTGTTACATCACGAGATGTGATTCAACTGACGAGACTTCTAGCGCGGCGAGGCCGGCTACCCGTTATTTATTACGTAAGTATACCATGGGCGTAGTTAGGATTTAGTTTAGGTGGGCGAAAATGAATCTACTCCCTTCGCGCCTGGTATTATATATAGTAGCCAAACTTAAACTTTTGTATGGATTGCAATTTATACATTTTGCTTAAAGGGTTCCTTAGCGGGTAGCATAATACAACTAAGTCATGTATTTATTGGGCGAGTGCAGAGTGCGAGCAAAAACTACGAATCCAAAGTAGCACGTCCGGGTTAATACATATCCAATAGAGCGAGCGCGGAGCCAGAGCGAACATTTTTGGTGTTTTACTTGCCACTGTATTTTACTAGCCACTATGTCTCCAAATTCATCAATTTATGCACAATGCATTAAATGATCCGGAGCACGAGCGGAATTTTTATATAGCTTACTTGGACCATAAAGCCATTGTATCTACAATTAATTCTCTTAATTCAATTATACATATGTATAACATACTAGCCGCTCCACATTGTACGCGTTCTCATAGGAATTTTGGGATGAAAATAGCTTATAAACATACTCTTGAATGTAGCTATCCACTACAGAAATAATAATTCGAATCCCGAGATAAGGCCGAAAATACAACGAAAGAGTGCGGAGCTTCACTCAAGCATATGTTTTATTTTGTGGAATAATAAGATATCGCAAACAGTGTAGTTTCTGGTACTAGTGAGGTAGTGAACCAACATTTTGACAATGATAATGAAGTATCTATGTGAACTTAAAATAATGTTTACACAGATTTAGGTATGCTTGTGTGGGAAATTAAATTTAAAACAAAAGATACTCGTCGTCTCCGTAAATAAGATAATGATGTTAAAATTTGGTGTTATCACATTTTTTACAGCAATTGGCCCAGATTTTATATGTATAACACTAGCTGCCCCGGCAAGCGTTGTTTTGCCGTATAAAAAATAATGGGTGCACTACCCTTAACATTTAGGGATGAAAAATAGATGTTGTCCGATTCTCAGACCTACCCGCTATGCACACAAAATTCCATGAGAATCGGTCGAGCCGTTTCAGAAAAGTTCAACCACGCACCCCGTGACACGAGAATTGTATATATTAGATTACTAGCAGCGCCCCGCGGTTTTACCCGCGTTGTACCCGTTCCCGTAGGAAATCCGGGATAAAATGTAGCCTATAGCCTTTCTCGATAAATAGACTATCTAACAGTGAAAGAATTATTCAAATCGGTTCAGTAGTTTCTGAGATTAGCGCGTTTAAACAAACAAACAAACAAACAAACAAACAAACAAACAAACAAAACAAACTCTTCAGCTTTATAATATTAGTATAGATTACATTTAAGTATTATACTATGTTTTAGTTTAAATATTCAAATAAATAAGATATAATTAGATTTCGTTCTTTATTTCCAGTTTTCAACTCAATCATCTTACAAGTTACAAGATTATATTTACAAGTTAAACATATGATTCTAGAACGTATATCACATGACAAAGGTACACACACAGACATGCCACATTAGGCGTATTATGTGTCTGGCCGGTTATTGGCCTCAGCTATTTGATACAATGGGCAGTGATGTTCGGTTAAATTGGGTACGATGCGAATACATATGTTAACAGAAATAGGGATTCAAACATTTACATACGTTATGTTTACCAACCTTACTTAGTCAATTAGTAATAATGATGTCATCAACGATAATCACTTATGTAGTGTTTGTATCTATTAAATAGATATGTACATTGTCTCACGTACACCAACAGAGAGGGTAGTTGTCAACTGATCATTCACTAGCGAGGATTGATGCAGGTTGGACGTGCGCCCGCGCTCGTGTTGTGTGTAGTATTGAGCCAGTGTGTAAGTAATCCCTAGGATACCTAAACGTGAACACTCAGTAGACGACAGATATTACAAGTGGCGACGAGGATAAAGGTCAGTAAAATATTTTAAGGAAAAAGAAGGGAGGTTATACTTAAATATGGAAGTCGAACGTTGAGGATCTTATCTGTTGGCGCTTATCTATATTGCCACTATAATAATCCAGACGTTTTAGATAATGTTAGTAAGATTTTTGTTGTTACGAGATCGATGAGTCACAGAAATTAAAACAACGGACTATTTCAATAGACTAATTTTAAAAAAAACGGAATTTACTGTTCAAATACTTGAACTCCTAAGATATTGAAACAATACAAAATACTTAGTTAGGCACATACTCGTACATATGTAAGGGTGTTCGCTAAAAGATAATAACTTACAAATTATACAAATAACATTGCACACATGAGTACAATATTAACATACCTAATAACATGTATATTGGCGATGGGCATTAAATCAACGAATTGCTAGTTGAATTAACCGTTGACGTTCAATCAACACTTCAACGGTTTATCATTAACTGATCAACTGGTTAAATTCAACGGCTAAAATTAAGTGTCGGTTTCTGTATCAACGCGCAAAGCAACGTCAACGCTTAAACGTAGCCGTATTACACAAAACTCCGTTAAACTTCGTTATCCTCGCCATTTCGTTAATAACTTCCGACGGTTTTACTAAAGTGAACTCTAAATTCAACCGAATTGTGTTGTTATTTCCATAACCACGTTACGGTTACGTTACGGTCATTACTCTGGTTAAATAAACGAAGTTATCAAACTAAAACAAAGAAGTTGATGCGTCAACTAGTTGAAGAATTTAACTAGTAATCAACTGGTTGATGAACGAACGTCAACGGTCTCGTTTCGTTAACGAAAAAAGCTTTAGCGACCCACCGCTAATGTATATGTGCGTGGGGAACGTTATGTTATGAGGTACTTACCTAGAAAAAAAAAAAGAAAAAAAGACGTGTGGCACTCGGGGACTGCCGCGGTAAATCTATTGCAAAGTTATTTTTGTATCACTAGATGGCGTTAGTGTGCTGAATGTCTGCATCGCGCTAACGTTGTGGTCTGGGCTTATACGTAGGCAATGTTGAGGAGCGTAAGGTTTTTCGTTACGGAATTTCTGGATTCGGTCCCCGCGCTCAAGGCCCGCGATAGAATCTATGCAATAGCTTAATAATAATAAATCGTTTATTTCTCACCATAATCATACAAAAAATACGGTAGTTTTAGATTTGTTCAATCTTTAATTATGGTGGGTTGACATCTGAACTAGGAATCCTGTATCTCAGAGTATCAACCCTCCATCTCAATAATTTGGACACTCTTGGTATCTATGCACAGTGTGCTTACATTATTCATAACTTAAGAGTGTATACTACCTCAAATCGCTTATTTTCAACTCGGCGGGATCTCCATATATTCCTCGTTACTCAATATTTAACTTTGAAACGTATGTATGGTAAAGTTCATGATATAATCTATCGATCATATGTTTCGAAAACACGACTCCATGAAATTTTCTCGATAGAAAAAAATCGCAAAGTTATCTCTAAATTTTTACTAAAATCTTAATATCTCAATAAATACAAAAGTTGTTGAATTAAAATAAAGTGTAGTAAATTGAATAGGGTTTACAGAACAATTCATATGTTGCGGTTTTTTCAAATGAGTACCATAATGTTTGTAGGGAGCAAATACCTACAATTCGCGGGCCGAAACACCAAGCGCTCAGGTGTTTCTGTCCCGCTTCGGCTCAGGGGAAAATCTGAATACGCGAACTGAGGTAGTGTACACTCTTAAGTATATGCCTGTTATTGTTGATAACTACTTACAATGATTAAGATTGAATAGTCATTGACAATATTTAGTAATGTTAAGTATTATGTTTATATTTTATACCTACCAGACTAAAGACAGTAATTAGATACTTAGGTAGGTACTTACTATTTCTAACATCATAATGATAATGCTATAAGTACACAAGTTCACTATGAACAATCAATAAACACAAAATAGTAACAGATGTTTTGAATTAGAGATTAAAAAGATTAAACAATGTAACATAAATAACTTGTGGATGCATACAACAATATTGATAATCACGTAATATACTTTACGTAATGAAATCGGGTGAAATGGACATACAATGTGCATCGTCTCGATGTGTTGTCGCTTGATCATAATTAACTTAAATATGAAGTAACATTATCAGTTATAACGATACGTAAATCACACTTGCCTTAATTATATTTAACGTAATTTCATTAGTGAAGAAGTTGAGTTGCTTAACGTAAATTATTTTGAGCAGCACCATAGTTTCGGACCTAGTATGCTTAGACAATGGGCTAGGTGACCAAATTTGGAAGTTAGTTTGAAACTGTAACTTGGCATCTATTTCACCCCAAAATATATTGTTTTGGGAAGGATGGTTTTTACGTTAGTACATATTTTGAGTTTTAGGAGATGAAATTGAAGTGACCGCGGGAAGGGCCAAGACTGCCATGCCGTCTTGAATGACATCACACTTCGCAGAACAGCGTGTTGTGTATGAAAGTCAATTGTGGTTTTAATAAATAATTTATTACAATTAGGGTTCCCAAAACACAGGCTGACCTAGTTTGGGGACCAACAAATCATTTGTGTACCGCGTAAATTATTCATAAGAAAATGATAGTTATAGTCAATTAATTTTGCATTGGCGAGACGTATTGATTGATACATTAGCCACGGAGGTAGGAGTTCATTTTTATAGCAGTTATAGTTAAAATTATATATTGAAATATGACAGATAAACTCAGAAGTTGCCTTATGGCTGACATAGTATCTTGTCATTGGTTATGAGATCGGCCTGTCTTGCCAGCATAATGACAGCTTTTAGTTAACCGACAGTGGCAATACCGCTTAATTATATATCTCAAAACCGAACATAAAATAAAAAATTTATCACTTTAGCGCTAGTATATTAACGTACGTTGCTGGTATATTTCGTTGCAAATGGGGCCGTGAGTTTTCAAAGTAATACGATGATTCATTTTAGTTTGCCTGTTAGAAGCAAATCGCTGCGGTGAGCGGTGCGAGTGAGTTGGAAGGGTTCAATCAATCGATCGTTTGGTTGATTTTATACATTTTTATATTTTGCTTGTTTTGCTCATCACTAAAGCCATGGTCAAAAAAAAAAAAAAAATTGAAAATTAATAAAAATCATGAATTCCGTGTTTAAGGTTGGGAGGAAGTGTATAGTGCGTGGCAGGCTGTTGATGTTGATCGAAGCGTTTGGGTTGGGATAGGTGCGTGGATTTCGTAAAGTCAAGGGTTTGTTTATGTGAATTGCCAAGAAATTAGAAATGTACTATACAACGTAGTTGATCCAAAGTGTGACGTCACGCTTCTCTGATTGCTGTTTAATGTCACGTGCTTAAATGCCTCATTTTGAGGATTTTATTTTCCAAAAATATTATTAATCTTTTATTATTTTTGTAGCAAGGTTGATTGTATTTACTAATTATCATGGTTAACCATTAGAAACTAAAAGCCATCCGATTAATTCTTAGTGGAAACAAGCCTATTTATAGGTATCACTTTACAATATAGTGATATAATATTATTTTAGTTAATTAAAGGTAATTTGGTTAAATTCATTGATTTCCATTAAATTGGAAATAACAATTATATCGGATTTCCATTGAATTGGAAATACAATTCAGATCGGATTTCCATTAAATTGGAAATAACATTCAGATCGGGTTTCCATTGAATTGGAGAGAATATTCAGATCAGATTTCCATTAAATTGGAAATAACATTCTGATTGGATTTCCATTGAATTGGAAATAGTCTGCAGATCGAGTTTCCATTAAATTGGAGAGAATATTCAGATCCGATTTCCATTAAATTGGAAATAACATTCTGATTGGATTTCCATTAAATTGGGAGTATATAAAGACGTTATGGACGCCATTAAATTGGGAGTATATAAAGACGTTATGGACGCCATTAAATTGAGAGTATATTGAGTTCCATTATATTAGATCTATTTCCGCCCTAGCAAATTATGGAAGGGAGGAAGACGCCTAAATGTACAAGATGTGGAAATGGGGCTCACCCTCAAGGCACCACATGTCCGGCAAAAGAAAAGAAATGCAACGCCTGGTGGAGCGATGCCAGCGAGGGGGTACAGCAGGTTCAGGGGTGTGGGTTTTAAGCATCCTGATATGGTCCGGCAAGTCTCGTTCAACGCTACGTCAACTTCTTTTGCGTGGGTAGAGCGATGCCACACAGGACATGCCAACTCACCCGCGGAGAAGGACAAGTCGAGACCAGTTGTTCTTAGCACGGACGGGGACGCCCCCAGGAGGTAGAACATAGGCGCTTTAACAGATTATTTCTAGCTCCGACCTTACTTTTGACATTTTTACAGTGTTGTTTGTAGGTTAGAGAGCAGTCTAGTTATCCCAAGGTAGCGCGGGTATGGACAGTGCTCGATCTCGACTCCTCGCCACGATACTTTTAGGCCACGAGATGCTTCGCGATTTCGCAGATGGAATGCACATGTCTGGGTCTTCGTTGGATTAGGTCTGAGTGCGTTCTCTGTGTAGTACCCATCGAGTGCTTCCAGTGCGTTCGTCAACATCTGTTCGGCTTGTTCAAAACGGGGAGCCTGAACGGCCAGTGCAAGGCCTTCTGCATACAAGGAGTGTAGCATATTTGACAAAATAGATGTACCTACCTTGAATCTTCTATTGTTTAGTATTTCACGGAGTATATTCACAAAACCCAGGTCATTAGTGATTCGTAGGAATTTTATTAATAGTTATTAGTTTACCAATGTTGAAAAACATAAATAACATGGGAGATGATAGTAAAGTTAGAGATAAGGACAAGTTTCAAAAAGAAAAAGGGAAAGAGATGCAGTAGCGGATCTCAGTCGTTAGAGGAATAGGAAATTGTTGAATATAATAATTATAAAAGTGATTCCAAATAAAACAAACTTGTATTACTAAATTATTGCAAAAAATAGTACTAATAAAAAAAATTATAAAAAGGAAGAGATGTAGTGTTTGTATCTATTAAATAGATATGTACATTGTCTCACGTACACCAACAGAGAGGGTAGTTGTCAACTGATCATTCACTAGCGAGGATTGATGCAGGTTGGACGTGCGCCCGCGCTCGTGTTGTGTGTAGTATTGAGCCAGTGTGTAAGTAATCCCTAGGATACCTAAACGTGAACACTCAGTAGACGACAGATATTACAACTTAGTATCACTTAGCCATCACATAGTAATTATGATGTAATCTGTGATAAAGACGTATAAGACTTCAATTGTGTCTAGTCATTGTTCTGTTGGACTTTATAATTTGAAGGACACGATCGTGATAACAAATCAACACACATCGATTGAAATTGTCTGACTAAAGATGACTTGATGTTTTTACAGGCAAACATGCTTAAGTAAACTATGATATGAACTATCTTGTACATTAATCTGATTTCCTTTTACTTCCTGACTGTGACGTTATTAATGAAATAGCAATTTTCATAACGTAGAGTGTCACTATGATAAAAATAATTGATACGGCCAAAATGTCCAGGTTCATGTGTTGGTAGTAAGGGGTATTGATCGCTGCTGAGGTGAAGGTCAGGTTTTTGTATTTGGCCGCGTATTCTGTCCAGAAAATGGCATTCTCCATCGGCGACACCGGCCTGTCGTGCCAAGCTCTTGAAAGTAGCTTAGCCTTCGCCCGAAACCTAAAATTGTTGAACACTTTTTGAGAGAAATAAAATTGCAGGACTGGTTTTGGACTCAATTGTTGTAATGGTCAAGGTCTGCAAGGTCAAAGTCTTCCGAACCGGCCAATGTTAATGCTGCAGTATAATAAATACAATTATGCTATAACTTACTCGGGTGTCAGCACAGTTTTAAACTTTTTCAGTAAAAGTTCTCTAGTGAGATCATTCACGTGTATTTGTACTCCGAGACCACTTTCTTCTATGAGCGCTGCGTTTCCTGGTTGGTCGCCAATAACAGGCATTCCTATGATGGGCTTTCCATGATGAATCGCCTCGGTGGTGCCCAGGTTACCACAGTGTGAGAAGAATGCTAACACTTTTGGATGTGCTGAAATCCAGTAAAGATGTTTTTGAAACAATTTCGTCAGAGACGAAAGAGTTCGATTTACTTCATGCAAGATGACGATTATTTGTGTCCTCAGATAAGTAACAAATACCACAATTAGTAACAACATACCACTAAAAATATAGTTAGTGACATTTTGTAAGTAATATGAATAACATACGTATGTACCTCTAATAAGGTTGGTTTAGTTTAAACATTTGTTATTTATTTTTATTTTATTTACAAAGAAGAAGTGCACTGGGAAGTGGGATGCACAAATAGATACGTACCTAGTATATCGTTTTGTGGTAGCCACGGTGCAACATAAATATTCTTAGGGTTGCCAGGCAAAGTCTTTTCATCCCATTTCCAAACAACCCGTTGCGGCAGTTCTGATAGAGCATCAATGATTGCTTGTACCTTATCTTTAGGCGTCGTGTGGGCTTTCAACATTGAACCGAAACTTATGTAGATGACTCCGTGTTCAGACTCATCAATGAACTTCTTGAGATCCTAATGGAAACGTTCGGTAGGATAAAGTAGATAACAATGGCTGTATGGTTGAGTCCAGTGATCAGTTAGGAAATATTTTAAGAAATATGTCAAGCGTCTTAAAATGTCTAGGTACTACGATTATTTACGATTAGTATTCATACCTAATTTAATTTAACAATAAGTACTAATGTATTGTGCAACGTTACCGGTAGGTATCTTCTGTTATAAGGTTATCTTATCGAGAGTTATAAATCAATAAGATATAATGTGGTAGTTGGTAACGTCAATTCACACACGAAAATAAACTATTTTTAGATGCTGACATGAAAATTATGTGTGTTAATCGTACTTACTTGGGGCAATTCTTTTGGTTTCTCCACGTGGAATCCTGCCACCTCCTTTATATTTCCCGGCAAGATATTAGATCCGACCAGCACATTGTATTGGTAAAGAAGCATGAACTTCATGTTCTGAGCCAGCTCTTCTAGAGGTGGAGTATCGAAGTATTGCGAGATCGTGTTTTCGTCAACTCTTTGGCAGAAGTATTTGTACAATAGTTCCAAATAGGTGTAGAGGATGGTTCTCTCGATACGTTGGTAAAATGTGGGCCTCGTGCCTCCGTCGAGGAACATGTTGCTCATGTACGAGGGGTTGTAGTAGAAACCATGACGAGTGAAATGGAAAGGCATTAGGTAATGCGAGGCGATACCCACCACGGGCGCGCCTAGTTTATGAGCTAGTCCTAAAGCACAATCACTGTTAAATTGTTCTACTACTGCAACATCGAAGGTAGAGTTCGATAACCACAAATCTTGAACATTTTCGTCACTCATCATTAACTTACAGTTCTCAGTCCCGAATTTCACTAAAAACAAGCTTATTTGTATAAGTGTCCAGTAGGATCTATCGATTGGAAAAAAACTTTCCAGAATTGCGGACTTTCCCGCTAAACTGATGTCATGGTAGTTAGCGAGTTTAGTTTTTTGTGGGAAGTGTGATATTACCGTGAGGTTATGTCCTTTCTTCGCTAGCTCTCTCAAATAAGGTTCGAAGAGCATGAAGTGGCTCCTGCCTTCATAAGGGAACACTCCTAGAATATTTAGTGAATGAACGGATGTTATTGTTGCACAGACACATAGCGAGACTAGCGAGTATATTGCGTGCGGTTTCATTTTGCCTGCCCAGCAAGATGTCTTGCCCGAACCGCGACGGTAATCTGACTGAATAAACGTTTGCATTGGCGCTGAATTTATCACGAATAGTTGACATTAAATCTATATGGTATCCGTATGGTAAACAGATAACATCTTATTTCTTATCTTTATAGAATATTTTTACTCGTAATATTATAGATTAGCTTTTGCTAGCGACTTCGTCTGCGTAGAAAATCTTTTTTATAACATTTTTAAGAGCTTCGTACATTAAAATTGGAAAACAGTTCCCTTATACAATAACTTGAGTGTCTATCCGTTTATTACGCCCAATTGACACTAGAACTAATCAACCAATTGAGTTGCAATTCGGTACAAGTATGTAAGGTGGATAAACTTCTGATAAAAACAACAAGAGATACGCAGAGGCCGCTATTAAAATTTTCAGTCTCGTTACTTTCGCATTTATAATATAGATATACCCTCCTAAGTCCTCGCATCCTTTATACAGAACAAATTGTCCAACATGTTTAAGACCCGACATTTTTCTTAGTACTCTCGTAATATGACCGCATGTCCTTCCTAACACACAAATTACATTTTCGTTTTAAATTCGGCGCCGATACACGTTAACATCAATGTTAATGACATAATTGACAGAGAAAATAATTTACTATTGGATAAGCCAATCAGAGAACACATATTTTTTCATTCGGCCAGTGTACAAGATTGAAAATGGAGCGCCAACGAACAACAGGTAAGTAAACACTTATTTATTCGTGTTAATCGTTTATAAAATGTGTTAACTTTTTATTTATTATTAAGATATTGTTACGGTCTAACGGTGAACATTCAAGTTTTATCGAAAATTAATCATCTGGATTGAATAATTAGCCAAACATCAATATGTTCTTTTTTAAGTACTTTCGGTTTTAGCTATACAATTATGCATATTTAATATGTACGCTAAAAAGGCCAACCGGCCTTTATTTAAACTAATATTATTAATGGGAAGTTTGGGTGTTTGGATGTTTGTTACTCGATGTCTCAAATATCACTAAACAGATTTTGATGAAACTTGGTAGTGTTGCACCTTATATACCTGAATAACATATAAGTTACTGATTGCAGAGAGACTAGTAGAAGAAAATGACTACAGAGGGGATGATTTGCCAGATGATAGTGGTGAACCAGAAGAAAGAAGAGGCGTCCACCGATAGTGCCTTTGCCTATGCCTGTGCCTTAAGGACGATTTGGAAAATGGTTATTAAAGAGACTGGAAGAACATTTTCCAAGGATACCCTATTTCTGTGGCAAACCATTTTGATGTGTTTTTCAGTAGTATACCTGAAAAAACCACCAAGAATCTCGCTTCTTCTTCAGTTAAAGCTCTTCTTAAGGAAAATTTTAAACGCTCAATTCCTGGATTTGGTTTTAAACCTGAACATGAAAAACACAGAAGAACAATGGGGTATTTCTGTAAAAATGTTATATTCTATTATCAACACTATTGCTCCTGAAATTTGCTATTGCTCTTCAACCTATGCCTAGAAGCAGGTACTTTTTCAGATCTAATGAAACACAGTCACTCCAATTTTCAAATCCGGTAGTAAGGATGATCTCAATAATTAAAGGCCTATTTCAGTTCTTCCAGCTCTTAGCAAATTTTGAAAAATTAATCCTAGATCAGTTAATTTCTCATTTTGATGAGCATAAGATTCTACATAAAAATCAGTTCGGCTTTACAAAGGGTAAAGCAACCATAGATGCTGGGACTAAATTCGTTTCTTATATATTTGACGCTTGGGAAAGTTTGCAGGATGCTCTTGGAGTATTTTGAGATCTTTCCAAGGCTTTTGACTGTGTAGATTATTTAACGTTAATTTTGAAGTTAGAATCTTACGGCATCCGTGTTCCTGCCCTTGAACTCATGAAATCTTACGTAGGCGGTCGGCGTCAAAAAGTAAACGTTAAAGATAATCTTTCGGAAGGGTATATTATTGAGTTAGGCGTGCCTCAGAGGTAAATTTTAGGTCCGTTTTTGTTTTTATTCTACATTAATGACCTCCCGTATCTAATGGAAAGAAAATAATAAATGAAGAAACGGCAAGGATTCTTAACTTTGCTTATTTTCATAGTAGGTATACTATCTTATGGTATTGACATATTAGCCGACGTACAATCAATTTTTTTACTTCTAAAGAGAGCTTTTCGTGCGATTTATAAATTGGGGTCACGTGAGTCACTAAGGGATCGTTTTAAATCCAGTCGAATTCTTACCGTTCCTTCGTTATATATATTTGAAAATATAATGTATGCCCGCCGAAACTTGAGTAACCTTAAGGTGCGCGGAGATCACCACAGTTTTAATACGCGAAATAGACATAAGCTTGCTGTTGTTAAGTCCAGGTTAGCACAATTTTGATATTATTGAGATTGAGATTGATATAAGTAGCTTAGGTTACTTTTGTTTTTTGTATTTTCTTTGATTTTACTAATAATTAATTACAATTTTGATAATAATTGAGACCGACATAAATGATACTTTTGAGTTCCTTGATTTTATAACTTGTTTTTAGATGATTAATATTATTTTTTTAATAAATGTTGATTATTTTGATATGAATAATGTGTTTTTATTTGATAATATTTCAAAAACATTTTCCACTTTAAGTCCGGGATTCCTTTGTAACGGACAAATTCTACCCCGCCATTTTATGCATTAAAACCCAATGACCTATAAACAGAACAAATTGTACGGAATTATTGTTTATGCTAAAATGATCTTTAGATCTATGCCAATAATGTTTGTTCTAGCTAAAAATGTTGAATAAACTTTACACCCTATTTCGAAGCGCGCAAAGTCTCGGGTCTTAAGCCACATGTCTAAATTGTTCTTTATATAGGACATGCGGTCAAATTGAGAATAAAAAAAAAATAATGTCAGGACTCAGGAGGATACTAAGGGAATCTACTTGATTCCACAATAAATTATTTATTGAAAATCCCGACTGAGAAAGAACTTTTATTTGGAAAATAATTTAGCGTTTTCCGATCTGGAAGGTATATTGTTTAAGTATATGGAGACTAACGCTAAAACTATGGCAGCTGCTATCATGTCCTCTAGCGATTGCGCGCAATACTGCGAAATACTATCGCCTAAGTTATACTTGAATATGTGCACTCAAATTATGGACACTTGGGGATGAAATTGAACAATGACTGACTGTGGAATGGAGAATATGTAAAAGATAATGTCGGAATGTTCAATTATAGGAGACGAGAGAAAATTATTACCGACGGTAATTATTTTCTCTCGTATATAGTTGCTCCATAAAGAAATATGAAAAAAAATTACCAATTAGTCAATAATAATTGATTTATTTCAGAATTGAAGAACACCGATTGTTCATATACTGCAATTAATTTATATGTACATACTTACATATATAAGAAAAAAAAAATTGTCGATACACGGAATCGAATACCCAACCTCCGAGGTTGCGGGCAAGTACCACCCCACTCAGTCATTAAGCGATTGGGGTACTCCCTCAAGATGGGTAGTGAATTGGAAGTGCTTATCAGGGCCATTTGAGATTTTGATATTTCACAGATCTGATTGCCTGATTGGAGTGAACAAATATAGATCAATGATTTCTGTTATTTAAGATTAATATAATCAAATAATCATGTATGTATAAAGTACTGTAGGCTGTAGGTAAAGGTGAAAGAGCAAAACAAAACAAATATCAAAGGAAAAGATGCTTACTAGTGTTAACTAGTTGGAATTTGAAAGATTTTTTTTCCGAAGTCTCTATTGTGGGGGCCCCCCGTTTGTGGAGGCCCCGGGCTTTCGCCCCGGTTGCCCTCCCCTAAATCCGGCCCTGATGATATGAACTATCTTGTACATTAATCTGATTTCCTTTTACTCCCTGACTGTGACGTTATTAATGAAATAGCAATTTTCATAACGAAGAGTGTCACTATGATGAAAATAATAGATACGGCCAAAATGTCCAGGTTCATGTGTTGGTAGTAAGGGGTATTGATCGCTGCTGAGGTGAAGGTCAGGTTTTTGTATTTGGCCGCGTATTCTGTCCAGAAAATTGCACTCTCCATCGGCGACACCGGCCTGTCGTGCCAAGCTCTCGAAAGTATCTTCACCTTCGCCCGAAACCTTAAATTTTTGAAAAAGTTTTGAGAAAAATCAAGTTGCAGAACTAGTTTTGGGCGTAATTGTTTTAATAGTTAAGGGCTGTAAAGGTCTTCCTGACCGGCCAAAGTAAATAAATTAAAAAAGTAAATTATGCAATAACTTACTCGGGCGTCAGAATAGTTTTTAACTTTTTCAGTAAAAGTTCTTTAGTTAAATCCTTCACGTGTATTTGTACTCCGAGACCACTTTCTTCGATGACTGCAGCGTTTCCTGGTTGGTCCCCAAAGATAGGCATTCCTACGATCGGCTTTCCATGATGAATGGCCTCGGTGGTGCCCAGGTTACCACAGTGTGAGAAGAATGCTAACACTTTTGGATGAGCTGCAATCAAGTGAAGATGTTTTCTTACAAATCCTACTAATGTTATCCAGATTTGGATGAAACTTTACAGTAATATAGGTTATACATCAGAATAGCACATGAAATGCATTTTATCCCGAAATTCCCGCGGGAACGGGTACAAAAGAAACACCGCAGGGCGCGGCTAGTTATTCATAGAAGAAAGAGTTTCTAATGGCAAATTCTATGCTAGATGACGTTTAGATTAGTAACAACATACATTACCACTAAATATATGAGTACTTTGTATGGCGAAGTCTAGTGACACTTTGGTTGGTAGGTCATGTTCCTAATATGAACAACATAATGTACCTCTAACTATGAATAGGTTTAGTCAGACTTTTGGGCTATTTATTATGTACAAAATATGATTTTCCATGATGAACAAATATGTAGGTACGTACCTAGTATATCGTTTTGTGGTAGCCACGGTGCAACATAAATATTCTTAGGGTTGCCAGGCAAAGTCTTTTCATCCCATTTCCAAACAACTCTGTGCGGCAGTTCTGATAGAGCGTCAATGATTGCTTGTACCTTATCTTTAGGCGTCGTGTGGGCTTTCAACATTGAACCGAAACTTATGTAGATGACTCCGTGTTCAGACTCATCAATGAACTTCTTGAGATCCTAAAGGGAACGTTCGGTAGGATAAAGTATTCAGTTAACAATGGCTGTCTGGTTGAACGGTTAATTCGGTCCACTGATCAGAATAATTTCAAGGTTCACTGACCAATATGTAGTTGAAATAGACTTTTGATGGCAAGAAATACAGATATTATAGGAAACTAGCAGCGCCACGCGGGTTTACCCGCGTTGTGCCTGCTCCCGTGGGAAGTTCGGGAATTTTTATACATATCAACCTGCCTCTTGAATCACCTATCTATTTAAAAAAACCGCGTCAAAATCCCTAGTATTTGAGTTTATCGCGAACAGACAGAGGCGGCCGAGGATTTTGTTTTTTACTATGTAGTGATAGGTATTTTAAGAAATATCTTATGTTTAGTAAGATTATTAATGATATTTTATTTGAGTATTCATATTTCACATTTAATCTATAATAGCATATGTACTTAAGTATTGTTAAAAGTCACCGATATTTTATGATATAAGTAGGTTATCGTATTTAATTAAATCAATAAAGTAAGATATGATAATTCGTTACCCTAAATCACTAACGCAAATAAATTACTTGTAGATGATAACGTGAACATTATGTGTGCTACTTACTTGGGGCAATTCCTTTGGTTTCTCCAAGTGGAATCCTGCCACCTCCTTTATATTTCCCGGCAAGATATTAGATCCGACCAGCACATTGTATTGGTAAAGAAGCATGAACTTCATGTTCTGAGCCAGCTCTTCTAGAGGTGGAGTATCGGAGTATTGCGAGATCGTGTTTTCGTCAACTCTTTGGCAGAAGTATTTGTACAATAGTTCCAAATAGGTGTAGAGGATGGTTCTCTCGATACGTTGGTAAAATGTGGGCCTCGTGCCTCCGTCGAGGAACATGTTGCTCATGTACGAGGGGTTGTAGTAGAAACCATGACGAGTGAAATGGAAAGGCATTAGGTAATGCGAGGCGATACCCACCACGGGCGCGCCTAGTTTATGAGCTAGTCCTAAAGCACAATCACTGTTAAATTGTTCCACTACTGCAACATCGAAGGTAGAGTTCGATAACCACAAATCTTGAACATTTTCGTCACTCATCATTAACTTACAGTTATCAGTCCCGAATTTCACTAAAAACAAGCTAGTTTGTATTATTGTCCAGTAGGATCTATCAATTGGAAAAAAACTTTCCAAAATTGGGGACTTTCCGGCTAAACTGATGTCATGGTAGTTAGCGAGTTTAGTTTTTTGTGGGAAGTGCGATATTACCGTGAGGTTATGTCCTTTCTTGGCTAGCTCTCTCAAATAAGGTTCGAAGAGCATGAAGTGGCTCCTGCCTTCATAAGGGAACACTCCTAGAATATTTAGTGAATGAACGGATGTTACTGTTGCACAAACACATAGCGAGACTAGCGAGTATATTGCGTGCGGTTTCATTTTTCCTGTCCAGCAAGTACATATGTCTTGTCTGAACCGCGACGGTAATCTGACTGAATAAACGTTTGCATTGGTGCTAAATTTATCACGAATAGTTGCCATCACATCTATATGGTATTCATATGGTAAACAGATATCTCATACGCATCTTATGTCTTATCTTTATAGAATATCTTTACTTGTAATATTATTGATATGTATTTATTCACATTTATATAAGAAGTGATAATAAACATGAGATTCCAATTTTATTATTTCAATCGACAACTCACAAAATGACAACTTGTATATGTTTCTTTTTTATTTTTCTGATTTTTATAAATTCTTTTCGTATATACTAGCACGGCTCATACTTACTAGTCTCTAACACTTATCGAAAACAATTATTCACTATAACATCCTAGCGATCATGTCATTATAGCAATTAACATGACCACTGTTTGGACAAGCACAAATTTGTGGGTTAAAAGGTATACAAATATAACGTACGAAAAAGTCAAATAGTTTTTATTAACAAATCCTTCTGCAACCATCACAAAAGTTCACCAGTCATATCCTCGATATACATAAATACAATAACTAGGTAAGTACTAGTAAATTAACATCTTCAATCACAATAGAATGAGATTCTTATTCAAACTTGACTCGTTTCGTTCTTCTTTCTTCGTTAACCTCTTCGCTTGATGTATCTCTTTGGCAACAACAGCAACATAGGGCCGAAATAATTTTGCATATAACCCATTTGAGAATGTAAAGTACAATGGCTATGAATGCGAGGACATCTAGTTGAAGTTGCTGGTACAAAGGTAAGTTTGGAAGCGGCGACTGCAGGTTCGGAGCTCCCTTGTAACGAGCTACGTACTCTGTCCAGTAGATGGCGCTTTCCAAAGCCGACAGAGGACGGTCGTGCCAGATTCGAGACAGTTCCTTTGCTCGGTTTTGATATCTGAAATACATAATAATATTATTAAAAGTTGACTTAATAATGACGATGTATGATACAGTTAGGTACTTCAAATAGGAAAATGAATGAATCATTAATGTTGCTTGAATTTCCAAACTGAAAATCGTTAAATTGTTAAAAAAGTTGATGACCTCAATTTTTTTTGTAAATGGATTCTATATTCTTCGTATATGATCTATCTATCTTTGTGGTAGAAGCTTAAAACGGAAACTATATACCAGCCTTGATACGCTAAGCTCAAATTACAGAACTGAGGTCGGAAGCATATAAAAAGAAACCTAATATTAGATATTTTTTGTCTGGGTTATGTATGAGCGACGTTTGCATATTTATTGCTATTTGTGTTTTCATTCACTTGTCTAGTCAGGTTCGATAACAGACAAATGAGTTAGTTAAGAACTGAATAATGGTAAAATAGAAACCAAAGACGAGCAAATACGAATTAATTTGAATAGTAATTTTCACTATCGTGCACATGGGTCGTCGTTAGGTTATTTTATGCCATATTGTTGGTTGCATGTTGTTGATGACTTACACAGGGTCTAAAACTTCATTGACAGCATCCAAAAGATATTGTTTCTTGAGATCCTGGTATGAAACTATAGTCGCCAATCCTGCATCTTGTAACGAAGCAGCATTCCCGTACTGGTCGCCGAACAAAGGAATAGCAATGACTGGGACTCCAGCGTCGATAGCTTCAATGCTGCTGAGAATACCAGCATGGCTTATGAACGCTTTCACGTTATCATGTTCTGTAATGAAAGTGAGATTCGTTCAAGTAGGAAGATGCCAGCATATATTAGCCCTAGAATAATCCATGATGGGAGATAAGGCTAAGTTGAAGTATTTTTGCATAGATTTTAGTGTCGTATAAAATTTGCGTAATTAGTCATTACTAATGATATTGAAATAGTACATTTTACAGATTTTATTTATAGTTAGAATGAAGCAAATTTTAAAATGCTTGTAAAGATAGTTAATATTCGTAGATACAATCTTTGTTCCTCCCAATACTGTCGTTAAAATGGAAGTGTGATGATGTTGGGGCTCGGGTTAGGCAAGTCAGCATTTTGTCGCTAACCAAGTAGCTAAGCCGCCCGACACCCACCAGTCATTCGCACACTCTCGCCGAGTTAACATTGTACCTACTGAGATAAGGGTGATTTTATAAATAAACATTAGTCGGGAATTCAGTGGTTTATATTTCTAGTGTAAGGTCCCACAAAGTAGGAACAATACCAACAGTGGTGACCCCGACGTGATCGCAAAATGATGCAAGGAGGAACGACGAATAAGTCACCGGCAAATCCGCTGCTGACAAAACCACCGCCGGCAGATCCGCAGGTGGGTGATTCGCAAGCAAGTACAAGCGCAAGTGACTTAGCGGCGATCAGCGTTACATCTAAATTACCCGATTTTTGGACAGACATGCCTCGGATATGGTTTGCACAATTCGAGTCGGTTATGGCTCCACAAAAACAGGGAGACACAGCAAAATTCGATTTGGTCGTTGCTAAACTGGGACGAGACGCATTACAACAAGTTAGTGACCTCATATTAACACCGCCAGAGGAGAGACGGTACGACAAGTTGAAAGAAAGATTGTTGACTGTTTTCGAAGAGAGCGCAGAGAGGCAGTTTCAAAAGTTAGTCGGCGAAATGGACCTAGGGGCACAGCGGCCATCACAATTGTTGAGGAGAATGACGGAATTGGCCCGTAATACGCAGGTAGCAAGTGAAGCGTTGAAGAGTTTGTGGCTCTCCCGTTTGCCAGCATCGGTGCGGGCGGTTCTTACGGTCAGCCAGGATAGTAAACTAGAAGACCTAGCAAAAATCGCGGACAAAATCATGGAAACCATGCGGAGTGGAGAGATAGCAGAAATAGCGGGGCCCTCAAGTGGGATAAACACCGAATTAGTGAGAAAGTTATCTGAGATGACAATAGAAATACAGAGCCTTCGGGGAGAAGTAAACGAAATAAGAAATAGAGATACTTCAAGACGTGCAGGGTGGAATCAACGGAGATCGAGATCTAGGACCCCGCGCAGGACACCAGAGAGCCCGGACTGGTTATGCAGATACCATTTCCGTTTTGGACACAGGGCCCGGACATGCGAAGCCCCGTGTAGCTGGGATAAGAAGCAGGGAAACTAAGTACGGTGCAGTCTGGAGCGGTGGCAGGTTGCATCAGTGTGTCGGACAACCATCGTTTGTGTGTGACTGATCGTGAGAGTGGGATAAGTTTCCTGATCGATACAGGAGCGAATGTGTCGGTAATTCCGTTTAAAAAAGTGAGCGTCAAAGATCGTAGCGCATGTGACTATAAACTTTTCGCTGCAAACAATACAGAAATAAAGACATATGGGGTAATAGCGTTGGAACTAAACTTAGGGTTACGGAGACTGTTCAAGTGGACATTTATAATATGTGATGTCGAGCAAGCAATTATTGGAGCAGATTTTTTAAAGACTCATAAGTTAGTGGTAGATCTGTATAATAGAAAACTAATAGATTCAGTGACTAATATTAAGGCGTTTGGGTCCCTAGTAGAGTATGGTAAGTCATCTATTACGAGTATACAAGAGAACAACCCTTATCGCGATTTACTTGAAAAATATCCGGAAATTACTAAACCGATATCGTTCAAAGAAACCGCTTTACATTCCGTATATCATTATATAGAGACTGCAGGGCCACCAGTGCATGCTAAAGCCAGATCATTGCCCCCGGACCGGTATAAGAAGGTAAAAAAAGAATTTGATTTTATGCAGGAAGTAGGTATTTGCCGCCCTTCAAAGAGCAACTGGGCCAGCCCGTTACACGTCGTACCCAAAAAGGATGGATCGTTGCGGCCGTGTGGGGACTTCAGACAACTTAATGCAGTGACCAAACCGGACCGTTATCCAGTGCCTCGTCTACAAGATTTCACATATGGGATGGCAGGTAAGAAATACTTTTCACGAGTAGATATAAATAGAGCATATCATTTAATTCCTGTACACCCTGATCATATAGAGAAGACAGCTATAATAGTACCGTGGGGACTGTATGAATTTCCAAGAATGACCTTCGGACTTAGAAACGCCGCTCAGACGTTTCAAAGGTTTATGAATAATACGGCTTTAAAGGGCCTAGAATGTATAGAGGAAAAAGGGGAGCATTCATACCTATTTTGTTACATAGATGATCTGATTATTGCATCAGACTCAGATTATATCAGTAGAAAACACGTAGACAAAATTTTTCAGCGTTTCAATGAATTAGGAATAACTATTAATTTGAGTAAATGTCTATTTAGTCAGTCTGAGATTGATTTTTTGGGTTACAGGGTGACGACAGAAGGCATCAGCCCACTGGAAGAAAAAGTACAAGCTATCAGCGATTACCCCAAACCGGAAACCGTTGAGCAGCTTAGAAGGTTCCTGGGCATGGTAAATTTCTACAGGTCACACCTAGGAGGCGCAGCGAAAAATCAGGCAGAGTTAGATAAATTTTTACATAATTCTAAAAAAAAGGATAAAACTCAGATCATATGGAATGAAAAGGCGGAGGCGGCGTTCGAACAATGTAAGGTTAGTCTAAAAAATGCAGTTACTTTGTCTCACCCGGTGGCCACTGCACCAGTCTCCATCATGGCAGATAGCTCAGGAGCTTGCGTCGGCGCGGTCTTACAACAGAAGGTAAATAATCAGTGGAAACCATTAGGGTATTTTTCCAAGAGATTGTCGGAAGCACAAAAGAAGTATAGCACGTATGACAGGGAGTTGTTAGCAATATATATGGCAATAGTACATTTTCGGAATATGATTGAGGGTCGCGAATTGGTTATTTATACAGACCACAAACCTTTAACATACGCATTTACCAAAGTAGGTACGGATAAGGAAACACCAAGAAGGACAAGGCAGTTGTTGTATATTAGCGAATTCACAAGCGACATACAACACGTAGACGGATGTAAAAACTCAGTAGCTGACGCATTATCACGGGTAGACGCAATAGCGTGCCCTACAAGCATTGATTACGCGGAATTAGCTAGTGCACAGGAAAACGATTCTCAGATTACAGAGAGCATGCAGAACAGTGAGTTACAGTTTAAAAAGATTCTATTACCAGAATGTAGCAAAACAATATATTGCGAAATGTCAACATTGAACGCTAGACCTTATGTACCTTCAAAGTTTAGGAAATTAGTGTTCGATTCTATTCATAATATTAGCCATGCAGGAACTAGGACAACGCGCAAAATGGTAACTGAGAGATTTTTCTGGCCAGGAATGAATAAAGACGTGAGTAAATGGGCAAAAGTATGTATAAAATGTCAGAAAATTAAAATCGGTCGACACACGGTGGCTGATTTACAAAGTTACCCCCCGTGTGGACCAATGGAACACGTGAACGTCGACATCGTGGGACCGCTTCCCACTTCACAGCAAGGTAACAGATATTGCATTACGATGATAGACCGATTTACTCGGTGGCCGGAAGCTATTCCTATACAAGACATAACCGCAGAAACTACAGCTAAAGTCGTTTACGAAAACTGGATCTGCCGATTTGGGTGTCCAAAAGCTATAACGACCGACCAAGGTAGGCAATTCGAAAGCGATCTTTTTATGAAGCTCATGAGATTATTAGGTATAGACAAGGTAAGAACTACTCCGTACCACCCAAGTAGTAACGGGATGATCGAGAGGTGGCATCGCTCACTGAAGGTGGCAATTAAATGCAGACTAACAGGTAATTCATCGTGGGAGGATGAACTACCAACGGTGTTGTTAGGATTAAGAGCAGCAAGCAGGAGCGACTGTGGAGTCAGCGCAGCAGAAGTAATGTACGGGCATGTACTCAGGTTGCCAGGCGATTTTTACGCAAAAGCAAATATAAGAGGTAACGATATCTATTCATACGTGGAAAAACTTCGTGATACCATCAGCAGACTTCGACCATGCTCAGAATTGCGTCCACCGGGTGCACGAAAGACATTTGTGAGTAAAGACTTAGCAAGTTGTTCACATGTATTTGTACGAAACGATATGATTAAAAAAGGGCTAACACCTGCCTACGAGGGCCCATACCGCGTTTTAGATAGAAAAGATAAGATTTTTAAGATACAATTTCCGAATAATGTAAGCAAGTTCATTTCCATAGAAAGATTAAAGCCGACATACATGTTAGATAATAAGAATTTAGATGTAGAAGATAGTAATAGCCTAGATGTACCCCAGTCAGACGACACTCGTATCACGGGAATTGAACCCGCGATACAAGTGCCGGCCGAGCGCACGTCACGTAGCGGGCGCGTTATTAAGCAGCCAGTCAGATTTAGACTCTAAAACCCTTATTCATAAACGGTCGCTTAAAGTTAAGTTGTGATTAACAGGTAAAGGGGTAAAGGTGTGGCTATACCATAACTAAGCTATGCGATGATATGCGATAAAGTTAGTAGTAAAATAATATAATAAGAATACTAAGTGTCAGCGCTTTATAATAAAGTATAGGTAGGTAATTAATAATTTTGCTTAAGTAAACATAATATGTTTACTTAAGGCACGATAATTTACCTAAGTAATTTTTATTTTTAATTAAATTAGCGATCAGAGAGTCGTAGCGTACACACATACTTGTCAGTACATCGAAATAGTTAATTATAAAATGGGAAAGTCATACAGTAAAAACGAAGAAATAATTATTGCGCAAAATGGAGCGAACGACGCGACTCAAAGCAATTTAGAGCAAAAGTTAGAAAATTATGGTTGGTTGTTGGGCGCGATACTCATGGTATTGGCATCACTGTGTATATGTGTGTTGTGGAGAAATTGTAATAAGCGAGCTAAGAGATGGGTACGTAAGGAAATGTTGACGGCTGTAGCGGTGGTCGGCTCCGGGCAGGCGGATAAAGCCAACCAGCAGCCGAACCCACTACAGCAGGTGCAGGGTGTTCCGCAGTATGCATAAGGGTTTACTATGTATTTTTAAACAGTGTAATGTGTTTTATGTGAAATTAACCAGTGAAAACTAGCATACGTATATGTTGTTCTGGTTATGCCAATATGTTAAACGAGAGAAATTAATCAAGTGTAAATCATAAATTGAATGTATAATTTTAACAATATAGTTTTATATAAATTCAAACTGTATAATTTATTCCATTCAAATTGTTATAACAATATGTAACTACTAAGAAAGATATTTAACCATGTCAGCAATTGTGCACGTGTGGCATTTGTTAACCGGATGAAAGACGAGCACCTACCTAAACTGATTGTGTCAACGCTACAATAAAGATGAACTAGTGTAATACCGTGGGTTGGTTTGTAAACCTCGATTTAATTTTTTTACTTATTTTTTATTGTTGTAAACATTTTTTTTTTGGGGAGGGGGATGTCTGTTGGGGCTCGGGTTAGGCAAGTCAGCATTTTGTCGCTAACCAAGTAGCTAAGCCGCCCGACACCCACCAGTCATTCGCACACTCTCGCCGAGTTAACATTGTACCTACTGAGATAAGGGTGATTTTATAAATAAACATTAGTCGGGAATTCAGTGGTTTATATTTCTAGTGTAAGGTCCCACAAAGTAGGAACAATACCAACAGATGATATTGAAACTTAAATCAATCAAATTATGTTAATTTGCTTGACCTAAATGTATTATGCATCTCTTAACATACAATTATTAAGCTTCCTCAAGCCAAGCCAAATTACATGTTATCTTTATTATTGATCGGGGAAGTATGTTATGAAATAAGAGAGTCAAGGGTAAATTGAAATAAGTATCTTTAGATATTTCTTACATAACCTTCCTTCCTAGTCGATATTTATAGATACAGTAGTTACATAGGAAGGTGAAATGAATTTGTTATTTACAAACAAATATTAGTTTATAATGACAATGTCAGCTTGAAATGTTAATAGTGTAATTGAATACAAAAGTGTAGGTAGGTATCCATTTCTTGTAGCTACAACTCTTAATTTGGTTATCTAAATCATGTTTAATTACTTTGTCAAAGTTTTGATTACCAAGTTACACCGGATATACCTATGTATACTAAGTGTAGTTATAGGTATAACAATCGGCTCCTAATACAAATGAATAACTTTTTATTTAAGAATTTATGAATACTTTTAGAAAAAAATATGTTAGGCGAATTATAAAATCTTGTTCTTTTTGCGTTCGAAAAACTAGTTTGACGAACGTTTTAATTGTTTATTGTTTCACTATCGCTTTATTAGAGTGCTTTACTCCCTGATATTCTCACGGGCATTGATCATATCATAATCAAAGCCGGGCGAAGCATTACTCATTTACTTACTCAAAACATCGTATTGTGGAAACCATCTCATAGTCATGACATTCCTCGGCAGCTCCACGTGTCCTCCTTCCCACTTCCACAGGATCCTCAGAGGTAGCTTCTTGAACGTTTCCACCAGCTCGTCCACCTTCTCTTTAGGAAGAGTCGAGTCTTTCACAGTTGATCCAAGGTTAACGTAAATGACCCCATGTTCGGCTTCGTTAATAAATCTTTCTATTTCCTGGAATTAGAAACAGCCATATTTTAATTACTGTTGCTAGAATGGCACTAAAACATGTTATGTTACTTTGTGAAAATAAATATCGTTATCATTACAAGTAAAGGCATTGCATTGAGATTATGATTCTGCATTCGATGACATAATCGAAAAAATATTGATATAACAATTTATAAGTACTAATATACCTACCTACTATAGATATAAGTTCCACATTAAACTCACCGTGGGTATAGTTTTGGGTGGCCTGATGTGAATTCCGCCAATGTCAATAACATTGTCAGGCCTGGCAACACCTCCAAATACAGATTGATGCGTGTTTACAAATACCAAACTCGCGTTCGCCGCTATGCTTTCTAATGAAGGTAACTCGTCACCTAGATACTTGTACAGGTACACATGGTCCGTTACTTGCGAACCTACGTAATACACCCAGTTCGTGATGTGATACAACACAAAACTTATCAGCCGCTCAAAAAACCAAGGGTCTTTTCCGTACGGCAGGCCAGGTTGTGAGACATACGCAGAATTGAAACTTATACCCAATCTGCTGTATTGCCACGATTGAACGGGTTGGGTATTGAAAGCGATATAAGGTGCACTCAGATTTGCGGCTAGTGCGAGACCGCAATCGCTGTTATACGATTCCACGATTATCACATCGAATCGGGGCTGCGTTTTTAGCATGTGTATCACGTTGTGGTGATTCATAAGAACCTTGCAGTCGTCGTTGCCGGCTTTAGTTGCGACCAGCGTTTCGAATGGAACGCGCGATATTTCATTAACGATCACTGACTCGTACGACAGCCCTAAGTTCACTTGATTGTTCACACTCAGCAGTAAGTCTTTGTATGTAGCCGGAGCGTCTGTCATTTGGAAATGGCTGATGAGAGTCACTTCATGGTTTCTGTTAGCCAACTCTTTGAACAGGCCGCGGTAGGTGAGGTAGTTGTTGCGGTCCAACGATGGAAATATTCCGAGTATCTTGTAACTGTTTGTCGCGATTATCGTTGCGATAAAGTAGAACAATAATATTGTGATTTTCGACATTTTCGCGGCGGCACGCGTCCGGGACGCGTTCGTTTTGCCGAGCAGTGTGATGGGTACTAGGGCGTAAATGGAAAACTTGCGTGGTTATCTAATAATAGGCAGTATAAGACGTTGATGAGGTAATCGTTCCGCCGACGCCACAGTTATTTCGTAATAAACAGAAATATTCGGTGAGTAAATGCGACGGCGCTCCTGGTGATGTCAGTGACCCTGACCTTGGCGTGCAGTGCAGGCGTGGAGCCGCGCGCGCCGAGCCGCTGCTGTCGCGATCCTCACTGACCAAGAAACTTGATGCCAACAACACTTTCAATATTGTTGTCTCTATTCAGATTGTACGAGTAACGCTTCTACCTTTGTTATGTGCATTGGATTCATTGAATTATTATTATGACCCATTGTTTATTTGATATGAATCGTTATCATAGGTATATTATTATTACGATTATAGTTTGCTATCTTTGGACCACGAGCGTTGTACGCATACATAACTATTATACAGAGAGAAAGTTATGCTCGGGTTCGGTGTCATTATTTAAATGTAAGCAATCGGACTGGAAATAGTTCTGGAGCGGCCGAGCGTGCCCTTCACGTTGTGTCTGTCCCTCGGAACAATGAATAACTAGATATAGGTACCCAAATAGATACAAGCTGTAAAATATTATACTACCGAAATTGCGCACTGCCCCTTGCCTTAAAATATGTTTTGATATTTCTGTATGCTCTGATTTTTCTTGTAACCATGACCACTTTATTTATAATATTACAGTAATTTTGAAAGTTTGTAACTGAATTTGATTTTTGATACAAGATGAATCAGAGAAGATATGAATTAAAAACATAGAAAGCAATGATAATCAATCACTATTAGGTATGTCTTATCATAAAAATATTTCCGAACTTAGTAAGTATTCAAGGAGTGTCAAATCAAAGAACGGTAATAGGTATATTAGATAGCTACCATATCCTTATAACTAACGATAAACGTGTATAACCAACATCCTATATCACTGGTGATAGTGATATCAATTTATTATTGACCTGGTTTAGGACAAAGGTCCCATATTCCAATTTCCCACGCAACTAAAAAGGCAGACCATCGGCTGTACGAAATAAAACAAAAGCTGGCAGAACCGTGAAAAAGCGAATATTTCTATAACCGGTGCATATTGAGATTCGGTCCACACAATAGTGTGGACGAATGGAAAACGAAGTGAGATAGAATTAAATAAAAAGTACGGCCAGTTATACGTGTGGTTGTCGGCTGTAGGCCGCGCTCCGTATGCAGAATTTTGCTTTGTCGCCACCGCGACTAGACACTATCATAGGGCTTCACAATAGGGCTGTCGCGTGTCCTTTGTTTGTACGAGTCTTTCATTCGGATAACGTGTCACACAGAGAATATTGCATTAAAATAATTTATCACTGGCTTTGGAACATTCGTGTCTAACTAAGTTTTATATAGTGTTTAGACATATGAGTATTCTATATTGTTATTGAGCTTAGTTTTTGTAAGTAAATTATTAAAACCAAACATAAATTAAGGTTTCCCTACGTAACGAAGGGTTTTATTAATTTTAATTAAGTAATTACAATTATGTCAACCCTAACAACTGTCAGAAAAACGGCTGGGTAGTCAGATTAGCAGGAATTATGGTCATTACTTAGTTGCTGTTTATGTGTAAAGTACTTAGCCCTGCCGTTACACAACGTTTACCCAACCATATCCTAAGTCTGTTTAATAAATAGTGCCTGAAATGTGAAGCTAAATGTCTTGATATTAAGATTTTCTAAGGCGCTACCTTATACTGTAAGGTAGCGCCTTAGAAAATCTTCTGTATTTAATTTGGGATTTCCAAATTGTAATTATTCCGATATTGAGCAAGCTGACAGAGTTGAGCATGTATTATATTTTACTTAATTAACTATTTAGTAGGAAATCACCCCTTGTTATTATTATATAGGCACCAGCCGAGTCGCCATATTTTTCTGAGAATTTCCTCATGATGTGATTTTACGTAATTACATGAGGAATACATCCCATATTGTTATTACTATCCGTTTCCTTATTACCATAATCTATCTCAGTAATCTGTTAATGTTGAGATGTTCTGAATATCGTATAGGATTGCATTATTATAATTTGTTTCGTATGAATTACAGAGGAATATTACGGAATAGAGACGCTCATTCGGAATATGTTCGAGGTAGGAAGGGAGTATCTCTTCGCAAAGTGCCATGTGGTGATGCTTTTAGTGGCATACATAGTATGTACTATTTAGTACCTCAATCGATATTAGAAGCTTTTGAGAACGTACCTAGTCCAAACCGGTTATCTATCTACCAATCCAGGGATTGCAATAAAATTAAGTAAAGTAATTTAATAGGATTTTTTATTCACTTAGTATAGAGTTAATGAAGTCGACGAAGCTTGTGACTCTCGCAAATGCAGCAGGAGCGTTTACATCGCAACCCAAACCAGAACCGAAGGAAGTAATACCGACCTGAAAATTAGGATTACAAGTTAATTATTTAAATAAAACAGGTTAGGCCGAAGGTATTCTTTATCTTAATATAAATTTAAGTTTTTTAAAGGACACCTTCTAGTTTGGGCGCGTTTCGTTTCAATCTATTTCTTCCAGATATAATATTATGTGCAAGATCAAAGATGCTGAAATGATAGTTCTTCACAAGTTTTAAGGTTGTATATGTTGTGAGGCCCCTGGTAAATGAGTTGCTCACCAAAACTTTATTAGAGCCGTTGTCGACAGCCAGAGGGCCACCGGAGTCACCCTGGCAGGTGCTCTTCCCGCCCTCTCCGCTGATGCAGAGTGTGGAGTCCTGAATGTACTCGCCGAACACCGCGCGGCATACTTGGTTTTCGATGACAGTCAGTTCAACAGAGCTCAGCACTTGATTCGTGCTTACGCTGCCACCTATAGAACAATTATAAGTGATTAATCTGTTCAAAATATAATGAGATATGACGAGTTATACGAGTATAAACATATCACCACGGATGTCAACCAATGCACAGAAGGTGGTAATTATGTCTAAATCCTCGCACTGCACTGATATATCTTGTATATCTGCAGTGAGAAGAGAAGCCCTTGCCCTGCAACTGAGGAACAGATATTTTAGGCTGATACTTCATGACAGTCAATGTTAGTTCTTACCAGAAACAGTCAGACCATATCCTGAGGCCAAAGCAGTCCGGCCAGTGAAATCATCGTTGAGCTCATCACCAGACGGGAGAGCTATGGGTTGGATGAGATCTGGAATATAAGGAAGACCAATATAATCATGTTATATTTATTTCAATGAGCATATCAATTTGACATAATCTTATTCTTATTTACAAAAGGCCTGAAAAGCAGCCTGTATAAGTAAAATGTAACTCGGCAGTTCTTGTCCATTATATTAAACATCTTCAAAGAGTCGACAAGTTTAATCTGTATGTATTACAACTGAGCCTATCAAAGAGATCGGGCATTACCCGTGATTCCATGGAGAAGAAATATATTAATTACCAGTGAAGGTCAAGATTTCCGGAATACGCATGACGGCGACATCATTGAGGATCATGCTTGGATTCCAGTTGGGGTGCATGACGACATCATCCACGTGGACGTTCAGTCGCTCGCCACCGAAGAAGATGGCGTTGGATCCAAGGACAGCAGTGAAGGACTGAGCGTTGATGTTCCCGTCGAACTTGCAATGAGCGGCTGTGACAATACGATTGCTGGAGACCAGAGAACCACCGCAAATTGAGGAGAAGACCCACAGGATTTGCATAATAAGACCAACCTGGAATAAAATGGAGAACAAACAGCTGCGTTAGAATTATGTATCCTACACGATATAATAGGGATACAAATTCAAAAGAACATACACAATTCTAGAAACTTATTATATTATTATCTGATATTATCATTATGTGAAAACATATGCGAAGAGAAAATGTTGGTACCTAAAAACACGTGAGATAAGAATTGGATAAGACTGAATTAATCTTCATTATGTTAAAAAAAACAGGTATGATTTTCCTAATTAGGCCGGATAATAGGGCCTTGGATAATCGATCATCTTCCGATTAAGATATAATATGATTGCGGCGATAAATGTAATTAGCGACTTGACAAAACTGATTAATACATGGTATAGTATTTCTACATTGAAAATTATTCTTCAGCAATAGGAAGAGATAACATTAAATTTAAGGCCAGGGTCACGATGTGGCGACGGCGATGGGCGAAGGCTATAAGTGACGAGAGAGTCTAAGACCGAAGACGAAATAAATGACTACAAAGCTCAGTTCCGACGTTGAATGTTCTGTTCCGACTGTGAATGTGCAATTAAGGTTTCACGCAGCCATATTTTTTTTCCAAATTTAGGCAAAAATAATTGAAGTATGGAGGATCTAATGAATTAACAAGATCAATTGAATAAAAAAACGGATTTAAAAATAATCTATATTCATTTTAAAGAGGTAAAGTTTGTAACTTGCTTTTATTAATCCGTAATTAATTTGTAATGGATAGCCACATTCAACGGGAAGGATTGGTCAGGTTGACCATCCACTCGATGAAGAAGAAGAAGAACGGGAAGGTTATAGGCTGTTTTTCATCCCAGAATTCCCACGGGAGCAAAACGTGGGCACTGCTAGTATTATATAAATTTAGTTATTTAAGTATCAAGTTTTTATCTTATGCAATGGGATAAAAAATGCGTAATAGACAGATTCAAGAGGCTGAGAATCACAACTAATAAATGATTTTGTCTTCTTTTAGCTCTTTTCTTATGACATCTTCTCTATTTATATTTAAAGAGTTGTGATAAAGATATGAGAGATTGTTAAACGTTTTTGGCTTGGATCTTATTCCACTGATATTTTTTGACTCATGGAATAATATTTCACTGGCATAAATTGATAACACGATGGTGTTATTGCAACGTACCTGGTAAGGAACAGTGGAGATGTCAACAACTGATCCACCAACGATCCTTTGGCCTACGGTGGCCTCCTCGCGCGCCCTGATCTCCGCGGCCCTGGGGATGCCATGTCTCCTGTGGTAGTCATACACGGGCGACACGCTCAGGTCCACCTCCGCAGAGACGACCACCGCCAACACCACCAGGAACAACGCAATCACACCCTTCATTGTTACGACGTTATGATTAATCGAACCCAAAATATCATTTTTATACTACCGCATAATCTTATCTATGCATAATCACGACATTTAACGGAATTATAAGGTATTAATTAATGGATTAAATAAAACGTATCTGCTTACTGTTTAGATATTATTTTCGATGGTGAAAATATTTTCAATCGAACTTCAAGTGGATGATAGTTATATCACTAAAATGTGTTGTTGCAATGTAACGAGACCAAATTCACGTTTAGATGTCTTTGGTCATTTTCTAAATAATGTCTCGCTGTTATACTGTATCTTCAATATTCGTCTATGTATATATACCTAAGTACTACATTTTCATAGTTACCTCATCTAAACTAAATCAGAAAATTAGCTCTCCCCGTATTCATTACAAATTGACACAACCAAACTAAGGGAAGCAGGAAAAAAGCTCTTTGTAACAAATGTTTTATTTAATTTCCTTTATTCACTAAGAAGAAAACCTTTGTGAATAAGAATATGAATGTGAAGTGCGAACTAAAATGGGTCACGAGCGCTCTTCCACGCCCGATGGTGCGTAGGGTGCGAATGACTTGAGAACTCGTGATGCTAGGGGAAAGCCGCATAGTTCTCGATAAATAGGCCCTCACTGCTACTTGTGGAAAGCTTGCAAACAACTTGCTAAGTAGTTGCTAAAGCATGCAACTATTTCACTTGTTCGGGAAGCCCATATGGAATTAAATGCACAAACATGGACTTCATACTGAATTGAGGGATATAGCTATTACCCAGAGTTTTATAATATATGTATTCAAAATGAACGGATTAACTTCAATTAAGTGGCATTTGGGTGTTAGAGACTTACTTGCAAGGCATAGGTACCATATTAATTTATGTATCAAAACAATCCAGCAATATAACACAAATAATACTTAAAATGTACTTAAAAAACTAAATACCTGTGTGAGACATTTTTATAGTAACGTACATGCAATAAAAATTCAAAGAAAATACTAAGTATAGTAATAATGACAAAATGTTGCTCTATTCATACATCTTAATTGAATACCTACGGACACAGGTCAAGTAATTCATAATTATTTGAGAACGATGTCATCGCGCACCGACGAAGGCAAAGGGTGAGTGAAGCGATTATTTTTTATAGTTCACAAAATTATAGAAGTAAGAGTTAGTTGATTGTTTAAAAAAATGCTTGTCTATGTCGTTGCACTGCGCCCTGTAAGTAAATAATGTTTATTAGTATTTAATTATAATATGTATAATGATTACATATTAATCATATTATGATTATTTATAATTTGTATACCAAGTAAACATACCTCATTTCTAAACAATAAATCAGATTATAAAACTCGTCTAATTACGTTGTAAAGGAAAGCTACAAATTGTAAAAGAGTAATGCGGTTTGTCTTTAAAAATGAAAATGTAGCGGAGATAATACAGAATGCTGGAGGCTAGTGGCCGGGGTGTCGAGTAATCCGCCCCGGGATGTGGGGAGGGCGGTGCGATGCAGCGCCCAGGGAAACCTGTGGAGACTTCACAGCTCTTTGAACAACCAGTAGGTATTTCATGAAAATAAGACATAAGTATTTTTATCACGTGTCCTCCTCAGTGTGATCATCTTCGGTGAGATGAGAGGCCTTTGCCCAGCAGTGAGACATAATAGACTAATATTAATCAAGCTTTTATTTTGTCACCCAAAACAGACAAGTTTGAAAAAAACAGGACAATCGTAAGATGATTTTAATTTGCATGAATTTGATTGGATCTTTAACTAAGCAGACACACAGATGGACACCGGGAGAGGTGAAACTTAATACAAAAGAAGCTCGTAAAGGGTGGTCATTCCGTTTTGAATCCTTTTTTGGGAAAGAGTACTTTCGCTGTGGGGTCTTCATGAGTCTTAGCTTTATCTTTTTGATTTAATAGAAACTATTTTGGGCAAGCATATATATCACTGAAGATTCAACAAACATACATATATCCTCACAAACTTTCGCATTTATGATAATAGTAGCGTTATGTTTTCAATCAAATGCAAGTTGATGCTAAACTCTACATCTGCTATGTAATAAAGTATATACTGTTACAATAATAAAAGCCATACTCGAACGAACTTTGTATAAAGTGTTGGAGTCATGTTTGGTGAATTTTCCATTTGTTTCGAACAAAAGATACAGTTTTCATAAAATAACATCTCCAACGTATCATTGTTTCCGGTAACAGGTCAAGTTTAAAAGAGGTTGCACTAAATTTTCAAGTCCAGCGACAAATCTACGGAAAAATACTGGGCCACTATTGTTAGTATTGTTATAAAAGCGGGACTCCAAAGATCGCGACAAAGGCCGGCCATTATCTCACTTTTAAACTTTACAATAGAACATTTTGTGGGACAATATCTTGGGAATTATTTTTGGGCATATTCTCTTAAGATTTCCTCATTCATTTGAATTTAACAATGACCGAATATTATTAAAATGGGGATCTGAGAATCATTTTTGGTTAATAAAAAAATATTTGTTTTTTACAAGTTGCAGTATGTGGCCTAGATATGAAAAATTTATATCCAAACCAAAAAAAAAACAAAATAATATAAACTTCTTCATCATTTTGAACAACCGAGTATGCTTCCTTTTTCTTCATTATCGTGTATGAGTATATACGTATTTCAAAGAATCTGAATAAAAAGGAACCACGTACAATGTTATGCTATTGCATATTCACGAAGGGAATTCTGATGGTGGATTGTATTTGTTTGTGGTCGGAGGCCACTTGTAGTTCTCAACAAGTAAACTTATCCTGTGGGACACGTCCCATTCGGCAAGTCTTCTCTACTAGAATATTTTATTACTAAACTTGTACTACTGCGAGCTACGCGTGGTCGCGTGTAACGATTATACCCTTACCTCAACTTGTGCAGTTGTTTGCAAAAAGATGTCAACTAAAGGGTTCCTACTAAATATCAAACCTCAAGTTAAGACATAGACAAAGTTGAAGATGGTTCACTCGGTAGGCTATGAAGAAATCTATTAAAAATTGAAATAAACTTAATATACTTTATCTCATGTAAGTTTGAAAATAGAACCCTTTCTCAAAGGTTTGAATAAGTTAGTCTTTCGTTAAAGTATTAAATGTTCATGTTTTGGTAAGAATTAATATTGAATCATTTGATGAGGTCACATGTTTAATGGCAGATTAAGTAGGGGCGGGTGCGATCGGGCTTGGTCCGGCAGGCGGCTCCCACGGTGCTCAGCTGTAATCCTGAACGTAATCAAAACGAATCTCGGTAAGATCCCTTGTCCTTTCTACTCCCACTCGGTACTACCAATTTGATTAATTTACTCACTAATATTTCAAATTCATTGTCCCTTCCCATGAAAGTTGTTTTAATCAAATGTTGGGTTGTGTTTAATTTGGATTATTTTTTGATTAACTTACTGACCCATGGAACCTAAACCCGGAAACATGAGTGTTTATTAATCTTATGTTGGATCGAGTAGTAAAGTGAAACCTTTACAAGCAGCAAGTATTTTGCTGCAATATTCCTATGAATGTTATAAATGTGAAAATGATCTCCCTGGAAAGTAAAATATATGGTCTCGACCTCGCCAACCCTGAACAAATGACTATAGCGTTTGTGTATCACTACATTGTATAAAATAAAGTCGTCTCTTTTTCGTGTCTGTCTGTTTGTCTGTCTGTATGCTTAAATCTTTAAAATTACGCAACGGATTTTGATGCGATTTTTTGTAATAGGTAGAGTGATTCAAGAGGAAGGTTTTTATGTAAAAAAATTCCCGAAATACCCACGGGAACGGGCACAACGCGGGTAAAACCGCGGGGCACTGCTAGTAACTTATATATAACTAACTTTTAATTTTCAGGTGACATTTCTGATCGCGGATGAAATCACTGGAAGTAATAAGTTCCCACAACAGCAGCAAGCTAAAACATTTGCAAAACTTCATTAACATTTTCAACATCAATGTTAGCATAAAAAGTGCAAGTAACGAGTAAATTATGAAGGGTGTTGATAAACGTAAAGCAATAGCAATCTGCGGGCGCACCTGCCGTCCAGCACTTTAACGACGTCACCATTAATACCAGTCAGAGACCAGCGCCGGCCGACGGCGATGGATTGGACATGCCCTCGATATTTTAACTACGGTGCGGGCGCAATTATTAAAGTTTTGACAGCACACTCAATATGTTTTAAATGGCTTTGAGGCTGTAAATTTTATTGTAAAAGTTGGTATGTGACGTCAATATGCTCGTTAAATCCTGTGATTGTTTTTGTTTGAAACAGTTTTCTGTTTATAAGGGAGAATATAAGTTAGTAAATATAGAATGTTGGTGATTATGTAAGGATAGTAAATGAAGAAAGAAGAAGTAAATGAAGATCCTTGTTTATATAATTCATATGTAATTTAGCTGCAGTTTCGTTCCGCGTTTCCATGGAACTTCCTGGATAATATGTAGCTTATGTCGTTTCCTTAGGCTCTTTGTGCAAAACATTAGAATTGATGTTTAGCTTAGAGCAATTACAATAATAAAGAATAAAAATAGGTACACATAACCTTCAAATCTAATATTAGCCAGTTATACTCTTAATTACAGTCACGTACCCTTAGGAACCCCATTTCCCATGAAAGATGTTTATTTATCAAGTTCCGGGCAAGCTTGCCCACACTTCTTTGAAATTGTCACGGTCAAGTAAAACATAAACATGAAGGAAACCTCAGAGCCAAATGTTTTGTTAATCAAAAGGTAGCCTTTATTAAGTTAGTACAAAACTTACCAAGAAGTTTAATTAAAAGCAACGCACGGAATATTTACAGTGTCTTACATAATCTTGAACATAGTAAAGAGACATAATCTAAAGTTATAGGGCAGTGCGAGGCAAAGTATTTCCTTAAATAAGTATACGAGTAGGTGGAGGGTGTGTGCGAGTAATACAGCTGTGACAGACGGTCTGGATGAATTTATTACTGGCCTCGTACTTAATTTATTTACTTCGTCCTGCAACTTAGGTGGGGTGAACGCGGGACCTGAGTTTAGTTTGGATGTTTATGTTCACTTGTCTTGTTTTGTACGTACCTACAGGTATTTCCATGAAAAGGCAGCAAATGAATTCTTTATCATGCACGATAACGCAATCCGCCATGTTTTGTCTACTAGTGCTGTAGGCTGCTATTTGCTACTACTGAAAAACAGTAATGGGTATTACTTTCCAGATAAGTATATAATATGAATTTTAATTTGTTTGGTGTATTTATTTTTCATAAAAATCTGTTTATTGAATACTAGTAATACTTATTAAGAATCCGAGGTGTTGGTACTATGACACACTATAATACAAAAAGTTTGTTTCGAAATTGTTGACTGTAAATGAAAGCAAAGGAATATCGCGTGAATTTCGGCTAGTCTTCAAATTGCACAAGGAGCTCTCACAACCCTATTCTACAAATTTAGTTTTTACTTAAAGCGAATATTTGCTGCAATTTTGCAACTTATCTCATTACGATAAGGTTGCAAATATAAATTTTATTGAAAACTATATGATGTTTTCTATGTTTCCAGTTTGTTTTTACACGTGTGCTGTGAAATCAACAGCCGTATAATGACCCTTCCATGTATTATAAAAGTCTTTTTACCCTTTTAGAAGAAGAAATTACGTTCTTTTACGTTTATGTCGAGCGGAAAAGTACCTTTCAGTTTATAGAAATTTATTTTTTAATTATATCGGCTTAATGCTTTTTAAGTTGAAGCGCTTTTAGAGTATAATAGTGGTAAAATGTTATGTCGGTTCTATTGGGTAAGTTGAGGAAGGCTGGCGCGGGCGCTGAATGCGCAGAATAGTTTCAACCACTTGAGCCAGTATATCAAGTTAAGCTTATTGAATAAGACATGTAACAGTGTAATTCTAAAGAATGTGAAGCTCTGTGTTCCAAGTAAACCAGCTACAAATCCACGTCAGACCCCTGGCGATAATCCAAGAGTTTGTGCCCTATCAGGTGTGCGCCTCTTCCTCGCAAATTGCATCAGCTTATTGGGAACTAGTAACTTGATTGTGACCGTTGTAGGTATATGGAATAACAAGTTTTCAGTGCTGCCATCTAGAATATGCGGATTGTGAAATAGGATTTGCTGTAGGTGTCTGAGAATATAAGAGTAGTACCTACAATATATAGTAAAATAACAATGGTCGTATTACTATACCAATGTGTACTCCTATTTTTAACAATGTGTAATTAAATAAAAATATGATATTTTGAAATTTTAAATTTCATAGATCCTTTGGTCTACACGAGTCCACACATTCAGCAAAATATAAAGTGAATTTATAACAGAATGTTTTTCGAGTTCAAAGGTATAATATGTCAAAGGGGATGGTTTAGTCGAACAATGAATAGATTTAGGCAGATAAATAAAACGAGTTTCAGTTTTGAAACGGGGCCGGATTGCGAGTCGGTGCTTGGATTCCATTCATGGCGACACAGGTAGGTTCACCTAAATCACTATGTTTTTGTCCAAGCTGACCGAGGACGTAACAAAAGGACAACACGAAATGTGATTACTCTGCACCGACTGGGCCTCTCCGTCATGACCGAGTGAATTACTGCCCACCGCTTTACTATTTTTCCTTCTTTTTTTCATGTACACCAACAAAAGCGCATAAAAAGTTATGTTGTTGGTACACGGACAAACGAAGTTAAATGTTGGCACCCGTATGTTGTAAACACCGTGACACGTTTGAAACACAATCTCTTGGAACATTCCATCGTGTTTTATCTTTTGTAAAAGCAACACAAACGTTTGAATATGGATCCATTGAACCTAAAATAGATAACATACGTGAATATTCTAAGAAAGATATGATCAAGGTTTAAAATTCGTAATTTGGAAACCCCTAATTTAATTATAAATGGAAAATCATAATAATTAATCTTTTGTTAGGTAGAAACTGGGATTTATGATAAGATTTTGTAATTAAACTGATTAAAAGCAAAAATAAATTTGCTCATTACAATTTACTACGATATCTTATTATAATTCATGAAAAATAAAATAAATGACATAATTCATGAAACAAAACCACCACAACCATCATGCATTCACGTTTACATACTAAATGATCACATAAAAACATCTACAAATTACCTACCCAGAAATTTTGTGAACAATATTCAGAATTCAACTTTAAGAACGAAACCATTAACTTTAAATAGGTTAGATTAGATAGAGTTCATTGTAATAAAGTGTGTATGTGTAGGTATGCCACACGGGGTAGAGGCACCGCGGAGGTCGCACCAGACAGGGGTGAACAGTAAATTCTTTACTTTGCCAACAAATCCACGGTGACGCAGATAGTGCGATGTTTTATTTGGGTCAGGTTCGGAGCAAGAGTGCTCTCATCAGATAAGTGCCTTCTAGGTGTTACAAGTTCTATGGCTCGGCAAACATGTGCGGTTTTATTGCCTTTACTATTTGCTTTATTGCTATTGTTTTTGGTGACTTGTAGAAAAAGGGTTTGGTATTTTATATGGTACCTTTTAAGCTACAATGTTTATTTGCAATTTTTGCAAATTGCAAAATAAAAAGTACAAATTGAAATGTTGATAAGTAATAAATATACTTTTAGTTTACTTATTTTTGTAACTGTAGATATCTGTTTATTAATGTCGACGACTCCGAGAAAGCAATGTTTAGAATTGTTAAATTAGTTGTAGAGAGCTGGTAGAGGTATTCCTCGCAAGTTACCAACAAAATTATCGTCTCGAACATTGTTGTGACTCTCCATCCCTTTAGAACGTACTTTAATAATTCCATAATCTAAATCTCCAGTCGCGAAAGATATAGCAAAGTTTAACTTGAAGTTAAGATTTAAATTGGGCTGTTGCGGTGCGCCCTCCCTCCTGGGGTGAAACTTATTTTAAAGGGCTGTAAATCACAGTAATATGTTCCTCCTCTATTACTGCAGTTTGAATCGAAATTAATAGGAAGGAATAATAATAAAATGAACATGATTAAATTATGGGTCTACTCGTGTTGTGTACGTTCCCCTAGAAATTTTGGGATTTAAAAGTAACCTTTCCGTTGAATCTTCTATCCATTACAAACACAATTATTTAAATCGGATGGGTAGTTTCTGAGATTATATTACCTAGCGTTCAAACGAACAAAGTAACTAAAAACAAAAAACTGTTCAGTTTTATTCTATTAGTATAGAATGGATTAGGAAATCTCATTGAATAAATCTTTGGTCGTCTAGCCCTATCACTATTACTTACCTGAACATTTTGATTAGCAAGTTACTAAAGTAAATTGGCTTAATTTACTGCACAGATAGGAATCAGGGACCGACAGCCGAAATCTGGGGTATTTGCTACGTCCCAATACCACGAACTACAGATTAATTCACTGGCCAATATAACGCTAACTGTAACTATCAATTGAAATACAAAAGGCTTACCAAAACTGCAATGAAAAATTATTTCACGCGCCAGGTGCAAATATTCCAATGGAAGAATAAAACGCGATTTATCGCCTCCATAGCTAACGGTAATTCATTTTAGAATTTCACAAACAATACAAACGACAAATTGAACAACGAATGTGGAGCGAACCAATACCGCGTGTAGCGGCGCGGCGGTACCTGTTCACCAATAACTATTACAGCTTAAATGTCGCTATATTTTCAGTAAAAGGTTTAGGTAAAAAGTAGTTCCTTGTTTAAAATAAAATTGAACAAACAAAACCACTTCATTTTATAAAATAAACTCTATCCCAGTTAACATTTGCTAGTCCCAATATTTGTCTAGATGTATGATATTTGCGCAACTAAAGCGAATCCTCTAATATTTGTATTCTAACCTAGATTCGCACATCGCAGCTGCGGCGGGACCTACCCCCTAACTTTTTCATTTCATGTTCCGGCTTGTCACATATTTTCATTAGTTGACGAGGAATGGTAACCGAAGCTTGTAAAAATATTTTTATGGCGAGACATACGTGAACGTGACGATTTAACGACTTACCTTTTACGAGAGAAGGTTAAATGAGATAAATGAGTGTCGGCTGCTCTCCGATCAGAATATTCCATGAATGGTTAATTTAGCTGAAATGGTTCATCAAGTTTTTATGTGTGCGCCATAAATTATACGTGAGAGAGGAAAGCGGATGCAATCTTTCTTTTGAGCCGTGGCTTTAACTGCGTCTCGCGAGGATACTCTGCTCCTTACATTACATAGAGTAACGTAAAGATAGGAGGCATGTACTGGACGTACATAAAGTGCTTTCGTATAATTATTTTTTGTTATTTCTTAAACATGCACCATTTTACGAATACTGCGTCGGGGAAGTAGGCGGTCGAATACTTTTTGGAGCGTCTTTATACTAATACCATGCCAAATTGTATTTAAATAATTTGTTTTTAAAAACACTTGCCTATAATTAAAAAGCAATTTAACTAAATTCCTATAGGTGCCTTATGTCATATGTCATAGAAAACTATATTATGTAACAAGTGTATCCTGAAGGATACACGTGTAGATACGCTATACTAGTGAGGGAGACAAGATATTTTAAAGTTTGAAGGAGGTGCGTACTCAGACGATTTGAGTTTTTACCAAACAGCAGTTTTCAAAAGAGTAGTATTTATAAAGTGCAGTTTATACCTATAGGGAGAATTTGCAATGTGTATTAAATCTGATACCTTTTATACACATGACTAATATTTTTAAAACTATATTCATCATTCAATATCACCTGGAATAAAATAAACGATACATTCATAAAACATGTCGTTCTCGATTTTCGAAAAAATATTAAGGTATTAAATGAAATCAATACGAAAAGTGCAGTGTGAAACGCTAGACTTTTTAAAATCTGTTTCCATGTTTAGTTGGCGGCTCAATCGGAACATGAAGCTTTAATCCGGCTTTGCTCGCCACCAAAGAGAGGTAACATTTTTTACGTATTAACTCATTTTTTCACGTTACTTTGTCACTGTATATAACTGGTTCCTGTTACAGTGTTCAATATTAATGGTTCAATGTAAAAATGACTGAATTCTTTATATAAAATGCAATCCGTCATAACACGTTTTCTGCTATTTGTAATTGCTGTGTTTGGAATTGATTAACTAAAATGCAGTGGATTTAATTATTTTATACCATTAACATACTTTTTTCAGGTAAAAACTAAACAAACACAAAATGAACAAACAATGAAACCCAGTTTTCTACTCCTAACTATCCTTATCTCATATATGCTTGTATAAAAGCGACGTGTAACATTACAGTATTAAAAATGACCTAATAAATCTGCGTGAAATTATAAAATACAAGTGTACTTATAATATACTGCGCAAGAAGAACAAATTACTCAACTTTAGCTGTTATTAATGGCATTAAAGTTCACCATGAAAATATGAACTCGCGATGTTGTTGTTAAGCTTCTTGCGAACTGATTTACATAATCACATTAATATTCTGCTGGCTTACTAAGTATCGGCTCCTTTAATATTCAATATTTACAGATTATATTGAGTTATAGGAACTTAGGATGTTTTTTCAAAATCTTCATAAAGGTTTCTGGGAAACAGTAATGGACCATTTTTCCTGAAGCAAAATTAGGTTGACTCGATGTCTAAATAGCTGTGAGAACACATGATTACTGACATCATTAAGTTTAATTACAGGCAGTCAGATATCTCTTCTTCTTAAGTTTTACACAAGGAATATTTGTGAACCTAAAGATAGTTATGTGGAGTTTTTTAAATATTCGGTTCCATGAACCTATGATTTAATTTGATGTAAAAACCCATCACAATACTGTAAATTAGTAGTTGGTGGAGTTTTAAAGATGTAAGCTTATGTGCCGAGAGCCTCCAATATGGTTAGACGGTCGAAAATTCGCCGTGTTCAAGAAATGAAGAACGCAGTCAGTACTTCGCTCTTCCGTGGACTTGTTCTCCAAATCACAGAAGCACTCGCAATTAAAAAATACTTTTAAGTCAGAGACAAGTCGATACCTAACAATGTCGTAGTGTCTTCAATTTTCGCCGAGTCCTTATAAATGTTATAAATACATAGAGGAGCGAGTCGGTGATGGAGCGACGAGATTGCCCCACTTCGCGATGGGCTCTCGCTACTCATCTTGCAATCGCTGTTGCATTTTATTACTTTTCCATTTCCACTGGGGTTTCAATTTCCTTTCTCATAATTAATAGCCTTTCTGCAACCCGCTTGACGTTTTCCATCGGTGCGCCGCAGAAACTTTAACGTTCAATTTGCGTGCCATCCAGGACATTATTGCTTTGTTTTATTTATGTATTTTAACCTGATTTCTTTTAATATTTGAATAATTGGTGTTTTTATAGGCTAATTTCGTTATTACTTAAGAAAATGCTTCATATTGTAGGTCTGGGTTCAATTTTTTACCATATCCATTAATTCTAGAGAATTATATGTTCTAATGTTTTGACCTTATTTTTGTAGTTATACTTTTTTGCATATTAAAAAAATCTTATTTAATAAGTAAGTTCGTGTAGGTTAGTGGCTAATCCTGGTGTCGATTTTTAGTAGTATCTATTATAATCATAATAATATAATATACCCAGACAAATTCATACACCGTTAATTAGACCCAAAGTAAGCTCTAATCTTGTGTTATGGAATCTTACTCACTGATACTACTATTTGTGTATGTATATTACACAATTACTTTATAAGAATATATAATTGGCACCCAGATGTCCTCGCCAACAACTGTCTTCACATATAGTTGACTCCGGGCGGGAATCGAACCTGCTACCCCCGACACAGTAAGCGCTCTCACTGCCACTGTGCCAACGGGCTTAGTATGTCAAGTAACAAAAGTTTCATAATAAGAAGATCCGTATTACTAAGTGAATTTGCAACAGTATCTGTAAGAATTATTTTTAATGAACATTCATTAGCGGTCTAATGCATCAATGATTCATATAATAACTGTAATTTGTCTTTGCGAAACTTGTGTGAGAAATATACGTAACGTCGTCTACGAATCATTGTGGCGTTTTAAATATAAAACACCTTATTAATATAAAGCTTGAACGTGTATTTAATAACAGTAATCAAGCTAATTTAAATTAAGGTTTACGTCGCACGCCGATGTTATGTTACGGACAATTTTGAATAATAATTTAATTTTGAAGGCGTGTTTTATTTTGAACTTGGGAAAGTTATAGGCAAATGAATACATACCTAAGTAATATAATATTTAATAGTACTTTAGGTAATCCATTCATAACAACTAAGTCCCTGGCCGCGTCTGTCCGTTCGCGATAAAATCACCTTAACGGATTTGAATGTGACCTTCACCGATAGACATAGTAATTAACAATGATGGATTAAGCTACTTATCAAAAGAATATTAAAATATTGAAGGTTCTTTGACAGAAAACTGATAAAACGGCAATTAATTATGTAAGTAATGTAATACAAATTAATTACGTTCAGTTCTGGTTGGCTTTCAATTAAGCTTAATTCATTGACAAATTGTAACCGGAGGATATATTTCACGTGAGAACACATTGTTTGTGATTTATACTTATTGGGAGGGAGCTATTAAATTGACGTCAGATGTGAGTAGGTATGTTATTGAAGGACTATTGATAGGTTCCGTTACGATCGTATGTGCTGTTGATTAACTGTCGGCATAGTCATTAATTCTCTTCCTAATGTAAATAGTTCTTAGGAACTAGAATATGTAGATTAATTCCGAGAATTTCTACTACGTTGTCGACAGTTGCTTGTGATGAAAGTGATCCGATTTTCGCTACCTTTTAGATGTACATAGAATAAACTTTTGAGGGTTAACATGTGGAAATTATAATAGGTGTAGGGTTAACCTTAGTGTTCAGAATCAGAATTAATTGTAAGAAAAGTAACGGCTGTGAGCTCTAGTTAATTGCGAGAAGTAGATGTAAAATACAAAACAAACAATACAACACATCAATAATTGTAACTCCACTTTAAAATTGAACGGCAACTTCTTAATGAGGCCAAGAAAATTCGTGCGCTCCAAGAACTTAAGAGGCGTGTAAACTTTCATTCGTCGTCATTAAAAGTTTCAAGTTTAAAGATTTGTGCCAACACTAATTAGCTAGACACTTATGAAAAATAATTTTTCGTCTTGGGTCTTAAATGTTTCTTCAGTGGAACACCGATAAAGGGACCGACCCCCCTTTCATTTGAAATATCAGTTGCGACTCACTAATTAGAATGACGGGCGTAGATTCTAAGATAACTTTGACGATAACGGAGACAAGTTGTTATTAATAAATGGGTAAACGTAGATATATGTCACGTTACACAAGTCCGTCCGGTCTGTATGAAATGTAGAAAACGAAAAGTGATTAAATTGTAAGTAACTAAATATGATTTACTACGTAGATATTGAAAGATTATGTACTCTCTGGTAAAGTTGCCAAAAAGTATGACGGAAAATGTATATAGATAGAGTCGAGTGGAACTAAAGCAAAATATCTGTGTTTTGTTAAGATTATTGCTTATTACGTATATTGAAAAATAAAATATTATTGACTAATTAGTATAAGTATACTGATAGTATAGATAAAGAGCAGACAATTGTATGTACGATTACTTATCGGTGAAAATTGCATCTAAAATAGAACCGAGCTAATTTCGCACTACATTGCATCAGCATTCGAAGATGAAGGTTTACTGGGAGTCGAGTTTCATCATACTAACGAGTTTAATCAATTATGACGAGGAGTATGTCCCAGACTATTTTACAGTACTTAGACTAATAGTTATTCTGAATACTAAGTAGATGGAAAACGAGCTTAAGCCATAAAGACAAGCTGTCCTCGTGGACGTCAATTTGAATAGACAAGCGTTTGATCGTACATCAAGTAATTATGTTAATGTTGGCATTAACAAGACCTTTGAATACAATTAGTAAACATTATTAACATATTGTTAGAATTCATTTCAACTGAAAAATAGCTTGAACACTCAAGAATGTTTAACTTTACTTTGTATTAGATTTCATTTACAGGCCGTGTGAGTTAGCGTGTGAATGGAAGCTCGTATTCACACATGAATAACTTCAAATTAGGGGTATTCTGTCTGAAAGCTGTAGTATAGGTGTTAGGTATAGGTATTACCTAATAACCTATTAGTCGAGATATAATACCAAGCTTAGGTGTTACCGCAGTCGCCACGTGACTGGTTTTAACAGTAGCACTTCATGAAAGTGGTAGTACAAATGTCTCAATGTTTGAAAATTTATAGAGATTGGTGTGGTTCAGACTGGGCTATGAGACGTAAACAGCAAAAGCTTGCTCAGACGCGAGACGTAAGGCCATGGAAGACAAAAGTGCCTGTAAAAAATATCAGCCAGTCCTATTACTGAGTTATCGTTTTGATGCATTTTATAAGGGGTCAACAAACAGGTTTTATATTGACGGACAAAAAGTCTCTCGCGGATTTTAGTAGCTCGTCTAGGCAAGCCTCAAAGAGTGTTACGATCAGCTCATAACTCGGGCACGTGACGCTGATGCATGTCCTGATGCAAAAACTTTAATTACGCTCACTCGATTCCGCAATGGAAGGAAATGTTTTACAAACTATTTTTGTTATGTCCCGCCGGGTGTTGGAATATTTTTTGTTATTTTACAAAAAGTTTTTGCCCCGCTCAGTGGGGTTTTTCAGACGTATACTCGTACAATCTCGTTAATATGAAATGTTATGAAGTAGGACATATTAAACCTAAATAATTTTCATAAAATAATTTTTATCGTAAGAAATTAACAGGTTCCTCGCTAGGTTTAAGCGTTGTGTTTTCAGTAAACTCTTAATGGTCCAAACTAATTAAGTGACGAGTGATGGATCATTAAACGAGAACATAATGTAATGAGATTGTTCACTCACAGTTGGCTCGTTCATAAACAGTTTAATATCTGCAACTAAAATATTTAGTAAATATCATCTACACTGCAGAGGGTGTTAATTTTCTTGCTGTAATTAAAGTCTGGTGCTGAAACAGACGAGTCTAGGTATTCCGAAGCTTTCTATTAGTCGTTAGGAAGCGAAGCAATACCGAAATACAGCAAGAAAACAATTCAGCGTTTGGAAGGGAGCTGTGTGGGGTGCGGCCGGAGGTGCAAAAACGTCCTGTGAATGCGACAGCTGACCCTGGGGCGCCAGGGCCGGACTCGGCGAGCCGAAAAATAGCCCTCGGACCTTAGTTTAACTACTGCGCCCTGCGGGTTCACCTACCCCCGTTCGTTCGGTGCAGAAATATATTATAGTGATTGATCGCAAATATTAGTTATGCTGAATGTTGATGCTATTGATACAATAAACATTTTATAAGTTATCGTTTGAGGTTTAAAAGTTAGTCACAATGTTTTTGTTATTTGAAAATATAGTAAATCACCCAGAGGTATTAATTAAGGACAAAGACAAAGCTAATTGTTGGTCATATTACGTATCTGGTCGGTCCCCAACGAACATGGATTAATGGCTAAAGCAATTAAAGTAGTAAACAGCAGGTGCAGTGAGACGGTATGGTGCCGCCCTCCGACAAACAAAATAGTGTGGGAAATTTACCGCATTCGCCGGCTAAGTAAATGATAATACATACGGATGTATTGCTAGTAGAGCACTCCACTTGCTTTTTCGCTGTTCTTTTCGCTAATTAGCATTAAAAGAAACCCCTTTCAGGACTTTTTAAAGGCTCTCAAAGTAGTCTTGCTCTCTATAATAGTGCATATGACAAAAGTAAGCTTAGTTGATCAGAGTTAAGATTCAGTAATCAATGTACTACCTTATATTTTCTTTCAGGCAAAGTACAGAGCACATGGTACTGAAACGGGTATTTCATAGTATAAAAGTATTCCAATGTTGGTGCCAGTGTGTAAATGCGAATAAGAAAGTAAATGTAAACGGAACAAGTCAGGTAATTCCGCTGGGTTTCCGAACTATGTGTACGGCGCGGGGTGTAATGTGATACTGTTTGTACAAGGAAATAATCTCTTAAAGTAAACAACCACTGCACTTTATTTGAACCGACGTGTACGTGCTGTGACTCCGCTATATAAACACGGAAGTATATGCATTTTAGAACAGCTATATTAAAGAGATAAGTCTATTTGCTAAGAAAATGCGACTGGTTTAAGTGAATATTTTTGCATTGAAAATTCGTAGTAAATTAAAGTGTGGTAAGTGTGCGATTAGTTAAAAAGAATGTTGTAATGTAGATTTATTTGTCGTTGGTCATAGCGAATGACTTTCGTAGTAGATTTTTCAAGTGAACTTTACCTAAGTTAAATTAACATTTGTTATCAACTTGTCACGTAGTGTTCAAAGTAGGAACAAAACAGGTAAACGTTTTTAAAGCAGAGTTGGTATTTATAAAGTTGCACTTAATATCCGGATCGACGTGTTAATTTCCTCGTTATGCGGAATAACGACCGGTGCCGGAATATGCGCCACACAGGCATGTGCGCTAAATGTCGAGACCATCACCTGCGCACTCGTTTCTTACATCACAATCACATTAAAATTCACATCATAAACATTTTTCCTCAAAATGAAGGTACGGCCCTAATGACCAATATGAAATGAAAGTAAGTGGGTAATAAAAATATTATACGCATTAGATAATATCCGGGTCGGGTGCTAATTTCCCTGTTATCCGGATTGCGTCCGGGTTCTGGAAATTGTAGCTACTTTACTAAACATAAAACGTAACAATATTACGATCAGATCAGTGTTATAGTGGGAAATATGTTTATGGTTATTAACAAATTTTATTGGTCAGGTTGACCATCCACTCGATAAGAAGTAGAACAAATTTTATTAATTTCGGGAAGTGGAGATAACACTTGAATATTATTAATTTAGAGCGGCGTAGTCGTCAAACAGATATAGTTTCGTCCTTAATACAACATTGTACGTGAGCGATAAAATTATGTCCTTTGAGCAGTGTAAGCGTCGGCACGCTTCTGAAGAATAAACGCTAAACTGCATTATTGCCTCGCTATAAAAACCGGGACATAGCCGGGAGTTAATTTTTCGTGCGGTGAAGAGGCACGTGCCGCCCGGATTTATATCCGGTTCGTGCCGACGCGTGTCCACACCGCACAATAAAAACGTCCCACTGACCGTTGCGTTCTGCTTAAACTTTAAGGTTTTTAAATGGCACCACTTTGGGGAGACCCGTAACTACTTTAGTGATAAATTGTTGCGTTTGTTACAAAGAATGGTTACGTTACGGTTTTGGGTACTGCTTTACCGGTTAGGAAATGGTTTTGGACTGAACTAAAACTTTTTGTGGGTTTGCATTTTAAATAGGTTCTTAGAGTGGTAACTCTAGGCTATAAATACACTCTTTAACAAACACGAATTGTGAGAGCAAAATTGATGATGATAAGAGACGGGTGTAACACGAGCAATCATACGTTTACGAGTCGATATTTGTGAGATAAAGTATTCAGATGAGAGTTCCGCTCCCGTCTGAGTAATGAAGTTAGACAGTTACACAGCGAAGGAGCCCATTTTACTGCGTGTGGGTTTACGACCACTAAACTTGACTCCCACTTAACGACGCCTAAACGATTCCGGGTGATTCCTGTCTGTATTCTCTTCAATGATGTGCACTCAGCGGTGTTTTATGTGTAAACTTTAGCAATAACGTAGTTTTAAAAGGAAGAAAAGCAATTCTTATGATCATTGCACACTTTGAAATCTATATCCCTCTGTTTCACCTGCAGCCGATCCTTGTTATAATTTTTTATCGAGTTTTATCCATTTTAGAACTTAATTCATTGGATCGGTTTTATGGTTAGGTGTGAAACTGTAACAGACAGGTAGACAGAGAGGCAGGCAGAGAGATACTTTGCATTTATAATACTAAGTAAGGATTATCGAGGTCGTACAATGCAATTAGACTAATGCGATCGCCGCATATAACACACACAGGACTGGAACAGTATAAGGAATAATATGGCAGTCGGTCGCTTGCGGCGAGCGGTTTCAGGTGCTTTAGGTGCTCCCCGTTTCAGCAGAAAGTCTAGGTATGAAGATGAATGGGCCGAAGTAGATTGAAACACGATCGGCAAACGCAACGACGTTAAGGGAGCAATCTACGATTAATGATCGATTTATGTCATTGATAATGTGATGTTACATCATATTTAATTCACAAACTATAAAAAAATATAAGTGAAGATATTAACGATTGTTGGTTTTATTTATTATTTTATTTGCAACTGAATTGTCCAACTGGAGGCCAGCCCTACCTTAGTTCTCATTCAGCTTTATTAAACAAATTCTCAGACTATTTCATTAAACATGTATTAGGTAGGCTTGTTTGACGGAGCTGTTTGGTCCATAAAAGATTCAATGCGGTAGACACTGCGCAATTTGACCAAGACTATCGATCACAGTAATAAGTATCCCGGACATTATTATTCTCGTGGAAACGTTCCTTTGCCCCGACTGGTTCCCTCGGGAGGAACGGGATCGGATAGTTGCATCTTATATCCTGGATACAAGATACGACTTATCGTAATATTACCTCTCAGGCTTTATGTACAGAACACACTACGCAGTACATACACTATTATCCTATACAGATTTTATGTATCGTAACAATTTTATTAGGGTTTATTTAGCTCGACTGGTAGAGAAAATAGGGAATAATTTTGAATAAAAATAACAACAAACAGGATTTAGATTTGACTCAATATTTGTAAACTTCTAATTAGGAAAGATTCATACTGTTCTTACCGCCTTACCGACTTTAAAAGGCATAAGAGTAATATTTACGCCATTTGCAACCGACAATCGACATCAATACACATTCTTAGAGGGTTGAGCGGAACGACAGTCACTAGCACCTCATCAACAACGCGCACTTGCATTGAAACCATAAGAGTTGCCCACGGACAGAAAATACTTCCGATTGTCGCGTTGCGGTGGGCCCACTTTCACGACTTCCAAGTTCGCAAGCATCTATCACCTTGATTTGATTGAAATGCGAGAGCGTTGGGCGACAAAAAAAGATGCTAGCGACTGGTGAATGCTAAAGCTTCTATCTCGCTTGATGTTCTCTCTACATCTCACTCGACGTTAACGTCGACGCGCTTTCAGAAAAGGCGTTGGAAAAAGTCATCAGCAACTAAGTTGCTTGTGTACTCCCGCGCTTATACGAATATTATTTATGTATATATGTAAAACAAGCTTGTTTTAAATAATATTTTCTTCATACTCGTATTATTGGTCCAAAAAATGAACACCGATTGTCACACAAGATTACAACCCCCTTATCTTTGGATTGCTGCCAGTAGTAATTCAAACCGCATTCGCATTTTGAAGGTGTTGGTGTGACGTCAATCCAAGCTGGTGCCGAAGGCCACGGTTATTATAGGCTTCTAAATTAAAATATGGTGTATAACTATCTGCCGTACTCAGAGACGTCCATTCAATCGACACTTAAATTATTGACGTAATTTTTCATACATTAATGTCATAATCATCTCTCCTAATACATCATTTGAAGTCTCAGAGTACAGGCGTTAATTATGGTATTTAGGTTAATCAGTGAATTTTCAGCAGATGAACACAGAGAAACCTTTACACTTAGGCCTATGTGAAAATGTACTAGATGTGATGTTTCTTGGGCACTTTGTGTTTTAAATGTTTAAGTATTTTAGACCACTAGTAGGGCTTATATAATATACCAAAGGCTTAAGTGTGATAGACATATTTCACTTCAAAGGTATCCTAATGTGTCTAATATAAGAGACTAGACTACTTTGCGTACCTGTTTGTTGGTTCAAAGAAGAGCTCAACTCAAGGTTTATGTCGTGTCTGAAATGAAAAGACGAAAATATGTTAACAATAATTTAAATAAACTTAGAAATGAATTTCATAATACTGAAGAGAATTGTGGTTTAGGAAACTGTCAGTTGTGATTTAAACGCGTTAACAACAACCAATGTTGGTGACGCGTTCAAATCAAGACTGGCAGTGCATTTTGTGCGGATATATTTCGTTGCTTTGCTCAATAACAACTGCAAGGCTTCCGACAAAATTATTTAGCTTTATAGCAATTTTAAATTTAATCGACATTATCTTTTCAATTATGAGCTTTTGCCCGTTAATCTTAACGAAGTTAATGCCAAGTTACCTATTCTTTTACTATGATCCAATTTTGAATTCAATAGTGAACTGGTGAAACAAAATCAGGTGGTGGCGTACCGCAATTGGCAAATGTTTGTCGTATTGGCGCGGATTGGAACGCTCCTGTCGTGATTCACAAACGAATACGAGTACAGTTCGAACCTACACATGCACCGCACAATGCATACCAAGTGGTTGCATTTGGGAGGTCACTCTACCGTGATTTTTCTCACACATTCAACATTTCCCGTTTCCAGAATATCGATACCGTTCGAAGTTCGAATGCGCTTCGGAAAAACAACGATTTAGGCCAATCTGGATTTGGGACTTGCAGAAAAAGTTCAGTCATTGTTACTAGGTTTAAAATATTGATGAATAAAGTTCAGATAGCTGCATAATTGAATTATCATCATGCAATTTGTTCATTAAAAACTAAAAAATGTTAAAGTATTGAATATATGATTCATTATGTGAATTTTGGGTCACGATTTCAACAAATTTTGTCATGATGGAACGTGATTACAGTAACAACTTGTACAATTCGTCTGGGCGTGGTTTGATGTTCTATAGTAGCCTAGTACATAGTTACCCACACAACACAATGCAGTGTTAGCCTATTGACTTTAAAACGGTGGTTTCATAAAAGTATAATGCAATTGCAAATAAATTCCGTTCTGGTTTAAAAGAAGCGACAGGTCTCTAATGTTCGCTGAGATGTACATTGAGTTAAAAAGAAACTGCATTTTATATTCCATTTGTACCAGTTACTGGGTGAAATAAATTAGTTTATAGATTGCCCCACTTCCAGATCGCGGTACTAAATGAGATTGATTTTTTCATTTTATACCACTCCAGGTACATTTAGATTTCCATTTCCTATTGTAATTAAATAGCGGAGTTTATTTGAGTAGCTAAGAGGCATTGCTCGGTCATATCTTGGAAAGTTTCTTATTTTTTCATAAGCTACAGAAATTAAATCGTGGATCAAATAAGATTAAGTTCAACAACTTTGTGTTAGCAAGTTACGGTAAGAAAATAAACATTAAATATTGTGTTGCGACTGTTAAAGGAAGAAATACTTCTTTTACTTCAAAAGTAGAAAGAGTATACATTTGCTAAGTTGTGTAATTAGCAAAGCAGTTACTTGAGTAAAGAACAGGTACGCCTACAGGAGCAAAACTCTGTTATTAAATGATGTTGAAATTAGTCCACATGAGGAGAATGGTCACAGTAAAACATCGCTTTAGAATTGCAGTATAAACATAGGTTTTTACAAAGTAGTTCTCAAGGGGCTAGGCAAAGAATGAATGAAATATGAAAGCAATAAAACGCTTCTTGAGTAATAGCAAAACTCTGTTGTGGGAACATTGGGGCAATCGTAATGTTCATGTTATCTACGCTTACTATTTGATTTTTTATGAAATTAGCAAACAAGTTTAAGTAATCAACACGTAGCGGATTTTAGCAAAGGTTTATGTTATATCGATAAAGTATTTCATTGTTAATATTGTGTCTTTACGTTTATAACCTAGAAAATGTTAATATCATAAAAGTAAAATAAAGGTCAATTTGTAGTTTGATACTTGATTAAGTGCTAAGAGGAAATAAAGTAAAATGTCGCGAGAGCTTCAAGATACCGCAACAGGGCAAGGATTTTTTGCTATCTATATAATAATACCATCATTTTTTAAAGTCAGCATAAAAAATACTGATCACCAATCGATTGAAGACAACGCGAACATACTTCAACATCTATTAGTCGCGGTCAATTTTGTACATTCGCAGACAATTGAGTTTTCGACAATAACATGCTGATAAATTCGTTTCGAATAACACAGTCGTTGCATCATTTGTTCTATTATTGCAGTGTGGAATAAAACAATGCAATTATTGGAACACAGTTACGCCAATACCAACTATTAGGCCGAACTTTGTCTATAGATACAATTACTGATACAAAACGCAACGGCCTTTTGGCATTTAATAGGCTCACGAAAGGTAAATGCGTACGCTATACAGTAATGCTGTCATAATACCTTTCAAAACTCTTTAATTTTGATTCTACAATTAATAATAGCAATATTATAGAACCGTAAATATGTGCACTACGGATGTATATTTACAAACTGAAATTCAAGTATTGATTTTCATTTAATCAATGCCAATTCATATGATAAATTGGGACCGTCCATTACTCGGTATCTCATTAAGCTTTATTGTGGCTGTAAAGTCCAACTCCAAATAAAGATTTTTTTTCGTTTAGATTATGAACCTTATTGCAATCTAATTGTGAACAATAAATATGTACTGGTAAATGGAAAGCCAGGCGTGGCAGGGCCGAACCGGTTCTCAACGAAATATCCTTGTACCAGCCGGTAGGTTGGTATAAGGTGATCTAGTTGCAGTAAGTGCGGTAGAATGCGGACGCAGTCCACGCCCTACCTTTGAACCGAACAAGGAAGTCATCAGACTTCAATTTCTTTATAATAATACATATTTATAGGATCAAAATAAAAACAAGTAAGGATTTGTTATTATAATTCTATATTTACAAGTTCAGCTTCAGTCAACCGGTGCACGCTTCCCGCCTCTATCCAACTTCCACAATTAACAAAACAACATTTTTATACCTGTCCATTAACTTACGATATCACAGCAAACAACAATTAAGAAATGCTTCAAAGCCGACGAGCGAAACCCGTCGCTACCCTTTCTATGACTCGGCGATTTGCTAATTGATGCGTGCTTTTTACGTATTTCGGGCTTCACAAAACGCCGAGACCTATTTGATAAGATTTATTATACTTTGTGGAACGAATAGGTGTAACCGTCGGGAGCGCGGTTCAAACTGAATTTGCCGGGAGGGAAGAATCGAGACGGGGGCGGCGTGGTAGGCTCGTAGTACTGCTGGCGCGTCTGCGGCTGCACGGGGGCGGAGTACTGGTCGTTCTGCAGCCCGCTGTACTGAGCCTGGTGCACTCCGGTGTAGATGTTGTTCGACTGGTACGAGGGCTGCGACGCCTGGTACTGTCTCTGGGGCTGGGGCGCGGGCTGGTACTGCGTCTGGGACTGGTATTGCGGCTCGGCCTGATACTGAGGCTGGGAGGCCACGTAGTTCTCTTGTTCGTACAGCTCCGGGTGGTACTGGCCATCGTCTTCGTTGGGCTTGCCGCCGTAGTTGCGGGACGCCACGGGGGCGGTGTACTGCTGGGGAGCACTGTATTGCTGAGTTTTGTAGTCGGGGGAGTTGTATCTGGGGTCGGGAGTGTATCCAGGAGTGGGGGCCACCGGCTGAGGGGCGGTCGGGATGTGGTCGCCGCTGGCTTGGAATCCGTTTTTGCCGGCGATGTAGTTCACAGTTTTCCTTTCACCGCTGGGGTCGATGTATGAGTAACTGCCTTTCCTGTTTCCCTCGGCGTCGGTTTCTTCTTTGAAGTCGATGCCATCCTCTTGTTGGTAGGCGGCTCCGAATGCTCCGTTTCCGCTGAGGTAGCGAGCTTCTTGGACGATGGCGGCGGTTTTCGGGTCACCGGCGTATTTCGATGCATGCTGACATGTAGCGGTCGCGATCACAAAGGTAAATAAAATGAGCCTGAACATTTTGACGGACAAAATGTGCACTGCCCGCGTGAAAGTAACGAAGTGTGTCGTTGCGGGCGGTTGAACTTATTATATATAGCTAGTGAAGGCCTTGGCGGTTATTGGAAGGGCCCGCGGGTGCGACCGCGAAAATCTTGCTTGTATAGTCTTGTTTCTCGTCCGATGGGTAACACGCTTCAGGGAAGTGACATTATGTTAAGCAGGTGGCGTCCAAAACGAGCACTTGGCCCATGGCTTCGGCCCTGTGGAAATGTCAACAAGTTATCACGTCTTTCTTTTGAGACTTACTTATTGTGACTTACATGCGTATTATCAGTATTTATTTGGTTCTTACATAACCATAATTTTAAACTTACACGATTTGCACTCACGGTACTACAGTCCGGTTTCATTCAGTAGGTATAACTAGCCATACATGACCCAAATCCATTTAGGTTTTTGGAGTTTCCCACGACATAAATAGGGTAGTAAAGTAAGTATAGCATTGAATGTGCAATACCTATATACTCGTAAATGTCCCAGTTTGTTGTATCGAATATGTAAAGGTATCAATTCATTATTAGTATGATGATGGGTGTACCAATAGGCGCCGTTTATGTGTACAAAGATGTGATGTAAAAAATATTTGTCCATTACTTAAAAAGAATATTGCATACTGAAGGATTTTACACAAATATTGAAATTTAGACAATGTAGTAATTGTTTTGCTACCGGATTCCGCTCAATGAGACTTGTCAAAGGCCATGAGATGTTTCGTCTATTCTTCAAATGAAGGCGAAATTACTACGCAAATAAGTGTTTTAATCAAAATTTAAAATCTTTGTTAGAATACGAAGAGTTCTCACAATTTTCGCAACTCAAATATGAGCACAGGTGTCAGTCGGTGGGTATTTCTAATAGTATAGTTTAATTAGTTCTTTGTTCTAGATTCGTTAACTTACTGGCGACTCTACTAAGTCAGTCACATAATCTTTAGTAACTTATTACTTCACCATAACACTTAAATATAATGAGCGTTGCTAAGTTATTTATTACGGGTGTGTTTTACATAATAATAGTTATAAAACCGTAACAAAGTTATTCATTTCGATGTATTAAATATTCTAATAAAGACTTTCTGTTCTCATATGTAGTCAAATTAAATATGTTCCGTATTTACTAAGTAATTGAGTTTATTGTTGTTTGCCATTTTAATAAACCAAGACATAAGGGCTACTTTTCTTAAGTGATAATCCTGGTGTGCTATGCTTAAACGCTGATTATAAGTTGTTTGTGGGTTTTTCTCTCCACTGGTTATGTCATACGCTATTAATAAGATGAAGTTTATTGTTCGAATGCCTCGTATTATATTATTATGTATTTTAATTAACGTCATGTTCTAGTGTTTGACCCAAATACATTTTAAACGTTAATGTAATATGCGCGACGCATAAAGATTCTCTGATACCGTGATCGCGTGATTAGAATAAACACTCCTTTTATTTTGAACAAGTACCTTGTAGCTTTATTTATGTTATTTATATCCCGTAAGAAAATTGGGACATAATTATCAAAATATGTAGTTCTTTCTTATGAAAGAAAGAAACAGACTAAGACCAAGTTTCCGATGCAGAGAAAAGTATTCTTCCTCAAATAAATTACCAAAGATTTTTTAAATAACTATTTTATGAATATTTTTGTTTTTGTTAAAATAAAATAAAACCAGGTTAACAAAGCAACTCTTGTTTTTTAAAAATAACACAACCAACCCGCAGTAGGGAAGCGAGTTTATTCAGCAAAAAAAAATTTTGCTAAAATATTTAGTGATCGGAGAGTTCGTAGCCCAGCTGTGGGACTCACAAGAGGGACCCATTAGAATCATAAGCGGGATTACAGTGGGACTACTCGTTGGGATAAAATGCTCTGTTTTAATGCAAAATGTAAATTAAAATTAATTGTTTAGCACGTGGACGCCGACCTTGCGCTGAATACCAGTTTACTATGTGCCGATGTTAGGTAACGAGTAACGCAACACGTTACTAAAGTAATTGTTTTACTATCTGTCTTAATCTCATTACGATCGGCTGTATCGTGGATAATGGGTATACTTTCATTGATCTGATCTTTATAGTCACTTTAATGTTTTGTATTATTTAAGTAATTGGCTCATACGCCCGTACTCAGAGACGTCAAATGTTTCCTTAATAGAGATTAAATGACTTTGACATGTAATATAAAAACTTACGTCAATTAGTTAAGTGTCTATTGGACGTCTCTGAGTGCACCTAGAAACCTATTATGATGTTTATGAAACTAGCCGTGCATCGCGGTCACTTGCGTTAGATTAAAACAAAACAAGTTTAATAAAAACATGAAACATGAAAATCGATTAACCGTGTTGAGTTGTTTTTGGTGTAACTAACTTGGATTTATCCATACCATAGCTTGATTTTGTATGTTTGACCGCTATCAGCCCGATTGAAATAATTATTTTTGGAGCCACAATCAGAAGGAAGGTTATTGACTAATAGAGAAGGTATAAATCCGCTTCGGAACTCGCAAAACGCAGGTAAAACTGTAGTGCGTTGCTAATAAGAAAATATAAATATATATTATAACTAAATATCGGAATCACCTGACTCCTAAAGTACAAGTCTAAGATAACTTGTACTTTAGGAGTCAGTGTCCACGTACTAGTAATGTAAAATATTCTTCTGTATTTAGACTTGTGTCGCAACCTTTTCTGATAATAACGATTTTTTTATTTATTTTAGAGATAAATCACATTTCTCATGGACCAGTAATTAATCCGCAGCAAACAGTACAGGAAGTAGTGTAACTAGTCTAATTAATGTGATTTCTACATAACTAAATGGTCGTTGTCTGTTAAAGGTCACCGGTTGCCCGCGATCAAGGCTGTACCGATTCGGAGAGCGAAGGAATGTCCAGTGATACTGACGCACTTTACTTAAACGAGCGACGCTTTAAATTGGACCAAGAGCCCGCGAACCCCAGACCTTCGTTATTTTATAAAAGCTGAAAGTTTGTCAGCGCATGCTCCCACACACAGGTAAGAACGATGGACTATTATGAAGTTTGGGTTATAGTGGCTTTGGCAGGTATACGGTACTAAATGTCAATGGTCGAAAACACCAAGTTGCCCATCGATTTCGATATCACCGTCAAAGGGTGACTTGTACAACTCCTCAAGAGCTTTCAAATGACATAGGTCATGTCACTGTTGAGCATTAGGATCAGCGTCCATGGCATAGGCCAACTCCAATCTTCGGTGGTCGAAAACACCAAGTTGGCCGTCGATTTCGATGTCACCGTCAAAGGGTGACTTGTACAACTTGTCAAGAGCTTTCAAATGACATAGGTCATGTCACTTAGGATCAGCGTCCATAGCATAGGTCAACTCCAATCTTCAATGGTCGAAAACACCAAGTTGGCCGTCGATTTCGATATCACCGTCAAAGGGTGACTTGTACAACTTGTCAAGAGCTTTCAAATGATATAGGTCATGTCACTGTTGAGCATTAGGATCACCGTCCATAGCATAGGTCAACTCCAATCTTCAATGGTCGAAAACACCAAGTTGGCCGTCGATTTCGATATCACCGTCAAAGGGTGACTTGTACAACTCTTCAAGAGCTTTCAAATGACATATGTCATGTCACAAATCACACTTAATTATTTGATGAATTTAGATCGGTATTTTACACACCTTTAGTACCGTTTATCTGCCAAAGCCACTATAACCCAAACTTCATAATAGTCCATCGTTCTTACCTGTGTGTGGGAGCATGCGCTGACAAACTTTCAGCTTTTATAAAATGACGAAAGTCTGGGGTTCACGGGCTCTAGGTCTAATAGATGTGGAAGTGAGTAAGTATGATCGCACCTACTTCCATATTCATCGGAGAATTACAAGATTGATCGTGGCAGAATTAAAATTATACACTTTTTTCTTTCTCAAGTGTAGCCTAATTTAATAATTTGTACTCTACTACTTGTATGATATGAAAATGATAATGATCTTCTGATTTTTTTATTTATTTTTAGTGATGATGATAATGATAAATAGTGTTGATCTAATGACGATCTCCTGCATCGATTTTTTTTATTGAGTTAAAGTTCTTTATCCGTTCCTTTTCTTTAAAAATCGCCGTTGCCATCGCTTGCACAGTACAATTCCTTAAATAGATACTTCTTCTGCTTAACATTACTTACAATGAATGAAAAAAAATGTCGTTGTAATAGAGATTATTGCCTCATTTCAACCTCAACTGTATCGACTTATTTATAAATTGCATGATCGATTCAATCAAGTCCCATGGTACAGATTAGTTGTAATGACCCGTAACGTAATCCACCTACAAACCTACATTACATAACTACTTGGACATGTACAAGTCTAGTTCATGTTGTATCTACACTGTTCAAGTAATTGGTACACCTAATTATAATAACGAACATAATTTTATGCAAGTAAGTGTAAAAAATAAGAATTTATTCTACCAAACAGCTTTCAACAAACCACTCTATAAATTAATTTTTAAACTGGTTTACTTTTCAGTACAATCATATTAATATTAGTCAGAGCGTAAAATTTAATTCGTTTAGTCCGTGTTCAATACAACTCGAGTCTAGTATCGGAGGTCGAAACATTTTTACGACGTTCGCTTTGTTCCGGACAAGTTTCAGCTTTAGTTTACGGCGCGCAGTTACAAAGGATTGTCCAATTTGCCTGGCTCTTGAAAAACGCACAAAAGAAGTTGGCTACTAGCAGAACGTGCTCTTTGTGAAAATGTGCGTTTTTTCGCACATTTCCCCAAATAGGATGCTAGTTTATTAGCAAAAGTGGGTGGGTGGATTCCACTTGTGTTCCGCTTTGGATAAACGAAACTTTAGACAAATAATTGGCATGTTATTTTGCTAACGAGTATTTGTTTGGCGCAACAGCGATTTGGGAACAGTTGCTTGAGGTTCTCGTAACTCGTTAGCTTGTTACATTGTACAAAACCTAGTATAGTAATACTCATAGGTAGTTTCCTATTTGCTAGTAGGTAGTTTTATTCCTGTGCGTAAGTGTAAATGTTTTACCTAGATGTGATTTTCTATGTGTTAGTAAGGTCCAACTTGAAGCCAGAGTAAATGTATAGGTCTGAATAGTGTAACGGTCACTAACACTCCAATAAAGGGAAAGCGGTACACCTTAGTTCAACTCTCAAATAAATGAGAATTCTCGTGCGAGCCTCTCGGCCGTTCCATTTAGTTTTGTGCCGGAAATAGAACTTATCACGTGTACCTTCTAACGCATGTGTGGTGGTCAACCGCGGCCTTTACAAAACAAACCAAAATTGTAATGGAATGTGCCTTTCAGAGAACATTACGGCTTCAAAAGTAAAATGTTCACGTGAAATTATTTCGGTTGTATTGAGCAACATAACATAGCACTTTTGAACTAGAAAAACCAAGAATATGTATTAATCCAAGGTAAAAATGTAAGAGTACTTTAATATTATAACAAGATTACGCGTGCGCATGAAATATAAAGCAAATAACGAGAAATTATGAGAAGAGGAATCACGAAGAATGTTTCAAGCTGGGAAGTTACGACAGTCTATTGTTTTGTTTGTTGCTTTCTTTCTTAGAAATAGCGAATGGAGATTAATTTATTACGTCGCTGAGAAAACATGGAAAGCGGTGGAAAGCTCTCTATTAAGACGGGCGGGGGCGGACCAAGGACGATTAATTATGATTTCTTTTAACGCTACTGGACAGTTAGATCGTCATTCTTCTTCAATAAGTATCGTGGAAACCTTTCTATACTATACGGGTATAGACCATTGAAAGGGGATTCGGTCACCCTGTACGATGTTGATACAAAAGTAAAATGTGTTGTAAATTTACGTACCGATATGCTAAAACGATTTATATTGTGTATAATGACCGATAAATATAATAGTTTATTAGTTAATTATAATTAATAAAATATCATTTTTCATCCAGTAAATATTTAAAAAATCAATCAGTTTACTACCTTATGTAAGGAATCAGTAAGCAAAAATGTAATAATCAGTTTACTACCTTATATAAGGAATCAGTAAGCAACATTTTATAACAACCAAAAAACCGATATACTACTAATATTATAAATGCTAAAGTTTGCGAAGTTTTTTGTAAGTTTGTTACTCTTTCACTTAAAAACGGCTCAATTGATTTAGATTAAACTTTATTGCAATATTTTTTATACATTACAATAAGACATGGGATACATTTTATCCCGAAATTCCCGTGGATACAACGCGGATATCATCACGAGGCGGTTCTAGTATAAAATATGACCCAATTTCCCAATATTTACAGTTCTTGTAAAAAACTATTTGTTCAATATATAGCAACAGTCTCCATCATCATACCTAATTGAAACTCCCATATTTCTAGAGTTGTCTACGAAACGTCATCGTCATTTCTTATAATAATTACTTTTCCCTACGCGTCCAGCCCTAAGATTAACGCCGACTAATTACCTATCTATTCAGTGCGGTCCTTGGTTTAAGAACTCAATTAATATCTATTACGTACTTTTGCTCGATTTCACCTTAATTAAATTCGGGAAAATACTTTTTTTACAGACACAAAGACTTTAAAAAACAGCGGCAAATTTAAAAAAATATAAGCGTTCCCGTTCTTCGATGGGTTACTCTTTATATCGAAGTACCTTTGAACGGAGTATAAAATGACCGACGATTACATCGAAATTACAAAAATGCCTGTGAAGTCCTGTGTTGCCGAAGTAACGATTGACCGATACTTCGGGGAGTCGTGTTCGACAATGTGACCGATTATACCAATTTCGATAAAACACCCGTATAGCCCTATAAAAGTAAAGTATCAGCCCGCAATGTCCTGTTGCTGGGCAAAGATATCAGTACAGTGAGGAGAAATATATAAGTTCATGTATAGTTTATTGAGTTTACTAATTTTGGAATAAAAGTGAGCGGGCGTATAGGCTCGTATAGGGACATAAAGTAAGGTACTTGTATGTTGAAACTAACTGGAGCAGTACCAACCACACACTTATCAATTTTGATTCGTTAATTTTTTGTTAGAATACTGTGTATTGGACTTGTTTATTTATAAGTTCTATATTAACATTGACAGCGAGCCTCGATTTTACCCGAGTTGTGCCAATTACCCTTCGAAATTCGAAATAAAAAGTAGCTCACAACTTTGCTCTTAAATGTGGCTATTACATACTTAGGTTGTATGTACTAGCGAATAAAACAATACCAAGCTAATATATAAAATTTAATAATCCCATATCTAATCACACGTTATGAAATTTAACAATAATATTCTTTTGCAACCAGCGCACATACATTCACCTTTATGAATAGTTACAAAATCTATAGCCTAGATAAAATAGACATTTTTATGTACTACAGGCTGTGGTGAAGGTAATTCGAGATAAGGACTATAAACTTCTACTCACAATAGCTCGAAAGACTCTCCCTTATATCGAACACTGAAAGGACTCTATGGCTACCAAGAGATTAAGATCACTCACTTCATATTGAATGGAAACTATATTAAACTACTGCCTTATTATAACACCATCGGAGAAATTAATTGATAAAGCAATAAGTACAGAATAGTTCAAATTTGGTTATTTGGACAAATAGTTGTTATTATATAATTACGTATTGTGGCACTCGTATATCCTAATAAAATAACAAAGGACAAATTCACACACGATTAATTAGACCCAAACTAAGCTCTAACTAAGCTAATAAAAGCTTAGAGGAATCTCAATAACCATTAAATAAACATAAACAAAATACTCCATATGAATATTATTATAGTTGACACCCAGACGTCCTCGCCAACAACTATGTCTACATGCAAAATATTGTTGACTCCGGGAATCGAACCCGCAACAGTAAGCGATCTTACGTATCACTGCACCGTGCCAACGGGCATGTCAACCCCAAAAGTAGGACATACGAGTACTGACTGTGACATAAAAATATGTTTTTAAAATTACTGTAAAAAGGCTAATAAATGAGTGTAAAAATAAAATCATACTTTGATATTATTCGTATAAATCGGGAATAGCACGCGAATCCACTAACGGGGTTAATTTGCTCTACTTAAAAATACAACGTTACGTGATAGCGGCTTGTACAATAAATAATTCGAGGCAAAACCTAGTTTATGTACAAGAACGTAGTTAAAACTTTGCGATCCACCTCATGTTGTCGGCCTGTCGACTAGTACATGTTTATTGTTGTATAATTTTGTCTATTCGAACACAAAGTGCCATACAACTCGTAGGAAAGTTTGAAACAATGGCATATCTGTATGTGAAATATTTCAATGGTTATACTGTTTAGACAGAGATACGCATTGTCTCTGTTGTGGAGATAAGTACGAGTATGTAGGTAATGTTTCACTAATTTTGTGTTAATTGTCAATAAGCATACATGTTCTGTTAAATGTGACAAAAAGGATTTTGAATAATTCCCGTCTATTCCCATCTTGAGCCACGTTCTCATTTTACATTCAAATTCTAGGCGGCGGCCAATGGTATGGTAATTGTGGACAAATTAAAGGCACATATTAAATGAATCGAATAAATAGTCTCATGTCTTGTAATTATTGGGGCGTGAGTTCCAATTACCTAAACAGAGAGACATGGTGGTGCTCAGGAGCTCTCACGAGAAAGAGATGCCATCAAATATTGATTTACGCCCCTCGATACAGAAATGGAATAAATTGGAATATTAATTTCGCATAACAATGGCACCAAACAAATTAAAGTGTGCCAGATGTCTTCCGCAGATTCCTCTCCTTATTCCATTAATATAAATAGTTGATTTATTTTAATTGATGTCATTTTGTTCCCCCAATTCTTGTAGGGATTTTCATGAGTTACCAATTGTTATCTGTTGTGATAAATTGATAGACTTTATACCTCCAGAACAGAGCTTAACAATTTGACTTCTATTTTGTATTTAGATAATATTTTATCGTTTACATATTTATGTTTTAAAACGTGACTTGGGTTTGAGATCATCTTGGAGCAATCATTATGTTTATCTCAGAAAACTGCTGTGATTACACCTTATCGTCATTAATGTACTGATATTGATACCTTAGTCCTGAGTGAGACATTACAGTCTAATACTACTACATATTACAGTCCTAAATAACAGCAGAGGTTCATACTGATCGTAAAATAAGTTATTATGGAATAGTAAATCATACAAGGTTTGTAAATCTAGTTGTATCGTTGAAGTTTTTGTAGTCGGTAACTAACGGTATAAATCTTTGCGGCAGCAAATCCGACATATTAATGGATTGTTCGCTGGGAAGTGGTGTGTGCCAGTTGGAATAGTGCCTATACATACTCGGCTAGCCGCTAGCCAAGATAATCTACTAAGCTGCACGCCCATTCTTGAGTCGAGTGTAACAAACGCGGCTACATTGAATTATCTGTGTTGCAGCCGCCAGTTTTGTCTCCCTAAACAAATTATGTGTCCACTGAAACACACATGTGATAAAACGGTCCAACTTTAAACTTACACAAATACATATTTGTTAAACTAAAATAACTGAAGTATACCAAGTAAGTCTGTAACTATGTTTTGACACGATGTTATATTTTCTAAAGCAGTTTTGGACAAGAAATACTTCGTATTGCTTTTGACACGTAGGACAAACACATGCACATATATTGCAAGTGGCAAACTTTGTATAAGAATTTATTAGGGTTTGTTCACATAGAACGCTTGTGCAGGTAAGCGCGGGTGCGAAATAACAAACACGTCAAAACGCAGGTGCGTTGGAAATTATGGTAACCGCTTCCACGTTCGCTACCGCAAACGTGTGTTCAATGTGAACAAGCATTATCAATACCACTTAAAACAATTGAAATGAAGACTAGTCAAACAATTGTGTTGTAAGATAGTTAGAGTAGTTCGAGTAGGTTAGCGGCCAACCCTGGAGTTATAAGACCGCCTAAAGGCTTCCGATATGGTGGGGCAATTGAAACAACCGGAACCAATATTTTTGCATGCCCTATGATGCACATTGGCACTCGGACAGAAATACCACTATGGGCCACACATCCAAGTACAAGTTGAGCTGCACGTGGCTTAACAATCGCAATGACTTAACATCGCTTATTCAATATACGCCACGAATGCTTGTAACCAGGTATGATTAACAACGAGGATACAAAAATAAAATACAACCATAATTCGATTGTAGAACTATGAAATGTCACTTAAATTGAATTCAAGGATCACAATAGCATATAACTAGGTTCCGATGCTGTCGTGAAATATTCGTCTATGAAATTCTATGAAATAATAAAAAATAGTGGTGCGTTGGTGCCCGTGCATCCGACGTCCGCATTTTACTTGCAAATTGCTTATATCCATCGATATCGGGATGCCACCCGACCGTCACATAAGGCAAGTACCACCTTATATACCTTAAGTTATAATACGTACATAATCACTTTGCATAGTAATCAGATCACGTGTGATACATTGCTTATGGGTTTTATAGAATAAATATATTTAAAAGAAAATGAAACGACCTGTAAGCGTCTCCCACTCCTAACTGTTAGGGCAGTAAGAAATATTAGGGGTAAACACTAGGCCGGTCTTATGACCATGATTTTAAAGGCAAATCAAATCAGAAAAGTAATTTACACATATTTTGCTTCAAGGCAAATAAACTACTAATATAAAGTAAATAATGTCCCCTGTGAATCCCTTCTCCGATTGTGGACGAGGGAAGCGTGATATTATTGCGGTAAAGCAATAATAATATTTCTAGAACTTTAATTTCAGATAAGTACTATGCAAAGCAATGAAAGCAGGATTTATTAAGTTTATCGGTGGGAAAGGTTCTACCTTCCGTCGAGTGGGGTCCTCGATAAATCTTTGGAGTAGCCTCGATTCTAAGATTTGTATTTATTCTATTAGAAAAGGTTTAAGTTTGATTTCCCCGCTGTCAAGGTGAGAGCGGTGCAGCGCCGCCCGCCCCCGCGCGCCGCCCGCCCTTCTCCCGTACAATCGCTAAATTCTTATTCAGTTATTTCTTGAGAAGTGTTTGGGATTTCGTTTTGGGGGAAGTTTTAAGCCGGCAGTAAATTATTCCATCGACAGGTGAGGCCGTAAAGGCAAGATTTACGCCTACGGCAACATCGGTTGAGCTTCCCTTTGATAAGATGTATATTACAGAGTGAATAACGTTTCTTGTAAGTATTCATCTGGGATTGACCCGATGGAAAGTTGTTACGATAAATTGGAAAACTTCATACTTTACTTATTGCCAGGCTCCTGAATTTGCCAATACTCATTCATCAATCCAAGTTGCACCTAACTTGATAAAACATAAAAAATAATGGAGTGTATTAGTGAATAAAGCGGCGGTAATCATTTTGTTGTGTGAAAACCTCAAACTGAAAAATGTTCGTGAAGTAAAATATGGGGGACATTATCGAATGTCGTGACGTCAAAAATATAGCGTAGTCGTTGTGAGTAGCCGTATGCTTTTATTTCGTCCAATAAAATTCGTTTAAAAGTTGGATGGAGTTCAAGTCGGAGTCTAGGTGTTGCCAGAACGGTCTTAATCATTGTTACTATTATTGCTAAGGGTTGTTTGTTAAATTGTTATTTTCAATTAATTTGGATATTTCTCGATAGAAGGTGATAAAAGTTACCTATTGCAATTCTTACCCCATTTCGTAATGCGAGTATTCATTTATAGCAAAGAAATGGCTGAGCGTAAGTAATAAAATGAAGAGTTACGTGTGATAGGGTGTAAACGGCGCGGATAACGATAACTAGATCAAAGCGTCGATATAAACAGAGTGCGTTTCGTTGCAACTCTTGTACTTACTAATACTGAGCTGAGCTAATAAATTAGGCAACTGTGTGTGTCGAGCTCTTTGAAAGGCAAAACTAAAGCTAGTTAAAACTAAGGAACCGTTGAATTTTGTGAAAGGTCGCGTCGTTAATGTCCCAAAGTAAACCGGGACGGGGCGGGAACGGGCCGGCTTCGAGCCGAATCAAAGCTTCGCAACTTGCCCACTCGATTACCATAAACAAACGGGAAAGACGCTCCCATGTTTTAATGACACTGTTTTAAAGCAGAATGTTTCGGAGTTTCGGAACCAATAAATTAACGATGCTAGAATTGATGTTACACTTCGACGTGTACTCTAGTTGTTGGATGTAATGAAAGCTCGCTTCTATTCAACGCTCAACTTTGATTTTCAAAACAATAAGTTTCTGACTGCAGTCTCGAAAATAATAAGCAACTTTGAATTTTCAGCAACAATTTAATTAATTTCGTCTGCATCAAGTATAGCTAAAGGCATCAAGGTGGCTACCTGTCACTCCTGTATTAAGAGTTATTCCGTATATAAAATATAGCAGAAGTAAATAAATGTTTAATATATTATCTGTAGGAAACAGTGTAACAATGTAAACTGAATTGAATTTGATTTGTGGCATCTTTGAGTTAAGTTCTTGTTGAGTGAGTCGGCCGCTGATTTACATAAGCAGATAAGGGTGTTGGCGCTAATCCACTATTGTTTCAATTGCAAGGCTATTCATTAGGACGGCCCGGGACGATCCTCGTTATGCTAATACTGTGCCAATTGTACCAAACGTGCCGCCATCGCATCACATTTAGGTATATTGATGCCTTGTGGTGTGTTATAATACATCTATTGGACGGTATCAAGGGTATAATCAATTAGAACGTAAATAATTTTCACATAATGTATTCAATTTTAAAGCCTTATTTCACACAAGTCTCTCACAAATATTCCATCAATCAAAATCAAACACGAGCATTATAATAGGAACGAGTACAATCCGGAACTGAAAGTGTTTATTATCAAATCTATTTGAAGTTAAATGCTATGGAAAGGATAACTCCAATTAAACTTTTCCAATCAAACCCATTAAAATAGATACCGTATAAATGTTTACTTAACTGTTCTCGATTACAGTCTATAACGATGGTTAGGTTCTATGGGAGTGTGGTGACATGGAAATACAATGAGTTCCTCGATTCACTGGCTGAATGGGTGAATTTATACAAATTGTCGAGTCAGTTGGATCGTGCATTTGTTTCAATTGTATCAGCTTTGCCAACAAAAGCATCGTCTCTTTATGTAAACGCCGTGGAGCCGCGTGATATGTGGAGAGCTCTGGAAATGGGTCAAACGTTTGAAACTTTTTGTTAAATTGAATTTGTTCACTTTTGAACGTTCAGATTTGCTGATCAGATTTCGGTCTCTATTTTAATATTATGAATTCTTTTTATTAATTATAATATATAACATTGTTTGGTATTTTTAATATAACATTGTTTGGTTCTAACTTATTCAAGATCAAATGGAACTAAATTATTCAATGTCATTCGTTACTACGTACTCATCACTTTAAGTATGCTACAATATCGTAGCATTTATTGCTACGGGGCAGTGCTACGAAATTGGAGTGTCATCTTGTAAGCATATAAGTACAAGTGCCTATTTAGCCGTTTACGCTGTGTATCTAAGTCAGTCAGTCAACCAGAACAAATATTCTTTTAGAATTAGAGATACTGTCATTGATTAGAGATAGGACTTCAAATAAGTATAAATATTTATGCAAAATCCTTTATTACATGTGGTTTGATTTCGACTTCGAGACTATATTTTGTATTAAGCTTATCGGATTTGTAGGTCTTGGCAAAAGCGCGTGAGGAAACGTTGGAAATTTAATCGGTGTAGGCTGTAGGAGGGTCGACCGCATTACATAACGTCATATCGGTCTGACGGGCCGATCGGGAACCTTCGCACGTCCATCGGGCACGCTCGTACGCACAAAGGAAATGTGCCTCAATAATTGTTGCATTATGTATTACCTGAATTCAGGTATATTGAATAACTAGAATATATTTTGTAAATAACTGTATAAGAAATATTTAATAGTTGGAAAAAATAATTGATTTTAAATATGGTACAATACTGTTTCTTCTGTGCAAATATGTGCGTGTAACGATAAAACAGATTGAAAAATTGAAAGTTCTGTATTGGACTTTCATGTTTTCATTGAACCATTTTAAACTGGATTTTGTTGACAATTTTTAAACAAAATCTACAACAAAATGTTTCACAAAAACTCTGCACAAAATATTCAATGTGTTCCGTAACTGAAAATGCAAACAAATCAATTACCGTGGATGAGGCGGGCGGCGGCTCGACATATGTACCGTCCGATTTGCCGGTACTAAAGAGCGTGCACAAAACCTAATACAGTGACCCAATAAAGACAATACAGTGTACAATGAACTGTCCGGTTAAAAATCCGATTGTACTCGTATGTCGGAGGGACGGAGGCAGCTGCGACCGCATTATACAGCCGTGGTGATATCGGTCCGCGCCCGCATCGGGGTCAACCGGCGCCTGATGAAATGGCTCGCCTCTCATTGCCACCGCCACATGCCATCTGCAATATCTAATCGATTTATTGTACTACACTCGTCACTGTAATTGAATTTTTTGAAGAATGGATATTATAAGGTATGGGCGATGTATAAACTGCTCTCATTTACGTATTTGTAGTCGAGACATCTTTCTGTTTTTGAAGCTCATACATAGCTCATATTATTGTGAGTGAATATTATTGACTGTATGTAGGTTATAATAGCATATTTTGTATTATGGTGAAGCTATTATGAGCTATTAAACTTTAAATATGAAATTTTACTTAATTAATTATATAGTGTCTAAATAATCTCATAAATCATGTTTAAAATATTAATTTACTGTCTCACTATGCAATCTGTATAATGTATGTTGAATTTAACAAAGAGCGAGTTTAAAGTGTTAGTAGGTTGATAAATGTGCCCAAATGTAAACAAACAGCTATCTGTCTAAACTAGAATGATTACACGTGTATCAGACCACTGTACGGAGTGCGTGTTCAATCCAGAATCTAATTAGTCAGCAAACACGAGCCAGCTGTTACTAAAATCTCAATGGCTGTGTAACATGAAAATCACGATATGTTCTGATAAAATTAAATAATTGCATGTTGTTATGTTATTATTAACATACAAATTAGTTATGATTAAAACAAGTTTACGTCAACACCGCACGAACGTTCTGTCCTATTGTTGCGTTTAATTGCACAAAGGAAAACTTATGAAAACGGAGTTTTGAAACTAAATGCAATGTGCAAGTTAGAAATGAATAGAAGTATATACAGGCCGTTGTCCGAAATACATGGAGCCTGAAATAATGGTCATCAAAGTGATTGTTTATCTAAATACTTTTTGTGGAGTTGCAACATTGTGTTATTAACGATACCGGAGCAGGGTTCTCGGTCATCCAATTTATAACATTGTTGACATTATCAGATCGTTAGACTGATTCAAATGGACTAATTGAAACGTATCGGACCGTTTAGTGTTATGATTAACTATTTGTTAATTTGATGGCTTAAATGCAAAATTAACTTTAATATATTGTAACCAAATCTCTTTTATTATACTTATTTGTTCATAATTACCCAGTTCGTATACTATTCTGAGAGTATAAGCTATGGATGCTTAGGAGGATAACAATTAGATTTAAATGAACAGAATTTTTCACAGCGAAACGTCACGAGAAGTCCCCGTTGTATTAAACGTAGACATAATTACGTGGCGAGTGTGGGGGAGGTCCCTGGATGTTTGCGATGTCCGCCTTCCCGGCTCGCCCGCGCCTGCTCGCCTCTGTTAGGCTTTTGTCACAATATTTGTCTTCCTTGAACTCTCTTCTGGGGATTTCCTCGATACACATCACTCCAGCGGCCTCTAATCCTCTTTCCCTCTCCCAAAATATTTAAATTTTAAAAGATTACGGTTTCATTTTTTTAAGCTCTTGTTTGACGTGCCCGCTGTTTGATTTTTCAACCGGCAGGATGAGCGACCGAAGTCTTTTTACAATCAGTTAACAAAACTTACACAAATGAATAAATATTAAATGTTAATTTACTATTCTATAAAACTGGAATTATAATTTATTTATTAATGGAACAACAGTGAGCGTTATGCCACAGTGTGTGCTCGAGTTGTGCACTTTCATATTTCAAACCTGAAACTGTAATTTGATATAAAGTCTAGTTAAATATTCATTGACTAGATTATTTTCGGCATAAATTTTGAGAGCGCTGTTTATTACATGTTGTGGTTGCTGCGTGATGTGCAAACCATCGTTCGTGAGATATAGTTTAATAAATTCAATTCTCAACGTCGAGTGTGGTTAACCCTTTTAGTTATTAATGAATCTAGACACATAGATAACACTAAACATTATTACAGTGGGTTTTATAATATTGGTGAGGCGTCGCGTCGTTTATTTCGCAGTCACTTAGGTATGCCTTTAGATTGAGTGACTGCGAGATTCCAAGCCAACTCGCTAACTCACAGCTAGCCAGCTTATTCAGTACAAACGACGCTTAACATTTTATTTATTTCAACACTTCGTATGTTACTCATTTATTTTCCCTAAGCCCCTTAAAACCAATTTCACAAATTCATTCTATGATAAGATAATCGAAAAATAATGATAATCACTCAAACGCTTACAGAAGACGAATGTAATAATATTACGAAACAAAATCGGTTAACAAATACATTAAACTGGTAACGAATATCGAACACGATGTTGATTAGCGAACCCTTTATCGCTAACAAGATCCGTCTAACTTTGCCGATTCGGGGGTCGACAAATCGAAATCGGTAGCAAAACAAGTATTAATTTTGTATCGGTATTCCGGCGTAGGGCGGCGCGCAGTCTACGGCTCCTCGTAGCTGCTACGAGGCGTAGCGTCTCCCCGCCCCGGTCAGTCGGTCCCGCGTAGCCTGCGCCGCTCCACGTCCCTTCCCGCCGTACACCTAGCCCGCACCCACCACGACACACGATCACAACACTACATTTATCACGTGTTTATATACCACCCTGTGACTTCTATTACCAAAACATTCATTATAAAACTGAGTTAACAACCGGTGATTTAGAGATGTGATGTTAGTGTTTCTTTGATATTTGATTGTCGTCTGGATTGTGTTGCGGATCTCTCAAGAAGTCACTCGATATGAGACAAATTAATCAAGGTGAGATATTTTGCTTTATTGATCACGGTCCATGTAGTTATTTGTAAGTAAATCATTTGTTGTTAGATTTTTTGGCCAAAATCGTTTTTATCACATTAATGCTTGTGTAAATATTACTCTAATATCGTATTATTATACTTTTATGTCATAAACACTTATAGTCTGCATAAACCACGTAATAGTTTAAAGTATATTGTTTTCATTATCATAACAATGGCATGTTTCACTCGTTATAATAGAACAGGAACTAAACGTACTCGTAGTCATTTGTTTTTGTTTTATATATTACGTAGAACGGATTGCATTCAAAAGAAATCTTAGAAACATTAGTTTGTTTATAGTTGCGCTAGTTATCGTTCACCGGTTTCTCCTTATTTGTGTTTATATTTCGAAAACTCTAGAATGTAATACAACCTCATAATATAAGAAACGTATTACCAATATAATTATATTACACTTAACATTATTACTAATACACACGAGCTTGTATTCAATTTCGACTTCCATTACAGACAAGTACACCACAATGTATATCTTAATCTTGAATACATTAATTAAAGATATGTCTAAAAGCTTCTTAGTATATTACGTGTGTGTTTATGGTAATGGATATTATTGTCCTAATTATTAGAGTTGGTGTTCTCAACTACATACTTCACAGTGTGTTGATGTCAAATTAAATGAAGTACATATAATATTATGATGCAATAGTCTGCCTGTTACTCTTTCATGTCTGCGCTGACCTGAATTTGATAACATTTGAGGTCGAATCAGTAAAAGTACTTTGATTAAATATGATCTCCAATTTGCGATATGAATAATGGACACAACTCAGACGGTGCCATGGGGAACTGCTAGTTAAGTTCAAATATTTGTCTTATGTAACATCTCCAATGCTTTTTATTTAGAGCAGGTTTTATCAGTCGCAGCTTTTCCAATATTCAACAAAATAAAATGTATTTATTTATTTATAATGATGATAAAAACGTTATGAGACAAGATATAGACGAAGTAAATGAATAGAAGAGTTGAATAAATGAGTTATTTTGCAAACGTTACATTGTTTAGCTATTTTGTGAATGTATGTTCTAATCTAAGTATACATAATTTTCTTGTTCAAAGGTATGCACGTAATTAACGTCTGAAGGACACAGAGGTAAGATTATAAACATTGAGCTTATGGCAGTAATTAACAGCTGTAATATTAAGAAGGAATGTTAATAACATGATCTAAACCAGAAGGATGGCGCCTTGTGAAATTATCAACGTATCAAATGTAATAAGATAAAAGCAAATGATACGAAAACGTTTAACGCGAAAAGAGGTATTCGAATCGCACTGCGTAACGGTAAGCGGTTTGGAAATCTTTTTAAATCACAAAAGCCACTCGTCAAGATCCCATGTACTGAGAGGAAAAGAAAATATCCTGTTGGAATAGCGCAGATGCTCGGATTTGGCGGCAAGTTTCCAGCAAATCCGAAATGAAAACACACTCCGGATGTAGGCCATCCTGTCTTCGCCGCAAGATAAATTCAAAATGGATTCCCTCAACTCACACATTACCAACTCAATAAGGATTAAAACTTCATTCTGGGAGAAAGGTTTCAAATTTCCCTTGAACGTGGTTTATCCCTTTTAATTACGAATATTTACATGACAAAGCTGTAGCTGGCTTGCACCTTATTACAGTGTTTTGGACTCGCCGCTAAGTATTTTAAAGACCACTTTTTGCTTATAAAACCTTATTAATATTTCCGGGTTTTCTCGGACATACGTGGTTGTTACTGTTGTTTGAATGTGGCTTTTATTACAATGGTATTAGGTTCAAAGGTTATATGTTGGAAAGGATGTCCGCTCGGGTCGACCCACTTAAAACACTCAGGTTTAAGGTAACGTAGTGACCGTGGCGGATTACGGTGTATGCATGGACTAATCATAATGTATTTTTACCCTTTTCGGGCTGGTTCCATTTACAAAGAGTAAATGCTTGTAAGATCTCTATTACGCATTCAAAAACAATGCCAGCTTCCTTCAAAATCCTTCCTCTTTCCAGAAAACCTACTTAACAGAAACTTATAAGAAATATTGATTTTCTTACGTAATATATGTTTTAGCTTTAATGTTATTTGTATCCCACAAATCATCTCTAATATACTCCATAGCAGCGTACCGCGGTCTTACCCGCGTTGTGCTAGTTTCCGTAGGAATTTCGAGATGAAAAATAGCATATAGCCTTTCTCGATAAGTGGAATATCCAACACTGAAATAATTTTTCAAATTGGGCCAGTAGTTCCTGAGATTAGCGCGTTCAAACAAACAAACTCTGCAGCTTTATAATGTTAGTATAGATTCCAATAGTCCATTGACGGTTTTCAATTTCATTAGTTATTTCCACAGAATTACCGTTGAATAGAAGATAGCCTGATATTTGTTATTGTAATAATTATGTTCATATTTAAGTAACGAAGTGATCTCTAACCGAGAGACCTAGTTTAGTAATAGGGACGTGAGGACATCGCATTGATGAATTTTAATGATCGTCATTGCGTGGTAATAGGCATAGGTAGGTTATGGAATGTTGACAACAATTAACCGCACGCAATTCAGTACATAATTATTTGTGGTTTATGTATAGAAAATTAGTTCAACTTGTAAAATGGGTTACGTCAATACTATTGTTTTTCCAATAATCGTTAGTATAATATAATTTAACTAGCAGCGCCCTGCGGTTTTACCTGCTTTGTGCCCGTTCCCGTTGGAGTTTAGGGAGTTTTTATACATATAAACCTTACTCTTGAATCACTCCATTTATTTAAAAAAAACTGCGTCAAAATCCGTGCAGTATTTGAGTTTATCGCGAACAGACAGACAGACGCGCCCGGGGACTTTGTTTTATAATATGTAGTGATTTTATCAAACATATTTAGGTATTATTTTTATAAATGTTCTCTTTATGTCTATCGGTTACTCCAACTTTATCTTCAAATGAAGGATTGCTCCAACGAACTATGAATTAGGCATTTGAAAATATTGAAAACACGCAATATGATTATTTAATTTTCGTTTTCCCTTTGATTTGTTCTATAATTGGACAAGGGACTTGTAATTGGGTACTCGAAGTATAACACTTCATTACGTGCCAAATGGATAGGAACCCGTGAAACGTAATATACCTTTCGTGTACTTCAAACATGTACACACTTGAGTTAAAATCCCCTAAAATTGTTACAAAGAAGGTTCCCAAATAAGCAGACGTACCTATATAATTGGAGAGCCAGTAAAAACGGAGATCCTCGGGGAATATGGTTTGTTAGGGGTTTACCTTTTTAATTTGTTTATACGTATGGATATCGTTTGTTTTACAAATAAGCCCTTTAAATATTGCCGGTATTGGGATAATAAGTCGCGATGGCTTTGAGTGTTTTTTATTTACGTGCTTAATTAAATAATTGTAAACACACATGTTATGCAGAAACCAAAAAAATCTTAATTTATTAATACCAAACAAAGGTTTTATTAGTAAGATTTACTTCTTCAAAATGTGGATTCAACCCTCTACAATGTTATTTAATAGAGAGATTACGTACTTATAACTAGGCTCATCCCCGCAAGATGGCGCAAAGCGGGTTCCCGAAATATACTGAAATAGAAACGCGCATACATTATATAATATATAACTTCTCCAAATATCACCTCTAACTCTACGCTCATAAGAATCATTTTCACAAGCACTATTCATAATTTGACCTTATCAAAAGAATTTTATTTCCTTATTTTTGCAAAGTCAATAAGAAAGTTTAATCAAAACGCACTGGCCGTATCAACCCTTTCAATTTAAAAAGTCGGCGACGAGAATTATAAGAAAAAATGTTGAAAATGATGGCCGTCGCAAGTGGCTCTTGAAACAAACGGCGTTATCAAATCACTGCACCCGAGTTAAAGTGCCGGTGAAATAGAAGGAGGCACTTATTGCCTCTCCCTTCGCCCGAACAGCCTCCCCGTAAGACAGGGCCCGCGACCCGCGACTCGCCCGAACCTGCGCCCCGAATTACACGAAACAACTTCTTAAACTAATTCTACTCGTATTTTAAACTCATTTTATACAATGGGGTTAAGCATTTTTAATGGATCATCAAGGATAATCTTGGGTAATAACATTGCTCGAAACATTCTTTAAAATACCTTTTTTATAAAACATTTTATAAGGACGACCTGTGTGTACTCACCGTGTCACAGAACTTTGTAACATAAAGGGACCTTTAAATGTTCAAGATATTTGCTTAAGGAAGATATTTCTTTATTTTGAAAAATAAATAATTGAGCTCCAATTACGAATATCCAAGAATGATACTTTTAAATTAAGTTTACTTAACTAATGTCATCGTTTTCGATCGTGTCTGCAACGTTTCTTATATTTTTTCAGATATCTTACCAAAGATCGTGTTTGCGCTAACCATCGAATCTCCAGTCCATTGTTATTGAAATTGGAAATTAGAATTCAATTTATTCGTAGTGCGAATAAATGATCGATTCCTCGTCAGTCATTACGGGACGGCGCTCCCGGAATATTATTACTGAATCTCTTTTACATAACGTCGCGCGTCGGTGCAATAGTTAGGATTTCATTGCATAATAAAACATCTTTAAAGAGATTCAAAACTACACTCGTATAAATATACCTCTGAATGCAAATAGAATAGATTTTATTTAAATCTGGGCCTTGTACTTGTCAATTTGGGTCTTTTACTATTTTTGTCTGCGCTCGACTACAACCGGCGAAATCGGGCCAAAGCATGGTCGGGAGTCTAAGTGAAATTGACAAACAAGACCAGTTTTCAATAAAAAAGTCAAGCTTTTATTTTACTCTAATTATCTTTGTCTTCATTTGAAATGCCAACGAATAAGAAGCAAAACAAACGGTATAACCGAGGCTGAAACAAAAGCCTTAATTCGTTAAATAACTCAATTTAAAGTTATATTTGTCGAAAATGTTTTGTTATTTCGTTAAAACATTTAAAAGCTTTAAAAATGATTGTAAATTCTTCAAATAGTACGCTTTACAACCTGAATTTTCAGTGTGAAATAGTTAATTAACGATCGCGATCAGTGAGCCCAGTGGAGCGACTATCGAATAACTGAGAATTAACGCGCCTCGAGTGCGAGATCAGAACCGAGCTCGGCGGCAGGGCTGGAGCTGATATTAACTGTGCGGTTTGACGTTTTCACTTTATTACTTGTTTAACCAAAATTAATTAAAGGGAAACTTCTGTTTATGGATATTTCAAGTGAAATTATTAGCATGTTTCTAGTTTGTTGCGGAACGATTGCATGTACGAGCGCCTACTAGTATTGAAGTATCATTCGATTTTCTACCAACTTGTTATCAGTCTGTCCTGTTTGCTGAGGGAAGGTTGAACTTTTGATTTGTAGTAAAACGAACATTGTGATTTAGCATATAACGTAGTAATTTTGTTGGCATATATCATTTAAATATGTTCGAATATGGACCAAGAGAGGAATCAAATATCAAAAACGTTTTCCTCAAAATCTAAGTAGACTTTTATGAAACGCGGGTTGGAACTATTACAGCCCTGCAGGAAATTGTGAGGCAAAATTTCCCATTGTTCTTCACGCCCTAACGTATGCTGAGGCGTTTTGAATATTTCATGCTCGATAATTTATTGCTTGATTTAGTGTGTGAGGGCCTCCTCGCGATTGCTTGAGCTTCTGCCTCCGCTGAATTTTATGTCCAACGAATCCCTTTTTTATACAATTTACATACTGAAATAGTGTACTTTACTTTGAAATAGTACGTACTCAATTCTGTGTTGGTTTGAAATATCAGAATGTGTTTTCCCATCATTCCGTTTGAATACATATTCGTGTATTATATCATCATTTTGTGGTCGGTATCGTCATTTGAGGAGACCGACGACGTAGTTTGGGACAAAATGGATTTAAATGAAACATTAGGTGCTAAAGTTAGGTTGTTGTCCAAAATAGTCCGCAAGGCGTAATTTAACATCGCTTGAGTTCTATTGTTAGCCCATAATTGGGGCAGATTTAGACGTAATGGCGGGGCACACGATAAGCAGAGAAGCATATTTCTCCCGCCACTATCTGGTTTCACATAATAACAACCATTTCAGAGAAACGCCCTTTTAATAGCACTATTTAAAAGAAATGTGGTAAAGAATGAAGTCGATTTTTTTCATTGGATGTTTTGAAAACATTATATCAATCAAGTTTGTGGAGTACTCGAGTTTTTTTGGGTTTTGTACATCTGATTCATTTTAGGACTGTGTGTGAGATTATATCCGTTCGGCCCACGTGCGAAATGGCCTCGATAGGTAAATGAAAAAAAAAGAACAAAAAGTACAATCAAATATTCCGTAAAAGGTTTCTGGTCTTTCGGACATTGAAAACCTAGATTTTTCAATATATTCTATTTTCCCATAAAACAATTGACTATTTTTATTATGACAGCAAACATTTTGTAATGAAACAATGTTTTCATTGTAAACACAAAGTAAACAGGGGGGTGTCTACGTGTACGCCACCACCAATTTTAATAAATTTCTTATCAAAAACCGATTTAGGTTACCGTGTCATGAAAAGTTAAAGCTAATATTTTGTTCCATTAGCGGTGACATGCTAAATACAGTTAGAATATGAGTGAAGTAGATATATACTCGAGGTATATATTCTTTATCGGTACACATCAGGAATGGCTTTGTAAACTTTGTCAACGAAACCGCGGGCTCCATTGTATTGAGTTCATGCTTCGCTTACATTTGCTGTAGAGATAAATAAGCTATGATTTCTTTATACGAATGGAGTTCTTGTGATACAATCAATAGTAGAAAATTACCCGAGTTCAATTTGTTATTATTGATGTTCCTATTTTACTTACTAATTGAAGGATATCGGTTTTTCTAAGTAAAGTTGTACAATTAAATGTCGTTATTCGAAAATCTTTGCTGCCATTCTATACTTGTGTGGGTACGTATAGTGAGAGGCACATCGGGATCAGCTCATTTCCTTTGGTACGGGACGGCCATTAGCAATACAAACAGTACATGAATTTCGGTGACACCTGCGTCTTAACATGCTCTGAACCCTTCTGTTAAATGTCACGTATCTTGTTCCATTATAATGTTATTCCATATTCGGTTTGGGTATATAGCTTTGGGTTTTTCTCTTTTAATTTTCTAAATGGATATGGGTAAGATTGCGATTTCGAGTTCGACACCACCAACGGTGACGCCCAGGCCAACTATGATGATTCCATGTTCTAGATCTCAATAAGGACAAAAAATCTAGGAGCAGAGATAATATTTTCTATAAAAATGGCGATGTCTTCGTTCCAACAAAAGAACGCTTTTCCAACAGAACAGAATAAGTCTGAACATAATTTTCACATTGGAGGTACACACGCTGAAACATGGCCAATAAAATGAAAGTCAATTGATTCACAACTCATAGCCCTCTTGAGCGATCCTCGTTCTTGGGTAAGCAATTTGCCAGCTATTGTTATTTAAATTATACATCAATTATTCATACACATAATTTGCAAAATAATACACTCATTTTTATGATTTTTATGAAAGTAATTAACTTTTATACGGGACTTTATGAAGGCTTGAGTGTGATGGCTGATTCACAGGCAACGTGAAACATTACTTAATTTCGTTACTTGATTGGGTGCATTATTCAAAATAGGTTATAGAAAAAAAACGAACTTTACACATTGAATGGCAGCTATTTCTCATATACTGAAGAGTTTAGCAGAGTATACCGTAATAAGTGAAGTGTTTTCTTTGATAGCCGTTGGTAATGAGAATGTGTGAATCCCGCTTGCGCCGGTATGGGCGGCGTATGCCCCAGTGACCCGACCCGAGTTTTCAGCTTATTCAAAGACACGTACGTCCCGACACCCGACCTCCATCAGAATTTCCTTACCAAATTTCCTTCGAGACTTGAAAACTGAGACATTATTTTCGAAGGCGCTTCGTGTGATGCAACTCGAGACTTCTAAAATGGATAAAGATGTCAACTTTGGAGTTAAGCTCAAGATAGAAGGTATTCGAGCTTGTTATCTATAAGCCTCGAAGTCTGGATGGAATTTTCAGGAAAATTTGTGGAGTTAATATCACAAAGGAAGTAGATTTATATAATTACGGTCTTTGACATCGTTATCTTTAACTTGTTTATTAGCTGTTTTTGTTCAGCTGTGGGTGAGATGGTATCTTAGGGTCTAGACAGACGGACTGCAATTCAACTGCAATCCGACTGCCAAATGGCAGTTCAGATGCAGTTTGAATGCAGTTGGCTCGACTGCAATCAAACTGCACGTCGACGGGCAGTTGGCGTGCAGTTGGATTGCAGTCTGAGTGCAGTTAGTCGTTGTAACTGCACTCAGACTGCAATCCAACTGCACGCCAACTGCCCGTCGACGTGCAGTTTGATTGCAGTCGAGCCAACTGCATTCAAACTGCATCTGAACTGCCATTTGGCAGTCGGATTGCAGTTGAATTGCAGTCCGTCTGTCTAGACCTTTAATTTATGACCATTATTGTAAATGTTTCTTCAGAACATATCGTAACCATTGTAGTTGTTTCGTACTTATCAAAAATATTTTTTGAAGAACATTGTTTCGATAAAAATAAGAAAGCAAAATGCACCAAATATAATAGTAGAAATATAGTATTGTTTTAAACACAGACGCTTTTGCAATTCTTTCTAAATATCATACCCAAATAATATCAAAATAACATCTGCGAATCATGAATTGTAATTTGCTCACGTCACGATCTACTAACAAAAAAATTGTGTGAAAATGCGAGAAGGGAAATCTCACGTTCTCCTTACGTAACATATTATGAAAACTTGAGCTTATATTGACCCAGTGCGTTGTGCGAGCCCAACAGTAGTAAATCATTTTAATAATTGATCCCGGTTGAAATATTCATGAAGTTCCAGCTGAAGGTATTCCGAGAAAAACGGATGAAAAATGTTTCGACCCCCGCTAATATTTCACTACATTTGACCGTTTCTCCGATAGAAAATTTGACTTTGTTTAACATTTCTTTGCACACTTTTGGAGGTTGAATATGATTAACGGTTTTCAGTGGTTGGGTTTATATTATTGTTTAGTTGCATATCAAATGATTCTTTAAACATTTTGCAAGCTAAATCCAAAGGTGCGGAAAATTTAGTACTCTTTAAATGATGCTGTATGTTATGTGTATCATATCTTCATTGTAAGCCTAATAGAATGCGGCTTTTCTTTGCCAACAGATGTTCTCTGCGGATATGACGGTGCCGTATGCGCCAATATCTATGCATAATATAAATGTTATTTCAATAAAGGTGCACTTTTCTTTGTTTTAACGTAAGCTTTAAAAAGTAGTGCATTGTAGTCGTTTTGTTAATTTTTGTTTACGAAAACCTTATTAGGGTACGAGGGGAAAAATTACACAACTATTAATATTTTACAGTGATCTCTATAAGACATTTTAAGTTTATGTTTTTCTATTAGAGTTTGTTGTATAAGCCATTTTCTTGTTGTTTTTGCTTGTATCTGTCTTTTCAGATATTAATTTAGATGTATTAGGTTTAAATATACCTTTAGAAGCAATCTATGATTTCCTAATTATTTAATTAGCAAACAAAACACGTGCGTTGATCAAACGCAATGCCGGGAAACAATGAAATGTCATTTCATTAGGATAATTGAACGTTGGGCTGCTACGTTGACACTGCAGATGGACAAATATTTTCAATATCGAACCACCCGGAGGGACTGGGCGATACCGCTTTTGTCTCTTTTGTGCCCAATAAGGAAGATCCGGCACATCATTGTCCAAATTCGTTTGTTCCCTATCTAATTCCCATCTTGTAAATAGACCCCGAACAAAACATACACACGCTTAAAGATAAGCCTCTATTAAATATACATTAGTAATATCGATGATAACATTGTCACAATATTACATTATCTTTATCGACAATAATAACTGCCTGTTATTAGAATATCGTTTGGGAAACGAAATATGTTTTCTATTATGCTGAAACCTTTTATTCAAAAGACCATTATTTAACGACTTTCCCAAACAAAAATCCAAAACACGCGGTAATAAAGTACAGCGAAGTACTTATAACACATTGCGGCATAATTTCCCTCTCGAAGCTCTTACGGCACATAAGTAGATTCGCAGAGCACGCATCATCTAATGTAATCGAGTGGGCGTGCAATAAAGACAATGGACTCATTCACTCACTCCAATGACCTCATTGTAAATATTTCATCAAATTATAACTCTCTGCTTTGATAAAGTAAGCATAAAAGTGTGTAACATCCGAAAGGTTAAACATAAACACCAGTGGCAGTGTTTGTTATAAAGGGACCTTTTTCACGAGTAGTTACATTGACGGACGCTTGGACCTCCACCCTCGTATATATTTCATCTTTTTAACGTTTTATCGCACTCCACAGTTGAGGAAACGAGGACAATTGAGTGAACTGCAAATATACAAGTAGAGTTTTCAAAGGGGTGAAGAATAGCGCCATGATTACGATACGTCAGCGAACACCAAGATATTTTAGGCTGAATATTTTATGTCCTTTTTACTGTTGAATTTTTTACGTTTCCAAATAAAGTTAATTAAAAATTAGGGTTCGGTGTTTTAAGAAAATTAATTTTGCGTTTGAATTTCTTTGGACAGTAATTAATTAATTAGTTATTTGCAATGTTCAACATGAAACTTAATTAAATCGTTACAAAGGACAGTTTCAACATAACTTGATTAACGTCCAGGGATATTTTTGCCGAGTATTTTTTTCCGTTACATTATCTGTGTCGGATTCAGTAAACTGAGTGTACATAATGTAATCATGTTCTCGCCGCACAATGTTCCACAGGAAGCCGGCTTCGCATCAATACACACTGATACACGTACATGAATGGAGTGTCCACTAGTCTTTTCATAGGACATCGTATGCTCGGTTAGACTCGAGTGACATAAAGTCTCTCTGAATAGCCTACCTGGTAAACTTATCTTTGTAAATACGTTCCTTTACATTCTGTACACTTTATCTTAACATCTATCTATATTATACGTAATATGGACCGTTAAACTAAATTCCGATTAAGATTGCTGTTGATAATGATAATTAAATGAAGATTAACTCTTTGAGAGAAGTGTATTGCTTTAAATTAAGCGTTCAGATTAACAAGGTATCTGGGTGTTAGATCTTGATTATATACCAAAGATTAACGGAACTACTGTACTTAATATTTAATACTGTTTTAAGCGTGTTCTAAACCTGTAACCATTGCCCTCTTGCAGGTCGTTACTTAACAATATGAGTACGAGTAACGAGGAAATATTGTACTTGTTTAGGTAAAAGTTCTGCATCGCCGAGGACATTTATTAATCTGTCTAAATAACTCGAGGTAGAAAAAGAAAAGTGTAACAAAAACGAGCGAGATACGATTGTGACCGCGCTCACTGAATGGGAAAACTGTTCAGCTGAATAAAGTCATGTAAATTGAAGTCGGGTCGCCACTCGGCGATTCTGCTACTAAATACTTACGTTAGGTTATAACATGTAGTTTACGAGTCCAACTAGCACGAGTCTTTGTTTTATTTGAAATGTGTATTTATGTTGAGGTATGTGGAATGCATAATTGCTTATATTCATTTCAACAAGCAAGATGTCTTCACCGTTGCCATAATGCACGTATTTTAAGTATTGAAATATAAGAAATTGAAATATATTTCATGTAAAATAGAATCACATTTTGTTGCATATAAATACTAATACAATAAAGTACCATTTTTACAACGTTTTCAACATACATTATCGATAAAAATGTCCACACCCCAGCACTACATTTTCGCGATATAGGTTATCGATATGCTAATATCGCCGACGCCTCGTGACACCGCGATATACACTACCTGGAGCGTCCAATTTGCAAGCAAAATGCCTCACATGATGACACAACACAATTTTATACTCAAACTCAAATACCAACCTAAATATACACGGAGACCCTGCAACATTCATAACGCTAGAATAAATGTATGAGTATTTCGTCTTAACGTTAATCACTTATTCAGAAACCTTATTACATTAACCCCACCAAACCCCTTCAGTGCTAACCCAGTTTCTTATCTGAAATATAAACATTATAATAACGTTGATTATTTTCCTGGAGCAACTCTTATCTCGGTTGTTCGCGACATAATATTGATGTCAGCAGATGTAAGGGAATGTTTGAGTCGTGACGTCATTATCTTCGTTTGTTTGATTGCTTATAGATAGGCCTCGAGCGTTGGGTCTCGAGGGAGCTAACATAAATGTTAACGGGCTTGTCGGCGACGTTCTGACAGTCTGTCATTTACGAAAGGTTTCCTTCTAGTTTCATTTATTTTATACGTTGATGGAGCCAATGCGCTTTTTATGAATTATCCCCGTCCAATCGGAACAACCGCGAACATAAAGTTTATCGTTTTTCACCCAAATTGGCAGACATGTAGGTAGGTAGTAGGCACTCAATACTCGAATCATGCGATATCGAAAAGCACAAAAAGACGTGAAAGGCATCAAGTTCTTCTGTTCCTGCTAACTGAAGCGTGTAACAAAAGGTACTAAAAGATCATTGTCGTACGATATAGAGTTAAATTTTTCATGTTACTGTCTCGATGGGTTCGTTGTACATCACTGTTCTCGTATAGAAATTTCAATTACAGTTCGGGATATTGAGCTGGGGCAAAAGAACTCTATTTCCGTTTCGGGGAACTTGGAATAGGCGGTAATTTATAGCTATCCTGATAATACATTATCTCGTGCATTATTCAAATGCAGCCTTCCTGCGGGATCGTGATCGTGCATCGAACTCTTCAATGGATTTATCCACCCTGTTGCTAATTTATTGCCGATAGGCGAGGGTGATGGGTAACAGCTTATTGTACGATACACACAAACTGTTTCTTCTGTAATTCTGTGCTGTCTACGCAACCATTGAGGTATTTGCTTGACTATATTATATATTTTTACTAAAGTAAAAAATCAAACCATCATGACTGATTTTTCAAGAACTTCAACTTATCAAAGATAACTTCCATCATGACATGATAGAACATGCCAGTATTGTCAAACCAATTCCCAACTTACTTTTCAACTAAATTTTTCTACAGAAATTGAACTTTATTTAACAACCTTCATATTACCAAATACCTCCTAATATTTTTTTTCAAATTACGTTATACATAAAACGAAGGATAAACAGCTCTTGATTGAATAATGGTTTAGATTTTGATCGAATTACCTAAAACAAAACTCAAAGATTCTACTCAATTTAGTTATTTTTAGTGACATCAAACACGAAGTCTACAAAGTTAAATTCATTTACGTATTTCCGGGTTTATTACGTTACTTGATTTTCTGTTTTACTTTATTTGTGTTTATTTTCCATGTTCTGTCTTTGAATATGACTGAATAAATATGAGAGTAGTGAAATTATTTTCAGGTAAAATTCTTTGTTATTATTTCCTTTTCCATATTCGAGATTTGAATGAAACGAAAATCATTTAGCACGACTTCTTAATTTAATAACAATTTCGTTAAACGTGCTGAGAAATCTCAGTGTCGAATAGCAATAATTTCCGGAGTAAGACCTCAATCCGATTTTATTGTTATTGATTGAATGACCCAGCGGAACGCCCCCTTTACGTACTTGTTGAAATGTGTGGAATATAAACTGCAAAGTTTCGATAAAACCTCACCCTACGCCATAAGCTTTGACTGCGGCACAAAAATTTCGTTCAATTGCGACTCTTCTGTAAATGTCTGCAAAACGTCTCAATTTTTTTTCGACGAGGGGAAGGGAAGTCATACTAATCCTTTCGCCCGTCGGGAATGCGGCAGAGTCAATGAACTAAATTCAGTTCCGAATATGTGCAGACTCTTTATAGCGATTACAGGGAGGTACGGATATTGGATGGGAGCAAATTGTTTTCGTAGCAGGTCCTACAATTATTAAAGCGAGATAAGCAAATATTCCCTTGACTTTACAGCGTTATTTCAGTGAGTGTTACTGTTATCTTTGCTATAGTTTTAAACATTCGCAATAGAAATGTAGTAACAACAGTAAGTGGTGCAGTTTCTTGAACGGCTACAAGATCTCGCGCTGCCTTGTTCCTGGGTCCATGTTTTCTTCTAATGCGGTCGTTAGGTTCGCGTGCTCGCACCAATTTGCGTCGGCGCCTTATCGCCGAAGCTAATGTTCAGTGTAATACCACTTCCGACATGAAAACTGTAATTCCGAACTCATTGTTCCGTACTGGTACCTCTTTAAAATGTGTGTGTGGATAAACAACGGGGGGTAGGAAGTAACTCGTTTCCGCTCTTTTGGATTAGGATTTTATGACGTCGCATTGTTACCGTATTGCTTTGTTCACGAAATTAACGCGGTTGCAATCAACGTTTGTTTTTGTGTCTTTTCAAAATATGACATTGACATAGGAATTTGAACATAGAATTTTGAGCGTACGCCAAATTGTAATCGCTTGTTTGTTAATTACCGCACTCGTTATCTTGTGGAAAGAGAATTCTAAGTAATGGAGATTTGAGATATTTTTAACTCCAATCATCATAATTTGGTATAGGTAAATGTAGTTCCACTTTTGAAGTTTTTAGGTCACCTAAAGTCGCCTTAACCATCAATATGATCTAAAGATCGATAGAAAAGTGGGCGGGTTCTTTTCATGTTCTCTAGACCATGGTAGTGCTCGTTCACACCACTATCGGCCACCCTTGTCCTTAGATTTGATTGGTCTTCTAATGGATGAGGGCTTAAACTTAATATTTAGATATAGTCACTTATAAAAAGAGAAATACTGCTAAAATTATACATTTTCTAAAATAAATAGAAAACAATATTCGTCTTTATTCAGTAACTCCCTTCATTTAATTCATAGTCACGAAAGTGATATTTTTATAAGACATCTGGAGGTTACATTCACAGTAAAATACGCAGCTTCACGTGCCAGCGCAACCTGGTGAGCTTATCTGAGTCTGTGGGGCTCGCAAACTACAATAGAATACGGTTACACCTACACGTGGAAGGAAATGGAACAATGATCAGACAATATCCTAATAATAAAGAAATATCTCAATTGAATGCCGAGTTTTTCCGCGAGGAGACAGCTTGACAGCGCTAACACAGGTATGTTGTAATAAACCATATGAAGTAATAGCGTGTGATTGTATCCACATTGGCCAACCTCTAGGCTCAAGTCACGAGCTTCTTGATATATCGACGCTCTGAGACACGAAGGAAAACAGTTTTTCATTGATTCAGTGGCACATCTGGCGACAAAACGCCTCGAGCTTTCCATGATGACCTGACTTGACATTTTTATTGCACACCATATTTCGTCGGCCTCGAAGGCTTACGCTCTTGTAACTCCGTGTAAAATATTGTGAAACTTGAAAGGACAGAACAGATATTATGATATTACTGACACGATATATTGAAGAAGTTTCGGCATCAATGGGACGCTCGTTCGGTCGGCCGCTCTTTTTTTATAGCTCTTGTTTTATCTTTATGTCGCCGTAACGTCTTAAATCACGCACACTGAACAATATAGCCGATCAAATAATATCGAAATGATATACTACGGCTTCCGTCACAAATGTTTGTCAATACTACTTTTGTTCATGGAACTAATAAAACCTTTTCTGATTTATTTCAGTATCAGTCGTTATTGTTGGCATTCTCTTATTAATTGAACGGAGTTGTGTTTACAAATGGTTTATGTTATCGTTTAGAGTTGTGAAGGTAAAGTCTTTACCGTCTTCATTATTATAAATGTATGAAACAGATGAAGATCTATACGTAGCCGTCAACAACTAATTGTAGTTACTCGTTTGTTTCTGTAAAAGTTGTTACGGGAGCCGAGAACTGTCAAACTCCGTCACGGCGCGTTCTTATAACAAAACACAATTTGTCATGATTGATCAAAGAACTTTTGGCAAAACAAAGACAGGGCAGTAACAAAGACCAGTCTTTTGTTAGAAAAAACTTGGGAAACCTTATTGACGGTGTCGCGAGGCCTTCTAGTAGGTCAGATCTACTCGCAAATAAACTTTTTATTACTTTGTTATTAGTTTACCTTTCAAGTTTTACATTGGAGATAACGACGAGGTTCTTAATTATAAGCTTTCTTTTGATTTCATTCCTAGAAATCGTAATTAATGTCAAGTCTAGATATAAGATTACGTTATTTGTATGAGCAAATGTTGATAAAATAATTTATAATAATATTTTTCTGTATTTATAAACGACGATAAAGCGACAAAAGTTTTGTAAGCATAGTATAAGCCGATTACGCCTTTCATAACTTTTACCAAATGTGCTGATAATAATTTATTTTCATAGTACTTTAAAAATATATATATTTTATCATAAACCAGTTTCACATTATAGAACTATGGAAGAACGGACTGGAGATGTAGTCCGTTAGTAAATTAATGTAAATATGTAAATATATACATAGATATCAACCGATTGCCGACTTCACGCACCTTACGACGTTAAATTTCTATGTACAAGGAAAAAACACATAAAATTCACTTATTACTGAAAAAGACTTTTACTTTGTTCAATATTTGTCAAACATTATTATCGACATTAAAACAGATCGTAATAAGGTCGGAATATAATTCGGAGTTTGTTCCAATAAAAAAAAAACTTGTAATTACCTTTGATCGTGCCTTTCTTTGGAGCCTTTGAAACGACACGTGCAAGCAATTTAGCTAGGAGCATCAAAGAAAACTGGTTGGCATACAGGTTAAGTTGGCATGCGGATCGAGTATGAATGTAATATTTTTATTTGAAGCCTCCCGGTTTGGAGAATAAACAGAGCGATAAATATTCATGAGGAAAGTAAGCCTTCTTGTCATAGGCCTCGAGAGCCTGATGGATGGCGACTCACGTTGCCTAAACTTCGCTTATTTTTGTTGTATTTTAACCACAATTATTATTTTAAACGGGTTGTTTGGGTTTAATAAAGAGGTATTGTAATTTATGAGCGGTCATGAACCTTTCAGTGAACCTGTTAATTTCCAAACAGACTTATTATAACACTTTTCTCTTAGTAACAAATATATTTTTTTGAATATAGTAGAAAACTATAGAAAACCGCAGACTATAGACGGTGTTCTTACGTCTATATTCTGCAGTTTGGCAGTGGCATATTTTAGTAAAACAAAACACATTATTATCACATTAACCTAATATATTATTATTGCCGTAATAAAACACCAACGAAGCAATAAAATCAAATAAATAAGAAATAACCCAAATGTGAATATATTTCCAGAAAATTTCCTGCATTCCACACGCAATATAGGAACGTAAGGCGTTGCGGAAACACCTATCTTATAACAAGAATTTCCCTTTGGGAGAATATATTCGTGGAAAAATACTGGAGATATTCTGACGTTTGTTCCAAGCTTTGACGCAAACAGAATCCTATGAAACGGTTCCCATAATTATTCTATTGTGTAATCTATTTACAGTTGAAATATACTTATATGTTTAGCTTACCTACTAAATGAAACGGGTCTTTATCGCGTTAGAATATATTATTATAATGTATAACACGAGCAGGTAATCTGCTCGAATTGTCGGGTACGTATTTCAATAAATACGTTATATATTCTAGCACGATAAAGACCCGTTTCATTTAGAATTACCTGTTTAATTTACTTTAAAAAGATTACTCACAAGTCAGCAGTAAAAAAATGCAGAGGCGAATGAACACCTCAGTTCCATTCCATGGGTAAAAAGAGTAAAAATGTATAAGATCCCACAGACAACACTTTGACATCCTAAAAATAGCAAAAATATCACAAACAAATACAAAATCAAGAACCTCGTATTCATTTTCGTTGATAAAAGATGATCTTGGATAATCGCCCCGACAGGATGTCCTTAAGAAACACCTGTCGTCGGAAGATAATTTTCTCCCCGCGGCCATTGGGCTGGACAGTTTAGGGGTATTTTTGGCACATTTATCTTGGCGTCCCCTCACCGCGCCAGTTAAATGGTTAACATCATGCGTATCCGTTTTGAGCCTTTGCCAGAGGCTTGATAGATTTCCTCTATCCACTTTAACTATCAACGTTTCCGTAGTGTTATTATGTTTTGTTAAGGAATGTCTTACCTATATTTACGGAGTTGATATTAATTATATGGGTGTTAAGTTGTAAGCGACGACACCATGTGAATATTTTGAAAAAAGGATAATATTGAACATTATTTCATGCAAATTTAGTTTTCTTCTTTCAAATACCTACTATTAACTAGTCACCATCATTCGCCTGCATCATGCATGTCACTCCCAATGTGTGTGTAAAGCTTTTTCCTAATACTGTGTGTTACGGAGGTTCCCGTTTTACATATGACTTTGTATGTTACAATAGTATTGGTAGTATTGTTAATGTATACGTTCAGATATGACAGTTAAATATTCATATCTATTCAGTAGTTGATACTTATAATAATAACCACTTATTCAAAGGTAATTAAACAAATTGTCTTTCATTATGCTGAATATTATTTTAATTCATCAAACCGTTTTGATGTTATGACACCGTGTCATTTATTTATTAAAGTTAATATATCGCTATGTTTTGTATCCATCTGATATTGGTGGAGTTACAATTGACAGTTAGTTAATTAAATATTTATTGTCACTGATTCCCGTTTGTGTGGTGTGAAATTGTGGTTACATATTTGGCAGTGGCATGTGAACTGAATTTAACGGTTAATTAAAGAATTCAATTTATAATAACATTTCACTGGAACTGTTTAATTATAACTGTTAATGATCATGAATGATAATCAGCGTGATGTCAGCTAACTTGAAGAATGGGTTTGGATGTTTATTCATTTGTAAAGTATCTAATAGTTTACAATCTTTGCACTACGGGTGAGTACTAATAGGTGAGGGTGTTCTCTATGTCAGTCCAAACCCTTATGAACTATATCAAAGAAGTATCTAAACTAGAAAACCGAAATTCTCTTCACAAAACGAACTTATTTTTGGGGAAATTCCTCCTACTACGCCTCTGCGGTACAGACTTTAACCAAAACTCAAAGAAACTCCTAAAATTTGAATTCCTAAATTTGATAATGTTGAACGCTTCTAACAAAGCAATTAAAATCAAGTCACGTTATTAACAAAGCTGTTCAGAAACAGCAGCAGTAGCAGATATTCGATATTGTTGAAGGGGTTGCACAAGGTTCATAAGCCTTCAAAATAAAGTATAAATGATGAGGAAGCGGGCGGTCCGCGCCGGTGATCCATTGCAGGCCCACGAAGATTTATGGCAAGACCCTAACTTTCGGATGTCGCCACCCGCGGCGACCACGTCTTGACTACCGATAACTGATCTTACACAGATACTTAGCTGTAAATCTTATTACTAAATGTTATAAGGGTAATTTTTCTTCAGTGCAGTCACCCCACGAAAATGTTGAGCACTTTGTGTTGTGCGCAAATTATGCAATTTGATATTTCTTATTGATAAAATTAGTAAGAAATATAGAAGTTTGGATATGACAAGGTTTTTAGAATGTTCAATAATGTCATAGACATAATGTGTCCTTGAAATTGTACCATTAGTAAATTAGAGGGTATTGCTCTATTGAGATGTATACGTCTATACTTTTTATTATCTATCCAATTACACAATAATGTATGTTCTCAAATATAATTGGATCTGTTTTAATCAATGTCTTTTGCCAAAAGCGCTTTACAAAACATAAATAAAGCTGTATTGGGACGGCTTTCTAATAACTGACGGTATATTTTGCCGAAGATATAGATGCGTGGTGACATGTTAACACAGCCTTACGGGCTCGGACAAAGCTTTCCATGCGCCCACCGTATATACTTCCAACTACGCCGCAAACCCAACCCAAATGAAAATGCACTTTTAGACCCACTTGCAAGGATCAAAATAGCTTTTCGAACCAAACCCGACTGAATAATCATTCATGTAAATGGCATGCCTCAGAAGCGACATTTGGTAGTTTGCCCCCGATATGGGAGCAAGTCAGAATGAATGGATTAACCAAACCCTGAATTGTTAATGTGTTTTAATACCTGGATTTTGACTTTTATATCATATAACGGCTATTTGGACAGGGCACAACGGATTTATTATTATTAAAATCCTGCGTTGGTAGATTTTATGCTTTGAAATATTCCTCTTTGGTATGGAATTGTTTCAGCGTAAACTGGTTTTCACTCCCAGATATTTTAAAAAATGTCATTAATTTGTGATGACATAAAGCTTTTCCCGAGGGTAACTGACAATAATGAAATGACAGGCTAACATACGGAAGCATTTGCGGTAAAACTCGTGGGCCGTAATGCACGCGCGCAGAAAGGGACGTTGTCATTGCTTGAATATTTCGCTAAAAATATTTACTTTGTAACGCGACTCACCACTTTATTCCATGCTGAATAGGTACGAGTCAAGCATTTTTGGTCCTCTAAATATGTCGTACTAAAATAATTATGTTCATTTATTATGAAGAGAAACCATCGCGGTTTGGTTAACTACTTTGATGTCAATGAACGCAATATTCTATTTTGAATTAATGTTACTTACATTTTAAACGCTATCTACGGACATTACATATCCCATTATTATAGAACACCATAGATACGAGTATAATTTAATACAAAATTACGTTAATTAAAAACCATTTTTAAACAATTCAAAGTACCAATCAGAATATTCGTCGTATTGTCGTATTAAGGAAGGTTAGCGACCCTAGTGATTAGATAATTTACTCGAACGGCTCTAATACTAGTATCTAATCTGTGGCACGCTATAAACTACGCAACTAACAACTAGTTTCGTCATTCGTAGACAGACACCGATCGGCGATGGACTTCTTGGACAAAGTTGTGATTGTGACCGGGGCCAGCTCCGGTATCGGAGCAGCTACTGCGTTACTTTACGCGGAACATTCTGCGACTCTAGTGCTTACTGCTAGGAATGAACAATCACTCAACGAGGTCGCAGAGAAATGTGAAAAAGCCAAAGGAATCAAACCATTAGTTGTGAAAGCTGATTTAACAATCGATGAAGATGTTAAGAAGATTGTAACGGAAACTATTAATCAGTTCGGACGTATCGACGTGCTGGTGAACAATGCTGGTTTTGGATCTCCTGCTGGCATACTGGATGGCATTGAACCACTTGACAGAATAATGGCAACTAACGTGCGGTCAGTTTATTTACTAACAAGCCTCGCAGCGCCGCACCTGATCGAATCTAAAGGTAACATAGTGAACGTATCCAGTGTCGCTGCGTTTGGGCCCATAAAAGGACTGAACTTTCTACCTTACTGCATGTCAAAGGCGGCTTTGGACCAGTTCACAAGATGCGTAGCTTTAGAGCTCGGACCACAAGGAGTGAGAGTAAATTCAGTGAACCCTGGAGGTACGAGGACGCAGTTTGTGGAAGCTGCCGGGTTTACTAAAGAGGAAGCTATAGAGTTATACGATAGTCGCGAGAAGCAGTACCCACTTCGTAAGGTGGCCGAGAGTGAAGATGTCGCTGACCTTATTTTGTTTGTGTCGAGCGATAGAGCTCGGAGTATAACCGGAACTACTCATGTTATAGACAACGGTGAACTGCTGATGTGAGAAACAAATATTATTTATAGTGATGTTCATTTTATGTGTTAGGCGAAAAAAGTATGTTATAATATTTAAAACAATGCACACTTTGTTGATTCTTGTATTGAGCATCTTGTATGACACTTAAGCACAGATTAGAAATGTTACTTCGTACGTCAGTGTTGATTATAGTTAGTTTTTTTTTACATACCATAAACTGCAATTAACTACTTCGTGAAAGGTCACTTCAACGCTTGATTGTGTCGAACAAGGACAGCTACGATTGAATAACAATGACTAAGGCATTTTTGAAATTAAAAGTAACAATGTACCTACAGTGTTTTTTTTATTAGTGACTTCATCCTAGTAAACACAGGTGTTCATAAAAGTGAAAATAAAATATAATAAACAGGAGGAAAATACACATATACCTCATGACAATAATAAGAATGTAGTACTAGTGAAGGTGGAATATAGGGTCCCTCGTAAACAGGTCAGGAAGCAAAGCTGCGAGCTAATATAACTCTTGTTTCCTCCCACATTTGTTTTCATTTTGCATGCGCGTCTACACACAGTGTGTGACGCAAAGCAAAACTTATAGTGGACGCAAATGAGGAATAGTAAATTGAAATATATCCTTTAGAATAGAAATGATGGCCGTATGTACATCGGAAGTTAGTGAGGCTCGGGGAATTCGTTGTTTTGTTTTTGTATGAAGATTTCGTGTTAGCAATCGTAAATGATAAGATAATCTTATCTTATCATAATAATAAAATAGTAATCATATTATTAATTATTTTAACTGCAATGCGCATTTTCACCTTCGTTCTGAACTATGATATACTGTAACTTTTGGAATGCAACTTTGGGTTAACTTTTGGTCATTCGTATATAGTTAAAGAAAGCTTTTCACATTTCAGAAACAAAAATCTATACTAATATTATAAAGCTGAAGAGTTTGTTTTGTTTTGTTTGTTTGTTTGTTTGTTTGTTTAAACGCGCTAATTTCAGAAACTACTGAACCGATTTGAATAATTCTTTCACTGTTAGATAGTCTATTTATCGAGGAAGGCTATAGGCTACATTTTATCCCGAAATTCCCACGGGAACGGGCACAACGCGGGTAAAACCGCGGGGCGCTGCTAGTAAACTATAATGTTATTTTATTTCCGTGTTCTTACACATATTACGAGCTATAGCTGTACAGCAAGGAGTATACTCTAATCCGACCTTTAAAATAAATGGAATAGAGTCTGCAACACAATCCCTTTGTGCAGGGAGACACCGGTGCGTACAAAACGTGCGAATTGGTACCCTCAGGGGATTTGCAAGCTCAGATTTTTAAATTTTTATTTGCGATTGTAAGTGTCGACGACAGTATTGGATGTACAGTGAATGCGCATTCACTATTTTTACCCCAAAATACGATCGTAGTGACGTGTTTGCTTACGTTTCGATTTCAAATAGAGTTTTGCTGTCGATAATATTGAGCTGGTTTTAAGCAAAAAATATATTTTGATGCAATGATTTACGAAATAACGGTAAAATAGCTTTAGAACCCACTTATGGTAGAAAACGTATTTATATTATAGTAAGTAAGTAAGTATAGTAAGTAATTACAGGAATTGTTGAAATTAGATTTTAATAAATTATGTAAAAAGATTTCCAAAAGTACCATTGAACGTATTTTATTTTAGGTATTATTGCAATATTCCTTTGATCTATATTTGAAAGCGAGATTCGAAACAGTCATGAAATTCTGGAGTTTGAATGAATACTTCAAAGATATGACTTCCTTGAGTCTATATGTAGTTACGTATTTACATACGAGTGATACGCGTAACAATCTTGACACGTAAAAGAATTTCATGCAACATTTCGTTCAGTCGAGTGCCTTAACGGCTGTATGATGTAAATGTAATAAAGTAAATGGCCGTTCTTGTACTCGCGTGCGATGTTACTCCAGGTTCTGTTGTAAAATATTTTTATGCCTTATTAACTTAATGTCTGCATGTATTGCTTCTCGTAACTGAATGCCTTCCGTTCCGTTCTTATCAATGGCAGTAAACTTATTGTTTTGAAACTTTTGCTGATTGTATGGCTTACTGTTTTTGGAAAACATGGTTTTGTTTATAAAAACAAACAAATTAGCTTCATACTTTGGAAACCGGTCAGGGTCTAAAGAAAGAAGGAAATAGCACTGTAATCATCATAAAACTGCAATTTACCGATCGACTTAGCTTAACCCAATCTTAAATTTATTACAACACTCTAAACACTGCAAAAGAATCCAGCTGTGATTTATCGCACTGAAAATTATCTGCTACACCGATCTCGCAAAAAAGTGTTGAACAATTAGGTCAACTTCCTTAACTGCTTTGGGATATCTTCTGGCAAACATCAATCCACCGTTAAAAAAACCTTTGGAATCCGCAAGCAAACTGTCAAGACTCGATCGACAATAATTAGTTGGAGTGTTGAGTGAGGAGGAAGCTCAAGATTGATGGCACGAGCACAAAGGTCTGGCGGTGATAAATTGCCCGATATTAGGTCATGATTTCGGGTGGGTATTTGCCTATCGGTCCTGCTATCGGCCTTGCATTTTTTGTCTACGGTTATTGGTTCCGTAAGTGCACGGACGTCTTCACGAATACTCAAGTAGGGCTGTTTATTAAGGCTGTAACTCACATCTGTATACCGGTTAACCGGTATCACTACAATCTGTACTCTGTCTACCTGTACAATCTCATCAAATATATAGGGCATTAGAACAATGTCTCGTTGCATAATAATAGAGTTAGGACGTAGGTACTAAATAAACATTTCCTTTGCCTAACGTATTCAAATGCCGCTGAATCTGTGTACGTGCATATGTGGGAATTGATCGGACGTTCCTAAAGCAAATTCGGTCAAGTCGGTTTATGCAAAGCAGCTTCTATGTTGGAGAAGTTATGGTTTGAATTCAACCAATTCTGAGATATGGAACACTTAGTTTGGTTATTATGCAAATCATGTGCCACGGAAGTGCCCGATGTTACATAGTTCACTTTAGAACGAAATATTAATCAATGGAATGGGTGTTTTGATAAATTAACTCGAGTGTTGTGTGAGTAAAATTATATGGTAAGTATATTTAGTAGCCATATTCTTATTTTTTATATACTGGGCACAATTTGTCAACTCGAATAAATTAATAAATTTCATGATACCTAGTTGAGTTCTATATAAAACGTTTGACGTTACCTGTTAGGCCTGACCCCATTAATGCATTAAAACTAACACAAGGGAAGTTCGTTTGCAACGGCAAACATCGTCCAGAATTTCGGCAGTTCCGTGACACAGTTTGTGTTTCATCAACTTGTGAAAGGGCTTGTGACGGAGCTCTATTCAAAAGAGGGGACTCGCAAACATTGCCTCAGATCACATTTGTTTACGATCCTCTAATTTCATCCAATCACACTTGAGATAGCGCGCCGAGGACTTTAAGCTTTTAATTTTCTATTTTGAACCTTCCATGCCGTGATTTAGGTGCAATGTTTTGGTCCTTTCATGGACTTTATTTTGACAAAGTTGTTAAGTATTTATAGCCAAATACACAATACATTTTATGGATATGGTTCTATGTAATATTGCATACTAATATCCTGTATATAAGCAGGTTCTTTACTTTTTATCTGATATTAAACTGTAGAAAAATATAATCACAATTTCGCGAAGTAATATTTAATGCAATCATTTTTCCCTTGTTCCTTTTTAAAATAATGTTATTTTTATTACAAGAGAAATGTAGTTTTAGCAAATCCATTTGAGCTTGTTCATTATTGTTCTGACAGGTTCGTGCGATCCGCTCCATCAGACTAATTAAGAGGAGTTTCCTTAAGCCTAAAATGTTCAGAGAGTTTCTACTTGGAGATACTTAAGCGCGTCAAATATTTAAAATAAGTTTTTCAATGTTAAAATGAAATCGTCCAAGAAAATGCGTAAATTTCCTAGTCAAAGATCAAAGGCAATTAGGCTAACATCTGTTGGTCCGAGAAGAGTAAACAGTAGTGATATCTGCATTTATGGTGATAGCCTCAACAGTCAGCGTCCGTAATGAATGGCAGCACCCGTGCCAAAAACGGAAGTAATGGTGTGTACTCAAACCAACACGAAAAAATACTCACGACCACCATTAATTTTCATTTCGCCTTATGACCCAGGAATGGTGTCTTAAGGAACGACGCGACAGACTCACTTTATACACGACAAGGAATAGTTTTTTCCTCAACGGAGATTTTCTCGAATCTGATGAATAAATTGTTGGCAGTTTATTTCATTAGGTTCTCTAATTAAAACGGCTGCTCATTAAAACTAACTGCGTTTTCATGTTAATGTTGGAGCGTTTTCGTGGAATTACGTTATATTTACTTGAATTGTTATTTGAACTTGATAGTGTCCGACATAATCGTCTTTCAGTAATGTTCTTGGTCGCAAATAGATATGAAGTAGCGAAGTCAGGGTTTTGGTTTGGGGGGCTTGACGCTGGTGAGGGTAGGTTTTATCAAAAGAAACATGTTAGGGAGAGGCCCAACAGATTTTTTGACTTCAGTCCCAGTCTCCCTCTGGATCCGCCTCTGTAGACATACAAGATCTATGAACTTGTTAAATAGAATATTATACGGTGATACAGAGTAAACAGCGCAATAATTATGCTCTGTTTGTAATGCATGCTCTGATTGTATTTGCTCGCCAGCCCCAAGCGATGTGTTTTGACAATACAGGTGCATACAACATTTAATATGCTCGATGTTTACTTTATTACTTGATAAATTATATTTGCACACAGTTGGACATGTATCTAATTGGCCAACGTATAGTTCTCGGAATAGTTTGCTGACCTATGTGCAGAGCCAGTTTCAGAAAGGGCCATCACTTTCACATATATCACCTGAAGATATATATTTGACGCCGTTTATGTACCTAACATCACTCACGCTCTTGTCGATGGCTTATGTGTTGAATGTTATGGTAATTATTTTGATATTTTAAAAGGTGTAAATCTATGCGTCTTTTTTACATTTAAGAAAAAGTTAAGGCTAGTAACATGAATAATAAATATAATAGAAATAAATAAAGCCAATTAAAAGTTTTCAATGATAGACTAGGTATACTGGATTATAAGAGAGACTAGATAGTCTTTAAATGATGATGAAGATAATATTTATAGTTGTATAGTTTAAACTTCATCTCTTAACAAAACTGGGCCAGTAAATATGTCATTTATCAGAGATGTCCTCTCTAGGCGGAAAATCTTGGCAATCACTCTTCACAATTATCCTCGATTTTTTTGCAAGGAACTAATTAGTTGAATGGACTGAAACGTTCAAGGTAATTAACTTAAATGATAAAAGATGGAGTTTCAAGGACGCTTGAAGGCAATTACTTGAGTTAAGAATTGTTTATAATTTATTTAAATACGAGTTTACTTTTTTAATCATTTGCGGTAATAATCTTCGTGTTAGCTGTGGGACACGTTTTTATAATATCTGTAAAAATATTTCTACTGAGTTTACTTTTGATTGTGTTTTAGATAAATCCGAATGAAAAACGTTTGTTTGACGTGTGCGGCAACCGCAAATAAAATGTAGGTCGCAGTTAATAACGCTTTCAATCTAACTGAACGCTAAATAAATAATATATGCTAAAGACTTTGTACATTTCGTATGTACGCTGGGAGGGATCATTACACGGTTCCTTCCCGGGCTCGAACCTTACTCACGTAAAAGTAAATTACACAGATTGTGTTTGTTCCGCACGGCTACAGTTTCATAGCAATCAATAATAATGAGGGTTAATAAAAACCCTGATTGGATTCGTACGTCGCGCCGGCTGACAATCGGATTAAACACGTGCACAAAATGGATACACGGATGGACAGACCACATTCCAATTTATATTATACACATTAACCAATTTGATACGTTAAGTGGTGGCTAATGAGAGAAAATTGTCCATCAGGATGAAGTTTCGATATTTCAGTAAGTTTAAGTGAAAAGTTTGTAAGATTTTTTTCTATGAACATTCTACTCTAAAAATTATCAGGTCAGGTCATTCGTCATCAAATTCTTAGGGGGACGAATAAAAAATGAGCAATACTGCGGGGTGATCTTGTTTGAAATAAATAAGTCTTAACAAAACAGTCAGTTTATTTAATAAAATATGATGAAATACTCAACACTAAATTTAGGCTTACCCAAATTCTAAAAAATTAAAAACCTAGATCTATTCAAACTGTTAATCCGTTTAAATCAAAACAAATAAAACATTCAAAGTACTCCATTATGGGATGGATCTGAAATTACAGCTCCGACTAACAATTTGCAAATACAATAAAGAATTACTCTAAGTAAAATGATTGCTATATCCAATTTCAATATTGCCTGAAGCTTTGTACCTACTATTTATACCAAGTTTCTTTAAGTGATAGTTATCTCTATATTATCTATCTATATCATCAAAGAAAATAATTGCCACTATAAAAATGTAACAGAGCTTTAACAAACACTTGCATTTACACGCGAGCAATATATTTACACGGTGTAGTGAGAAAGAGTAAAGCGATTGCTATTAGAAGCACATTGGTCGTTCATCAGCGCTGTTAGTGCCTTGCCGCAGTAAGCATTGCTTTTTATTTTAACTCTTAGTGCACAATACATTCGTTACTGCGACTGGCGAGCCGTGCTGCACCACCCCACTGCTCAATCCAACTGATTGAGTGCTTCGCCGTACAGATTGAGTTATTCTTTAATACAAATGTTTTCCAACTAAGTAGTCTTTGTACTATATAGATCGGCATGCTTTTAAAACTCCAACGGCGAATGCAGAACAACTCGAAATGAATGTAAAGCTCGATGAACTTTCCTACCGCAACTGCTAATGGAATTGGTAGAGAAAAAACTTTTTAAACAAACAAAAATTGTTGCCTATAACGAGTACTTGGGCTCCGTAATCGAATTAAACAATGTTGTTTACATTATAACCGTAATTTAATTTGGAATATTTTTCCGGAAAGTGTTATAATGGTGTATAATAGCTTTTTGCCCGAAGAGAAATGTGTTTTAAATTGAACAGCAATTTCAAGACATACTTTTATATTGAACAAGCTACCCGCAGTGCCTCCCGTTGTGATCTCGTTTGGTTTTTATAATATATTCGGAAATAGCTCTTTAGTTATTTTTACTTGGAGACATTTTCACATTAAAAAGTGTTTATAGAGGAGCGATTGCCTTTTGTCTAAAGAGTGCGTTGCTGAGCTTGAAACTTAAATACATCAAAATATATTTAGTCATAAGTTTAGTTTAGGTCCACTGTAAAAATATCGAGTCTTAAACAAGACTATCATCATTGTCATGTAAATTTCCAAGTTACAAGAACCCAACAAACCTAGTTTCGTTCAGTTTGAAAATGGGAAGCTGATACAATGTCGCTGAAGATTGATGGAGCTATCTGGAGCGGGATCGGGGACTCCATAGCACCGTGATACCGACGGCTATTCCGAGGCAATGTTGCACGAAACTCGGCACATATGCTATTTAAAATCAAATACGTGTTCTGTTCGGTTGCTCGTGGACACTCTCTGAATTTAATTCAAAGGTCCATTTCGTTCAAGTGACCGTGTGCCTCAGGGGATTTGAGGTACTTACGTTTTAGCGTTATATAAGTATTGTATAATGTTGTTTTGCTGTGTGTTTATGAAGAAAAATGAAGTGTTAGAGCTTGCCCACTATACGAGCCACAATCGTTTTGAGATTAACGTGTTCAACGCGAACAGATCGTCTTTTGTCAGTCTTATAACAGTTGTCAGTACAATTTTCTTAATCTAAGTTCTAACAGACAAAAAATAAAACCTTTTTTGTGTTTGCTTTTTGAAGTGAAGCTCCTCTCTCTACAGTTGCCTCTCTAATGTCTTAGCCTATAATTCCCTGACTGTGTGATCATATTCTTAGCCTATAATAAAATGTTCAGCTGCAGGGCAAAGGCTCACGAGACATCACTACATTAAAGGATTACGTAACACTAACAATAAGAACATTGCAAACTACCTTTTAAAAGTGATGTTACTTCAACATTTCATCGAGTTATTAACAAGTTCCTTTTAAGATACTTCCCAGTTTCTTGAGTAAGTTGCACCATTTCACACCAAAGTATTGCTGACAGGCTACAAATGATCTCGTTAGTGCTTGGCTTACGTCTAATGTACTGCACCGAATATGGCGTCACTCTCACAGTACAATCATATTTTATTAAACTCAACAGGTTAACCCCGTTAGATTTCATGATGTTCCATTAATTTTGGGGACCTTTTCTTTGTAAGTAAAGCTATAAAAAGTAACACGTCAAAGGGTAGCTGGTAGACATTCAATTATCTTCAGTTTTTCATTGGTAGTGTCTAATTTATTATTTTTCTCTTGTAACTAGCATTGGCCTGGAGCAGTATTGTACTCACGTTGTTCTACGGAAATTAGGTACAACTTGGTCTCGTCTTCCTTATGAATGAAACATAGACAAGTTGGTTTTCAATTGCTCCTAGCAATAAGCAAAAAGGCCCTAAGATTAGGTCTTTCTACCATTGACCTCTCCTGATACAACTATACTTATTTAGATGGTATTTTAAATCTATCAATAATTTGAATTACGTTGAGAGAACTATATAATATGGAAGCTTCATAGCGTTAACCATATTAAGTTTGAACCCACTATGATGTAGATCTATATGAACGTTCAGAACCAACAGAGCTAGTAAAACATTGTAACTTTGCACTGCATTCGCGGTAATCCCGTACGTACATAATTAAATTTGTGCTCACTTGAAACTGTACAACTTGTACTTACTATGTATTTGAAAGTTTTCTTTCTGTAATTCACAGGTTATAAAACCATTTGTGTTTTAAAACAAATACCGACTAGACGATATAATATTTGACTAGACGTTAAATTTATAATGAAACAATTATGTTTTAACCGACTTCAAACAAGAGGATGGTTCATGGGAATATTTTTTAAGAACACTGGAGTTTCAATGATAATATGGATGATAATTATTGTTAAACATAGCATAAATATTCAATTTACATTTTTATCAGTTCTGAATAATATGATGTCTATGCTATGTTTTACATTGACTGTTTTAGTTTTACAGAATAAACTGATTTTGTATGACAGCTGAAACTTCCAGCACTTTTACAGAAACATAACAAATTGTCTTGACCTTCAGTTGAGCTTTCAGTTTACCTGTATTGAGGTTATTACGACTAAAAGACCCATTTGGAACGAAAATAGAAGTCAATGTCTTCAACTGGCGGTTTCTCACGGTGGTATTCGGTGGCCAATTTAGGATTCCAAATGGTCCCAAGAAAACTTTAGTAATAATGGAAAACTTGTATTTAAATGGAAAAGTTAATTCATCAATAGCTAAGAGGGATTTGTTTGGACCAGTACCCGATGGTGTTTATGAAGTTTAATAAGTAACCTTACCACAAGCTGGTTCAAAACCGGTAAAAATATTAAAGTTTAGGTAATTATGGATTAGACAGGTATCATTTTAAGGTAGTTATTTTTTACAAACTGCCAATTAAAGCTAGACCAGTGCTATGGTGTACGATGTCAATAAAATAGAAGAGAGCAAACTTTAGTATATAATTTATCGACTATATCCCATGTAGGACCATATCGGCGATTGTCTATACTTCATAAAGAACATAAGGTCTTATTAGGTTATACTTTAATTCTTTGTTCTTAAAAAAAGTCGCTCCACCCCACTGCGTCCGCCTAATTAAGTAAACATTACATAAAAGCATGCAAACACAATTCTAACGACACTTATTTCCTTGTTCCAGGTAAAACAAACCTCATGTTCTCATAGAAGTAAATACACGCTTTGATTTACTTAAACAAACCTCTACATTTCGGACGAAAGTAAGTAAAAAAAATGTTTTATAATAGTCAATTATAAATTGGACCTTATTTATTGGCGGTGAGATATCATGATTGAGTGGCGGGCGAGGCAGTGGTTATCAAAAGGGGTATTCTAAGCATGGTAGTCCGTCGGGTCGTAATTAAAAGTGTATTCTCTGACGTTGTTTTACAGCGACCGGTGCGAGACCGCCGCCGTCTCGGGCGAACTATGAATATGTATACATAGTTTCCACGGAAATGTGAAGGACAGTCTACTTGCTCTATTCTATTACATGTGTAGCTATTTCACTCGTGCTATCATGATAAACGTTTTTATTTTGAAACTCTATTGATTCAAGTTGTTAGTTTTAGGGAAAGTGTTCTTTTTTATTGTTTAAAGGTCTGGTTGTATGTTCTATTTTTGTTGGTAAAGTCAAATAATATACGTATTGATGTTTACTTACAGTCCTTCTGAACTTACAGTTCCTTTATCTATATATCAATTATTTTCCCGGTGATTTTTTAAAATTTAATTTATAAAATACACATACGTATAAAGATCACTTGAAAATGCCATTTATAAAACATTTATGTCTACATTTTATTTTTTTCTACTACGAATACAGTGCATAAAACACGTACGTTACACCGTCGTATTTGTCATGATTTTGCGTGACTGCTAATATCCAATTACACTGTAGAAAAATACCGTTGGTGTATTGTAAAAGAGAGTAGCATTCAGGTTTCCCTTTGTATGTAAGGAGACTTATTCACGGTTCGGCAGCGGTGCGTACCCCGTCTTCGCCCGCTCTCGAGTTCATGCCACACGAAGCTCAAATCGCAACGTGAATACGTCCCGTAAACTTTGTGAAGACAGAACCTAATGCAACTGAACTCATGTTTATTACTTCGTGGTATATCGTGGGCATGTTAATGGCAGCATTACGGTGAATATGATTATTATGCACCTACTATGTTGTCAAATATGAGTTTTAAAGTCACAAGGATTGATTGAGAAAAAATATTAACAACCTATTTAAAAGTTATTCCCATATAAAAGTATACTCAGAATATATTTCGAAAATCCTCTCTTTAGAAAATTTGACAATATTGGTAAAATGTAATTATAGTTATTGCACTGAGTCTACCGAAGAGAACATATAATAAGTAAGGTTGAGTCTTTAACTAGGCTCAGAAGTACTCGAAAGTAATGTTTATAATACTTTGACCCCAAGAAAGCTACATGAATAAAAACGCGCAGGTATAGATAATAATAATATAAGGAAAAGTAATTATGTGTTATTAATTATAATTTTCCATGACGGCGAAAATGAATGACCGTTCACAAGGTTTCTTTCAAAGAAATCTCAACGAGAGCGGTCAGTAGTAATCATATCGGAGCCATACACTATGCACCAATTAAGCGTTCCGTTTTATCCGTTTCATAGTATTTAGTAACAACCTTATTACCGGTTCGCTTTTGATCGCATAAAATGGCTCTTGGATTTTTTTCTCGACACGAAAGGAACGTTTGCGTGTTTTAACGAACAAGTTAAGTCTGAAAAGACCTTTACATTCATCTGTGAATAGCAAAGCACCTTGTTAGAATCGCTCTAAATGTCTTTAATACCCTTTTATGAATTAAACGGAGTATTTGATTCTGTGAAGACTTAATTAAATTGACATAGTGACTTATTTGTTAATTTGGTTGAGTTAGGTTAGGTTTATTTAATTGTATAATTCGCTTAAAAGTACATTGACAAAATATTTTTTCTGAAGAAAAATAAAACATCAAAACATTGAATAAAATATTTGTTCTTCCTTAATTACACAAAGAAGCTACAATATAAAGAATTCCAAGCAACATTTCTCAAAGTGTCACAAATGAAATTATACAGAGTGAAATTATGCATTCTGCGAGTATAAGGAACATTTTGTAGAGCGCATTAAAAGTAGTTTCCCTGGAAGAGCGGACACTGGCGTTCTCTTGTCTTCTGTAATGGTCACTCTAAAGGCCCTGCCTCCCCGCCTCATTAAATTTGCATCAAAAAGGCGAGCCATTCATTCCCTTTTTACCTATACAAGCACTACAAGTTTTAATATTGCGATACGGTCGATATGTCTGCTAAGTTTTTCAATAGTAAGTGTAAATGTGATCCTAGTTTAATAGAATTTCCTTTTTTTGGTTAAATTAATCATCTTTATGCTTTCCTATTACATAGGACGGTCTGTTTAATAAAATCGTTATCTTCGGTATATCAGTATTGTTATACTCCGTATAAAATAAGAACTACATTTCAATACTGCTTGTATGGAGAGAAATCTTTTTATTAGCAAAACTGATATGGTTGTTTTCTATCAATCAATGTGAGCCAACCGAACAGCGCTCCGTGATATATCAAGCTTCCGAACAATAACGAGTACCCGTACGCACTAGAATATGTTTGAAACCTAATAAAATCACCGTATATTGACGAAGGTACAATATAAAAAGAGTAATATTTATTATCTTCATCGCGAACATGATGAAAATGGAATGCTTAGAACGTGAAGCTAAATAAAATTCATTTCCTCTTACTTCTACCGCGTACCGTTCGCACATACTTTTGAATAGAAACGAAAATTCTTCAGCAGGAAAATATTGGAAATATTTTTCAGTTTCCAATCGGAGGATGCTTCAAAGTCAGGCGTGAGTGAAATAAGCTTTCGTTTATTTGGAGGAGCGAAACGTTCTCTGTTGTAGTGTGCGAAATAAATTAAAAACACTTTTACGAGCTGCGTTTACAAGTGTTGCCTTCGGTTTATTTACTCCTAGCTTCTTTTCGATGTGACGACTTGAATCACGCACGTCAGGTATATTTTGCACCTTCCTTAAACGTATATGTCTTACTTACCGAGCTGATCTATTAATCATTGCATAAAAATCCATCGATCAACATATAATATTAATACTATCCTCATGGATTATTAATAAGATTTTTTTATCACTCCCTTAAAAGCTATCTGGCGATTGAAAGATTAATCCTTATCCTTAATCAAGTAAAAGTTATTAATTTTAAATCAGCTCTTTGCTCTTACTACTTATCTCAGTGATTTATAAAATCTGTTAATATTAAACATGGTTGGTTTGGTTCAGCTCTGTAACCTTTCAGACGTTTAATTAAGTAATACTCTTCATATACTTTAATAACGTTGAAATATTTTACAGCTCACTTAAATATGCAACGCACTTTAAAGAGAACTTTCGTGAAGTAAATTATTGGCTGAAAGAGCTTGATTAAAGATAAATATAACTTTGTAGATAGAATTAAAAGAAAAAGTAGAATTCTAAAGTACTTTGAGACATTTATTTTACGCAATTGGGTAAGATAACATTTAAATATTTAGTTCAATAGAAGTCCCACTCATTGTTAACAATTTCATCAAGAATCAAACCTCGCACCTCTTGACTACACACCGGTCATACCTATAAATAAATAAAACCTATACGTACGTACGTACATATAAATCAGAGATTTATCCACACACATAACGGTTATACTCCGGTAATTATAACAACCTACAACAACAACGTAATGCCCAGTTTTGTATGAAAAAGGTTCTCCAAAATTAATTGGGGAGAATGACGCGGTATTCACAATTAGTACTAACAAGTGTCCGCCGAAAGCAAAGTAATAAAATAATTTGTTATTTGATTAAATCGATTGTAAAATAATAAACAAGACTATTGAGTGGCATTCTTCTTTACTTTGGGGAGCAAGGTCATTCCAATGATCTTCCTATCCTATCTTACTTATGCGAGTATTATAAATGCGAAAGTTTGTGAGGATATATGTATTTTTGTTACTCTCTCACGAAAGAACTACTGAACGGATTTGGATGAAACTTTACAGTAATATGGGTTATACATCACAATAACACATGGGATACATTTTATCCCAAAATTCCTTACGGAACGGGTACAGCGCGAATAACACCAAGGGCGCGGCTAGTACGACATAATAATGGACACACTACAGCAGGAATTTATAACTAGCATAAATATAAACTGATCCCTCATTTATGTTGGGTATGTTGGTAATATTTAGCAGTCACATGTAATATACGTAACATAGCAGAATGTTTCCGTAACTAACTTTTATTTTTCTCATCAATCTAAGTAAAAGAGCTCAACAGCTTTTGTTACCATAAAAACTTACGTAAAAGTAATAAGTTATTCAAAAAGTTTCCACAGAATTGCCCTAATTCTTATTGTGTAAAATATTATCCATAATTTTGTAATGTACTCCAACTTTGAGGCTTAAAATAAAGGTAAGGTGAAGATACGTCGGGGTTTTAGTAGGAAATTTGCAAATATATTATCTGGAAAGTTTATTACTCAGGCGGTGCATAGTCGACTTTCAAAGGCATATTGCTAAAGTTTTCATTTTTCCGTAACCCAGTTATGACGTCACGAGTTTCCAACGGTCGGTGTCAACTTCATAACGTAACACAATTTTATTATCGCCCTTTCAACATTTTCCAAGATTTATTTTGCGGTCAAAAACTTTTTTTAATAAAGCCAGGTGGTTTTGAATGGGAAAATTATAAGTTATTTTGCGCCGCTTTGATAAACTTTTCGAAAAATGTTCATTTAATGAAATATTTTCAGTAAGACTACTTATTTTCGGAAAATGGTTACTTGAACTTATCTTTTAGTATTTCCCTTTAAAAGATGGACATGAAACAGAGAAGTGTTTTAAGTTACTTGTCAGCAATAAACTTGGAAGCTCTTGTGGCGTACAGTTTCCCCGTGTCGTAATGTCTAATGCATTTGAAACGTATGCGTATATTTTATATCATAAGTAACACTATCCCGCTGTGCCGAAGTCATAAAGGCAGCCTTATATTTGTTGCATACGAAATTATGACATTTTTATGGGAGAGCATCCCGTAGGATACGACGGGCACCTCGTAAACCTCGTCGGTATATTCAATTCTATATTAGATAGTGGTTTATGGCGTTACTTTGCATAAATGGACTTACGAGATAGTTTGATGTACGTTTGCCCAACCCTGTGACGAATGGGTTGCTTCTTCCTAATATTTTCTTTACTTCGGGTTTATTTCGACATTTTCCTTATACATTTTGCTATGTACTTTATACGCCGAGCGAATCAAATATTCTAAAACCAAAATAAAAGTTATCTTTAAAAACACCCAAACAAATTAAAACTTCAATGTGAACGGCACAAAACTCATTTTCAAATTTTTATTACTTTCCCGAAAACAACTTTTTGATTTAGTTTTTATTCGTTCGTATTGTAATCGGTGGAAAATATGAAATTAAATTTCTTTGGAAACGTGGTAATATTAAGTTTGTTTGTGAAGTTACGATCTTTTTCATGGAGACATTTTGCAATATGACTCACTTTTATAAAGTTCGGAGGTCATCCGGTCAGGGCGGCCAAAGAATTCCAAGTTGGCTATTCAACCCACACCGCTGGTGCGATATGAGATACTACGGCTCAGACATTTTACGACTTACAAACTCGACTTTGTTACAAAGTATCAGGGTCTGAATTTCAAGTAGTTCTCGTTTGTTACCATCTATACAAAGTGAAACTTATTGTCAACAATTTTACTATCAATGACTCTTTTGTGGAGATGAGATGAAAACGTAATCATGTGTGAAGTTTTGAAAGCACTTGCGTAAATTAAGAATGTTTTTCAGTGCGTATTACGTAATGTAGCGACATGGTAACAACATAATACTATCAAGGATTTGTCGTCACATAAGTTTATTTTTCTTTTATTTCCGAGAATCATCTTATTCGTCAACATCTTGGAGGATAATACGTAAGTTGTTTCGCGAATAAAATCGTATCGTGATCCGAACAACACCTACGTAAACAAGAATAGTGAATACTTACTCGGCCCAGTTTGTTATTATACGCTCATCCGTCTCACTTTGTTTATCATTGTTTTGTTTTCATACATTTCTAGTTAATAAGATTGGCAGCTTATTTCCATCGAGGAAAATATGGTAACAACGTTTTTTTTTCAAGAGTATGTTGTTTAACCCAATTCTCCTCACTTTAGCGATATCCGTCCTTTTGCCCTGATTTTGACATTACAGGAGAATAGCATTTTCATTTATTATTATATTTCTTTTAGGGCCGATTTTTCAATCACTACTTTATTCGCTTAATAACTATCTAGCCAATAACTTTATTAGTCTGTTTATTCGACTCATAAGTCGTGTTCGGTTTTTCAATACAGATTTATACGTAGAATAACTATCTGCCCAATAAAACCCTCTGTACAAAAGCTAACTTCAGACAGTTGAAACAAAACTATACAATATTCACGCGTTAGAGAAGGATGTCTAATTTTCACTTTTCGCTTATGTCACTGTCATTGTCAGTGTAAATGTCACGGTCTGATAATTGTAATAACTATCTAAAATTTATCTTTTGTTTTATTTCGTGGTGATTTCACACATAGAATACATTTTATTTACGAGTAATTTCACATTTTATTTATGTGCGTCCCGGTGTTTTAAGCTAAAGAAATGGATTTAAAGAAAAGAGAACGTGCAGCAAATTTCAATGCCGCCGAAGTCCAAGTTTTAATAAAGGTAGTGGAGAAATACAAGCACATTGTAGAGAATAAAAAAACCGATACAACAACTAACAGGGACAAAGAGGCGGCATGGGGCAAAATTGCCAATAGTTTTAATGCCAGCGGCATATCACCTTCAAGTAGGAGCTGGAAAACTCTCAAACTGAAATACGAAGGTCTAAAATAATTTATTCTATAGAATAAAACGCTATTTGGCCGTTCCACCGACAAATAAAGTTATACCTCAGATAGACGAGTTATTCGTCCAATAACTGTTATCTGACCATTGAAAAACAGAATAATTTGCTATTCGTCGAATAAACACTATTTGTTTGCTTATCTGACCATTGAAAAATCAGCCCTTAGTTTCTTTGTAAACTTATATTTAACTTTAAAATGAGTATGAACTAAGACGGCTGATCTATGTAATAAACAAACCCAGCTCTACTTTTTGTCTCCAAAAACATATATATTTCAAATACGAAAGTATTAGTCTGTAATGTCCCACGCCTCTCGTCACACTGAAAATATAGGTACGAAGTTATATGATTATTTATATCATTGTTAGAACCAAATATAATTATAGAAATATTGCTGGTAAAATACATGATATTCTAGAAAATCTGGCATAGTAATTGTATTCTCAGTATTTATGCGAAGATTTGGTTTGTGAATAGTAACTGTGGTGTCTGTACTTAATGTGGTACGTATAAATAATTGCTAGATAAATGTTTATCTTTTTGGTAAATGTGGGATAGGGGAATTCCAGAAAATTCGTAAAAATGTTAAAGAGTTAATATTTTTTTAAAAGGATTTGATAAATAATTAATTTTTATTACGCTCTATGCTCCTGGGTCTTCTTTAGTTCAGTTTAATACTCTGTAACTACGATTTCGTTAATTCAAATGTGTTTCACGCTTTATTAAGAGCTGCATTAACCCTTTTGTGTGATGTTATATGCCCTCTTTTCCTACACCCAGCTTTCAAACTTTGAAAACAAAAAAAACGCAACAATTTAAAATCATTCCTGTGATTATATACATGGTGATGCGTTTTATTTCACTGCGTTTTGACGTTCGTTAAAGATTGCTTATAGATTAAAAGGACCTTACAATTATTCACACTGTTTTAACAGGGGTTAAAAAATACTGTTCGATCTTACTATTATTCAATTTGTAGTACTTTGGTTGCTTGATAAGATTAGCAGAATGTTGGCACTTTCCGTTTCAATATCGTTTTGTATCGCCAGACGGTAAGCTGCGCTCAGACTGCAGATTAGTGCCCAAGTTCGGTTAGTTTAGTTATTGTTAACTTGCTTACGCTGTCTATTATACGAACCGAACACTATGCAACGGTTTACTTGTAACAAGTAATGTATGTAGAGTAATGGAGAGGAAGACTTAAATCAAACTGGAAGTACCTACTGTCTGTTTAAAATTCATAATGTTTTTCAAAGATCTCTTCCATGTGGGTACAGTATGTAGTATTTTGGAAAGGAATTGGAACACTGTAAAGAGGTTTTATGTATACCATAGTACAGGTAGGGCTTATAATAAAGAAAAACTAACCATTGTTATCTGTTGTAATGCAAAAGGCTTATATCGATAATAATTATAATATGTGCACAAAACAAGCACATATGTATGCAAATACTACTCAACGTCTCTTAACTATGTTCTAGTTAAAGTTTTATTCGTCAAGTATTTCAACAATGTACTTGGAGGAGTTATCTAAACTTATGGAGTTCCCTAGTTTGATACATCTAATACCTAGGTACTTAGCAACACGTATACGCTTAATTCCTTCACAGTGGCTCAACTCTCCAGGCATTGTCTTAAGGATATTACCAGAAATTACTTCGAATACTGCAATGCACCATCCCAGTTGTGCTACAGTAATTACTGAAACGTTTTAGTGCTCCATAGTTACCATGTTTGCGAAATTAAGAATTTGCGTTTAAACTTAATAGAGTTACTTGGTGAAAACTGTTTTTAAACCTAGCGCTATTATTTTCTTAATGAAACTGAACGTTTTTGTTTTAGACTTTATTTTAAAGTTAGGGAAAAACTGGACAATAGCTGCTTAGGTACACTTGTATGGAAAGTTACCCACTTTGGCTATATGAAGTGTTTTCTATACTATTTTATGTTGTCGAAGATTGTTTAAAGGTTTTCCTGTAATCGAGAAAAATAAGATTGGTTTTGTGGACGATAGTCAAAAAAGGTTAAAGGCTATTTTATCCCATGATTCCCACAGGAATAAGTAAAATTCGGGTAAAACTGCGGAACGCTACAAATTATACTAAATAACAGCTATTTAAGTAGATATCAACCCAAACAATCAATGCTTTGCAACTTATTGAATATTGGAACAACATTTTTGTTCGTATATCGATTTAATTGTAATTCAGTGGACGACCGAATGTGTTCGAAAATAACAAATTACAAAGCGACTGTAACACAAGTAATCAGTGGTCTGAACAGGAATTCAATCAAAGGGAATCATTGATTGCTGGAGCCAATTGCGTGGAAAGCACGCGTGCTTCTGCTCTAACATAATTAATATCGAAGTCAGAATCAAACACAAGTACTTTCACTTGTAATTGAATGAAAAATACTCGGCAAATGGATACTTTTACTACTGATATACATTGAGAATCTGTTAATCTTATCTAATTAGAATTGGTATTCTATTAGTCGGATTAAAACATCTGTACATTTCATAGCCACTATTGGTTTTGTGTTCTTTTCTTCCCGAAACACTTAAGGCAATGGGTACAAAGCAGGAATAACCTAAGTCTGTTCGAAATATTACAGGTGCAAAAGTACCTAGTTACTTCTGTTCCGTATTCACGATTAAAGCTAATATTTTGCAAGACACATAAAATAAATTTAAAGTACCAACATTGTACGTTTCTTCTTTCATACTATAGCCTATAAATTCATTAGACTATCTTTTTCAATTCCATAAAATAATTTAGGTAATACTGCTTGTTATATGAAATATAAATATTCTATAGGTATAAAGAAACAGAGGCACGCATCTTGCCAATTTTATTGTTGAATTATTCATGATATTTCACACGTTCACCTGAGCTACGGACACAGCGAGCTACGATCTGAACACGACTTGTGAGGGGGAATGAAATGGGCAACCGACTCGACTCATTTTGCCAAAAATAAAAATAATATTGGATCTTATTACCGCACGGGTACGGCCGAGTGTCATTATGATTAAGTGGCTAGGTGAGGGTGCAGGTGGAAAGGGGAGACTGAATGCACAAATTGCCAAATAAAGATTTTATATGTTAAATAATCATATTTATTTAAAGGAACTGGAAACATTCAAATATGGGCCATGGATACTTTTTGGTTTAGATTGAACCTCAAACGATTTAACAGATTGATGATGATTCAATGTCATTTCATGTTATGATTTGTCACGTATTCCGCAATGGATCTGTAATATCTGCTTGAAAATAATATTGTTATAAAATTAGTAGTTATTTTTAATTGAATGGCTACTATTCGCCGTTTTCTACCAACTGCAAATGATTTCTATTTGGAACTCCAAAATGTAACCGATTTAGCTGAATCAAGAAGGCATAAGCGCTTTCATGCCGTGTTACTTCTGCAACGTATGGCTCGTGGATACCTTATAAGAAAGCACATAGCTTGGTTGTCCTTCAACGCAACTATTATACAATGTGCCTTCAGGATGCACAGAGCTAGAAAAGCGTACAGAGCTGCTTTAAGAAGAGCGGTGAAGAACAAACACGCGAGACACTATCATATAGCTGCGAGGAGGATACAGGTGCTTAAGTTTTATAAACACAATTATTCACTTAAAATAATAATGTACAGTCGAACTACTCTATAGTAATGTATGTTGATTACTACAATGATTTCCAGGCCCTTTGGAGAGGACATCACTCAAGGCGAGTCAACTTCTCCTATCGTTCATATCGCAACTGGTTGGCAACAGTAACAGAGCGAGGGGACAGACGAGCTGCCGAAGCAGCTGAGTTCGGCGTCAGAAGTAGAGCCGACGACCTGAGGATCCTTGAGGAGGAAGCGAGACAGTGGCTCGCCTTCGTCGTCTTCAAACTACATCACCTCCTGCGGACTTACGTCCGAGCAGGAATATACTCAGAGCCAGCGACAAACGAACTCTCCGAATTCGAAAAACTATTAACATCCATACACTACACCCAATACATGAAAAGATTAAAACATAAGTACGATGAATTTGTAAGAAAACACCGCCCGAGATTCTCTAACAAGCGTTTGTTCCCTATCATTGGGGACGGTGCGGACTATTGGTATTTGTCATTGGCTGAGATGTACGAATTGACTTTGCCCGATTCAAGCAAGCCGTATCATGTGACGAGGCACCAACACACTCACCATGGGAAAATACATAAGCAACCTTTTTTGTGGAGGAAAATGAGACCTCCGTTGAATTATGAAGGAAGAGGGCCGTTCACTCCTCCTATTTCGCCGAAGCGCACGCCGCCGCCGCCGGCGCCGACCCCGACCCCCATGCACGGCGGCGACGCGGCCGGCTCCAGCCATCCCAAAGACCCTCGGTTTCACATCTACGTCAAACACTACACGCCTCAACCAGAACTCTTCGACTACGTCGACTTTCAAATAAACGTACTTCTCTCGAGGAAGTGCTCGATAGAAAATATCGACATAGAAAACAACTAGCTTATTAACAAATATCATTTCTGTTAATTTAGATGCTAACAACCCCCAAGTTTATTTAAAATCTTTTGGTTTTTATATGGTTGAGTATTATTTCTCCCTTTATTTTTCTTACTCGGAAATCCGTAATCAGGCTGCTAAGTTTGGAAGGGTCGTCCGGATGTTGCGAGCCGCCAGCCTTTTGTTGTTACGCTTTTGTTGTTGTGAATTTTACACTTGTAATTTATTTCAGGAAACGCCTTCGTGAAAAAAAATTACGTTAAACTCTTCAAGGAAAATATGTCTTTTCTGAATTACCGTTTTGTTCACAGGTTATTCGATGGTGATGTTTACATATAGTTCAAATACGTTTCAAACAAAATTGATAGGGGAAATGATACCCATATTATAAATCCTTAGACGAAAATCCATAGATCTATTTTTCATAACAATTCTGTATATTGTTTAATAGGGTTTGTAAAAAAGGTTTCATTTCAGCTCATACCCAACGGCAGCAGTATCTGTTAACGGTTTCAAAGGTAAACCTTCCTACCTACCTTTTATAATTATGTTATTTAAAAACCTATGTTCAGTTTTCATTTTCAACCTCATTTGTCTAACAATGCCCGTTTGACTCGGTAAATTTATTAGGGTCAGAATAATGCAGGTTGTGGGTTTCAGAACGGGCTCCTTATTGCACAGCCCAACTTAAGGCGGGTGCCCATTTGTTAGACGTATAATGGTTGAATTGGTTGACCCACTTTACTTACGTGCCATCCACCTAGAATAAGACGTGATTTGCAATGACACCAAGAACAGTAACTCGTATCCTGTCGATGTAGCCAATGGGCATACTCCTTTGGATCAAATTGTCTCTAGATACGCAAGGTCGCTCCAAAATAAGGTAACGTTTCGCAATCTAGGTTTATTTCACATGAAGTTTGCATCAAGTGTAACTGTCAGCCTCTCGCTGTGAGGGTGTTTGGCACATGAATAATGTATGGGGTAAATTTGCAAGTGTTTCAATTTACACCCGCCGACACTCCATGCCTCGGATACGCACCGGAGTAGTTGAAGTGCGAAAAAGAAAACAACAAGTTACGAGAGCCACGCGCTGGGGAGCCGCAGCTTAGGATTTCACTAGCTGTTTCTATATACAAGTTGCCGGATGACATTATAAGGCAATGCTACTGTTTTTTGCTCTTAACAGCCTTTGTGGTTGAAGTATTTAATCGTCATAATATTTAATTGTGAACACAGACGGGTGTGTTCTTAGTTAGCATATTAAAGTAAATGTAACATTGAGTTATGAAGATGTTAGTAGCGCTCAGTTTATTCCCCGCATCCTGCCTTTTCTCGTGTGTATTGGGTACAACATTTTGTGCTATTCGAAGTTATAAACTAGCTGTGTGTTAAGTTTCGTCTAACTCACTCGATTTTAAGAGAAAAGCAACAAATATACCAGTATCCAAAAACATCCAAAATATCCATGTTCATATTTTCCGCAACTTTAATATTTCTAAAACCAAGCATCGTATTTATTCCATAACACCATGATACTCGTTTTTTTTTTGAAAATCATTTACCTTATAATGTAAAATACTGCAACGTAATTGTTAGATATTTTCTATTTTATATGGACAAAGGAATTGCATTCCGACGATGCTTCGGCACTTGAGCGATTCCGAGTGGATGGGGATCGATACCAAGAGGTTCCGTGATCTGTATGAAAAGTGTGGGAGTACCGCGGCGAGCAGTAATTAGTGGTCCGAGACGAGGGCGCGGGCCGGCGCGAGTCGGCGCGGGTCGGTGCGGCCCGGCGGCGGACCGAGTACGTGATCATTTCTAAATGACGCGATACTCTCACAGGGCTTCGTGTTCGACATTGATTATTTTAAAACGATGAACCGTAGGTAATACGTGGCATGGTTATTGCATTTTCTAGTGAATGCATCAACCATGAGAAACCGTTTCGACATGGTGTATTGGTATGGGTAGATACCTTTTTTGGAAATAGAATGTTAGTTAGTGGATGTATCGAAACGCACAGAAAAATACACCCGGTAATTAAATTCTACACGAATATTGACAGGCAAAACACGCTAACGGTATTTCAGTTACAACAACATTAGGATGTTCAGAGTGAATCAAACACCACCGATTGGACGGGCAACGAACAAATAAACATCGAAAACTTTTTGATTGAAAATACCTGTAACAGAATACGGAATAACAATTTTGATGAATACTTTCGCGTCAAAAGCGTGCTAAGCGCAAGGGTTTTCAATCTGATGAAATTTTGGTTCAGTGGAAGTATTTTATCGGAGGCTTTGAATGTAAGCGGCCGCAATCCTGCCAGCTCGTGTTGCTATTTCGTTGGATCGCTCGAGTTTCTGCGATCGCTTGTGCCTCTAGTGTTACGTGTTCGCGCTTCGCGAAGGGCTATCGAATTTTACGGTCACTTCGCTCGATATTCGATTTGCTGTTTCCATGTAGCGATCTACGCCGGTTTTTTTGTTCGTGTTTTGTATAAATGGTATGCGGGTGTGCTTTCTAGTTTCCCGTTACATTTCGAATGACATTTTCTTCAAACTTTCCACAAAGTTTCACAAGCAGAATTATATCAAACAAGTCAAGGCTGATGAGAAGCCTAATGCTAAACTCCTTTCATTAAGCGCAGATGGATCAAACCGCGGCTCTTGAGCCCTCTATCGCTCTTTGCAACCGAACGAACTAAAAAGCGATTTTACAAGTTGGAATGTGGAACGGTACTCGTCGACACGTCTCGTTTCTGTTGGTGTGAAACGTATAAACAAACACGTGCATAGTCGGTGAGGTGTGAGAGTGGCTCAGACTTGAAAGGAGCTGGTTTAAAGAGCCACTAGTGATGTGTATGATTCACGGGAACATTATGCAGGCACGGGATTTAGGTCATTTTTGTCGGTCGTCAGCACAAAGAAAATTAGTCTTTGTTCCACTACTTATATTGTTTAGTCGGTTACTGATAAAATAGTCAATAGTTCATGTAACTCTTACGCCCGTACAAAAGACATCAAATGCTTCTTTTGTAGGGATTTCATGACTGATTTTGACATGTAATGTATGAAAAATTACGATAATTGGTTAAGTGTCGATATAATGGACGTCTCAGTACTCGTAAAATTAATATTGTGTTGCTAAAAAGAAAATGATACCGAAATTCCAACAATAACTTAAGAGTTATCCTTATTTTAAATAAAATAATATACGTTACCTCTGTAAAAGTAATGTTATTTATTCGAAACCTCACAGCGAAATTCAAATTACTCAGTACCAAATACCGGGGACGAACATCTCTTGAATGTTTCTCATCACTACTTCATTCCTTTTGCTAGTAGCGAGCTTTATGATGGCAGTGGCTTGAGGAACTAAATGTATTGCGATTATGACTACTATTCAACTTGCGTTTTGAAGACTATAAATGCCTTGTGTTAAGCATACTATTACTAAGAAGTTTTCACAGGATTTATGTTGATAGAACTATGTTTTATACATAAGTAATATCAATAGGCATTATATGTAAACAATTCATTATTTTGCCCGAACATGTATAGCCTTTTTTGGACATAATCGTGATTACGGGGTTTCACATTTCAGGAACATTGATGTACTACGAAATAAATCTTCGACGTATCGTCGTAGCGTTTCGTAGCTCGTAGCAGCGTTCGTAGACATAATATTTGCTTTGTTTTAAATCTCATAATAATCTTTCATAACGTTTATTCTAACATTGTTTTACCGTAAATATGACTATTTTGTATACATATTTTTAATCTGTGTTAAGAATATATGCCTTTATGGTATAAACCTTTAACGTTTCATTCGATGCAGGTATTCACATTAGAAGTTAGTTATATATAGTTTAATTAAATAGTATCTTTAAGATAACACGAGGTAAGTCAATCTGATGGAACATATTTGTTAATTTACATTTTTCTGTACGAAATGGAATGACATGATATCGCGATACATGCGAGGTACAGGGCGGATGTTAAATACATGTGTTGTAGTAATTAATATTCAGATATTGCCTTTGGTTATAGCATCAGTGTCACGGCTCGTGACGGATCAGTAATCCGCGTATCACACGCCGACACAGAGTTATTAATGATAGCTGTAATTATCTTCGAACATGAGTTCTCATTAACAACACGTATACGATTCTAAACGCGCGTTCAAATATGATTCATCATCATTATAACTAACCAAACTAGATTAGAGAAATCAACTGTCATGCGTTTTGCAATTACGCTTAGTTCGCTTGAATTGAAATTAATGTTCGCATTCCCTTTGTCCATTTCATTCTTTGTACGTTTCAAATGGCATTTTTTTTGCCAGCGTCAATGTTTTCGAGTCCATCTCATTTATTTCGTATGGAAATAAAAATTATGATTTCCTCAAAGCTCCATAGATTTAATGAAATCTTGGAGAGGAAATATATTTTCATTTTCATTGTGATTTTTCCTAATTCTGCACTGAATTCTCACGATAAATTTTGTCAACCCTTTCACCAAATAGTTTTCTGATCACGCATACATTTCGCCATAAATTCGTTCCGGTTGCGACGAGACGTTATACTCGGTACAGCTATAACTCATACAAAGAGCTATAAACAAGCCAAACTATACCTTTGAAGTGGCAGGATGCAGGCAAGTGACGCAAAACACACGGCCCATGACCGTCCTGTGACGTCATTTGTCAACGTCACTCAGACTTGCGCATAAATCAGTCCGCGGCGCCCGGTACTTTTTAACATCATTGACGAACTGTAAACTGCGATTTGAATAACATAGAAAAGGTTTTTTTGCACTTTGATATGTGTGAAAAATGTTGGAACTAAAATAATTTTATGCAAAAATGGTCGTTGGACATTTTTCAGCTCGGTTCAGCGTGCGTCTGGCAATGTTTTGGTCCGCTAACAAACAAAACAATATTATTTTTATGGCATGACCGTTATGGTAATGGAAGCTCTAAACGTACATTTTTTCATCAAGAAATTGTCAACAGAAAAACATATCTTCTCAAATACGGATATCAAATTACCTCCTTCAGTTCCATGTCGGCTTTTTACTGACGCTCGTATTTTATTACGCCATAAACAGGTTGTTGCCAAAATAAAAACGTTCCTTTTAATATTTCTGAAGAGTTGGCATTTCTTTTAATTTCCTTTTCACTTTAGATATTTTTGGCACATCAATCTTTGTAGCACGAGTAGGCTGTGGTAGCTTTATTAAATTTCCGAAGCGCAGGCTGTCATGTATCGGACCGGCGGCGGAGGGCGGCGGCGCGCGTCGCCGTCATGTCTCAAGATTAATTTTAAGTCATGTCAAATTTATGGGAACCTTAATATCAAGTCAGATATATGTCGCAATAATTACCCCCGTGCACACAGAACTTGTCGTGATGAAACGGTTCGAAACCGACCTATTAGTATTCACTAATGAAGCACCAACGCGAACACGTCATTTGAAATGTATCTGTGATTTTCACAACAAATGTTTGGTAAAACCGGTGGATATGCATGAACTCTTTCACATTCTGCAAATGGGTAAACCATGAAGCCGCAGTAATGACTCGAGAGAATTTCCCGAGGAAATCCTCTATTCCATCCTCTGCATAATTTAAATCAAGTGCGGCAACTCATAAAAAATGTGTTTTTTTAGGTCCCCCTAACAATGTTGTAGTATGCAGATTGCAAGTACGTGATCTGAAAGTCAATGGCCGCGACCTGCGGCTGACAAGGCGATTAGTGGCTTATACCGACTCCGGCTGCCGACACTTTGACGGCTAACACATGCTCTACGGAGATTTAAAACCTACTTTTTAAAATTTATTTAATAATCTGTTATAGTAACAGGTATAAGGGTGGATTTTGGCTAAATCTGAATACTAATGAAGGCACTTTCTTTGCTAAGTTTATTTCTTTTGATCTTTAAAAGGACATATTATAGACATATAGAAATGGCATATAGACTAAAAAAAATAATATTCCTGTAATAATATTAGTTTCGGGTAAAATTATTAGTAATGTCCACCCCAATCATTTTGTAACTAACTTATTAATTAAATAGTCAGTCGTGAGGCAAATTTGTTCGGTGACAAGTATTAATTGAAATATATGACGGTGTTGGCTGTGCCATCTGTTCAGAGGTTTAATTAAGGAGCTAATGTACTGGGCTGAGGCTTGTGATTGATGACCTATGGATCGCGGGATGTGTCACGGGAATGTGAAAACTTGTGACAAAACACGATCACTTGTTCACTTTTATCGGTAACTTTTACCTTATCCTTTATAAACTTTGGAACACAATAAGTATGATGAATGGAAGGTACCTAACTGACGAAAAGAATGTAAGACATTGATAAAAGATTTGAAAAAAGGTAGAACTAGCGATATACTGAGATTTCTTACGCGATCAATTCACTCATGTTGCAATTATTACGAATTGTTATTTAGGAAATTGAATTACTAGGATTGTTTGAGTTTTTTATTTAGATTGAAACGGATATGCAACAGTACTGACTAAAACCATAGATTACAATATAGGCGGAGCTCTCTCTTTCCCCTCGAAATGGTTATTTGGGGCATGCAAATGCATGAGGTGTATAACTCATCGGTCAGACAGGATGCGGGTAAGACGTGAGTTATGACGTCACTGCAGGATGTGACCTGGTGACGTCATTGCGATGATATTGAGAGCTTTGTGTTTCCCATGGATGTAGAAAGTATTCGCAAGGTTTATACACGTAAAAGTAGGCCTTAAATATATTAAAATGTTACGTCTCCTCAATTTTAGTACTGATGCATGATGGATGATACAATTTTTCTTCACAGTGTTAAAGGCTTTGTAGCCGTACCAGTAGACAGTAAATTATTCCCTTCATTAGATACCTGTTCTTAACCTGATCCAAATATTATTTGTTAATTAGTTAATTAAGTAATTAGTTTATTAAGTAATTGGTACAGAATAAGTACCAATTACTAATGTAGGGCATCTTAATAAGGTACTATTAAATATAGCCTTCACTTCCCGACCTATTAATTCTAAATTCATCTCAATTTTTAATAAGCCGAGTAATATCGTATAAACGAGTCTACTTTCACGGTAAATTAGTCGGAGCCACTTCTATTAAGATGCGATGAACCGTCTAATCCGTGAGTAGGACTTGCTTCGCTGTAACGAAGACAAATTAAGCTCACCTGAACTGAAGCACGAGGATTACAGAAGACATTAGTGCAGATTATTCATATGTTCAGTTAATTACGTCTGTACCGCGCGTGGGTGTAAAACTTGAGTCTCAAACTTGATACACAGTGTTTAACGTTTTGTACCGTTAATACAGTTGATTAAATTTAGTTCTGGGTAATAATTGATCAGTCTAGCATGGTTAATTGGTAAATTGATACTAGATATTTAACGGTACGGCGAACTTTTATTTAATTAAATTTAACAAGCCTATAATTATTAGTTTGTAAGTACTGTGATCTGTATATTTTTACTTGAAGGGTTAATGTTTTGAAATCACTACCTAACCTACCAAGAGAATATTATGTATACCTTTATAATATGACTAGCTGCGCCCCGCGGTTTCACCCGCGTTGTACCCGTTCCCGCGGGAATTTCGGGATGAAAAATAGATGTTGGCCGATTCTCAGACCTACTCAATATGCTCACAAAATTTCATGAGAATCGGTCAAGCCGTTTCGGAGGAGTACGCGAACGAACACTGTGACACGAGAATTTTATATATAAGATATACATATACATTGAGATTTTGAGAGAAATCTTGTTCTATATCTATCCGATTTCTTTAGGTACCTAATATACTGGTTTCTTAAGTTTAAGCGAACACTACTCATTTTGAATTGAAACTACGTTTACGGATACACTTCGCTTTTATTTTACATTTTTATCTAACGTTTCGGTCCCTTTACAGGAACCTTCTTCTGTGACCACGGTTGCTGTAAAGAGGCCGACACGTCAGATAAAAATGTAAAATAAAAGCGAAGTGTATCCGTAAACGTAGTTTCAATTCAAAATTTAGGTAATACTTTCCTCTTTTACTTTCTCTCTCTCTCTCTCTTACTATTATGTCCATCCAGTAAGTTTAAACCAAGATGTACTTTCTCAGTGTATAGGGAGTGGGTATATGTCACTGGATATCTTATGAACCGAACCGAAACATTACCTACTTCGTTTTATTTACGTTCAGTTTTTCATTACAATGACTTAACCATTCATCAAAAGTCAAAGCTTTGTTTGATAAAGGTCATAGAGACCTCGATATGTTATAACAGTAGGTATAATATGTTCCTATGCTTCCATATTTTGTGAAAAGGGCTAAGTATAAATGTAGTGTCTTCACTGCTTCGTACGCTTTTCTTTGCGAAACTAGGTCATGTTATCAGGCTTCTGTTTGCAATTATGAACATGATTATTATATTTAATATAAAAAACATAGACTTATGTACTCTATTAAGTATTATTAAAATGTGCATTTTATTCTACATACAATTTAACATTTCTTGCTTTTTGCATTTTTGGATTTAGTAATTTTGAATAATGTTTTACTAATATAAGTAAAAGCTAAAATTTTACTTTGTGAAATAAATTATAATTCACTTCAGATGATTGCGAGACGAAGGTATCAACATTTTTAACATACTTTTATTATTATCGAATATTCGAACCGCCTCTGATTTCTTTTGAAAGTCAAAGTCAAAGAACAAAAAAAAAAAATTATGATCAAGTCTAGGGTATGAAGAATTCTAGATTCTAAAGGTTATATAATCTTCACAATGTGTAACGTGTTCCCCAAGTAAAAGTACCTATAGGCTCTGGTAGTTACTAGAACATAATTGCTCAGAGAAAATTCAGTTGGAATAATCGAAGTAGGCATTCTCAAACAAAGTGCCAATTTGTTAAGACGGTCCATCGTTATTAAAATACGGATAACCTGGAATCTCAAGAAGCCTAGTGATTACTTAAGTGACTACCTTCTTACTCAGGAGTAATTTACAAGATTTTAATTTATTTAGACGCTTAATAACTTGAGTAGTTATTGAATACTAATTTAAAAAGTAGTTCTAAAATGTGATAATTGATTTAAAATTAATGACACAGCCACATACATAGTTGTACCATTCTTTTATTTCATCCAACAATAACTGTATTCCAATTTTGAAAAATCGTACAATGATAAATAATACCCACTTACTAAAGCAAACAACAGAAGACACAATCAATACCAATGTGGAATACGCTTTTCAAAAAAAATATTACAGCGCCATCTGTTGAAGTGCAGTCATGTTACAATTTAGTTCAATGTGTTTTTGCTAGATGGCGTTACTGTGTTACGGTATACTTGGGCACTGTTTAGTAAAGCTTCGTGAAAGTTTTGTTAGATGGCGCTTTACTCAAAGAGAATAAAAACAAAAATAGCCGACTTTATTTTCTTAAAACAATGAATCTAGATGCGTTTTAGGGAAGTTATTATAACTTTTCTTAACTAGATGTGCAATTTTATTATTGTTTTGGAAATATACCGAATAATGGGAACAATATGAAAATAAATACTTGCTTAATATGCCAACAGAGCTGGAATAATCGGAATTTTATTCAGATTGATAATGTCAGTCACTGATTCATTTGAAAGTTGAAATAATCGGAATTTTTCTAAATATCTTTTTTACTGAATTAATAAAGTTTTCACTTTTTTATTATTGGTATACTTAGGTCCGATACCGGCTAAACCTAGTATCGGAGTTTTAAGACCGTCTAAACACCTACTTGGTTAAAGGCCTCCTAAAGGCTTCCAAAGCACGTTAGCACTCAGATACAAATGCCACTTTCTGGCACCCATTCCAGATAGGGGAAGAGGTGTCTGTTCCTTAATAATCGCAATGAGCTAACATCGGCTAGTCAAATTACATCGCGAGCGCTATGTATGGTAGTTAGTAAGTATTTGGTTTGGTGCCTACTTTAAAGTAGTGCTAATATTCAATACACATAAAGTGATATTCTGTATACCAACTTACGATCAGAGAACAGAGATAGTGATTTAAGAGTAGATTTGGATAACTTATCTCGCAGAATTCCTACGAGAATCTTACGCAATCTTGATAAACTAAAGAGAAACGAGAGAGATATTGAAAATTAAGTATTTTATATTATGTAAGATTAGTCGTTAGACTATACTCGTAAATGCTGTAAAGATATGATCCAAAATTACTCACTATGAGGCCCTAATAGGTACGTTGTAGGTACTTATTAATGATAGATATTGATAGCAAAATGCAACCGTCGTGTCGCAAGATAATTACACAGCAATAGAGTACAATTAGACGGGCACCGTGTTCATACTTAGCTTTCAGTCGTTTGAAAAATAAATAATTACAAAAGTTTATTTCATAACACTGCGGGTGTAGCGGACATGCAATTTCTGAGAAGCATTGCGGTGAAATATAATCTGACACATTAAAAAAATATCTAACTATAAAATTCGACGTTTATTATGTTTTAACAATTTTAACCTACTTAAGAAACTTCCAGTAATAACCACCCATACGGCCCATACTGAAACAACTAGTACCCGGGTTTTAAAGTACGCTCCAAAGTGCTGAAGCGCACTCAGATAGAAACAGCCAATCAAATTATAAAGTACAGTAAACCAAAGTAAGTATAAGTCGAGTAGGTAAGTGGCAAAACCTGGTGTCGGAGTTTTTAGACCGCCGCCGACATGGTTTAACGATTGTTACAACCAGGACAATTTAACGTGCCCTCCGAAGCACGGTAGCGCTCAGAGCTGCACGTTGCTACTAGTCAAACTACGCCACGAGTGCTAAACCAAAGTAGGGATCCAGTTAGATTCTGCGTTTATTAACAGCAAGTTATTTGAAGGTATCCGAGGATTGCGCCGGTTCGGCTCCAGACTGCGTGCCAGCAACTCTGCAATTACAACCAGCTATTGTTACCCTTTCGCAAACCAATTCCACCCTTCGTACTGCATTCTCTTTGGTGCAACTGTGAGGTATAATTGTTGGGTACAACTTGATATTTCTAGTAAGATTTAATTTAATTTAAAATAATTTGTTATTCTTATTTTTATAATTATCGTTTCTTACTTATTCTTTAGTTAAGTATTCTTTAGTTAAATTCTTAGAGTTAATGCTTTGGTTCGCTCTTAACAGAATCTTAGTTTATGTAAATATGTATATCATTGATGTTTGGGTGGGGCAGAGCGATGTTCAAATACTATAATAGCACATAACTTTAATGTTCTTCTCTCAGCTAAGGTATTTGTTTTACTTGTAAATCATGGATGTGAATCTAAGAACGGTATTTTTTATTTCGATAATATAGCTCCAGTTGATAACGTTTGAAATATTTAAACTAACGGATATTGAAGCAATTTTTAGGTTTTTTAAGCAATAATATATGTTTAGTACAGTTATTAGGCAACGGCTTATTTAAGTTACATATGTTTAGTAATTAAGGTTTTATAATAGGTACCTACAAACAGGTAACTATGGCAATTACATTAAAAGGAGCGACAGTAAAAAACAGACTATAATTTAATATTTTAAAATGTATGGAGCACATACAAAAGGCTGTAATTGCTACGTGAAGTGTTGTTTGTCGTAAATGTTTTCAATTGCTAGTGTTTAGTATTCCGTACAGAACGGGACACTCGTTACAAACTCATTTTGGTCAAGTGTGCTGTGACGCTCGCAATCACATTTATGTTTGTTCACCGTTATTTATATTATACAAGCAATGCCTCGCGGGTTTACCCTCCTAACCGTTCTTGTAGTTTGCCATGAAAATTTTGCAGAACATCACAAATTGAAAGCAATATTAATTGTTCAGTACACTCTATAAGAAACTGGTTTTTATACTTAACTAGGTTTCTGGCCGCTTAAATGAAAATTACAACAATAAGCTCAAACGTTTTACTGATGGAGACAGTTTTACTTGGATTAGCTTTTGCATCTCTTTATTGCATGGGTAGTCGATAGTCTGTCTGAGTGCTACCGTGCTTGGAGGGTACGTAATTGTCGGTCCCGGTTGTTGCAATCGTTCAAACAAGTCGAAGGCCTTCTAATAACTCTGACACCAGTGTTGACCACTAACCTACTTTAACTGATCTACTTACCTACTGATATACGTTTCTCGTTCTCCATTGTAAGTATAGATTCAAATCCATTGACTAGTTTTCTTTACTGCAAACATACAGATGATAGAAAAACAAACGCGACGGAGGCCTCTGCTTTATAATATGTAAGAATGATCTACCTATACTTAAGTGTGGTAAATACGTCGATATTTTTTACCCTATTAATAATTGCATTGACCTCTAAAACTATAGAATCGACATTCTATACTATAAAATACCTTGAAATCTCCTTGCAAGCTCCAGGCTGAGCTATAGTATCTCCTTGAATTATTAGGATCTTAGAGAACGATATCTATTTTATATTTAAGATTATCATGTAATTTATGTGCGTAGATTCTATTTGTCATGCATCCTCCTTTTTTATTTCCTTTAATCTAATCTATTGCTGTTCATAAATTTCTAGTGGTTCATAAATAAAATAATTATTTTTGTTTAAGAAACACGTTGAAATAAAGTGTTTTCAATTATACTCTAGAGCGAGATCTAAAGAAGTCTTTGGAGCTTATTTTTTAAACTCCATTAATTATTCAGACGGACTCAAAATAAAAGGATAAAAAGATACGACTCGTATAATTGAAAAGAAAGAATCAAATGTAGGTATATTTAAAACATAAATCGTTTTCCATAACTTTGAACAAAATCTCAAAATTCTATCTTAGTTTGGAAATTGTTAGAGTCAATATTATTCTTAATATTTATTTTCAGTCTGGAGAGCGTTCAATATAGAATTCACCGATCATTTGTTACGCGTTTGACAAACAAATGAACGAACAATATTAGATTTGAAAAATATATTACATCACGTTCGACGCGTTTTGTAATTGGTTTAAAAATTCGAACATTTTTTTATAAATTCGCGGTCCGTATGTTGATGTTTGCGTTTGGACTCATTCAATTATGCAAAGCTACCATTTGTTAACAGATTTTGGGGTAATTCTGTAAATGTCGTCGGTTTTATGCTAATCAGCTTAGTGCAGGATATTTATGCGGTACATGCTTACAAATATTTCACAGTAGTGAGAGTACGCCGATAACGGTTCGTGCAATTAATTGCAGAAACACTCACTGTGATTTAACGCGTTATTAATATTCGGACACAATTTGTATTTGTTTAAACTGTTATTTTGTGTTAATTTTATGTAAATTATGTTTAATGTTTGCGCAGTAACGATGTTATAATTCATAGATTTTATGCAATGATATGTAACTAAAACATTAAATAAATAGTTTGTTACGCAATTAACCATATTAACTACATTATTTAATAACAATTTATACCGTAGACTTTACACCGTGAATTTTACTACGAAATCAAGTACTACGCATTTCGTAGTATTGCTACGTTACTACGGTACTACGAAAATCGTAGTTCATAAAATATGTAGAACTATGAATTGAAATTGAATTTCAATGAATAAGAAGGTTAAGGGCGAGTGCCTGCAGGCGTTCTCCTTTATCGTAATGGAACGAAAAATGATATTAACTTCGAAAATAATAGGTATCGTGAGTGTTGATTTCGTGATTTTTTTTATCAGACAATCAAAGTCCCCTTTCCGAGCCATCAAAGTTTGAGTGTATATAAAATTATGTTTAAAAACAAAAGGAAAGCTGTCGGTAAACATTATTATTGGACAGGGTGTAGTGGTTTCATTACAGTCACGACAGTGGGCGCTTCCGCGTCGACTCGTCGCCACAAAAACTGAGCAATTTTCTGATAGTCATCTGACACGTAAATGTTTTACTTTGACATGCTATTTATACTTCCATTTGTCAAAAAAACGGGAAAAAGTTGACATTGTTGTGTGGATAGGTAGTGTTAGTAGAGCTAATAATAGGAATGTCTGTAGTTGTGATATTGAAACTTATTTACTTAAGTGTTGTGTTAAATACTTGAATTATGAAGTTATTTATCATCATGAATAAAAGACTGGATTGTGATTGTATGCTATGTTGGTAAAGAAGTAAGTTTGCGAGAGTATAAATACTCAATTGCATTGATACTTTCGCAAAAGTAATTTGGTAAATACTTGGAACAGCCCTATTGGCAAGTGCAAAATATTTGCTTTATCTTATAAATGAATGCTTTAGTTTTGGTTGTATTTATTATACTAATTTAAACAATTATAAGAATGTATTGTAAAAGCAATTCAATATTCATTATCATGATTGTTGTACTTAAAATAAAACCTTATGGAACTCGCTTGAAACGTTGTAGACTATAATCATCGGTGTAATGAAAATGAGGTGGTAATAACATTTCCTCAGGCATTCGTTCCCGATGTTAGAGTTAGATAACATTACCCACCATGTGCTACTTTCAATACCTTGAAGTGCTTAAACCGCTTCAAGAAAATTGCTTATAAATTATTTGCGATGAAAACGACCGCTTTCCTTCGCTTCTATTGTAAACTATAATTTTCAAGTAATATTAGTTCAGTACACCTGGATTTACGTATTATGATGTGAAAGATTTTCATATTTTTGTTTTGGAATAATAAATTTAATTTGCTAGGAGTAGTTCAATAAATTGTGAATAAATATCGCATGAGTAATTGATAAAGCTCATATTTGAACAGTAGTAATCGCTAATGAAATCAAAGGATTGTATAATACGAGGTTTAATTAGATCACAAGCTGCAGCGGAATCAGCTTGTTCACAAACACAACAGATGCAAATAATCAGTTTCTATTAATCTTGTTTTATCAAGGAGATATTTCAGCTCCCTCAACAGTGTAATTAAAATAATAATTACAATTCGGTAGTACTAATTTGGTATCAGTTGTTCTTGAGGGCCCTTTGTGTCCGTTCGTTTAAGACTCAAAGGGAGTCGGCAGGGGACCGTTTGCAACTCGTATGTGCGAATCGATGGCGTGGAAAACCTTTATCGATTTTAAACTGCCTTTATGTTGCAGTTTGTTAAACTTATATTGTTATTGGCTTTCAAGCGCTCCGATCGGAACCCTTTGTGTGCGAGGAAATGCGAACACTGAGTGTATATTTTTCAATGTTTTGAAGATTGTGCCCGTTACGCACGGTTAGATTGGATGCTATTATCGTATCGTTTTGAAAAGCAACTGAAGTTTAAAATCTGTTTAGTGGGTGTGTAAACGGGCCGTTTAGCAGAAAGTATGGCAAATATAGTGCATAGTACTAAGTATGAATAAAACTATAAAAAGATAAAGTACTCAACCTATCACATATCATATAGATAAACTAACTAACAACTAACTATAACTAAAAATAACTAACTAACCATATACATAAACCAGTCATATAGATAAACACGTAGATAAACCAGTCAAATTTATATCACTAATATTTATGAATGTCTATTCATAAAAATATTACCTGAATAAAGATGTTTACAAAAAGTTTACCCAATTATTTTAAAAGTGGCGAGTTCAAAAGTACATCAAACTCCACTGCATAACGGAGTAATCATTCCGCAAAGGTTTTGACTTAACGACGGTTCAAGCGAATTTACCGAAAAATCGGGCCAAAGAGTTCGGCACAAAGACGTCCTCGGTTCAAAAGAGCGCTCCAAGCGGATCTACACTTAGTGAAAATATTTGAATCCGGTCATCGGGAAAGTTTGTCGAGTGGTGTGGAGGGCCGCGATCGATGCACCTGAGAAGTACCGACAACTTGACGGGTAAGAGTTCTCAACGAATTTCGTCATAATTTCCCGACAGTGGCGCGAGTCGGACAAAGTTTGACGTCTGGTAACACTCGCGCCATTATTGAAACCGAGTTCAACACGAGTTCATGGGAATAGAAAACTTTGCTAAGTGAATAAGATAACAAACTCGCGCCGTCGAAGGGATTTGTGCATGAACGACTATTTGTAATACGTGCCAACTCCGCGCTCTTTGTAACACTTCGCTAATGTTTCCGAGTACTTACAGCTTGGCACACTGTGTTGTTATTAACTTTATTTCATTCGATTTCCTAAACGGTTTGGAATGAAATTTGATTATTAATTTAATTCATTACGGTATCTTATGTATATTTTATACAAAATAAATTGTTAATACTTACTCTATTGTTTAAAACTATATTTACATGCATAATTAAGGCCAAACATATTGAAACGACCTTATCATACTTTACGACCTTTATGTACTTGTAGGTACACGTATTTTTAGCAAATAAATATTTTATTATAATAATTATGTACGGTACCAATTCACACACAATTTGTTATATCCAAACTGATATTACCGCTTCTCCTTAATTTGTATTGTTACCTAGATTGGCTGAATAGAGGAGATCTTTGCCCAACTATGGAATAATACGGCTCACAGTAACATCATTAGCTTATTGCACCTACACACGTAAATTTTCCCAAACATATTTATTTCAATATAACTTAAGTTATTAATTAAACAAATGAATCAATTTTTACCACAACAGTCACTCTAATATGCTTTCATATGACGCAATTCACAGTCACGCCTCGACGTCACATCTAAGAATTTAATATCGTTTCAAATTGGCAAAATAATAAACCGGTAGGTACGTCAGTTGCAGGAAATGCAATCACGTCAGCCATGGGGCTCGTAATTAAATGTTAAGCTCGTTGCGAAGGCTTATAAAGGTATTGTAGAATTCGCAATTTCGTCAACTGTTTGCTTCAAGTAATATAATTTAGTTAAAAACATCCAAACTTATTTTATGTGCTTTAAAAGTTAAGTGTATGGTAATTGAAGACTTAAAAAGCTTTTTGGGTGTACAGTTTGTCGAATTCAAGTTTTATTATAGAACTTTTGAGGTGAACATTTTACTTAAGTACTTAAATTTTGTTTATTTCTTTTGCCGGATTATGTTACGAAAATTAAAAAAAATAGGCTTTTATTTTTAAAACTTAAAACTTTAATAGTGCATATTTGTGGAAGTTAAAAATGTATATTATTGAGTATGAAGTCTCAATAATAAGGATTATCATAAATTTAAGAGCAAAACTCTTGTCGGTGAGTCCGATGCAGAGTTCTCCATCTATTCCTGATCAGTTTCTAGAAAGATATCATAAGGATAGCATACAATAATTACGATAAAGCCGTTATGGCTTTATCATTAAAAACTCCATACCAAGTTAAAGTTTTAAAACGTTAATTTTGTAAAAGTAAAACACGCAATTAAGTGTTTGAAATAATTACCAGGAATAATTACCCAAGTGGCAGTAGAAGTCGGCAGCTGGGTCTTCAGCGAGTGAAATGTCATTTCTTTTTAAACGTCAATTTGGCTTCAAAGTGGGCCATTCCTGTTGTCAGTGAGAAAAGTTTTGACATTTAAACGTTTATGGACCATCTGTTGGCGCGGCGGTGGGATTTTTAGACCGTTTAGAATGAGAGAACTGGCGGGATGACGGGAATATAATGATTGCGGGTTCAGGGTGCCTTCCACTAGAGCTTTGCTATGCTACGATTGGTTCATGCTCACTATATGGTCTATCTATACTTATGTTTTAAGCTACTTGTTTGTTTAGTTATACGAGTAGAGCACCTAAGGTATATACTATACTAGCAGCGCCCCGCGGTTTTACCCGCGTTGTGCCCGTTCCCGTGGGAATTTCGGGATAAAATGTAGCCTATAGCCTTCCTAAATAGAATAATAATATAAATAGACTGTCTAACAGTGAAAGAATTATTTAAATCGGTTCAGTAGTTTCTAAGATTAGCGCGTTTAAACAAACAAACAAACAAACAAAACAAACTCTTCAGCTTTATAATATTAGTATAGATACTAATATTATAAAGCTGAAGAGTTTGTTTAAACAAACAAACAAACAAACAAAACAAACTCTTCAGCTTTATAATATTAGTATCTATACTAATATTATAAAGCTGAAGAGTTTGTTTTGTTTGTTTGTTTGTTTGTTTAAACGCGCTAATCTCAGGAACTACTGGTCCGATTTGAAAAATTCTTTTTGTAACGGATAGCCACATTCAACGAGAAGGTTATAGGCTATTTTTCATCCTGGAATTCCTACGGGAACGGGCACAACGCGGGTAAAACCGCGGGGCGCCGCTAGTAGATACATATAGGCTATAGTTTAATCTCAAAACCCAAAGGTCCAAAGAAGGAATCACTTTTACACATACCTAGAATATTTTTTACTCAATGAGTCATTCCTTTGATATCGATTAAAACTAGTGTGAGACAAAATACGACAAAATAGTGTGTGAGTATAACGTATTAAGCTCAATAATACGCTGAGATGCTGTTGACACAATGACGTATCTCGTGGCGAACGCGTCGCCACGTGAAGTTTCGCATCTAGCAGACGTAGTTCAACGTTTTGGTTTTAATTTATTTTGGATATTCAATAAATGAGCAATGAGCACGACTGAAATCACTGAAAACCTATAAAGTCTATTCTTGAAAACCTAATTTCAGAATTTACTTTGAAAGCGGAGGCGTTTCCACAAAATTACTTTCAGCAAAATATTGAGAGATATTCAGAGAATTACAGAATAACCGAATCAATTCGTTTCTTTGAACCTGATTGGGAATCTCTATAATTGTTTTTGGACTTTATTTACTTGACTTAAAGTTTAGATTAACAATAGAGACTCTGTATATACCTGAGAAAATCGCAACACTTAAATATTTAACTTATTGGAAAAACTTTATATTTGTTTTAACTTTGAAAACTAAAAAGTTTTATATTGATTTTGTATTGATAAGTTATTCTTTGAATAATGTATAGAGTTTTGTTTTTACTTTGTTTTTATTCAAATTATGTTACGTATTTTTGCTGCAAATAGTTCATATCTAAAATCGTGACTGTGAAATTAAAGATGGCTTATAGTTAAGTTTTAAATAAGCACACGTAAATTATAATCAAATACTGTATTTTTTTAAACCCTGGGGGCATATTCATCTGAGTGAAACTACATAAATACGTACATTTTGTACGTCAGCGGGCATGATCCGTTACCATAACAGTAAAACAAGATAAAATACAACGTAGTTCATAGCACAGGTTTTTCTTATAAAGCTAGTTGTATGAAGAATTTCAAAAATAACTGATATTTCCTGTCAAAGATTTTTCCTAGCACTATAAACCGATACACGTACTCAGCATTAACCTCGATATTAGGGAATAGATATTCAAGCTTAGTTGAAATTTGACGAGACGCCCGTATTAATTAATATCGTCCATTAGCATCGCTTGCTCCATCTCTCTGAGAGTGCTCTATCGCTCTAAATGCAATTAGTTTATGCCGCACTGACACCGCGCGACACCACTCGCTCTCAACCTTTAATATAATTCGCGCTCTAACAAGATTACGACGCCGGGTTTTCATAAGAAAATATTGTAGTTTAATGAAATATGCGACAAACTTTTACTTTGTAAGCACTGTGTGATAGCGACTCGTACGTAATTAAGAGTATAGTGCTTAACTGATTTACTTCGGATACATTATAAATAAATATATACCTAATCTATATTTCTTTTCGATTTCCCGTGTGTTGATTACTATTAGGAAGCTTCTCGATCTAGCTTAGATTATGCACAGGTATTATAGAAACGAAGCAATTTCGTTCAGTTCATTTCAAGATCGTGTTTATACTACAATGTATTTCAAAGATATGTTTATTTAATACTTTATTTATGCATTTTTATCTTTATTAAAAGCTTTTTTTTTCAATATTTAGAAAACATTTTGAGAGTTGAGAATGAAACAAAACAGTATTGAGTAACATTTTATGGATTATTTTAATGTATTTTGAAAATTGCACTGAGTTCAATGTATGAGTTCAAGGAGCAAACGGCATTAGGCTTTAGCGCGGTTCAGTGGGTTGTGCCACCGTTTCTGTACTCGGAACGGGGCTTACGATATTCTTATGAATGATCACTAATACTATTAATGAACTATTCATCCTCACTGAAATAGTAGGGGGAGTGTCTGCAGTGGAAAACGACATACCTTTTGTGCCTTCATATTTTTAAATTAATGAAAACACTGTTTTGGATAATTCTAACAGGTTCTTGGTTTTCCGACTTCACAGATCATGGCCTCACATACCATGTAGAATTACAAAGGTTTTATTTCCAATAGTTATCTTAACTTAAAAAATAGCTACTACAAAGCTACTAAATATTGAAGTTAAATACTTATGACATCCGAGTGGTTTAACATTGGGTCCACATACCTACTCGAACTTATTAGGTAAATAACATTTGAACTGTACAATAAACAAATACAAAGCAGACAACTGATTTCTACGAGCTCAAATCCCTGATGAGTAGAAAGTCGAGTACCCGTGACGGGGATGAGACGGGGACGGGACGGGTCTAACGCAAATTATTAGCGCGACTTTAACCCCCGGCGTACCTTTCTTTCGCGTCCGGCTCGCTCGGCCTGCTCTCAATAGATTCATTAAGACTCTAACGAGATCTTCCAGGGCGAATCACGACGCTTTGTTTCCTTTAATGCGATTTGTTTTATTTGTATAACAATATTTCGAAGCGGAACCGTACAGCGAATTTCGTAATTGGTCCCAAAATCAATACTACATTAGCATGCGAACACGTTTTGTTGAAACATGCTGTCGAAATGAAGGATAGATTAAAAATTCACCCCTCATAACTTACTTTACCGACAGCTTTGATAATTAGTCGGATTTGCCGCTTTTGGCATATTTAAGTACATATGCATTTGAATATCCCAAATTAAGTTATACGTCCTTCTGAAAATTAGGATGTCACCTAATTAATTTTCATTTTAGAGGAAGTTATATCCATACCAGAAAATTGTATCACATGTTGGTAATTTACCTTCAAACTGGCGAAGTTTACGAGTGATTCCAAGGTCTCCTTGAATACAAATGAAGAGCATTATATAATTATTTATGTCGCGGTATTTGTATTTTAAAAATGTATTGCAAGCACGAGCCGAGCACATCGTCCCGTTCCCGCGGCACGTCATTACATTTCACTAAGATATGTACAAAATAAACACGACAACTCCCCCATTCTTATTCAAAGAACCTCGTCGATCAAAAGCATGCAACAAGCTCCGCTAAAATGTTTACGCTACGAAAAATTATTTTCCGTTTAACATTGCAAATTTGGTATGCAAATGTCGACATTAAACACCTTTATTGTAGCACTAAACGCAAATCGATCGGAAGCGCCGCGCGAGACGAAAATCCAGTTTCGGGAGGTATTTTTCAAGCCGACTGCAGCCACGCGATAAGCGCCTCTCGAAATGTGACCGAATTTCAATCAAATTTATGAGTTATAATAATGATTATAGGTACTTTATCTGCGCCCCGCATAAAATTTTGCAATTTCACTGAAAAGGTGAACTCTACTGTAACAAATTTGCGCGCAATCGTAAGGCGTCGATAACGATTCAGAGAATTAATCTCAGTGTGAAAAAACGAATCTGTAGGGATTCTCCCTAGGTTGAAATGAGACGAAACGTTCGACGGATTGCTGCCCGTTTGTCAATGTTAATATAAATGACATTTATTCTAGGAGTGATTTAGATATGAAATAATTGATAGCGATGTCGGAGTGACCTCGGATAGAATATTAAATCTCTAGCCGAGCTCAATTGTGATTGATTCCACAAACGCACATTCTACAAATAAAGCTGTATTTATATGATAACATCACAATTTTATAATGTGAGATTTGGTTTAATATTTTTCAAAAAAGGGACATGGACAAATTGCAATTGGCTAACATAACCCGAAATTATAGGGTTTATTTGAACATTTTCCTCGAATAATAAGTTATTATAACACTTAGCAAAAGTCGCAAAGTGAAATCTTTGTTCTTGCCACCCCGCTGAGACTGGACCGCTCGCAGCGATTGAAATTTAAAATATTGTACCCTTTGCCATTATGCGAGCTTATTCACCCTTGAAATATCCCTGGGGGGCGCCAGGTACTACGATTGGGGAAAATATTTTACACTTGTTACTAAGGATGTCGCTTTCAAGTCTACCATTACCGTTCTAATTGCATTAGACGATCTCGAACCTAGATATACCGCGCTATAGAGTCGCGAATTGCATGCCCCGGCTCGTGAATATTTATGAAAGCACTTAATTAGTGTGTCGAGGATGAAAAATTGTTATTGAAACCAAGTTGATTGAACTGGCGATTCATAACTATGTCATTTCGGGTGCTATGCTAATGAAAATGCGATTAATCACGGTGAGTATTTTCGACTCGACAACGTTTTTCAGTGAAATGGTACGCGTCGCGACGCATGATTTAACAATCCGTTAAATGCAATTTGTATTTTGCTTTTAATGTTGACGTTCAATATGAAACTGCCTCTACTAGAGTTAACGAAATATTAATCATTGACTTCATTCTATTTTTTAAATTGTTTACTTAATTATTTACGTAGGTACATTTTAAGAATAGTTCAGTCAACTAATACAAATGTCTGAATCAAATTGAAATAACATAATTTAATGTGAAATAGATTATAATTAAGCAAATAACTTTCCCAATTACGGGGCATCGAATACCTACGTTAGGCACCGGTATGTGGGGAGCCCGCATTACTGCACATTAGACTCGGTCCACTGGGCGGAAGGCCAACGTTTACTTGATAAAATAAATTTGAACAAAACAAACGCATCCGGTGCGCCAATATGATTTCTCTGTGAAGTTGTGTTAAGCGGAATGGAAGCGGAAAAACGGGAGCCAGGCATAAGCTAATATACGGATACTTCGCGTACCGATATTGGCCGGTCGAGGTTGCCGAAAGTGTATTAATCGATGATACTTGCATTCCCGATGCGATTGTTGTTGGATGAAGACGAAACAAGACTAAAACATCAGTGCGTGATGTCAGTCTGTGATAAGTCAGAACGTACCATTAGTTCCAACATCAAAAGTAAACAGTAACCCCAACCGAACTTTGTGCAGAGTCGTGCTTTCCTTTTTGATCGCCTATCCCCCTAAAGGTGAATATCCAATTAAGTTCTGCCACAGGTGAAATTAATATAGTTTGAAGAGAATTATCACGATCAGAACTGGATATCGTCGAATTTGAATTCGCAACTAAGCCGAATTGAAGTGTCAAGCGTAACGAGGCTCGGCGACGCTGTAGGGCACCCATTCGTTAGTCTAACTCTTTTGGTAAAACGACCCCTGGATAAGCCGGGTGCACTGTTAACATTCTTTTCAATAATGATGGGGGAGATGTGAGTACCCCGTGTCTTGTTTATTGGATTTTTTGTTGCAATCTACATATGAATGGGAACAGCAATCTGTCGGACATTGCAAGCTATTGAGTCGCGCTCACATTGTTTACTTAATCCGTATTGTATTACGACTAATGTTTACCCTATCCTAACTCTGTAATTAATTTAGCCCATGTGTATCGAACCAATATTTTACTAATAAATCCAAGAACTAAATTTTTAATTCAGCGTTTGAATACGGCTCAGTAATAAATTAAAACTTGAGCACATGATCCAATATTAACCTACATGAAAAGTTAAGTTTCAAAATTCTGTGTAAAGTTAAAAGTGTCGACTCTAAGTTTTCCGTAGCAAAGTTTAAAGTTTAGCCGTGTAGTAACACGCGTGTTGGTCGCTTTAATAAGTCCCGCGCATGATAAATAGGATCAAGTATGGGGACTTATGTCATAGTACCGTCCTTCTCTAAACAGTTTAAATTAATCTTGTGTCCTTGTCACTCTGTCAGAGGGTTGAGGATTTAATACAACGTTTGTGGACTAGAAAACTTAATGAAAGTGTGGCTGCTGTAGTTGTGAGCATCATTATTGACGGCTTTACTCCGAGATAAAAAGGCTTTTCGAAACGTTATGAAAACGTATGCCGCTTTGGGGTTAAAATAAGCCAAGTGGAATAATTTGAATAAAGCAGCGACAGATAGTTCTATTTTAATCCGCTGTTAGGAGCCAGATTTGTTTTCCATTCCCTAGTTGACCCAGTCTTCTTTTGTAAAAGAAACTATTTTAATTTCAGTTCTGGGGAACTAGAGTTGAACATCTGTTTAAGTTATGCAAACACATTCCACACCCGCACCGCTTTGGCTTTTTAAAAAAACTTAATGTTTGTTATTTTACTTAGTACTATATAAAGATAATTAAATAAGTGGATTACGTACAACACATGTAATTCACTTTTGTACACTGAACGTGTATTCTTTTGGATGCTGAGAGGATTTTCTTAATTCCAATCTAACTTTAATTTACTGTCTGCCTGCCTCCCAAATCAATTAAAACACGAAAAAGGCGATACTGATTGAGTTCAGACAAATTAAATTCGAACAAGTATCTTTCACTTTCTAAAGGTACTAAGCTTAATAATATCTCTTTACTTTGTTATTTCTGTATTCTCAACAACGAATACAGAAATAACAAAGTAAAGAGATATTATGTGTGAAATGGTGAATTTCTTCAAGAATGTATCTAAGAAATAGTATAGTCTTAAAACTCTTAAGGCTAAGGGCCCCTAATGATCATGTATGATATTATTTTCACCGGTAAAGCATTGAGGTAGCACATTTTAATTATCACCCAGTATAATTCGAGTAAATTTATATGAACCCTGAAATTCCAGTTCAGTTAACTACACTGAGTTTTTGTCGAATTAAAAGGCCTCCGAACGGATGTTTTTTCCACCGCTGTAACAACATTATAAAGAGTCAACAAAGCGGAACGCACGTGCCATCTAAGGGAAGGGTACACTAGGACACCAGATTAAACTATACGAGTAACTTGGCTAATTTAGACCTTAAAGACGCTGTTACAAAGTTGCTAATGTTCCTCATCACAGCAACACCACCAAGAAATTAGTCACGCACACATGCACACTTCAAATGGGGGTTGGTATAGTTACCAGAAATGTATCGAGCTCTTCATTTGAATTTTGTATTACAATCTTAATGAACTATTTTGAAGTATTATACAAACAGGGTATAAGCAATAAGACGCTGCGTTCTAAATTAAGTACATCTTATGTAACTACGTTTGCTGTCATCTTCATCTACTTGACTAAGGAACTTCATATATTAATGAGATACGGTATTTATAGCTACACATTTCCAGCAGTTTACCAACTTCGTTTCAAGAGTAACCATTAACAAACTTAAAACAAAAGCTCTATCGCCCCTAACCAAAACACGATCATCAAAGTAAACTCCCCAAATGAACATTGATGTACGATCGTACTGAAATTACACCTAGACCTGAATGACCCGCAGACATGTTGAAATAGTCTTATTTGGAACAACACGTTAAAGTTACACAGAGGAAACGACCACTCGACTGAGACAAAGCAGCGTCATCAATATGCCCACCCGAGACCCGAGCCCAATGCGAACCTACATTACAAGTAGATTAATACATCCATTCAAATCTATTGGGCCTGGCCTCTCTTATGGGAAGTCTTTCGATACACGCACTGCTCATTTGATCCGCCCCAATAAGTTCCTTTTTGTTTTAGATCATATTCGTAAATAGGATTCGGATACTTTATTAATGTAATATTTTTGTTATTTTGCTTCATTAGTTTTGTTTTGGTGATTGGGTTGCTTAACTTGAAGTTTGGTTCTGTTCTAAGAAAGTAAAAAATATTGAAGCTCTCATACAAAGACATAGGATATCAGACATAATAACATATTGTATTTAAGTATATTTTAAGTAGGTACCTAGATGCAAAAAGGTTAATTTAAGAGTTCAATGTCAAAATAATTTAATAGATATTGCTTTTTTCTTTGTACAAATAAATGATAATCAACTCATTACAATAATGTTGCATTTCGTTGTAAAGTTAAATGATATCGACATTTACCGCATTTACTACCGATAATATAAATGATTAATCAGCGTAATTCAGTAGTAAGTAAACTTAATTTTCATACGTGTTTGCTCTCGGTTCATTTAGTCACACAACGGCTGATTAAGCTCGTTCTCATTTGAATTATTATTATTCGAATTGTTTCACACAAAATGATATTAGTATTATCTCTGCAAATTAGAGAAATTGAATTGTGTAATTCGTTTTGTTGGTGTCCCCGGGGTTTGAATTTGTAATGAATTATTAACGTGTACAGCGAGTATAATAATTATGTATCGATTAATACCAGGAAAATGAATTAATTTAGATCGTGTTATACAATTTTCGTGTGTGTACCGTGTAATGAATTCCAACTAATTATGAGATAGCTGTGAAATATAACCATTAAGTACCTATTGGATTGTAAATTTAATATAATAATTTAGTTAAACATTATTATATAATTGTTCGCTTACATTCGAACTAAAAGGGTTATCAGTTAATATTTGTCACCGAAATAATTAATTAAACTTCAGCACTTTCGATGCGAATCCTCAGTAATATGATTATAACTCGAATGCTGAACTTTTTATATCCGAGGGTGGCTCACTTTCTATCGTACAATCGCGAACTTAATTAAGGACTAAGAAAGTATTTAAAGAAATTAACCGGTTAATTCAAGTAACAATACTTGGGGGTAATGCAGTTAATAACCTTTACTTCACTTTGATATATTTTAATATCTTTATTTGGTTATTAATTGTGTTCGAGATACAATCCGATAATTTTATTAAAAAGTCTTACATAATTAGACAGTAAAATTATACAAATAAGTATGTAATTTTCAAAAATAATCGTCCATTGTGTTTTTTATTATAATTTCGACGTAAACTACTTAAAAATTATTGAATAAAATATTTATATATGTACTTGGTATTGAAATTCTTTAATTAGTAATTCATGTGAATAATAAACTTTTTACTACAAGGTTGTCAGGAAGTTGTTAGAGAATATTTAAAAGAGAACAGTTGTTTTTGAAAAGTTTAACGACGACTATGAATTAGTTATTAGACAGCAACACTTCGACAATGTTTTACGAGTGGGCTCTGTATTACTTTTAATTAGGTATCGTTTGCCCTATTTATGGCGCATTTACTTGAAATATATCCCAGTTTATGGGGGAAGGAGGTTTGTTTGTCACTAAAATAATTTCAGAATGTTTCGGTTTCACTCTGGTGGTTTATCCATTTCATACGCGAATTAGTTCAAGGATCAAGGGCTCTCTCGCTTTTTTCCTTCTAAATAAATAATTAAAAATATACATATCTCGGTTATTTTCATTTCCATACATTTTGTAATTTATAGACGCACGTGATGAACATTTTACAGTTCACCTATAGTTAATGATTTTGGTATGCTTATATGTATGAATATCTTAATATAACTTGGTTAACCATATTTTTCTTCAAGATTTTGCAAATCTTAGTCTATATCGAATTAAAGTTAGGATTTTCAAATGTGAAAAACAAACTGATATTTTACTACACAGAAGTACACTTCACTATTGCATATGCAATTCTTTATCCAATATACATACACCTATAAAAATCTAAAAAAATCAATCAAATATTTCTACGCGCTTCTATAATAAATAGGAACCTTCTAGAACGCCTCCAGCTGCGCGAGACGAGTTTTACTTATTAATATAATTAACTCGAACGTATCGGACTTTGTACTTAAAGCTTGTTTAAAAATTTAGCGCCAGTTTTCTCCCGTGGAGTTGTTGGGCCGCGAGCCTTCATTCTTAATTATTACTTTGGGAAAATTAAGACTGTCGTTTAGCCCGGAGTGCCCACCCCGCTGAATACTGTTTCGTTCCTCCATTTATCTAAATGTACTTTATCTTGGCAGGGGTGAGCCCAATAAAACTATAGAGACGCCTTCGTTCTTATACTTTCCATCACTTTTTTATTTTTACTTAAGTTATTTATTTATTACACTAAAAGAGTACGATTTTTTCTAGCCAGAGTAAATTAAATAACTTCATTAATTAAAATCCGAAACTAAGTTAAGCACTTATTTTATTGTTAAACACTTTTACTAAGTAATTAACTAAATTCTAAGTCACATTGGATTTTATTAAGTATACTGCTTTTAGTAAATTGTCTTTTAAATATTTCATTTTGATAAGTTCGCCTGAATCTCTACCATGGGTCGAGTTTTTGAGGTAGAGATTTCACATAATTCGGTTAAACACCAACTAACTAGGTCTCAACTCTTATAACTACGAGTACAACATGTGTTAATCTGGATGTCACTGGTACCTAATATAAAGAGATGTCTCGTCGCTGGTGGTAATATACTCATACCAATAAGTCTCCACGGTTTTGTTGTTCTCAATGACGACGCCTCAAAGTAATGACGATACTAGGCACTGCCGCGCGTTAAGTACATTACCTATTGTAAGTGTTCTTTGAGGTGCCTACAACGTGAGTGTATGAGCCTCTCCCACTCTAATTATGAGCTTACCACTTTAATATTATTACGAAATGTAGACTCCTTACGCACCTCGCCCTTTATAAATAAATGGAGCTTGGAGCCATTGAACATATTTGCTTGAACTCACTGGGACACTGTTTAAGTCAGGTATTTTTGGTTGTGTTTATTTACGTGTTTTATTCATCTAAAAATACCAAAAGCTGGTTGTAATAATTTGAATTGTAAAAGTAGAAATAAACTTATATTTTTTTGGAAAGGATTGACACAAGTAACTAATAAGATACTTGATAAGGTATTAAAAAACTAATGCATCAATTACTAATGCATCAAAACTAATGCGTTCTAATATTTCAATCTACTTCATCAGGTTGACCTTCCACTCGATGAAGAAGAACGACCATTCGTCTTTCCATTAGACTATCCGCCTAACTAACTGCAGACATCTAATAAGGCGACAGCTGCAGAATCGCCAAAGGCGGCCAAATACCGTATTCTTTACTGCAGTTGTCACCGCATGTTGCATAGAGCGAATTAGTGTATAATTTGCACTTTAAGTTTAATTCATACCAAAAAATAATTATCGGCGACACCTGCCGCGATATGAGATAATTTAAATTAATTAAATATAATTCCCAAATTAATGGTTAACCAATCTGATGAAGATTTTCATTTGCAGTGTAGGCTGTGGTCGGCTCTCATTTACACTGCAGTTGTGAATAACAAAATTTAAATCCAATGGAAAGAGGATTATTACTAAGCGCGGTTAATTAAAACATCAGTGTGCTGTTTAAGATTGTAATTTTAAATGGTTTGTTTCAAGTTTTGCTCTATAGTCAATGGTTTGACTACTCGTAATTAGTTAATTTTATAAAATTATCAACGTTAGGAGTTAGGACTCGTTTTGATCTTTAATATTTTTATTTATTTTAACTCATCACAGACTATTTTATAACTCCTTAAATAGGAAATAATAATTTCTAACAGATAAAATTGAAAATCTATTCATCCATCTATTGAGTAAGTCAGAATCCTGATTAATAACTAACGGCAACGTTAAAATATTTATCTATTTTGCAATTAATTTAACTTTTCACTTACGTTTATGTGTTTAGCGAGTTTTCTCCATAAAAATGTACATTTAGAATGCTCATTAAACCAGGGGATTATAAAGATTACATAAGGAGATGGGCAGGACTTCACTATAGCACGTTTTACGAGCTTTGTACCAAGTTTTCTCATCAAAATGTGAGCTTTTGGTAATTGAGATTTTTTACCATATTTTGAATGAAACCATCTTTTGTATGTGTAAAACCATATGTGGAAGTAACTAAACACACGTTTGTTGCACATATGCAATGGATCTTATGTTTTGGAAATTAACTTTTCTTCAATTAGGACAATTTTATTATTAAAGGTAATATCCATAATTCATAAATTTTAATAAAAATAATGCCTTAAGTGTCAATTAAATTATATTTTGCGAACCGTAATCTGTACTTCATACGGTCTTCGTACAAAAATAGTCTCTGATTCTCACTAACTGATACAAGATTACAAAAGGCAAAGACTTATTTTTTTATTAGAAGTGTCTTAGTAATATTAAAAAAGAAACATCTACCCTACAGAAGAAAAATCTTCACCATTTAGAGAAAAACAAAATCTCTATGAAATGAACCCCATTTCAGGGAAACCATCTACAAGCAAAATGCTTTTTTTTAACGCCATAAAATTCTTGCCTTGAGTTTATCTTGATGTGAATACAGATTAACGTTGCATTCTAATTAAACATTTTACACTTCTGAATTTTAATTCTATGTTTTAATTAATAGATAATGTTTTACGGACAAGTTGTTTTGTTAAAAAAATCTTATACAAATTTTTTTTTCTTCTTTTCTTTGCTAAGGTACAATTATTGTGAAAAAACTTTTGCTGCTGTAAAACGGAAATCACTACATAGTATAAAACAAAGTCGCGTCTGTTTGTCTGTTTGTCTGTATGCTTAAATCTTTAAAATTACGCAACGGATTTTGATGCGGTTTTTTGTAATAGGTAGGAGGAAGGTTTTTATGTCAAAAAATTCCCGACATTCCCACGGGAACGGACACAACGCGAGTAAAACCGCGGGGCGCTGCAAATGATTAATTATAGCGACTTTGGTAGGTATTGTAGGTATCGTAATCCCCAGCCTGAAGAATATGATACTACTAGAAATATAAGAAGTTATTTTTTTTAATTCAATTCAAAATGAGTAGTATTCGCTTCTTCTTCTTCTTCTTCATCATGTGGATGGTCAACCTGACCAATCCTGGTGTTAAAGTAGTGTTTGCTTAAAGTAGTGTTCGCTTAAAGTAGTGTTCGCTTAAAGTAGTGTTCGCTTAAAGTAGTGTTCGCTTAAATTTAAGAAACCGTAAGCAAGTTCGAGTAGGTTAGCGGCTAAGCTTGGTGTTGGAGTTTTTAGACCGCCCAAAGGCCTTCGACATGGTCTAACGATTGCAAAAACCGGGACCGACAATTTACGTAGTTATTACCCAACGTTATTGAACATACCTAAAATACAAGACGTTTCTATTTACCCAAAGATTACATTTACTTGATCCTTCTTCTCCGAAAGGTTTACGAGAACAACAAATAAATTAATAACCCAGCTGACATGTGTACTTACAAAATGTTGGAAAAGATTACCAGAGAAACATATTTAACAAAGATAAAATGCGGCTTACTGTTGTTAAAGTAGATTTTATTTTCAAGTGCCCCGTTTTTTTGTTTCGTTTCCGTGTGTTCCGGACTGAATGTCACACACTGAGTCCGCATTGTGGATTCTTAAACATATTTCGAAAGAGGAACGTAAATATTTATGAAAACACTCCGAATTAAATCCAGTGTTTCCGTTTACGACGTCGTATTGTTCTTTCGTTCGTCGTCTGTCCAATAAACGCTGTTCACGATGAATGATTGATGTTCCTCTTTCAGCCCCAGCACCTCCACCTCAATAGAATCAGGTTTGTTTAAACATTCCTTAACATACGTCAAAAATATTTCGAATGCAACTTGGATCTTTAGCAAAAATTGTTACTTTTAAAAAAATTTCATTGTCGACTTTTTGGTTTTTAAGATTTATTTTTTTATGTGAATTATCGTCATGTTATATTTGCCTTGTATATTTAAACGTTAGAACATTTATTTTACTTAAGCGAAGCAGTGGTTTAATCGGATATGGAGTATATTAGGTTACCTCTCGAGACCGAGATAATGTACCGACATACTTCAGACACCGTCTACAGGGAATCAATAATCCCATAACACACTATCCTTCAAAATCCATTTATGATATTTCACATAAAATAGTCTTAGGGTTTTATTTATTCTTTCTGGGAGATCAAATAGCCTTTGTCCTTACCCCCTGTTTACTTATTCAAACAAAATTACGTATGCCTGTTTCTGGATCGCCAATGCCCGAATTTTTACGTTTAGGAGATAGTGTCATGAATATAAATCTATCGTAAAGGACACCGAGGAGAGGTTAGCCGAGTTTACGGCGTATCTCACTTTGCATTCTTTGTACGGTAGCTTTTTATAGTCCCTTTATGGACTTGGTGTTTTGTGTAGGCCTTTTGCTATGTCAAATTTATTTTTGTGGTTGTGTCTTGTCATGATAATAAAAACACACTTTAATTTTTGTCCGTCAAACCTTTTTGAACGTAAATCCTTAATTACCCTCCCTTGAGATAGAAATGTAAAAATGTTACGAGTTATACGCAGCAAACAAAATAAAATGTCAGTATACTGAAACAGACACCTATTGATTTCTTCCCTGTACAATGTTAGCCAACTTGTTATTACCACACCTCATAAGTGTTTAAGATTATGTTGGGATGTTAACATAAAAATACAAGGTAAGTTTTGGTTCTTTACTAATTCAATATCCCACAGCAATAAAATCCAAATCGTAAGGGCCATAAACATTCATCGGATGTAGGGAATTTGTGAACCGACCATTACTGACCTTAGCTACCTAGTGTTGAATTTTGGATAAGATTGCGGTCTAACCTTTGAAGGTAAACCGAACCAGCGTTACTTAGGTATACTCGTATACTCAGGATTATTGACTCAACCCTTACATGTTGATAATTTTTAAATAACTTATACACAAAGTGGTTTCAAGAATACACGCTAAGTATACCTATATAGTCAAATTGTTACATCTAGTCTTCAATACAGAGTATGAAGCTCTTATATGCCAGTGTTCATGTTTATCAAAGTAAATACTCGGAAATCAAACAAATTTGTATTTGTAATATTGATTGGCCTTTGTTGTCGATTGGTTTAATAATTGACATGGTTGGTTATGTCAAAGTTATGTATGTAAAGTAAAGTATTAGCCTGTAATGTCCCAGTGTTGGGCAAAGGCCTCTCGTCTCACTGAAGATATCAGTAAAGTGAGGAGGTTATGTATGATGTTGGTTAATTCCAGGCTTAGGTAAAATATTAACATTGCAATGTTCAGGTAGGAAACAGTTATTTTATTTGATTTTAACAATGATTTACGAATAAAATACTTACTAAAAGGCTCCCAAAAACAGTCTAACAACTACGCTTCTTGATTGCTTTTCAATACATTTTCTTTAGGTAGCAATCGGTGCTATTACCAGCACTTTAGCACTGAATGTAAAGGGGGATCGCACCAATTTATTAGAAACTAGATAAATGTAGACTTGCGAACAAGTGCTTAACCGTTCAAGTGGATGTTTAGCTCTGGTACTCTGTTAACTATTAATCCCATTTTCTTTTGCTCGGAGATAACGAAACTCATTTAAGATATCTCGCAAACGCCTTTCAGACGTTTTGGGGTGCACGTTCAATGGAACAGGGAAAACTATGGAGCTGGCAGAATGTTCGCATTACATTTCTTATTACATTCGTACCTTTGTGTGTATGAAGTAGAATAGGTAAGGTGTATTGGCACCTACGAGTATTGTTATAATATATTATTATTGAAAATAATAACAAGTCATATGTTAACGTTTTTTATCTCATTAATTAACTACAATATGTTTTCCACTAATGCTAAAATATTAAAGGTGTATAAATTAGTTTGAAGATATTTGGAGATATTTGAATAATATTGGCAAATTGTTTATAATATATCTACTCAAGCCCCTTTCTTGTGCTTTAAAGGATACGTTTTTCGTCTGAGACCAAAGGTTTCACTTTATGTCTAATAAAATTTTCTTCAAAGTATTCTTAATTGAAAATTCAAATTTATGCATGAGCTCTGATTGTGGCACACGGGATAGAGGCCCCGTCCAAGAATTGGGGCCGTTTACTAAGATCAAGCCTTTAAGTGTTCAGAAGAGATTATTGCAAATTATGTTGATGGAAATTACACAGCGGATTAAAAGGGTACACCATTTAATTAAATAGTAGGTCAATTGATTTTACATCAGGTGAGGAAATGTTTCTTTCTTTAAACCAAATGTTTTAAAGAGACATCGACATCAGCTAATTATAATGCCGAGTAATCATAATAACATTTAAAAAGCTTACATAATAACCCCCTTCGCTTGAGTAATAAGTAGGTACATATCTACTGATTAAAAACACGAAGAACAAAACTAGATCTCATAATAAAGTAATTTTGTTTCACTGCTTACGACAAAATGATTTAATTGGTCCTGATTTATTAACAGTACATACTGCCGTTCCCACGAACATTGATAACCCTTTCCTATTAAATAATACTTATTTTGACCATCCAACTAGTAATTAAGTCTTTAGAAAAACCCCTGTAATTTTTCAATTGGGACATAATAATCTCGGCACGGTTGAATGATTGTTAGGGTGAAATAATATTATAGAAAGGATACAAAAAAAGAGTTCTAAAATATACGTAAAAAAACGGAATAAATTCGAAACATTTAAAACATCTTTCAAAACCATTGGTTCTAAACTTTTCAAACCATTTCATATGAAAAGAATCTCGATTAGTTTAAAAATATCTAAAGCGTACTTTTTAGTCCGATGCTAATTACTGGAGTATCCGAAACGATTAAGCAATATTTATCAAGTTGCTAACAATGATAGGTCTAAGTATAACTTTAAAGTTCTTTTGCTTGCTTAAGCTTTATCTTTCTTTGTAAGTATAAAAGACAGTCTTGAGCAACTCCACCTTCTTTAGGAAATTAACGAGACATTGTGAGGTAGCTTTTTGTTCCTACTTACGAACATTATTATTTATTCATTTACAATGTAAGTCCCAGTATCGAAAATATCATTTATTGAGGAAAAAATAGAGAACGTTATTAATAGTCATATGAAATGGGCCAAGGGCAACTGAACAATAGTTAAAAATAAAATCATTTCGTTAAATTTTCGCCCACATCACTGCTTCGCCAACATTACATATGAACAATGAAAAAAGAGTTTAATCCACCTAAAGCGCTGAGCAATGATCTCCAAAAGCTTTTAATTGAATGAATGCACCTCGCTGCGACCAATGGAGTGTGAATCAAACAAATCGTCACCAAATGATAATTTACCGGAGTTTTGTGCGAAATATCTGTTTCATTGGGGTGTCGCAATCGGATGCGCAATCTAGCATTGCGCCCTCTTCCGGGCATAAATAAAATAGGTTCTATATATCATAGCGACGGAAGAGCGATAACGTTCACGAACTCCTGCGAACTTATTAACTTAACGGAGCTAAACAATTGGAATTGAATACCGCTATTACCATAGAAATGATTCAAAAATTAAGAGATTAGCTGTTTACTGTTTCACCAACGCTGTTAGCTACAACTACTATTTCACAATTTATGTATCACGAAAAAAGTACTTTAACACACAATAACAAACACTTTCGGGCATTTTATTTCGTTATATTAAAACATAATCCCAAAAAGTCAAATTAAATGAAGTTTATTGTATCCGATTATCTCGTGAATAAGCATAATAATCGTTAGCCTAATATTTGAGGCATGCTTATTATAACATTATATTGTGTTACATAAATAATTGTAATTGTTTACGTAAACTCTATGGGTACACAATAAATAGTGGAAATATATTTCGGTCGCGTATTTATCGTTATTTCAGCGGCAGGTGTCGAGGGACTGCGTCAAACATCGGCCGGCTAAAATTGTTAGGCTTCGTAACACGTCTAATCTCTTTAGCCTTTGCTGTCGCTATTTTTATACTTAAATGTCCGTAGCGGTTACTTATAAAAGCTGAAATAATTTAATAAAAGCGTTATATCTTTCTCGGGTCACGTAAGAGGGCGCTTGGGGGGAAAATTACATTTTGTTTGGCCACGTCCACAGTAGCGACATGGGACAACTGAGTTAACGAGTGTTCAGGATTCTTCGTATTCTTTCATATCTCGACAATCTCTTTACAGATATACGACTTTGATAAATCTCCCTCTACATACAGCCGTTTTGTAATACAGCTCATAAAATGAACTACACAACACTGTAGAACTTCTAATTAGAGACTCGAGAACTCTTGTAATTTTAGTTTCGAAGCTAATTGAAGTAATTGCCTGAACTAAATGAAATTTGATAAAAATACTCGAGCTCCTAATCTTTTTGTAGAATTAAGAAGAAAAATTACTACTTTGAAAATATTTTATTTCACACTTAAGCGAATAACACATGTAAGCGAATTAAATAGGACTTACTTTCAATCTTATTTATAAATACAAAATCATTAGGGCGTTATTACAAGAATTTCTTTGCATGAAAAAGAATTTGTTCTTAATTTAAACGTAAACACAGGCGAAATTAACGGTCACATATCTTTATTCTATTTATTAAATTTTGATTTATATGTTCGTAAGAAACATAATTATTCTCGGAATATTATTTAAATAGATGGTATGCGTACAATGTTTACATTATTTGAACATTAGCGAAGTTTCGGACGTCCATACTGGGAAACTTTTCAAAGCGGGGATTTATGAGAATAAACGCCACAACAAAATGTTAATTCTACCCTTTCTAGCGACGAATGGGGAAAATTTGAAGCATTCAAAATACTCTGATACCTACTGGTGGTGACCGCGAAACTTTCTCAATTATGTTGGAGTATAAACGTATACTTATATAAATATATATCTATACTAGCGTGCCCCGCGGTTTTACTCAGGTTTATGTCTATACTTCTTTGTATCCATTCCCGCAGGAATTCGGGATAAAATGCATATGTGGGTTATTCTGATGAATAAACTATGATGTAAAGTTTCATACAAATTCGTTCAGTAGTTTTTGCGTGATAGAGTAACAAATATACATACGCCTTCACAAACTTTCGCATCTATCATTTTGGGGTGGATTAGTCGGATTGTTTGACAAGATCGTAGCTAATTATCAAAGAGTATTTAATTTAATAGCAAATAATACCAAAAAATCTTTCGATTGGAAAATATGACTTGTTTTTGAAGAGCTGATAATTAATAATAATCGAAGGTTTACCAGATACAGGAGGATAACACGTGAGTCACGTCCCTTGACAAACGCGAGTTGTTTTAAAGAGGGGGAACGCAATCTTCTGTAATGCCTTGTTTTAATTTCGAACCGTAAATAATAATTTGGTCAATTTTCCACAATTTCGGTTGCGTGCACAAAGTTTTTATTACAATTTTATTGTTATTTAGGCGTGTTTGTTCCTTGTTCCAGATTACATCGGAGGTTTTAAAGGAGCCGGGCGCTAATGTGAGTTTCCGAATTTCACTTTGTTTATTATACGGGAACGTAATTGAATTCGACTCGTTTCTTACTAGGCTTAATATAAAGGCTGTAATACAAATACATGAAGGTACGTACTTAAACGTAAATAAAAAAGTTTTCTGTCCGACCACTCCACCGGCGCGTAACAATAAAATCCCGAGTAGATAGGCGCACGTAATGCGAAACGAAAACTAGCGGCCACTGGCTAACTTTGGAGAGGGAAATTTTAGTCAACAGGAAGGTAACCCGAAACTATGAGCGTTAAGAAACTTTTATGAGAGGGCGCACCATTTAACCGCGAGTCAAGAGCTAATCCGGCTAGTGGGCCCGCGGTGAACGGCGCACCTGAGACCGGCTTTTTATTTCTGTTTCACATTTCCACCTAATTTCAGCCCGCTGAGGCTGCCGAGGTGGGCTGAACTTTGTCGGGCGTCATAAATTTATTTAACGGCCCGAAGGCAATAAGAGCCAGAGTGTAAAAAGAAAAATACGATACCAACGTGCCTAGCCGTTATTGCAATTAAACAGAGGAAGTAAATCTTTCAATACGAGCGGCGAGCGTTCGCCTCCCGTTTCCTGCCTTAATTTATCGCTTTGTTTTAGTCAGTGGCGCGTCCCATTGACGGATTGCGATGTGTTTGATTAAAAAACGCAACTTGATCTTTGCCACCCCTTTGCCGAAGCGTCGAATACTAATCCGAGTACACTCAACTTGCGGAGTTCAATAAAATGTTCCCAGTTGGCTGTGTTTTATCACTACGTACTCACTCAAGACTCGGTAATAGATTACGTTCACCTATTCCGTTTATTTGGAATCGATGTCGCACACCCTTTGAATGTTAAGTCGAATACTGTATTTTTAAGAGGTGTACAAAAACCCTTTTCTAAATGAATACAGGAGAAGTAAAGATTGAAACCTGATCGGAATATTCACATACCTATTCTGACTGAGGTATTTCAAATAATGAAATTATAACAGCTGCAGCGCGCTCGAGTGGCAACGATTCCTCGCATTATGTCGTTGATTTTCTTTTCCTTTTTTTCATTTCCTCGAAGAAGTTCCGATGAAACGTGGAGTTCCTCACATCTACAACAGAATACCGGCTCAATTGCTCTACATACGTATTTAATTTGCTCTGTGTTGATTTATTCCACTTCGATTACTTTATTTCCCTTTTGCCGAGAACGATTTCAGATTTTTTGTTAAGTTTATTCAGCAATGCAGAATCAAGTTTTACATTTATTTAAGTATTTTGTTGGATGTATTTTACCCACTATTACCTGTTCCAATATAAAAGAGATTTATTACATAATTTTTATTTTAAAGTGCATAGTGATTTATAAGTTGTTTGTCATGTTATTTTCAAGTGATTGTAAGTAAATCGAGCAATTGCTGCGGTAATAGGAAAATGAAGGGACGAGTGTTAAATTCCAATTGCTTAATGGTTTGGAAGCAGGCATTTCATTTTCCATTCGGATTGTTACGTAATTTACTACCGCGTGCGTAAACGACTCGAAATTCTTCTTTTGTTTGCAATATTTTAAAAAATGTTTAGGAATCTTTCACTCCTATACAGTTAGTATACATGTGATGGTAGTTCTGTCTGTTTTATTGTCATGTCTGTACCGATCAGGACCAGATTTGGTGTAGACATTGACGAAACATGGAGATGGACATGTAGGAAGGCGCGGTGTAAATTGGTTTAATTTGAATTACATTTATCAATGTTTACTTACACAACATAAAGATCATACAAGAGAACCGAAAGTTGATGAGTATCCCTTGATGAGTATTCGATAAACAGAAACTATTTCAATTAGTAGATAGCAGACCGAAAGTACGGTCAGCACAAAAAGTGTTCAAATATTCATAGGTCGGATATCGATTCCCTGAGCCGAGGACGTTATATATACGCCCCTAGTGAAAGATGGTATCGCGTCAACCACACCCGTCCACACAAAATAATATACACTTTTTGAATCCCCCATTAAATTGAACGTTTTATTATCTATTCTATGGAAACAACGTTGAAAAGTAAGGTGAAAGTTTAGGTCGAAACCTATCAGTGTTTTATTTAGGGCTATTAACTGATACAAGTTTTGGTGGACTATGATTACCTTTAATGAGTTTCATTCTATTGTTCGATTGAGCGTTTTTTGATACGTACGGATATTCCAAAAGTATTCTATACGCGCCTATACAATAGCGCATTAAAAAAATAACATACATAGATACTCTAACTGCTGCATTCAGATACGCCCATTAAATTGATAATTAACTAATTGACGTTATTATTTAGATCGGATTGCTAGTTTCTGAGATTAGCTCTTACAAAACAAACGTAAAAACTTTACCTCTTATATATAAACTGTGTTATTACAAAGATTTTTTAGATTACTTTGAACTCTTATTATTATTGGTACCTTATTGGTACACATCAAACTGAAATTAAATACAAACTGAATTAAAAATAAAACGCTTTTCTTAGTTTTTTAAGAAAACACCTTTTACTTAACACTCGTCCATGCAATTTACTACTATGTTAGTCTTAGCGCTTTTATATATAAGTTTAAACCGAGCTGCAGACACCGACTATGTTTATTCTTATAATTGCAGTGCTCTGGTACCTGAACTTGCATACCTTGGCTGGTATTAACGAATTGAAGTTTCTGAAAACCCCAAGGGCAACGTTCATAAAGGCAAATCGTCTAAACATACAAATGGAAGTCATATTTAATTTAATTAAAGTAAACAATGTTTGTTTCATTAAATTATAATAAATAAATAAATAAATAAATAAAATTACGTTTGTTGCCCTTATCTTAAAACTAGGTACAATTTAGTAAATAACGGAAACTTAAAACAAAAATTAAAAAAATAAAATAAGAAAGTAACTAAAAAATTAGGGCAAAAGGAAGATGGCTCAGCTGTGCTGTCCGTTGGAACAGCGCTGGTTTTCAGCCACCCCTAGCTCCTGAGGTGACGCGCGGAGCTACAAGTAGTAGAGGGACGTTGTCACGCAACGATTGGTTAAACAATTGAAATAATTAACTAGAGGTACATATTCAAAAATACAAGATAAAATAATAAAATTATAAACGGTAATGATAACAATAATAATAATAGACTACTATCATCACTATCTGATTGGTAAGTTTAACAGCTTGTGTGAGTATGTGTGTGTGCGTGCGTGTAAGTGAGTGCGTGAGTGAGTAAATGAGTGAGTGAATGAGGGGGTGGGTGAGTGAACGAATGAGTGTGTGCGTGCGTGCGTGTGTGTGTGTGTGTGTGTGTGTGTGTGTGTGTGTGTGTGTGTGTGTGTGTGTGTGTGTGTGTGTGTGTGTGTGTGTGAGTGTGTGTGAGTGTGTGGTATCATCGTATAGGCATTTTCTTAGGGTTCTTATGAATATCTATTTCGAAGTATTCTTTTAATTTTAAGCATTTAACATAGGAAGATTTCAAATTTTCTACAGCAAGTTGTCTTTTGAGCAGAGCAGACTTATATTTGGTCTTAAAGGTGTGTATGCACATTTTCTTTCTAAGAGGAGGTGGTAGATCGTTCCAAATACTTGCTGCAACAAACTTGAAACATCCCTTATAACGTGCAGTGCTATGGACCGGTATTTTAAATAAATGTTGTGTTGTAGCACGAGTACTTCTATTGCTGGTTTTTAACCAAGATAACTTTTCAAATAGATACTCCGGACTCTTGTTATAAATGACTTTTTGGACTGTACACGCGTAGTGCAGTTCTCTCCTTGCTCTCATATTAAGGATATTATAATTATTCAGAAAAGGGGTGATGTGCTGTCGTTTCGGAACGTGCATTGAAAATCGAATGCAGGCGTTCTGCACTCTTTGAATGGCACTTTCCATTTGCTGGGTTATTCTTGGGCTATAGGTGCTGCTGCAGTAATTGAAGTGGGAGAGAACAAGGGACTCAGCCAGCATAAGGCGCAGATCTTCTTTTATGTATGTCCTTATTTTGTATAGTGTCTTCAATTTATAAAAGGCGGTTCTTATCTTTTTACTGATGTGTTCCGCAAATTTCTGTTCGCCATCCAGAATAAGTCCCAAATTTCGAGCAGATTTGACAATGTCAACCTCTTTTTCTTCAATTCGTACCCTTTCTTCACTGTCCGTTACGCAGGCTATTTGGTGTTTAGTCCCCATTATCAACATTTGAGATTTTTTTGGATTTAACACTAATTGGTTTCTTTTCGACCAGCATGATATGGTAATTAAATCTTTATTAATTTTATCTACTGCATCTTTCATATCAATGCTTGGGAAGGAGTAGTACAACTGTGTATCGTCTGCGTAAAAGTGGTATTTACAGAATTGAATGTGTCTCGGTAAGTCAGCTGTGAAGAGGGAGAACAGAATTGGTGCCAGCAGAGATCCCTGGGGCACCCCACGCTGCACGGGGAGAAGCGAGGATTGTATATTTTGGCCATCTTTTCCTTTAGTAACAACCATCTGTTTTCTCTGGTGGAGAAAGGTGTGGAACCAAAGACATGTGTTTTTTGAAAAACCGTACTTTCGCAGTTTAGTTATGAGCTGGTCAATAGGTACGCAGTCAAATGCTCGGGAGTAGTCTAGTAGGATTAGTATGGTAGTTAATCCCATATCAGATGCTTCAGTTATATCATCTGTTATATGAAGTAAAGCGGATTCTGTACCATGCCCTTTTCTGAAACCTGACTGGTATTTAGGTATAATATTATTACTATCAAGATAAGTGATTATCTGTGAGAGGATTACTTTTTCTAGGACTTTCGATAGAACAGGCAAAATAGAGATAGGTCTGAGATCGCTCATATTGTCAATAGTATTTTTCTTTGGCAGAGGTGTAACTAAAGCAGTTTTCCAATTGTCTGGGAAGGTGGAAGTGGCGATTGATTTATTAATAATTTGGGTTATTGTTGGTAGTGTTACATCAAGGGTCAATAGAATCATGTCAATGTTTAGAGAGTCGTAACCAGTAGCTTTTGTCTTAATATTTTTTATAATTTTGAGTACCTCATCTTCTGTGGTTTGCTTTAAGTGAAAAAGTTCTGGGTAAGTGTCATCTGATATTAGTAAGTCATCAGTGCTATTTTCCTCGACTGGAGGTAAATTCAAAAAGTGTTCGTTTAATTTGTTGGGGTCATTAAATTCGTCTGGTATAGAAATTTGTTCATTGTTGTTGATTAGTGTTGTGTTTTTGATATTATTCCACAATATTGCCGGATTTTTAATGTTACAGTTAATGGAGTGATTGAAAAATGCCTTTTTCTCTCTTTCCCTGGTCACGTTTACAAGGTTTCTCATGCTACGATAATAATCTTTAGAACTTTTATTTTTAAGAGCCTTTGCTAAGGCATTATTCCTTAAGTTCATCATAAATTTGATCATATTAGTGATCCAAGGTTTGGGAATATCTTTAACTATCGTTTTTTTGACAGGTGCATGTGTATCAAATAGAGCAAGCAGGTACTTATTAAATTCTTCAACCATTAGATTTACATCGTTTAAACTTCTAATGGAGTTCCAAGGGATATTATTTAAATCTGCCATGAAATCATCTTGATCAATGTCATGTAAGTATCTTTTAAATTTTACTACTTTAGGTAATTTATGTTTTTTAATGTTAAAATCAATTAATATCATCGCGTGATCACTCAGATCTCTGTTATGAATAACATTTGTTTTAGTACATTTGCTTGGTGAGTCTGTCAAAACAATATCTATCAGGCTTTCCGAAGTGTCTGTGATTCTGGTTGGTTCATTGATCAGCTGGTGTAAGTTATGTTGAAAACAAAAGTCTAACAATTCTTTTGACTGATTATGTTCTGTGTTTAGTAAATTAATGTTAAGGTCACCCAACATGCAAGTATAGTCGCAATAAGCCATAGTGTTCACCGATTCACTCAGGGCATCTAAGGCTTCGCGGGCACTTACACTTTCTGGCCGGTAGGCCGTACCGAGTGCCAGTTTAGTACCCGTTAGCTGGACTTCTAACCATAGCTGTTCCAAATTAGACATTGGATGTTGTTTAACGCGCGCTGTTATTCCCCTTTTAATATAAAATCCTACTCCTCCACCTCTTTGTTTACCTGATCGAGCTTTATGTATAAATCTATAATTAGTTATCTTAGGCGCGGGTTCATTATCTTTCAGCCAAGTCTCATTTATAGCGAGTATATCCGGTGCGTAATTTGCAAAACTACATATTAGCTCATCATGTCCAGTTCTGAGCGATCTAGCGTTTAATAACCCTAATCGCAAATATTTTGATTGTTTATTTATTTGGGTCATAAGAAGGGTTTAATTTAACTTTTTTATGGGTGTATGTGTAAATGTGTGTGTGTGTTTGGGTACATAGGTGTATGTATGGATTTCTGTATGTATGGTTATGTGTATTGAATTACTCAGATGATAATAGTAGTATGACAATGATAAACTCGAATAAATGTAATGTTTACAAACAGGTATATAAGTAGAAATATAGATATAAGAATTAAAACTAATAATACAACAGGCGAAGTCAATGTCGGAGGGCTGTCGAACATGGGATTTTGTGCGCTGTGTAATATTTCCATATGAACCATTATGTGCGCATATCTTTGTTGATCCTTCCTGTGCCGTAACCGTCGTTGTATCTGTGCTACGAATCGGTGTGTTAATATTTCCAACTTTCGGCTTTTTATTTTGGCACTCGGGACAATTCCATTGATCCTTTCGTTGCATTGAACAAAATGATTTGTATGAGACGTTAGCGCATTCAAGATCATATTTCAATTTACACTTCATACATTGTAAAATATCTTTTTTTGGGAGTGCATTCTGACAACCAGCGCATTTCTGAGAGGTATTCATATTTGTGTTTATTATTATATTACGTTTCTTCGTCATTTGAGTTTTTCTAAAAGTTTCTAGCCACAAAACGTATAATAATGCACTTTTAAATAGTTATAATGTTCGTTGGCGCTTTTTTTTCACTGGGGTTGTTTATCACTAAAATCCTTACTTAATTGTTTATAAATATCACTGTCCACAATATATGAGGTAATTTGAAGCTCACACTGAATTTATATAACTGTTTAGTGGTGAATATCGATCTATTTATATTTTTAAATACATTATTTGTACGAAACCAATGTTTACATGAGGAGTAGCGCCCTCTATCCTGATTTAAATATCTTATTAAATGATCCCTCTATCTGATTTAAATATCTTATTAAAATTATAAATATCTTATTAAATGATCATAGAAATAGATGCTAGTTTTATATTTTGATGTATAACAAGCTAAACTTTACAGGTGAGATATCACAAGTTTGATGGACAAACCTATTTTCAGAAAAATAAATATTTAAAAATAGAAATAAATATAAATAAATAAATATAAACTAATGCATCTAATCTTTGTACTAAATTATATGTTTCGTTCGATTTTTTTTTATTTTACTCTTCATTGGCCGATGACTTTAACATCAGTTTTTGCTAAAATTAGAGCACTATAACCTACCCAAAGTTGAAGAAGCAATTCCTATATCTATGGTCCACCCATAGCCAATTTTGAATTTACTTCGGAATTCTACTGGTTTTACTTTTATGTTTCCACCATAGATTCTACATTCAAAACTATAAAAAGCATAAAAATTACCATATCTATAAACAAACTCTCAAGATACAACAACAAAATAATGTAATATAAATCAATATAATGCTCTGGCTATCAGATTGGTTCAACTCAATTACGTCTTCTAGAGCAATTACTGGCTGATATACGGGCAGATTATGTTCCGTTGTCTGCCATATTGCGATTAAGCGATTGTCCTCCCAGTAATGTATCGTTATTTACCTGAAACTGCCACTTATCGATAATATTGACAATCATTTTGTTTAAATTCACGACCGTCTGTTGCAATAGCATCGATTCAGAAATCGATAGAGGAGATAGTTTTCGTGATTGCATTTGGTTGTTTAAAGATGGTGTGTTTGTATTTTTTTGAGTTTGAAACTATACTGTAGTTTGGATTTTGTCGGACAATCTAAATATGTAGTGAAACGAAGAATAGAAATGATTTTTTTAAAAGAAAATATCAGGATTCAGTTCCCGAGTTGTCTACAGTATTTTTTTACAATTGATCTCAATATTGCTAATTTAATCATTTGATCACATCACATAACATAATTATCCTTTTTAATGCCTAACTCCTAGACAAGTGGTAAAAAAAGTGTTTCTTCATTTAGCTGGTTACCGTCAAAAAGATGGATATTACCAAGGATCTTCTATAGAAGAGCAACGGTCCCTATGTCTATCTGTGGTCATAAAAAGTTTCCATACACAGTAGACAACTAAATTAGGATGCCACTACTTGTCTTTATGGGGTTAAAAACCTGAAAGATTGACACATATCCTAGTACTACACTGACATACTTCCCCACAAACTCAATCTCGATATGAAAACAGTTTGTGCGAAGATAAGTGTGGTAAATAGTATAACTATTAAAGTTACCAAGTTAGTATTTGTTCTGAAAGAGCGGAGTGCCACAGGGAATCACATCTGGGACCACTATTCAAAACGTTTCGCTGACAGTTGTCAACTACAGTAATGGAATTTTCTTTTACATATTTTCAGAACACTGAAATTGGAAAACTGGTTTCCACAAAATATTTGTACTTACATTTGAGTTATTCATGTTTATGTAATGTTATGTTATTCCAGGAATTCGGGAGCGTAGGATTAGTCTAAATGCCTTTTTAATAGGTCTCTTGTTCTTTGTTTTAACAGCCTAAGGACAAGTCTGGATAAGGTCAAATCATATCAAAACATAATTCGAAACCTAGTATATTTTATAAAACAAGACTCCTTTTAAAATGATCTAGCTTTTTCTACCAACAACTTAATTCAAACGACAAACTCCCACACAGACTTTTATAATTGACAATCACTAAAACCAACTAAAATACTTGTTTATTACAAAATCTAATAACGCTAGCCTATTTCGATAATATTTACAAGCGAAACCTAAATTGAGGTTAATATGCAAATTGTGTATGTCCGCATTGTATGCAAATCTGTCTAGTAACGCAGGTGTCTGTTTATCTATTTGATTTAATAACTGGGCTCATCCCGAATCGAATGAACGTGATCGCAAGCGGAATATCAATGCTCTGTTACAACGCATTAGTGGAATAGACGGATAGTAAATACGACAGGGATGAATTGGGATCTGAATAAGAGAAGCCATGTGTTACAACCAACCTGAACGGGCTACATAATAGATGACTCGTTACGGAAACATACTAATCAAATGGAATTTAGATCGTGGCACATCACTATTGAATAGAAAAACTATTTGCATTACACTTCAGAGATTGAAACTTCTATTAAAAGTATATAATGAACGCCCATTTCTCAATATCCTAATACGCATTGACGATAGTCAAGCCGGATACGCATTTATAATAATTATAGCCTTTGGCGGCTCAGTAACTCTGACACCAGGATTGGTCAGGTTGACCATCCACTCGATGAAGAAGAAGAAGAAGCTGATTACCGTAGAGCAGCAAATAAACTAAGTGATAACACAATTGACATTGAAAACTACCTCACAAATATAGAACAAATCAACGTGTTATTATACATTGGCAGAGAGGGTCATCTCAATGGCTGAGTGTCCGACATCGATATCCAGTATAAGTCAAAGTGACATTAGCAGGTTAAGTCCGTCTCTGGGGCCGCGACTTGCATCCAAACTGATAAGAGAAGGGTGAATGCACGAGTGCGTTCAGGTTCCCACCACCTTAGGGTAACGGTTGATAGGGGTAAGGGTGGGGGCATACCGACGTGATTAATGGATTCCGAACGGTACGATAATGATAAAGACCCGTCGGCGACCGCGACCGCATCATCGGAATCAACGAGAGTGGTTGGTTAGTTTTTGCATAGTTGGCGTGCGATGGACTGATGAGGGGTCTGCTGCCCAATTGATTACGCGGGACTAGGTATCGCTTGTTTTAGTTAATTAAACATCGCTATTTGATAGAAATCTAATTAAAAATATCGTAATACCAACAAATTTACAAAAACTTTTTTTTAAATTGCTGAATCGTAACTAGGTTTGTACTTGTCATGTTTAATTATACTAATGTAATAAAGTAGGAATTGAATTTTTATTTGCTTTCCTACGTTATTGTTACGTATCTAATTCCGGTACTAACAGCGCCCGGCGATTTTACACGCGTTGTGTCCATTCCCGAGAGAATTTCGGGATGAAAAATGGCCTGTAATCTTCATGTAGAATGTGACTATCCATTACAAAAAGAAAAAAGAATTATTCAAATCAGGTTGGTAGTTTTTGAGATTAGCCTTTACAAACAAACAAAGTTAGAAACTACCTCTTTATAATGTTAGTATAGATTTCCGTATCGTAAAACATTTTATTCGCATCATTACTCCAAGAATCCGTTCCCACACTTTTCTCGTATAATTTTCTTACACATGAATCAGTTATAGACAAAGGTCGAAAGCACTTAGTCGGTTTTTTGAATCTCTCTTCCATTATCGGCGCTGCGGTCTGGCGCATCCCCTGTCCTCGAAAATAAAACAAACCCTATGCGCAAAATCATTTCGTATAGGTATGGTTCGCTGCACAATAGTCTGGTATTGTATGAGTTGATCAGTAGGGAATGTATTTCTCTAGAGGTTTCTGTATTAATTATTAGTAGACCGAGAAAATTAATTTCGAGCTAAGTAAGTATTAAGATTGTTAAGACTTCTATGGAATAGTTTTGGTGGTGTTGTTTTGTAGAGGTTTCGTATAGCTGTAGACTAAATAACTCAGAAATGAATGAGAATAATTATGGTGTAATTGAAAGATACTCGTAATATAACAACGATGAGACATTTTATAAAATATACCTCTATTTTCTTGTTAGGTTAATTTGCAATTACAAAGCTACTTTTATTCAAAAACTACATTAAAAGTACATTATTCCAAAAACATTTGCTAAACTAAGCAATTAGCACTCAGTATACTTCTAATAGGTATACAATAACAATAAACACAATAACAAATAAAGAGGTTCTATATGTTATTTTATTTCATTGAATACGACTACCTCTGGAATCACAAATCAGATACATAAAAGAGAAAACAATTTTCTGAAAAAAGTATCTTATACTTTATTCGACCTACGAAACGTCACAACGTGGGTAAAACCGCGGGTTGGTTGTTTACTTATAGAAAGTTTAAACTGTAATCTTCAAAGACTACATTAGCACCCATTTAACAAAAACTTCTGCTAAGCTTTATTTTATTTTATTTTATTTTATTTATTAGGTGACACAACAAATTACAATCGTTCACATACTATGGATACTTATACTAGGTTTACATTCTGGACTGTAATTCTTAAACGTGTACACACTGCATGCTTTAAGATCGGAAAGAGTAACAGAGGTGTTTAATTAATTAAAGAAATAACAATTTGAAATTAAAGGAGAGAATAATCAGTAAGGGAAGTATGTATAACATAGACAGAGAATCTATCGAAGATTGAAATATTAACAGCTGACGTAAGCGATGGATGGCTGTTACTTGATAGCAAACTAGGGTAAAAATCAATACTTTAGAGAAAGAGGTAAATTTAATTAGCACTTTGCAATTAGCACTCACTTAACGTACTGTATTCACTGAGTTAACATACTGTTTCCTTCCTTATTTGCACTGTGTACATTCGTTGTATGTAGATTAAATTTTGACAGTCGACTTATCAAAGATAATGCCGACATCCAAATGGGGTGTCTGTCTGTATGTGCGCTCGGTTTATTGGTTTTAGTTCATGTAAGCTTTTCTTTGATTGAATGACAATCAGAGAGAAGGATTGATTTATATGGAATTAAGACGTACTAATCCGTTCTAACTTTTGAATTGAAACTGCGTTTACAGATACACTTCGCTTTTATTTTACAGTCTTCTGTGACCAAGGATCTTGTGAAGGGGCCAAAACGTCAGATAAAAATGTTAAATAAAAGCAAAGTGTTTCCGTAAACGGAGTTTCAATTCAAAATAAGTACGTACTAATGTTCGTTCGCTTAAACTTAAGAAACTAACTTTTTTGTAGGATTCAAAAATCAATTAGGATATAATATATTATTAAAATAGATTAATTAGGTACTGTAGTGTTATGCTAAATCAAAAAAGATTAATATTAGAAAAAAAATATTACCTACTTCTTATTTTACCTAATCAGTCATATAAAAACAAAAAAAAAAACTATAAATAAGCAATATTCAAGATATGCAGCGTCAAGCCACAATATCGTACATAATAATAAAGGCTAGAATACACCAGCTTACCAAGTTGGAAGTTGCGTAGTCCATAAGTTACGGAGAGGTTGGATAAGCTGAAGGTAAATCATCGGGCGATGAATACCGCGTCTGGGCGTCCGTTTGATAACGATTAAATATGACTCGCCAGCTCATATTGTGTGTACTTACCGCTCCCGTATTCTAACTTTAAAATCTACTATATGTGACACTAGCTTTATAATATGGGTGGTGAATATTCAGTTGAGTATAATAGTTGGTATTTTAATATGATTGGTGAATTATGACACTTTAAAGAAAGCCAATTTGAGTGTAAATATTACTTTTATTTTTCTTTACTTTTTATTGAAAAATTAAAGCCATTTTATTTAAATTATATGGGATTGCCAATGTCTTTGACTAATTTCACTAGGCAATACATAGTTAAAGTTATTTTTTACAAAAATGACATCTGTAAAATTAATTCGACAAAAGAGTGACATGCAATGAAGTGGTTATTTCAACTTCCTAATTGTTATTATCTTTATCAGAACGATCTATCTGTGCAACCCATTTTCTATGTAATTACCTCAAAATCAATCAATTTCCAAACCGGTTTGTAACCACAAATAATTAGCGGCAATAATGTCAATTTTAACTGTACCAATTGGCATTAATTTTCGTTACTATCCCTCAAATAATTACGGCATACCTTTCACCGTTGTAGTGCGCGGACAATGTTTTGCACCCCTATCGGTTCGATATCCAAACACGATTAACAGAATATAAATGTCGCATTGATAAATCGGCATCCGCGGTAACTGCTAAATAGCGTGTGACTAATGACTGTTTGCTGCAAGTTTTGTTTGCCGCCTCCGGTGAATGCAACCTTTTTGGAATCGATTTGAAGATGCTTTCAAATGTACTGGCAACTTACATAATTAGGGTGAAAAAGTAAATGAAACTCATTTATCGAACACTATTTAAATGCAGCAGCTATACATAGCATTTTATATCAACCTCTTTGCGTTATCATATGTAACTGTAAAAAGTAAACATTATACAACGTCTTGTAAGTTTATTGACGGAAAGCCACCATTTTCCAAGGGTCCATCCAATTTACATATCATACATTATCATCGGCTCCCCTCAGTTATTTATCTGTTTTTGTTTTAATAAAATCCCGCAAATAGGCAAGTTTTCATAGCATTATGGCGTTTGTCTGGGATTATGGGTTGTTTGCATGCGAGCCGGGGAACGCCGTCTAGTTTTATTTCTGTTCCGAACCATCGCAATCATTGATGGCTTTGATGGAACACGGAAACTTTTATACTGTAGTAACTAACAATATATCGATTTAATATAACAATTTCAAGTTGTAACATACACCCTAACATTGCGTTTAATGACTAACATTAAAATGTAAGTTTTGTATTTTTACTCAACATCGCATAAATACAGTATAAAGTCGGCTTGTAAAATAGAATCGAAGTTAACACAATCAACCAAAAGGCTTTTTAATCATCCAAATCCATTATTGAATCATGACTACATTTCGCTCTACAACGCTCGCTCTACACTCGACACTTCTCTCGCTTCATTTCCCCATGGCCGACCAGATCTGTTTTTCTAATTACAAATATGATAATCCTGTAATAACGAAATATGTGATATCACAATAAAGAATCTTCTAAAGCTACATTTCATTACTAATGTACGTGTTCTTCGGTGTTCCATGTCATGCGCCTATTAGTGTCAATGCTTCACATTCATTACATTGATGCGTTTTCAATAAACTTTGACATAGGGCAGGTCACGGTTTTATGTAATTTCCATTTTTGTCACATGATTTGGGAAATGCATTTGTTGTGTTCACGTGAAGGATGTCCATAATTTAAGCAATTAATTAGCATACAAACTTTTAAGTAATACTTATTACTTGCACAATTTATATTAAATGGAACGGAATTGTGACCACGAGTGGTGTAATCCTTAAAAACTTCGCGTACGTATTTTAATAGAATACTTTACATATTCTAATGCAATACAAACCCATTTCATTCAATATAATGAGAGCTATTCGTGTGAGTTTTAAAATACTCACAGTTATTTGAGAAAGAACAATAACACTATTAAAATTAATAACCGAGGAATGATTAATACCTTCTAATAGGTAACTTCACTGCGGTATCCAGTCGACGACTAATTAAATAAATCCCGAAGCATCCATAACTACCCAGAAGGTGCTCATAACTCATTGAAGCCCCAGTAGATACATATATTTACACTTAAAACAATTTCCACATATTATATTAACCTGAGCCATTAAGGCAGGGAACCATAATTCTCTACTTGGTGTTGCTAATCTCATTAGCGAGTGTACACACAGATGTTCTCGTGTAATCCTATTGCCCTGCGTAGGATTTGCATAAAGAGTTCATGATTTGTACACCGGCCCTTTACACATATTTCTTTTGATCATACCCTACTCGATGAACCTGAATCATTTCTATTTCGAGTTTATAATCTAATATTGGATTTGATTTGTTATCAGAGCTGAATGTTCGTTGTATCTTGAAGTGAATTCATTTGATTTATTAGTTTGTAGGTTTTTTGTATATCTTTAATTCAATACATCTCTTTTGTTTTCACAATTCATAAGTATAATCTTATTGGATAATATTATTGGTCAATGTACGACACATTTACAATATGTATAACGTATTACAAATAATTTATTATCTTTCTGAAGTCTAACTGAAATTAAAATCACACGAATTAATTGTAGATACATCAATTAATCTGCACAGGCCCGGAGGTTAACAAACAGAATCGCTGCAGGAATAAGGGAATAAACCAACATTCGCATCCCGCATAGAGCCGGGGAGGCTCACATAACTCGCTATATCGATAAATTAAATTGCACCGACCACATACAAGCCATACACCATGTTAATAGGTAAATAATCTAGTGCACGCATCAAACTTGATAGTACTCCCCTAATAGATCTAATTTCAGCCAACACGTTAGGGTTAGAGCATTCCAAAGTGATGTCCGTAGGTAATTGATTTCTGTAAATTGACATTACACTGGACGATGAGATACCTAATATAATGATAAGCAGAACTAAGTTAGGGCGGGTAGTACTCACGTTAACATCTTGTGGAATAAATAAAAAGAACCATGAATTTTAAACATGTTGTCACTTAACAAATCCATCGTAAACAAACATTAATTCAAAGAGGAATGATAATCCAACAACTTTAACAAAACAGGGGCGCGAGTTCAAGAAGTTTACTAAACGAACCCTAAAATGAAACAAGCTTATCCGGCTGCAAATCCAGAGTAAACAACTGTACCTACTTTAATAAACCGAACAGAACAAAAGCGTACGAGCACTTGTTAGTGATCAAATAGAGAAAAGAGCAAACCCCTCAAGTGAATCAGCGCGCGGACAAACATCGCGAGTCGCGAATCGATGCAGGACGGGACAACCCCTTATCTCGGCGGTGCGCACGTGTGAACCCCGCTCAATTTTAATTTCATGCTCAAACAATGACGCTATCGAGCCGGCTATTATTTTGTATAGTCGCCAAGGGTTCAGTTCATCTAAATCCGGCAGATAAGCCGAGAGCTCTTTGTCGCCGTCTGCGCTGATAGCTAATTTGGGAGCTGGCGGCGCACAATCCAAACGGTTCGTCTCCTGCACAACCTCGCCAAATCCGTCATTATAGTATCGAATCTCTTAAACCCATCTCGTTTTACGACATATTTAATTTGATAACTCCGCCCGAGTTCGCGATACAACTTCTATAATTTACACTCCAATGAGATTTCATTCATTTGTATTCAAATCACGCGCTTGATAGTATCAAGTAGCCATGAATACCTATTGTTATTTGGTTATTTTTCGGTATTGTTTTACCCTTTTCCTGATAGTTCTGACCTTCAACTAAGAGTCTAGGCAATTTAAATTTCGTACTCATTTGAATATCTTCTTTTTTCTTTCTTATTAACCACCAATTGGTTCTGATTGATTAACATGCATCTTAGTTACGTGATTTTTTTTACCTAAAGGAAGCATAACGCACATTTTTGCGTAGCACTTAATCCATTTTATTCATAACATTTACGAGATTTATTTCGTCAACAGATATTTGCATGTAGTGGCACAAATATACCAGTTTCCCCATCGAGAATGATTTACAAAATTCCCGACATCGAATCGCATCATCGCTTAACCCCTGCGTCTATGTTTATCAAAACACTTAACGATTTAATATGTTCGCTGAACTCATCTCTCCCCTCTCCATTAACGGTACATGTGCCAATGTTCACGTACATTATTATTAATACTTCTATCACCAACGTTTTCATATTTATACTGAAATTGGTTCATATTATTTAGGTGGTTTGCAGGGGATACTTATTTTATAAGATAGCTGATTTCTCTCATTACATGATAAAATTACTAACTTATCTAATACTAAATAAGACCCTTCCTTTTTTAAATCCACTTCTATTAGCTATGACAATAAGTTCCTAACTCAATGAATCTATACCCCCTGGATTTAAACAATTTATTAGAACCATCACGATGAAAACAATTTTAAAGTGTCCACTATGAAGCGTTAATTAACAAAATGTCTATAAGCTGTACGAGATAATGCCCGCGTTTAACATATCGATCCCAACACCGATGAGTCGCGATATTAATTTGAAGTAACCGCAAAAATATTCACAGTGAGGTTTTTCATTAATGAACAATGATTTTGTCGCTTCTATCCTATTTCACGGTTCACAAATTTTTAGCGATCGTTAAAATCAAAATGCATAAACGATGACTATCTACAGTAAACTTTAAATAAAATTGGCTCATACTTTTACTTCGTTCGCAATAGATTTACTAAATATTTTGAACCTATAAATGGGATATATGGGATTTTATATATGGGTTGTTTTGTCAAAATTCATATTGTTATATATAATTAATTGATTTTAATGTTTAATTCAAAGAGATTTTAAATGAATATATTCCATATCTTTCCGTTGCTAGACAAATTCATTAAGTTGACTTGTTTAACTTCATAAAACAAAAAAGTAACTAAGTTAATTAGCACTTGTAAGCAACAATCTACTTTTAACTTATCTCAATGCCACGTTCCATATTATACTACCACCCGGGTGCAATTATCCTAAACTCTCCATATGATTTTTATAGTATAATGAATTCCGTACATCTAGACAAGTTGTAATAGGGGAACTTGTAATAAGAAAACTTCTGATAGATCGTTTATGTCCGATCTACGTGAAGATATCGAGCTAATGAGCTATGAGGTACTTGACTGTGATTGCGTGCACTGCGAGACGTAATTTAGGAAAGACGTTTTGAAAGTCAGAGTTAGATGACGGCACCTGTAGGGCGAACTAATATGCTTCAACCTGAAGATGAAAAAGTTTAAAGTAAGTATAGTAAGGTCCAAATGCAATGGTTCTATTTCGAACCACGATCAATTGAACTCGATTTTAGTGAATCAATTTTGAAGTTGTGATCTCAGTTCTGATCGAGTTCAGTGTAATGGTGAAATTGAGGCTAGAAACCCATATTCAAAGTTCTATTATATATTTATATTAATAAGAATTTTCAAATCATAATGTGACAATGAACAAAATTGCTAAACATTTACTGAGCCGTATTCCATGTTAAATAAACAATGTATAAGTTAATGTTTGCAAGCAAAAAACGAAATATTCTTAATTATAATTCCAATGTTGGTTTCTTCTGATACTGGTGTGTTTATACGGGTACATAAAATGAAGTAAATAAACAAGTACAATGCAACGCAATGTCTGCACCACCGATGAAACTCATTGTTTACATTATCTCAATTAAGTCTACGTTTTGTTTACGATTCCTGTTTGTAAAGCAGCACTTTCGAAATTTTCGTTTATTTGGTGGTTCTGAGGATGTTATAATCGGGCTTTGTTGGTTTATACGTATCATCGCGGTGCTTATTGTATAGGAAAGAATTTACTTTTTAATTAGTAGATCGATCCGAGATAGAAAAAGATAAAATGAATCCAATTATCTAAGTATTTATATTCATAACTCTATTTAGATAAATCAAAGAAATTGTATCTTCATTAAAATACATACACGGACTCCGGGAGAATAGTTATCTCTCGAAAACATAAAACAAACACCATGAAATCCAAACAGCGCAGATACAGGAAATACATTTTTAAAATCATAATATTTTCATCATTCTGTATGAAATAAAAATGGAAAACCGGACAGTGCAGTGCAGAGGACGTCGGGCGTTAATTGAAATCAAACAAAGATTAGTCGGCGATTGCGAATGGATCACAGTCTGTCGCAAGAACCTACCTCGTTTTAAATGTTCCACTGCTTCCGCGACGAATGGGATTTCAATTCAAACCGCATTTTATAGAACTGCCCGACCTACGTACATCTTTCCTTTTTTCTGCAGTTCTACCTGAGCGCTACCGTGCTTCGGAGGGTTTGGGAAATTGTTGGTCCCTGGTCGGAACCTCCTTTTAATCGTTAGGTCAAGTTGGAACTTTAAAGGCGGTCCAAAAACTCCGACATCGGGGTTGCATAAACCTACTCGCGTGGATAGAGGTAGTCTGACTTTAGTGTTAATATGTTGTTAAGTGTTCATAATGTTATGTGTATCTGAATTAAATTTAAATTGCCATCTATATGGAAAAAATCGTTTTTTATGTTTCGAATTTTAGATAAACAATAAGTAAAATAGAATTTATTAGAGAGTCAGAATCTCGAATTATTTAGGTAGATGAATAAAAACACAAAGAAGATAAGCAGCCACTGCTGCCAGTACAAGTTCGTAAAAGTTTTTCCATTCAACTATCTACGAGTACTACACGCAACAAAGCATCGTGTCGAAACACAAGTTACTTAATCAACAAACGAAAGGCTTACTCCGTATATCTTTTTTTATTAGCCGCCCCTTGAATTCAGTTACTCAAATAAGTAAATTCTTTTTATATACAAAAAGAACTTATCAAGAAACTCTGGAAACCGAACAATGGGTTATAGGAGATGCTGGTCACGTTTAGTCGCCTTAAAAATGTGGAGCTTAAATCCATAAAGTACTTGGAAGTATTACTATTCTTCGACTGTATACTTCCTCCTTTGAACTGTATATTATTATAATATTGAATTCACTTTTTACACGTCTGCGTGTGTAGTGAAAATAACTCACTTAATGTTAGCGGCAAATATTTATTGCTTAGCATTCGTACTGAGAATTGAATATAATTTGGTCCAAAACACTTTAAGATCAAAAAGGCTCGATGTCAATAAAAACAATTGTTTATTTGTTTGACTAAGTATTTGTTTCAAATCATTCAAGTATTCTATTCAACTTCTCAGAATGTCTGACAACCTTCTAGTTAGTGATAAACTGATGCCTCGTGATCACGCTCCAATAAGTTTCAATTTCATTAATAAGGCCGATGCATGAATATTCCACAATCAGTTAGTCAAATATCTTGAATGAAGGTACACAGCACCAAGGGTCCAGGTCTCGTTTGCATATTCGGACTCCTAAGTGATGATATTCAAACAATCATTCAATAGCCATATCTATTCCTAACACAAACGTTCATTCAATAAACATCGTATGGACTTACTTAGGTACAATAAATAGGCTAACAGCTTCGGTCAAAACTTTGTCATAAAAAGTAGCCTTACTTTGTCCTTATCTGTCAATTGAAATCCATTTGCTCGCAGCTTAGGTTTAAATAATCAAAGCGAAATATTAACGATAACCATTATTATGTTTTCTTTTAATTTAAACGTAAACAATAATGCAGACGTTCTTTACAATACTTTATATTTGTATAGAGTCAATTAAATATCCTGTAGGTGGAATGAGAAAGACTGGCCCAATATTGATCTATTCTATATTATAGATAGACCAATGATCTATCTATATACAAAAATGCTTACCTATAGATGGATAGATCATAAATAAATAGGCGCTATAGATTAATGTTATACGAATGTCCGTAGGACTCTTAACAAAGAGAAAACTAATTAAATTAACTTGGAGTAGGTATTTTGTTGTCCCGTTTTGTCTCACCTAAGTTAGCCCCAATTCAATAGCAATCTTTCATACTCCATACAATTTAATAAAGACAAGCAATGTTCGTCATAACTGTATTGGATCGATTCAAATCATTCGTAAAATCCACGGAATGTACATAATGGCCGGTCCAACTCTCGGTGCAGGCAACGTGTCAATGTATTGAATTTCAAAGATGATTAATGGGATTACTTGAATTCTCGGACCGAATCCTATTATTCTATTCGTTATAGTGGCTTCAATACAGCGTATATTGTACAACAGTATTTCCGTTTAAATGAACGGAATGATTAATAAACTTGCATGTTTATTTGTTTTAGCTGTCATGTTTCAAGAACACTAGACGTTGATTAGGAAGTTCGTAGAATTCATATATTGTTTGAGTTTCATTAAAATATTTAGCTAGACCAGAAATTTAGTTTAAAACATTAGAGGCCTAATTCATAAACGCTTACTAGCAGCATTATAGCTATCAAATGGTTTGTCCCTTTCTGTCATACGCTATTTTCCAAAGAGCAAAAGAGACAAAACACTCGCTAACAGTGTTTTAATTAGAGAGCGTTAATGAATAAGGCAGTAGAACAATAAAAAATAACTTTTGATAACACGTTAACACCTTATAAACTTGTATCGTATAAATGACAAATGGCATTATACAATGACTTATATCATAACATTTTACTGAACAAAAACCTTATTTCACACTGTGTGCACATGGCTGTTTATCTTGTCTGATTTCTCAAGAGCCAAAAAATATTTTTCTCGCATTAAAGTTACTTACCTACCGGCACTTTTACATAAAGAAATAAAATCTCCTTTAGCATACATATTTATCGCACAAGAAACGGAATAATAGGCATTGTGTAGAGTATTTTGGTTGTTAGGTATTATTTATTAAAAGCTTTATTGTACGTTACCTCTTCTTATTCTTGATACAATTTATTTTGTTTCAAAACGACATGGTAACATAAATAAAGATGTCGACCCATGTTTTTTATTCTTAGATAATTCTAAAAACATTTATGTTTTAGAATAATTAAACATAACAAATGTATACCTTGTTGCGTACTGAATTATTTTACCTTACTTGTCACCCTCGGTATATAGGTATATTTTATTTCGGTAAGGCATAATAAAGTTTTGGTGAATTTGCAAACTTTTCACAAACAGTGGGTTTCCCCCTGCTGTTGCGGTGCCTAAAAGTGTAAAAGCATGTAGGACAACCGAGGGAAACCAATGAAAGGGGAATGTTTCCCATATGAGTGTCACCTCCTGAGGCGATACCGCTTTTTATCTAACCCTTCATATGAGATGGGGCATAATTGGGCCATCGCTAGTTACTTACATTATCCCATCTTCATTTAATTTCATTTGGAGGTCTAATCCTCTTATAATTAATTAGCATTTCCTTTGTTTTACAGGGGTCATGGTAATTGACAGACGGTAGCCTGCGTTATAAGTGAATAAAATATTTTTAAATGAAGAGTTTTAATTGAAAATGTTCCCCCGTAATAGTGGGCGGTTAGTAGTGTCACATAGCCGGCCTCTCAACTCCATATTTCATACCCTGACGGGGAATGTCTGGCACGCGACGTCCGCGCGTCTGATATTGGTCAGCGTTAGGTATTCCTGACTAGCTTCATTATTATTTTATCGAAATATGTCCGGAATATCGAAGTTTACTGGTTTACCCTATCTAATAAAACAAGGAGCAAGTTTAGAAATATCTCACGTACATGCCATAAGAATACAAACATTTTAGTAATATTAATTTTTGATCAAAGTTTTTATCAAAAACTACCTCCCAAACACCTCAAACAGATGTGCAAAGCCCGTAATTTAATACACGCAAGTTTTCGTTGAATTTTATGTTTGGTGAAAAAACGAGGTGTTGTTCAAAGGTGCGAACAGAGTCTCACATTACCGATAGACAAAAGCAATCTGACAGCTAGAATAAAAACACAAACACAACCAAAAAACTAAGCCCATTTCAGAATTAAAAACAAAGACAATACGGTTTGATTTTGATTAGAAAACGCGAGAGTTGTGCTGTACTACTTTTAGAACAAATCATACTTTATTTTTCAAGAACCAGAATAGACAAAAGTCTCTTGGTACCAACTTGTTGTAAATTTTGAACTTTATGTCCTTTAGTGTAAGGTGCAATTTGAGAGCGAGGTCGACTCGCGTTTTCATTGGAAAATGTCATCGCAACAGGACAAGGCGTAAGTGAACGCGTCAAAGTGTAAAATGAGGGGTTTTGCGCCGTGTCAGCGAAAGTCATTAGGAACGGAATGGATGAAAATTGCGTACATATTTAGGCACCTCTCCAAGTTAACACGAATGACGTGATGAAATGAAAATTTCCCAGATTTTTTCGAGAGGGATATTATCCTGATCACTTGGACGGTAAGTTGTTTGGGAGGTCGATGAATAAATAACAGGCCTTAATAACATTGCGTATTCTACTTATTTATAAACATAGAAATGACATACTTTGCCGCCTTAAATTATTACATAATCCCGGTATAATTTAACGTAATGATTCCCATTCTCATAGTACCACATTCATTAAAATACAGTATCTACTTTCTGATTAAAAACATGATCGATTTCGACGTTTTGTTAAGGTGTACTGACGTCACACGCGTCACACAGTGCGACGCAATGTGGTGGTTAAATCAAAGACAACAATGGGTGGGTCGGATTGTCTGAGCCGTGAGCACTTCGTACCACTTTCGCTACTTTGTGAATTGTGGAGGAGACTCGCGCACCAGTCGACTTGCAAAATTAGATAGTACAGTCAGAAAAACAAACATTGAACTAAACTCAAACACAGATAACACGCTCCACCTTCAGATAAAGTACCTGTCTGTATCATTTTAATGCAATCTAGCAATAAAACATGTCTGATCTTTACTTTATTTTCTAGCTTATTACTGCTAAATGGACGTATGGTTTTAGTTGGCTAGCACAGACATCAATAAAATGAAATAGCATTTCATTTCTACAGAATAATATTTGTACTAACTGTACATGAAATAAGCATGGGATTTTTTTTGCGATCCGTGGTTGCTAACCAGACCATTAAAACCGAGGGTGTGAAAATTCGCTGCTTATTTTCTGTGTGCGTTCTTATAGCATGTTCACATATAAATGTTCTGTGTGCTGTACACCAGGATTATAATAAACCGCATCCGTGTGTTTGTGGGTTTTTAAAAGATGTAAACAAAAGTAAGTGTTAAGAACATAGAGCTTTCTTCTTTATTACTTTCTAGGAAAATTATTAAATACTTGTTTACGATTGCTCGAAACATCTGGTCCTTTATTTGTACTACTAGCAGTGTCAATTCTAACAAGATTTTTTTCCGATGTTTTACTGACAGGCGAGACTAATAAAATTAAAAAGCACCGCGCTTAGTACGTTCGCAGCGTTTCATTACCACGTGAAGCATTGCGTTTTGACGGGGTCCTTTTAATTGAAAACGGAAAACAAAAAGCAATTGAGGACCGTCGCTTGGAAATGGGAGACAGAAGCAAATTAAAATGCAAAAATATTAGGAGTGTAGCGTAGTTCCATGCTTCATGTCTTTCCGCCATTTTATCTTGCAGTTCTTACGTCTGGCGTGGCGTTATCTAACAGTTTGCGAGTTGCCAGTATCGGCCGAATGGAAATGCCGTGCCAAAGATGCAAACTAGTTCCGACTCACTGAAGAACACTGCCCATTTTGTTTCTTGTTATTGTTTTTTTGACGTTTGTACCTGTTTTTAGTCTATTTTTGGTTTCGTTTCAAATAAGAAATATAAAACTTTGTACATTTCCCGATAACAAGTTGATTTTCAGAGCGTTGCTTGGCGAAATGTTTTTAATTTTATCTTTGAATACGACTATGTTTATATTTTGCTACCACTATTTTTATTAATGAGATAGGTATGGAATTAGTGATTATAGTTAACAAGGGTCAAACCAGCGTAACTAACGAGAGAGATTAGATCCACAAAGACTCTTTGTTCTCACCCCAAAATAATGTGAATAAAACTAATAATATTTTATTTCAGTTCTATTAGTAACCGTAGAGGTAACCAAGCGGGATTCCCATCTAAATTAATGTATCACGTATCACAATAATAATGTTTTCCTCATTGCATAAATAGTGTTGGTAAATTGGTTTCGATATCCTCTGCGGGGGTAAAAGCTAATATCATATAGTCTTGGGAACATTATGCTACATATGTTTCTAATCTCCGATATCGTTATTCGTTAAATTATATCTTCGGTCAGTTAATTCGTGCCGATCTCTGACTATTATTGAGCGAGTAAGCTCAAAGGAACTGCACATTATATTTTATGCACGACTCTCTGAAATATTCAAAGTTTGGCTAGTTTTTGAACATTGCAAGTCCACGTAGAATTTTGATGGCAAAGCAACCTCAAAATACATATTTCAATTGACGTAATTCCTAAATATCTAGTAAAAGAAAATAGATCATTGAAAGATTTATAATCAGAATACGGGCATTAAAACTGAAACACTGAAGTACTATAACAATTTTACTTCTTTGAAACAAAAACAGCACGATAGTAGAGGTTTTAAACCACTTTGGAGCCGGCATCGGTCTGAAAGGGATTTCTTTGCACAAAGGTGTATGTCCGTGCAACGCCTCTAACATAATGGTACCGTACCTTTGTGCATACCCGCACCTAACTAATGAAATCTGTGCAGTTAATTTTAATAGCTTATACTTGCTTTTCCGAGCTCAAACCTCTAATACCGGGTATTGTTGTGAACAAACTCGTGAATAATTTCCACTGCAATATTTATGCAACCATTAAACTGGTTCACAGAAATGTTATTTAACTGTATATTTTTATTATTGTTAATAGTTTTTTTACTACTTACAATCCTTGAAAAAGTCCCTACTGAGCTAGATATACTTATATGTTGCAGTAAATGTGACAAATCTCTTGATCATCTCTCTTGCACCTTGGTGACTGCAACATACAGTTAAAAAAATACGTCGACTGAATTCGGTCAGCCAAATGCCACTGACATTTAAAAAAGGTATTCGCAGTTAGCGGACAGTTTAGAATGACTGTGAACGTTTTAAAGAAAGAAGTAAATTGAAACAAGTTCGGCAACCGCATTGGGCGAACGACTTAATGTAAATTCGCCATTATGTCGTAATTGAAATTTAGTTGTTTGCTGTCATAACGGCGTAATTGCATCAGGCGATATAATGTTACAATTCAGTTTTATGAATATAAAATTGAATCAATCTTTTTATTCTAATTTAAAGATAACAATTCTTCTAATATTCATAATGGACAAAAGTGCTGCATTGTCTTTCGTCGTCTATAATTTTGACAATAAGATAGAAAATATTCTTTTGTCTTCCGTCCGAGCCGGTTTACTTGTAAAGTCGTACGATTATTCCAAGAAACAAGACCCTTGTTTCGGTGGAGCTTCGCTTTGCAAAGGAAGCTCAGATTTTATTTTTAAGGCGATTGGTTATTAACATTTATATTGTCAAACGAGGTTATGTTGATTCATGGCTCTGTTCTAAAAATGTTTTATCATTTAAATTAACCGTTACAGTTGAAATCTTCAGTTCAGTTCAGTATGTAAATGTTTCACTAACTAAATAACATAATTATATTTTTTGATTGGTAAGTCATTGTTTTTATTTAACTACCAAAATATATTTTATTTATGTATATTTTTCATGAGTGTAAATGTCAACTGCCATACGCACCAGTTTTTTTCTCTGTAAAGTTTAATATTTTTTCTTATTCGATCTCAAACAAAATAAAGTAGGTACTTAGGGGTTACTTGCTATTCGCAAAAAGGGGTTGAAATATAAATATACTATACTATAATGACAAGCCCGTTAACTCAGTGGCGAGTAAGAGCGTTGCTGTGTCGGGGATTGCGGGTTCGATTCCCGCCCGGAATCAACAATATGTGAAGACATATTTCTTGGAGACGACGTCTGGGTGTCAATTATATATTCTTATAAAGTTTAAAAGCTTATAAGGACATGTAGTAGAATTAGTTAGATTGTATAATACAAGTTTAAAACTTACATTGGGTCTAAATAACCGAGTGTGAATTTGTCTAAGAAAAAAATAAAAAATAATAATACTTACTACTGAAAATAGAGATTAAAAATAAAACGTATGCATAGTTTGGTATCCATCCCCGTCGTTACCGCACCTGCAGAGAGTAGCGAGCCGCTAACTATTGTTAATGACCCGACAAGGGCATAATTACATTTTTTTCACACCCCACTAATAGTCATTCCACTAATTTCGTAGGTTACGGAACGGAATCACACTTTAGTAGAAATTATGTTTAGAGAGTTTTTTAAATGCAACGGTATTCAAGTGAATGAGTACTTAAATGTTATTAGTGGGGATTATGGAAGTTGGATCTACTTTAGATACTTATTTCTTTATCATACATTTTGTTTTATATTAGATGGATAAATTGAAATACCATTAGACGAATTCGTTACTTTTTATTCATATCTATAGACATAAAACTAGAAAATAAATTACTTCCGAGTTATGAAAAAACACGTCATAATTAAAACATTATTGTGTGTAAAGCCCACAAGCTCTCATGTTAATAAACGGTATTATGCCGGTAATTGTACACTTCATAGAGTAAAGGATAGTGCACTGAATAACGCCTCGGCGCTGCACTGGTGCCAGTACTAAGGCCAAATAATTACGGACTGGCTCACGGTGGAATCTTTGACGGCTTAATCAGGTGACGACCGGCGGACACGCCCCATGCAGTAATTAGAATGTCTCAGTACTATGCCACCTTTAACATGCGAATGAATAAACTTTGATCTCAATTTCCTATCAGCGGACGTTGGTATTTTTAATTAGGAAGTGTTGCTTTCAGTATAATCCTTTCAGAGTGTAAATGAGGCAGGGGCCGGATTTTGTCTATTAGACTATTAATTACGCAAGATTGAAACGTTTGTGATTAAGTTCTTGAACATTTTAAGGATCAAACGAGAGTCCATAGTCCCAATTGAAGACTTCATCTAGTAAGATGAAAGGAGGTCCTTTCCTAACAAAATCATCAAAAATAATTAAGTGGTTCAAAAGTAAAAACAGAACATAGATATCCTGTCGTTGAAAAGTTTTAGACTCCTCTGAAAAAAAGTTTCATTAGTAAACATTCTAATGAACCAGACAACTTTAGGCAGTGAATGTATAGAAACAATTAACAATTATAACTCAAAGCAAAAACTCATGGAAGAGGAATATAGCGTCCCTTTCACTGAACATTGCTGTACTAATGATGCACATTGCAATTACTGCAGCTTACAGCCAGCGCACAATTACTAACACCCATCTATTATTACACACCTTTGCTTAATTCTGCCCTCCTGGTACTTCAATTCTATCACATTTAATAAAACTGAAGGTCAGACAATGGAAAACATAAGTTTTAGAATATTCTAGTGCACATCTATAATGTAGATTAAAATTAGACGAGAAGCTTTCTCATTTTCTTAATCCGATCAAACAACTTTCTTTCCAAAAGCACCAAAAATAATTTCCCTCAAAATATCATTTCAACTTTACTAAAAAATTAATACCTGAATCCACAGACAAACGAAAGCAAATAAAGCTTTTTCCTTTAGCGAGTTATCTTTCAAATTCTTACAATATTCAACGAAGGCGGGTTCGTGAATTTAACTTTTTCCAGTTATTATTCATAAATGCAAAGGCGCTAGATATTAGAGAACTCTCTTTGGAACTCGAAGGATTTGATTCGGGAGTTGAAATGGATCTTGTCAATATATCACGGGAGTGATTTCTTTTTGATATGGATACGTTAACGCTTGCGATATATACTCGTAGGTATTATGTAGTTTATCTCATGTAAAGAATAATATTTACCTATCTCTTTCACACGCTAACCAATTTAAGTAATTAGGTCTCATTTGTAAAAAGGGTTTTAATATTAAAAAACCTGGCCAAGAGTGAGTTGGACTCGTCAATGAAGGGTTCGGTAGCAGTAAAGTAACAAAATCAGCCTGTCTGTCTCATGCATTCGGACCCAAAGTTAAGTTTGCGGCCCGATTGGTACAGCTAACTATCATAATGATATCGTATTTATAAACTACATCATCGATGTAATAAATGCAACGTAAAATGTCTTATTGTTATTAACAAGAATGTTTTTTGTTATTACAAAACACCTCTGATACTTGACATAGATAAATTGTATTATCTTTTGTTTCAGATAATGTGTAATCGGAGTGGATAGAGTGATGTAACAAAATGGAGGAGGTGTGCCGATCTATGAGGAGCACCACAATGGGTTTCTTATGGGTTTTCATGGGATTGACGGCCGTCGGGGCTGTCAAAATTGTTATAGAACCATTACCCAAAGGTAAGTGATATAACATACTTGTACCATCTATCTATACTGAGGATAAGGTTTGAGCAATTTAAACACATTTATTAAATTTACACCTTGCGCTGAACTTGATACCTTCATTAAGCTTTGGCCATACAGTGGGATCTTATTTATACTTACTTATTTATATTACGATATTAGAGATGGTGTTATAGTTTCATTCAACCCCACGTTTTTGTGTGGGTTTGACAGTGGGTGTGAGATAAAAGAGAAAATGTTTCTCAGTTGTTTAGCTTTTACCGTCAAATTAACATTAAAGTATCGTCTACTTTACATCCCCCATTCATTTAGAGGCACTAATGAAACACGTCAAATAAACTAATACATTACGGATCCGTCGTTCAGCAAAACAAATAGAATCAGGCGCCCGGTTTTAATTTAGTTTTTTTAAAGTCCGAGCTCCCCAAAGTTCGTCCCCCAGATGGCGGCACGACTTCGCTTTAGTTTCGTTTAATTTCCTATCTCTCTTGTCGTGACGTTTATTACGGAGTTGCTGGAGGTCCCACAACTCTCCTACTTTGTTCACCACTAATAACCATTTGGAATTAATTTTTGCTCCACGTTCTTCGGCGTCTGTTTTCGGCCACCGCCGGCGCGACGGTTTATTGTTTTCGCATTAATTTACAGTCCACAGCTGCTGGTAACGCGGATTTCTAAGGACATTTTTTTATCTTCGGCATTCTTTCTTTTGAAAGTGAGATCTCCTATTAATATTAATTAAAAGTTTGAATAATTGAATGGATCTGGAATTGTCCTCCGTTTGTCGAGTCTCACTGACAGTGAATCACGGCAATAATTAAAACTTGGCCGTTCATTATTCAATGTTTGTAAATGACAGGTCGTCTTATAATACAGGATGGCATTGTTAATGACAATGAATACTCACCTTTATAAGAGTTTGATTTACGACAATTGTTGTTTAAACAGCGTTCGTTGTGTTAATTACTAAGTAATATATTCATATTTTTGAAAAAGGTTAAGAATTAATCAAGCAGCGCTAACCTATAAACCAGCCGCGAGTCGAGTCACGAACTGAAACTACAATTAAGAGGTCGCCGACGGCATATAAAGCACGAAGAGGCATTCTTTCTGAATTGTTTAAGGTGAAATTGCAGTTCAAACGATTTGCTAAATGCTTTATTGATTGCATTGCACAATTAACATTTTACTTCTAACTCATAAAAAATGCAGTTAAAGAAATCCAATTGATGGAATATTCTCGAAACGGTTTCAACTTCTACATCGTTGCTAATAAACATTATCATTGATGTATATAATTGACGATGTACATAGTTACAATCAATATAAAAACTTCAGTATATTTTCTCCAAATGTGTTTGGAATTAAATAATTTAATATGATCTAATTAAATAATAAAATACGAACTAAATATAAATACCTAAAGACACATTGACACATTGTAACTGTTAATTACACATTTAAGTATAATTTCTGTGAATTTTAGTAAAAATGCAATATATTTATGAGAACGGCCAGGTGAACATTGCGTACAAATGATATAAATAAGTAAATAAAACCAGACATATGTATGTATAAAGTAGATGAACCGTCACAAAACGAATCAAATACACTCGATTTCAAACACAGAACCGCACTCTCGGCGGTTGGCTTAAGTGAAAACGCTCTTTCATAAAAAAATTGGTTGAATATTTATTTTTAGTGATTATTTCACGAATAAAAATGTATAGTATGTTAATCGACGAATATAATTTAGTAACTACGGACATTTCGTAACTGCATTCTGTATCAAAAATCAACATATTATGTGTTAAAGGAAAACAACATATTTATAAAAACATATTTGGATGGACGGTGAAGAGATGTTTACCCAATAAATTGAAATTAATTAAATATAATTGGTATTGACACAAGCAGTAACACAAGTGAGGTGTTCTCTGTTGGTACACTTCCCTGCTCACTTCACTGAACAGGGATGAATGCAAAGCAAAAGCACCTGCATATAAAATTGTGAATTTGTATGGACTTTGAAATAAAACGTTATGAAAATGTTGAACGCTTTTCGTAATCCCGAGTACATACAAATTTATTTTTTAATTAAGTTATAATTAAGTTAATTTAGTCATAATATCAAATACTGAATTTTCTACAAGTTTGAAATGTATTGACACTTGTACTCTACAAAACTTCAAAAACAAAACTGTAAACAAAACATACCTAGACAAAACAAAAATACTGCTAAATGGGTATCGTATGCAACCTATTAAGCGTCGGACTTGTCCCACACATCAACATGTCTGGTGGCTGCAGGGCAAATCTACTGCCAATTAAAAGTATAGATGGTAACATGTCCACGACGAATGGCCCAACCTCATACGTTGGCTGGAACCGCCTGGTTCATGCTCACTGCGTCCAAAATGTACAGGGTGATACTTTATCACGTATAACTCGGGTCGAAATAGAAAGCATCAGCCTGTTTTTCTCAGATTTGGGCACAGGTCCTGCACAGGTCCTCTCTACTCAATAAAGATTAGTACGTAAATTTATTACAATAGATGCTGCCTTTAACGAAATAGTAAGTTGAAATAAAGGACTAATCTTATTAGTAACAGAAAAGGTTTGTTATCTCTTGTTGCAAAGAAACCTTAGAAAATACATTTGTCATTATATAAAAGTTATTAAATTATTCTCGGTTTTGTTCTTTCTGGAACATAAAACGTAAATCTAACAAAGATTCTGCGGAGCTTTTACTTAACTTTTACGACAATGCCTGAGTTTAACGGTTACGTTTAATTACATTTGTACTGTTCAGGGTAATTTTATACTTCGCTTTCACATTTTGGTTACATTGTTTTAAGTTGATATCGAATGTTCGTATAAAAGATACAGGCACTCCAGACCGCCTCCAAAACTAATTTCGTAGCAGAGCTCACGGCCATGAAAATTACAAAGTTCACATTTCAAGCGACTACTTAATTGTACCACGACTCGGTGAAATACGTTCTGTCTTACAATGTTTACCTTTTAAACTAAAAAAAACATTATAAATTGCAAAGTTAAATTCAGCTGGACTCATTCATTCCCAGCTAATGTAATAGATACCTAGATATATTCGTGTTTTCGACGTTCGTACTCGAAATGAAGTTTGAAATTCGAGGGTACTTTTTTAGCGGAAAAGAACTTTGCTTTTGTTTAGAAACACTCTGTTTTTGTTTGTTGAGGGTCTGCCCTCGGGTGGGGACGATTTGTGACACTAAAACAAATGACGCGCGCTCCACGCTCGATTGACGACAGTTACACAGCCGAATTTGCAGTTAACAGACTTGCTATCAAAAATAGACTGCGGGATAATAATATTACCCTTAGATTATGCTCATAAAACTTAACATAATCTTATATTCAATAGTCGTTTAACCTATACAAACTGTTCTTTGTTTTAATAAAGTATATATTGCAGTTATCCACTCTTATGTTTATGGTTTATCCACAGGTTGTGTAAATAAAACAACTAAACAATAAATATAATCAAACGGTGAGTCAAGCATCAGTCAATGCACCTACCTAAAAATCCATAACCGCCTGTTTTCGGTTTTCTTCTAATAACAACTGTCCGAAGAGTAATAATAACAACCTCATATAAGTTCTCTCCTCGCGCTCTAATAGAAATATAAACTTTCAAAAAGTGTACCCATTAGAAACACCTTTACAGAATAGACTTTAATTTCCTCCCGTGCAAGACCTAAAAATACGACGGCGGACATTTCCATCGCGCTGGAAAACTTAAATTGCAATGGAAAGTTAGGAAACTTTGTGATGTTTCGACACAATTATTTGATAATTCTTAGTCTAGACATAATTAAATATCTTCTAGATGGTGTTATCTTATAGTTTGAAGTGGAAGAAGATATAAAGTAGAAACTAGCTCTCAAAGATCCGCTCTACAAGTGCATTTTAGTGTTAAAGTTTGCGCATTTATACGAAATTAGACAGGTACAAAACTGTTGTACCCAATACATTCATATTCTCATCAAAAGATCAATTCCCTAAATATATCGAATTCCAGACGTATTTCGTTTTCCCATTATCAAATCGAATAAAACACGTCGAGAAAAAACAAGGCATATCCTATTTAAGGCCTCAAATACCTTTCAATATTCAATAAAGAGTCAAACGGGATCATATAAAACTCCTATCGATATTCTTCGTACATAAAACGCTTAAATATCGCTATGCAAACAGGTTTTCACAAGCGTGTCACTGAGTCGATTTACCTCGGCCTATTTTATATCCTCGGCAATTTATTGGCAAAGGATACGACACATCTGAAGTTCTTTATAGAATAAACATAGCCTTTTATTACGCAAATGTCGAATACGGTATGAATTCTCTTACGGTTTCGGGGAAGACAAAATGGTTTAAAAGATTTTTGGTACCTAATTTATATCTTGAATTTTCTGTTCAATATTAGATTGTTCTATTTTTTAAAAACAAAACATGTAAGCCCTTTCGTAAATAGAAATCTGTACTTATGTAATTATACTAAAACGTACTAAATTTAAAATTACAATGCATCATTCATAAGGAAGTTTACTTTTGTCCTAAAATTCAAGCTGGTATTCTGGTATTCATGTTATAAATAAAAAACTCAATGTTTATACGTATTACCGTTCAAGTAATTCCATACTCATAATCGCATATACATATTTATAACAGCAAACATCGTATATTCGATATTTTCCTTGTTTCCTGAAATATAATCGCGTCGTTTTTGGAAGACCTTACAAATGTTTTACTTTCATAAATTTTATTTATACCTGTATTCTTAGAATGTACTCAACAATATTATTAATAAGTTCTAAGAAATATAATTTATCAAATCATTTTATTCAAATAACATAAAACTAATAATCCCAAAGAAATCAAATATGAATTGTGCAGATAAACTTTTATCAAAAAACAATATTAAACCTGAATACTTAATTCGTAATTTTAATATTTATTTCAGCGAAATATTGTATTACATTTTGGGTCTGGAGCGTGTTAATATTTATTGCTTTGGTGTCCAGTTTACTTAGGACTATCGCATCGGGGGTCGGCCACAACATCGGGGCCACTATTTAAGTATTCCAAGCAAGATCACCTGACCTTTCAATATCAGGAGAGAATCTGTCTCGTACAAAAAGAAGTCGATTACCCTTGTTTACTCAGAGAATAAAGTTTTCTTCTCATTGGACCGTAGATAAAGCAGTCAGAGATTAAATTCGGGTCGTGTTTGCTGTAAGACCCACACCCCATGTAAACGACTGTAGGTAACGAGACAAAATATCATTTGGCATAGCTTTTAAGGGCTCTGTAGGAAGGTTACTTTATGACTTCTTATTTGGCGCGATGTAATGAGTTTCGTGAGAGGGTGTCGCAACTTTTTCCTTGATGATAATTTTCAGAATTGAATACGTGGTTTCGAATAGATATAATAAATTATCAAATTATACACATATATTTAAATGTAGGATCAAATTAACTTTTTTTAATAGGATAAATTAATACAAAAAATATTGAAACGAATAAATAACTACTACCCATACCTCATAGCCCAAAATTACGTTCGCCTTAGTTTTGTCTTAGGTTAGGAATCGAACTCGCTGTCACACTAAGTATTGTCTCTAACCAACATATAAAATGCTTATACACTCGATGTCAGTTACATTTTGTTTTTATTTAATGCAAAGATATTCTCTACGAAATATATTTGGGAATAGAAAGTGGATCTACGTCTTCGTAACCTGTCCTACATTAAGGTAATCCTGTCACTTCAAATTTGGATTCACTTCAGTTGAACCGTATCTTTGTTGCTCTACTGACTCCTGAAAATACTTTGCAACGATTGGGGCGACTTCTAGAATAGTGGAGAGGTGGTATGTGCGAGTGCTTTTTAAATAACTAATAGGACTTTGGTGCAGAGAAGGTCAGAGTAATATTGTTTTATACTAGCAGAGGTATAAAACAAATGATTAGTTATTTGAATGTCATAGAAGATATCAAACCCCCATATCAACATGTTTTCTTCACAGTCACTAAAAATGTTATGTCATAAAATAATCTTAATTTATTTAAAGAGTAATTTAGAAATATTCATTTTGTTTAATTTTTTTTATTATTCTAAGAAACTAAAACCTAAATCACACCATTACAATCACTAAACCATTTTTATTCCTTAATTTCCGTATGGTGTAGCTGTCTGGCCGCAGCTTGTCTCAAACGTATGATCCCACGGGTCCCCAGGGACTCTGACCCTAATTGGACGTGGTCTGCCTTCGGTATCAAACCATTACATCGATTATTTAATCTGGTTATTTTTATCGGCAATATCCAGCCTGGTATAGGAACGTGGAAGCATGTTTTGGTTCGTGTACATACGTTTTATTTAGTTATATATTTTTTATTTAGGTATCTGTATGATGGATATGATGTTAATGTCAAATATGAACTCTTCACCTAATTCTACTAATATTATAAATGAGAAAGTTTGTGAGAATGGATGTATGGATGTATGTTTGTTACTCTTTCACGCAAAAACTACTTAACGGATTTGGATGAAACTTTACAATATACTTTATACATCAGAATATCATATGGGATACATTTTATCCCGAAATTCCCGCAGCAACGGGTACAACGCGGGTAACACCGCGGGACGCGGCTAGTATGTTAATAAACAAATATAAGTTTAATTCGAAATTGTTCACCATTTGTTTTTGAAAATGAGTTCTTAAATTGAACGAACATCATTGCCTTTCTTCTATTTTAATACTAAATAATATGAGGTATTGTGTTACTCAACCTATTAAAATAACACGATATAAAATTATAAATTGTTTCTTATAAAAAGAGCATTTCCATGTATCAGCTTTCAATTGACTTGAGGACATTTTATCAATATTATCCATTAGCTTCGATGTCAAAGAAAAATAAGAGTAATACAACAAACAATAGCCTAATGTGGGCGACTAGACGGGAGGCGCTTGGAGATTTATCCGTCTCGAATGTCATTTAAGAAATCTTTCAGTACAAGTAAGGTAAAGTTTATACGATTTTCCCTTGGAGGAAAAGTGACCTTAGATGTTCATTATTTCGATTTAGACGTTAATGTTTCTGAATAGATGACTTACGTTTTGTAAAAATGTAATTAATACGGGAATGCAAACTATAAAATAGAGTTGTGACTAGCATACTAGTTGAATGCAAGTTAAAGTAACGTCGCTCTTCAAATACGGACACGCCAGTAAGCACGTGCTAGTAGCGAAGTAAGAGAAACTTCACTTACACTTGGAACAACTTTATTGTAGCTTTATTCGCAAAATAAATGAATATGACAGCAAATGGCATGTATACATACCTAACCTTTTATACGTAGTTATTTTTTATTTGTGTACTTATGACTTTCTTAAAAGCACTTTACAAAAATGTATTTATAAAGTAGCTAATAGAGAAAACTTATTGGTTTTGGAGCAGATGTTTCATACAATATAAATTTGTAGAATGTAATAGATATTTCTTTAACCCATATTGTTGCTTTCTGTAATAATAGTAACACATAATATTTGGTTTACTGACTGACTTTTCTATTACGTCCATGTCCCTTATTTATATTAACTGGGAAGGTCGCTTGTGAAATATTACTTCTACGCGTAGACCTCAGATAGATCTAGGCTCTTCCCTTTATTAATGTGGACAAACACATTCTATACGATAAGCGTAATAGGAAAATATGTTTTGACGCGTAACCCTGTTAGATATGGACTTATTAAGGCAATAATTTTATTGAACTTTACTTAGCTATTTATCATGTCGGAAGAAAATAATATAAATACCTATTATTATTAATGGTTAGATATTATTTTTTGTTTACTTTGTTATAAATCAAAGGTCAGATGCTGGTTTTCCATTGGATCAATGTTATGCTATTTTTAGTATCCACCATCTAATCAAACGTACTGCATACCTCGACTGAAAAGCATCTTAATATGTACCAGCATTGGCAGAATTAAATTAGAAAGTAGATTAAATACGAATGGGTTGCTTCATCCATCAATTATCTTCACATAAGTAAATCATAAACTTGGTATCTTCCACTTAATTAAGCAACAATTATGATTGAGACTATGTTACATTTTGTAACGTCTTACACAGGAAATTGTGAAGCAGTTGAGATGCCGTGCGGGCGGCGCACGTCTTTGACTAACAATGAGAACCAACGAGAGTTACAGCCAATTGTACCAGAATAACTTGAAGTGAATTGTGGCATAGGATTAACTACTCAACGCCAACCGACGAAACTTCCACCGACGAGATCATTCTCTCTAATATTCAATTTAACTTTGACACTTCGCTCATCCAACAAAACCACTGTCAGCTTTTTGTTTAAGGATATCACTTCTCACTTTTCAGATTAATTATAATTTGGAAGAGTAATTTTTCACTTACAAGTTGACAGGCTGAATGATCTCGGCTTTTCGTTTCGGAAAGTTTCAACCTTTATTTTATTACAGGTTAATATTTAATAGCTGTATATAACATACACACTTCCAAAGATTATTATAACTGCTCGGATAATAATTATAAACTAATTGTTGCTTTAGGTCGTATAACCTAATAGCAATTCAAAAGCAAGTGTATATTATTTGAAACTTACAAGAGTAACCATAAACTTATTCAAAGTTGAACATGATGTGAAACAATTTGCTAAGTGTAACTAAGTCTAAGTTTCCTTTGAATACCTAGAAAGGTAACAAAATAGGTTTATGGAATGGGTATGATTAGCTTTATAAATTACTTGTGTAGATTAGAATGGGGTAGAACAACTAGTATAAGTTATTTACGTAGATTTATTGTTTGAAATCAATACACTAAACAAGCAAGGTCAAACCCGACCGACTGAGTATTCTTTCTTTCACCTTGACCACGCTATCGGTTGATCTACTGAATGACGAACTAATATTACACTCATATTGACTGTTGCTTACAAATATTTATATTTCATGTTTAATTCCATATTTAAACCCTTTTACCGTAAAGTATTTAGGCTCAGAAATGATTAAAGAATAAAGGTTGTGACCGATGGAATTGTTTTTGTTGTTCTAATAATACAATTATGATAAAAATACCACGGGTCATCGAATATGAAACAATGTGGGCCGGCGGAGGGCCAGAGTCTATAAAATATCTAAGTCGCGGTCACATCGACCGCTTCAGACATGAGACAGTTTTGGTTTCGTGATTTCATTGCTATTAGGGCGGGCGGGCCGTTTCACGTTTATTGTCGTAGATACGAGTGGATTTGTGGAAGCAATTTCCTTTATACATTTTGTTTTGTCCTTTTCCTGCAGTTTGATGGTCCACTTGGTGAGTTGTAGCCAGGCTTCGATTTAGCGAATTTCCCTCAATCGATCCGATACGCATCTCCAGCGCGCGCCGTCAAAGGGAAAACGTAATTATTATAAACGCCGATCACGTTCCTGTATCGAACTCAAACTAAATTAAAGGCGAAGTTTTTTGTTTGAATGTTACTTAATCTTTGATTTTGTTCAAGGATAATTAAAGTTGGGAAGAAAAGTTTTGCTTTGAGTTTAAATAATGTTTTGTGCTTGCCTTGAAAAACAATTTCTTTGGTATTCATAATTATACGTGGCGTTTTTTTTTTAGATATGTACTATTTAACGAAAACTAGATTCTGAATAAGGAGGAGCAAACGCAAAAGGAGTTGTGCTAACATCTCTGTCATTATTATATAGATACTGACACAAATTGTGTTTATGCAAACATCTTTATGAAATCTGTTATTCAGTCGGAGCGGACTCTGAAAGGCACCGAGTACTGTCCGGCACAAGTTACAGTATAAATCCCGTTCAAGCGCCACCGGAATTACACCCACTTTGAATTTCAATTTCTAGTAAACGAGACTTCCTACTTCTAACAAATCAAAAGACGCAAACAAAGTTTATCGTGTTCTGGGTACGAATGCGTTTACACGATCTAGCTAATGTTTATTTGTTAGATTTTCTAATACTATTATCTAACATCTAATATTATTAAAATTGAACAGGAGTACAGGCAGAAAGTTACGTTAAAACTGAGGTTGATTTTTGTTCAACGCCACTGAAAAACAGTATCTTAATCGAAAGTATTGCTTATTTTTAATGATGTTATTGACCAATGGGTATAAGTCGTCAGACAGATTGAACTGCTGTTAAAATAACTATATCTAAAATATTATTGGTCTAGCCGTAAGACATATACAGAAAAATAACTTTTTAATGTTATGGATAAGTTGAAATATTTTATGTTTTATTTCGATAGCGGTAACCGTAGACAGGCAGTAAAGCGCAAGTAATAAAGTGAATTCAACCAGAGAAGTTTTTCTCGAATTTGTGAAAGCATATGTTAGTGTAACCTATTTACCTAAATCACCCCATGTTAAAGACTCACGTCTCTCCTCCTCAACGTCACACGCTCTCACAAAGATCGCATCTATAGTGTGAAAGAAAGTGCGTACCCTTTTTAAAGCAAATAAACATGACATCGTCGTAGGCCTTTGCTGGGGAGACGCTGGCCGTCACGACCTCTCTTTTATTCGCCAAGTTTTTGTCAATTCTTCCCGTATTCACCCTCGCCTACATTTGTTCAGATCCCGTTCTGAGGCCCGTTTGCCTTGCATTGACATTGAAACGCATTTCTGCTAAGGGGTAAACAGTTTATGTTCTCTATTCCCAAAGTAGACTTTTCTTTGTGAAAGTACAATGCCCTCGTGTTTCAGTCAGCACAATGACATGTTTAGTTGTAATGGAAACTGAAATCGATACCCTTTCACAATATTACTTGTGATTTTGGAACATACAACTTACTTCCGTTTCGTTTGTTTTGTTTCAATGTTGAAATGTTGTCTTTTTTTTTCATTCACATTAACTATATTCTAAACACAAATGATGTGTACGCCTAAAAATGCTCTTTATGCCTAAAACAGAATATAAACATTTTACCTTTCTTACAAAATTTGTAGGTGAGCGAATCACGAAGGCATGTATTCAGTTGGTTTACCAAAGTAACATAAATAATTTACTTCATTTATAAAATATGTACTATGTAAGAATAAGAAACCTTTACTTGATTGGATAAAGTCATCAAAGAAAGTAAAATGAAGTAGAGTCGAGAAGGTGCCATTTGAAGGAATCAATCAAAGCGAGCGTTCGCACAATCAGCGTGCGTGGGTCGGACGAGCTAATCAAACTAATGGCCACCAGAGGGCGCTCGGACCGGCCCGATGCCGCAACAAATCACAACAATAACACACCCGCCTGATTGATCACTAACCGACGGCTCAATTCGATTTCTGTTACACTTGATTGATCCTTCATTACAGGTACCGAATCCTTAATGAATCCCATACATGTAAACCTAGTCAATTATCTAATACGCCTCATTAGATATTCAGTCCTTGTTAACTAAATTACTACAATAATTCAGTATTGCTATCACGGCCTCTTTACCATAAATATATACAAACTTAGTTTTAAAAGCATGAAATATTATGATAGAAATAGTAACATCTCTTTCCATTTGTTAACTTAGTAAAACGTCAAGTGGAGCAACTTCATCATTTTTAGCACAGTAGCCAAGCCGGTGCCGTCAGCCCAGCGTCAAGTTAGCGTCATAACGTGGCGTGTTACTGCTTACTGTTCGGACATTTATTAAGTAGGAAATTCAACCAGTCCAGTCTGCCCTTGCTTGTTTCACAGCTGTTTAAGTTTTCCAAGTATTTTGAGCTCTTCAAATTAAGTGGTGTTTCCTTTTAGTTTTATTAAAAATGTAAACTCAGTAACATCATCATTTTAGTAGGTAATTAGTTAATTACTTATTGTTAGTATAACTTCGGTTTTAATTGTGATTAATAAAAATGGTAGATGCACGTACTAGTTTATAATAATAACACAGACTACAAATGAAGTAACAAAACTATGCAGCTTTTTCTGTATGGACTGAGCTTGAAAAATTGATAATAGCTCGAACGAGGTAACAATAAAAACTGACACTTAGTATTCACCTGTCGACCTGAAATAATACGAGCGGACTTACCGGAGTCCACTCCGCATGCATTTCGAGCGAACCTCCGCTGACCAGACTTTTGCGGATACAACACAAAGGCACTTATTTTTTTGCTCGCCTAAAATAAAATCCAAATCAATGGTTAGCTCGACTCACTTTTGTTATTGCTCCTATTATGTTGTTGGACGTTGTTCGCTCCGCTGGCTGCTCTGGGTATTTTGGCCACTCGGTATCCTCGCTCGCCAATTGCTTGTCGCGGTTTACGCATAAAAATTCATGCTGATACCGAAATAACGAGATTTCATTGTTTAGCTTGACTGTTTTCAGTATTATATTCCTCATTAAAGTGGTATTGAAGCATGAAACATTATCTTATTCCTCCACGTGAATGGGGACAATGTTCGGAAGCACAATGGATAAGCAGCAGAGACTACAAGTTTAAGAGATGACGTCGACATCATATTTCCTTTATCGGGTCTTTAGAGCAGGTAGCGTTACGTCATCTGCCGTACATCTTACTCCAAAGCTTCAACAAAATAAACTAAGAGCAGCTGCTTATTGTATCGCTGACAGCAAAGCCGTGGTACGCTATTGTCATGTTCCTTCGAAGAAATAAATAATAGCGACTTAGTTGATCCTGCATAGCGTCGTCATTATTTCGTGCTTAAGAAGCCAAATAACTTCTTTACACATTGTTTCTCGTTATTATACCAAATAAATTACATACGAACTCATATTTTCTGCACAATATTCGTGTATGAACTTATTTAATAATAAAACTTTTACAAAATTTAGTTTTGCATACAAGTAGATGACTGACTTTTTAACCTTAACGAATGTGTTGCTTTGTTGCAAATAAAATCACTGTAGTGTATATACTAAAGTTCCTTTGTGTGCTTATCCTTGTGTGAAGATTTTCGAAAACAGTGGGATTCTGTTTACCGTTCAGAATTTAGATCTGTCTGGTATACTTGATTCACCTGGCATTTTTGTTTGAGCACTCGTTTACTTTGTATTACAGCCACTCCGGGTTTAATGAAGTGTGTCCACAAAAAGTGTACCCGCGTCAACTTGTCAGAAACACGTCATAATTTCGTGATTGTTTTTAAAAGTGTTTGTTACGTCGATGTTGATTAGGGCATCGCGGTTGAAACGCAGCAGGAGGGATGCTCTAGCATTGTTGAAAATATCTGCTTTACACCTTTTGCACGTGTTTTTGGTGATGTCAATAAAAAATAATGGTGTAAACATAATACTACACTAATTTGTGGGTTACCTACATGGAAACGAAGTGTATATTGTGATAGGTTGTCGCGTTGAGTTAGCATCAACACGGGCCCGACGCGGCTCCGGTTTCGGAGAAGTGTTTCGCTTGACGCTCACTAATACCTGACGGGACTCAGGATGCCTTTTAATGGTGTCGTATTACGAAAAACATCATAAAACAATGTCTTGAGAAATTCATAACATCTGCAATTCAATATACAATATGTTTTTAAGTATAAGTTATTTTCTGTCAGAATATTTTGAATGAAGATTAATTTTTGACATTTATGATTTGGGTATTAAAATGCCAAATTGAACAAGTTGATCATAACAAAATTTACATTAAAATTACCCTCTTCAGAAATAACCAGTATAGCGGTTGAAAATGTTAGGATTTTAAGAGGTTTAAGGATTTCATAAGTAGGTCCATAAATTACATCATTATAATTTGCCACTACACGCATTTTAACCCTTATATTAAGATTTAATTGTCCCATCATATCATTAAATCCCATTCATAAAGAAGTCATTTTTAATGATACGACAAATATCTGTATCGTATAATGATGGATTCATAATATGGAGCAATTATGTTCAAGATATTATAAAAGCTCTGCATTAATAATGGCTGATATCTCCATTGTATAAAATGAACGATACAAAAAGGAAATAGAAGGGGCGAAGGATGCAAAAAACATCCGAAATTTAACAGCACACGTTATACTTGCACCGGTACCTGCTACTTTGTGACATCTTGACATAGGGTTGCTACCAGCCTGAACTCTACCTCTATCATTTAATGCTCTCCGACTTCCTTCCTAATCCAATCCCTACTAAAATCTTATCTTTGTCTTGCACTTTATTAATTTTATTAAAACTAGGATACTTCTTCCTAATCTTACTTGTGCCAATAAATTGTGCGTAAAATATTATTCGCGCACCACGCTTTATTGCAGACGTTTACTTTGCTGAATCTTTAGTTAAGTAGTATAATAGTAGTAATCTCTCGTGAACGACTGTAATCTTGTTTGCTCACGCAATAATCAAGTGATAACCCTAAAAAGCTTCATCTGCCACTTGAACGATCGAAAGGTACGAACGGCGCGCCGGTATCAGGAAGGAATGTACCGCGGGTGACTTGAACAGTTCCTGTCCCGTTCCCGCACAACCGGCTTCACTAAGCTAAATTTGTGTTCCGTCTCATTCGTACACACCAACATTTTCAATACTTACCTGCGTAAAATGATATACATCTGTTGCGGTGCAGCCCTCCCTCTCACACCAGGCCTCTGGAATGGATTGTTGATATTCGCCTCTCGCTCTGTCGTTTCACGAACAAGGGGTAGACGATGTTATTGCGTTTGTGTTGGTGTTCGTTTATTTAGTGAACTTGGAAGCTCGCTTCGTGTTTGTGCATAGGGTGTTGGGTGTGACTGTGTGCGTGAGTTGTAGAGGCGCGACATAGCTTTGCCGTCTCCATGACTTAAAAGTTTTGAACAGAATGAGTAGAGAGTGGTAGTTGAGCGCCGGCCGGCACGAGCGGAGCACGCGTACGGACCGTTCTGTTGCAACTTCTTCGTAAACATACGAATACTAAAACTTGTGTTTATGAAATATTGTTACTGAAAGTTTTGTCGTTTTATATGATGACTCTTATCTAAACTTGTATTAGATTGTGTTTGATTTAATAACATTCGTGTTGTTTATTTTTTGTGAAACTGCAACGTGTTTGGTTCAACGGACTACGGAGGTTGGTCGTGGTGTTCTTGTGTAGGCTATTGTGTATGAAATAACTCCGGCATATTTTATCTTCATCTATCAATAGATACCGACTTTGGAATTTTTCTAAAAGAACTGAGAATCACTATTGTTTGTTATGAGTTCCGAAAACCTGCATAAAGAATAACATAACATTGACCATATTAATATTTATATTAATACAACGCCTGTACCACAAATTAAAATTGAATATAATGGGACCAATATAAATAAAGACACGTGTGATATAAATATCCAAGAAAATACATCTAATCGGTCGTTAAATTAAAATAAAGGGGTATTTAAAGTTAAAATGATGCTTAAAGTTGTGCCGTGATTGAAGTGTTAACATGATAACAGTCTGTTTAGTGTCGTTATTCATGTAACTGTGGAGTTGAATAACCTTATATTATAAATAGACGGAAAAGAGAATGTTAACAAAATCAAGGAGGGAACAGAATCCCTTAAAATTAACACAGAGTATTGAATGTTTCCACTATCATACAACTTGAAAACATATCCAAACAACTACGTTATTTATTGTTTAATGTTATAAAATGCTAAAATTGAAGAAACGACCCATATATCTTATCCAAAATATAGTTATAAAAAAAAGTATTACTGTAATGTACAACTGCTGGGCAAAGATCTCTCATCACACTGAAGATATCAGTACAGTGAGGAGGATTAGGCATAATCACCATTAAAAATAGAAAAAAGACCATATATAAAAATAGATATTACAGAATAATAATGACTATGTTAAATGCTGTTTAATGTTATTAAAGGCTTGAATTAAAGTAACCACCCAAAATATATCGTCTCCTAAATACTCGTAGGTATATACTCGTTATAACCAAAACATTTTATATTAGTATCACAGAAGAATAATAATCATAATCAACTAACGGACAAAATCCGACCACAGTTCATTATTTTGCACGCATGCTATGTTCAATTTCATCAGCTAATTTAAACAAACAATGATACCTACCTACGTTAAAATGTTAAAAAAGCGTATGATATGACTGTCCAGTGATATTGTCATAATTACATAATTAACACTTTACATATTTGATTACGTATTTGATGGCTTACCCTATTAAGTGTTATAAGAATATTACTACTTGGAAAAGTCATGGTAGAGCCATAAAATTTGGTTTAGTTCAAATAATTCTTACGAATAATACATAATACATATTACATTTTTGCCTTCTTCAAATACGCTGTCGCAGTATCTTTCATTTTAATCCTCTGCATTTTTTTTCCTTCATGAATAAAGAATATTATAAAGAATATTCATAAAATAGCCCTAAGTAGAGTTCTATTATTTTTTCATGTTAGTTAAAAACTCAATTAGTAAAATGAAGTAATTAAAAAATCTAACTTCCCTTAGTAATTTAATTTAATGTTTTACTTTGCTACTTGTTAATTTTGCCATATATGATTTTCATATTCAGCACACACTTAATATACCTAGCTGACCTGGAAAACGTTGTTTTGCCATATAAATTATTAAAAAAAATTAAACGGTGGATCACCCTTAAAATTTTAGGGGTATGAAAAATTTATGTTGACCGATTCTCAGACCTACCCGATATGCATACATAATGGAAGACGGTAGAGCCATTTCTGGGTAATTTGGCAACAAACACCGCGACATAATAATTTTATATATGTATTAGATTTGTGTGCAACTAAAATTAAACTAAAAAGCTTTACCATGTTTTTTTGTCTAATTTTGCAAGTTACTCAAACTTATCCATTTCTTATACTCTCATATTTTTCTTAATTTAAATTTAAAGTATCCTGCAAGGAGTATTTCACGTTCCAATTAATCCCAAGATTAAACCACAAAAAAGTCAATCATATGACAACCGCTCTAACCAGTCCCAAACAAGTCTGGATTATTCCGAGAATAACCGCATATCATCCGTTAGCACCGAGGTCAACTGCATTATCTAAAAACCATAAAAACTCTGGACAGAGATTGCCCTAACTAATAAACATGTTGGTCACAAAAGTCAAAATGTGATACAAAAGTTGCCCCATACACATAAAATCCGGTTATGTCCCCCTACATTCTTTGGCAGAATTACTATCATTGGCACATTGTTGTTCCTCCTTGTACTAAACAATTGATATCTCTATTTGTATCAATAATACGGAGGCTGGGACGTTTACGTGCATTTAGTACGTGTTCAGAATCTAGCGGGAATCCCTTGCGAGCCAACGTCTGTTACTGCCAGCCGGCTCATTTATTGGAACTATTGATATTTATATCCTGATAGTAAATTTTATTACTTCTTTTGTTACATTTGAAGACTGAACAAATGAGATTTCTCTTCAGTTTATTGAATTATCCGGTTTGTTTCAATATTGTTGTATCTTGTTAAGAAATAGTTTAAGAGTTATTTAGTTTTATTGAAATTACTAAATAACAGTAACTATGCCGATTAGATAAGGCTAGTCATATAAATTCTACTTTACTCCTGTATGTTACTCTGATTTAATTATAGGTATATGTTGATATTAATAAACAATATTGTAATAATCTTAAATTTTAATAAATTACAGCAATATCTGAAAGTACCTATAACACCCTTATGTTAGGTAATATTAAATCAACGATATTATATTAATACAAATGTATATGCATTAATTAATCTAAAGCTCTAATAACAATTTGCGTTCTACTGTGTAGATGTTTATGCATCCCTTTGAATCCTCCAGCGAACATTTCTTGAGGTTGCGGTCGGAGATCCAATAGCACCGTCAGTATCATTTAATTGATTTTGTACTACAGAAACTAATTAGACTTGAGGTTTATGTAACCAAACAGTATTAATAATAAGTTACGCCGTTGCCCCTCATTCAATAAGACCGCCTAACTAATCTATCTCAATTAATTTAATACTACAATTAATAGAAAATGTTTATGTGATTTTAACTATAAAGGTTCTACCATCTTCCAATTATTAGATCAGTACCTAATCAAGGTATTTATTTATAGAAGTTCTTCACAAGAAGTCAATAAAAATAGCTTCTCTCAAGAGACAAGTCCAGAAAGTATTAGGAATCCTTTGTAAATAATAGCTGAAACAGACCGTTATGTAGATGTTCAAAGCCTTCTTATTTGTATTTGGGTTTCTCTAACTATCGGCCTACCGATATTTATTCAGCTCCCTTCGTAAGAAGCTTACAATTCGCTGCTGTAACAGTATTGTATTAATAATTCAAACCGAAATTTCCTGGGTTCTGCCGTATCTCCTCTGACCAGCCAATTCGTACTTTTGGATTACTTGCTTCTTCATTTACCTTTCTTCTGATTAAGCAAATTAGTTTTTTTTTATAAAAGTTCATTTTTATTACCTTTTTTAAATGGAAGAGATTTTTAATTAACTATAACTACTGGGGGTTTTCAATCATTCCTTTTTAGTTGTTAATTTTGTGACTATCAATTATTAATTCAGTTATTTTATTAATAAAACAAAAAATCTCTGGTACACAAAATGTAAAATATAATACTATTGTAAAGTTCAAAAGTTTTCTGGTTCATTAGTCCAGCCCAGCCAGCCCATCCACTGGTTATCAAATTGAATGCACGACCAAATACTTTACCAAACCAATTTTGTTGAAACGTCTAATTATTTCATGTAAATACATATTGTGAAGTAACTTTAGTAGATTTCGATATCATAATTTTAATGAAAGGGCAAGCGAATGTTAACTCGGCTAAGTAAGATGTGTCGGCAGATATTTTTCGCAGTTTAATGGCGTGTCATGGATACGGGTTGAAGAGGAAACATCGTGTATTATGTTACGAGGCTCACTGGTCTTTATCGAGGCGAAATTTCATTATAATCGTACCCCCATTCCACCTACCCACCATTCAATCGGAACACCTCGACACAATTGGAAGGGCTGCCTCAATGGGTTGTCGGATGAAATTTCTTAACATTCTTCGCTCATAATGAGTTGAGCCTGTCGTGCAATAGGCAGCGGTAACGGTGTAATTGTATTGCGAAACGAGATCGAAAGATATTAAAGGAGATTAAAATTCGCTTAATGAACCCGTCTTATAAAATTACAAATTATATAATATTTCTCAAATTCTCCAGATTGAATCGCTTCGAATGAAGAATAATAAGAAATTTTGATAGAAAACGTGTTGGAATAAATTTTGATTTTAATCAGAAATATAGTATGAATTCTATAAATTTTCTCTGAGTCATAATTTATTAGTCTACTAAGGCATACTCTTTAAAGACGGTAATACTTGAGTTTAATGTTAAAAATACGATGTATAAGCGTTGGTTTATCGTGATTCATCTTCGTAGTAATGAAGACATCATTATAGAACCGGTTTCGGTGAGAATGACCGACCGAACTGAACCGACATGCTTTTTGTAGTTTTTGACCACTTTTTTCGTCGTTGTTGGCGAGTTGTTCGTAAAATAAGATTGCTGGTTCACTATCGGGCAACCGTTAATGTATGTGATAGAACTCCATTAACATATTTTAGTACTAACAATGTTGGCAATATGTAGTCAAATGGGTAGAGTAACATTAAAGTGAAACAAACATTCTATCGAACCGGTAACAGAAGATATGAATTTATGTTCAAAGTATTTGCATTTCACATAAAACCAAAGATTACAAAGATTCATTTTTCATATCTTACACATCTCCATTCGCTGATCCCTGAGGATACAAACAAAATAAGACCAGCTTTAAAACGCTACCATTTAACCATTATTTGAAATGAAAGGGGAGATTTGAAATATGTATACTGTAGGTAGAGTCTACAGTCAATTGAATATTATTGAAAACCTCCTACATATTTAGCACAAATCATTAATCATGCTCAAAAATGATCCCTTCAAATGTCAAACATGATAAATCTCTACAATTGAGCATCAAATATTATTGAATAAGTAGAAAATAATTAACCTACCAACCATGGTAAATGTAAACGTCAGAATTTTGATGAAGTAGTTATTATTAATTATAAATAAAATATAAATTATGTCCCGAGGCATTAATAAAGAACTCTATCCCTTTCAACGTTCCCTTTTTTGAAGGCTTATCTATTTAATGCATCTCTGGACTCTTTCAAAAAGGGATCCCTGACCGTATTCAGTGAAAGATATCGGTCACATGACGAAAGTCCCAACCAAGATTGGAGTTAAATTTAGTAGAAGACATTTATTTGGCTATACAGTGATATTCATGCTAATCATTTTAGGGTGAATGGGTTACAAGCAGTTTCGTGATTAAGCTTAATATATTGGCTTGAATAGGTCATGTGTGAGAGAAATATACGAGTTTTAATGATATAAAGGGTCAATATTTGTGCCCTTGTTGCATATCGCCATGCGGTTTCCATTACACGAGGTGTGCTTATTGCTATCGGGTCGCGTAATGGTCTTCCCAGCCATTAAAGCGACCCCACAACATGGTGTTTTTAATGCAAAACCAACAAGGAAAAATTACGTTTTATTATCAAATAGGCGTAAGCGCTGTTTTTTACATCCCTATAATAATTTCTTTTTATTGGGCCCATTATATTTCTATTCGGAGATACAATGGTTTTGACATTTTTGTTACAATATGATGTTGGTTCATAACATCGGGTGTCGGGCTTTGTATTCATATTGTTATTATCATTGAGACCTGTCATATTTGCCATATGTTATGTTATCTCTATCTTTACTTAATGGATGACTATAAAAAAGGAAAAAGGATTTTACATTGCCAAAAGTATTAATCTTAGTGAATACTAATTTACTAATAATAAATTCAAAATTATATATTCATAGTAATCCAGTTACAATACTGTACTGTTTGCCATGAATTAGTTCTATCTAGCGCATGCCGTCGCTCGCTGTATTTAGGCCTACAATCTAGGCCTAATCTCCAATTTTACCAGACCCTCCATCTAATCCACATAAAACCTATTTTAAATGGTAAACATGATAAAATATGCCTTAGTTATTAAAGTATACAAATTGCACAAAGTTCTGAAATAGTAATATTTATTTTGCAGAATTATACTATGCTGGATACAAATTAAACATTCAAAGTACTCAGTGATTGGTGTTGATAAACTATGATTTTCACTAGTGACCGGACTATAGGAGCGATGGCTGTCGTAGTTCAGTGGTTGGTGTTCCTCGTTGTTGGACTAGGGTGGCAGGTTCGATCCCAGACGGTGCAACAACCGTCTGAAGTGGACAGTTCATACAATTTTTACTATGAACAGCCTTGTTGTTCGGGAACTATCGTCCGGAGGAAATACCACGTCAGACACCGGGGAGGTGAGTACTTTGATATAAGATTTAAACCGAAATATCACATAAAAAAATCATAACTTTTTTACGGCCCTAAGTCATCCGTTTACAACTACTGACCTGTCTCCGAAAAGTTACAAAAGATATTTATGAATCATCAAGAGGCGAATGCAACATGACACGCACACATGCACACAACATAAGTGTTCATCACTATTACATCCAAAGCTGAGACGCTTTGAGGGTAGGTACGTGATGCCACGTGAGACGGAAATATCAATGTCAATGAGAGAAAGTGAGACAGCAATAAACCTTTTGTTTCATTGCCCTCCCAGCAATGATGAAGCTGAGAGTAAAGATTTTAATACAGTTGTACCTAGTTTTAATTTCACTTGTACTGGTAGTATAGGGTGTGTCTTTGGTATGTTTACACCCTAAATCATTGACTTGGGAACTCTGTTTGTTCCCACTACATGATCGAAAATTTTCAAATTTTTATTGCTGTGTTTTTAGACATATTCATAGTTTTTAATAAAGGAGAAGGGACTAAATTTAAACCAAAAGGTAAACTTTTTCTCATTACCATAGAAAAATACCTAAATAAAGATATCCCTACAGATATCCGGAGACAATTAGAAATTATTGTTAGACCGTTTGTGGCGTTATCCCAATTTAGATACGCGGAGACGTGGTCATTCTCGACCGCAATATTAATGTTAAATTTACCGCTTCCATTAAATATCACTGGCTTAAACAGTTTGCCGGGGGTTTAATGAATTTCAAATTTGCTGATATCATTAACCAAAGCACTTAATTTTGGTGCACGCATTAAAGAGTATTAGCAAAAATAGAGTTAAGAGGATCACATACATTATTACGATATTAAGACACCATGACCATGTCTATGATATTTTATGGCACATTAGGGATAATTATAATGTCAAAGTTTTTATCCCTTTGATGTGCCGCACATTGCAACTAATCCCGATCCTTGAGATTCCGTATTCCTTTAAACCGCGTTTATTTTAGGGTACATTCATTTATTCACCAAAATAGTCCCTTTCATTAAACTGCTATTCAAGGTTGCTATAGCTTAAATGAGTTACGTATACAAAGTAGAGGCGAGTTGGGCGAAACATCGCCTTCCTAATGATAGGCTTCATTCACCGCGTTTGTCCATCCCGGCTACTACACCAAAGAATCATCCCAAAGTTATTCATCCCTTTTGGCCCGACCCTACCCATCGTTCAAGGCCTTAACCCTTGTAATTAGCAACAGCACTAATTCTGTTGGTCTATTTTATGTTAGGTAAGGGTCATGCACTAAATTTAAAAGCTTCTAGTAAAGTTTTCCCACTAATGTGTATAAGTAAACTAATGAGTGAGTGTTTTCGGAGAAATTCTCGCTTATTTCTCTGAATTCGTGGAGGTTACAGAAACCTTTAATTAAAGTTGATACATTTTATGTATTGTTAGTGAAACTTTTTTGTACTAGAGCTAACTTTGGCTAGTACTTTGTAAAAGTTATCTGCACTTCTTATTTTTCTAAATTAAGAATATTCTGTAGTTGGATTTTCTACTAAGGGATTACTGCCGTTTATAATTACAATCACCAACTTTTATTGCTATTTGAAATTCGAATTGGTTCCCTTCCAATCTCAACTGAGTAAAGAAATTTCTACGACTTAATATGACGTTCAACAGACTTTGCGAATGGATTTTAAATTGAATTTCGAAGTATATTTCCAAGGGCACCTTTATAAAGTTGTCAAAATACCAAGGTGTGCATGCATTGCGTGCAGCTGACGTCAAAATATATGGCACATTATGATGTCCCTAATCTACTTCACGGTTCGATGGACGGGACGCCGCTGTCGATAACAATAACCGACTTAATACGCCCGATAATCGGTTTTGCTATTCGAAAACATCCGTGATTGACACTTTTGATGACGTTTGCGCTGAACCCAACGCCCCCAGTTCGCACTCCCAATAGATTTCCATTACCTACTACAAGAGGGGATTTTTTCCCGTATTAACAAATAAATAAACATTGCAAATGTGCAATTAAAACGACAGATGTTTATTGCTCTAACCTATTTGTCCAAAGTATTTACAAATACACAGAAAATAAATAAATATAACTTTACGAGTTTCGTCCTTAGCGTAATATTTAGCTTTCCAAAACTTAAGTGACCATGAACTGAAATGCTCAAAGCATTTTAAAAGAAGGCTGGATGAGTCTGAGAGGCAAATGTCCACGCGAGCGGTAGTAGTAGTGAGTAAACAAAACAACAGGGTCTGTTGAAAGAAAGAACCCACTCAGCCAGTAGAGTGAAAAAAGTAAAAAAGAATCACAATGAGCCGAGGAGGCAAGCGCGTCCGGAGGACTTGGTAACCTACGGGCCTTACTGACCGTTGGCCGGACGGTTCATTCACAATTAACGCAAGCTTAGTCATACAGCAAACATTGAAATTGAATTATATCGCAAAATTGTCGAAATAATTAGAAACCTCTAACGTTAACTTATGTTTCGGACATTTATTAACTAACCACTTGCCTAACCCACAAGTTGAGTTTCCGAGCACGTTTCATGTCTGTATATTTACAGTGTTCGGTTCCAATAAAGTTTAGTTGCGTTACAGGAGTGGTACAAGATCTGTAGCACGGTGGACGGTGACCGATCCCCTCGGCGTTACGATACACGATACCCAACCCTCCAAGATGACACTACTTATTTCGTATATATAAAGGTGCGCCGCAAAACATTTTGCTCAAAATTTAGTCACGTAGTGTCCCTTGTCGTTCTCAAACCATTGCGATTGTCCATTGTATTCTCAGGAGACAAAGGGTTGAGGATACCAGAAGCATGCTTACCTTCGTCAAACCGCCTTTTGGAATCAAACGTTCAGGTATTTGGAATATATTGGTGGGTACCTCCATTTTATCTTGTTGCCTTGAGAAGACCGGACAGGTTACAATGTAATGTAACCAATGTGGGTTCTGTTTGCCTTGTTTTTGTATTGAAACGCAAAAATAACATTTTCTTTACCTACATTTTCGTGAATTCTTTATCGTATTTTTTGTTTGTAATAAGGTTTTAGATCCGACCACTTACATAATATAAAATCTCAATCGTAATAAAATTATTAAACGGGGGCAATTACGTTATTTCAGACACTCAATGTTATTTCTTCTTTTTCCGTTTCAATTGAAATCAGTTCTAAATTTTCGTTTCAATGTGGATTTATCCCAATTTAGGTACAAATATTTGTCGATGTCCATGTTTGGACAGCGCTCAAAGGTAGAGCACCGACCGTACGAGAAGTAAAGTGTAGATAGTTGTCAGCATTAGTCGGATATTCTTTTCTGCTAGCTTCAGCTGTAATACGTAATATTCGTATTGACTGACTACAATTTTAACTTCAGACTTACACCACGAGTATAAGTTTGAATAACTAAGCGGGGTACGTTGCTCATTAATGGCCTTAATGTAGAGTCAAAGACGTAGAGACTTTTTGGTAGGCGCTGCTGTGATATTAATAACAAGCAAGGGCCTAAGTTAAATGGATGATCAAAAATAAAGTTTTTAACGCAATCGCAGGTAACATATTTCGTATTTATTACCATCTCGCCTCGGCGAGAGCTCGCGGCGACTAATGGAATGTTATGGATGCAGTACATTATTCCACGGCACATCTCGCCACAGTGCCCTGCCAATGTTTGATATAAAATAATTTCATAATGGAGTTTTATGCGATGTAGGGTATTTTTAATATATTAATGTGTCAAGCAAATTCATTGCTGCGGAATGCTGGGCTGGCTTTTACACGTTATTAACACAGTATTTTGGGGAATAAGCGTCGATGAAATTACGTTGATAACAACCGCTCGGCGGAGGCGGGGTGAGCCAACCTATTGGGCACGATGTCACTTGTAGATACATGGGCATTTTGTAAAAATAACGACGTTAAATTTTGATATGACGTTATAATGGTTTTCATGCAGTAAAATTGCCCCCTATTTATAGAGTTCCAGATCTGAGGGAACCTAACTTACATTACATACATTTTTATCAAAAACAATACTTAACCTGAATTATAGACTCATTTTGATAAAATATGAGACTGATTTCTAAATAATAACGAAGTCGATATAACTGTCAAAAAAGTTAAAAGCATTTTTTAGTTTATGAAGACGTACAAACCCTAATCAACTGTCTCCCGATCTGCAATGTGGATAAATCTGCCGACGGGGTGGCACTCTAAATCTTGTATAATATACTCTCATATCCGTTGCAACTTTTTGATTCTTTGCAAGCTACATCCAAGCTCAACCAAGTTTAAGCTTAAACTTTGCCGTTAACGAATGTTTAACAATCAAATAAATCAAGTACATAAAATTAAATATTTTAAGCTCAGTATGCATGTAAACGTAAAAATGTCAATGTAATATTATTAAATTGTAAATTATTGAATGATATCGTATATACATTATCTGGGTAATGTTTGCGAAATAAAATTAAAATAAATTTATTAATTAGCAAGCAATAACAGCGAACACGAATTTAAGTTATCTGTAAAATTGTGCCAGCAGGCATGACACGATTATTGGCCGAAATAAACAGAAAATAAATACCAAGTTTAATATATTACTAATTGGTTGTTTGAAACCGAAGCCAAACATATAGAAATGTATTTTAATCTTTAGCCCAGATATTTCTGAATCCAGATATTTAATTAAAATAACGTTATCTATACTAATATTATAAAGCTGAAGAGTTTGTTTTGTTTGTTTGTTTGTTTGTTTGTTTGTTTGTTTGTTTGTTTGTTTGTTTGTTTGTTTGTTAAACAAACAAACAAACGCGCTAATCTCAGAAACTACTGAACCGATTTGAATAATTCTTTCACTGTTAGATAGTCTATTTATCGAGGAAGGCTATAGGCTACATTTTATCCCGAAATTCCCACGGGAACGGGCACAACGCGGGTAAAACCGCGGGGCGCCGCTAGTGTATTATAAAACGCTTCTTAAATCAAAGTACCTATTAGTAAATGTTATCAAATTGTTTTAGATTTGTATAGCAATTTAGCGGTCTGGTGTCTTCTTAATTAATATATTTTTTTGCGTGATGTGTTGGCAATTATTTTTAGAAGATCGCTGTAGTTACCAATCCTTCAATATTTCGATTTGCTAGCCGTACGTTGTAACATCTAATCTTGCTGTTGTATATATTTTACTCAAAAAGCTATTTAATAAGTGTATAATGTCTAGGTACATGTATCTTTTTAAAGTAAGGTTTCCGCCCAAAATTGTGTAACTGTTAATATTCTTTAGTAAAGTAAGCCTTTGTAAGTAGGACCGAAAGCCGATGCCTCGCAAGTGACTCACTAATTCCCGCCCGCCTCATTGTTCATTCACCGTACTTTTGGAAATTGCACCTCGAACTATCGACGGTCCGATTATTCCTTTGTAATTTTCAAATTGCGGATTCGAAAGATTTTAAGATTAATTTTTTGTCCCAAGAACTCGAAACGGCACCCGTAATTGTACAAGTTTTAATAACTGAAACTTAATCTGTGTTCTTTGTCTGTTATTCGGATTGCCACATTGTCACGATTACAATGAAGATTTCAATTTGATACAATGTTAGAGGGAAATACATGTATCTATGAAATGACTCAGCAACTAATACAAGAGAATATTGAAAATCCCATTATATTTAAAACTCGGTATAATACCCAACCCGACAAATTCTCCCGTGCTCTATTATCTCGTTCTATTAGTTTAAATACATGTACTTGTTTTAAAAAGTTTAGTGTAAAGTGTGGTTAAAGAAGTAACAAATCAAGTCAAATAAGATGGTAGTTAATGAAATGATCCCGACAGAGTGTTACTAGTGTAATAACAATAAATCTCGCTAGCGGCTTGTCCCGGACGTTCTCTTAAAATTTCGTTTGCACGAATAATGGAATAAGTTTAATTAGTTCTGCAGAGGTGCCTAGTCTTAATTAAGCTTTGGTTTCAAGCACAATGTTAGAGGCTTCTGTTTGATCTTGACGCTTATAAATCTCATTGTAATTGAACGTCTCAATGTCAAACAGATATCTAGATATAGATTGATTAAGTGTCTAGGTAAAGTTATTTTATGATCTACTACGTTTTATTAGTTACGTGACTTGAATACTAAAGAGGTATCTCATAAGTTTTCAGAAGAAATGTGCATATTATTTTAAAATGTTTTTGGATTAAGCTCGGTAATCTTAATATTGATACCATCAAGCAAAAATGGAACGTTAATCAAATAATCACAGATTCAGCTGCATTACTTGAAATAATGTGATCGCAGTCATATCTGATATGCATAGAAATCAGACATTTATTTCTGTGCTTATTACAGCACTCTATTACAACCGCTTAAGGTTTAAAACCATTCAGTAAATTCTCTGTCTATCTTACGGTCCTTTGTACGAATGTAACCCGGTTTCGTCAAAGGTAATTCGATCTCCAAACGGCGTTCGTTTTGTTTTCGCACTTAAGCATTGTACCTTTAGTTTGTTTTATCCGGTAATGTGAGACCGGTGAAGTTCGCACCCCTATTGACACTTCCAATCAAAACATACGAAAAAACGTACCGATTCTCAAATGTACGTGTAGGTCGATTTCTAAATTTAAAAAGTGTTTTCGATTTTTGTAGTTAACAATCTCTACTTTAACGTACCTACTAAAGTTTAAACGTTATAAGTCAAAAGGCTTTTCAGGTCTCTTATGTTAAATGTATATGGTCGAGCCTTCACATTGTTAAAGCTTTAGCGATTGTACATACCAATAAAACTCTGCTTTTATAACAAGGGGAGTAACAAACTTAATTAAATACTAATGACCAATAGTTAAAATAATAGGAAAATCATTTCCAACTCTGTATACAATTATGATTACATTTTGATTACCAAAAAATCGCCCCACGGGAAATCAATGGAACTATTTGTTGAACAATATGTTCCGCATTAAGGAATATCGATTAAATTGAATGTGAATCGTATAAAAACACTATAAATAAAACAAACCATCGGATTAACGGTATAAACGGTACGTCGATATCTAAGCAGTTAAAGGGGGCCCTATAAATTAACAACGCCAATTTCCCTAATGACACTGTAAAAGGAAACTTTACGATTAACGATTTAGTATTCACGATTGCACCGTAATTTTAGATTTATTTGTTTTTGATGTTCACTACGATGCAGTATTAGCAGACATGAGATAATCACTAATGTAGGTTGAGTACAGAGCACAGTTCAATAAATACCTTATTAATATACAGGGTGGATAACCACAGTAGTGCGTAAACTAAATTATGGTATGAAGCGGATAATCACAGTAGTCATAATCAACCGCTAATAGAGGTATTCAAGATGGTCAATAATATTAAAACTCGTAGCTTTTCTTGCTATTCTGGATCGTAGCTTTTTGTATCTTTAGATTAAGTGTTGTTCAATAAAAATTACATTTCGTAGTACAAATTTTTTTGTCAACCTGTATCGTCCCACTGCTTTGCAAAGGCCTACCCCAAACTCTTCCAACCATTTCTATCTTTTGAGGTTTTCCACCACCCTCTGTTGAAGGAGACAAGATCATCCTTAATTACAAGAGCCGAGGTCGTTTGAAAAATTAAATTAACTATTAAAAATATTTGGTAAGTGAAAATAGTAATAGTCGATCTGATGAATTACTCATTGCAAGGCAATGGCTTTAACGCTCATTGGAGGTACAAATACAGTGGAAGTCCTAATCACTACGTTTGCCAACAGTGGGTTGGATATTTCGAATAAGTCATGGAAATGAACTTACAAAAAAGCTATTCTTATGTTCCAATTCCCATTGTTCAATGACTATATAGAGCAAGTAACTATAACATACCAAATAAACAATCTTATTTATTATAAAATTTTAATAGTTAACCGCTTCAATTGGCAACATAAAATAAATTGTGATCCATAAATTGAAAAACGAATAACTTGCTGAAAACATTCACTGAATCTCGTTAAGAATTTTAATTGGTTATTTTAATGCTTTCTGTAAATAAAGGGACATAAATTCATTGCATTGATATTATGTAAGTAGTAAGAGTTATATCAAAAAGGCCCGTATTTTTGTGTCAAAACAAAAAGATAACGGGTAAAATAAACTGTTACTTTAATTATCAATTAGATTAATTTCAGTAAACCACTCTAAAACTAAAAACGACATGAAAAGGTTTTAAGCATCTAAATACTATTTTTGAAATGAAAACTTGTTACTTCCAACCGACACAAAATCTTTAGATAACTTTCAAACGAAAATGGAAGAGCTTGCGCCTACTATAGTCATTTAGGCAGAATAGCAACAGATTTTTGGTATACATACTTTAGTTTAACATATAAATAAGTCTGTTAGAAAAGAGACTACTTATATATAATTGCTATCTATGCTCGTCTACATTTCTCTTGTATGCGCTCATCATGACTGTGTTTTCAAACTACTTTAAGACTGTCTAGTCTAACTATAAGTTTCGACTATAATTTCCATTTTTGACTACTCTCCATCTAAAGGTTGGTGGATATCGCTTCTAGCGATAAGGCTGAAACATTGTACTTTTTTGATATTTGTTCCTAATTGATTGTGTGCTCGATGTTATGTGGTGTACATGTATTTAACTCTCTAATGTACCCTGGCTCTAAGTATCGACTCTTTTTATAAATATCCGTCCTTCTATGTTTCAGTACCTTCAGTAAGATCTAAATCAAGTAACAATACTTGGAGTTTGTTCGAAAATTAATTACCAAGTGCCTTTATCAGGTGCTTAGCCCGAGGGCACTGTTTCGATCAGTTACTTAACTTGTTTGAATCTATTCCGACAATCAGAAACAAATGTCTTGCCTTGTATTAAGTTGTATTGCTTTCGGGAGCGGTTTGATTGAAAGAAGAAGAAAATCTTAATTGTTGCTTTAAAATTTTCTTTTGATTTTTGGACGTCCAATCTAAAGTTCGGTAAAGCTTTATAAACTTCACTTGTTTTTTAATTTGCGCTCGTTGTTATTTATTAAACAAGGTGGGTTTTAGGGTACCGTATTTGAGATATTAATGTCTAACGTTTATTGTAAGCATTGACACGCGTTTAACAGTAACTTAACTTTAAAACATTGTAACTCGTACAGTTAACCGATCAACCAATCTACAATTTCTACATCTACAATCTACGATCTACAATTTCGTACATCTCTTAAACACTCCTATCTAACAAGGTATTATAGGATTGATTTTAGGATTTCAATTAACCAATACAGTGTAGAATAGAAGTGTGTATGTGACGTCACGGGCGGCGGGCGTCGACGAGTAGCCACTAGAACGCCCGCGCGAACACAGACATGCGGGCTCGGTCGAGCGCACTCCATACCACTCGATAACCGATTCCAACGATTGATATCGACCTAAAACTACGCATTCGATTTATATTTTAAATCGAGACTTCTTTTTTATTCGACTTTCGATAATATTGGACGGTTTTTAAGTGCGTAGAAATATTCGATTGACCAGCCTTCTTTATTATTCATTGGTATCTTGATATCATGGATCATAGCCCTTTGAAATACGTCTTGATACTGAGAAAGTGCACAGTTTCGTGAAATAAATATGCACTTACTTGAATGCAGTTTTTGAAAATTAATATTTACTTCTATTGTAGAAAAACAAGTCCATAGATACCCGTGATTACGACACTAACTGCTTCACATCAATAAACCCAAAATGAACCCTTCAAAGAACAAAGTAAAAACTAAACGGCTTGTTATAAAAACCAAAATATCTCATTTAAGTATTAATAAAAGTAAATTCACGATATAAACCGTTATAAAGCCGAACAAAACCAATCCAATAGCACAGTTTATGGTTATAGTAGCGTGATCCCAAGCCAATTTACGTTAGTTTAGGGGAACCAAGTAAAAAAAATAACAATAAAGTAATATAATTTGGGAGTTGTGGGCGTCGTTACTTATTTGTAAAGAGGGGTTGCTATTAATTTTATGATAAAGAATTTATTCAATTAGTTAAATATATGACCAATGTACTTTTGAGTTTTTTACGTAAAATACACGCTACCTGAAAATTATGTTTATTTTGGTATTCAAAAGTATAAGTTTATTAATTTTTGCATCACATAATTTATTCAGATTAAAATATATTTACCAACCACTTATTTTACAACGTTATAAATTAAAAAAGGGAAAAACGTAATGTTTTTGTAACGTAGCATTATCGAGGCTCCGGATCATTTAAGTTTTTTTAATCTTTAGCATAACATGTACTACCAATTATATCAAAGTTATTAAAGACATGACAAGAATAATATTAATCGAATTGTTACTAGCAATCTTCGATGCTAATATAAAGATGATTCAGCTGTTTGGAGCTTTTACCAAATTGGATTTCATTGTCAAAAAACATTTGAATACCTTTAATTTTCATTTAACGACGTTTAATTCGGTTTTCAATAAATATTACTTAAATTGAAGTTACAGTTCTAACATATCTAGGACATTTTTATGTTTAAGTTTTGAATGTATTATTTGTAAACCCGATTTTAAACTGACTTCAAAAAAAGAAGCTTTCTCAATACGACTATACATATATTATATTCTTTTTTATTACCGCACTTACCAATTAGTCTTATGTAAGTATATGTTTAACGCCTCGGTAGTTTAGTGATATGTGCACTCGCCTGCCAAGACTGAGGTCCCGGGTTCAATTCCCAGGTCGAGCGAAAACATGTTTCCTACTTTTCAAACATGGCTCAGGTTTGAGATCACCAACCCCGCTTTAGACAAGCGTGGTGATTACGCCTGAAACCTCCTCACTGTACTGATATCTTCAGTGGGACGAGAGGCCTTTGCCCAAGAGTGGGACATTACAGGCTAATACTATAAGTATATGTTATTGATAATGTGACAGCTTCAAATTCAAACGCACATAATCGAACTAAAAATAAACCGTACCATCGGGTTTGCGAGTTCATTAGCAGAGTTTGGTATCAATTCGTTTGATTGTTTAGATAATGGCTCGACATGAAGTTAGATTGAGCGTAGTTAGTGCCGCACCGATGACACCCTCGCGATATCACGGGCTCAATCACGACTCGATTGAAATATCAACTTGTGTTCGCGGGCGTTAACTACATTTGGTTTAATACGAGTATGTCAAGCGTTGAACATTAAAATTGAATTGAATTTAGATATAAAAATAACTTGTAAAAAAACCAGGAATATCACCATAATTAAAAGACTTGGGCGAAACAAAAACAAAAGAGTTCATCCTAAAAATATCGCGGTATATACCAGCAACGTTATGAACTTTGGAACGAACCGAATATTGAGTATCGTGAATATGAAAATACCTTTCAGTCCAACTGTTCCTTTTAATCCACTTTTATTAACAACTTTCCTTTTATCTTTTGACTCAAATATTTAAACGGGAATATAAATGAAAGGAATGAAATAAAAACTCGAAAGGATAACCGCTGCAGTCAATTACGAAGCTTAAAAATATCAGTGGTATTTTAACTAATCCTAAAAAAGGAGGGATTCTCAATCCTTTAAACCTCTCAAAACTTAAGATTCATTCGCGTTAAATCAGTACTGACAGATACGCATTTTTTGCAAGACTTACCACTCCACTACCTCTGAATATTTTAGACGTTTTGCTAATATCCTAATCCTCATTTTTCTTTTGGAAGTAAGTCGGCATTCACCGTTAACAGTTTCATGATTAATGACTGAAAACTCTTTGATGGCTTTTTAATTAGAGCTAAAATAGGGGTGTAATACTGGTTGTGAACGGGAAGGTTGGTGCGGCCGCAGCTATATTTCATAGCACGCGCTCGGGCGGGCTCGGGCGGGCGGACTTGAATTTGCAAGGCTAATAAATTGCGGAATACCTAGGCCTTATTGGCTCAACGCTTAATCGTCCCGCTGCCACTGGATTATTTTTCGCCAAGTTTACCGTCGCTTCTTTGTGTCGCGACTGAAGTAAAATGCTAAACGTATTCTTACCTTTGTGCGCCTTCGCGTAAGAGCGTTTACTTTATCGGTAACACAGGAATGGAATTTCTAACTTTGCATTACAAATTTATTTCCTCAAACCTCTCGATTCGCCTTTCAGATTATTCGTCAGTGAAAATGGCGATTAATATTCAATATGAACAGCCTATTTGAGTGATTGTTTCTGTGACCCGGGCCGAGATCAGCTTTGCACAATGAAATAATATTGTAATTGGAAGAAATTGCACGCGCTTTTCAATTTTATTAAAGCCAATGTTTGGATTACTTAGAAAGTTAAAACATTTCGGTTAAACAAATATTGAACTTGATTGATTAATCAAAACGATTGTGTTTCTGAGAAGACTATCGTCGTTAAATAATGATTCTTGGTAATACTTTCTTTTGTACTTAAACCCCTGATTTTCCATTGGTTTAAATGCTAAAGAAATATTCATAGCGGGTTATTACAATCACAGTTTGCAAAGAAAGATTTTAAGCTTCTGATTAGTATTCATAACATAAACAAATAACGTTGACTGTATTCGGCAGCTTGTCGCCACCAGTCGGTTTTTTGAAAGTCACGAATTCTCCGCGAGGGGTGTTCCTCGAAAATATTCCTATTACGGCAGTGAGCACGTCGAAAACAATGACTTGCAGGAATATTTCGCTAAGCAGCCACTTTGAGCAATTAGGTAAAACAAAGAAATTTTTATGCAACACAGCTTCGGAAAGGATTTTCTTTAAAGCTGAATTTCAAGGGTAACCAGCAACTGCTAAGACATACTTTTATCTACAAAAAATACAGAATATTCTTTCTCTTATTGGCATGCAAAGTAACTGAGTTAGAAGCAAACAAACGTAAATTCTAGTTACCTAAGTACGGAATCTATTTGGAGCACCGCAGACGGGACTCAGATGTTCGGTGGAATCTGTTTTGATATATGGACGCTATTAGGAAACAAACTTTTAATTGCTAGTAATCCCGGCGTTGTACTGTAAATTTTGTTTTTGTTGCACAACAAGTGCTTATAAAACAATGATTCATCAATTTCTTAAAGCGAAAGGTGGAATTAACGTTGCAAATTTTTTTTTAAACTTTACGCAATTTTCCAAAATGTTTACATATTCCTGAAACTCAAATGAGAAACTTGTACGGGAGCGAGGAGAAATATTTGTTCGAATAGTTCCTTACTAAACAATTTAAGACAAACAAATAATACAGCACAAATTTAACACCAATTAAGCTAATAAAATATGAGCAAGCAACTTACTACCAGAAGCAGTAGTGTTTAAGCAATTTGCTTAAGCTTCTGGCAAAATGTTTTCCTTTTCCAAACTCATACAAAACAATTTCTCACAGAGTCGAGCTCTGTCCATTCGGTATCCGGGGTAAGTTTAGAACCAAACAATAGTTAAGCGCAACAAAGAAAGTTGGCGCGGTGCGGTCGAGTGGTGTGTGAGAACCGACTTATAGTCGGACAGTTTACTTCGGCTTCTCCGTAATCAGTGCAAACACGACCGTAGGTTCCACGAATTATGTTAGTTCTCACTACACAAATATTGGACTTGATCTTTTTATACTCACTGTTGGATTTTGCTGCCGAAAATATGCATTAGTTTTGCGCTACCTTCTGATTTATAACTCTGTTGCAAATTTTAGAAGCAGCGTTACGATGAAGCTTTTCGTTGTGTAGTACCAAAAGCCTGTACTAAAATAATGAAGTCCTACTATATGACTTTGTTTTTACTGCTACATGTTTGAGACATCCAAAGTATTCAAAGAGTAATGCCGTTCATTCCCCATACTAAATTAGTGTTCTAATTTTCTCACGTATCTATACGTTGTACGCGTTAGGGTCCCTGATTTATTTGCGGGTATGAGGCGTGAAGCGAATGAAGTACCCTCGTGAGTAGATATACGAGGCGACCGGGTTGTAACTACCTGTGCTGAGGTCTTAGATCACTGGAGGTATGTTGTTCCTTAACTTTAACGCCATATCCGTCTTTGGAATCGTAATGAACCGAAACCAAAAGTTTTGGATTGCTTAGAGAATTATGTGACGTGACTTTAACTGGTCTAATTAAACCAGCTTCGAAATTTTGAGTTGTGTTTCTTTATAAAACGATAAATCCAAGTGATTCACAATTAACAAAAAAGTCCATAAGTAGACGATTCTAAATATTCAAAATTTCTTAGAAACCGTTTGTATGACGCATACCAAGACAGATAATGTGTAGTACAAAATGGGTTATCCACAAGCAGTTTGTCACAGGAACGCATTAACGGCCCGATGTCTTGCGGCCGGAGCTCGCCTAAATTCCTCCCGCAGTCGGCACCGACTCGACTGTCATTGCCGACTGGCGATTAGTCAAACTGCTAAGTGCTACTTTCCGATTGTTTTTCTCTTTGAAACCGTCTAGTGTCGCTAACTGTAATTTATGCGACTTCACAGTTCAACCACAGTGTTGAAATTTGCAATCGGCCAGATCCCCAGCAAAACCGAAGGTTTATTTATGGGATGTAGAGTTAACTTTTGGACTGAAACTTCTGCGGGTGCAGCGGTCGACGGCCTTTTTTGTTCGCAGTTGTTACCGACTCCGAGGAATATAGTGCTCGCCATTCACATATATCTTTATTCAGACGTTTTTTATTAGACGCCTTTATTCTGTATGCGAGCTTTAATCAAAAGTTTCTAATTTGTTGAAAATAAGCTTCGCGATGTTCGTGTTATTAAATTTTATTCCTTTGAGTGCTATCACTTTTAATGTCTCTCTTAATTAGGTGCCTACTGTTTGTTTCGTATTCTATGATTAATGTTCTAACAATTCATTACGTGATTAATTATTGTTTTCAAAGTAAAATGTAGAAGTTAAGTAATTATTGAACTATTTTATTATAACACATTTTAGGGTACCATAAAATAAGTTATAAGCAATCAAAAGATATATAAAACTGTTACCTGAAATCATAACTTCCCTATACATCTATTTTTGTGCAATGTTGATTTTTTAAGTGTATTGACAAGCAATATTTCCAAAGGAGAGGACAGTAAACAGTGAAAGTTTAACTTTACTGATTTTAACAAACTGGGAATAAGGTTCAAATTTGTTGCATTAGGTTGTGCCGCTGACTCGACAAACAAGGAGTGTGAGGAGCGACCTGATTGCGCCAAAGTTCCTTTCACCTTATGTATTCTTGAACCTTTCATTAGCCTTTTCCTTTTTAATTAAGTTTAATCTGGTAAAATATCTTTTATGAATAAATATACTTAAAATATTTTCCCTCTATTTTTTTAATTATAAATATAAGTGTTTTCACTTAGAACAACTAGTATCCCTTTTAAATCAGTTTCATCGGGTATTTTTTATTTTTCTGAACAGCCACCCCATGTTTTTGTACCCGCCGGCTTTGTTTTCTTACAACGCCATCTCTATTTAAAAATCTCAATTACAATCGATTTAGCGGGTCCCACTTATTTGCTTGGACATGGACAATGTTATTTTTGGGGGTCAATTTTATTGATCTTGGAATAATAAACTTTTACAAGACCATTTATTTTTTCATATTCTTTGAATTATCTATTTGTAATGAATTGTTAGGTGTACATTTTTTAACAATCACTTGTTTAAGAAATACTGTAAAATGTAATATGGCTGCCCTATGTACGTTGTACTTACATAACTCTAAACGTAACCTCGCATCATAGACGGTACATGGTATCTAAGTTACGCTTCAAATATAAAAGAGTTGAGAGCTGAGATCCTCCCACCACTCAGGGGCAACAATTAAAATGAGGGTAGGAGCAGTAAGGGGGTTACTTCGAAACTACTGAGTGGAAACGATGACGACTGCCGCTGATTCTTCCGTCAGCTTGTAACACAATAGAAAAATACATGCAGGGGTAAATTATTATGAGTCGTCACGTTTAAATATCACCCTTTTTCTTTTAAATTGCAGGCTTTGTAGGCGTTTGTTTATAATAGTATTTCGAGTGTATTTTCAGAAGTGTTTGGAGAAAGTTATTTTTTGCACATTTCTGAATATTTTGTACTTTTGTAAGAATTTATAAATAAAAATGTTGTTGTTTGTTATTAAAATAATAATTTTGTTCAATAAAATTATGGAACAAAAATAGTTTTATCAGTAATTTTATTAAAAGTTGTATATCAAGTAACCCCTCGGTGAAGGATGAAGACCTTTATGTCTCGAGTATGTACATGCTCACGTGCTACTAAAACAATGAATGTGATGTATGTAAAGCGAAGGGGGTGTCGCCGCAATAGTTCTCATGACGGCCCACCGATGCGGAAGGAAGCCGTACTCTGTTCTCGAGTACTTTTATCAAAATGGCGGCTTGTCAGACGTCATTCTGACGCGCGAATTAAGAAAAAACAAGATGGCCGTGTTCAAAGGGGTAATTTTTTGTCTTTGTTCTTTACGTTCATGTACCAGCCCAATACTTGATTGTACGGAAAATGATTTCAGAAAAATAGTGGCATCTCTTCAATTTTGTTTGTGATGTTTGCAATGATGAATTGCGTTTTTTGGAGTCATAAAATAATAAAATAAGTGATTTATTAGATACATTATACACATAATACGTAATTCTTAAATTAATTTATTGAAGTGTTCTTTAGAAACGGCCGTACAAAACTTGACCTTGAATATCTTGTTCAAAAAGGTCGGAAAGGCGTCCTCTCGTAACTCTCATTCACTCCTTACATTTTCATTTTGTCCGGCCTCCAAATAAGAGAAGGTCTCGTTTAAGGCGTGAAAACGGCTTTTTCTCTTTAAATCAAAGTGAAGCAGCTCTCGTTCGGCGGACAAGGCGGACAAGGCAAGGCAATATGAAACAGGTCGAGCCTAGTGATCCGCACTCCAAAGGGCCCGCCGTCTCAGATGTCGCCCCAAGAGCCCATTCGCGGGCCCCGGCCACACCCTCCACTCGACTCACACATAACACCACGAACGGCCCGCTTTATTTATTATGTACAGCCATTAACGCCACTGCCATCATGGCGGCGAGTTTTTAAATTTTTAATTTCCCTCTTACTGCGGCGGTGACACTTAAAACGCTCTCCGGATTGACTCTTAAGCTTGTAACTCATCGCGCGAGAGAGCCGCCTACTACTGTAATGAGTTTCTGTTGAAACGAGAGTTTCTTATTACACTCGACAAATAGTAAAAACACCTTTTTATTTGCTTATCATCAACCGACTCCGTCCATAAATAGTCCCGTAAGGGAATTCTTCAAAAGCTCTAACAATTTTCCTTATTTGTTTGTTTTTTATTTATTTCTTTTTGCTTTGGAGTCAAAACGTTATGCTTAAATCTTATAAACAGCAAGTCAAATGTTTCATAGAAAGGTACTTCTTAATTAAAATACAGTTGCGAAGGGGTAGGGATTAAAATTCAATATTTATTCATAACTAATTAACGATTCTGATAAAACCTTTGGCATGTTTAATAATATCTACTAAAACATAAAGTTAATATCAGCTATTTGTCAGTAAGGTAAGGCTTCATCCCTCGGCCCCTAAATACCAGCCAAAAGTTCTTTGTAAGGTTTCCAAGGATTACTGTCTCGGAATGGCGGCCATTTCTATGTAAACCAATCACTTTGAACAATACTATCGTGACGATGTCGTGTTTGAATTGAACATTTTCCAAGAATTAACTCCTCTGAATATTTTTCAAGGGAAATCAGAATTTATTTATATACCGAAAATATGAGAGACATAACTACGTCTGAGGACAGAAGATAGCCCGGGGAGGCCACAACTATGGAGCCCGCCCTGTCCAAGCCACTTTCTACTGCTGATTCCCCAAATTTATTTCATTAAATTAAATTCTAAACTCTCAAGGGCCGACTGGGAATTTCGGGGGCAAACAAGTTAAAGTTCACGGGTACCTAGGAAAATTAATCTTTAGGGAGTTCCAGTCCTATCCAGAAACGTAGACTGGAGAGCGCTAAGTCTCGGACGTTATAAATTAAACCCTCGCCTGTAATTAAACACGAGGTGTGCTTCACATTTAAGGAACAAAAATTCAATTAACCTAAATTGTGTTAACTAATTTTTCAGCGCCGTTGGTTTATTTACATATCAGGGGAAATGTCAGGGCGGATTTTACCTACGCTTCAAAGTTCAACTATTAATATTTTACGTTTCATAAAATACACAAACTTTTTATGTACAATATTTAAACCAAAATATAATCTAGCTTACTAACAGTAAACAAACATTATAACTAAAGATATGTTTTTCTTTTACAGGTAAGAAAAACTTGGTGTTTTTCATCGGGAGGTAAAATTAATCAAGTAAAGTGTTAAAAGGAAAGTCTTGTTTATGACGATGGTAAAAACTTCTTAATTACAATGACGAGACGAGCTGATGTTAAATAGAGTTTTAAGTATAATACTTACCTATCTAAACGTCGGAACGCTCAGAGAATTTTCCAACCGGCCGCACTCGGAAATCTCTTTAAACACATATTTGGTTCAGCTACAGTTTCCTCTGTTAAGTGAAGTTGAAACTTTATAATTAACACAGTTAAATATCCATTAAAATTCGTCAAATGAGTCGCCTCTTCATTTGCATATTTCGCGATGTTCGGTCGGGTTCTAGTGAGCTAATGTAGCGGGTTCGCTTCCCGGAGTCCCTCGGTGGTCGTACGAGTGGCGCCGAGCCACCGCCGCGATATGGAATTAAATGTTGATTAATATCGCGCGTTTTAGGGCCGCCCGGAGACTGAGGCTGTTGAGACCCGTTCAGGTGTTCAATTTAGAGCCACTTTGCAACTACAAACTAGTTAGCAGTTACCTCGGGCTCGCAGCTGTGTTACGTTGCTTAAGTAGCGCTCATACCACTATAAGGATTCAGGTTATTTATGTTATTGATTACGTTATTAGTTTCGACTTGTTTAACGTACCCTGGATTGCTATAATTGTGGCCCTATTCAATATAGTACCTATGCATAGTTTGCAGTTCATGTTTATTTGTGGCAAACAAAACATCAGAGGAGTAAAATTAAAGATATTAAGCCGGTATTCCCTAACGAATAGGTCCGATTGATCAGACATTTTGCCCCAATAATATAAATGCAGTAATTTTCTCGTGGCATGCGCCCAAGCCACGAGGGAGCCTTCCTGTCAATCACTCCTGCACCAATCCACAATAGGTCCAATAAAATATTTACAAACCTAATCCTGTGCGGCCGGAATCCATTAAAAGTGATCTTTTATACGAGCTCGCCTATATCATATTGCCGTGGGGTAAGCTTAATAAGGCATTCTTTCCCAGCAATCGTTACTTATTGATGCCACGTCTAGACATGTTCGGTTCTAGTTTTCCAGTATTTGCTGTCACGAAACCATGAATTTATTAGTTGATAGTGCAATTTTAGGTGAGTATACACGAACGAAGGGCGAGCTTCACTCAGCCGTAACGACTGTTATTATGTGGTGATTAGACGTTGATAAGACCTTTTTTATGAGCTATGCTTATTATGGATGTACACAGTATGACATACAGGGTTACTTAGCATTGAAATGACTAACTGCTAACAAATATTATACTACAACTTTTTTTTCCAAAACAATCCATTGTGTTCTGTTTACTGTTCACTAAAAGTTTATTCTAATTAATGACTTATTTAAGAAGCGATATTTTCAAGTTAGTTAATATTAAATAGAAATCGCGCCGGCAAATGACTGTCAAACAACCATGTAGCATCAATCATTGTCAAAAATTAAAGAGATATTTGACAAAGTGACGTCAAACTGGAATTAACTTGAGGACCTTCGGAATTAAATTAATGCGCTGGTAATTGTGAACTTGGATGGAAAATTATCACTGATAACAGGCTTCGATGAGTTTATTATTTGTAATTAGTCGTCTGAAAACTTTGTATTGGGACCCTTACAATTTACTTTATTCAAATTTTCTACTTCATAATCATAAGCGAAAAATGTTAAATATTACACTTTACTTTCTGATAAATCATTTCAGTAATTTGTCCAAAAATAAAATATGAATCTTCCTTTAGAAACATAATTAAAGTATTATAAAAGTCACATAAAAACTTTGATAAACTTTTCTCATTCCTTCAGAGTTCTTTTATCAAGATGACATTTAAGTTGTTATCATCAGTTGACACCTTGATAAACATTTCTCAGTTTGAAGAGGAAGCTTATTTTCTAATATTGTATTAGTTAAATAACCCTTTTTGTCGTAACCGTTATATTCAGGTATTTACAGGCTTTAAAGAAATAAGTTCATTTACATTTTAGAACCTAACTTCGTATATGTATTAGGTACGTAAATCTAAATGTTGTGCCCATTCCATTAGCAAAGTACCTGCCTAATACGACATGATCCTAAAAAAAGAATTACAAGTCATTGAAACGTTCTCAAGAGCTTACACAGCAAACAGGGGCGCTGAAATCCAGGGGCTACTTTCAATTTACGTCTAAGCTCAACAAAATCTGCGGCCCCTTAGATTTAGAGAGCAAATGTCGCGCTATCAGCTCTCGTCAGAGTAAATAACGAGTTGAAAAATGACAGTAATAACTATCGGGTATAATGAGTGGGGTGGAAATGCCCCGAGGAATACAAGCTCTGCACACCAAATGTTGCGCCAGCAGCGGCGTGGTGCTCACGGCCGCAAGGTAAACAAACCATTGCCGGCAGTTTTTTCATACTTCGTTGTTCCAATATATATAATATACGTGCCGCTGACATTTTATTTTCATTCTTTTTCTGAGCCGGAACTGGGGCTATGTGTATGTGTAACTCGTTTATTGAAAATGTTTTTGGTAATATTTTGACAGTATGAACAGTTATTTGCAGAGTGCAGTTATAATTTCATTTATTGTTTAAAGAAAATCATTGAATGTGAAAATGGTCATTGCTTTTATTAAAAAATATTATTAATCAACCAGGGGCTATGTTTAGTATGAAAATAGCTTTAACTATTTTATTATTTATCTGCATCGCCTTACCTACAAGCAACAAACACTGCAAGCTAATAACAAAGCGGATATTCTGTCGTTGGAAACAAAAGAGAATATTTAATTAACCTGCATGCCACTTAAACATTGATTAGTTAATTAAATGTTCAGGCGAATAAACTATAAAGTATGCATTTCCCATATTGTTTAGTGCTTACAAATTGCCTCAGTTAAATTGAACCTTATAATACAATCTACTTATAGCGTGGCAAAAAATAGATTTGAATAAGATGAATACGTCTGAATAGTCATGATGTATGAGTTGAATCAGATGCACGGTCATAAAGTTGATGTTGCTATTTTCACTGGTCGTCAGGTGATAAGGTGCATAAAGCATTTTTATCAGAACGGCTCATTTCCACTCAATCGTGTTTCACATACTACACACGACACCCGCGCATTCAACCTTTTTAAAGCGGAGGGGAATAACGACCGGGAATATATCAAAACGCCCGTGTTCTTTCCATTAGCAACATCTCAGATTGTCACAGTATAACGTTTAATATAATGACGCAATATACGAAACGGTGTAACGACGTCTTCTGACGCTGATGACGTATCAAGTCAACGAGACTCATCCCATCGCTGAAATAAGATATTCCCAAAGAGAAAATTAAAAGTTCACAGACTTACGAGAGAGCTCTTCTAACTCAGATAAGTACACTAATGTTCTCAGTTCTAGCATCTGTTTATATTCCAAAGGTCGGCGAACGTGTTTTGTAAAATTTTAATTTTCTCGGACAAAACAAGTTTGGATAGGCACAAAAACCCAATTAAAATTGTTTGCGAATGGCTGAATAAATCCGAGTAAAAATTGCTACACCGCAACACAAATAAGGACTAGGTAAGCTCCTTCTCAATTTAGGTTCATAATAAGATATTCATAAAGATGTTCCGGCGAAACGACAAAAGATGGTGGGAGACGGCTCGTTTTCCAACTAAAATGTTAAATTACAAGAAGCCAAGAGACTTATCCGTAAAGGGGACAATGAAACCCACGGCGATGCAACCGCTCTTTATGAATAACTTATGTTATTATAAAAAGGAAGTCTTAGTGGATCACTTTGAATTAATTTAGAGATATCCTACAGATAAATAGACGAAATCGAGAATACTCGTTGAAACCATAACAACACGGTTTTATTTCACAGACCCGCAATATGAATCGATTCAAGTACGTGATATCGGTAACATAACTCCGTAACTGCACAAAACAATATTTATTACATTGTTATACGTGTATGTATTGAAGACGTTTAATCGCACCCCTCGTCTATCTTTGGACATGAAAATCTAACCATTTGTAAGATTTTCCCCCCACCATTGGCTGTCAGATGAACATATCAAATATCATTGGAAATTAATCAAGGGAAGCTCGCGTCTCTACGTCGCTACGGCGCGTCTCCAACACAACTTTTCTTTCCAAAGACTATTGCATTGTGTACTTAAACAGAGACAAGGGTATTTATTTCATTTTTATCTTCTTTAAGTTACCGGCAAATAGACTTAAACGTATTTTAACTTTGCTTTGATCTTTGTTCGTTCATTTTTTTGCGATTGTATACTTCATGTTATAGACTTGGGTATGATTCACAGTTCACTTTATGTATTGCAATTTAAGGTGAAACTACCTTTACATTTTTTACAATCTCTATTTGCGAGACATGTGTGAGGTAAACTCTAAATGGATACGTTTTGAGCGCATTCATGGCAGGTATTTTTTACGATGCTCGCCGTTTCTTAGATCTCGTTCCCTGAGGACAACCTCAAATTGCGATACAAGTATACCTCCTCCTAGCCGCCACTTAGAAGGCTTACGGCTACCCGGATCATTTCGCCGGAACCCCTACCACGTATTAATATAATCGCGGGGAAGCTTTATTTTATACCACTCCCACCCCTAAAAAGACAAAAGATGTATCGCAGTCATAAGTCAGACGAATTAATCCATATCACTTCACAATAAAATGAAAGTAACATCTCAAGAAGTTAATATAAATTTATTACAGTGTCAAGGGAGAGATTTCCTATTAATAAGCTGCGCGTTACGTATATTTTTGAGATACATATTCTAAAAAAAGAAGCTTTTGTTAATTAAAATAAAGAAACTTTAGGTTTTATTTTTGGAAGTAAGCAAAATAAGACGTGTGTGTAAAAGTTATACACATTTTTACAAGATAAGATAAGATAGATAAATAAAATTCAAATAATCTGTTTTCAAAAATTCCCAGAATCAAAAATGTATGTTCTAACACCAAAATAACATCATCACTATAATCTGAAGTTGTATCTCAAAGAGGTTTGCTGTTTCATTTATTTAATACCTCATCAGAAAGGGAAGGTTCGTTGGAATAATTTTCCACTATCCCGCCTTTATGTTATCCACTGCATCGCGGCCCATCAAATTTCAAACAAATTGAAAATCAACTTAGCGAAGGGTCCCCCATATGAAATGAAACCGACATACATACATACATACACAGGTACATATATAGCATTTATACAGTCATACTGTGGTTATAGTTTTGAATAATTTTAAGTGCTTCTTTTAACTACGTTCTTTTAGTTTTTGTACCCAAACTGGTTATCAAAAAGGAAACAGTTCACAGTTAAAACTGTGAATACATTAAGTGAAAATTCAAAAGTAACCTAACTAAATGAATTTATCTTGAGCATGGGACACATCACCAATCTCAGAGGGTAGAAAATAGGAAAATACATCACCTTAAAGCGAGTAGGGAAGATTCGTATCAGACAGGAAATTCAACTCGCGTCTCGCCTTCACACAGTGGATTTTTGAAAAGAATCTACCTCCTTTCGCTTTCACATATGGACTTCTGATTCATGAGTTTTATCTACCATAAAATGTGTGCCTAAGAATTGAATATTACCGTTCATGTCTACGGGCCAGAATGAATGGTAACGAGTATCGATTTCCCTCTACGAAAATTATGTTTTTCCCTTTGAATGCTTTCACCACGATGCGGTTGATGTACGAGTGGATACAGGAAATGTACGGAGTTAAATATAACCGGCTAATAAATTGAAGATGAAAATAAGCCTTTTAAGCTACGCTTTTACCTTTTACCTGTTTACATGTCTATCCGTATATGTTGATTGTTAGTTTAAGCAAAATTAATGAATTGTCATGCAAACACAGCAAGTGAATACAACTTTCTTGTTAATGTACCAATTGCAACGTAAACACAGTCGAGCCTAGCACCCAAAACAAAAACAACTTAAGCATAATCTTGTATTCCAATATTGTTCTCGTACATAACAGATAAATAATTTTCTTTAAAGCAACAACAAAGCGTAAAACCCAATTACTCTTCCGCCTTCATAATTTTCATGGAAAATCGGTGTCAATAAAAAATGCATCAAAGTTAGGGACAGGAGTGAATAAAACGTGAGAAATGTAACTCAATTTTCTGTATAAAAATTGGCATTCTTTTGTACTTTATCACTCGTTGATTCGGTCTCCCCATCACTATGATACAACGATTATTATTACGTTCGAAAACCCATCAAAAGTTACAATTGAAAAGTTAAAGTATTCCGGGTGGGACGGTAAGCCTCCCTCGTCTTTCTACAAATGAGTTTGCTGTAGAAATATTCTTTTGTGTAAACACCCATATCGAGAGCCCGATGCAGGATTAGTAGGGTTTACTTTATCACGAGTTCATTATTAATTTACTTATTTGGACTTCGGTCGTATTTTGTATGTTAATTAAAGTTGGATCTTTGGTTTTATTAAACACTGGCAAGAAATTAGGTACCTACTAAAATATTTATATTTACTGGTAATTACTGGAAACTGACCCATAGTCAAAAAACAATGTTCTAATGTTTGCAAATTTAATTAGAATATAGGTTGACCAAAAGGTCCTAAAAAACTAGATAGATTTAGACTACTTTGTTTTTGTTCGACGTGTGATTCTTAGATTCAAATTGTTAGTGTATACTTTTATGTTCTTTAGTAATTCAGGGATTATAGTTATATTTCGTGTTGTTATTGTGTTAGAGACTAGAAAGTAGTAGTTTTATTGAAAAAAACTGTTCTAGTTTCGATAGTACGCCCTCTTTCAGGCGAAACTTATCTCGTTCTACGCTGCATTCCAAAACAATTTTATTAAACTTTCCCTTCGTAAGCTATTGTGAGCCAACAGACTTGGTGCAACTTCCCTAAAATACTTTAGTGGAAGTTTTTTTTCCAAAAACAAATTACCTCGCTCCCCTGCAAGCGCACCTTGAAACACGAAAGCGCCGCCCTGAATAATTAATACAATGGCAGGTTAAATTCTTCCAAGTGTCAACTCTCCCCTAACTTTTAAAAAAATACGACACCATCAAAAGTGCGGTGTTCGGCGTCTAGACCTTTTATCTTGGCGGCTGTTTATTTAATTTCGCTTATTTTATTTGATTTGACATTGATTTAGGAAAAGTTGTAAGACGCGGGCGTGTCGATACGAATCTTGTGTTTTTGAAGTTTACTTGTGTATGTGGGGTTCGTTTGATCCTGATTGAAGAATTTATCCTGCCCAAGTAAATAATATTCGCTGTGAAGTTTTCGCTAACGCCGTTAAGCTGGAAAGCAAATTTTGTTTGCGAGGGACGAATCGAATTAGGTTTTGAGTGCATGAGTAAATAAACAACTTATAATTTTACTTCGAATTTAATTCTGACGTAAAGTTAGTAAGTGTGTCTTCAAGTAACTTGAAAGTAAGTCAAAACATAAATATTTCGCGTAAAACGTATAATCTTGATCCATAAATCTTACCTTTTTCAAGACAATCATTAATCAATACAAACAATCCATGCAAACTAGACGATAAATATATCGGCATACAATTGGCCACGTGACCCATCTCAGATAAAGTAAAACCAATACAAAGTTTTATTAAAAAGTAAGCTGTTTTTTATATTTTCGCGTAAGCAATGCCCTTTAAATCCCGACAATAATTTCCCTGGGGGCTCCAGACTGGCCTTTGACAGGGGTATTCGTGGACAGTGGGGTAACCCAGCTAAGAACTTATAAGGGGGTCCTACTAGGGTCACTCCTGAGTCGTTTATTGTTCCTTGACGTTTATGGTCAGCTAAAGGGCACTGTGAAAGGTCAAGACTCAAACTCGGACCCCAGGTAATTTCAAACAATTAATATTGTAAAGCCTTTCCAAATACACAAAATGTAATGCTTATCTAAAGCCAGGAAATTGGTTACCGAAGATTTATTTGAATATTTTGCGGCGTTTATAGTTTAGCGTTCGCTATTATTTATTTGTTTTGGCGATTAATAATTCATGAATGAAATTTCGAATACAATAGCTTATGGAATTCGGTTCGGGATCAAGGTTGAAGCGAATGTAATTACAACGAATTGCTACTAATATTATTTCTGCGAGTAGATTGTGCATTCAAATCGTAAAACGAGACCGAGTAAGTAAGTTCGAAAAGCCAACCCTAACCCAAAAAAAAACTTAAATGTTGAACATAGTAATTTTATGTTTTAATTGTTTTCTAAATCGATGTTGATACGATATCCTGTGAGAACATGCATCGTAAAGTGTTTGTGTTCCCGTTTCACATCCTCCTGCTAATGCGCCCTATCTCGAGGCATCCCCTGCGGATCTAACATGAGTCTTTGTGGCGTCTTACAAGCACGACGCCAATATTTCCCGGCTTCTATGAAATGCAAATATAATTTAAAAGTTTACATATTTTCAGAGAAACTATGAACTCGCGCCTACGGGTATCTTTATATGATTGGAACAAAGAGATAAGGCATGGGGAAGATTTGAAACGTATTTTATTGAAATATGTAAATTGTTTTCGTGTTTTTTACACGTCATGTAATGTTTCACCCTCAACTACATAGCATCTTACATACGTATTTATATTTATTGACATTTATTAGTGTAGTATCTGTTTTGAACCCTTTAAAAGACATGTGGGGTAACACAACTCATAGGATCCATTCGGAATGTAAAGAAGCGTTCTGCAACTGCACCCGAATGTCTTCTTGAAGGACTAGTCAGGCTATGGAATATGGCTATGCTAAGGTCAATGGGGAAAGTATTGTGGGTCAAATTAAAAAAGTGAATTATTGTTATCATACAAAAATTGTAAATCTTACACAACTTACCCTTTATTTTCCTATAACTTCGGAAATTAATTTGCAAGATCATGTAAACTCGCAAAATTTCCTTAAATAAATTGAACCATTAGAACTCAATTTATTTAGACACGATCTCTTAGGTATTAATTATTCAAATATATACAAGTGCCATTCCTTCAATAAGAATTTTACTTTTGCAGTGTCTCTTTGGTGCCTCACAAATTATATTACCAAGGCTAATACAGAAAAGTTATTCAACAAACTCTTTAGAAAGTTGAAAGTCAAAGCCTCTCGCAAAGTAATAATCCCTTGGCGTCTCTCTGTGCTAAGTTTAATTCTAATAAAATAACCTTTGGAATATCAACTGACTTCACTCGAATCGCACTCGCTGTAATAAATGTTTATTTACACAGAATAGTAGCAATTTGCCTTGGGAATAGTGTTTGCATAATTGTACACAGTTAATATTTGCTTTGAGAAAATGATATAACCTTTTTCATAAAATGTCAGTCAGTGAATAACTTTCAGGAATCCATTTTGTTTCAAAATGTTTGGTCGCCACTCTTTGAATACATTGAACATGATCCCCTTATAAAAATAGGTAAAAAAATTGAATCATAAATTGAAAAAGGTTCCCATAAACATAATTTCAACGTGCCCTCAAAGTGAAATATTAATATTAACGCCATTGAATGAATATAATATAGGCCTGGGGTCAATGTAAAACAAACTTTATAAGGACGTAGCATGAAATAAGGAATCATAATTCAAATCGAGAAAAGTTTGCTGGGTCCGGGGTAATTTTTCCCATCTTACAGCAAGTTTCGCTGGAGGGGTCGCGGGTCCCGCCTCAAGGAAATCTAAGAGCGGGTTTACATTTTTAGCCTTTCCCCGTGTCTTCCTCCACACTTTTATATCGCCTTTTGATTACTCTCTCAACAAGTTATGCATATTGTAAAAGTCTTCGGTCTCAAGAATTTTGGCGTCTCTTTTATGTCTCTCGGTCGTTGATGTCTCATTTTTCGTTGCTTTTATCTTTTCCGCTTTAGTATGAATGAATTCTCTTTTTATGGTGATTATTTTTCCACCTGATATTTAGAGTTTAGATTACAAAGTATGCAAACTTCTGTGACGTCCGACTTTATCCGCGTACATCAGAGTATTTTATACAGTATTATTGAAACGGAATCCTTTAATAAGAGACAGCAAAAACAGAAAGAAAGCGAAGCGCCGCGTTTACTGGCAGCGAGTTTAAAGCAGTGCTAACAGTCTATGCACCGTTAATTCCCCTTAAGATTCCAGATCCACCCTAATTGTTATCGGCGTGCCCGACCCTTAATGGTGTTTCTAATGCGTCTAATGTATTTTCGGGACATTTTGCAGCTTGCCTTGGGGCCATTTTTCTGTTTGTATGAGCGCAATGTGACTCCCCTGTCCCTCTATTCACGGTAACTGTATTATCTGCAAATATGGTCCCAATTTCTATTGTCCATCTGAGTGGTAGCAGTGTGAAACGAATGTAATGAACATAAATAAGAGATATAAGTTAGAGAGTGTCTTGAGTGCCCTCCACCGCCACTATACGTCTTGGCTTTATCAGTAGGGGTCGAGATATTAATAACAATAATTTTCTCATATCTATAAATATTAACACAATTCTATATATATATATTCATGTATTCAAAAAACCTATTTGGATTTTTATCGCGAAACAATAAAACTACTAAGAAGTAATAAAATCCCTAAATGTTAGTTTGGGTATAAAATGTGTTTCAAAACGCAAACTCGATAATCGATAAGTTTTATTTCTCCAAATTTTATAACCTTAATCGTATTAGGGAGAAACAAATAAAAAGTAAAGAAAGTATTGAGAGTAAACAATACACTTGAGTCAGCGGCACTCGTAAAGCAGTTCTATAAACGTAGCAAGGCGGTAAATTAGATTTTATTTTATTTCTTTAACAATTTGCGGCCGGACACTGACAAAGGGCGCATAGGTTCGATGCCGTGGTCAGCAATTCAAAGGTTTATGCGGGTACTTTTATTACTTACCTACGGTCGGTTAGTGCTGTGCAATGGTTGATATACATCGCTAAATTATATACCCTAGTCATAATTCTCTGCATAAAACTTCGGTATTTCCTAACTGTTCGTACGGTCAATATGAAAATTAGTGCACATAAAAGAAAAAGAAGAACGTTTTATTGCATTATTAACCTAAATAGCAAATTGTTTGTTTGAATACCTCTCTTAGGTATAGGTAACGTGCTTGAACAGAAAATAAGACAAAAAAGCAAATCAAGAAGATTTGGTTCAATGATCTTAATTTTTTCTATGTCCCTCACTACGAGTACTCTCTGTCGATAAATAGTATCGATAAGTAGTAGTAAAGTGTTCACTGGTACATCCCTGACTGGCAGAGCATGCGGCGAGTTCGCACTGACCGCTCGCTCTACGGACCCCAATCGGCGGCCATTGTCCACCCATGTTCTTGTTCACATTAAAACGCCGTTAACCATTCTTTATTGTTTTATCCGCAGTTCCACGCCAATAAATGTCCACGGCTCCTGGGAAATACCACGAGGCCACACCGCGATTTCAACTCCGCCGATATAATTAAACTTGCCCTTTATTACACGAATTTGTAGTACTTAAATCATTTTAATACGACCATGAGACCGTTCTAATTGTACAGTTAACAATATTGCAGTAGATTTTATGGGATTACTAAATTATTTTAAGTATTTAATTTGAAACTGAATTACCGTAGACTAATAATGGTAAATCATATCGTGTATAATAGGTGAATTGGTTATCCATGCAATATTAAGTTCATCGTGTACTGCGGCAGAACACACATTACCAAACAAACGTCGCGAGTAAACAAAGAGAAGATAATACGTCGACCGCACGGCTATTAGACGCGAGCGTAACTTGGATCCACAGGAACAATCTAATAAAACATTCAGAGGCCAAAGCGGGGAGAAAGCAAAATCAGATTGTCTCAAAATCACACGACTGACAGCGCAACGCGGCTTCGCCCGCGCATCTATAATTCAGCAGTGTGTCGGGATCGACGGGATACTTTCTGTTCCCTGACTTACGGGGATCTATTTCGGGCATACTCCGCGGATGACAGTGACATGAGCACAGACAATGAGGCGGAACCGATTTAGACTATTATGTATTCTATTTGTCCATATCTGAACCAACTTTGATGGGAAATTGAGGTAGTATGAAGCGACCAATATTGTGTTTGAATCAATGTTTTTTGGAGGTAAATTGAAAGATGTTGCCTCAAGATCTAAATTCGACCTAAAACTTTAAAGAAATCCGTCAATCCTATCTTCACTTCCTATTCACTTTGGTGGATCTCTCTAAAAGGTACAGGTTCTCTCCATTACAGGTTGGATCTATCCGACACTATTCGTATTTTCTCAACACATTCATTCTCCGATACAGACTGTTTTAGCAATACAGGTTATATTGTTATGGAAATGTAGAACGTAATATTACTACGAAACATCTGTAGCAGTTTAACAATGGGAATCAATCGGTAAGCTTGTCTGCGTCTAATTTGAATACATCCAGTACCTACCTAAATTATCTTCTACAATAGAAGTTGTTCGATAGATAATGGCGAAATTGTACCTCCGCATGGTGGGATGGTGGGAAGGTGTCACGGAATCGGCAACCTTTCACACTTCAGTAATTATCGTCGGGGAAGTTTTACACCACTGAATGAAGGCTCCAACCATTACTGCTACGGAGGGTGAACCGAAAAGTCGATATGCTCATTCTAACTTTCGGAGTTAGTGCTAAAACACCTTCAACTTTAACGGTTGCTCTACAGAATTAGAATTACTTGGAAGATAGGTGATCGGTATATCTGCCGAACTAGATGTACACAAGAGTTTATATAAGCCTCGCTAGTTTCACGGTTGTTCTTAACGTTTTGTGAACCAACCACGCACAACTGTTTCAAAGAACTTAGTTTTCCTTTGTAGGAGTTAATTTTTCCTAATTAATACGTTAAAAGAATAGTTAAACGTTATAAAGAAAACTTGTACAGTTTATCACAAAGTTCCTCGGTATATAAAAGCTTTACACAAGCCATATTATATCAATTAAACTTTATTTTATTAAGAAAAGTTGTGAAAGCCGCAGCAAGTATAATTAGCAATTGTTCCTTCACACCGAGTTAGCCAAAGCAACGATTAATGCCGCCAAAAGGGCATCCCCTATACGGAAAACTCAAACTTTTCCTAATTAATTGTAAGATTTTAATCATGGTACTGACGTAACGAAATTATTATGGACCGTTTAATTTCCTTTACGCCCTTCGGCATCTTATTTCTAATGCGTTATTGCAAAATTTTAATCAAGGGTGTGAGGGTGTAATTAAATTATGCAGGCTGTCGTATGCACTCCGCGGTATAAATCATCAATGTTTGTTTAGGTTATAATATAAGTAACGGACTTAATTTAATGTCTAATAACAATCTTGCTCTTTCCAGATAAGGCCATTTCAACAGCTAAATAATGGCTAGCATTAGAGCAATTTTAAGAATTATTTTAATTAAATGATTCCCTTTCATTTTAAAACTAATTTGGTAAATTATAAAGATACGTTAACTAAATTAACTTTTTCAATTATTATACAAATACCGAGCATTATAAAGCTGGGTAGATTTCTTGAGTTTAACTAGTTTGTTTATCTAGAGATGTATAAAAGAAGCAAGTTCTGAAAGGTTGGAGATAAAATCTTTGCACAAAAACGAATATTAAATTCGGTGATCTTGGCGGATGAATCCTACCGAATTGGCCTCGTGTTGGCCCAAGATCAAATAATTTTATGAAAATGAACCCCAGGCCCATTTAATTAACCCGACCTCCCCTATTAAACTGTACAAGAATTCCCCGGTTATACATTAGCATTCGTCGAGAGTTTAATTCGCGCGGAACGAAAAATATTTATTTACACGTTTAGCAATTTTAATTCTGTTCATCTCACACATGACTTTGTTAACGATAGGGAATGTTAATTAATTTTTATTGGGTTTTCTTTTCGGTAGAGAAGTTTTAATTACTGCAGAGAGGGAGGTGCGTGCTCGGTATTTTATAAGCCGGTATCGCGCCGTTCGGACGCAAATTGCTCGTTGTGGTCGTAATGTTGCTGATATTCGCTACTGACACGAAATTTGCTGATTTTGGTTACATTATTTATAGAACACTGCTCGTAACTATCGCCCCAACACTAATAATACCACTATTCCCTAAGTTGGAACACGAAATATCTTTAACTTTTTATCGTTCGAACTCCGAACTTAATCCATTTAGGTCGAATAAAACTTGACGTGATATATGTGAGTTTTAATATTATGTTACAGACGCGTAGAAATTAAGCGAACAGAATCTGAGCTCATCAAACATTAAGCCTACCTGGAGCCCTCTAAATAAATAAGTCGAGTAAATGAAAAACATCCACGTTTCTGTAGGTATTGAACGGTGAGAATTCGTTTGGGGGCATTAATAAATATGCATAGCGCGTCTACTCCACATCCTCTGTGATTAGTCGTGTGGGGTTGCCCTTGCCCCCTCTTGGTGATACGGATAGGTGAGTGATAGCAAGGGGGGCACTAAGAAAGCTCCCAGCTAATAATGGTGTATCTCTCTGTTGTATCGGCGAAATTTCTCGGTTATTGCCAATAAGTTGCTCACGTGTACCTTTGTTTTGTCGACGTGTCGTGAAAATGATTAAGCAACTGTCAGGAAAAATGTACACAGATGTAAATGTGCAATAACAAAATAACAATTTAATAGATTGATGTTTTTCATATCATAATAGGCATATCCTATTCGATTTAAACATAATTGTGACTTGAATATATGTCTTAGCAGTTAGTCATATTAAAATATGAATGCGTGGTTCCAGAAACTAATTCCGCCAATTTTCGTGGTGGCCATAAATTTAACGTATGTAGGCACTAGAGGCGAGCATGCACTTTATTGCGCACTAGGTTTGAGATGCATTATCCCAAGTTATACGTTTCCAGGGAGACACCGCAGAAGAATGAGTCCCAAGGCAGAAGGGGAAGCCATCGTACCACTTTTACACCAACCTACGCAGTTTATGCTGGTTCACTACTACTGCATAGTATCGTAAACTTTTCGCCATGAAGCAGTAATATTTGACGCCATTACGGAAATTAACTCCTCCAGTGTGATATATACCTACGTATTTATTATCAGTTACCTTATATTTTTCTAGTTTCGCAAATCTTATTTGTTTTATATATCTGAAAGTAAAACAAAGGCATTTTCCTCAAGTGTCTATTGCCCCATGCTCTTTAGCAAATTAATGTATTCTATGTTGTCTTTGTTGTGTTCGGGAAGACATTGGTACACAGACGGTTACAGGGGCAATGATTGCGAGATTAATCGTTAGGTGGCACCTCAAGTGGTTATATTTATTGTTATTGCTCTCCGATTGCGCGCGTGCCGTCGCCAAAATCAAATTATGAGTCCGGCGCAGTCCTAAACAAATTTCAATTTTCAATTACGTCCGTAGGAGTGGCAGGAGAACGGGAACTCCCCAGAGGGTCTGGTGACTTATTGCACTGTATTGGCTGGAGTTGATTTCTCAATAATATATTCAGAATAATTGTCCAAAGTACTTGCCTAACACTTCCATCGATTCTCTCTCAAGAGATGCCAATAATTTTTGATTTATTGTATACCCGGGTGGGCGTAGATCACACGAGACGTGAATGTGATTTTATGAGTTTTATTTCATGAAACGGTCGTCGAAAACAGTTGCCGCGTCACGGTGCTTATTGATTTCGTGCGGCAATAAAAGAATCGACGCCGACCTTAGCTTCCCCATATACTTTTTCCGGTTCAATGAGCATAAATTGCAATAGGATTCCTCGCGGTGGATAGGCCCGAATATTTCTTTGGAGTCCGCACCGGCCACGTGGAAAAGGTGCAAAGATTTACCTCTATCCCTTTGGCTATCGGTTAACATTAAAATATTTACTTTTCAATAAACCTAAGCGAGTCTCGAGGGTGTGAACTGTCACGAGGAAATTGTTGGCCGGTGATTTCGTCCTCACGGTCCAATGATGACGTCAGTATCCGAATTTCATCGGAGCAAATAAAAGTAAATAAAAACCCTCTTGGATCAAAATTCACCAAGATTGTTATTTAAGAAATGTTCAATCCATTTACTTTTATATCAATCGTTAACATCAAAGCTTTAAAACAACATTATTTAAGTTCAAGTAAACCGTGTTTACACTTTGTAATTATTATTTTACGAGTAGTACTAGACTAAGCTCTTTTTCGTTTTTGGGTTCAAGATTAGAAATGTTTTTTATAACTAATTCTAAAATCGGGGTTAAGTTAAAGTCATTAACTTTATTTCAATTATTAGACCACGTTTGGCGGTGAACTGGATTGGCTTCAAAGAGATAATTTTGGATTTTACTTGAAGATATATCTCTTAGAAAAAGTTAATAAATATTAATAACCTAAGCTCAGACCCTCAGCATAATCACAGAAGTATGAAAACAAACATATTGAGGCCCCTCTAAATGACAATATGAAGTCAATAGTTGTATCTGTGTGCTTCGTTCCGATGAATGCTTTCGTGGGGAGGACAATAAGAAAAAATGTAACAACACTGTGCGGTAGTCAGTGCGAGTAGTCAATATAACAGGTGCAAGACAAACAGGCGGTAATATCGGGAAATATAGGCAATATCGAGACACCGGTGATATCAATAAGCTTCGTGACGGAGCACTCGGCGCTGTAGATAAAGGGGCAATGCGCGTGCTCGGCGCTGATTGTTCAAGATTACTGATCTCGATTTCTATCGCTGCCTTGTTAGCCGGTGTATCGGGAGCGGTTCCTTATAGTTCAACGTTATTGTTATATATATTATATGTGTTATGTTCACGATATTGCTGGTATATTATTATGTATAGAAATTGAAAAGATTTGTATAACGTATAACGGATCATGAAAACGCATGATGATCAGCAAATTCAACATTCGAAACGCCGTACAAACTACGAATAAAATGGAAAATTAATACTCATTTCCGTTAATTTTCCTCGCGTAGAGAGCAATGAAAATAAACGCCCTGATTGACTTCATAATACAAAAAGCTTTCACATTCCCATTCAAAATACTGCATTATTAAAAATGGAACCAATCCACTGCTTCAAAAACTCCGATAATTCAATGAGCAGTTTAAACAATACGCAATAAAGCTGAAGCCTTCGATATAGTGTTTCGAATATTCCATTTCCCGAACACGGACCATTAGCGAATCGAAAAGAAATCTGCTCTCTCGAGAGATTGAAAATCAAACAGTACAATCGCTCGTAACATAATACCATTTGTTATTAAGACACAATTGTGGCATTAGAGGGAAATAAGGCAAAGGAGAATGTTTCGTCGCGGGCCGACTCTCGAGGGGAGCGCGACACAGAATGTTTATAGACAGAACAGGGTAAGGGGGTAATGCTAGTAATAAAATTTTATACACCTTAATATTTCGGCGAACGATGAGTCGAGGCGTGTGTGAAATTATGTACCTACAACGCGCCGGCGAAATTTACTGCTTTTAGAATTGCGGAGAGGTGCTTTTTTGCTAAAAGAATACAAGATGCGAAATTATATTAAGTTTGCTTTTTTAAAATATAAGAACGGCGATTAAATTTTCCCCTCGTTTCATTTAAGTCTTGAAAGCCTCAAGTAAATTAATCCCAATGGGTGATGACGACGTGTTGCGTAAACAGGCGTCCCTCCGCGAGCGCGCCGCTCCATCGCCTCGGATGTTCACCGTTTCATTGCAGGATAATTTATGCAAATGAAATACGCATTACCCTGTTTCCTATTCAGTGGAATGTACGCATCCTGACATGTTTTAGAAAACATGTTTATTACTCTGTTATCTTTATTATCTGTTCTTGTATTACTATTTCTATCCCTTGAGCATTTTCATTATTTTTCTACTTTTCCCGTTGCTGAATTCATTTTATCAACTCTCTAAAAGCTATCTTATAAGTTATAACACACACGCACACGTTGAACGCGCTCAAAGTTATTAAAATTCATTTTTTAAAATAGCGAAACATGTTCTCTCTAAACTGGACGTATTTTATATACCCGACAGAGATTGAAAAACTTAATCAACTGCACAAAGCCATAACACAAACTAGATATTCGTTTTATGACAGTTTAGGAAAAACGCTTCAAACACCGCAAAGCATTTTCCAAATTACCAACGCCAACCTAATAAAGGCTGAGCTAAGTTTAGGAGCGCGTTGCTAAAAATACGGTGTCGCAGAAGTTTTCTTTATTAGTTTCCCCCTTTAATCCGACCAGGCGTGTTCCAATGTCTTTATGGCGAATTTTCAATCTGAGTCTGGGTGGAAGCCAATAAGAAATCAACTATTTTCCCCTGATTCCCGTGCATCGGTTCGAGGGGAGATTCGTTTCTTTACGACTTCTTTTACGATTGGAGGTGCATTCGGAATTAGTCCGCGCCAACGGGAGAGCCTTTCCGTGTCTCCAAGACGAATGGTAAAAGGATTACAATGACTCACTTCCTTTGTCTCCGCAAACTTTTTTATTATTTTAATCGTCATAATATTTTCATTTGTTTGCAATAGGCGGGCTCGGATCGTTCAAGCTGAAACAACTAACTACTCTCAAAGTTACATTGGAGCGAATAATACTTTCCTTTCAAATGACTGAAGTTTTCCCTAACGTGAGCGGTAAATGTTTACGATATGGTAAGCATTTTCTGCGTGCATTTTTATCGTTTTGAAATACCATCAACTTAAGTACGTGGTTCGTTGAGTAGTTAAAATTAGTTAAAACGGAATTTTTATTTTTAATTCCTAAACTTAAGTTGTTTTGCGTATTTAATAGACCGGCGATGTTTGTTTTGCTTCTCGATGTGTAAAGATTGTTTGACGTTTATGGATCTCGTTGAAATCGTTTGAAGGAAAACTGGAAAACACACGTAATAGACTCTATAAGATCCCTCTATTAAATAGAGGGATCTTATTCCCCACATATATGAAACATGCGTGATGTACGTACTTTGTACATCGACGTGTATATGAAGCTTGCTGTCGACTGTCTAGCCAACTAATTGATATTCTATGTAGTTTGCTCTCTGTATTTGATTGCAATAAAGCGAGATTTTGAATAATTTATGAATCCCCAATAAATTCGATGTTCCGTTCAAAATTAATTTTGCAACTTGTAATTAACACTTTCGGGTATTTTCAGGTCAACATTCAGTGTTCATATTTACTTTACGGCTGGTTTATTACATCCCACGGGTAGAATAAAGCATATTAAAGTTTTAATCAATCATATACTTTTCTTAGAAAAGTGTACAAACGTTTGATTAAATATAGTAGTGCATTATGATCCTGAAACTACTGATTTATAGAGTAAGTGTAGTCTCTTGACCGCACTACGAAAGACCAAGCATTCATAGTTTATTACATTTCGTATAAGATAACTTGGCATTTACGACTCTCTCTTAATCGCCATTAAGTTTGTTATCCTTGCACTCCCCGAGACAGACTGTAACCTTTACAATTTTACTACTTTTTATACGACTTTAATAAAGCGTTAAAAATTAAAACCCTTACAGAGTATATAAATCTCCAGACGTATTAAGTTTTATCTACTCAAACATCTTAAATTTTAATGATCCTATTAACACGTGTTTATAAAACAGTACGTTACGTACGCGGTCCTGATTAAAAGCAAACTTACGCGAGAGCTGAAATTCTTCAACCGTCAATTACTTAAATTAACTTTCACGTACCTACGAATTTCGAGTCGGGTAAAGAAATTTTGTTATGTAATTGATTCTGAAGTACGCACCTATATTTGGAAGTTTAATATTGGAATCGCGATTAGCTCTGGAACTCTCCTCAGTTTTCGCGCGAGCGTCGAGTATTCATATCGGTCGTGACTGAAATATCATACACGAGCTAATTTACTTCAACCTCTTCGATTTGTAGCGATTTCCTCGAAAGATATAATATCTTATGTCTGCGTGTGTGTGATATGTAAGTAATTTATTTAAGACATGTTGGCGTAGATTCTAATTTAAGAAATTTCATAGTAAATCCCTTTTTTTCTTAGAAAATCGAAATCAGATTATGTTTATACTCACTCTTTAAAAATACATTTTAGGTGATGAATGCTTTCGTGTATTTACCATTTAATTGTAGACGGACATAATAGCGCCCCTACATCATTCAAATTGAAACTCATACCTACGCGTGTGTGTGTTTAAAATGAATGTTTACACACGAAATCAACCCTTTGACATAATAGCTCTCAATACTTTAATGAAAAACATTATTCATAAGGCAAGTAAAATATTTAATTTAGCCTGTTATTGTTAAGGACATACGCGATAACGACACGAAACACACACCCGTGGGGCGCGTTCTGAATTAATCCAATCCACGGAATAGGTATTACAGAAAGCTAATGGGCCAAAGTTTCCATGTAAGCCAATTGTGTGTTGTTAATCTAATCGGTGCCGTGTTGAACGATATTTTGATATACCGTTACAATTGCCAAATGAAAAATACGCTTATTTCCCGTCGCTGGTAATCGCCGTATAATCCATCAAATAAAACGATGTACCTAGTGCACAGTTCGGTAATACCGTACCGTATTACGTATTGTCACGATTTAATGCGACTGATATATGAGATATTTGCGTTTTTTATACTGATTGATGAGGAGTTTCGGACGATTAATTTGTGGATATACGCCAGTAAGGCAGCGGGTTCGGTTTCATTGATTGATTTTAACGTCTCGCTTTTGTTATGGAACAACTTACACATTAATACGACACTTTTTTATAAATTAATAATATCTATGTATTAAATTTACTACAAAAGCAATACAATTAAATAAGGTAGTAAATTGCGGCATCTACAATATACAAATCAAGTTGTTTGTTCAAACTATTCTTGACCAGAATAATTTCATGTGATAGGATCTCGGAACGTGCACTGGTTTGTTATAACTTTCTTCCTCAGGGTTCCAGCTGTGATCCCCCTACTTCCTCGCCCCTACCACGGTGCTCATGCGATAAAACAATTACCCCAATGAAATCGAGTTCGCTTCAACTATTATATTTATTTTTCGGGGTTATTGTCGATACATAACTTGTTTAGATCTGAAGTTACGATCAAAGATAGATTATTGGACATTGGTAGTGGCTGTTATAATAAGTTTAAATGCGAAGACAGCATTTGATTGAGATACTCTATCTGTTCAACCAGATTTATTCGTCTATCAGATTTGACGCCGAATATTTAAGTTTAATGACTGTCTGAATAGTCTGCAATGATCCTTAGATACATTAACAAAATACAAAATTCTTTCACGGAATAATAAGTATATAAAGGAGGAAAACACTTGAAAATTATTCTACGAACAATTATAACGAAGTTAAATGTCGGATGCTTATTACGTTGTCGTGTGAGCCACTAAACGGATCGCGTGCTCTTTTTTAGTTCAAGATCTTGATACAAGTCAGGCCTAACTAATTATAGTTTTACTTATTACATCGACCTCTGACAAACACTTTTATATTTTGTAATCAAAATATTAATTTGTACGCTGGTTTTAAGATAACATTTAATAATACAACAATTGGAAAAAAGGAAGTAAACCAAGAGACTTAGTTTTAATAGTACACTTTTAAAACATATTTTTTAAGAATAATCCGCTTTTCCGCTTGCCAAAGAAGCCCATTGTAACATCAAATGCATGAAAACCAAGCGACTTTATACACAAGAGAACGTTGTTTCTCTATGCACTATGAGAGCACCGACTAACGTTGTATAATGAATTAAAAACCGCAAACAAAGGTCGGTACATCCTGTAGTTTCAAACTTTTGATTCACAGGAGATTGAATGATCAAAAATGCAATGTCGTTGAATATGTGATTTTGCCATGAGTTGCAATGAAAGACTGAGCGACTTCCAACGCCGTGGTACTAAAATATGTAGTGCTTTATAGTGTCAAATCCCTCAGACACCGAACTACTTTTGTGTTGGTTCTTATGTTAGATGTCATATCTACTCGAAAACATGTTGAGCACGAATTTATGAGTAGATTGTATCTTCACTCGTGTTAGACAAATAAATATAAGAGTTTTCTCTTACACACAACTTTATAGCATAGATATCAGAACGCTTTTAAAGATAATTTTGTAATTAAGCAAGTATTAAGCTTATTCAGATAGTCAAGTTCTTGGAACTTAATAAGTCATAAGGTACTTTTATTTACAAGCCTTAAGGGATTTATAGTTCAAGCAATTTATCTCTCTGTAATGTAGACATAGTTTAGTTGTAATTGAGAGTGATATTTACTGAAACTATTTAACAATTTCAGGTTGTCTAGACATTGTTGTACCATCAGCAATAACACTGTTTGACCATGTAATATAAACAAGTGAAAATATATTTTTATATCATCTTTTCTCTATTTATTACAACCATTTGCTTCAAAAATATACTTCTCAATCATAAAATATATATGCCAATACATTAGTATGAAAATCTTTTCAAAATAAATAAAAAGAGATTCTTTCAATATTTTGAAACACATGATATTGTGTAAAAGCGAGATACTTTCTCGGTATTAGCTGTGGTATTAGGTGATAGGCCTTTGGCGGCTCTATAACTCTGACACCAGGATTGGTCAAGTTGACCATCCACTCGATAAGAAGAAGGTGATAAAATAAAGCTAGATAAACATATGAGTTCTGTCTGTCTGGTCGTCATAACAATAACATCTGAGCATTCAAGGTTCATTGTCAGTTGACTGTTTCTACTAGACACTTCGTACTCTCTTATTTACTTTCAGATTTTATCTAGTTTTGAGCAATGTACCCACGCTTCACGTGGTTGGGTTTTAAATTATATGTTTAGTCTATTTACGTATATTCTTTTGGATTACTAAGCAGTTTTTAAATCATATGTCGGACTTTTGACAGAGGAATGGTTCTTAACGACTTCAAAAAAGATTCCAAAATCCTCGCAAAGAATTGAAAGCTGATACTATAGTCTAGCAGATCACTGTAAAAACGCTCGCTCAACTGATATTTTCACGTTAAATTGTCGCTCCTCACTGGCTACAATCGCTAGACTATGTCGGAGGCCTTAAGGCGGCCTAAAAACTCCAACACCAGGTTGACCACTAACCTACACGAACGTAATTATGTACTTACTTAGGTGGTTTATGTAATTATTCGATTCGTCATCAAGACTATGTACTATCTAAGTTTTCCAGTACGTTAGCCACACAAGTATGTAACGTAAGACCGTATCCGTATATGCTGGACGTTGTATGCAAATACAGTGTCCCAGCGGCGTCTCGTCTGCAACCAATACACATTTCGAATCCGTTCGCACCTGCCCAATTCCCTCCCGATGCCGCTTTTCAGATTCAAACACCATTCCGCCGATGTGAAATATCTGCTACTCTATTATCAACCTTTATTTTTTACTTTACTTCGTTTCGATCACTTTCTTCCCCTGAACATTATTCTCGTAGATAAAATCTAGAGATTCTATCAACATTAAATTTTGTTGGAAACTTAAGCGGAAACGTATTCTCAGTACTACAGGTGGAGGATTTTTATGTTAAACTTAAACCGTTAAATAAATTATTTGAATTTGTGTCTGCGGGTAATTTTATTGCTGTGGATACTCAATTTAAAAAAGCTTGTGTTTATTGAAGTTGAATAACGTTGCGCATTGTATCCATTAACCGTTTGAGATTCATTGGTCCATGAAAAATCTATATCAAACAAAACCTTTTCTAAACTGAATATGGAATAGTTTTTATTAATATTTCTATTTAAGAAAACGAATATTAAAATGGCTGTCCGTTTTATGTTTGCACACAAAAACATGGACTGCCAGCGGTGTGATGTAAACAAAATAAAAGTCAGACACAATAGCTGGAAACAACCCATTCCAAGTTCTATATTCGTTTGGTGGAGATCAAAACTTGCATGTATGAACGAGAAGTGACGGCTGGCTTTGTGAAATGTGTATTCCATGAAGTGATAGACACGTTGAGTTCTTTTGGATATTTTATAGTTGTATTCGAGTATATGTTTTATTTCAAACTAGCAGCGCCCCGCGGTTTTACCTGCCTTCTGCCCGTTCCCGTGGGAATTTTGGGAATTTTTATACCTATAAACCTTCCTCTTAAATCACTCTATCTATTAAAAACACCGTGTCAAAATATGTACAGTAGTATTTGAGTTTATCGCGAACAGAGACAGACAGACGCGGCCGGGGACTTTGTTTTATATAATGTAGTGATACTTTGCGCCATTAATCAAATTCATTTGATATACTGCTAAGATGATAAGAAGATACTGACTGACAAATGGATTTTTAATTGTAATTAAAGCTTATTTGAAATACTTGAGTGCATTTGTACAGAATAAGTATAAACTTATTGAAATGAATAAAAATGGTCGCAACCGAAGTTTATTTCGAAGTTGACGATTGTACTGGAGTAACGTTGTTTAGTACTAAAGTAGGTATTAACAAAAGGATCCCTTCCAAATTGTAAGACACGCACCCATAGTTACAGAGACGTTCTTATAATCGTTCTTTTCATGTATTTAGTTTGATACATTTTTAATACACGCAATAAAACTTGGTAACGATGCAAAGTCACGTATTGTTTACAATTTGTTCGCAATTTCAGCAATGTCGAAGATTGTTAGGTTATGAATGTGCGTGACTGAATCTTTTGCTAAGCCAACTTACCTCTAACTAAAAGGTACACGAAAGTTTCACACGCTACCCAAGTATAAAAGATTCATACATTATATTGGTTACAAGTTTCTAATACTCATTAACCTTTTTCTTACTAGCAATACCAATATTCTTACTTATTCAGTTGAACTTGGAATCCTAAATCTCTCGGTATTGGTTACCGTTGGCACTGGTTCTATTGTAAAGTTAGTTTTTCTTTGATGTATTAAAATCTCTATGTTGGTAAAACGTTATACATATATTATGGACAAAGAATGCGCACTTTGATCATTCAAACGTGTTCAGAGAATATTATTACGGTTATTTTTTTTATTTTTCTATTCATCTTTCGAAACAAAATATTAGTTTTTAAATGCATAAAATATATTTATGGAGGCAACCGTTTATAACGTAATTTTTTGAACATTTGTAAATAAAACTAATAACCATCACAATCTTGTGAAATGTAGGCAGAACTATTTATTTGAGTTTTCTTATATGAAAGTGGAAATCATTCTAACATATATTATTTTATTTGTTTCAGATCACGTTCGTGAATTTTCCTGCGGTACTCTATATTACAGAACATTTTTCGTCGATTCCAAGAGAGATGCATTATACGTCGGCGCTATGTAAGTACATTAATTAGTGCTTAAATAAACAAAATCAAATCGAACTATAAAAAAAGACTCCCAAACAACAAACAAGAAGTTTATCAGACTTAATAATTATTTATTGGAAGTTTTATACATGTCATTAGAAAACAATAAGGCTACATTTTAAATGTATGTACAGTGTAATTTTCGGCTTCAAAGTAACTACTATGTATGTATTTAATCATATAGCTACTGACCAAAATTGATAGAAACTTTACGCTTCAAAATGTCAACGTAACAACCCTATAGTTTACTATTTCTAGGAAATCAAACAGGTCTCTATATTCTGGTTGGTTTCATATAAAAAATGATATAGGTCAATTGTATGTGTCACGAAGGAAACTAAAGTTCTGAGAACAGCATAACCGCCGTATTTTGAGCCATGAAACAATTTCTTCTATAAACATTATTGTTGCTTTAATGCAACTTTTTAAGTTATCCCTTTTATAATACGATCGGAATCTTTAACTATTCCAACAACTTTGTTATTCAAATAGCCGAAGTTACAAAGGGTTTTATGACATTCGATTTTTCTTATATTTCCTTTATTTTTCAGGGACCGCTTATACCGGCTCAATATGAATAACATCAGCGCTACGCATTGCGAAGTAAGTAGAAAACTTATTTCCTAACCACTTTATAATCTTTCTGTTTAAAAGCTAAAGTTATTATTTTGTTCACAGAGGGATACAATAAATTTGGAGCCAAGCAACGTGGCGCAATGCGTATCAAAAGGAAAATCTGAGGTGAGTATTTTCATTATGAAGCTGTACTGTATAATGCTTATGTCTCGCAGATTTAATTAAAAGATCTTAGTTTTCCACAAAATTACTCACAACTAGCACTATTTCTATCAAGGGTTAATCCCATTTTTAACTGTGAGCGGCGGGCGGCGAGCATATTTCATAGCGGGGGGCTTACAGCCACGCTTGCCTCGCTATATTAAGGCCGTTAATTTTGATTTACAATCGCAACGTAAAAGCAATATTTGTTTTATTTCTCGGTGGTCGGGTTTGTCTCGAAGATCGGGGAACGACGATTATTGCGAGTTGCTCCGATACCTTATCGAATAATTCGATAATATCCACTCTAAGCGGGATGTTACGCTTGAGTGGTTTCCTACATTTTCGTTCTCAAGCTTATACTGAGATATATTTTATCAAGAACAGATTTTCTCTTTTTTATATATGAGACTGCGCGTGTTAAATATGATATCTCGGTGGATTATATCTACAACAAAAAGCATTTACTCGTGTTGTTTGTTAACTCAAATAGACACGTTTATATATTGTAAAACGAAAGTCATAAAAAGGAAGGCAGAAAGAGGCGCCTCATGCGGAATGTATAAAGCCTCAAAGTAAGCAGTAAAACCTCTCTCAGTGTTAAAGGTACATCGCACAAAAAGCAAAAATTGCCAGAAGCAAATTCACAAGTTTAGTATCCTACTGTGGAATATGGTGGTAATGGTCGTGTATAAACCAAGCAAATAAAAGGTCAAACTTCCGCAATAGCGTAAAAAGAAAAGCAATAGACCACATGCTACCCACCAACTCTTAGTAAAAGTAAATTTGTTTTATTAGTATCAAAGAGGCCTATAAAAAGGGAATATCCCCGAGTCTATCACCTCGATCGCGGATGAAACGGCTACTCGTGAAGCCATAATCAAAGTTTCTCGCTGTCTACGAGTTTTCTTTTCTCTAAACACGATGTCGTAACATGAAAAAGGCTGGAAAAATGCCGTCGGCGAATTCTGAGAGGCAACCGCGTGGTCCGAACACTCGCTTGTTGTTTTAAGTCTGTTCTCTTTGTGTGGCTATTAAAGAAAATTCACTGGCTTAGGTAAATCGGAGGACTCGAGATTTTTAAATAAATTATGTGCTAGAATCACGGCTAGGTATATTTTACGATGTGTCCGCCCGCAATTTTACTTCATAATATTTTAAGTAAGGGATGAACCCGGAAGGGCAACCTGGACCCAAAAATTAAATTATCTCCTTTATGTACATTCATATTGCAGTAAGTACCAATAAAATTAACCGTCCTTTGCAAATGACTTTGCAAAATGTTATAGGATATTTTATTACTAATTGGTAATGATAATTTTGCTAAAGTAGATACATAAATTACGTTATTATATCGATGTGAAGTTTGAAGCCACGACTCATTCGTTTCCATTAAAGGCCTTTTAAATAGTTCGTTCGTATTTCAATTTTATACCGGTTCAATAAAAGTATTAATAATTCGGTGTATTAATGGCGGAAGCAATATTTTTCTTGCATTCGAAATGCAAATGGCACCCTCTTTAATTCCCAATAAAAACCATTAGATATATAAAAACAAAAATGGGGAATGTTGAAAGAGTGCGGCGAAAGCCGACCGTAAATCTACTTACGTACAAAGTGGCGAATAATTAACGGAATGGACCAATCGATGGCATTAGTTCCCGGTGAAGTTATGCGAGAGCCCCGACTAAGTGCCGTTAAAAGAAACTTAGACGTGAGCCCGATTGTTCTCTTGCTTAATTCTGATTGTTTCTGAGTGCAAAACAGTTCCGTGTTCACGTCACTGAGCGTTCCAAGTATATTAATCCGATAATTACTTTAGAACAATCGCGCCAACTTGTACGGGTCCAGAGAAAGAAATCCGACAACTTTTTGTATTAACAAAACACAACTACTATTTATTTTTACTAAACGTTTTTCTCTTTGCTCAAAATAAGAATTCTATTTCGGTATCAGCTAACTTCTGTCAGATATCTCGCATGAATAAATTAATGAAAATAATTCAGTTAGCTTTAACATTATTTAATTTTAATCAAACGCGGGAAATTCGCCGTCACGTGCAAATATAACGCAAACTCCTCAGTATTTAAGAATTTTCAATACACTTATTTATTTATTTATTTTATACCAATACATCTTTTAAAAGAGGAATGGAATAAATAAGTACTGTCGCTTTCATAACGTTACTACACTGTAACTTACTTACATAGTAAGTTTAGACAATGTGCAACAATTCAAGGAAGGAAGTTTGAGTATTGTCCAACACAACCGGGACCGACATTTTAACGTGCTTCCGAAGCACTGCAGCGCTCAGACGGAAATGCATGTAAAACAATTACCGTATTAGCTAACAAATAAACACAGAAACGAATATAATAAAGCGAACCAATATTAAAATGTGATTTTTGACTGTGCGGTTAAATAGTCATCGGAAACCATTTCATTTTTGATTCCATTGGTTATTTCCATTATAAAATCTGATGAAATGTCCGCACAATGCCCGTGTGAATCGTGGCTGTGACGGAGAGAAAATTAGTTTCAACCTGTGTTGCGACCGCGGCCACCGCACGGATCCATTGTTCTACTTGAAATGAACACTTCATCTCTACCACTCTACGTACATCCTATTAAAAACAAATGCAGAATACTAATTTGATCGCATTCGGTACGCTTTTTACTCTATTGGCTCCAAATTATATACTTTCTTGACTAAATAACTTTGTTTAGTTAAAGCATTTTCAAAAAATCATAGTTTGCAATATGGTCGTTTTAACCGTTTATAAGAAAAAAAGTTATTTTCATTATAAGAAGAAAATTATCCCCATAATTAGTTTCAACCGTTTTCGTCTGAAAAGGGTTATATGCTTAAAAAACTATTAATTCGGCAGAAGTGTTACTAAATGGTGTGATTGAAAATACTGTTTAGAAAAAAAGTAGTAATTATTATTTTACTGTAGGCATATTGAAGCATGTCGAAAAATAAGTTTAAAAGCTTTTTATATTGAAATCTTTACGGCAAATATTGATAATGCGCACTCTTAATGGAACTATAATGAACTGAAATGGACCAATATAGTTCTGTTTTACCCAGTTAAACGAGCAATGCATATTTCTGTCGTTCGGAATATTAATGTCCCGTTTAATATTTATGTCGAACGCAAATTTGCATAATCACGGCCTGTGAGCACTCATACATCCACGTGTCTACGTACTTTTGAATTACTATTATTCAGAATGAATTCACCCCGAGGTGGCTACGAAATATGCACATTGCCCGATCGGCTCTCCCTACATTTTCGATGCAGACATTTTTTATCTTAATGAATTACCATTTATTTTAAACTCTTCTCGGTCATTGCAGCTTTTGTTCGGAACAGGAACAATAAAGTTGTTTAAATAAATACGAGACAAAGCTTTGTGGAGAATTAATATTGTATGTTATTTTAATGATGTAAGCTTTTGGCATGTGGCTGAAAAACATGAAGCTGATAAATAAAAATAAAATAACTTTGACGATGAAATGTTAATATTGGTTTTTGTTCCAGCATTTTGATTGTCGGAATCACATCCGCGTGATCCAGCCGATGGGCGACGGGTCGAGGCTGTACGTCTGCGGCACCAACGCGCACAGCCCTAAGGACTGGGTCCTTTATGTAAGTACCCTAGATTTATATTTCATTGCTGCGGTTTATATGTATTTATAAACCAAAATTGTCTTAGATAAGATTGCTTGAAAACCTCAGAGTGATAACTGCAGGCTACACTACTGAGTTCTATGGATATCATTGAAATTGATTCTTTAGACTGCGGTCTCAACTCATGAACGTTCTTAGCAACCAGTGCAGTCTGCAATTGCTGTTTGTGGTCTACAGTAGGCAAGAAATTTGTTACCATGCAAAAAATATACACAAAAATTAAAACTGAACTTAAACCTTTTGGTCCTCGACGTTAAAGAAAAACAAATGAAACGCCTCCAAAGTGTCCATTCATTCCAATTTCAAACAGCGCTTAGTGCAATGTAAACCCTCAAAAGGCAAGACAATAAATTCTTTTAGTAAACAACTGAACAGTTTAACAGCACAATATCAATTTCACTAACACGAGTATCTTGGCGCTTCGCCTCACAGAGTGATATGCGAGCCATTATCTAACGACTGCTCCGACTGATCCAAACACGAGCTTTGGACTAGAGCCAGATGCAACAGATCTCAACAAGTCTTCTAACATGATCCTATTACAGACTAACATATTCTCGTCTAATATACCTTAGTAAGTACAGAACTGGTCAGATTGACCATCCACTCGATAAGAAGAAGAAGTACAGAACTAATTTTGAATATACGTTCTAGAAGTGACCAGTTCCAGTTGACCCTTTGCATTATTCCCGTAGACAAACTTATATATTCTTAACCTGCATAATATTTTTTACTAGGTATGTTTCTGAAATCATTTGATATAGGTGAATAATCATAATAAGTAAAGCCATTTACCCGTTATAAAAGTGTCCATCTTTCAAATGATCACGATTTTTCCTAACCGAGTTTAATTTTATTTATATTCAAAGTAAGAACGTTCAATGTAAGGTGTTCAACGATACGTATCAAAGCGTCCATTCTATGTGCAGTTAGTTAGAATGCACGTCGTACCTGTATACTGTCGTCGAGGAGGAACCGCGACAAATTTCACGGATACTGACTCTAAATGACGCCGTAAGACGAGCGAACATTTTTCCTCAACGTCAGAAAAGAAATTTGTAACCGAACGAGTCAGTAAAACCACGTTCCTGTGACGATTTTACGCGAAAATATATTCCTCCACGCTTTTAAAAATAAAATTCCATCGGCGGTACGTTTTTATTTATAATTTTGTTTGGAACACTGTCATTGTTGTCGAGATGCGCTATAAGTGGCGTTGTTTTCATATTTCTATTTTAAAACTCATAAAACGGCACACAATAGGTATCGAAAGCAGCCCGCTATAAATTCTGGTTTGGCCTGGCTCACCTCTCACTTTCCCTGCTCTTGACTTTCATATAATTTTATGATGTATTAGCGGTCGTTTTGACCCTTCACACGTTTTATCGCACTTCTGACACAAAGTATGTACTATATTTTATGGACTTTTTGCAAATTTTCTATTTAAAGTTATGCATGGGACGCGTTTATGGAGCATAAAATATAAATAGTGCATCAATTTTCAGCACTATCAATATCGCGAGGGTTATTTCATGGCACATAAGTTTCAATACGCTGACCGTTTCGGTAAAACAATTTTTAGCTCGAATAGGAACGTTACAACCTGTGGTATTAGCTAGGATTGAAAATTTTTATATGTATATGTGAAGTTTTAAATTGTAATTATTTTTTTAAAATTTTATCCTTCTATAGCACAATGGCACGATTAAATGCAATAAAATAATCAACCAAATTATAAAAAAAGCATTTTCATATCAACCTTAACCTTTATCTATACATTCATTTCATTTTCAGTGAAATATCTAAACTTTTTTAGTACTCGTAATATCATTCATGCCGTGATACCGATTTCCTTTGACAAAATCAATCACGTAGAAAACGACGTGTAACATAAAAACAAGAGGGAACTGAATATAAATCCTTGCAATAAGCCCAGAAATCGAGACTAATACGAAGCCAAAAATTGAAAATGTATCATTCATCCTTATAGGAGGGTTGGGAGCGTACCCTTTGGTTCTGAACTCGCTGTCAAAACAAAGATAGTTTCAGATTTACACCACAACTGAAATATCTTGATAACACATGGAAATTGGTGGGTTTCACTTTGTTGGTACCTCGCTATTATTATACATACGAGGTACAGACGTATATTTAATATACATTATCGCTTTTAGCTTCATTTTCAAATAAATAATTGATGTTTTCCAAAACCATAAACTACATACATATAATAACATCAATGAGCCATGTCAGAGGCCTTTGGCGGCTCTATCTCTGACACCAGGATTGGTCAGGTTGACCATCCACTCAACGAAGAAGAAGACAACATCAATGTATCTGCTAAAAATGGTACCAATACAAATTAACACTCTGCGAAAATACAATCGAAGTTTAAAATCACAATAAAACCAATGCAACGATGTGGCAAAAAGCTTTTATTGATACCTTCAAAGTTTGAAATGGTCGTAATCTGTGATTTGAGTAATGCGTCCATCCCACCCCAGTAGGGGCGCGTCAGTTTTAAAAATTGAGTGAAATCACATGTACAGTATTTGATGGCATGCCCTGAGTACATGCCCACATGCCCCCACATGCTAGTGTATACATACTTCTTGCGACGCCAACGTAACCCAAACGATTCATATTGCTTGCAACCGCCAATTTATATCTGTTCGGCAACGAAATGGTTATGCGCTATTGATTCTTTATTGAAAACAAATGATGCATGTTTCAGTCGCGGTAAGTTTGATGTGTTTTAAAAGCTGGGAAATAAAATGAATACTTTTATTATTTTTCCTGATATCTTTGTAGATATTTTATCAAATACTAGCTGTGCCCTGCGGTTTCACCCGCATTTATTCAGTCAATGCTTACCTTCCCTGAACTTTCATGAATATTTCAAGACCAAAATTAGCCAAATCGGTTCAGCCGTTCTCGAGTTTTAAGCAGACTAACGAACAGCAATTCATTTGTATTTATATAGATACTAGCGACCCGCCCTCGCTTCGCTTCGGGTAATCAAGATTTCATGTAGGAAAATCGGGATAAAACATTGCGTGTCTCCCGCAGGAATATACACAATCAAAATTTCAAGTGGGAAATTGGGGATAAAATATTACATGTCTCCCGCGAGTATATATGTATACACAATCAAGGTTTCATGTGAGGAAGAATTCGGGATAATACCTACATAGCACGTCTTCGTCGTTCGTAGTTCGTAGGTAGGTACCTATATCCCCGCGCGCTTTGACCGTACGAAACAGTAAGTAGCCATAAGAGACCCGCCATCGAGCATTACTATTTTGTAAGCAGCGCCCCGCGGTTTTACCCGCGTTGTGGCCGTTCCCGTGGGAATTTCGGGAATTTTTTTACATAAAAACCTTCCTCTTGAATCACTCTACCTATTACAAAAAAACCGCATCAGAATCCGTTGCGTAATTTTAAAGATTTAAGCATACAGACAAACAGACACGAAACAGAGACGACTTTATTTTATACTATGTAGTGATATTTCTCATCATAACTCTGAAACTAACTGTCCGATTTTAATAATTTAAAGAGGTACACAAAGAAACATAATTAACCTTGATTGTAGAGCCATTTATTTTGATGTAGATTCATATCATCATATGAATATCATCAACTTAAAATTACACTCCTTTTATAACTAATTAATTTTAACTTAAAACGGTTATTGTGTCTTAACTATAATAGTTAGACATATGCCCTCGCGAACTTATTTGTTCGTAATGACATGTACTTTGATTGTGTAGAACATTGTTTTTGTGTATCATCAATAGATTTAGTAGCGCACGCCAATAACCAATTTTTTTAGGCATGTTTTTCATACCTTGGGTTACATATACCCGCGTTGTGCCCGTTCCCGTGGGAATTTCGGGAATAAATATAGCCTATGTCACTCAGGGATAGTGTAGCTTTCGAATTGTGAAAGAATTTTTTAATTCGGTGCAGTAGTTTCAGAGCCTATTCGAAACAAACAAACAAACAAACAAACAAACAAAAAATCAAACCTTTCCTCTTTATAATATTAGTATAGAAGTATAGATAGTATAGATATAATTCTAAACTTTGACAAGGTAAGCTTTAACAAACCATTCGATTTAAAGCATTTTGAATATACATAATTCATTCTGAAAGGAGATTACAAACTAGTTATTTATAAAACGATCCTTTTTGTAGAAAATTTCTTAAAACATTTATTTACGTCTAAGTTTACTACTTTAAATTCCTCCTCATGCAATTGTCTCAAATATCTGTTTAAATGAAGTGACTGTTGTCTGAGCGTTCGCAGATAAAATAGTTCAATCAATTTACTTTAGCTTGCTTTATATTCCATCGTGTACATTCAAAATGAGTGAGCGATTTCGCTTTCGGACGACGAATTTGAATATATATTTCATGATTTTAGATTACGACGTAAATTGCCTAAAAAGTAATTTTATTCTTATAACAAATACATAATTATTTAAATAAACAGTCATCAATTTGATATTGCTTTTAGTTTAGCTAGTTGTCGTGGAAATTCTGGCGGAACGGCGGAATTTATACAAAATTTTATTTTCAAGTACATTATAGTACCGATTGAAAGTACTTAAAAGTAAAATTCCATTATTAAATCCCATTCCCAATATATAAGTTATAACAAATGTTAGAGAATAATAAGAAATATGGTGACAAGACTTCCCAAAAAATATGTTGTTACATAACGGATATTAAAATTACTTGAAAATATTATAATCGTTCAAACTTCAATACGCTAGACAACGTTTTAATTTTAATTCAATATGAAAAGCTAACATGTGTGACGTCACCGAGATAATTAAATAGTAATACATCAACATCAAATATGTTTGCCGATACGATACTTTCATTAGATATTGTCGGTATCGTGTCATTTACATAATTAGAGATGTCGACGGTTCTGTCCATGTGTGATTGATATCCTTTCAATTGTAATTATTGCTAATGCTGTTTGAAGTACAGTATTGTACTGTTTACATTTAGGCCCTTCTCCCATTACGATACGCCCGCGCGACTCTAGTCTCGGAGACTAGTCGCCGCGAAGTATCTCGCATACATTTATATGGAGACTCTCACACTACGATACTGGTATTCTACGCGTTTGCGACTAGTCTCGCGATACCCGCCGTGTTGGTCGCTTGTGCGTCGCGTCTCGCGCGTTTCGATGTAACAAGATGCAAGTAGGTCTCTTTAGACATTCGGTAGAAAGATAAAAATTTCTTATCATCATGTTGTAGTTCTTGTGCGGCTACAAAAACTCTACAATTTATGTTTCTTTCAATATATGGATGAATCCAGTATTTTCTACTCTTGCGTTGACGTCTTTCTATTTCTATAAAACAGAAAAACTGCAAGAGCTTCTTCGTCACTGGAGTCGCTCGACATAACGTCCGTCTACAAAAAACGAGTTTGCACAAATGATGAATTTAGTAATTTTTCAGTAGCATAATATGCGAGCATCGCGTAGCGAACATGTATCTAACTAGTATTATACTCGAGTATCGTACCCTACAAGTATCGTAATGGGAGAAGGGCCTTAGTATTTCGAAGATATGAAGTAAAGTATGAGTTCGTCAACTATGGCATGTTATTTGTCAAAGAAATAATTGTTAATTGACTTGTATGGTCTTTTTAAAAAATATGGTGATAAAATTTAAATTTTGAAATAAATTGTGTGTTACCCACTACGTATTGATTAGGAACTCTGAGTGCCCTAGTAAGAGATTAGTGACATATTATTTCGTAATTTATAATAAGTAGTTTCGAAATTTTTTGATTTACATAAAAGCTTCGTCTTAAGTACATATAAACTCTTTATTACTTCTGTGTCAATGATAAACAATAATTGGTCTGGATGTATTTATTTAGTACTTTTCAATGACTACAAAAACCTTTCAAAATAGTCACAAATTGTGATATAACAAACAATAAGTGCACATATTCGGCAACAAAAACCAACAGTCGTACGTTTCATTGTAAAGTGGTAGTCTGAGCACAGGTGCAACGGCGAACCCATTCGGAATTAGGAGCCAATATCGTTCACGGTTTACGATACCTGTGTCCTTTTGTTGCTTTGTTTGACTTCCAATACATACGTATTATGTACTTTCGTTACGTTTAGTACTTTATTAGACGAATTCGTTCATGAGGCTGTAGTAAAATTTGTTGGGTTTTACGGGCGAGTATTGCGGCAAAATAATGAAAAATATGGGTAGGTAAAATGAATATACCTATTTAATATACTAATATAGGTACCTATGTTATTGATCTGAATGTTAATATATCTCTAAATTTGTATTATCCTGTAATATTCTAATGGGCATAAATATCTAGTTAAATGCTCTCATCACTCAAAAGATAGTTAAATATCTGTTCTTTGGCAGTTCTTTATGAAGAAGACACAAAGTAAATTAACTACATACATAAGCCAGATACAAATGCTAAGCAATGTATGTTAAACGTAAAAAGAATGCTACAGTGTACCAAAGGTATTAAAACAAAGAGTTAAGCACAGGTGGTAAGAGATAGCAATAAAAATCCGAAGTATACTCTCATAGGTACATATAACTAAGTCCATTACGAACTTTGCATACACCGGCGTAATATCTGTTAGGTGCGGCTACCGACCGAGTATTAAAATGTAATCTTGCAAAGTGTCCAAACCAACACCACGACCAAAACAATAATTTTAAAATTTAAATTGTAATACCATTTACATATTTTAAGTTGTGTTTTTATTAGCGGGAGTAGAGTAAAGCGGATTACGTTTCTCAAATTGAATTAGCCCGCTCTTTGATGTAAGCCATTTTGACTGAGGTTAGTTTTGCATTGTTGCAAATAATAAAACAAGTAGGTACATAAATATTGGGTTAAGTTTTTGCATTGTTAAGTTTGTTTCGTTTTATGTCACATATTGAAAAGTTATTATAAGTGGGTAATATACTTACTCGCAGCTGAGCTCCTAAGTTTGCGCCATAACATTTCGCCGCTGTCGTTTATTTCTGTGCTCGCTCCCGCTTCTGGTACGCAGTAGTTCTGCAAGTAAACTCCACTAGCTTATTTCTATTTTAGGCATGCGGAATGAGCTCGGTATATGCAAGTGATACGTGGCTCGCAAAACTTGTATGCCTTAACTTCAGGAGTATTCTGATTATGCAGACTCTTTAGACATAATTTTAAAAGGAACTTTTGAAACTCTCTCGGGAAATTTTTAATTAAAACTATTGTAGTAGGTATATTTCCGTTTAAGCACAAGAGCTTTATGAAAGTTTTGGGCTCTGACTTAGTTTGACTTGTTTGGTCTTCTCGGACTGTCGACACGTGGATATATCTTTAGAAATCGTAAGAAATGTCAATAATCGAGTCACACCCATGTCAATTAAATACTTTGGACACAATCGCACTCATAAACCAAATTCGTGGACATTTATGTTCAAACCTATGTCAAAGTTTGGAAAGTGTTACATCTCGCATAATATAATGTAGATACATTATTAGGAAACTTGTCTTTGTCGCTAAAGGAGTTAAGTAACTTTCAAACGCACAAGGGATCCTCAAATTGTGCGAGATTTAACAGAGGCGGAGAAGTTTTGACAACCATGTCACTATCAGTTAATAACATGCGGGGATGATCTGAATTTATAACGACATGTTATAACTTAAATATTAAGTGTATGTATTTGTTAAATACAAGTTGTTGGGACTATTAAATAGAGTTAACTGTTAGTAATTTCCATAAACTATTACTCATCCGATTATCAAGTTTCGAATTATGTTTCGTGTGTACTTGTGTTGCTATGTTTACTTTACAGGTGATGTTTTCTCTTTGTTTATTCTATTATGAGAACAAAAAGCAATATAAGTAAGAATAACGATTGATATTCAACAAAATACCATAACCACTTTACTTCCATACAAAGGTCAAGAAAATATTCCTTAAAGAATCTTCTAAAAGATAAATAAATATGCCAAAAATGTGTAACGGCATAGAAATAAAATGCATGTAACATTTTCATGGTATTAAAATATGAGGGCGCAGTCGACGTCTCGAAAGTTTCCCACTATTCAGATATTACGACGGTATTCACAATGTATCGGGAAGCCATTGTCGTATATCATGAGACCACTATCTGCAGGTGCCAACTATTCATGTCTGCATGCGCGGGGCAAACTTTCGTAATCATGCTGTAGTTTATTGTTCAAATTCTGGACGACCTACATACGGTTTTTAACATAAATATACAAAACAGTACATTCACATTCTAAGGATATTTGAGACTTACCATATTCAGACTAACAAATATCAAGTGTCAAATGAGCGAAAGTCGTAAATAAATAAATATTTCAAAGGTTGTAAATTGTGTACGAGAACCCAAACTAATTAAAAACCAAACATCCTCGGAGCGGAGCCCTAGTTCTCGGAATAAGTAATGAGAGCAAAACTGGCCAACAAAAACAAATCCGGTCGAATTTCAATTCGTATCATTAGACCGTCAACGGACGCTCAATGGAAACCTTTCTAGATGCTAATTTGGTAAACAAACAAAAGCGCAGGCCTAATGAGGGGCGCTTGCGGGTCTCAAGACAAACTTTCTTATTCGTCAAGGGGAAGAGAAAGGCCGGGAGCTCTTCCGTTCGGTCCATTTGCTTGTTTATCTACGACTTAGTATCGGGAGAGGCGAGAAAATATCTTCAATTTTACCACTTCCAACTCCAAACGCACCGTTCAACATCCGCTCTCAGTTATTTCTTCAACACTTGTGCACAACGAATTTATTATTACCTCGGAAACAAATATAATTTATGTAAACATCAATTTTGCAAAAATGAAACCAAAAAATTTAAATGAACAAAGTAGGGAACAACACGTTGTAAGCAATAAATAACAACACCGGTAGCGGCTTACAAGATATTTTTATGAAGAAAAGTCCTTAGTGGGAGGTGGAGCGGGCACGTCTTCGCATGCCTAATTTAATCCTCGGCTTATTGAAATAAAAACGACATAGGTTTTCGACAGGTGCCGCGGGCCGCGGCCGCGAGGGAAGCGGGCACAGGTGGCCCCGATGGTCGCAGCGTCGTTAAAATTTACATAAAGTCTCAATCCACGACGACGGCCGACAGTGCCCACCCCACGTTTATGCTACATTTAGTAATTTTATGATAATTTCGAAAACCGTACCGCCACCCATCGCATTATACTAATAGAGGAATACTCTAGAGGACGCGCGCGGACGATGTCGAAAAAATTTCAACCGCCTTCAAAATAAGTTTCGCCTAATAAATCGCGTAAAACGTGAAACGGACATAATTTTTGAAAAAAAATTAATAGCAGATGTGTTGTTGAGTTGCACGGGGGTTGTAGGGGCGGCCAGTGCGCTGTTAGTGACTTTGAAACGCATAAATTCACTCGTAACGTTTTGTTTTTTAGAAATATTTTATGATTAATGGCTCATAAAATTGAAGTGGTCACGCGGAAATATTTTAATATTTTGGAGGTATTTTTTCCTCGTGCGTCCCTTTTTACGCCCTTGTGACAATATTTCATAAAATCGTTTTTGTTGGTCTTATTTGCATTATTTTCACGGACAATAAAATACCACGACACAAAGAAACACGTTTCTTTATCATCTATGTAAAACAATTTTCTCGTCCTCTTTGATTCTACTCGAAAATATTTGGAATTCAATCGTTTAATAAATTCTTAGTAGCTCTAAAAGTGTTGAAACAAAATAAGAGCAACAGCCGAGTCTTTATTTTTTATTAGGGGAGAAAGAATTTACTTTAGGGTGTAACTGCCTAAAATGGGCACTCAGAAAAATAAACACGGAATTCTTTTGTTGCAGTCCAACTTGACGCACCTGCCACGTCACGAGTTCGTTCCGGGGATCGGAATGGGTGTCGCGAAGTGTCCCTACGACCCGGCGGACAACTCCACCGCGCTGTGGGTCGAGAGAGGAAACCCCGGGAACCTGCCAGCCCTGTATTCTGGAACAAACGCTGAATTTACAAAGGCTGACACGGTTATATTCAGAACTGACCTGCATAATTTAACGACTGGGAGACGTGAGTTCTCCTTCAAGAGAACGCTGAAGTATGATTCGAAGTGGCTCGACAGTAAGTACCTATCTTATATTTTTAGGTCATAGTTCTAAACATTATTTTGCAATCAGTGCAATCTGTTCTCAAAATTGTTCCAACATGTCAATAGCATAACAGTTGAAGCGATAATTTCGAAACAATCAGTAGAATGACTATTAGGAATAGCAATTATTAACGCTTACCTTTATGAATTGCACAGGATCGAATTTTGTCGAATATTCCGCTTCTGATTAAACAATGGAATATTAAACTGTTTACGCTTAACGAGTCTAACGAGTAATATCTTTGGGATCTATGGTTGGATTAAGCTCGGTTCACTCGCTATTTTGTACGAATTTTGCATACGAAGACATAAAATATTACGACAAAATGTTTATTATTTTAGCCATAAATTCTTCTTCTGGGATTGTGTTTGATATTTCGGATCTGTATGAAACATTCCCAATCTTTAATTTAAATGAACGTGTTAATCCATTTCCTGTACTTAGAATTGATAAAACTAGTATTATTTTGTAAACAATGTTATAACGTGATGCATAATAAACCAGCACGTTATGAGTGTTCGCTTTTAATAATCTAGATAGTTTTCATTACACTGCTCTTTATTACGACCATTCACGCGCTACTAAAAGTTAATTTGAATTATTTTAATTGTCACACAGCACATTGTTACGAGGCTTTTAACAATTTTAATACTTCAGTCAACTGTAGTTAATTTAACGAAAGAGTTCCTATCGGTTCGTGAATATTATGTCGTCACGATAGGGTTTACAGGGCCATATACTAAACAAATGCTTAATAAATTTTGATTAAATTGATGTAAATGAAATATACAATCTTACTTCAATTACTGTTTACTTTGATTGACTGGCTGTTATTTTATTAAATATATAAAGTGTATTTTCCACTTTAAGTAGATCCCATCACAGCTAGCCTGTTATAACTCCTCGTTCGACATATTCATCAACGATGACCGATTTATCGCCCCTATTAATAATATCGAAGCCGAATTTATAGTGGCAATATTTTAAAAAAGATCCCAAACCTTATTAAGCTTTAATACTACTTAAGCTTCATATTAATATGCTCCAGTAAAAATATATTGGCAATAGAAACGTAATAATAAAGATTGGTGCATGTACGTCCGCCCGTAAGCCGCGTCACGTGGCATTTTCATTATGATACCGGCAAATAAGCACGGACAAATGCTGGCTATAAAAGTGTACGTAATAATTGACACCCAAGCTTCATCTAATATTTACTGCACATTACAGAGAATAGCAGTTATGTGGGGAATTAACCATTGTGGGAACCGGTGGAACTTTAAATGCAAAGTTTAATACGTTTCAGTAGTCGCTTTATAGATACTTACCAGAGATTTAATGACGGCATTAGTGTTATTTAGGTCAAAAGTGGAGTTAATGTATGAAGATGTACGGGACACATACATCTATACTAGATGTAATACTCTATGGTAATTATTATGTACTATTTCTAACTTAATATTTTCTTTACAGAACCTAACTTCGTTGGATCGTTTGATGTTGGAGAGTACGTACTTTTCTTCTTCCGCGAGACAGCCGTGGAATACATCAACTGCGGCAAAGCGGTATACTCTAGAGTCGCGAGGGTTTGCAAGAGAGATACCGGCGGCAAGAACATACTCAGTCAGAATTGGGCCACCTACCTCAAGGCTAGATTAAACTGCAGCATACCTGGAGAGTTTCCATTCTACTTCAATGAAATCCGTAAGTTTGGAAATTGTTTGTACTATATTGTAACATTTGTATCTCGTAGTCTAATCTATTTTGCATTGTATGGTACCTATCTATTCATATAGAACTGGTACGATGGCTAGGTATGTAAAGATGCTTGTCCAAAGATAAACTTACAAAATACATTGGATTTAATTGAAAAAGATAAGTTAGATGCTACGTACTAATATTATCGGGTATAACAGCAAAATTGTTAAAACGTAACTTGTATAACGTAAAGAAAGAATTGCGATCACAAAAGGATACAAGTATATTCAACAAACAACTTTCTAAACATTTTTAAATCAGGAACCCATTGTGTTCATCGCTTAAACCCGTTGGTTCCGACCTTACTCAAAGTCATGTTAGATTTGTGTTACCTTCCCGCTTTCCTTAACTCACAAATATTGACTGTCAGTGGGTAAACATGAGTAAATTCAAAAATGTAAGAGATTTAAACGGTTGAGTCTAGCCGATTTGGTCTCGGGCCTCCAGACTGGGTTCATTTAATATTAAAGTGTTCGGTTCGGCCTCACCACGGTTTTTCACGCCCCTCCTACCTGTACTGCATAACTTATGAGAAAGTAATAGGTGCTCAAGTGCTCTGTATTTGCTATCGTATGTGCGTTATTTACATGTGCTTTGTACGCGATTACATCGGAATTTTAATCTGTTTGTAAACTATTGTATGTTATCCGGTCAACAAAGGGAACTTAAGGAACTTTAACAGATTTATATTCTAGGTATTACTAATTATGATTAAGTGTCTATTTTACAGTATAATATTAAACATAATATAAACTGAAAGATAGCAGCTTAAATAATGATTTATACAGTTAAACTTAATTCTGAATTACAACTATAAAGTTGGAACAAACTTTGAATAATGAATCCTCGATAGCGTTTGATATATCGCCACCGAATCGCTCAAATTCACTGATTTAATTTGAAAATTGTAAATTAGTTTTAGACTTCTTTGATAATTTACACCTGAACGGCTGAAATTGACGAGTTTTCGCTACGTAAAACCCCTTGCGAAATTAAAATTTAACTCCTAAAGTATGAATAAAGCAATCCTGAAATATCCAATCCTAGTAAATTAACTTGCATATTTTATAATGTTCCACATTAATTTAGTTAATTAAAGGTTCTTTGTGAAGGTTTATAAAAATGTTAAAAATAACTTGATAGTTAAAAATAATAAACCAATATTGTAACGTTATTCATGTGAAAGTTATTCATAACTTGTATTTAACTCGAATAAAAATTCAGAGGGAATTTTTTCAATACTAAATATTTTAATCAATAATTTCTTCCCTCACAGAAAGTATCTACAAGGTGCCTGGAGACGATAGCCGATTCTACGGCGTGTTCACTACCGCATCCACTGGTCTGATGGGATCAGCTATCTGCACTTTCACCATCAGCGACATCCAGAAGGCTTTCGAAGGGAAGTTCAAGGAACAGGCCACTTCCTCCTCAGCGTGGCTCCCCGTGATCAGCAGCAAAGTACCGGAACCCAGACCAGGCACTTGTGTCAACGATACCGCATCTCTACCCGATACTGTGCTCAACTTTATACGGTAAGATCGAAGAAGTAAAGTCGAAAATACTTTCACATGAGTTAGAATGTCAAATTGTTGCATGAAAAGATTTATTAAAAACCTCGTGAAAATATTAAAAATATGTACTTTAATATCCAGAAGCACTCGTCTCATTAAAACAGCTAAAACAAAAGTCCGGTGCGAACAGTGTCGGAGGCGCTCCGGACGTAAACAAAGTAGAAATTCGTCACTAAAAATCGTGGAACACGTTTGTGTCGGATGACGGTCTCGTGCGATGCCAGGATTCCGCGCTCATTGAAATCCACAGACACTTTTATCTGGCGACACGTCCTGTTAATTATCCCACGCTCTCACCCCGAGAGCGTTCAATTATTTTTTTTCCCGCTTTTCCATGATCCTCATGTGGAAACGTTGAGATTTTAACACTTCACCAGAACCAGTCTGCTGAAAATAGTGTAATTTTTTTATTCATAACGAGAGTGGAAATTTTAATTAAATGAATGAGTTATTTTGTTGTTGGAAATTGTCATTGTGCGATGTTTGTTGAACGACTTTATCGCAACAGTCTGCTTTGCCTGTCGCCTTGCGCCTCTTGTTCCGAGGAGGCGACGCTGTTTCCGTTGTGCGCCTCGATGTCTACTTTATTGAAATCCTCGTATGGCGCCTTTCAATGAATAGATTCTAGGTAATACAATTGAAACGTTGTCATTTAATACATTAACAAACTCGAAGTAAACATCGTTTGTTAAGTAATTAGGTGAACGAATTCGTTCGTTGTTTTACAACAAAACATCAATTTGTGTAAGAACAGATAAAATGTATTTTTTATTTCTCTGTCATTTCATTAGACCCGAACAACGTTATTGTAAGATTGAATGTTACAAAATGTTAATGAAACCATTCTCCTACAGGTCGCACCCACTAATGGATAGTGCTGTGTCTCACGAAAACGAGAAACCAATCTACTACAAGAGGGACCTGTTCTTTACGCGACTGGTCGTGGATAAGGTGAAAGTGGACATGCTGGGACATCAACTAGACTACACGGTTTACTACGCGGGCACAAGTGAGTAGTTTGATGAGATTTTATTCTTAATCTTAATTCCCTTTTAAAAGGTTAAACTAAAAGACGGCAGGTTATGAAGTAAAATGTGATTAATCCCAAAATCGGATTCAAAACAGCTATTCCATAGTTATTAGCACAAAATATGAAACAAAGAATATTCGCAACAAAACGAAACCCTGGAAGCACCTCCGGTCGGAACAATCAGTGAATTCCAAAACTCAGACGAAACAATCACTGAGCGGACACGAGAGGACATAAAATTTCATAAAACGCTCGCGAATTAAAAAAATGCCTTCCCACTGGGAAATTAAAAATTGGCGGACGAGTGAAAGTGGCACAAAGGCCATAATTCGTCTCGGCGGTGACGTGCGGCCGTTTGAATCCTCTCGGCGAGTGCGAGTCGGCGCGGGGCGACCCGCTGCCGCCGCCGCCACCCGCGCGGCTACTGCCACTCCGCACCGCGGCTTATGTACCGATCAAACAACGGATTTACTCAAAAACACGAAAAACCGATTATTCTTTCATTGTTCCCATCAAAATGGCGAACAAAAACGCCATAGTTTAAAACGCTTTTTCCCTCAATTTTATTGACTCTTAAAAAGCTGGCGTTAAAGCTTATAAATCCTGACGGTACAGACAAAATATTCATAGCCCGTGTTGTTGATTGGAAATTTACATTCAACGAGTTGCCGGTGTTTTATAGATTTTTATGGTGAAAACAAGTTTCCTTTTAATGTTTATAGATACCTTTCTGATTATCTTTTCTTCCTTTAAAAGCATTATCTTTGCTAGATATTCAAATAAGGTAAACAAACGTCTGAAAGGAATATGACTCAAAAGTTTGTGACTTAAACTGAGGTATAAGACATGCGAGTCCCGCAGACCGCACCAGTGTACGTCACACGGGGTGCGCCGCATAAATTCACCGCCGCCACACCGCGCCGCTCCAAACAACGCCTCCAAGTGGTAATTTTCGCCAATGTTGTTGCAATTTTCACCAATTTTCAAGGAAAATCGTTCCCGACCGAACAGCCCGCCGACTGGATTAAACTCACGTAGATATCTAACGAACAGGGCTCGTTTACGGAACAACTTTTACGAAAGGAGAAACTACGTTTGAGTTGCCGTTTCAAATGATTGTGTGTTGAATATTAAATTGTTTAAACGTTACCTTTGTTGAACCCTTATGTGCTTCCAAACGATAACTCAATTTAAATTAAAATGTTATCTAATGAAAGTACTTGTTTCGAACAAATGTCTTTTGAACTGAGTAAAATTGTACGTCAATTTTATCCGTGTTGTTGAAACTCAAACTAGAGTCCAATAAAGTGTTTCGCAACAGTCGGGCCCGTGACAGCACACAATAAATGGTAACAGCGTATTCAAAACCGCAGACTAAAAAGAGGGAGCGTCCGAAAATCCGGAGCGCTCTTATAGTTCACTATTATTTACACTCGAGCACAAAATAAGTTGCACGAAATTCCGTCACAAAGAGCCCGAGGCGTCCCGTGAAAAAGGACAGTTTACTCTTTCAATAAAGAGAGCCGTGCGCCGGCGTCTACCTCGGTGATATTGCCTCCCCGCTCACCCCATTTAGAGTGCTTACCGCGTTATAATATGCATTAAACTGCACCGGCAGAAGTTGTACCGCCGCTCGAGGTGGTGGTCGACAATGAGAAATGAGCATGTGATGCTCCCGCAATGCGGCCCTGCTCTCGCCTCATTCCATTTGTTTTATCACGCCTAAATCACTGTTGCCATACAACTTCTCAACCCCCACTAAGATGATAAAAGTTTGACAGTGACTGTCGTGCACACGCCCTGAGATCGTGTTTGTCAATGAAAGGGAGACTGAGGTATCAAAGACGTTAAGAGTATTTAGAAGTTAACGAAGTTAATTAAATTTAGCGAGTTAGACGCCGACGCCGCGACTCTTTAGTATCAAGGGCGCTCTTTGTAAACAAACGAACATATTAATGTTAACGTATCGCGCGAGTACAGCCTCTTGTTAACAACAACCCTAAACGTAATTACCTTGCATTTGTTTAAAAGACAAAACAAAACGATATCTAGTTCGACTCGTATACTCGTATAACGTTTTGCAGAAACTTTGCAACTGCGTGATAGAAAACTAAATGAACGGTAAAGGGTCAGCCCGGGCCGTGTGCGGTGGCTATTAAAAACGATTTAAAATTCACAGAAGGCTCAACTGCCGAACGAACGCTGGAAACATCAGAGCAGTTTGATGACATAATTATGTAAGCTCAGACTCGCAAAATGTTTAGTCCTTTGATGTTTTGAAATTCAGTTATGGACACGCCGAGTGCAGTTGTTGAATATTTACTGAGGACTGGGATTTTATGGCTAATTATTATTTGAACCGACATTTTAAGACAACTTTCCCAGCAATTTCTAAATGGAAGGCATAATATATTGAAGCCATACATAATTGCTAACGATACCAGCAATAATTTATAAATATCATATCGGATACTTGAGATAAACTTCTGAAGAAGCCCGTAAAGTTTTATACGTTGCGCATAGATATTAAGCTTTATTTACATCATCATTTGAATAATGTTAGTAATAATTTATAAAGCCTCGTATTTTGCATAAAACGTATCGATAGCACGTATATCGGTAACGTTATAAGTATTGGAAAGCCATTTGCCTAAGTGCATGAAGTCCAAGTTTTGCCATAAACATGAAATGCGGTCTATGCAAAATGATATGTTAAGGTAACAGGTGAGGTATGGCGCCGTAGGGTTTATGTATGACCGACCGAGGAGGTTGCAATCGCGAGGAGTTCCACCGTCCAGGTACTTTATGGAGGAATGTTGAATAATCCCCGCGCGGTGTTACTTCATCGACGTGCATTGCCCACAGGACGAAAATGAACAGTATTTATTGCCGTGTACCGATACTGTACGCTGGAACGGAATTTCCGAAGTAATTTATAGTTCGAAACACCTTACCTTCCTCCGCTTCGTTCTAAAATCATACCGCTTATACTCCGATATAGATGCGCATAGCTTCTCCATTCCTTTAAAACTAGCTTCAATTTACGGTTAAATTCTATTTCGATGTTCATTTTTACTATCGATTGCAATCCACTGCAAAAGAACCCTCCGAGAGATTAAACACTGCTATGGATATTAAAAATTCATTAATTATTCCATTACCACCATACCGGCATGAGGGTAAAATCAATCTGTGTTGTTGTGTTGTGTTTGAGTGTTGTTTAAAAAACGATAGCACCTTCACACAAATGTAAAGCAATTAGTCATACCTATAATTAGCATTCGAATCGCGTTCGACGAGAATAAACATTGATTTTTTATTCCCCCAAAACTGGGGAGGCCGCGGTCCCGAGCGAGATTTGGAATACTAATGTGTTCACTTTTGAACGGTTATTCTCGCCCTGCTAAAGGCTCCCAACGTTTTTTGCATAAAACATCTCATCAAAGGATTGCTTAGGTCCCGCAGTATATTGAATATCAAAAGGTGTTACGGGAAAGTTTCGGTGGGTGGCTCGGTCGCAGCATCCCTAATACCGGCTACCGTGAAAGCTTTCTTTAAAAATACACCTTTGAAACGTGTTTGGAATAACCGATCGCTTAAATATCTAAAGAGGGGTCTACATGAAACTCAATACATAGTTGCTACATCCGACCATAGTTCTTTCAGTGAAGAAATTTGTTTTTCTGCGTTATAGGTTAATTTACTACCAACATTAAATACGTTTAACCTACACGAGAAACCGGTCAAAGTTGATTCTTTAACAATCTCATAAAATATCCACGTTGAATATCGTAAAAATCAGTCGAACTCGTGGGCAAACGTTAAAAACCCAGTTTTCCGATTTACGACATCTATAAAATACATATTGCCATTCCAGATATAAGTCTCCTGCCTAAATTCGTTCCACAATTGAGATTTATTATAGAACTTAATACGATTTAAATACAATTTCGAAATATGGATAAGGTCTTTATTTAATGTATTTCAATAGTTTAGAATTACCAGTCTTATTCAATCTTTATTACCTATACTTAAGATAACAGTAAAGATAAATGCGTTCTTCAAATACTTTAAACAGTTTAATAAGGTCCAAACTACCACATAAACCAACAACAGCAAATATGCATACATAATCTGTTGAAAAATATTGAGGTAAACAATATTTTCCGGCTTTTGTAATGAAACGTAAATCGTGAAAGGTAAAAAATGTCGGCGTCACCGCGCCCGCCCGCCCGGGAACAGATTCATTGGAATTGAAACTGCCAAATCTATACGTTAAGGCTTGGATACCCCAGCCATTTCGACATTTGAGGGGGTGAAGCAGGCGGTGAAGCCGGGGAGGAATAGTACGCGCAGCGGCCGTCGCGGCGGCGCGGCGCTGACGTCACTCTATGAGATACGGGGCCCGCGTGCGGTCGTTTTGTAACAGAAGATTGCGAAGCGCTTAATTATCTAATTCACATAATAAAAATCAGTAGTAGATATTGAATTGGGTAGAATAGTCATCACATTGATAAAATAGATTCTAACAATCAACATTTTATCGCATTTTGTATTTATCTAAATTACGTACATATCCTATCCTACTAATATTATAAATGCGAAAGTTTGTGAGGATGGATGTATGTATGGATGGATGTATGGATGTATGTATGTTTGTTGCTCTTTCACGCAAAAACTACTGAACAGGTTATATAAGCTACAATTTATAATGAATTTGTATAATTTTGGTCGTAATAAATAAGTATTTGTAAAGCAAGTCGGAGAAAAATTACCACCGTACTGGTTTGGCACATGTGACATGGTCGCCATGCGACGGCCTCCGTATGAGCACGAAGCATCGCCGAGTAGTTCCGATATACGTATGTCTTATATTTTAGTCGTTAATTTCAACGTGTGACGTGTCGTTACGATAGCATAACATTGCAATTAGTGAATGAAACCTAAGTACAGGAAGAATCATTTTGCTTATCTCGAAGGCCGCGGGTTCGAATCCGAACATTACGATTCATTTTTATTTTCTCACATTAGTTTATCAAAACTCTTTTTCATTTGAGGTTGTGTAAAGTACCTTAATATTTTAGAAAAAATCTTAAAAAATATGCTGTATAAAATAAATTATCAAAATCGAAACACATATTATAGGTATTTTTCGTTTAATTAATTTACCACTTTATCTATTGACTACTTTTGGAAATAAACCGTCTTATAAAATTTTATCCTACTAACCTACTAATCCTACTTCCTACTTCCTACTAATATTATAAATGCGAATGTTTGTGAGGATGGATGTATGGATGGAAAAAAATCTGCCCTCTAAGAGCTATCTTGGCGTGCGCTGCCTAAACTATTGGAGTTACACAAAGATGATGTACTCGTTTGTCTTTCGCATTAAGTCAGTGGTCGGCAACCTTTTGACAGGCAAGGGCCACAAAGTAGCCAAATAAAGTAAGGCGGGCCGCTTTTGTGACATAGGGGTATATGCGGAACCAAGAGAGTGCTACAATACGCAGGTGGGAGTGTGCTACGACGCGGAGGTAGCTACGATGCGGAGGTAGGAGTGCGCTACGTTGTGGAGGCGGAAGTGTGAAGAATATTAGACACATAATGTCGTTGACCAAATGATAGTTTGTTGCTAATGGTGGTTCTACCTACTATGTTTACTTCTTTAAGATATTTTTATATTGCCACAAGTGACGGCCACAAGTGACGTGTACGTGCGGGCGAGCAAGTAGTAACTAAAATAGAATAGTAAATTAAAGGAACTTGGGATACTATGGACCCTGGCCCAATGCACAACAGTGGCATGACTTATTTACAAGTCACTCTTTGACGGTCATATCGAAATCGACGGCCAACTCGGTGTTATGGCTACCGAAGAATAGAGTTGGGCTATGTTATGGACCATAACCGTGTTGCTCAACAGTAACATGACCCATGTCATTTGAAAGCAAAAGGCGCCTCTTTTTGCTTCGGTTTAATAAAAAAATGTTTTAAACCATATACATATCACCAAACTTAATGTGGCAGACTAAATTCCATGCGAGCGAAGCCGCGGGCAAAAGCTAGTGTTTTATAATAACCTATTTTGAAAAAAGTTTATTTTTATTATAATGTCACAATAATCACATTTTAGGCGGCCCCTAGACCTACAATAACATTGTACAATATATTTAATTGTGCAATAAGATTGAATTGCGTTTGGATCCAAACGGTCAATTATATTGCACAATAAGAAAATCGTGCAATGTTTTCTTGTTCAGTCGAAGAATAGTTTGATCCCGAGCAACATATCAAATATTGCGCAATACTGACCCTACACGAAGCAATAAAAAATATGATGCAATAAAAATTAAACTCGCTCAAACTTTCGTTCAATCATTGCGCAGTCTTCAATATTAGCCCAAGACGATCAATTATATTGCACAATATTCAATATAATTGATCGTTTAGGGGCCGCCTTAATAAAATATAGAAAAAAAAGACGTGTGGCACTCGGGGACTGCCGCGGTAAAGCTATTGCATAGTTATTTTTTCTATCACTAGATGGCGTTAGTGGGGAGCGATAGGTTTTTTTTTCTATCATTAGATGGCGTTAGTGGGGAGCCTTAGGTTTTTTGCGCGAGGTTTTTTCGTTACGGAATTTCTGGATTCGGTCCCCGCGCTCAAGGCCCGCGATAGAAGCTATGCAATAGCTTAAAATATAGAAAAAAACAATAAGATCTCAATGAGAAAACACTATGAAGTTTCGTAGCACTGGAATGAAAAAAGCGACACACGTCCGACTAGCACGGCGCCTCAGCGCATACTGTCACTCTGGGTACAAAAGAGCGAGAAACACTACGGCGCGGAAATTGTAATGGCGACTCATTCGCAAGAATCTACCACCTTTCGTTGGAAATTTATTTTAATTACAAATATAATATTGAAACAAAAATTTTACTCCAACAGTCCTGTGTCATAGTTTATTTTACATCACTCAAATTAATTTTAGAAATATGCGTTTGAAATTTTTTAACAAACTAAGTGTTTAAAATTCACAAAGTAAGGTATAAAAGACCCAACTTTGTGATTATTTTCTATCGAGGAAATTAATAGTCAACGTGTTTCGGAAACAGTAGTCTCATTAAACATATGATCAAGATTAAAAACAAACAAAAATTGTTCTTGTAACGTTAAGACTTTTGGCTAAAAAATTGTTTAAAGTAGCCCGTTTTAGGAACTCATAGGCCCTTAAAGCGGACTTTTTATGAAACGCAATAAAGACGTTAGAGGTACTTTGTGTTTGAGAATTTATACCACTTTGAGGAATAAAACTTATATTGTTCGGGGATCGCAAAAAGTTTTCATTTAAGCCTGTCGAAGCAAAATCTTTATTGGATTGCCGGATTTGTTTATTTATTTTGTGCGACATCGGAAATGTAACGACTGTTTTGTATTTTATTTTAGAAGTCAGAAACAACTTTCTCAATCAATGCTTTGGCATAAACATATGCAAAAACATAATGATTTGAGAATTTTCTCAAATGTATGTGTTAATAAGAAACATATTTTTAAAGTAAGAACATAGTTATTTCTCATTTTAATGTAAACACAGTTACTTTTAATGTCCTAAAAATATTAAAGTAACGTAACATCCACAAAAGGATGCGGAGTGGTTTCATTTGTTCTCCGCGCACGAGCATATGATAAACTAATTTGTCTAACTTGCCGAGGGCGTCACGGTAACTACGCACGCGGTAGTTTCTTTGACGTTTCAAATAAGATTTCCTCGGTTGTTGTTTGTATGGATATTTCCTTATGAAATTCGTTATTGTTTAGGAGTGCGGTCCTCGGGGAGGTTTCCACGTCCGACGTCGGATTGTTTAATTATTTCGCTCGGACCCGTTCGTGATCAGAATTAATCACTTGAAATAAATGTATTTATAGTTCGCTACGCCCGACGCCGGATCGTAGATATGTCAGCAAACTTCCTATTTAACTATAAATCTTAATTTACTATAATCAGAATTTGGGTCTCTGTGTTGGTCATAGAACTTGTAGTGTTAATTGTAAGTTAATAGTATTTGACTTTGAAGTTAGGGAGAGAAGAACCAATATGTACGTATAAGTCAAACCATATAGTACAAAATATGTTATCTGTATGGAAACTTTCAGTAATCCTCATTTATTAACATAATGTGTTGCGGATTGACATATAATTGGGTCATATGTGTTCAATAATTAACGCATTAATAAACCAATAATGACGCAGCCTTCAACGTCATTCACATTTACATAAGACTACTCATAATAACTTTTCGCACTTCAAACAAGTCACAACATTAAGCTTAAAGTATGTGGCATCTAAAGTAACGTACCATAAGCAGATTCCAACCAACTTGCCCTCCCATTGAACTTTGTTGAACGATTTCTCGTGTACATATTATCGCATCAACGCGTCGTGTCAAAGCCTATATATAATGATAGAAGAAATATACCATAAGATAAGTATACACTAGAGCATTTACAAGTAACAAGACATGTCGATACTTAAAACGCATTTGACATTAAAGCTATTGGCGTAATTCTTGTGATAGAATAACAATGTGTTCTCACCCTTTAGCTGACGTAACATTATTACACAAAAGATAGAGCAGAATACATTTCCGATATGAAATAGGATATGTTTCATACTTAAGATAATGGCTTGCTTACAATTTTGTTCCAGCTCTCACGAGTTTCTCAGTATTAAGTAAAGTTTAGTATTATGATAACATTATTTATTTCTAATGTGAGTAAACATTTTTGGAAAATAATACAATGAAGTGGGACACTATTGTACTACAAATTAATTGAAATAATAATTAACTATGGATATAATTAGTTTGCAGAATTTTATTTACTTATAAAAAAACTTTTTTTACTGAGCATGAATAAAGATATTAATAAAATAGCTATCGGAAGATAATTAACGTTATTCGATCTACCGGTTAGTTCCGCTACTTGTACATGTCAATCATTGTATAAAGCGGAAATGATTGTAACAGGGTGGCGAGGTGATATCTCGGGGTTGGCATCTACTTAATTATATACCTACCCTTGATATTTGGACAAAATTCAGGGCATTGTTAATTTATATTTTGTAGTGTTAAATGCACGATTCACCCCAAAATACGATAACCAAAATTCAGGCCGTTAGAAAATATATTTAGATTAAGACAACAATATTATTTAAGTATTATTTATATGTCGATGACCTAACTTCTAAAAAGCTTTTTGTCATAAGATTAAGCCCACTTGTCTATGTCTAAACCAAACGAAGTTTTCTTGGAAGGAATATAAAAATATTTTCACGTCAAAACACTGTGGGGTGTAGAAAACTCAGATTTTCGCACAACATTTGTATAGAAATAGGTTTTAGGGATTTATACTTGCTGATGAGGCATTTCATATTCAGGTGTCGTGAGTGTATGGAATGTACTAACTGTTAAAATTCAAAGCTCTCGGATTTGTTATTTGCATGAATTTATTCGTGGTTATAAACATGGCCCTACGTTTCACGATTATACGGAACTAAAACAATTCCGGACGTTACACTTCTCCAAGTAAGGTGTATGTTATATTGCTGTTCCTACCCCATATTCTCACCTTGCCAGAATAGATGTAGGAATTACAGTAAAAGGTCCTTTGCTAGTGGTTCAACCTGTGGAAGATATAGGCCTCTATTTCCATACCAAACAATAGCATGGCCCAGAAACAAACTACAGTTCGAACACGTAGGTAGACAAACATAGGTGATAGCAAACTTTCTCATTCATTCATTGGTATCTTAAAATAAATGAATAGAAAATCTTTAATTCAACTCATTATTAAGTTTTATAAAATATCACCATTTCATTAGTGTCTATGGGAAATAGAGAAATAAAGTAGAAGTCATAAATTAATTTCATTATGAGACCAAACGAGTCACGCTCATTCTCCGGAGTTCATTAGTGACAAAGGACATAATAATATTACTGATTTATAGCGCACCAGCCATAACGAACGTAAGATTATGTTACCAATTCATATTTGGGTCGAATACGTCAATGTGCAGAATAACTGCGAACAGTGCATTTATGCTCTACTCACATACGATGTTACTTAATCGATTGGGCTGTTTTATGTTGTCCTCATTCCGGGAAAATTCTGACATCTTCGTATTTCAAGATTTGCAGCCCAAACGTTGATTTAATACTCGATTAAGAGTTAAATTATCTAGATAAACGTTATAGGTTAGCACAGAGCTTAATGGGCTCTTGTAATAAAATATGGTTAACATCGTTGCTCCTACCATTGAACTTTAATAACTTTAATTACTTCTTTAACTTATTTCCCCACATAATTATAGTCGTTAATATTTTCCAAAATACTTGTATTACCCCTTTGCTTCATGACACATGGTGATATAGGTATATTAAATTATTTAGTCAACTGCCTAGACTGAGGTCTCGGGTTCAATTCCAGGGTTGAGCGAAAACATCTTTCCAACCTTTCAAACATGACTTGGGTTTTACAATCACGAATCACATTAGGCATAACACGTGGTTATTACACCTAATCTACCTCATAGCTGTGACTAATCTAAATCACGTAAATATTACCTATATCTACAAAAAGCCTATAACGATAAACCTACGCAAAAAAAGCGAAAACACCATCCAATATAAGGCAGAAGAATTAAGCATTTAGGACGTGTCCACACTGATTTCTACTGCTACATATAACAGAAAGGTCACTAGTGTTTCCTTACAAAGCGGAATCGTAGCAAATTAATATTCGACCCACGGATCTTAATAGCTAATTGGATTAGAGGCATGTACCAAAATTACCTAACCGGGTTACGTAGTATTGTAACATGTACGTGTCCCAGTATGTCGCGTTCCTATAACTTGTGTAATACAATAGAAGTGTGTGACTGGCTTTATATAGTCAATGGTACTTTTGTACAATCCGCCTGATATTTTTGTTTGTTCTGTTATAGTTATGGGATCGAATAGATGTGATCGGATTTTGGTTTGAACGTTCTATATTTTAGGTAGTACTTATGTGCTTGAATGTAAGGTACATTAATTCTTATTTAATTGACCCATTAGGTAACTACTTTTAATGTATTGTAAATCTATACTTATATTACAAAGAGGTAAAATTTATAAGTTTGTTTGTTTGTTCGAGGTAATCTCAGAAATTATCAGTCCGATTTGAATAATTGTTTTTGTAATAGATAGCCACTTTCAACGGGAAGGTTATAGGCTATTTTTCATCCCGAAATTCCAACGGGAACGGGTACCTACAACGCGGGTAAAACCGCGGGTTGCTGCTAGTAAAAGATAAAAATAGAAATGTAAGGTATATAAACAGAAAAACCCACATCAGTTCCATTTTTAGAGTCATTACAAGTAATTTGAAAATTCTTCTGATCTAAAAATACTTCATTCGTTTATACTTTAACATCCATTAATAAATAACGTTATTCCGTGCGTCTATTAACCCAATAAATGGTACTAAAATCACGTAAAATTCCGATACATTTCCACTAATTTAGTGAATTAAGAAATCATTAGCACTCCATTAAATTATTAATATCAAACGCGTTCCAAATCAGGAACCCCTCGGAATTTCTTGATCAACTGGTTGCTTGTTAACTTGTCATAACTTATTATAGAATAGGTATACAAGCTGCGTAGAGTTCAATGACATCGGAGGTTTTAATTGATATATCTATGACAACAAATCTATTTAGTAAGAAATTTGGCTTTAAAGGTTATACCTAATTACCTGATATGAGAAATATTTATAACGATATGAATGTATTTTAAAATGTACTTATTTTAGCTTAACTGTGTCAATATCAATAGTAATGCTATCCACATGAAAATAAAAATAGGTCTCTCCCACAAATACCTTTATATAAAATACTAGCTGTGCCCTGCGGTTTCACCCGCAGCGCCCTCGTTCCCGTGGGAATTTTGAGATTTTTATTCTCTATAAACCTCACGGAGCCCGAGACCTTTCCAACGAATGCAAAACCGTGGGAATCGGTCCAGCCATTCACGCGTGATGCCTTGACCAAGGAAAACGGATTTCATTTTTATATATATATAGATATACAACTTTAATGTTATAAATAAATTCGGGTATGTAACAGAATATTTATAATCTAAATTACCCAATGTTTGTTTCAGACGAGGGTAAAATACACAAAATTGTCCAGTGGACCCGCAACGGCGACAGCCAATCAGCGCTACTTGACATATTTGACGTCACTCCTGGGGAGCCAATACAAGTATGTAACCATTATTTGAAAAAATAATATATTTAGAACTTTTTAAAGAATCTAACATATTTCTTAACTTATGTGTTATTTTTATAGTTAAGTAGGAATTAAGTTCTATTGCCCCAGACACTTCTGCCCACTAAAGTGTTGTGCGTAGTAGCTGTTTAAAATGTTTTATTTGAAGTATTTTTATCTTAAAATATATCTTACAATATTTGACGTTCGATATTCCCAGCCTTACCTTCACTTGAAATTCCTAACAAGATACAAACATAACCTTCTTTTTTTCACCATCTTAGGCTATGGCGATATCTCGTATGCACGGATCCCTGTACGCGGCCTCTGATAGGCGCGTGCTACAGCTAAGACTGGCATTATGCGCTCGACGCTACGATGCATGCGTGAGATGCGCTCGCGATCCTTACTGCGGATGGGACAGAGACGCTGGCGTTTGCAGAGAATACATGCCTGGGTAAGCGTTCAAACATTTAATTCTATTATATCTTACATTCATAGCCCATAGAGTACAAACGGCAAGTCGAAGTTCAACCTACCGGTTTGTATACACAAAATCATTACGCAGTTAGTTACCAATAAACAATAGATAATAGTCATTCTGAGTTCAAACTAACGATCTAATGTATTTAACGTAGCAATGCTACGGAAGCCTACAGGCTACGATACTGCTACGATATCATTAACATTGTGCTACGGCGCTACGGCGTAGATACATGTATTGACTGCAAATCATTTCTATTATGGCGTAGTATTTTACTTGTACATTTTTAGTTTTTTTTGTATTTAAAATTGTTATTTTTATACTAAATGTATTTTCAACAGACTTATACAAGACGTAGCAAATGAAACAGCTGACATTTGCGATTCGTCTATATCAAGGAAGAGTGTGTCAGCGACTTGGGGTCAAAGCCTTCATCTCGGTAGCTTTGTGAAGATGCCAGAAGTACTTCATCCTAGAGCTGTCACTTGGTACCATTACTCAAGGGAGAAAGGACGACACCCTATCACTTTCAAGTGAGTAATTGTATTGATAACATTCATAGGTATTCATTTAAAATATATATATATATATATATTTAAAATATATATATATACAGTCGTGGTCAACTAATTAGGGACACTCTTTGGTTAAAGCGAATTGTGAATTTATTTTTTATTTTCCAACGAGTCTAAACCATATTCCATATCTCTTACATGTAAGTATAATTAGTCATTTATGTGCCCGATTATACAAACAATAACAACTTCTTAAACATTAAACCTCTTTACAGTATAGCTGATAGATTATCGTAGTGCTATTTGTTCAAATAATGCTGGCTGGCCATTTAATTAGGGACACTGAGATATTGCGTTCTATTTTCAAAATTTGAATCTCAATACTTTTTTTACTTCTTCTCTTATTGTTTCGTGGTAGTTTTGGCGGCAATCCCGATATTTATTTTAAGTTTTGAAAAATATTTTTAAGAAAAATGGATAAAAATAAAAGTTGCGATCCAACACTACGAAAAATTATCATGAAGTTTGTTGTCGAGCATGGTTGGCCATACCGAAGGATAGCAGAACATTTAAATTGTTCAAAAACTATGGTATACAATGCAGTGCAACATGTCAGACGCAATAACACAGATTTAAATGTGCCCAGAACAAAAAGATCGAGAAAAACAACTCCGCAAGAAGATAGAATGATAACCAGGTTAGCTAAGAAAGATCCGTTTCTAGGCTCTATTTTAATTAAACACGAAGTGTTTGGGACAGACGAAAGAGCTGGTGTCTCAGCGAGGACCGTTCGACGACGTCTGGTAGAAGCAGGGTTGTTCGGAAGAGTGGCTCGCAAAGTACCGTTGTTGAAGAAAGAACATAGAAATGCTCGTTTGGCGTTTGCACGTAAATATGGACATTGGACCTACGCCCAATGGCAACATGTATTATTTTCTGACGAGACCAAGGCTAATTTGATTTCTTCAGATGGAAGGCAATACGTACGGCGTCCAGTAAAAGCGGAAATGAATCCAAGATTCACAAAAAAGCAGGTGAAACATGGCGGTGGAAACATTAAAATGTGGGGTTCATTTTCTGGACGTGGAGAGGGACCTGTGAGGAAAGTTCAGGGTAACTTAGACCAACATCAATACAAGGCAATATTGGAGGAAACGATGCTCCCCTATCCTGAGGAGCATCTCCCTATTATATGGACGTTTCAGCATGATAACGACCCGAAACATACCGCCCGTTCAGTCAAGTCGTTTCTTACCAGTCAGTCAGTATCGGTGCTAGATTGGCCAGCAAATAGCCCGGACCTTAACCCAATCGAGCACCTTTGGCACGAAATCAAGAAAAAAGTAGCCACTTATCGTACCACAACTTTAGATGAACTTAATGAAGCTTTTTGTGAGGCATGGGCAAACATTCCTGTCGAAACATGCCAGAAACTGATAATGTCTATGCCACATCGGTGTCAAGCGGTAATTACTAACAAAGGTTTTGCTACTGGGTACTGATTTTACACGTAATAAAATGGAGCTGTTAAAGATATTATAATACTGCAGATTATTAGTTTTGTTTAACTCTATTTTTCATTATAGTTTACTGTCCTTAATTAAATGTCCAGCTACAGAATTATACCTTAAAATTGAATACATATTCAACCTTTGATATTAAATACTTTTTTCTATTTATTTATTCTTTTATTTACAGCCATTTAAAGCATAATAATCGGACCAAATTATGCAAATAATAGTTACTGAAAAATCAATAGGGTTTTATATTTGTATGTACATAACCGGTTATTGTTCTTCACTATCTTGCATGTCCCTAATTAGTTGACCACGACTGTATATTTTCCCAGATTCGTGGAAACTTGCGAAAGTCAAGCCCCTTCCAAAAAGCAACAAAATTGATAATTTTAAAGATCTCAGACCCATAAGTATTCTACCAACACTATCTAAAATCCTAGAACAAATAGTATGTACACAGCTGACTACTTATCTGGAACAGAACAATATACTACCCAAATACCAATCGGGGTTTAGAAGGGGATTCAGTACTGAAACTGCTTTAGCGCATATATCCGATGAAATTCTGGAACACTCTGATCAGGGATGGGGCACCATACTTGTACTTTTAGACTTCTCAAAGGCTTTTGATTCTTTAGATTTACAACTCTTAATAAGTAAAATGAAATATTATGGAATTTGTGACTCCAGTCTGTAGTGGTTTCGATCTTTCCTAGAAACTCGAAAACAGTATGTCGAAATAGAGAACGAAATGGGAGTTATAGTAAAATCAGAAATAGAAACACTCAACAGAGGCACCCCGCAAGGCTCAATTATTAGCCCAATCCTGTTTTTGCTCTTTACATCCGATTTACCCAGCATTCTCAGTTGTAACTCGCACCTATACGCCGATGACACCCAGATCTACCTTTCCTTTAAACCAACCGACACACAAAGCGCTACACAAAAAATAAATCGAGACTTACGTTCTATTTCCGAATGGGCTATAAAACATTCTCTTCTACTAAATGCGAGTAAGTCTAAGTTCATAGTTTTAGGAACCAGGTCTCAGGTCAATAGTATATGTAACCATAACCCATCCATACACATAGGTAATGATAACATAGAAAGAGTTACAACCGCGAGAAACTTAGGGCTTGTGATGGACAGTCACTTGCGATATACTGAACACATCAACACTAAAATAAGAAATGCTTTTTACCGGTTAAAGACGCTTTACAGCATACGTCAATTTTTATCAGAACAGACTAGAATAATATTAACAGAATCTCTAGTGCTCTCACAGTTTAACTACTGTGACAGCGTGTATGGGCCCAGAATCTTAGAAAAAACTAAAAAAGACATACAACGGGTACAGAACGCTTGCGCTAGGTTTTGTTTCCAAATACCAAGAAGAGCTCATGTAACTCCATATCTAAATAACAAAAATATATTGAAAATGAATTACAGAAGGGAGCTTCACATGACAAGTTTAGTTCATAAAACCATCACTAGCCAACGACCTGAGTACCTATTCGAGAAGTTTATATGGGTTAGAAATGTTCAAAATATAAACACGCGACAAAGAGAGGCAAATCTTTTGAAAATTCCAATACATAGGACTGCGGGTTACAAAGGAAGCTTTAAATACTCAGCCACTAAAATCTGGAACAACCTTCCCCCACCCTTGCACAGTAACGTATCTCAACCCCTATTAAAATCACGCACTAAGAGATACTTATTAACATTACAAAAACAAATGTAAATACTTTGTAGCCATATATTATATTATCATTAAATAATTCATAGTAAATTAATATAAAAACTAATTATAATTTAAGAAAAACCCACAAATTTATTATTTAAACACAATAGTATTAAAAATGTATAACCAAAATGTGTACCTATAGACTGAAGACTGTATAGACTAATAAATTATTATATAACTATATTTATATATATATATGTCGGAGAAAAGAAAAGAAAAATGAGCACGGAAGCTGATTTGACAGCGAGACGCAAGCGATGCGACGTCATCGCTTCGGCAGAGTCCGGTTTTACGTTCGTGCGGACCGAGAGGGGGTAGCGGACGGCTACGGACCTCGCCACTTCACTTTCGGCAGCCGCACGGATAACAAGTCCGGGAACTGTCTTACGACTCGTTGTTCACTTTAAATAATTGTTACCGTTATTGTACCTACATCTAATAATAAAACTATCGCAAGTAAAGAATATTGTGTTTCTCTGCTCGCTACACCACACCAAGCCCACGAATATGTTCTCTGAGGAAGACCAACCCTCTGATCGGCATCCTGAGCCGACATCAGAAGTGGGATTCGAGCAGACAAACGAGAACCACATTGAGATCACACCACGTGGCGATAAAGGTGGCGGGAATGAAGACAATTGGAAGTTGTTATTCGAGACGCAAAATGCGAATATGAAGGCCCTGATCGAAGCACTGGGCAAGCCTCAACGTTCAACTCAGTACGTGAATCTACCCGAATTTGACCCAGACAAGAGCGATGCCGACGGACGGTCATGGTGCGCAACTTCGGACCTGTGCTTGGCCGATAACCCGATAGAAGGAAGTCAGCTGATCGTCACCATCAGTAAGGCTCTCAAAGGATCTGCATCAACGTGGCTGTCTTCTATTTCATACCCTGGAATGACCTGGTCGGAGTTCAAGGAACTATTCACCGCCAGATTTGTGTGTCAGGAAACACCTGCGGGTACCCTAATGAAATTGAATAACGACACACCAAAAGATGGTGAAACCTTAGCGGCGTACGGCAGTCGTGTGATGTCGTTGTTGTTCAATCGCTGGAAGAATCTTACCAGGGAACAGATTGTGGTGGCTACAACCATGGCACACATTTCCCAGTTCGATTCGAGATTGCAAAGAATGGCATTTACTACGGAAATAAATAGCAGACAGCGATTACAACAAGAATTGCAAGCTTTTACCTACCTGAAGCGTAAATCAGGCGGAGCACCGAATCCGAATACATTTGAAAGTAAACGCATGAAGACAACCCAAGCATTAATGAAATGTTTCCACTGTGGGAAAATGGGACATCGGCAAGCTGATTGCTTGCATAAGCAGCAGACAAGAGGAAAGCCAGCGAAAACACATCACGTTCAAGCGTCAAGATCCAACCCTCAGCAGCCAGTCACCACTAGCAGCCCCATCGTCTGCTACAAGTGTGGAAAGCAAGGTCACATCTCCACCCGGTGTCCTAATGGAGGCGGCAGCACAGAGGCGTCTCAAAGTCTGCGCGGTGACAGGCAGGTCAACGTGTGCGTCGTCGAGTCTCCGGCGGGAACTTTAAATCATCAAGGTCAGTCGTTTACATTTCATTATGATTCAGGTGCGGAGTGTTCTCTCATTAAAGAGAGTGTATCGCGTAAATTTAGTGGTAAGCGTGAACAAAATATTGTAACTTTAAAAGGAATTAGTCAGTCGAGTGTACAAAGTATCAATCAGATTTGCTGTGTTGTTGAAATTGATAATAATTTAGTCGAGATTTTATTTCATGTTTTGCCTGACAATTATTTACGAAGTGACATTATGATAGGTCGTGAAATATTATCACAGGGGTTCAGTGTTAATATGACCGCGACAGATTTTAAAATTTCGAAAGTTCGTAATGTAAACAATTGTAATTTAAAAGTACTCTCAAAAAATAATTTAATGCTTATCGATACCGATGTTTCTACCGAAGATAAGTCGAAGATAGTTTCTGTGTTAACTCGTTATCTAGATTACTTTATTACCGGCATGCCTCGAACACGCGTAAAGACAGGTGAACTTGTTATTCGTTTAATTGATCCTAATTTAACCGTACAAAGACGACCTTATCGACTGAGCGCGGAAGAAAGGCGGATAATGCGTGAGCGAGTTGACGAATTATTGCATGCTAATATCATTCGACCGAGTGATTCACCGTTTGCTAGTCCAGCTATTTTGGTTAAGAAACGCGACGGTTCGGAAAGAATGTGTATAGACTATCGCGAACTTAATCACAATACTGTACCTGATCATTATCCATTGCCGCTTATATCTGACCAAATACCGCGTTTGCATGGCGCGAAGTATTTTACGAAGTTAGATTGCGCATCAGGGTTTCATTTAATTCCTATCAAGTCTGACGACGGTTCTATAGAGCGTACTGCGTTCATTACACCGGACGGCCAGTACGAGTACTTGACAATGCCATTCGGGCTTCGAAATGCTATATCGGTTTTTCAACGTGCCATTATTAAGGCGTTAGGTGAATTGGCGAATAAATACGTCATCGTGTACGTTGATGATATTTTGATCGTATCTGAGACTATTGAAGAAGGTATAGAGAGACTTTGCATAGTTTTAGAAATATTGACGAAGGCAGGATTTTCATTAAATTTGGCAAAATGCTCGTTTTTGAAAACGCAACTTGAGTTTTTGGGGTATGAAATCAAATCGGGAGAAATTAGGCCTAACCGTAGAAAAGTAGAAGCGTTATCTGTATTGCCTCCACCATCCACAGTCACCCAGTTAAGACAATTCATTGGCTTAGCTACATATTTCAGGCAATTCGTGCCAAACTTCTCGCGTGTAATGGGTCCACTTTATAAATTAACGTGTGATAAGGTTCCCTTCTCATGGCAACAACGTCACGAAGAATGTAGAAAGGAAATCATTTCTATTCTTACGAAAGAGCCTGTTTTAATGATCTATGACCCACAATGTCCAGTAGAATTGCACACGGACGCCAGTGCTGACGGGTACGGGGCTATTTTATTCCAAATTGTAGAGGGTAAACGTAGGGTAGTTGCATATTTTAGTAAGAGGACCACACCTGCCGAGTCACGTTATCATAGCTACGAGCTCGAAACCTTAGCGGTTGTTAATGCTATTAGGCAATTTCGACAATATTTACACGGCAGAAAGTTCTCAGTAGTAACTGATTGCAATTCTTTAAAATCATCTAGTAAAAAGATTGACTTGACACCGCGAGTACATAGGTGGTGGGCCTATTTACAGTGCTTTGATTTTGATGTCGTTTATAATAAAGGTAAAGATATGGCACACGTAGATTTCTTGTCCCGAAATCATCCCCCGTTAACTGATAGCGTAAAGTCAAAACCCAGTACTAACCTCAAGAAAATAGTAAATCTAATCGAACTCTCCGATAATTGGCTACTTGCTGAACAGAAGCGCGATTCTGAAATTAGTAGGCTTGTTTCTGACTTGAATAACGGTCAATTAAATGACGATTTAGCTAGGACGTATGAGCTTCGTAAAGGTGTGCTTAATCGTAAAATTCAGCGCAACGGGCGTACTAAGTGTTTACCCATACTCCCTAGAGCTATCCGTTGGTCAGTAGTAAATAACGTCCATGAATCTCTAATTCATCTTGGTTACGAGAAAACTTTAGAGAAACTTTATGATTTCTATTGGTTTGAGGGAATGTCACGTTACGTTAAGAAATTTACTGACAATTGTGTTACTTGTAAGGTAGCGAAATCTCGCTCGGGCAAAATACAATCGCAATTACACCCGATACCTAAGGTGGGTACACCCTGGCATACAGTACACGTAGATGCGACGGGAAAACTCAGTGGCAAGAGTGATCGTAAGGAATATGTTTTCGTCCTTATTGACGCGTTCACTAAATACGTGTTACTATTTCACACGGCTAACATTGATTCTAAGAATAGTATCAAAGCTATAAAAGATAGTGTAGCGCTATTTGGTACCCCGACTCGAATTATCGCGGATCAAGGTCGGTGCTTTGCAAGTAAAGAGTTTAAAGAGTTTTGTGATTCTAGTAACATTAATTTGCATTTGATCGCGACCGGCTCTTCACGTGCCAATGGGCAGGTAGAACGCGTAATGTCAGTACTAAAGTCTATGTTAACTGCGGCAGAGGCAAAGGATCGTTCATGGCAAGATTGTTTAGGCGAAGTCCAACTTGCCATTAACTGCACGGTCAACCGAACAACTAAAGCTAGTCCGTTAGAGTTGTTAATTGGTAAGGTGGCGCGACCCTTGTCTTTGATGGTAACAGATGACGTAGAAACAGAGGTTGATTTAAGTAGCATAAGAGAGGGTTCATTGCGTAATATAGAGAAGGTAGCAACCTATGAAAAGCATAGGTTCGATCAGTCAAAGGCAAAACTGAATAAATTCTCAGTAGGAGACTTTGTTTTGATTATGAATGAAGAAAGAAACCAGACAAAATTAGATCCAAAATTTAAAGGACCGTTTGAGGTCATAGAGGTACTTGAAGGTGATCGTTATAATTTAAAAGCACTAAACTGTAATCGCACCTACAAATACGCTCATGATAGGTTGCGAGGAATGCCTGATGATCAGGGTATAACTGACGGTATAGAGGAAGATTAATGTAGTTGTGACAATAAAGAGACCTTAAGTTTGCATAATGATTGGAATTTGGACCGTACCAGAGGTTGTCGTGTAGCCGTAGCTCAGTAGAAATCGGTGTCTACATTGTAGTCCGTGAGTACGCGGTAGCAGGCAACTCTGGCGGAGGTCGGGTTCTGGAGGAACCATAGAGTCCAGGAGTAGACTCGGCGATCACATGGGTGATGCGCATAAGGATTTGTAACATGGAGGTTACAGGGCTGTGTTCAGCCAGATATCATATGTAGAGCTTAAGTGTTTCGGTTTAGTTTGATTGATGTCATTAGTGAGTGACATGTTGTGATAATTACCCAAGTCAGTCAGTTATACCTCGCATTCATTGGTATTTTGATTGTTGATTTGATAATAAAATGATTATGTGATCATTTAGACGGTTAATTTGATGTTAAAGTGATTGATAGTTAAAGTACATTGAGCGTTATGAAAAAGTCTTGTTTTGAATTCTTTGTTTTCAAGTGATCACCTACCGATCAATATTAGGTCAGGAGTGACCGAACTGTATGATACTTCGTGATGCATATTGTTTCAGAATAACACACAGGGACGTGTGTCCCGTAGGATGGCCGTGTCGGAGAAAAGAAAAGAAAAATGAGCACGGAAGCTGATTTGACAGCGAGACGCAAGCGATGCGACGTCATCGCTTCGGCAGAGTCCGGTTTTACGTTCGTGCGGACCGAGAGGGGGTAGCGGACGGCTACGGACCTCGCCACTTCACTTTCGGCAGCCGCACGGATAACAAGTCCGGGAACTGTCTTACGACTCGTTGTTCACTTTAAATAATTGTTACCGTTATTGTACCTACATCTAATAATAAAACTATCGCAAGTAAAGAATATTGTGTTTCTCTGCTCGCTACACCACACCAAGCCCACGAATATGTTCTCTGAGGAAGACCAACCCTCTGATCGGCATCCTGAGCCGACATATATATATATATTAAGTTCTTTGTTTGTTTTGCGCACTAGATGCTAATGTTTTTTTTTATAAGCACATAGTTTATTTAGTGGACAGACTGAAAATCAGTGCTGTGTCGCACCAGCGGCTCAGCGGACACTGAGTCTGCTCCTCTGCATCGTAAATTGTTTTGTTCTCTGTTTTATTTTTGTAAATTGTATATTTTTGATGTGGAAATAAATGGTTTAAATGGTTTAAATGGTTTAAATATATATATCGCAAAATTGCAAAATTGACCGAGACAGTTCAATATCGATAACATCATAATTGTTACTAATTGAAACGGGCCTTTCTGCTGTTTACCTGCCCGTTTAAATTAGGACTAATATGTTCAACGTACGTATCATATAATAACAAAACTATAATTGTTGTTATGGCAAAGTATAATTTAACACAATGGAAAATAAAGTAGGCAGTTGTAATTCCGTAAACTCATCGTCATAATTTATTAAAAGACAAACAACAATTTCTTTGAAAGACAAACACTTGCGTCTTTGAAGTAATTCGGAACACTCGATTTGAACACGCATGCAACAACATTAATTAAAGGGCTTCCAAATCTTCCGTTATCGCACTTCCGACTGTACAATTAAAATGCAAGGGGAAACTTTGGAATTAACGCTTTGTTTTATGTTCCTCTCTTTAATGCCTTTAAAACGTGCTTTTTCTTTGTTCTAAACAGTTTTGTTTTTGAAATTGGTCTGTTTTAACTCTCTAATTGAAATAGGATTCGTTGTAAAAACAAGTGCTAAATATGTCTGATTGCTGTTTAACGACATTCGTTTGTTTGCAACAAAATGTGCGGATGTTATTTGATATCGCTTTAAAAGAGATTCTTGTTGTGTTTGTATTCTTTTTAGATAAAGTATATTTAAAAATTAATTGAAAAACATAAATATATTAAAATCAGTTTATTTCTCCTTCGTTTCCACTGTTGGTTGATGAAGAATACCATTTTAATTTTTATAAATTAAAAAAGTAATTAAAAGACCCTCGGTACTCTCCGGACCTTAGTTGGTTTACAGGATAATGAACATTGAAAAATAATGAATCCTCATTAAAAACTAAAATAATATAACCCATCAAACCAACATTGCAATATTATTCATTTATAGCGCGATGAAACCATCTTGATCGTTGGAGTTTATTTTGCAGTAAACCGGAGAAATACATAGAAACGTCTGAGCACGGATTGTTAATAATATCTGTGAATGAGGGAGATGCGGGGAGATATGATTGCTGGCTGGGAGGCTCCTTGCTTTGCTCTTACAACATCACCGTCGATACACACAGGTTTGTAACCCTGAACTTAGTCTACACTCGTTGCTGCAACCAATTACTTCGATCAACGTGTTAATAATATTTTCTGAAATAATTACAGATGCTCACCTCCAGAGAAAAGCAATGAGTACCAAAAGATCTATTCAAATTGGTGCCATGAATTCGAAAAATACAAGTCTGCTATGAAAACATGGGAACGCAAACAAGAGGTAACGTTTTTTATTGATGCCTTACATTAATTACCCTATAGTATTCCACCAATAAATACATATCTTGATTTACTTACAATAATGTTTCTTGCTTTACAGTAAACAATAGTCTAATTTTGTATCTCTTTGTTTCAGCAATGCGCAAGACAGAATGATTCGAATCAGAATACACATCCAAACGAGATAGTGTGATAGCTTCTAAACATCGCCTATCTCATGTTTCAGTCAGTTAATTATTACTGCGGAGTAATACCGATACCCGGCGTGTCAGCTGGCCTCGAGTACTTGAACATTCTGCCATGAGAATCATTCAAGTTAATCGACATCTCCATTCAACTAAACCTACACACATGACGCCAGTTCTAATAGCGATCGTGACATTCTCAATAGTTTATAAACACAAACCATTAGTGACGTAATAAAAACATTAGTGCAACAGTGACGTAACGTTCCGTGGAACATGAGAAGGTGATTGGACATCAAAATTTTATGAACTCTTTTATTAATATTAATGGAACGAAAAGTTGTGCGTTGCTTGTTGGTATATGGAATGTAAAAAGTTTAGAAATTTTGAAATTTATAACGTACGCTTTCGTTGATTAAGAATAGATTGTTAGAGCTATGAAAATGTTTTTTTTATAACTTGCCAACCTTTATGATTAATAATTTATTTTTATGTTGTGGTATTTTACAACTCGGATATGTTAGCGGATCAAAACGTGTTAGTCGTAGTAGAGTAACGATTCAAATACAAAAATAGGTATTGCCGTGTGTTACCGCGGCGGTAATTTGAAATCTCCGAGGGTTGTGGGAGGGTTCACCTCATTATTTTTCCCCTATTTGTGTAAATAGTTACCTAATTTGGTTTTACTGTACTATTAAAATGTATGTATAGTATGCACGTCCCTAATGTAATGGATATATTTTAAGCCTGTGATATAATAAGAAAAACACTTTTAGGAAAATGTATTTTAAGTGTTTGGAAGTATTATTAAACTAAATTACTAAAAATGTGATTAAAACTTTCACAGTCCACAGTTTTTGATGCCATATTCCATAGAAATAGTTCTGATGATATAATTATTACAATAGTTAACTCTGGTACATAATGAACACAGTATTGTTTAAATCTTAGATTTATTTAGAATACCTCTTAAGGGAGTCTTAAATAATTTAATTTATTTCATCATTGACTATGTAGTTTTATATAATATTTTCCATTCCCTTACACTCAAACTTCTCATATAAAAGGTGAAAACTGTAAAACGTCATGAGATCATGTAAGACTTGGGTTTAGCCAACGAATAATAATGTTCTTAACCAATTCAATAGTAATTACACGTAACTAAAAAACTTTAATTGATTGGTTTTCGTTAATCTCACGATTTAAAACGTGCATAGTAGAATGCATCACGGACCTTTAGTACCTATGCTAATTCCATATCATTAATGTACTTAAAATTGTACATATTTAAAATCGTACCTTACATCATTATCACCAATGTACCGATTATTTACAAATATCAAACAATTAGTAACATTTCAATTCATATATTTTTCTAGACATTTATGAATGCTTTTACGTAATATTTCGCTGTCATTTCGTATTAAAAATTAACCCTGTATATATAATCTAAATTATGGACTAGAAGTAAGCAACATAACCTTTTCGTTTCTTTCATTTTAGCCATAAAAGATTACTAAGGGCCTTTGTACTTAATACTTTTATTTAAATATAAGTAATTCTTGTGACACAAAGAAATAAATTCTTAGAATGTCAACAAAGCGTTTTATGTTTACGCTTTTGTTAATACGAAAAATATATCGATATCAACAGAAATATGTTTTCAATATAGGACTGTAACTCATTGAATAATGTGACTGTTATATAAAAATTGCTCATGTAGTAGTAATATCATTAATATAGCATTAGCTTAACCAGCTTCTGTCTCCATTGTGTCATCACTTACGATCATGTGAACATCAGTCGATTTCCTAGTGGATATTAGAGTAATAGGTGCTTCAAATACTAATGTATGGTTTCGCAAATGTATTAAGTATTTTTCAAATTTCTCTCATATCATAATGTAAATAAATCAAAGTATAGATATAAATTCGTAAGAAATATCTGAGCTTCGACGTTTACGATAAATATTTAGTGTATTTTAGTAATAAAACTTTGGACTTCCCACACTTATGGGATGATCTTGCGCAATAATTATAATTACTATTATCTACTACTTATTGTAACAATAGCTCTGTAAATTTCACATGTTTCTATAATAAGTTAAAATTCGAAAATGTAGCGTTAAGATTTTATATAATAAATCTATAAAATGTATCTTTGATTGTTCGTGTTTATTTTTCCAACCCCATATTACACTATTTTTCTAAAAAAGGACATAAGTTTAATACAAACAGTTATTATAAAGAAACAAATTCACTAAATCATCATCACATCGAAATGTACATATGCAGCTAACTAACCATTAGAAGACTAGGTACTCGTACATGTCTCTCAAGTTTCAAAAAAAAATTGCTCAAACTGAAATACAACTCTTTAACATCAACATAAAATAAGTAATTCCAGCGCTACCAGAAGAGAGAACCCAACAAATATTTTGTATATCCCATTGTTTAGGTAATAGAGCTATCAAAGTGAACGGCGAGAGAAAATGTTTAAAATAGTGTCGATTCATCAAGTCGCATACCGGGTTGACATTTTCGTCATAACACAGCCTAGGGGCGGGAGACCCTCGTGCCCGGGCCGACCATAAAAAGTAAGGGTGCGTAATTATATAGTGCCACTAAACTAATTTCACGATACATTGCCGACGAAATCTGTGCATGGCACCGCCTTGCCTGCTGACGAAATGTGATTTTTCTTTCATAACCAAACTGTAGATTACTATTGTTATAGTGTTATTACGTATGAATTGCTAATGTCGGGTTCCAACGTGTTTACGACCAAATAACTCGCAATATTAATGAAAACCTGATGACGGCTTATATTATAACCTTATATTTATTTCAAGGTCTGTATCGCGTGTCATTGTGACTGAAAGTTTTTATAATTGTAGTGTAAATGTTAACAACAGTAATTTGCGTTTGTGATAGCAATAAAAGAGTGATAGTGTTTTTATATCAGCTGTTCCACGAAACTATTAGTTTTATGGAAATGTTCTGCGTTGTTTTATGTATAGACTTTGTTATAGCTAGCACGAGAATAAGCATATACCTACACGAATTGTGTTTAAAGGATGATGTAAAAATCTTATTAACTAACAAAAACAGCTCCATCACATCACCAAAACAACACAAATAAATCTTCACTGAATATTAGATACTTCTGAAACAATGAAATACAAACATTTGCTTGAAATTTCTGTGAATTCCAAGCACAAATTCTATTTAAATCACGATTTGGATGGAAACTCGTAATAATAATTATTGAAAGGTTGTTTTGGAAAATAAATAGCGGATATTGGAGTTATATTATTTATTTATCGAGAGAGTGACTCAGGGTACTCGGTGGTCCGTGTAATGCCTCATTTCACGGCGCGGGCGACGGTTTCGTCTCCATTAAGTAATTTGCTCGTTGTGGAAAACTTGAAAAATGGGGTGCTGATTTCTGGACCGAACAATATTTTTTGGAATCGGTTCCGGTGATTTATCCTACCAATATTTAAACGGTATGCTTCCAATTTAAATTGAAATTTCTTAAAGTATACACTATAAACCAGAATTGAAAAAGTAAAATATATTGTAAAGGAAATCTCATATAAAAGTCTCTTGTATCTAATCTCTGTTTTCGGAACACGAAACACGGACCCGTAAAGACAACCTATTGAAAAACATAAAGCTAAGTGAAAAGAAGCTCTTCGCCTTACGGCCATAATCCCATATTAGTCCGACACGGGACCGCATAAGCGCATTACCGGAATTACTCCAAATTAACAATTAGTCATGCCTACGTCTGCCCGCAAAGTTTGCACAAATTTACATAACAATAAGCCCTTCTACGCAACCATGGTTGGTTATGGCGATTTTTAAAATTAATTGGATCGGGAACCGTGGAAAATTCGGATCCCGTTCGGCCCTCGGTTATTTTGTGGTCAGTTATTAGGTGAAGGGAGAGATTTTTTGGTCATAAAATTTAATCAAGCCGAAAAATCCTTTAATTATTGAAAAAAAAATGGAACCATTTTTGATGTTGGCAATCGCTGTTGTAAACATGAAATGCAACATTCGTAATTGAATTAGTTCGTACAATAAAAAAATAAATGTAGCATTGATTTTTGAATGAGTTTTCATAAAGCGCAAAGCTATCAAGAGCGTTAGAAGAACAATGAGAGCTTTAAATTGTATGATTGTGAGTGTGGAGCGACGGCGACACGTTCGCGGAGAATAGAGTCATTTGCCTCTAACAACATTAATGTCGCCCTGACCCTCATACCATCAGTTTTTGTTTGTTAATCTACAGAAAAGGGCGTAACTCATTTTGTCGAGTCGTAATTTAATTTCACTTGAACCCCAGTCGACAACGGCCGTCGCTAGAGGCGGTGGACATGGGTATTAATAATTTGTTTTAGTTAATTTATTGTTTTGGTCAAATTTTCAAAACAATTTTATTCATGTCTCATGGGATACCTGTCATTTGAAAGTCTACCTCTCAATTGAAAAATACCCGTGTTGCGTGTAGTGAGTCAGGTAGATTAGTTATATTTTTCATTTCAACTTTGTAAACTGACTTGTTCCTAAAATAAATAAAACAGAATACTGTTAAAAAAATCTGTGCAATAACATGGTTTAAAAAAAACAACTTCATGTCTATTTTTTAATATCACATATAACGTTCCAAAGGTAAAATGCTTAAAATGCAATTTTATACGACCATTTTTATTTATGGTCCCAAAAAATGTAAAATGCAAACGTTTTATTGCGCGAGCTTTATAAAAGAACGACGAACAAACAATGGCCTGTTATCCCAAGAAGGGGATGTCAAGACATATTTGTCCGCTTAAAGGGGATACATTCAAACTCTCAGCAATACATTTTTAATACACGAAGCTTCAGATGTTACTCAAACATAGAACGAACGCCATAACGTGCGTACATCACAACAAAAACAACACGAATTTGATTATCAATAACATACAAACTTAAACAGACCGGATTATAGTCCTCTAAAATGAATTGGAGATTCAAATGAGTGATAAATTTGATTACTCCTCCCGACAAAGAGATTTAATTTTGATAAATCAACGCTCTCATTGTCGTAGGATTTATAATATTGCTGTTATGACGAGAACTTTTCAATATATTTAATTGGCACTCCGACAAATCAAGGAAAATTAAGGGATTCTAAAGACACCGGGTTTCAAATAAGCAACTTAAAATAGGTCAAGACGGTGGACAGGAAAGTGATTCACGTTCATAATAATAGGAATTTATATTTCGAAGTACCTATTTACAATGACTCAAAAATTTAATTACTTTCGTAATGCTTCGTAAACTTATCAAAACAAGATATACCGTGCTCCATTTTTAATAATCCTGATAATAAATCGCACAATTCAGCATCCTAATCAGATGTTCGTATTGTCGACATAATGCCACCCCCCAGCACGTTCATGGGGAGTGTTGAAAAATGTGAATTATTTAAGATGCAAAAATTTATAATAAGAATAGCCGAGATTACACCTTGTCTTCATCTATTTTTAAAACGGTGAAAGCAAGTGGGACATTTTTATTGCCCCCAAGCTTTAGATTAGTTTTGTTCTGCAAATTTGATGCATATAAAATGAGCTCGATTATTCACAGCCCTGCGCAAGTTGGTTAGAATTGTGCCTACTTCATATGAATATGAAATTGCGTCGTATCACTTTTTATTCCCTCTTTTAAATCAAGTACAAACGAGTAAGCAGGCTGAAGATGATGCGCCACACAACAAGAAATATAAAATAATACGTTAATATGAAATATGCGTTAAATTATAATACTAATTGAATATATAATACTTACATCCAGCCAATTGTAAAAAAGGAAACAAGAAAACTTATAACAAAGTTACGTTGCCGTTCATGATATTGTTATAGGTTCGTCGGGGTAAAACATAACGTTTGATGTCCCGATATGGGCCAAACGGGTACACACATCCAAATTCTGATTACCCATCGAAATAATGTCAGCAAACACGACATTCTGTATCGAAACGGTAACAAAAGCGAGAATACGAACATGTGCAAAAAATATCTGGCGTATGCATTTGGGAATTTCGCGTGACACAAAATTTAATACGAGGGGAGTCTAATATTAAACCTCGGGGACCCATCACTTTTAATATTTGGCCGTAGTCCTAGAGGGCTCCTAAATTATTTACCAAATGGAAAGGTAATAGGTAAGGAACAGTGTGAATGCAGTATGCAAATTTAAAAAGTGTATTGTTAGCCATTCGGGTACATTAGTCTATCCGACGGCAAAGGAACTAAAATGTACGTGTTCGTAAAAGCTGAACGTATTCTCGTACGAAAATTGAGTTTAGCTGTACCATTGCGATTGTAATTGTAATTTATGATACTATAAAACATACTGTAAATTATTACGATACCATTAACCCTTTTATAACGTTTTTTGGTTGTTTATGCAAATATATGCAGGTATGTTACGATGTGTTTATTTATTTGTCACATCTTTTATTTGTATACTGTATTGTAGTAAGTTTTGATTCTCTATTAAACAACGTTGATGATATTTCCAAACTTCTGATAAACTAATGACAAGTATTATTATCGTAGTCCCGAATGAACCAAACGTCATAAAAATATATATAAATTTACGTTATATCAGTTTAAGCAAGATTTTGACACGTAAGACTTCTTTTTCTCATTTACTCTAAAACATTTCTGCAGGAGTCAGTAGTTTATGGTAGAAAAATAAGTATCAATAAAACAAGTAACTAAGTTCAAATTATGGCCTAGAAATCACCACTTCAGCGTTCATAGTCCTAACTTATTGCTGTATGAATTGGTACATAATATAATATAAACGCCACTATCAAACGCACGTTGGAAAACCGAACGACATTTCAGGGACGTGCAAGAGACAAAAACCAACCACAATCCAAATTACCGGGAACACCAATTGAATTTGGTCGAGTATGAGTCAAAATTGAATTGTATAACAATCGGGCCTTTTCGCCTCTGACTCGGGATAGGATTTATCGGCAAAAATCGGGATTAATTCGCGCACGTGTCCGCGTTTAGGGATGAAGGGGTGAGGGGTGGAACCGGAGTCACGGGCCATAAAGAGTCACGCATCGCGGCCGACGGTAATGATAGAGTTACTCAGTACTTAGGATGTCCTATATGGCCCGCGATTGTTAATATGGACTAGTCTAATCCTTGGAACGTAAAGGCTATGATATCCGGCCAATAATTGTAACGACACCACCGGTGGTGTCATTCTGGTGGTATCGATTGGAATGAACTGAAGAATAGGTCATATTTTTTGCGACGCCCACGAAATTTCTAGTATCTACGTATTTTTACAAAAAGAAGTTTCAATTCATACTTTGTGCCTTTATATTGAAATTGTAGGTATTTGACCACGTTGAGATATAAATAACTTGTAGAGAGATTTGGTTACCTATAATCAAAAAATTGGTTTACAATTACGTTTTCGACTTTATACTACTTTTGTTTGTAATTGGTAGACGAAATACTTCCAAGTATATTTAGCGTACAGACAACAAGAAGACAGAAATTTTCAAAACAAACAACTCTATTATGACACATGAACACCGCAAACAAAAAATGAACTCCATAAAAAGGCACCGCGCCATCTTATTAAAAAATTAACTTAAAATATCATGCTCTCGGTTTTTTATTGGCTATTTCGAACAAGACAATAATTAAACTGTAATCTTATTACAAGCCTGTGGTTCATAGCCGCGCCGGCAAGGTTGGTTAATCAGTAACTTCGCTGAGGGTAGAAATTTTGTTTATTTGACTGCTCTCACAGATTTAGTGCGGAGAGGTGCTCAACGAGCGAGACCAATGGACTTGGTTCAAATGTTTCCAGATTTGATGGCAATTTGTGTTGAGTTATTGTTAAACTAATGTCCTTATTGAAGTTTTTGGAAACAGACCTTATTTTTATAATATTTTAGGAACGCTGTGGTGGGTTATTGATTGTATTATAGATAGATACTAATACAATTTAGCTGAAGAATTATATTTTTTGGTTGTTTTGAATCATCTTCGAAGCAACGGGTTGAATTCAAATAATCATTTTTGTATTGCATAGCCAGAGCCACATAAAAGAAAGGAAACCTTATCAATGCAAGAAACGGCCAGAACACGGACAAAACCGCGATGAACCCAACCACTAATAAAAATTCAACAACATTTTGTAATCAGTGAACCAACATTAGATACAGAGTAATGTGTAAGCATTACAATGGCATTGATTCAGGTGTCGCGGCGGCGATCGGCGCGCCACGGTCGCATCGCTCAGCGACCACTGGTTGACCGCACTCTGTGTCTGCCATCTGTGAATGTACCTGCCTAAACCAATGTGTAATGCGGTGACGATATTGTGTTTGGATTACTACACACTAATCGTGCGTTCTATTGGCGGGTTAATTATAGTTGTAGACTTGGTGGTAGCTTTAATAAGTGAGCCTCTGTTTGATCCTACATATATATCATACTAGCAGCGCCCCGCGGCTTTGCCCGCGTTGAGCCCGTTCCCGTAGGAATTTTCGAAAATCCTTTCTTAGTGTGCACTTATGTCACTTGAAGAACCTTCCTGCCAAATTTCATGTTTCTAGGTGTAGCGGTTGAGGCTGTGCGTTGATTATCAGTCAGTCAGTCAGTCGGGACTTTGAATTTTATATATGTATGAGTGTATCTATTTGTATTAAATAGCCAGCTATTTAATACAAATAGATACACTCATAACATAAACACATAACCCAAAGATGTGTTAATGTGTTGATGTGTTGTTTCAGATTAAAAGGTTAGTTGAAAGACATACCAACAGTTTTGCATATTTCACACCATTAAACTTTACAGAGAATTATAAATTTCTGATAAAACATCAATGGAAAATTTTTATATCGCTCAATTAGTCGATTTGTGTATGTATTAACGTTCATAATATGATCTGTAAGTTATCAAGACAAAAATAATGGATATAATGAAAATGGTCTCAGCTTTCCAGTAAGTATTAGTATTGGTATCAACACTAAATATATTATTCATTCCTTCATTTTAAGTAGGTGTTAATGCCTCATAGTATAGTCTAACGATATAATAATAAATTCCTTGAAGTGGACACCATAAAAGAGATATGTGAATGAATATTCTTTGATACTGGAAAACAATACCTACCATCCTAGCAATTGTAACTTACTAGCCGCGCCTCGCGGTACTACCCGCGTTGTACCTGTTCCCGCGGGAATTTTGGAATAAAATGTATCCAATGTGGTATTCTAATGTATAACCTATATTACTGTAAAGTTCCAACCAAATCCGTCCAGTAGTTTTTTCATGAAAGAGTAACAAACATACAGGTACATAGTACATGCTCACAAACATTCGCATTTATAATACGTGTATTAGTAGGATACATATGTACATCCACAAAACATCTCATCTGACGATAATCAAATCAAACTGAATTAATACGGTAATACAGACACTAATTTTATCAATGCCATAACAATAGTATATAATGGAATTAATTAGAGGTAACAATGCGTACGACCTAGTAATTATATGACATGCATGCAACATTGGGCTCCACTCAACTGTGACCTCGTTAGAACGGGAATAGGTCACTTTAAAACAAGCATCGGCCTGATATTATTGACTAGCAGTGCCCTGCGGTTTCACCCACGTTGTGCCCGTTCTCGTGGGGAGTTCAAGCTGAAAAATAGCCTATAACCTTCCCGTTGAATTTGGCTGTCTGTTACGAAATAATTATTCAACTCGGATTGGTAGTTTCTGAGATTACCGTGTTTAAACAAACAGAAAACAAAAGTATCAGTCCTCTCCTTTATTATATTGGTACCTATATATATATGAATATTGAACACACTAGCCTCTATTTTTTCAAAGGTTTCAAAGAGTAAGAGTTATTACGTAGAATTAGTGTTCTAAAATTCAAACACATTAGAATTTATAATGTTGCTCTACTTCTATTATCTACGTTTTAGTACCTTTATTCATGTTCTCAGCTAATGTAACCTGGACCTAAGTCTATAACGTGAGTAATCATAAAAGCATTATCTTTTGGTCGATTTTACGCCTCACGAACAATAAGCGAAGATCAGCGACGTTGAGTAAAAAGCAAGGGTTTGTCTCTTAACCCCTCATGCCCTCATGATGGATGTAGCTGAACAAATTACTTGTTCTAGGACCGTTTTTTGATTGAATACGTGTAAAGGGTTAACAGAATTAAACAGTCGCGTTCCTGTTACTTTTGTTGTGTTTTATTAAGAGGCTTTTCTATTTAATATTAATTTAGTTATAATTTGTTTACAAGTTTGTGATAAAATTAACTGTTTCAATGCCACATACTATAGTGATTTATAAGATGCCTTATCCATTAATTTACATAATATTTAATATCGGTAAAAGGGTACTTGGTGTCCGTTTCTTTTCCGTGATTGGACGTCGTAGGAGTGGTCGTATTGCGTTATAAAGGGACACAACTTCAAATATTAAGAAGTAGTGGAGCCCAAAAAACATCACAGAAAAGTGTCTAATTATCTTCAAAGTCATACTTTTATTTGAATAAGCTATTGTTGCTTATTCAAATGCTATAGCAGCTAAAAGCTTTCATAAACAACATGCCTACACAGAGTGTGATGGTATTAAAAACCATTTCGGTATGTTTGCTAATTCCCGGTCAGAAAAGAACAATCGCGGGAGAGTGCTGTGTGCTGTGCATTATGGTTAGCCGGCGGTGCAAAGTAACTGATAATAGGTACATTTAAAGAAATATTACTTGAGTAAAATTACCTATTTGCCTGTTACAAGTAAGTCTGAGAAGGTTATTGGCCAGTCCTAGTGTAGTTTTAAAACCACCTTTTAGGTGGCCGCTGACATGGTCTGACGATTGAAACAACCGGGATCGACAGTTTTATGTGCCCTCCAAAGCACGGTAGCGCTCAGATATAAATGTACTATCGGCTGTGGCCGTACGGCATATCAAAGTAGGTACAGAGCTGCACGTTGCTTAACAATCACAATTAAAAACGCCACGAGCGCTAGTCTCACTGTTATCAGTACGTCTCATACCTAAGATCAAGGACCAACGTCGGTAAGATGATGTTGCGTCAAATATAGATAAGTAGTGATAACGTTGTAAAAAAGTTTTTTTGCCAAAATCGCATTTTTGGTAATTAGGTAATAAATAGATTTAAAGTGTTTTTTTAAAAAAAAATTTAATTTGGAGTATAAAACTACTCCAAAGAATACCGAACACATGAAGTAGGTACTTACTGCGTAAATAACTGTTTTTACTCATTGGTCTCACACTACAGTTTATTCATATACACCACTTTATAGAACGGAGTTGTTTTCTCTTCAAAAGTAAATACAATACAGACACTACTAACATTCGAATAAATATTTATGATAAGTATTAACGAGTCTATTCACGATCCTAAAACATGAAACACATTTCCTACCTATTGGGGTCCAATACATTCCCAAAAAAGAAACCTGAAAGGATTCCTTTTCATTCAAAACATATGAGACCACAATCACAGGGAATGAAGTGTAAAATAAAGAGCATAGAACGCACGCTAAGCCGTTAAGCCTTGTACCACTTTCATTGAAACCGTAGAGATTAGTGGAATAGACTTGGCCGTATACAAACAAACACACTGTCGGATTTTTACTACACCTTTGTACTTTAACTTCCTCGTACACCTGCGTTTGAAAACTGAGTGTTTTAGATCCTTATTGCAACATTGTTTACCTTAACATTGCAGGTTTAATAAAATAAGAGCTAAAATAACCTCTCGTGGTTCAAGGCATGTTAACTTGTTGGAAAATTTTAATAAAACACAGCCTAAGTATATCCTTTTCCGGACCCAAAATTCCCTTATATCAAACAGTTAATCGTTTGAGTGGTTTTTGCTGTCTTTTGCAACAAAAACAAACTAACGTTTATGAATAATTACCGAATTTGGAGTAACTATTGAAAGCCAAAACTAGTATTATTTACTTTTATTCATTTATTATTTATGTGTCACCATGTGTAATCGGAAGTGGTAAATGTCGTTATTATTAAAAAGAAAACGCCATAGGAATGACAGCAGGGTTATTTCTGTCACTCACTGAAGACATTGGTACGTTTATGAAAGAATGAAATCTGATAGTCAATACTAGGTACCTGCTCTTACCGGCGCGGGGAACAGACGCCGATTTTCTATATTGTTAACGACGAGTCTATAAAATGTGTTTTTCTTTCTGAACGCGGCCTAACGCATGTTGGTGATCTCAAAACCATGTTATCTTACACGTGTGATCTCCTGACCATGTTTGAGATGTAAAGTCATAATAGTGACAAATTGTTAATATAAATTTACACTTCAATCATGGTCGGTTCGCGTCAAGCCAGCATCCCCTTCTGGAACTGCCCTATCTTCCTATCTGACGTCCCGATGTTTACATTGAGATAAGCGTGACCGATCTCTGGTCGCCCTTCGACAGGATGTAAGGGACAAGAAAGACGTGGAGTATACTGTTGTATTCTTAACATATAGAAATGGACATGGAATTTAAATGATTTCTGCAGAAAGGTTAAGAGATTTCTACAGAAGGTAGACGCAAACAAAGAAGATCCAAATGAAAATAGATTATTCATTCTTCCGTGGCATTTGAAGAAATTGATATAACGTTAGAAGCCCTCTTTTAAGCTTTGTTTAAACCATTACAAAATCATTGACGTTCATCAAAGTCGAAGTGAAAGCGATTGTATGTGATCAGTATTTCAACGGTTGTAAAAAAAATACGATTTCATCTCTATGTCTTTATTGTCGTATACGGAAACATGTCCTCCGGTCAGTAATGCGTTGACCTAGGTCCTCCTGCGCCTCCTGCAGTCATTACTCATTGAAAATTATACCGTACTAAGTGGTGTTTCGGGTATATTCAGTGAAGCGGGAACCTCGAATTCCCGCACTCACGACTAACAACTACGTGAATCGATTTTATTGCTCCCTACACGATATATTGCAAGAAAATTTTCGCTGATGCATTTCCTTTTGTTGTTCCGTAACTTATTGGGGTACTCATCTTGAATGAATAAGTCAAGAACGAAAACATGACTTTTTATGTTTGGACCGGAGTGGTTTGTAGGCTCGAAGCCATTCCAAAATGATTTACCCATATATTCTCACAGTAACTTCTCCTCGGAGAAAAAAACTACTTATGTTTATTGCACATATCTTTATGTACGTAGTTTGATACAGTTTCTGCTTTTGCTGTTAACCTTTTCCTTCGTATCACCTTTTCAAAGGTTAAAACTTTAAACCCAACAAATCAACATCTGGTCGAGCGATTTATCATCATTCATTAACCTAATACAAAGTGAAGAGCTAAGTAAGCATGTGGTCTCTAGCGACGAGATTATCAAAGGGTTAGTCGGAGGGTCGAGGGCGTAACTTTGATGAGTCTTCGACATTATCTTTGTTAGCACTATTGTGCCCGGCAAATTGTATAATAATGACTGACAAGTTGACACGTTATTGTGTAGGTAACGTGCGTTATAGTGGAGTAGCATGTAGGTATACCTTGTGTTTTAATATGCCACCGGGCTTATGAGCACAATGCTCTAATCGAATATCAGCTTTGCTATGCCAAGATCAAAATGTATTCAGCTAAGTAGCTATCATACCCAAAGAAGTTTAATACAGTTAGTAAGAAAAAAACATATTGAACATTTTAAAATTACTTTGATTAAACTTACCCCAGCACAATAAAATTAATCTCTACCAACGTTATTGAATCCCTCAATAAAAGTTGCACAAGAAAGGATACCGTCTCTAATCCAGGTTATTCTTCGACAGATCAAAAGTCCTACGGGAATAATGCTCTTATGGCCAGTCTATAATAGTGGAGCCAACCCATTAGCGAAGTTAAGCCTGCGGTTTCCAGACTTGAATCACTTGGGGAAACTACCGTAGGTGTTGTTATGTACAATACGAGAATTGTTCTTTGAGGTTCCATAGCGAGGTTTTATTAACTCTTAATTGGTAATGGAATTAAAATGTTCTTAGGCGTTAAGTGCGGCCAGTACTTCTAATAAATGTGGGATTGCCGTGATTATTTCCTTTGTAAAATGGTATTCAATCTGTAAATGAAAGTGTACGTATATACTTTCGTGGATAATTAATAATTTAGATCACAACAGTCCTCGATATATACGACCTTTAGTTAGCTCCCTAACATTAATAGTTAACGTATACATACAAACATTTAAGTATACATAAGTCTAACGTCAACTTGAAAGTTATAAGTACTCGCAGACCTACCAAAACTGTCCTATAACCTCTCGGCTTTTGCAAAGTTTAAAACTTGGTTAATTGACAAAAGTTAGCAAGACGTTGACCGTTGAACTAATGTTGGGGAACTAGAGCAATATTCGCTAACCACTGACGGCACTGACACCGGTTAGACAGGGCCGGATTAAGAGGCCACCTTTGACGCAAAACGAAAACTCAACAAACAAAGATAAAAGAATCTTCACTATCCTTATCACGACCGTTACTTGATTTAGAGTCATCGTAAGGTGAAAATGATTACCTGATTACGTCCCTGTGTCCAGTTCTTCCTTCGTCCTCCTGGAAATTGTTTACGGCGGACACAGCAACCCAGTTTTCAGTGGAACTATTTAATTCAGTTGTCGTACCGTCCGGGAGCGAAGTTAGACAAGTGGAACCACTCTGCAATACCGATGGCGTAATAAACGATATTTATTGATAGTTTATAGTTGGCTTCTTGTGTTTATACGTAGTTGGTACATTTAAGGGAGGCATGCATACAAGGGAGTGTACTCGGTATCTCTTTTGTCTGACTTAGGTCAAAAAACTCTTATAAACTGTCTTGAAGGATTTTAAGTATTGAACAAAAATTTAACAGTTTAAGGATGTATTTCCATTAAAGCTAAGCTGTGCAGCTATTCAACGTAGTATAGAACATCTCTGATGGAAATGCACCCGAAAAGGTATTTTCGATTCGAATTGAGCAGTACGCTCAAGCAATAACTTGAAGAAGCAATTTTGAAAAATAATTCTTCATTTTTTCTGTCTACAAACTACCAAAAAGCTTGGCTACTTATTAACACATTTTTTACTTAATAGGTAATATTTTAATAATAAATCATTGTAATATTTAAATTTTGACAACCAGTGCTGCGGGTATTATCAGGTTACGGACGTGCGAAAACAATTGTTATTTATTCCCATTGAAAGAGTTAATTCAGGGTGAAATTAACAGACAAATTGATTGACTCATTTATCCAGTGCCAATTTAAAGTGTTTATACTTCGAAGCGAGATCAATTTTGTATCATTGTGATGTGAAGCACATAATGTGCATTTAAATATTAAGTATACCTGAGTATCGCGATTAACTGTGTTCATTGTTTATCCAATTGGAAAACAAAATGTATCCTATCATAAACAATTTCATGTAATATCAGATTCTTCATCTATTATGAATGTTTTTAAGACTATAAACATATTGGTATCCTGAGAAATTGAACTTACTAGAAGTTAGAAAATTGACATAAATTATTGTTTTTATAATATAAAAATGCATAAACCTATACTATATTCTTAAGCCTAGTAAACTAACCCTTTACAAAAAAATTACAGGTAAATCTGTCTGTAGTAAATATCTGTACATTTACAAAAATGTTTACCAATTATCGCCTCTTCATTCATGCAGACACCATTAGTGACGGCTTGAAAACGAAAAAAAGGCAGACAGATTTAAAAATCATCGGACCTATGTGTCAGAAGGGTGTCCGTCATGATTGATGCTTTAAACTCTATCGTTCGACGCTAAATCCGGATGAAAACTTTAAAACGGTCGGACATTTTAACCGGGCCGGTTAAAATGCCGCCATTTTAACCGGCCCGCCAAGCGTAATTGCAGTAACAAGGGTACTCTAACGTTATTTAGTCCTGTGGCATTAACGTCCCGCCGCTGTCACGCACCGAACACTTCTTGTTTAATTATATTACAGTTATCAAATTGGATTTTTAACATTTTTATTATGTAACTTTATTTTTCTTTTCACATTGTTATTTAGCTATTAGCTTAAACGTATTTAATACCTTGGTTTGATTTCATAGCGACTTATTATGGAAATTACCGAGCAACAGTATGTATTAAGATAGACAAACACTTACGTATAAATATAAGATGTTAAGTTAATAGGAAATAGAGGTGAGAGAGAATTCGTCAGACACATTTATCAGTTGAGTAGCGACAGCAAACAGCGCTCCCCTCACGTTCTGTCAATCACAACCTTGATGGGATTTATGTGTTAGTAAACTAGTCGGATAATTTACTAAACTATACATGTACATACATACGTTAATAATATATTATGTACTAGCCTTGTACTGAAGTTTCATACGGTTTGTGCAATTGGCGTTAGTTGAGTGCTTAAGCCGTTCCCATACATCGTTGATCAATGAACCTCATTTTGTTTGAAGATGACAGGGCTGTTGAATTAGATGGAGTTCCTGCCAACTACCATGTTTGTGAAAACGGTTGCTCTGTTTAAGATATAAACATATTGAAAAACACATAAAGTCGGTAAAACTGCTTTGGTCTATTCAGAACGAAACGCAATAATAGCAAAAGTATTGTCAAGCGTGAACTAACATTTCGTGAAAACCTTTCTGCTATCTACTAATATGTGGTGCAGCAATCATTGCTTTCAGGTTTGGGTAGCAATTGCCTAAAAATTTACTTAAAACTTGATATACATCCTTTGTTTTTGACAGAAGAGTTACTCAATTTATCACATTGAATCGTGCAATCGAATTGCTCTTTATCGAATATGACTCTTCTATTACTCTTGTTTAATTTCACGTATAGGTGTTTAATTTATAACATAAGTTCCTCCTCTTCAAAGCTACTCTTAAACTATGACATAAATCGCATTAAAAAGCATTCCCCAGTCAATCAGACACAGATCGATCGACTAGTTAGGTACGTGTAAACTGTACATAAGCCGGGATTACTTCGTGATGTAATCTTCGCAGCGACAACAATGGCACGCGCCTCGCACACTTTATATTAACACAGCTTTTTAACTTTATATTACAATCGATTTATTTCATACGGTACAGATTATGGTCATTGTATTAATCAAGTCTCCTTAATTTTACCTTAGTGAAAGTTACCTTAATGAAGCATGCCCGTTCTAATAACATAGCATGTAGTAATCTGTAGACCATCTTTTAAACTAATACATTACTTAAATGTAAAAGAAGTGATTTGATTGGTTTAAAACTTAATGTAAGTGATGCTCTACCATAAATACTCCTGAGTGGCGAAATCGTGCATTTAGAAAACACTTATTTCTAAAGCGTTGCCTAACTTGATCCTATATCTAATTCTAACTCAAACGTGGCCATTACCACAAGATACGAGGTGAAAGATTTTAACCTCCCTCTCTAATGGACATCCCTTTCAAAACATTAATAGGTTTTAAAATTCTGCCAAAAGGCTGTAAGCACACATTAATGCAAAATCTTCGTCCTTTTGGCCCCAACCACCGCCTTTGGGATAAAAACACATTATTTTTGTTGACATGGGAGTTTTAATGAATATTTTGTTTATTATTCCCGTTTTAATATCATCCTCGTTTACATTGTACACAGATGAATGTTGTTCTAATATTCTTTGTATAACAGTTACGGTTAGCTGCTAATTAGTGCATCTAAATTAAATTCTTTACCCACCTACGCAAAGCAACCTAATTTCTTTTTATAAAAATTATGTGATCCTTAAAAATAATCTTGTACTAAGCTAGTTAATGAAATCACCATCGCCCGTAACGAAGGTTTTTATTTCACTTTTTCATAAACATTTTTCTGCCTCTTTACGTCTTTAACCGTGCAATGAATTTTGTGCTCGATGAGCTGAAAAAAATAATTAAACCCGTCCAAGCCCTCATCGAGGCTTTTGTTTAGCAACGTCTCCATTCAGCGAAATTTTCATTTGTCTCTAACATTGGCCTTTTAATATTTCAACACCCAATTTTATCTGCGTCCAACATGTGCGGTAATATTCAAATAGGTTTATTGTGTCCGTACCTATGTTGAAGGCGAGTCGGTTTGTTGTTTAGGAGGCATGAATGGGGCGAACGTCGGGTTAACGTATCGAGTGACATTCCAATCGGAGTTGACCACGATAGGTATACGTATTGAGAATGAAGTGAATGCCGCCGCCCGGACCGCGCCGAGTCCCACTGCATAGATTCAGTGTTACAGCCCTTGACGTGGCGCAATCACTTGAGGCAGACATCTCTAGACCATATCGTATACTGAATACTTGAGCGAGTATCGAGTGAGACTCGAGGGGCTTGGTAATGCGAACTAACGCGCACTTGATCGTTCACCAGTCGAAGACCGAAATTCGATTAATGTTTGAGCCCGCCACTACTCACTACGTTTCGAGTTCACATCGACTAATCGAATCTGAACTCGGCACACGTTTTTAAGCGATGCATTTGGTATTTCACACAATCTCTTAAAACTTAAATGTTTATTTAATTTATGTTTAACGTTAAAGTTTATGTAATAATTAATACAATTTTACTTATTAAATATGTCACATTTCCTGTTCGTATTTCCAAATATATTGTTGATTGCAGTTAACGTTCACGAAAGATTATATCGTGAACGTTAACTGCCATGATTCCAATCGGAATCTTATATATCGAAAGGAGAACCTAATAATTCTAAGTAAGGTTAGGATGAGTAGATAACTCAGAACAATAGCAATACTAGTAGATAAATTTCAATCAGAATAATATATATTTTGATCCAAATGCTACGTATTAGATCCGGTTTGGATTTTATCAATATTAATTAATAATTGGCCACAAGCGCTTTCAATTAAATGACTGCATATTTATCTTATCAGTATATTTTCCTACGTAGATATGAGGATTAATAAGTAATTAAATATTTTATCACTCTTATCGTCTGCACTGTTATTAATGCCAATCACCTACATTAGGTAATTAAGATAATAAAATAAAATATTTTCATTAAGAAATAGAGCACTTTTTTATGAAGGGCGCAACATATTACCCTACCCTTTGTTAATGAAATCTCTGATATCCATTTTAATTACTGTTTGTTATCGCCCTCTCATATTGCGAGCGTTTCCGAGCCAAACAGCAAAAATGAAAGATAACCAAACTGACATGAGACTTTGCGAATTGAATCTGAATACAATGTCAGCATAACTAAAGACTTTGACTTTAGACTAAACAGACAATCCAGTTATGTTAGAGCTTCCTCCTCTCTCGCAATATTCGGTTTTCATTTGACAAAGAGGTAGCGAGTTCGAGGTGCAGAGGCCTAGAGATAATGGATGGCTAATATCATTGGGTTGTTCCGCGCGAGCGCTTGAGTGACAGTCCCCTGTGCTACGAACAGACAGAAATTGTTTGTAGAAGCGCATTGCAGGAGCACCCGTCAGCTAGGGCCTACAACACGACGCATTCTATACCGCTACTTTAGTTTTCAGGAGTTTCATTTGTTATGCCAAACGTTCGTGCTTTTGGATTTTTGCTCTGTAAATAAATCTAAGTTTTGACAATGTCTTTCCTTATTCCGATGATGTTCTATTGTTTTCTACAAAGTTTATTTACAAATAATAATAAAAGAGTTCAATGTAATTTGTTGTCTGACGTTGAAAATTTCAAAATCTGTCCCAACGTAATATTGCATTTGTTGAAAAGAATTAATCCTTTAATTTTCATGCATTTAATCCTCATGCATTTTAATTTTATAATCATGTTTGTCCACAAATTATCTTGATAACGATCTTAATTACGAATAATCGAAAACCAACTAAATTAAGTAATTATGACGTACACAATTTGACATTAGACAGTATTTGATAAACATATATCTTGATGAGATTATATCCAAAAAGAAAAAGTTCGTTGATAACAATTAGTAGTGTATTACAAAATATATCAAAATGCGGTTGTGCGTTGCAGTCGTGCTTCTTGCAAGTTTTGTATACGCTGATGTTCAGCAATCAGCTAGTCACTCTGCTTACGGGTACATATCCAACTATGGAATACCTAGAGCCGAGGAGATTAAGAAAGCTGAACAAAGTATTCAGTCTAGAATAGTTGGAGGCGTCCCGGCTGCTGTTGGGCAATATCCGTCTCAGGTAAGGCCTAAAAGTATCAGTAAACCACTAACTGACTGGTAAGACCTTCGAAATTGACTATAGTGCAACTATCAAACTTAAATTGTTTGATGATTGCACTATAGTCATGCTCCTTACTTCACATTTTTAGGCATCAAGGACCAACATGTTGAACTGTTGAACCATTATCATGAAGTAAATTAATACTAGCCTTTACTGGTTCACTCTCTCACTCAGTCTAAACTAGGGTTAAAATGTGGGGTTATGGTTATGTCCATAGCAGCTTAAAAATCAATGTTTGACTTACCAAGTAGCTTCTAAAGGCTTGTAGAAAAATAACTGTTTCTTGTTCTTGTTTCCAGGCAGGTCTGATCGGAGATGTCGTTGGTTTGGCTGGTCAGACTATCTGCGGGGCTACCCTCATTAGTGAATCCAGGCTGTTGACTGCAGCTCACTGCTGGAACGATGGCGTGCACCAAGCTTGGAGATTCACCATCGTATTGGGATCTAACTACCTCTTCACTGGAGGCACTAGACTGGTATCCAGCGTCGTATACGTCCACCCCAGTTACAGTATTATTCTGGCCAGAAACGACGTCGCTATTATATATCTATCAGCCGCTGTTTCTACTTCAAGTAAATATCTTGACTTAAGTCAATGCATTGACGATTTTGTATCTCTAATTTATTTTGTATCTCCACCTGAATAATGAAACTATATCAATACGAATTTTCCCATTTCAGATGTCATAGCACCAGCATCGCTTCCTGCGGGAGTTGAGCTTACAAATGACTTCGCCGGTTCCCCCGCCATTGCAGTTGGATACGGTCTTACCGCCGATGGTTAGTTGAAAGTAATACTTTACAACTGTTCGTCAACGAACTTGTAACTACAAATTAAAATGTGTCGGATAACATGGCAGCAGGTCAACTTTATACAACAAACTCGACGGTCCGAAACTGTCCTATACCACTATTTCCGTCTTCTTTTACTGACCCACCCATCAGATGATATTCAACTTTATTAAACTTAAGCAACTGTGTTAAGTATGATTCCTTTTCAGATGCGCCCATTACAGTGACGCAGTCCCTGAGTCATGTTAGAGTAAATGTGATCACAAACAACGCATGCTCCTACGCTTTCCCGCTCATCATCCAGTACTCCCACGTGTGCACCAGCGGGATCGGAAGCGTGGGCACCTGCAGCGGAGACTCTGGCGGGCCTTTGTTTGTTGAACAGAGTGGCAGGACTATTTTGGTAATCATTTTTATAAAAAAATATTTTACTTTCGTCAAAATCCTAAACCAGCCTTAATCAGACTCTCATTAGCCCACTCTTTAGTTTGTACGTAATAACTATTGATTGGATTAATTAATCAGTTAACAGCCTCAGTTTGATGATGTTTTAGATGTTTTAGATATTTGTATTCTTTTATCAAAACTTGTCGCTTGTACCCGTCGTTGCAGCCATAGCGGAACCGTGGCTTCATTTTAACTTATTTTTACAGATTGGTGTCTCATCTTTCGTATCTTCCTTGGGATGTCAAGGAAGTTTTCCCTCTGGGTTCTCTCGAGTATCGGCGTTCATCGACTTCATCGAATCCCATATGTAATTTGAAACAAGTATACACTCAAAATGTTTTACATTCATTGTTGTATTTTTTTGTAAAAATAATATTATGCTATAAGCGTCTTATTTTCTTACCTAGCCTAAAAGAGGGAAGTATGAGTATGACCTGTAATATCCCATAGCTGGGCATCCCACTGAAGATATCAGTACGATGAGGAGTACGTACCTAACCTAACCCAATCTTCCAAAAAACCTGTTATATCCAGTTACTACTATTTTGTTTATATTCTTTAATGCAGCCTATTCTGACTATACTCACCTAAATCTATACTCTCCTAGAGCCTGAGAACTCCATAATCACGACAGTAATAGGACAGTCTGTTCTATGAAAAACATACGATGGAGCGGAAACTAATGTCAAGACGTCCTAACGTCTAAACATCTGTTACTAATGAATTTGTACCGAAAACTGTTGTTAGACTGGCAAAAGGCAGTTTTGTTTGAACAATACAAGACTGTGGGGAGATAACTTTAATTGGCGTAGGCTTATAGAAGATAAATAAAGGTCTACGGGCGCTTCAAATAAAGGAGGACATGAAATAACCACAGATATTACATTTTGTCTATTAACTTACCTTTTGGAAAAAAGTTATTATTTTGAATTGAAACTACGTTTACGGATACATTTCGCTTTTATTTTACTTTTTTATCTGAGTTTTCGGCCCCTCACAAGAACCTTGGTCACAGAAGACTGAGAGTAAGGACTCACGAAGCGGTTTTTACCCGTGCCCGCCGCGGTGGCGGAATGGAGTTTTATTTCCAAATATTTTTTACATATATATCTGTATTCTACAAAGGCTGCGGGCCCGCAACCGCGGCGGGCACGGGTGAAAACCGCTTCGTGAGTCCTTAGCCTGAGGTGTATGTGTAAACTTAGTTGCAATTCAAAATGAGTAGTGTTCGCTTAAACGTAAGAAACCAGTCAAGTTGTTGTCGATATCACTACATAGTATAAAACAAAGTCGCTATTTTTGTCTGTTTGTTTGTCTGTTTGTCTGTATGCTTAAATCTTTAAAATTACGCAACGGATTTTGATGCTGTTTTTTGTAATAGGTAGAGTGATTCAAGAGGAAGGTTTTTATGTAAAAAAAAGTCCCGAAATTCCCACGGGAACGGGCACAACGCGGGTAAAACCGCGGGGCGCTGCTAGTCAGTAATAAATAGAACAGATATCTACTAAATGCAAATTGAAACTCGGTGTTGTCCCATTCATTTGTGGAGTAATGAATGTTGATGGTTGACTAGGTTCAGCTCAACAAAAAAATAAACAATTTTAGGAAAAGATCTTAAAATGCAACTTGATGTAAAAGTAGATAGATAGAAATAGTATTAATAAAAAAAAGTCGCGCAAAGATTTTTAATAATTATAATTATTCGTATCGTACAATATTTTTATACTCGTATAAATTTTTAATTCATTCATTTACTTTGTGAGTGTTTAAGTACAGTTTAAGTTAAAATTAAATTAAATGTTCACTTTTTTTAGTTTGATTTTATAACTGTAAATGTTATACGCTACAGTAATGAAATCACACAACATATTTTTTGTGTAGATTTTCGAGTTAAGTTTTTACAATGTTTAGTACATCTTAAAACATGAGGACATTTTGAGATGTAATGTCAAATTACGGCTACTAGTTCTCTGTGAATTGAATTCACGTTTCTCAGTATTTCAATAATAAATATAATAATAAAAATGTATTTATTGGAACAAAAACAAAATGGGATACAAAAAGCAATAAAGTAACGATGATATCCGCAGTAGTATAACTGTGTCGCGGATATCAACGCCCACCTCCTATGTAAAGGTTGAGAGTACAAATTAATACATATTAACAGTTCCAAAGGAATATACAATCAAAAGTTTGTAAGTGTAAGTGTGTGTATGTGAGTGTGTGTGTATGTGAGTGTGTGTGTATGTATGTGTGTGTTCAAGTAAGTTCATGCACCTTTTTCAATCTTGATCACACTTTAAAAAATAGAAAAGATGCGGATTAAAATAAAGTGAAATAATAATCTCTGTCTATGTACTTTCATTTCCAAATCAAGCCAACTTTTTATTTGGATTCAATGTTTATATACAAAGTTCTAATAATAGGAATCGTCTCAATCATTTATTTTCAAATATCCTTAACTATAAATTTGAGATAAAAATTGCAGAAATACCCACATTTTGATGACATCAGATAAACACACGTGAATTCTAAGAAATACGAAACAAAAATATGAATCAATACATTTTTAGTCCAAATTATCCATCACTAATCCCTTAACGTAAGCTTGATAAAGTATTTTTTAATCCATCCTCATTTTATGTTATCACAGTTTTAATCACCGAATCTCAATAAATAGGCAGTGTGTCTGCATCCTGCCCAAGTAGGTCTGCAGTCATCATGAAGGTCTTCGTCGTTGTACTTTTAGCCGTCGCTGGTCTGTCTAATGCCTTCATCGACGAAGCTCTGAAGACTACAGCCTATGGGTACCACTCCAGATTCGGTATTCCCGAATTGGCAAGGATCGCTGAAAATGAAGAAAAAGCCTCCAGAATTGTCGGCGGTTCCACAGCTGCCTTGGGAACGTACCCTTTCCAGGTAATAATTATTTTCTGTCATTTGCAAAATTTTAATAGTTTCAAATATAATTTAATATTTGATTGGTAAATTTGTTCTAATGGCACATTTTGAATGTTCTAGGCTGGCCTTATTGTTAGTTTGGTAGGCACCACTGGCCAGAGTGTGTGCGGTGCTTCTTTGGTGTCTAACAACCGTCTTACCACTGCTGCTCACTGCTGGAGCGATGGCGTGAACCAGGCCTCTGCATTCCAAGTTGTTTTGGGAAGCATCACCCTCTTCACCGGTGGCACTAGAATAACCACTAGCAACGTTATTGTTCACCCCAACTGGTTACCTACTCTCATCCGTAACGACATTGCTGTCATTCAACTGCCTAACAATGTCGCCACAACAAGTAAGTAAAACTAAATGTAGGTACATCATTTTTAGGTATTCAGTATCATTAAATTACCTTTAATACGTAGCGCTCGTGGCGTACATTTTCTTCGCGATGTTATTACATTGCGATTGTCAAGTAACGTACATATTTTGTACTTGGATGGGTGACCGATAGTGGCATGTCTATAAATTTTCTAAAATTGTCGAAAAACTAGGAAACCAGGGTTGGCCACCAACGTTCACAACTTACAATCTTTAATATAAAACATTTTTTTCTAGATGCCATTGCACCAATTGCTCTTCCCTCCGGAAACGAGATTAACAACAACTTTGCTGGTCAATCTGCTATAGCGTCTGGATTTGGCCTCAACTGGGATGGCAGTAAGTAGCAAATTATAAAATTACACGACACATAATAGTTTTACTGACTTACAACAATACACGAAACAATTTTCACTAAACTTTTCTCAATATTGAAAAATTAATCAATTAAAATTGGACATGAATTCCGAATAGGAACTAAGTTTAATCTATCATATTTATAATAAATACCAGATCTGATCAACGGTCCAAAATGAACCTTCAGTTAGTATAACTATCCGTCTTTTATTATACTTTTAGAAAAGTAACTTTAATCTTAAAAATATCCGTATGTAGGTACATTCAACGGATCTAGACAAATGGGCGGATAAAGTGGAAGCTCATCAAGGGACTATTTTGACTACGGAATAATTTTAATCAAATATAACACAGTCCTTACACTATTTCACTCTTAATTAGCAGTTCCGGAAGCCACTTTACTTTAAACACTACTATTGGAAGACTAACTGAAATTTCAATTTTACCAAACTGTGGCAAAACCTCCGTCTCTTACAAAGTAGACAAAAATGTTCTGACATTTTTATTTTTGCAGTGACCGGCATCCCATCGAACCAACAGCTCCATCACGTGACTCTAAACATCATCTCTAACACCGAGTGCTCCCTGGCGTTCCCCTTCATCATCCAGAGTTCCAACATCTGTACCAGCGGAGCTGGTGGCCGCAGCACCTGCAACGGTGATTCCGGTGGTCCTCTTTCCGTCCTCAGCGGCAACCGGCGCGTGTTGGTAAGGACTATCACCGAAAAAAGAGTACAAAGACTGTCTGTCTTTGGACTGTTTTTCTCAAAGCAGTTTGTCGTTTGTGTAGTCTAAAATAGTCGATGCAATTATTTTGTCCAACACGCAAAAATGGTTATGATTACTATATAGTTTGTTAGATGTCTGATCTCTGTACGGATCTTCTTCATGAGATTTTATTGACCAGAAGGCTGTCAGGACTAAGAGTGCCTTTCCATTGAAACGGGACGGAGATATGCGTTTCATCGGCCAATAACAACGTCTCTATTTGACTTGATGACAACATTTATGATTATGCAAATTTTCTTAGTTATATAATTTTACCGTTTTCCAGGTTGGTGTGACTTCATTCGGGTCTGCTCGCGGTTGCGAACAAGGATACCCCGCAGCCTTCGCTCGTGTCACTTCTTTCCTCGCTTTTATCCAGCAGCACATGTAAATTCTTGATGATGAATAAAATAATATATAAAACAGTACGTTGTATTTAATTAATTTCTTACCGCCCTATTAATAAACGCGTATTGAGAACATTTTAGCTTTCAAATGGTTTGTCACTTTCCGACATACGCAATTTACAACCTGTAACGTAAATTAATAAGACAGACGAGAAACTGATCAATTTTATAATTATAAAATAACTAAAGATTAAACTTTTTAGTTAGGTCATTAAATGTGCATATTGGTCTATCTGTTCCCCGCGGTTCCATCCGCAGCGTACCCGTTCCTGTAGGAATAGGAATAAAAAGCATATTATCGACGGGTCCTACGTATACTGGTGCAACTACATTTGCGCAACTTTACACGAGAGCGTTCTAAACGTTCTAATGGTTGTAACTTTAACATTACTAAACATACATATTTGAAATTTTAAAATGTTATACTTGAATATTTTTGGAAAAAGACTGCATTCATAATTTTTAAATATTTTTCGTACTTTAGAAAATAGCTTCACTTGCATTCACGTTGAATGTTTTCCTTAAAATGTTACAACGCGTATACTGGTGTAAGTGGCACTTATACCAGTTTACACCGTTCTTTTTTTCATTTAAATTTAACTTAATTAAATAATAAATCATTACTGAAAATATTGTTTGCTGTTTATTGATTAATACGGAAGCTAGAAAAGTATTTGGGAGCAATAAAATACTTTTTAAAAACTAAAGTGAAAAGTTTTATTCACTAGGGACTGTTATAAACGTCCAAACTACGCTAAGGTTACTTAATTAATATCTGTATTCTTAAGACTAAAGTCATATTTCTTATCTCTAACTTATAGTCTAAACATCCTTTCTGGTCATGCGCCCACGCATTCCCGCTAGAGCTATGCACGGTCAGCATTATGTATTACTATGCGGCCCGGTGGGTGCATAACTCCTCCCTCATCAAGAGTGAAATTATCGGGTTCTACTATTACTGGATTCCGATGATTTCGCTTAACATAATATGAAAGGAAAATAATACTTATAACTATGAAAAATCCATATAGAAAAATCGTGGCTAAACTAACACTTTTGATATTCACTATATTGCCCATTTCACTATCACTTTCACTGAATGTGTCGCTAATTTTCAGGATGCGGGAAATGTGCTTCATTTCTTCCAGATCGATGTTCTTTATATTGATTACAGGTAAGGATGTCGGATTTTCAATTTTCATTTGAGGTAAGGTTGTAACGGCTGCAATTCTGAACTGAAGTTTTTCAGTAAAGGTGCGTTCATAGGTAAGTTCAATCTCATTCAGGTGTAAAGCACAGTTTTCAGATGTTGAAACAACGTATGTGCCCTGTAGTAATACTTTGTTACTCTCGTTTTCACATTTTTCAGTCATTAAGGTTGAATTTCGCGTGAATACGATCCAACTTTCCATGCTAATACGCTGTACCTTGATGTCTTCAACTTCAACAGCATATGGTGAGCAAAACGTGAGGTTAGTCTGAAACTTCAGAAGCTGTTCAGCACATGTGGGAGGCTGAAACTGCGCTACGTTGTCGTCGGTACACAGGAAAGTAGCTGCGTCGATTTTCTCGCACGGCTGGGATACTGGCAAGTAATTGGAGTCTTTCGCCAAAAGGAACGGAAAATCGGGAAAAATAACTACGGTTTTCTTGATAGGAAATTTGTAAACAGGAAGAGGATATAATTTGTAGTAATCGAAAACTATTTTATCTGTTAACGGTACTTCCATTATAAATGTTATTTGACTTTCCTTTACATATGCTTTTACTTTAATTATCCTTTCAAATTTTATCAGATTATATTCATTTACTTTATACATCAAATTGTGAGTGTGCTCTATTGATTTTAATAAATATAATAGTTCAGATGAATTTACAATTGATTGATGTAATACAGATACTTTGGTGAATGCTAATGCAGTTTCTATTTCATTCAACATTATATAGATAGTTCTGAATATACTCATAAAAATTTCGAACATGCTAAGTGTATGTGAGAAAAATAAACAATTGTTTGTGGCATTATTAGATAACTTAGTAATTTCCTCAATTTTTTTCAATCTATTATCGATATTGATTATGTTTTCATTTTGCTCGCCTGAACTGTTTAAGAAACTATCCAACATTTTAGTGACTAATGTCATTTTCTTATCTAAGGCTCTTTCTTTCGACTCTATCATGGATATTTCCTTATCATAACGTAAAGCATCTGTATAATCTAGATTTCCTGAAATTTGCTTTATTAATGAACCAAGGGGGTCAATAAGGCCTCTTTTGATTCTAATTGAAGGTATCAGTTGTTCTAATTTGGAATTTGCTCTATCGTTTAAATATTCAGCTTGTGTTCTTATATTTAATATATCATGTCTGTAAGGTTTATGAGAATTTACAATATTAAGGAAATTTGCGAATTTTAGATTGTTAATTTTTAAATCATTTCTTAGACTATTTAAATCAAATCGCTTGACCAGAATCCATCTATCTATCTGTCTATGTGCTTTCCCTTCCTTCACAGGTAACATTCCGGGGTTTCCATCGAGTTTTTGAAGATGAAGGCCCAGGCTGAGGTGAAGAAGGCTTACGACCACGTACCACCTGCGGAGGGCGTTTTATGTCTTTAATTGTCACTTTCGTTTCTCTTTTACCTAACTGAACTGGGACTACATTTCTAACAGCTGGTCCTTTAACAGTTGCTTTCTGATATCTAGCTTTGTCTTTGCTTTTTCTAGTATTAATATCCTTTGTAAACACTATATCTCCTTCACTGAACTCTACATTTTCACCTGATTGTTTTTTATTCAATCTCTCTTTATTACTACTTATTTTGTCTGAAATGTACTGGTAAAGAAATTTAGTGCGCCTAGCATGATCTTTCAATAATTGCTGTATATAACATTTTTCGAATTCCCCATCAAATGCCCTACTGGAATCTGTGTGTCCAAAAACTATTTCAAACGGTGTTAATCCTGTACTAGAGTGAATGGTGTTATTGTAAGCCATAATAGAATAGGTCATGACTGATGCTGCATCAGTGCATTTTTGATCATATTTCGCTAAGCGATATATTTCTATTAAAGTAGAATGAAAGCGTTCAACAATGCCTGTTGAATTTGGGTTGTGAGCTGTACATATGTGTAAATCGATTTTGTACATGGATGCCAATTCCTTCATAAGCTCATTATTAAACTCAGAACCAGGATCACAATTTATTTTCGTAGGGACACCGTACATTGAGAAGTATTTAATCAATGCGCGAATCACTTCCGCGGTTGCTTTATTATTAATTTCTATTGCCTGTGCAAGTTTACTAAAGGCGTCTACTATCGTTAAATATGTACGATTTTCTATAGTAAAGATATCAATAAAGATTTCCTGAAAAGGGGCTTCCTGCGTTTGCGTCAACTGTAAGGATGGTTTCAGTGGTTTCCTGTCATACTTAAACTTCTTACAAACTTCGCAGCTATTTATAACTAATGATATTATTTCTTGCATATTATTCCAAAAATAGTTCCTTTTTATTCTCAACATAGTTTCTTTTATCCCTCTATGACATGTTTTTCCCTCATGGTGTTTCAAAACTATTGCCTTCTGTTCGTTTTCGTCCTCTACATACACAACTCTTTCCGTACATTCATAAAACTCTACCATACCTTCCTTGAACAAACTTATAAGTATCCTGTTAAAATCTTTTCTGTGTTGTATCTCTTCGAAATATATGAAATATTTAATTTTTGGCTTTATATATTCCTTCAAAAATCTTTTAATTAATTCGTCGTTATTAAGAGGTAAGAATATTTCAAGAACCTTTTGCTTATCTCTTGATAGATCTTTTACTTGTATATCATCCTTAAACCATGTATGAACTAAAATTTGGTTGGGTTTTGTATCAATAGCTTCATTTAAAATAGGAATTCCTTTATTTTCTAATTCTACTGCGGAATGTGCTGTTACTGTACTGCCTGTTGATGGCGGAATAGGATATTTACATTCTAGCTCATCGTCACTAATGCTTATGGTTTCCTCACTATCTGATATTGTTATGGTTTCCTCACTATCTTTCCTTTGTTCTAATAAAGCTGCCCTTTCATCAATCTCTTTCAGATATTCTTTAACCTTTCGCTGCTCATTTACATCCACATTAACTTTCATTGAAACATCATCAGACTCACCCAAAGCATTTAACCGTATCCTAGATAAAGCATCGGCATTTAAATTTTGTTTCCCGTTTTTGTAATAAATCTTAAAATCATACTCTTGTAATCTTAGCCGCCAACGCGTTAATTTACTGTTAGGCTCTTTTAGAGAATATAACCAAACTAAAGGTCGGTGGTCAGTAAAAATAGTAAAGGTATTGCCATATAGGTAAGGACGGAAATGTTTTACTGCCCATATTATCGCTAATAGTTCTCGTTCAATAGCGGAATATCGCTTTTCCGTGTCAGACAAAGTTCTACTTGCATACGCAATAGGTTTGTCATTACCAATAGTTCCTTGAGATAGTACGGCTCCCAAAGCCACATTGGATGCGTCAGTCGTCAGTATATATGGTTTTGAAGGGTCAGGATATTGAAGTAGCGGTGCATTGGTAAGTAACACTTTACAGCGTTCAAAAGCGTCAATGTATTTCTGATCAATAACTATTTGATTACGTTTCTTTAAACATGAAGTTAATGGTTGTGTTATCTTTGCAAAGTCCTTTATGAATCTCCGATAGTATCCTACAAGTCCTAGAAAGCTTTTGATCTCTGTAACAGTCTTTGGTAGGGGATAGTCTAAAACTGCTTGTATCTTATCGTTGTTAGGTTTAAGTCCTTGGTCAGTAATAGTGTGTCCCAAGTAAAGTACTTCTTTACGTAAAAACTCTGATTTGTCAAGTTGTACTTTAAAGTTCATTTCTCTAAGTCGTTCAAATACAGTACGTAAGTCGTTAATATGGTCCTGTAAACTAGTGCTATATATTATAATGTCGTCCATGTAAACCAGGCAATGAATACCTTTTAGTCCTCTTAGCAAGTTGTCCATCATTCTCTGAAAAGTAGCTGGTGCTGTCTTTAATCCAAACGGCATTCTTATAAACTCATAATGTCCGTCTGCACTAAATGCGGTCTTTTGTCTGTCTTTTTCGTCAATTTCTATTTGGTGGTATCCGTTTGCAAGGTCAAGGGTTGTAAAGTATTTAGCTTTACCTAGTTTGTCAAATAAGTCATTGATATTTGGTAATGGGTATTTGTCGTCTATTGTTATCTCGTTAAGTCGTCTGTAGTCAATAACCATGCGATATTTTACTTCTCCCGATGCATCCCTCTTTTTAGGTACGAGGTGAACAGGTGCATTCCACGGCGAAAAAGATTCCCTAATTATATTATTTTTCAATAACTTTTCTACCTGTGATTTAATTTCTGCAGTTTGTGCAGGAGGTTGTCTGTATGGTCTTACATATATTGGGTCTTCATGTTTTGTCCTAATAAAATGTTTCACCTTATTACTAAATGTCAGGGGTAATTGTTCCGAATAGAATATATCTTTAAATTCCTTGCATATATCGCTAATTAACTTTCTTTCTTCCTCATTCATATGTTCTAATCTAAGCCTTTTCAAATTTTCATCTAATATTCTATCTACTTCCGCATCTTTCATATCAACATCCGTAAAGTTAACTTTTATATCGCTTTCTTTAAACTGATTAACCTTAATGGGTTTTGTAATTGTGAGGGTCACCAAAATGTTGAATTAACAATTCTTTAAATTGAAGCCAAGTTGTTACATCCTCTCTCTCACTTATTAAGGATGCCGCTTCGTCTGTTAACCTACTCGTAATTGTCTGCATGATATACATGTTTTGTTCGTCACTGCCATGATAATTATTTATTACATATTCACATTTTCTTAAAAATAAGTTTAGATGGCGTTTATTACCACCGAAAAATGGCACTATTTTAATAATTTCATTCGGGATTAACTTAATTGTCGTCATTTTATAAAACAATAAAATCTATTTAATACACTAAATTTAATAGTCTACCGATTTTTAGGTAAGCCAAATAAAAGTTATAAAGGAAGAAGTTCGATTCCTACTATAACAAAGAAAAGCGGGGAAAGGATGGCGAAAAATCTCACTCACCTGCCAGTCACCACCATGCTTAGGTATTGTCTCCAAGGTCCTTTTCAAATTTATCTGGTTCGCGGATCGCCACGGGCTGAAGACCGAACGCGCTTTTCACGCTTTTTAATCGTTTTTTCGCGCACGAATCAGCAGCACACAGTAGTGCGATCCTACCGGCTGCGCCAGAAAAGTATTTGGGAGCAATAAAATACTTTTTAAAAACTAAAGTGAAAAGTTTTATTCACTAGGGACTGTTATAAACGTCCAAACTACGCTAAGGTTACTTAATTAATATCTGTATTCTTAAGACTAAAGTCATATTTCTTATCTCTAACTTATAGTCTAAACATCCTTTCTGGTCATGCGCCCACGCATTCCCGCTAGAGCTATGCACGGTCAGCATTATGTATTACTATGCGGCCCGGTGGGTGCATAACTAGCTAGTAATATTCACAATTTTTATTTTTTGTTCAACTTTTAACACTTGCTTCAGTTTACATAGTTCTGCAGACTACTTGTACCAGTTATCCATGTTCATACTCATATTTTCATAGTTAAATTAATCAAAAATATTCAGAAATCAAATTGCTCCTAATAATTTTCACGTACAAATCAAAGAATAAACATCGTATAAAACTAAAACAATATTATTTTTGAGTCTCATAAGAACTCTAGTTAATCTTATTACCTACTCGTATTGGGTAGTATTCATAAATTCAGTTAGATTTATTACACAATAAGTTAAGTAAAGGCTTATTTTAAGTAGTGTTTAAAATAAGTATGTGCACTCGCCTGCCAAGACCGAGGTCCCGGGTTCAATTCCTGGGTCGAGCGAAAACATGTTCCTACTTATCAAACACGGCTCGAGTGAGAGCAAGCTTGGTGATTATGCCTAATCCTCCTCACTATACTAATATCAATAAGACGAGAGGCTTTTGTCCAGCAGTGGGACATTACAGGCTAATACTTTACTTTACTTTTAAAGTAATTAGTGACTTGATTATGTCACAAAAAAAACTAATTGTCACACAGAGTGAATGCTATCACCCTCGCTCTGCGCGTGGCCAACGACAAGAAATCTATGAGTGATATTAACTAAATTTCCAAGCAGAGTCCATTTCCATTTCCATTAGGTAATTTTTTTGTTTTCTGAAGGTTGAAAGTAACTATAGTTTTATCATCCTTAGACGTTTGTCCATTTTTAGGGTTCCGTACCCAAAGGGTAAAAACGGGACCCTATTACTAAGACTTCGCTGTCCGTCCGTCCGTCTGTCACCAGGCTGTATCTCACGAACGGTGATAGCTAGACAGTTGAAATTTTCACAGATGATGTATTTCTATTGCCGCTATAACAACAAATACGAAAAATAAAATAAAACAAATATTCAAGGGGGGCTCCCATACGAGAAACGTGATTTTTTTACCGTTTTTTAAAGTACGAAACCCTCCGTGCGCGATTCCGGCTCGAACTTGGCCGCTTTTTTTAGCTCCCAAGCTGTATTTTTTTCTTAATGCCATCTGTACGATTTCGTAAGAATCGAATGCGTGAAAATATTCACACTTATCTTTTTGTGGGATGTGGAATGAGAGATTAAAATGTTTTGTGACGATGCCTGTTTATTGCCGTAGCGTTTTATCCCTGCAATCGTTCAATCCCTGGTAAAAATTAAACATTTGTCAAAAGGCACAAAGTGACAAAAGTCTATGACCGATCTGAATAGATTTTGCTCGTTTCTTTTCTACTGTAATGAGACTTAAAGGGTGGGAACATCTTTACATAAGAGCAAACATTTTCTTTGGCAGACTGGGGTATCTTTACTGGGTGAATTGAATGTTTTCCCCTTTGATGACCTTCTACTATCCCTAAACCTTGTCCAAAGCCGTATTTACAAAATTAAAATTGATATACAAGGTATTTAGCAACATGACTATTTGCAGTTACACCAGTATTGTACGTGCGCGCGGTGACGTTCGCCGCACGCATACTGGTGTAACGATCACTTGCGCTCGAGCGCCGCGCAGATCGCAACTACGTACACTGGTGCAAGTGACTTACACCAGTGTTCACAGTTCTTTACCGAAAAATAGTGTTACTTGCACCAGTTTACATTTTTTTATCTCCGAAACTATATGATTTTTTAAATATTTTTTTTCAGAATATAAAAGTATAAGCCATACTATTTATGTACAAATTATGCAAAAAAAATGGTTTAGGTATTTTGCTGGTTGCACCAGTATACGTAGGACCCGTCGTTATGTTCTTTCAATACAAGCATAAAAATTAAGTAGGTGACGAAAATACTACAATTTTGTTTGTACACTCATTGGTCGTCGCTTTCTTGACTGGTCCAGACCGGTACTGACGGTTATGTATAATACTAGCCGTGCCCCACGGTGTTACCCGCGTTGTACCCGTTCCAGCGGGAATTTCGGGTATAAATGTATTCCATGATAATGTATTCCATTCGGATATATTACTGTAAAGTGTCATCCAAATCCGTCTGGAAGTTTTTTCATGAAAGAGTAACAAACATACATACATCCTTACAAATTTTCGCATTTATAATATTAGTAGGATGAAGAGCATATTATTTTCCGAGAGCAAGATGAGAGCGAATGTAATAGTGTTGCTGGCTGGCATTCTACTCTAATTTAATTAAAAACTGTTTTGCACAGACCAGCAAAATATTTTTTAGATCTATTCAATTATAATTCCCGGAATAAATAAAAAATATCATCCCGCATTACATGTAGGGGAGGTACCGTAACTTTTTTTATATTTCATTATACTACCTACTTCCTTAGCCTTAGTCTTCTAGATAGATAACTAGCCTGTAAGTTAGACCTTTGTTCTGCTGTAGGCGTACAGGCGGTATACCTGCAATGGGCTCTCACTGAAGGTATCAGTACAATAACAGTACACAAACTTAGTACAAGATGGTACAAGGACAAAATAATTTTAAGGTAACTATAACCGTAGTTTACGCTTATAAAGTACAAAGAAAGAGTTATGGTGGATTGCAAAAGAGCTTTTAAATTTATTTAGAACTATAAATATTTTGAATTGAAACCACGTTGACGGATACACTTCGCTTTTATTTTATCTGTGACCACGGTCCCTGTAAAGGGGCCGAATTCAAAATGAAAAGTCTTCGCTTAAACTTAAGAAACCAGCAACTATAAATATTATGTTCTATAAATATCGTTTCTCAAAATAAAATGTTGCTTCTTAAACATAATTTAGGCACTAAGTAAATGTGGAGTTATTTTGTAATCCACCCTTTGTAAGTAGGCAGAGTTGGAAGTTGCTCGTTGAGTTTCCCTTCTCACAAAAAAAAATTAAGAATGAAAAACATTTCACCACCTTATTAAAACATACTACACATTACTACGATGTATTACTACTATTTTAATAGTATTTACTTCGCCTTCAAATAAACTATATGTCCTGAATTTTGTACGAGTATGTGCATACTTGCAAATGTTATTAAATTACTGTGATGGAATCATTTACTTATTACAGGTAACATAATGTAATTACATATCTTTTTATGAATAGTACATAATATATAATTATCAATGGAGATTAAACCAATTAATCATATGTATCCGATAATATTATAGGTAAATTCAATCAATAAATACGACGCAAGTTTAATCCATATTGTAGTTGAGACATATTCATCATGAAGGTTTTTGTGTTAGGGCTTTTGGCTTTAGCTAGCCTTGCTGCGGCAAATCCTTTGAACGTCAACCACCCCACCACCGCGTTTGGATACCTCGCCAAGTATGGTATTCCCGAAGCGGAAAGGATCCGCTCACTGGAAGAATCTAGATCCAAGATCGTAGGCGGACTTCTCGCTGGTGAAGGACAATACCCTTACCAGGTACGTAGACAATGTTTGCTGATCATTCTAGAACATTCTAGGAAAAGTTATGTTATGGTGTTCACAATAACTTTCTGGCGCGTGCATAAAATTTATTTATATACATATATAAAATTCAAAGTCCTGACTGACTGACTTCCTGACTGACTGACTGACTGATAATCAACGCATAGCCTACAACGCTACACCTAGAAACATGAAATTTGGCAGGAAGGTTCTTCAAGTGACGTAAGTGCACACTAAAAAAAGGATTTTCGAAAATTCCTACGGGAACGGGCTCAACGCGGTTAAAGCCGCGGGCGCTGCTAGTAATTTTATATATCTTTCTGAACCAAGCGAAAAGTCTGCTCTTTAACTATTTGAACAATCTCTCACAAGGTGTTGACAACCACATGAATTACATTAAGGTTGTTATATGGAATATTATTATTTTTTCATTATTTTCCAGGCTGGTCTCCTAATCTCTTTGGTTGGCTTCGAAGGACGTGCTGTCTGCGGTGCCTCTTTGGTTACCCCCGGTCGTCTTGTCACCGCTGCCCACTGCTGGTTTGACGGAGCAAACCAAGCTTGGTCGTTCGAGGTAGTTTTAGGATCTCTCCAGATCTTTGCTGGTGGTACCAGGATCGCCACCAGTGCTGTCGTCCCTCACCCCAACTGGTTCCCATGGTTGGTCAGAAATGACATTGCTATGATCTACTTGCCCCAAAACGTTCCTAGTTCAGGTAAGCTGTATAATCATTTAACTTTTATTTTATAAACGACCAATGAACGACATTAATAACTAATTTTATTTTCTTCATGCTTAGCCACCATCGCACCAGTTGCTCTGCCCAGTGGGTCCCTACTTCTAGAAAACTTTGCTGGCGAGCCAGGTCTGGCTTCTGGTTTTGGATTGACTGATGACTCCAGTAAGTACCGTACCTTGTACCCTTACCTATTATTATTACATTTTACTTTATTTTTTTATAACTCTTCTTTATCTGATTTTTTTATTTATCCATATTTTCTTGTTATGCAAAACAACTGAATATTTAGCAAATATTGAAGCTGTTTATAGGGTGTTTAATGATTATTTAATAGACACATTAATTGATGGCATGTTCTTTTAGTGACCAGCCTCCCCGCTGACCAATCCCTACATCACGTAAGCCTCAACATCATCACAAACGACATCTGTAGATATGCCTTCCCGGGTATTCTCCAAGACACTAATATTTGCACCAGTGGAGTAGGTGGTGTTGGAACTTGCAATGGAGACTCCGGTGGTCCTCTTGTTGTTACTAGAAATGGCGAAAGAATTTTGGTAAGAATTATTATATAACTCACTTTAAAAAATAGTATAGTTATTAAAGTATGCAATAGAATTAGATTATTGATATATCGATGTGCTAGAGTAGATGCACATTGTTGAGATGGCCAAGATTGAGGCAAACATGATTAAAAAGCATCTTTCCTTTAATATAAGTTGTTACTATATGTTTTTTTCTTCTTTGAAACAGGTTGGTGTGACGTCGTTCGGCTCTGCTCTGGGTTGCCAGGTCAACCTTCCTGCTGCCTTCGTCCGCGTCACTGAATATGTCGAATCCTTTATCAATCTACATTTGTAATTTATACAACTCCTCATTGATATTACTTTTTTTAAATAAGACCAATTTCACATTAAAACTTGCCTTGTTACAAAAACATTTTGTTTCCTTTTTTTCATATCATTAAGATTTAGGCTCTTCTCATTCTCGTTATCTCTCTCACCATTGCTTTGCTTCCGTCGATCAAGATTTCGAGTTGCAAGTTAAGAATAAAAAACAACAAAAAAAATCTTAAAAATTTGTTCAGTAGTTTATTTTTTTATCGCGAACGAACATACAGACTGCGGGATACTCTAATTACCTCTTTATGCAAAGATGTGTCAACGCCAATAATTTATGTTGTACTTACTTACATTCACATTGTTCTATGGTCCTACTACGAGTATAACCTAGTCCTTTTAAAAAGTAAATTCGTAGGTATAGGTTAGTGGCCATTTGGCCATCCCTGGTGGTGGAGTTTTTAGTCCGCCTAAAAGCCTCCGACATGGTACGTCGATTGAAACAATCGGAACCGACCATAAGTCTTACTAATATTATAAAGTTGTGTTGCTCTTTTAAGCAAAAACTGCTGAACGGATTTGGATGAAAAATTACAATCATGTAGTTTTTACATAAAGAGGATTCACTTTGTCTTGAGATTCTTGTAGAAACAGGCACAAGATAAGACTGGGAGGTGTTACTAGTCACGTGAAACAGCCAAAGTACTTAATTAAATTAACATCATAATCAACATGATTACAAAATTAATCTAAATCGTATTATTTATGAGATTGTGTCGTGTATTTTTGCAGCTTCGAATGCGCAGTTAACTGATAAGTTTGATACTTTTTGATGCTACCACTACATATGCTATAACCAAATTAATTAATCAAATATGTTAATCAACTACGGTCTTCTTGATAAATGTATCACTTGGACCGACTATAATGCTTAGTAGGTCAAAGTTGATCAGACTGCTAAATATACATATAGAAGCAAAGTAAATAAACTTTGTTTAGGGACAAAATGCCACCATGCTGGATATTGATTGCCTGCTGTAAAAGTACCAAGCAAACAAACTCATCAAAAGATATATACGTAAGTCCCTACATGACCCTAGTCCCGTGTCCTAATCCATTTGATAGGCTTAATTGCGCCCGAGTTACCATCCAGTCAGCTCAACATTTACGTCCGACAATCTAAGATCTATAGGATCATTACTATGTTATTCTATGTTACTTGACAGCTTCTTACCGCTTTATTCATAAACGATATTTAACTTAAACAGTGTTTTAAAGTGTTTTGTCTCTTTCGCTCTTTGGCAAATAGTGTATGTCAGAGAGGGACAAACCATTTGATAGCTAAAGTGCTGTTAATAAGCGTTTATGAATAAGGTCCTTATTAATATTTACATTCAATGCACCGGTTAAATTTCTGCATTCTCTTAAGATTTTTCCTTATTTTAAACTGATAATTTGTATTCATTATTATGTCGCGGTCGGTTCCAATGACACAGTAATTACAGAATTAGCAAATATTGCTCCCGAACCATTAAATCTGTTATTGGAATATCTTATTTTATCGCATTCACGTTGTGTTGTATCCTCAAAAAATACCTATTAAATATTTGCCCTATTCAAATTGAAATATAATGTTTACATTATTCTTATCTATTAGTCACCGTAGCCCTTATGTTATCACTAAATTGCCTTGGTAAACCCCCTAATCAACGTTCTGAGAGTTTCCTTGAATCACTTCCACATTATCTAGTTAAAACCAAACATAATAACTGTGACCTAAGTATGTGACCTTGAAAGCGTACGTTCTTTATAAACGATAAATGATATTTTTGACTTTATCTCTGACCTTTAAAGTAAATAATTCTGCAAGTATGCACAAAAATAAAATTAAAAAAATCTCTTTTTATTAAACCAAACCTTGTTTCATTAAATAAATACTAAATGTCGCAGGTGTTCTGTTATTAAAATGTTGTGTTACAAAAACAGTGATTATTCATTAATTATATTTTGGGCCTACGGATGGAAAATACTCGGAATTAAACAAACAAACACGAAGGAAAGATAATAGCACCTTCATAGTTAAGATTTTAATATCAAGAGCCTATTAAGATCTCATAGTTGTAGATTACTTGCCAACTCAAGAACTCTATTGAAAACCTGAATTATCTCAAAAACAACTTGAGATTCCGTATTTATATAAGCCAGTTGGAACTCATACTGTATTACTGTTTTAATACTTAGTTCATAATGTCGGTTCTCGTGTTATTGAGTCTTGTATGTTTGGGTTCGGCTGCCGTCGAAGTGGAATACACTACAGCATTTGGATATATCGAGAGAATAGGAATACCGTTGGCAGAGAAAATTTACGAAGCTGAAAAGGCTATCATAAACAGGATTGTGGGAGGGTCTCCTGCTACGCTGGGACAAATTCCTTATCAGGTAAGTGTTAAATTATGTTTTCTATTTAAAGTTATACGAGTTACTACAACACAACACGTTGAACGAAATAAGTAAATGATCATTCGTTTCAATGCTTCTTATCAATACCTATCGGGTATATCTTATAAAAATCCCGTAACGTATACAGGTTGATGGCAATCACTGGTATCGATATCGATTTTAATCTTATCTCAAAAGAATATTTAACAGCAATATTTACACAGGTTGTCCCAGATCTGTGCGAAACGAAGAGTAAATTCATATAAGTATTAGTTGTGCAATACAGAAAAAAATAGGAAATTTATTAGAATATTGTGATTTATTTGAGACTTCGTTGGAGTCTTAGTCGGGGATGAGGCACACATTATGCCAACTACGGACTTAAGATACACACCAAAGACAATATCCTTTATATTTTTTCTTCATAAAGAAATACAGCGAGAGAGAAGACTTTAGAAACGAGAAAAACAAAGACAAATCCTTTGTTTTGATTAGTATCGTAGCTCTATTATTATAGATTTATTACTTATCTAACATTATTTCAGATTCTTGAAATTCCTTCTACGAGTTGAATAAACTCATACCATATCACTACAAGTGACTAGATAATGATTATACTACATTTCGCAGGCCGGTCTCCTTTCCAAATACAATAACATCAATGGCACAGGCGTCTGCGGAGGTTCTCTGGTCACCACCAATCGAGTGATCACCGCAGCTCATTGCTGGAACGACGGCCAAAACCAGGCGAATTACACCACAGTAGTCCTCGGATCAACTTTGCTCTTCTCCGGAGGAACTAGACAGGAGACTAGCAATGTGGTAGTTCATCCGGATTGGATGCCAAACATTATCCGAAACGATATCGCTATCATATATTTGCCAGAAGCTGTTACTTATTCTAGTAAGTATTAACCAGCAACATCCAAAAATTCAACTATTTTACAATGTATACCTATACTGTATACGTTGAAGTGGACAAGCGTGGTAGTGAATATTGTGTCCTAAGAGTGTCGTGTGACCTGGTTTTTTCTTACTACTAACTGTTTAGAAGTCAAATATCCTCCATGAATCTACTCATAGATTTTGTTACAAACTGTTGTTTTTATTTTTATAATGCTGCTACTTACAAAAGCATATAATCCTCTGCATCACTGCCACTGTATTTAATTTTTAATTTAATCTATTTCAGTATTTAGTTCTTGTGTATAAGTAATGTTTCTTTTCATATGTTTTTTATTTTATGTGGTGTAGAAATACATGGTTTTAATGCTAAGACTGCGATTGTCCATTATTAAAGAACATCAACATTCTTATCATCTATTTATTTCAGATACTATATCCCCGATCGTTCTACCTTCTGGTCCCGAACTTGATGAAGACTATAGCGGTGAAACGGGTACTGCATCAGGATTTGGATTGAGAGCTTCAAGTAAGTTCAAAATGCACTTATCTTTACTGAAAATCTATGTAGATACTAAATGAATAATGAGCCCTAAAGATGAAAAAATAAGACTTATTTTAGTCACAACGCTTGCCCAGCTGCATTTTGGAAAAAATACATTTTTTATTCCAACACAAATCATTCTGTGTCCATAAATCTTCAGATGTAAATAAACAGTCAAACATTATAATAAAATTAGTTAAAAAGGACCAGCAGGCACTGAACCACCGTCGTAATCAGTTCACTAAACAGAAGTTATTGGTACACTTTTAAAATATTCTTCTCTTTTCAGATACCGGAATCACAAATGACCAATACCTTAGCCACGTGGAGCTGAGAATCATCAGGAACTTGATGTGCCGACTCGCCTTCCCAACAATCTTGCAAGACTCGAACATCTGCACCAGCGGCCTCAACAAGATGAGCACATGTCAAGGGGACTCTGGAGGTCCTCTAGTAGTAATGAGGAATAGTAATCCTGTTCTGGTAAGATTTATATAGAATTTATAATATTCTTCTTCTTCTTATCGTATCAATGGCCTTCAAACATTTCCTGTCCAGTATTTAGCTGACACAGGGCAGCATCTGAGACTATAATTAATAATTAATTAATTAGACTATAATTTATATTTATTATTATTATATTGTTTCTCGTTAGAGTCACGGGAGAAGCCCAGTCTATTTGAGAGGCATGCAGCATACAGATCCTACTCATACCCTTTGGATATGTTTAACTAGCAGCGCCCCGCGGTATTACCCGCGTTGTTCCCGTTCCCGTGGGAATTTCGGAATGAAAAGTAGCCTATAACCTTCCCGTTGAATGTGGCTATCCATTACAAAAAGAATTATTCAAATCGGTTCAGTAGTTTCTGAGATTAGCGCGTTTAAACAAACAAACAAACAAACAAAACAAACTCTTCAGCTTTATAATATTAGTATAGATGAAATGGATTACAACTGTAGTTATTATATAAGCCTGAGCTGTCCCATTATTTAGCAAAGATTGCGATGAAACTCGATAAATATTTGCACTATCGCAGTCATTGTCCAGGTAATCTTGAAGCTGACTTATCCTTAAACAGTTGTCTGAACACTTATTTAGTCAGACGATAAGCCAACCTGCTTGGACGTCTTGTACAATGTCCAACTTATTTTTAGTACAGCAAAAGTAAAATACTACTCTTATTTTTAGTACAGTCTAAAAGTCAGTCTAATGCTATCTATCACTCTTATAATGTAATAAACTACATTTTATGCATTTAGGATGAGAGAGATTCTTGGTTTTTATTGCAATAAGCGTAGGCGAGTCAATGACCACCAAACATGTTTATTTGTATCTTCAAAATGTGTTTATTTATATAACCTTATATAATAGATGTACGTACGTAAGTAAATTAGTCTATTCGTATATGTTTATGTTCTTGGTTATTTCCAGGTCGGAATCACCTCATTCGGCTCAGCGCTGGGCTGCGACTCCCGACTGCCGGCTGCCTACACCCGCGTCACCTCATTTGTAGATTTTATCAATGAAAACCTGGAATGAGTAACCCATCTATATCAGTTAATAATAAAATTATTACCAAGTATTGACTACTATAGGCACTTTTACCACAGACTGTGCTTTTACTTTTATTTACCTTAAATATCTATCTGTAGGTGCACCTTTGAAACTAGACAAAAGGCAGAGATGACTATGCATTTTTTAGATTATAGATAATGGACTACATTATTCTTAACACTGTAGCGATCAAACCATGACGTATACGACGACTAACTTAAAAAACATTAAAATTAATCACACCTGTAGTTAGATGACATGTGGTACATTATCAACTGTTTGTGGACCAAGTATGGACTCACTACTCTATCACATCAACATGCATAATATAGCATCGTATCGCTCGTGGCGTAGTTTGACTAATCATTGCAACACGTGGGATTCATTTAATCCTGAAATTCCCGAAGGGAACGGGTACAACACGGGTAACACCGCGAGGCGTGGCTAGTAACTTATATTATTGTAAAGTTTCATCCAAATCCGTTCAGTAGTTTTTGCGTGGAAGAGTAACAAACATGCATAGTTGCATACATAGGTACTACATCCTCACAAACTTTCGCATTTAAGCAGCATTTGACATGTAATGTACGAATAATTACATCAATTAGTTAAGTGTCGGACAACTCTGAGTTCAGCAGTCAGAATTAAAAATGAAAAATTCGTATATCGTGTAAGTATAAACAAAATACTCGACAAGCTATCGGTGGAGAGCTGGCACGGGCCGACGCGGACGAACAGCGGCACCAATTAGAATCAACTCGTGACGCGACATCATTGCCACGTCAACTTATGGCCGCTAAAATGCCGTACCTAGTTGATTTTAATACTTTGCTAAAATATTATAAAGCTGAAGAGTTTGTTTTGTTTGTTTGTTTAAACGCGCTAATCTCAGAAACTACTGAACCGATTTGAATAATTCTTTTTGTAATAGATAGCCACATTCAACGGGAAGGTTATAGGCTATTTTTCATCCCGAAATTCCTACGGGAACGGGTACAACGCGGGTAAAACCGCGGGGCGCTGCTAGTACTTTGCTAAAATGGTTTTTCAAGCTATTGGAATAGTAAGTAAGTTGGAGTATATTAGTAAGTTAGTTCGATTTGATTACTTGCCAATGTTTAGACCTTGTTTAGACCGCCTAAAGGCCTCCGATATGGTCTATTGACTAAAACAACCGGTACCGACAATTTTACGAAGCAATAATGGTAAAAATATTACTTAATATTATATCTAGTCAAGGTAAGGTACTTAATACTAATAGAAAAAGATTTCCATGTGTAAGTGAATCTGCAATAATAAAACTTTTTAATTATCTTCAACCTGATAATAATTTACATACAAGATTTTAACATTTTATTCAACAATACCATTCAATCTATCTTTGATTTTCTGGCTGTTTATCTACCTATTTTTATCATCGACCTTAGTAGATCATATTTATAGCTAAAACCTACCGTCATTGTTAAAAAATCTCTTTCTATAATCGTACAACCTGGTAAAAACACTTCTTAGCGCCCCGCTCCACCTAGAGGCAGTTGAAAATCGTTGTTTCGGAATAAATTAGTCATAACAGCGAAAATTTAATTAGCGTGATAATCGCTGCACTCCACTCTCGGCCTATCGCCAACTAATACCGGTACTGCACGGAAAAACGAATGTTCTGATTAATTAATAGGGGTCTCAGACACCGATTAGTAACTAGATAAAATATAATTATGAATTGTAATTACGTTTACGGATACACTTCGCTTTTATTTTACGCTAACTGCGCCCCGCGGTGTTACTCGCGTTGTACCCGTTCCCGCGGGAATTTCGGGATAAAATGTATGCCAGGTGTTATTCTGATTCTGAAAACCTCCAATACCGCAAAAAAAACCGTAGTTACACGCTAATAAAATCAGTCATATCAAATGTAGGATAGCAACGTAGCTGCGCATAGCATTGGTGGTAAGGCACCCTCAGCTCGATTGAAATGTCGTTAGATTTTTAAGAAAAATGTCTACTCGGATAAATTCACACACGATTAACTAAACCCGAACTAAGCTTGTATTATGGAATCTAACTAACTAAATTAATGATGTATTACAAGCTGATACTTTAGATAGTAATGATGTAATATAATGTTGACTTTTGATTCACTAAGTAGTAGTGTATCAGTAACTATCGTGACAAGGTACATACTTAATGGATAACGTAGTAGTGGTATGTGTTATAACGATATCTAGAGGTCAATGACGGTTGTTTTCCATACTCATTCAAATCATAATCTTCCATGACCTCGTATAGATAAATAGTTACTTGGTTTAATTGGAACAGATTGAAAGTTTATATTAACTAGCAGCGCCCCGCGGTTTTCCCGCGTTGAGCCTGTTTCAATGATAATTTTGGCGTGAAATAAATAGTCTTAAAGCTTGTCGATTGTGGCTATCCATTAAAAAAATAACTATTAAAAATAAACAAACTGAAAAACAAAAATCAAACTCTTCAGCTTTATTATATTACTAGCTGCTCCCCGCGGTTTCACCCGCAGCGCCGCCGTTCCCGTGGGAATTTGAGATTTTTCCTTATTTTTCTAATATAAAAACCTTGTCCTGACAATAAGGAACACATTAAAAAAAATCATCCAATTTGGTGCAGTCGTTCTGAAGTTATGCGCTTACCAACACATTTTGCGATGCATTTTTATATTATACACTTATACATAACGGACTTTGAATTGACACAGATGAAGTACATACACTGTAAACCTGTGAATTATCCCATTCAAAAAACTCGTCGGTAACATGTCTTACCAATTATTTTTCATTCTACAACACAGCTTATAATCCTGCTCAATCGAAACTACACGCCTTATTATAGAAATAAATTAATATTTAATCGCAAGTCAACCCGCGGGGTATTACGAAACGTAACATAATCAAGTTGGATCCGACGTGTAAAGTCTAATCGTTATATACAGGAAGTTAATATTGCAAGAAAGGTTATTAAATGTCAGTAACACATGGCCCTTGCTCGCTTGCAACTAAATTGAGACTCGCTACTATATCACGGTACATTCTTAGGTATTAGGATACGTATTTAGGATACGATTTTCCATTTTCTAACATATTCAGCACGAAAACAATACAAAAATACTACATTTGATATTTTTATTATGAAAATAACATAAATATGACAGGAAAAATTCACACACGGTAAGTTAGACCCGAACGAAGATGTAGGCTATTTTGTGTTTATGGAATTTTAGTAATTAATTTTTACTTGGAATCGAATTAAATCATCAAAATTGGTTTAATACATGAAGTTAAAAAGTCTAATGATGTGTGCATTGTATTGGTGCAGCTACCTTTACATATACGAACACTTGTGGTATAACGTATGTTAATTTACCCTGACTTTTATATCACAAATATAAAGTTATTAAGTTTACCTAATCTTTATATCTTTATAAAAATTATGTGTCACGTTGTTTTTTCGCTATGGACTCCTACTGAAACGATTTTAAATTTAATTTGCACACCGCGTGCACTTTGATGCAACTTAAAAGATAGGATAGCTTACATCTCAATTTACAGTCCATTTTATCCCGAAATTCCCGCGGTAACGAGTATAACGCAGGCGCGGCTAGTTTTACCCATTAAATATTCCATGTAGATATCAACAGTAGATAACATTTACGATTAGGTGCTTACCAAAAAAATCGTCTTGCACTAACTAAATGTAATAACTGACCACCTACAGACAACGGCTGAAATACGGACGTTTCGTCAAATACGGACTGACCATAATCAAACTAGACACAGAATAGACTAAGGTCTTGTACCCTCATGTAGCGCCCGAAGCCACCCAATCAAATTGCATTGTTCGATCTACAAGCTAGCCTCCGACCAAACACAATATTTGCTCAGCGAATGTAAATTCCACAATATCTCGAATGGACCTCAGTTCAAAGACATAACCGCAGTAAAGCCGCACAAACTCTTTAACTACTGGTTAATTAAAATTAATCTCCGTAAGGCTTCCGACATTCTGTGCGCGTTATATATAGACTAAGTATGTACATACTTTTAACATCCGTTTTAGAAGAAAATAATGAATGAAGTTGATCTAGATGGAAAATCTCTAATTCTTTAATTCTGAGCTGGACAGCTGTATATAAAAAATAAAGTAGACCACTTATACTAAAAATTTCAGTTACCATAAGTGGATACCATACTTGCCGTGTAACATTACTACAGTACATATGATTTGTAGATGCTAAACGTTTTGTAGGTACCACAGCTCTGGTGGGAAGACATCCTAAACCTTTCACATACCTTGATGCCATCTTACAACAAAATGATCCTTATCGCTGCAACATGTCAAACCAGCATAGGTCGCTATGAAGTTAATAAACAATAATAAATCATTTGATGGATTATCTTCATGTGATATTATTTAATAAACAAATTACGATGGGTGCAGCCCGAGGATTCAAAAAAATGCAAATTTAAATTTAATAAAACTAATTTATTCAAAGTATTACAAATTAATTATTACAACTAAATTACATTGATGTCAATTGGTCGATGTTTGTACCAAAAGTGACGCTCCCACGTTTGGTGCTTCTACGGAAACTTCTATTGACGTCATTGCTGAGCTTGCGCCTCGTGACTTCCAAGTAGGTCGTAGGTGGCGTGTGCAATGTATATTGCACTCATGCTGATGCAGCGATCTACTAGGGTTGGCCGTGTGTAACATCTCCCCCCGAAGAACAGCGATTATCGATGGACTTGTTCAAGATGGTCGCTGGTAGACATCCGGGATCAACCCTTATTTGGTTGGGGTTGATAATGCGCGGTGCTGGGACTGCATAGACGATCTCAGGGTTAGTGAAGTCTCTGGATACTTTTCTTGCGCGTAGTCGGCGATAGAGTAGAGTAGAGATGAGTGCGCATGTACCGGAGAGTGTGAGGTACATCGGTATAGTCGTGTGGTAGATGACTGGATCGGTGACGTCATCAAGTTGTATGGGCGATTGCGTCGCTATCTCGTTGCTCAGGGCGTGAAGTTTTTGAAGACTAGGAGAGTTCAAGATGAGCCTCGGGTTACTTCGACGTGTAGTCTCGTTGTACCGGGGTATCTCGATGATCCTTATGACGTGTCCTTTGATGTGGTCATTTGAGTTGGAGATTGTGAATGTTGGCGTTCTCAGGTGACAGTTGAGAGGGATAACTGCCAAGTAGCTGCCTTGTAGAGTACGATACTGTTCTTGGCCGCAGGATATCTTCACCTTGGTTGGTACAGGGAAGCTTATGGTGTAGTGCTTATCGTCGAGGGATTCCAGGGCTTCATTTTTGAGGGCTACTGGAGTCAGCTTGCAGGTGGGCAGGAGTTCCTGGTGGACTATGAGCTGCTGGATACAATCAGGCTTTTGCTGGATCTGGAGGCTGGGTACCGACTCACAGAGATATAGGGTGTTAATCTTCGGACATTCTGTCTCTATGTACCAAGAATCTTTGCTAGAGAGTGCTACGAAAGGTGAGGGTGGAATAAGGGTTTCATGGTTTTTATTGGGAACAAGGGATAGTTTATAGAAATCGAATGTGAAAGGAATGACAACCGGGACCTTTATAACTATAACTATTTGCTTATCTAGATAAAAATATCCTAATTTAATTATTTCGTAAAAATGCCTAATTTCTATATCTAGGATTTCATTAGTTGAATATAAAATCCTTAGTTTACTTAACATATTCTTAACTTGATCTAAACTAAATAAAGAGTATGGGGTGCTCGATGCACGAATAAAAGTTAGAGTATTCTCTAAACTTTGTAACTCCTCGTATAGGTCATCTATATTATCTCCTAAAATTAATAAGTGTTGTGCCAGATGGGCGTATTTAATTAAATCTGTATCTCTATTCGCATCATTTTCTAATATTAAATTTAGTGCTTTATTCATGCTATCTTGATTTAAAACTATGTTACTTATTATCTGAGAACTATGGGAGATGAAATTACTATTCAAACTAACTTGATGGTTAATCTCTAATTCTAATTTGTGCTCATTATTACGCAAGATGTTAATAGCATTTTCATACTTCAGTGCATCAGTATAATCTAGGTTACCAGAAATGCTTTTAATAACGGAACCTAGACCGTCGATGAGACCTCTTTTACTACGTGCTGATTCAAATATACTTATTTTATCTGAAATTAAAATGATTTTCCTATTGAGATGTTCTAGGTGAGGGTCAAATAGAGACAAAGTTTTATTATTTAGTAGGGGTCTTAATTCAGCCATCTGGGATTTCACTAATTCTATTTGGAGATGTATACTTTCCAAGTCTATATGACTAAGAAATGAATGGTAGTGGGAGACAATCTTTGCTGCTCCTAATTTGAAAGGGAGTAGTCCTGGTCCATTGTCAAGCGAGTCAATTGTTATCTCTTGTCCTTGGGTCGGATGAAGTGTCGTCAGCCATAGTAATATCCTGTAACAAGGTGGGGATTTTAGGACTTCGCTTAAGGCGGGATTTAGCTACTGGACCTCGCTTTTTCTTCGTATAGATGTGGATTGGAAGATCTGCGAGTACAGTATCCTGCGTATATCGCGGGGCTAACTTTTGTCTGGACGCCATAGGATTACGTACAAAGACTTGTTGGTCAGGGGTATAGTCTTTCTCTGGTTCTCTATTCTTATTTCGGTTTTCAGTCAGTTGTGTCCGGTCATGTAACGAAGTCTCGTTAATTAGGTCGTAAACTTGACTCATTCGTTTCCTATGGTCTTGGGAATATTGTTGAAACAAATGTTCGGATATGTCAATGTCTGTAGGGTCTCTGGGGTCAAAATGTCCGGTTATCAAGTCTATTGGTCTGCATTTAGTAAAACTATGTATAGAACTATTGTAAGCTAAAATGGCATACGGCATGAGATTAATGACTGGTTCACTACGTTTCTCAAGCTTTAATATTCTAAGATGTTCTAAGATTGTGGAATGGAATCTCTCTGCAATACCGTTATCGTTTGGAGAATGAGCTAAGATCTTATGATGTTGTACTTTATGAATTCGACTAAATTCTAAGAATATTTGGTTCGTAAATTCAGGACCTCCGTCTGTGACGATAGTGAAAGGGACACCATGGTGAGTGCAAAACACAAGTAAAGCTTGTACAACACTAAGAGCGGTGCTATCTCTAAGATGGTAAGCTTGTGCGTATTTCGAGAAGGCATCTACTATAGTAAGGAATTTCTCATTCTGAGCCGTGAACAAGTCTAGATGGATTATTTCAAAGGGCTTACTAGGGGGTGGTACAATATTAAACCTTTGCTTGATTGGGTTACGGTCGTATTTAGCTTGGCCACATATAGTACATTCATTTATGTACTTCGAGATGTGTTCTTTCATCTTTGGCCAATAGTATCTAGATGATAATGCTAAATAGCACTCAGTAATTCCACGATGGTTGGTTTTACCTTCATGATACTTTTGAATGATGTCCTGTTGACGTAAGTATTCCTTGACATTCTCTAATTCTTTTTTAGTGAGGACAAGGTTCATTGCGGAGCTTTTGAAGTTATCCTGAATTATAGGGATGATCTTATACATTGCGAGAGGGGGATGAATTATAATTCCTGTTTTTACTTTAGGGTTTACGTACTCCTTAACTGCGGTAATGACGTCATTAGTCAAGTTAGATTCGGATAGTTGTATAGTCGTTCGAGTATGTGTTTCGAATGGTTTAGTCACTGTCGGTCGTTTTTTAATGTCACCTACTAGTACGAAACAGATTTGTCTACTGAATCTATTTAAAGGGTCGTCAGAAATAGGTACTTCCATAATAGGGGCTTCGTTACTAGTATGAATAGTCGCAGTGTCAGAATTGTCAGGTGGTGAGTCTAAGTTGTCAGTAGGGGCTGTGAGAGTTTCAGAGCCTGCGATTGAGTGAGGTTTTTCAGATACATTGACTTTTATAGAGCTAGTGTCCTCGTTATTAATTTCAATGCGGGACAATGCATCTGCGTTGGTGTTCTGTTTGCCCTGCTTGTATACTACGGTAAAGTTAAACTCACTCAATTTAAGTCTCCAACGGGTAAGTCTAGAGCCTGGTTCTTTAAGGCTCATAACCCATTGTAAGGGTCTATGGTCTGTCACTATCTTAAACTTCCTTCCGAATAAATAAGGGCGGAAGTATTTGGTAGCCCAAACTATGGCTAGCAACTCCTTTTCAATTGTACTATAGTTAATTTCGCTGGTGTTCAAAGTTCTAGATGCATAAGCTATAGGTCGGTCTTGTCCTATTGGTCCTTGTGAAAGTACAGCGCCTAACGCAAAGTTAGAAGCGTCAGTCGTAAGTACAAATTCTTTTGTGAAGTCTGGGTACTGTAAGATAGGGTCGTTGGTCAGAAGGTCTTTACATTTTTCGAAACAGTCAATGTACTTAGGGTCATTAAAGGTGATCTTAGAACCTTTCTTTAGACATTGCGTCATCGGTTTTGTGATGCGCGCAAAGTCGGGAATAAACTTCCTATAGTAGCCTACTAGTCCGAGAAACCGTTTTATCTCAGTGGAGGTTTTAGGAATAGGGAATTTCTGAATGGCGGAAATCTTGTCGGGGTTAGGTTTGATACCGTCTTTGCTAACTATATGACCTAAGAACGGGGTTTCTAGTTTTAAGAACTCTGATTTATCTAATTGAATTTTTAGATTTGATTCCCTAATTCTTTGAAAGACTTTCTCTAGTTTAATCATGTGCTCTTGTAAAGAGACACTGAATACAATGACGTCATCGACGTAAGCTAGACAATTATCGAGGTCCCTAAGGAGGTCTTCTACCATGCGTTGGAATGTTGAAGGGGCGGTTTTAAGACCCATGGGCATACGTAAGAATTCATAGTGCCCTTGCTCTACGTTAAATGCTGTTTTGTGAATATCGTCAGGGTGCATTTCCATTTGATAGAAACCACTAGCAAAGTCTAACGTCGTAAAGTACTGGCAATTACCGAGCTTATCAAAAGCGTCAGTAATATTAGGGATGGGGTACTTGTCGTCAATCGTTTTTTCGTTGACTTTTCGAAAATCAACTACAATACGCCATTTGGTTTTACCAGACGCGTCAGCTTTCTTTGGAACTACCCAGATGGGGGAGCTCCAGGCTGAATGTGAAGGTCGAATGATTCCCTGCTCTAACATTTTTTTTATCTGATCCTGGACTTCCTGTTTGTGAACGAAAGGGTATCTATAGGTCTTAGTATAGACAGGTGTTTCGTCGGTAGTGCGAATCCTATGCTTTACTCGACTTGTAAAAGATAAGGGTTCACCTTCGATGTAAAAAATGTCAGCATATTTTGCACAAAGAGCTTCTAAATTTGCCTTTTCTTCAGGGTTCAAATGGTCGGTGCGTAACCGCGAAAGTACTTGGGATACACGATCCTCAGGCGGGTCTATACGCAAAAATTGTTCGTTAAATAATTCCGCACTGACAGGTCTATCCATTGAGAACACTACATCATGTTTTGTCGTATTAGTAATTTCTATAATACCTCGGTTATCTCTGACCTTGGTAATACAATCGCGCACAATGCAGTTAGATATAGTCTGTTCGGAAATAAATGCATTACCGTTATGAAAGTTAATAGGTACTTTTATTAATTTAGATGAATTAGCCGGTATTATGTTTTCGTACAGATTACAATTACGTGAATCATACATGCACAATGGATTAATCGAATTACGTGTCTTAAGGACTTTATTTTTCAAATCTATATTACTTTCTAAATTCTCTAACAAATCTAAGCCAATTAAACCGTCGAAATAATTATGGAATTTATATACGAATAGGGTAATGTCGCAATTTTCATTAAATTCAGAAAAACAAGGTAAAGTAATAGAATAGTTATTGCGAGTAGTTGCGTGAATGTTAGTTACTTCAAAGGGTTGATAATTACACTGAATATTAGAATAAAACTTATCTACTGCGTCGGGGCTAATAAAAGACTGGTTCGCGCCTGTGTCGATTAGTAGTTTTAAGGGTGGATTGTTAATTTGTATGTACGGTAGTTGTCTTTGCGTCTGTAAGTTAATTTCTATTTTGGCTTGTCTGATTTCGGGGCTATCTGAAAATCCTGATTTTCAGCAGCGGTATTGTCCGATACGTCCTGGTGTTCCTCTACGTACGCGGGGACAAAGTCATTACGGCTTGACGGCTCGTAAACGGGTTCGTAATAAGTTTCGGGGTAATATTGGTCATAGTGGTCATAGTTATAGTCATAGTCGGGGTATTCGTAATAGTCATAACAGTCTATTTCGTTCATGTTCATTTCGCGAGTCTTGAAGTAGTTAGACGGGGGTGGATTTCCGTGTTTACTCCAGTCATGTACTGTCAAGGGTCTAGGCATGGGCTTCGATACGAAATGGCTAACACCACTCATAGGCTTAGGGCCGCTATTAGGGGGTGAGTATCCGGGCCGTTGTTGAGGCGCTCGGAACACATTACTCTGGGGCCTGTAATTAGGCGGGGGTGCACTAAACATCTGTTGGGTTCGAGAGGGGCCACGATTATAAGGCACTTGGGGTCTCCAAGCTTGCATTGGCCTTGATGGCTGTACCTGATATATAGGTTTCATTTGACCAGGTTGATTGAATGGGGGTGTAAACGTAAACGGTCGCGGGGTAAGTAAATTCGGCTTATAACTAACAGTAGGGTCAAATGAAGACGTAGACTGCTGCGCAGCTCTCCGCTCCGGCAACTGATCGTTACGTTGCTGTAAGTAAAGGGTGTTAACTTCCTCGTGGACAAACTCGAGGGCTTTCTCGATGGTATCTGGTCGCATACACCTAATACGTGAACCTAACGGTTCCTTAAGACCACGAACATATGCCTGTAAGGTTAACTTTTTATACAGGGCACGTTTAGCCTCGATAGTAGTAGGTATGGACTCGTGTAAAGTTACATACGTCATTATTGTACTGAATAGACTTTGGCACTTCTCATAAAACTCTTGTGGTGTTAAATGTTTCTGAGTTAACAAAGCAAGGTCGTTGTACAAAGCGGTCTCATCTCGTTGGTCCGAGAAATTATTAATTAGAGCATTTCTTATGCCCTGCCAGGTTTCGGGGATGCCGTTCGAATTGATAGTGCGTGCGGCATGTCCGGTAACCTTATTAAGGATGCCATTTAATAGTGATAAGTTACTAAGCTCATATCCTGGCTCGGCTCTAACAAATTGCGCAACAAGTTGGTCGCATAAATGCACAAAGCGCGTGAGTACATTCGGGTTCCCGTCGAACTCGGGTAACAGGCGTAAGGCCTTGTAAACTTGATCTACTAAGTCTACACTCATTTTCTTACAATTAAAAATTAAATCACTAGATTTTATATTACTATTACTACACTCTAAAATATTCTCTAGATTTCTACTTGCATCAATTTGCGAGAATCTACTATTACTACTTGACCTAGAGGTCCGCGATTGACCACGTGGGTGAAAAATTTTGGAAACTTAAAGGAACTTAATTATAGGAAAGGTGAGCAACTCTAGTAAGATCTAGGTACTTACCAAATCTGCATTTTCTCTGTGTATCGATTTTCGGATACTCCTCTTGCCACACTCCCGTAGATTCTGGATACTCGTGCTGGTGCTGGGAAGCCACCCGGGTAGCTCGCGACGCGATATCGAAGGTCGATATTATAGACAGATTCGCGATCTATCCCGCGAGTATCCTACCGACTGCGCCAATTACGATGGGTGCAGCCCGAGGATTCAAAAAAATGCAAATTTAAATTTAATAAAACTAATTTATTCAAAGTATTACAAATTAATTATTACAACTAAATTACATTGATGTCAATTGGTCGATGTTTGTACCAAAAGTGACGCTCCCACGTTTGGTGCTTCTACGGAAACTTCTATTGACGTCATTGCTGAGCTTGCGCCTCGTGACTTCCAAGTAGGTCGTAGGTGGCGTGTGCAATGTATATTGCACTCATGCTGATGCAGCGATCTACTAGGGTTGGCCGTGTGTAACAAACATGTACTCGTAAACAGTATAAATAGGAAGTAATAGTCTAGAATTATGCAAAAGTTAGCTAGTCTCAATTCTTTGATAAACGTTTCTCTTATATAAAGAAAGAGGAGTAGGTTAGTGGCTAAGCCCAGTATTTTCGTGTGATATTTCCAAATCATGGGAGGACTAACAGCTCAGCAAAAAAAGTTCTACAAAGACAATGGATACATCGTCCTAAAGAACATTTTATCAGAAGAATTCCTTGAAGAAATCAGTGACGAATATGACAATATTTTCAAGCGGTGCAATGTCGATAAGATGGAGCAGTCGTGGGTCGGGAAAAGAGACGAGGATGAGAGGGTCAACAACACTCCTTATACGGTAAGATTTGTCTATTTTTAATCTGAATACGTAACATTTTTAAAATTTAAAAAATAACTAGGCAAAGTATTTATACCTACCTGTAACGTACTAAGTATATACTTATTGATCCATACAACTATTAAATGAAAACAGTCAATTCAAATTTTGTCAAAGTTTCGCCTTGGAAATTAGTTGCTTTAAAATGTTTTAATGATATTTGGAGCCAAGATAGAAAGATAGTCAATCAAGGTGAGATTCAAAATGTTCTAACACCTTGAACCTCTTTAAAAAGTCAGCCGATTTTTCTGCAGTTTATTCAGATTTCTCGTAATATTTTCCAGGTCAAAGGAGTACACAACTTACAGAACCACCACGCAGTCTTTGGACAGTTCATGTCCAACGAGAAACTATTAGATTGTTTGGAAGACATCATGGAGACTAAGAACATTATGTTGCATCACACTAAGGCTCACTTCAAGCCGCCAAGTAAAGGCGCTGAATATCCCATGCATCAGGTATGGAGTAGCAATCACCAAAATATGCGCCTAGTTTGGGTCGAATATGTTTATTTATTCTTATATTTATCACTAGCAGCGCCCCGCGGTTTTACCCGCGTTGTGCCCGTTCCTGTGGGAATTTCGGGTTTTTTTTTACATAAAAACCTTCCTCTTGAATCACTCTACCTATTACAAAAAACCGCATCAAAATCCGTTGCGTAATTTTAAAGATTTAAGCATACAGACAAACAGACAAACAGAAGACAAACAGACGCGACTTTGTTTTATACTATGTAGTGATGCCTTTATCGTCAATGTACCTCAGTAACCAAAACCTTACTTTCTGTTTGTAGGACTATCCCTACTTCCCCTACGAGCAACACTCCCCCGTAGCCGTATTCCTGAACCTGGACGCTTCGGGTCCTGAAAACGGCGGCTTGTTCGTGTACCCTGGATCACACAAGCTCGGACCTCAAAGCGATACTACACAAGACGAGGGCGGGTTCTTTAATGTCAATAAGGTTGGTTTAAGGACTAAAGTTGCAGAAGAAAAATAATTTGACAAAAGGTTATGAATAATTATTATTCTTACAGAATTGTACTGCGTTTACCGTGGGTCTTAACTAATTAATGTTTAGTTCTAAGCACAGAATACTTTGTTGTTAAAAGTTGTTGCTAAAAGTACCCATGAGCTGGGTACCTAAGTTAATGTTGTCTTATGATATGCAAAGTAGCATAATATGATTCTGCCTTGTAGTTACGTTACCTTTTTTCAGACTGTAAATAATTTCAAATTAGTCTTCCCAAAAAGAAAATATATTGTCATCTCCCATGATATATCTCATATCATCTTTTTATATATCGTCCTCAGTATCTAAACCAAAGAATATCATTTTACAGACGAGATTCCCAATGTCAAAAGCGACTCCAGTGCGTGCAGACAAGGGTGACATCGTAGTGTTCTCGTGCCTGCTGGTCCACGGCAGCAGTCACAACATGTCCCCCCGACCCCGGCGCATGTTCCTCGTCCAGTACATCTCCGCTGATGATAAGCCCATCGCCGAGGCTGAGACCAACAGGCACTTCCAGCCAGGGTACGGCTGGCTCTTCAGGGGAGTCAATGTGAATAAAGATTACAGTACTGCTAATAGATGGAGCCCTATTTAAATTGGTAACATGTTGATGTATGTATAGATAAGTTTTTGTAATGCTCACTTATTCGAAATAAAAAATGGTTTTATTTAATTTTAATTTGTTTTACTTTTGGTAATTGCAATATAAGATCCAAAGTAAGGTGCTCTCGGTGATGTAACTATAACGTTAAATGACAGTGGTGACTAGGTCCTTTACTTAGTAATAAAATATGTATTTAAATGATGATACCTATTACTTCAGGAAATACTACATTGGATGAAACCGCAGAGAACAGCTAGTTTTGTATTAAAATATCATATTAATGTAGGGTGGGTAAGTAATGATTACCATACGAAACACCGTTTAATATCCGAAACATTGTTTTGAACCTACGTTTACACTTCGCTTTTATCTTAATTTTTTATCTGACGTTTTTATTATAGACGCATAACTCTCAGTCTTCTGTGACCAAGGTTTCTGGAGAAGGGCCGAAACGTCAAAAAAGTAACGTAAAATAAAAGCGAAGTGTAAATGAGTAGTGTTTGCTTAAACTTAAGAAACTAGTATGTCAATACATTGTTATCAACATGCCATACCATCTATAGGTCACAAAATTAATAACAATAACAATGATAAATTTATCGAATGTTTATCGGTGTGAGGAACAAATACTTAAGTTACAGTAGCAAATGTTAATTCTGCCGAACGGTTACTAATAATTAGTTTAGTTTTTTATATTAACCATGAGAGGACTCACAGATGAGCAAAAGAAATTCTACAAGGACAATGGATACATCGTCTTAAAGAATATATTAACTGAAGATTTTCTGGCAGAAATAAGTGATGAATATGACAACATTTTTAAAAGAGCAAATAATGTTGAGAAGATGGAAGTATCGTGGGTCGGAAAGAGATACGATGTCGATAGGATTAACACGACTCCATATACTGTAAGTAATTTTTTAATACACAACTATATTGACCGATATGAATCCTTTACTTACACCATAGTGTTTTAGATCGCCTGTTCCGGACAGATCAATTTACTTTATGAATTCTACGCAACGCAACCCTCGTTTGGTGGTGTTAGAAAAGGATTCTGTGTTACAGGTATAGACTCTAACTCATAACTGTCAAGCCATGAGGTTTCCATATAAATGTGAGGCAGGCAGACCATCCAGATTTAGGGACCTTCTGGAGCAAAATATAAATTATTTTAGTAGGTATCATGCTTCCGTCAGAGAAGGTACCAAGTCATCAAGTTATTGTGCCATTCATCTTCTCTCATAAACTCTTGACTATCTTTTCAGGTCAAAGGAGTACACAACTTACAGAACCACCACGCAGTCTTTGGACAGTTCATGTCCAACGAGAAACTATTAGATTGTTTGGAAGACATCATGAAGACTAAAAACATTATGTTGCATCACACTAAGGCCCACTTCAAGCCGCCAAGTAAAGGGGCTGAATATCCCATGCATCAGGTATGAATTAGACGCTACAATATTTTAGCGATTATATTGACCAATTGACTGTGTCCTATATTGGCCCGTTCCAATTATTTTTTCTGGTATCACCAACGCACATTTGGGAAGCAACAGTGATTACCGTTCGACTATTGACTTTCCTCATCCATCGTACCAGAGCACTAGAACAGACCTTTAATCAATTTTTGAAAATATCCCACTGCATGCGCGTTTAAAAGTCTACCTCCTTCTTCCAGGACTACCCCTATTTCCCCTACGAAAAAGACTCCCCAGTTGCCGTATTCCTGAACCTGGACGCTTCAGGCCCTGAGAACGGCGGTTTGTTCGTGTACCCTGGATCACACAAGCTCGGCCCACAGAGCGACACTGTACAAGATGAAGGAGGATACTATAGTGTAGATAAGGTTGGTTAACACTAAAAATGGTTTTGTCCCTTTCCGACATACACTATTTTCCGAAGTGCAAAAGAGACAAAACACGGTTTAACAATGTTTTAGTTAAATTGTGTTTAAGTGAGGCGTTAATTATGAAATGAAACTTTTAAGGTGTCTACCCTTTACACCGTATCATACCATGACCGTGCTATGAACGTGAAACCTTTATCCTAAAAAACCTTCTCTTAACCTTGCTTGGCTCATGGATCTTGACCATTCCAAAACTTTATAATGAGTCTATTTAGTTAAACTCATTATATCCAAAACTGGGTCCTATTACCTCACGATCAATATAATATTTTATTTTTCACAGACAAAATTCCCCATGTCAAAAGCGACTCCAGTGCGTGCAGACAAGGGTGACATCGTAGTGTTCTCGTACCTGCTGGTCCACGGCAGCAGTCACAACATGTCCCCCCGACCCCGGCGCATGTTCCTCGTCCAGTACATCTCCGCTGATGATAAGCCTTTAAGAGACGATACGACTAAGCATGTCTTCCAACCAGGGTACGGCTGGCTCTTTCGAGGAGTCAATGTCAATAAGGATCACTCCACTGCTAAAAGATGGAGTCCTGTATAAAGTTGTAATAAAATAACCCAATTCTAAAGAGTCCGGTATAAAACTGTAGTACTTTTTACCAAAATTACTTCCAGAAATCTTGGTCTAAGGAATGAAATTTATCAATATAGATTTTCCTTAGTACCTATTTACGCAAGAGAATTAAAATATTATGTTCACTCAAACCTCCATAGTATTTACGACGAAGGTCATATTGACTCAATACTCCTTAGTATTAAGAAAGGAGGTGTATTTATCGCCTAATTTACAAACCTCCTTAGGAAGTATTTACGAAGGAGGTTTATTATCTAGTTGATCCAAAACTTTTTAGTATTTCAGAAGGAGTTTACTTATTACTTAGTTTATACTGAAACCTTCAAGGTGCTAACAAATGAATCACGGATATTTTAAGAGATGATACATTACATTAAAACAATTAACTTTTAACTGTAATTAAGGAACCTTTGTACCTATATCATTTTTTTGTTTTAATTTACCGAACAAAAAAAAAATTATATATATTTTTTTAAATAATCACCCCTATTATGTACCTGTCAAGATGTTTAACACTGTCTGTCATGTCACGTCAAAAGTTTTTTTCTTAAATGTCATTAAGAATCTATCATTTATCTAATTATTTTATTTATGAACTTTAAGAGGCCACTTAAATGATAGTTTAAAGAGGTTCTAGAATATGTGTCTCATTTAATTATCTTATTAACAGGGTGTTTTAACGTAGCAAATTTGTTTCCTACTTTTCTCCAAAAAAACATAACAAAACCTATGATGTTTTATACTTTAATGTACTCCGAGAACCGAGTACTATCAGCTGTAAAAATATCCGTGACTAATTTGTTAGCACCTTGTATAAAAGTGGTTGTACTATCGACACAAACCTTCTAAGTAAGTATGTTAGTACCTAATTATAGGCTAGTTGACAAAATTTGGAAATTAGTTTAAAACTATAGCTTAGCATCTATTTCACCCCAAAAATATATTATTTTAAGAAAAATAGTTTTTTTACGTTTGTATTTTGAGTATTTTGAGAAATTGACCGCGAAAAAGGCCAAGACTGTCATGCCGTCTTGAATGACGTCACATTTCGCAGAACAGCCGTGTTTGTGTATGAAAGTCAATTGTGTTTTTTAATAAATAATGAATATCTCGTATTATAAATACTGTATAGTGCCCCAATGTAAAAGTACAACGACAAATAATTCATATACGTTCCAAACAATAAAAAATACGAAGAAAGTCATTATCAACTAATTCCACAATGTATAGTCGATTTCTTTCGCATTGGCGAGACGTATGTACAAATAAATATGGCCGATTTTCTGAACAAAGATAATATAGAGGTAAAGATTGATACATTAGCCACGGAGGTAGGAGTTCATAATAATTTTTATAGCAGTGATAGTTATATTCTATATTAAAATATGACTGATATAAATTCAGAAGTTGCTTAATGGATGACATAGTATCTGTTCATTGGTTTATACATTAATTAAGTTAATCAGTCGGGTTTTTAAGTTTTTCTTTTAATCACGCAGATACAACGCTGATAAAAAACCGCGAATTGCTGTCAGTCGTATAATATCCTACTATCCTATCCTACTAATAAATAACACACCAAATCACTAAACAAATCGAAGTCCAGAGAGAAAGCCAAGTTTTTTAGGAAATCGAACATAGAGGAGCACCCGTAACGTACGACATCAAGCAAACGAGACGAATGACGAACGAAGCATGGCGGCTGACTAGGTATCGGCCTGTCTTGCCAGCATAATGACAGTTCTTAGTTAACCGACAGTGGCAATACCGCTTAATTATCTCAAAACTGAACATACAACAAAAATATAATCGCTTTAGCGCTAGTATATTAACGTACGTTGCTAGTATATTAAATTAAAAATAATGTCGTGAGTTTTCAAAGTAATACGATGATTTATTTTAATTTGCCTTTTTGTGAGTTGAAAAAGTTCAATCACTTAGTTGATTTCATACTCTGTTATATTTTTTTGCTTGCTTTGCTCATCACTATAGCCATAATCAAAAAAATAGCATTTTACTATCTGTATTTTCACAACCTCACTTTTTTCTTTTTGTTAAAATATGATGTTGAAAATTAATAAAATTCATGAATTCCGTGTTTAGTACTTAGGAAAAAGTGTATAGTGTGTGGCAAACTATTGATTGTGTAGTTTAAGATAAATACGTGAATGTCGTAAGATTTGTTAACATGAATTGCCAAAAAATTAGAAATCTACTATACATCGTAGTTTTATCCGAAATGTGACGTCACGCTTCTCTGATTGGTGTTTAATGTCACGTGATTAAACGCCTCATTTTGTCGATTTTATTTTCCAAAAATATTATTAATCTTTTATTATTTTAATAGCAAAGTTAATTATTTATTTACTAATTATCATGGTTAATCATTAGAAACTAAAAGCCATCCGATTCATTCTTAGTGGAAACAAGCCTAATAAATAATAAATAATAAGGCCCCTCATCTCACTGAAGCTAACAGTACAGTAAGGAGGATTTATTCACCACGACAATCACAATCTTCTAAGCACAAAACAAAAAGGAATCTTTGGTTCGTGGTCCGTGGAATGAGAAGACTAGGAACAATTTCCTAGTCTTCTTAGGTCCAAATTCACCGTTTCTATCTAAAACCACCGTCAACTAAATTCGGTTTTGGTTTGTACCTTTATTACCTACTTCCATAACAGTCTTAGGCTACGAACGCACAGGCAGGCTTACTTGGCGCCTAGAGCTTAGTGGCTTGCATTCTTTGTAAGCAACCAAGCTAGGCGCCAAGCGCGCAGTGCAGCCTGTGGCGAACAATTGCGTACGTTCGTTTTACCTAGATGACTAGTTAGGCTCTAGGCGCCAAGCAAGCCGCCAGCCTGTGCGTTCGTAGCCTTAGTGAAGTTTTGATCTCTGTTTAGCTCGTGAACTTGGTTAAAGGTGATCTGATCGAGTTATGTTTTTTTAGTGAAATTAGGGCTTAGTATTTATGTTAGTATATCCAAGGTATAACGTAGGTAATTAGCGATTATAAATAATATACGCTTTGTTTCGAAGCTACCTACATATTAATTTATTGAATTCACTCCTGCAATTATTTAGGCTGCAAATTACATGTAACCATCATTGCCTGACTGTAAGTATTTTTAAATTTTTACTTAGGAATTTAAGAATGGTCTTAAACTCCTGAGTAAAAATATTAAAATACTGGTTGTTATTTTTATTTTTTCATTTATTTACGATTGCGTTAAATATCAGCATTTACTAAAAAGATTATCAACCTTAGAATATATACGGCTACATTTATTTTGGGTATTCCACAGATTGATAAGATTCAACATTTGACGTTTACATTTTTGACATTGACGGCCACGTTGTCTTGATTCGTTTGTTTCGGCGTCCAATCCAACAAACAAAACCACCTTCAGTTTGATTGACAGCTAACAACAAGCAAACGCGGAGTAAATTTCCACATTTATTTATGTTTTAATGTAAAATGAACGAAAATGACGATGAACTTACAACGTTCTGTGATTCAGCGGTAATTAATTCGTTATAATAAATTAAATTTAAGTGATTATATTTCAAAAAATATTGTTCTCTATTTGGTTGTTACAGGCATCGCTTGTTGAAGGATGTCGTTTGCCAGTCCGTATGCAAGGAGGCGATGACTGGCCCTTGGCTGAAATCATTAGTATTAAAGAAATACGTGGACAGCGAGGATATTATGTACACTATGTTGACTGTAAGTATCATGAGAACTCCATATAAACAACCATAATATTCCTACAAACTTTACAAACATTTACATTTCAGTGTGAATTCAGTGTCAGTAACTTGAATAAGTCTGATAAGCTGACTAGTTTGATATTTTATTACATATATTCAATCAACACACTTGTTCAACTTACATTTATCATAAACCGAACATAAATTCCATCCATATCCATTCGACATTACACATGTAAATCATAAATACTCAAGAATGTGTTGTTACTCACTCGTTTTGAAGCAATTAGAATTAAGAAATGTAATATATAGTTACTATTAACATTTAATTTGCACTTTCAGTCAATAAACGTCTTGACGAGTGGGTCGAAGAGTCATGGTTGGACACAAGGAAAGTACAATTCCCCCGACGAGACGGAACGGCCACCGGTGGTACAACAACGCCAAAGAAAACACACATTGGATCTGGAGGTGGCATGATGCCTAGTTTTATTAGTATGTGTTTCGGTGTTTTAGTTTCAGCTTACATTATGATTATTTGTTTCACCTTTTCAGTTTATACCAATGTTCACTGTTCACTGTCCCAATACTTGCTTTCTGGTGATTACACCTTATCAATTTTATGGCAAATTTAACTTACAAGCAAAGGCCTTTGCCCTGCATTGCGATGTTCTGTGCTACCTACTTAACCTAATACAAGCAGCGCCCAGTGGTTTCACTCTAGTTTACTTGTTTCTTGGGAATTTTGGCATAAAAGTTATCTATAAAGCTGTGCGTTGATGTAGAGTGGTAAGCGAGGTTGAAACTCTGTTACTCTATGCATAAAATGATAAGAAGCGGGGATTTTAACCTGTGATCTGACATTGTTCTCATAGATAAATAACCTAACCCAGAAAGCAATTTGTTTCAAATTTCATCCCAATTTGATATGAAATAGCAAAACCACATAATTTCTTTCACTCATTTTAATCTGTATGAGATGCTAATAATCAGAATTTTATAATATTTCTTTATTAGTTATGGAGGTAATTTTATTTTGCTTGTGGTTTTAGTAGTTTTTTGAATTGAAGAAGCGTTTGATTTAGTTTGAGTATTCAGTTCACAAGTACATAAATAACATTTAGATATGAGGGTTTTTCAAGATAATATATGTAAAATACTTAAATATATCCATTTTATATACTAGTCTTTTGACACTATATTACATATCTATCTTTGTTGTCTGTTGTTCAAGAGTGTAAAGTCGTGGTAAATTGAGAATTAGTTTACTCTGATAAACTATCACTTTTCTTTGTTGTTAAGGCGGGAACACACATGTTTATAACTGACATCCTGACAAGGAATTATAGTTGATAATACTGTTGACTGGTATATAAACAAATTCTTTGTTTGACATGTGTATTCCTGGCTTAGTGTAAAGTTTAAATAATATGTAGGTAGTGCTTTTGTGTCCTCTGAGTATTATGAAATGATTTATACTATTTCATTGCATGCTTTCATGTCTAATGTTCCCATGTTCTCAGCTTACCATAATTTTGTATGAAAATTGTTATTAAAATTAATATTTTTTCTGCAGATGATAATGTCTGCAATGAAAGTCAGAAGTCTAGTACAAATGTTAGACCCCCTATTGTGAACACAACCCTTCATCATAAGACAGAAAAGACCCATTTTAGTTCCACAGCACAAAATGGTGTTGCACATAGAAATACAATTGGTATGTTTATTTTTTTATTTATTGTGTTTGTGTGCGTATATTGATTCATGCTTTACATATTAGATTTAATACTTTTGAAAGTTAGTACAAAGCTTGTTGCCACCAACATTGTTTAGTACTTTTTCATATTAAGGCAAGTCGTAAAACCTTTTACAATCTTCTTCTTCTTCTTTTACAATTGAAAAAGATGGTTTTTATAATTATCATAAAGAAGGCTTTTACAATTATCATTATTAAAATATAAACGTTTTTAACTAAAATTACGCTTCATCAGCATAAAATGTGCGCGAGTAATAGAGATAGACAAGTAAAGGCACAAAGTCAAGTCTATCTTATTGTCCGTAGTCTTCCTATCGGCGCCTTGTGCATTTATTTCATGATTCTATTAGTCGAGGCTTGCTCTACCGCCACTGTCGTGAGACGCCGGTATATGGCTATGTGGCTTCTATGATATTGAATATAAACAACGGAGTTAAAAGTAACACTGAAAACTTTATTCTGCAGTAATTTAAAGAAAGACTGAATACTTTATTATGTATTTTCATTGCCTCATTATTCATATCTCTCCAATATCCAGTACAAAGTATGTCGGTGGAGCCGCGCCAGCTGGTGTCGCGGCCGCCGAGCCCGACGCTGGTGGAGCCGTCGTCGCTGGTGAACGGCGGCGCCGTGCTCGCCGCGGCGCTGCACAAGAAGATGAGCAGGAAACGCAAGGCCAACTCTATGGAGAGCGAGGTGGGTGCACCTACTGGATCATACATACATTACACCTCGACATTTCTACGGGAATGGGGTGTATGTAGTCGTTATTTATTTGGACAGTTGGTACTTTAATTTTTGGAAACCTATTTATTATTGTAAATTGATTAAATGGACATAGAAATGAGTGCAATGTGAGTGCAGATAGAAAGCCTACATTTCTATCTGAGAGCTACCGTGTTTGTCGGTCCCGGTTGTTTCAATCGAGACCATGTCGGAGGCACCGCCTACTCTATGTTATTGGCGTGGTACTCATGGAGTGGCGTGTCAGGCGGAGGGCGGGTGCGCGGAGGCGGAGGGCGAGGCGGGCGGCGCGGCGACGCCCACGGCGCGCCCGCGCACCTCGGGCAGCATGCTGGCGCACGGGCACGACGACCTCGTCACGCGCATGAAGAACATCGAGATGATCGAGCTGGGCCGCAACCGCATCCGACCCTGGTACTTCGCGCCCTATCCGCAGGTAACCTTTACCACGGACTTTTGGACAAATTATGTCTTATAACGTAATGGAGGATAACTCGATAAACTCTGTAATTGTTTATGCAATTCATTGTAAGCGACAATGATTGCTTTGTTGCCAAATAAAGGTGTCTTTAGGAACACTTTTAATTTGTCATGTGAACTTAATTGATTGTTCACTTGAGTTTGGCTTCAGCAACAATTCCTTCATATATTTACCATTTATAACTGATGGTATTTTTTTTTCAGGAAATGGTTAACCTAGCTTGTATCTACATTTGTGAATTCTGTTTGAAGTACAGAAAAAGTAAAAAGTGCCTAGAAAGACATTTGGTGAGTATCAAACTTGTAAAGTAGCTAAAGTTATGCCTAACACCTTAACTATATTGAACTATAGATGCAGTTATAGATGAAAGAAAAACTACAATAATAATTTGCCTTGTCTGATTTCAGATCAAATGTAAACTAAAACACCCGCCTGGCAATGAGATATACCGAAAGGGCAGTATATCTTTCTTCGAGATAGACGGCCGTAAGAATAAGTGCTACGCACAAAACCTGTGTTTACTCGCGAAACTGTTTCTGGACCACAAGACTTTGTATTATGATACCGATCCATTTTTATTTTACGTTATGACAGAGTTCGATTCTAGAGGTAAGAATACTTGGTTGTTTTTATAACTTTGCGACTGGTACGGGCCCTTATTACTATCACCATCCTATCCATTTCCATTGAAACAGAGCGGAGCTGATTCATCAATCACAGCGCATTGGGATTGTCAAAATCTTTTCGTATCATATTGTGATTGGTACATTGAGCTCCACATATCTCCACTTCGGGTCAATGGAAATGCACACTTAAGCCTATGACTCTATGATATACCTATGACCAAATGTTCCCATAATTGATACTTGGTTTTCGTCTGCACTGACATTTAGACATACCGTTTATAAATATTCTACAAATATCTGCTAAGTTCGAGTATCATGTTGGCATTTCTATTTGCCCGTGCTTCGGAGGGTACGTTAAATTATCGGTCCCGATTGTTTCATCGTTAGTTCATGTCGGAGGCCTTGAAGCGGTCAAAAACTCCGGCACCAAGTTCTTTGTATGTTTCAAGTTACTAAGGTCGCGTAGGTTACTGGCCTAGCCTGGTGTCGAACATTTTTAAACCGCTTAATATCTGTTATTAATAATGTTATTGATGTGTTCCAGGATTCCACATAGTGGGATATTTTTCAAAGGAAAAGGAGAGCACTGAAGACTACAATGTAGCGTGTATACTGACACTACCTCCGTACCAAAGGAAAGGCTATGGGAAACTACTTATTGAATTTAGTAAGTACACAGTACATTATAGTTAAAGCTGTGGATGTATTTGGTAGTGAATATGGTTACGTTTGTGCGTTAGCCACATTTATGAGGACAACCATTTTTCATAATGGCATAGTTTTAGTGATCCGTTTCTGTTACGTTATGTGTGGTTAAAACCATGGGTTGCATCCTCCTAACATTATAAAGTATAACCTCGGAGATTTTAGAGTCAAGCTACTGAACGGATTTTGAAGAAATTTATTTTAGAGATAGTTTAGAACATGATAAATTTTCAATAGCATAAGCTTTGTTTTATCCCAAAATTCCCACGGGAAGAGGAAAACCGCTTGAAAAACTCCGGCAAATATAAGTTTATTTGATTACTTTAAGGTATGATTTTATCTCATTCCAGGCTACGAATTATCAAAGTTTGAAGGCAAGACAGGGTCCCCAGAGAAGCCGCTATCGGATCTCGGTCTCCTATCGTACAGGAGTTACTGGGCGCAGACTATACTCGATATTCTGATGCACGCGAAACCCGTCGGAGATAACGAGAAACCTATCATTACTATCAAGTAAGTTGATAGTATATGCGGATGTTTGTGTGGTTTGGATAGACTGATTTTCAAGTTGAGAAGAGCGTTATACCAATATTAACTGATAAGATTGTATAAAATTCTTGCTTACTATTAGTAGAATCAGTAGTTATAATGGTTTTGAAATCAAAATTACATAAGTGGATCAGGACTCGGAACATGAACCATTGACAGGACCTAATATTTTGCCCAAAAGAAACCTTTACTTAACTGATTGCCAACCATGATAGAACACGATGTATAATTACAATTCTCTTTGTTCCAGCGAAATCTGTGAATTGACTAGTATAAAGAAGGAAGACGTCATCAGTACACTGCAGAACTTGAACCTCATTAACTATTACAAGGGACAATACATTATATCCGTCAATCAGGTAACTGTCAACTCTAGTGCTTATTAATATTATAGCCCATTGTATAAATCTGCACAAAAAGAATATAAATTAAATCTATATATATTAAAGAAAGTCGTGTTAGTTACACTATTTATAACTCGAGAACGGCTGAACCGATTTGGCTGAAAATGGTGGGGAGGTAGCTTAGAACCAGGAGATGGATATAGGACTATTTATCCCATATTTCCTTCGGGAACGGGTGCGCTATGGGTGAAACCGCGGGGTACAGCTAGTTAAAAATAAAATTGAAAATATAAGTGGTCAGGCCAAGTTGGTTCAATCATTAGATTCCAGATCCAAACGGACTTTGAAACAAGTTTCATATTTTTTTTATCAATGAAAGTTGTGCATTATTTTACATTTAACAGTTTCTAAAATTGATATCGACAGGTTTTGAAATGACAGAAAAAACATTTACAATCTTTTTTTAATCTTCAGTTTTGGCCACTACATGCTCAAAATGAATGACTTCTAAATATCAGATGATTCTTCTAATATTTTTCATTTCAGTATAACATTATAACGACTCATTTTAAGACTTAATTGATACTTTACTTTCACAGCAACACGAAAAGTCGATGGAGAAACGTACAACGAGAATAGATCCTAAGTGCTTGCATTGGACGCCCAAAGACTGGTCGAAACGTGCCAAATGGTAGGTTACATTGACAACTGTCCACTACTTTTGTATATAAAGTATCAAAATTGTGATTTAATTGCCCATTGCTTCAATTAATAATGCTACTGTTACAGAGATCTTAAAATATAATTTTTATCAGAAATTATTTGTATTTTCGGTATAATAGTTTTTTTAATTTACTTTTATTTTGAAATAAAATATAATCTAATAACCCTTTTTCAAGGAGACAATACAAAAAGACAATACGTTTGCATTTTATAGTATAAGTCTAAATAATGGAGTAAAAATGTTTTCTCTTTTTGTCACCAGCGTTTGAAGTGGTATTGTATTGGAGATGCGACCTATCTAACAGGCTTCCGAAAAGTACGCAATTTATTCATTTTGTACCTAACTCTATGTGTCATTGAAGCACTAATCATTGTACATAACATATTGTAATCTCCATACTCATTAACAAAGGCTTGGGTCGTAGCTGTCTCTATTTGTCGCCACTAACCATTGCATGATTCATTTTTCTTATTCATGCTATACCTTAATGAACGGTAAAGCATGAATTGAGAATTTTACTGTTTCATTCATTCATTTAGCTGCACCAACATTATATCATCACCAAACCTATACATAGAGTCCTAGTTAACTTTCTCCTCTAATACATGAATTAAACAGTGGTTCACTTATAATTTTCAACTTAATTTTTTTCTTTACTTTTTTCTTTCTTCACTAGCTTAGCCAAACTGATAAATACGGTCATTGGGTTTTATTCTAGTCAATCTGTACCTAACCTACTTCTAAGATTTACTTCATCATATTTCATTCATTAATCTTTCATATTTATTTCTATTCTATATTAATCTTGACGTCATATTTAACTTGTAATTAGTATTTAATCACCGATGCTGCAGAAAGTCACGAGAAGTGAGTTTGACATCACAACAAAATATATATATTTGTTGTAATGTCGAATCGCAGTTTTGTATGTGGATCCTAAGGCCGCCTAAAGCCGTTTTCAATGGTGCTCTGAACATTTCCGAACATTTGCCTGTTCGCTCTTAACTGAATGAGAGAGCGAGTTAACAATATGTCCTTTACTGTTAGAAGTGTTGAACACTATATGAAAACGTAGCTTTACTACAAATGATCCATAATTGGCCTAAATTTTGAAAATGATGGTTATACTAATTATTTGTTTTATTTTAGGTAGAACAACAAACGTAGTGCCGTAAGAATACATACAACAATAGTGAAGTATTAAATGCAGTTGGAACCTGCGTCAGTCATTAGGTATACACTAATTACTTTAAATAATTTAATAATTGTGTTCATGTAGTGGCCGTATCGGTCTGAATTTATATGTGCTGTACCGATAATGTAATTCAATAAATCGCTTTAGGGTTGTTATCACACTAATCGATTTATTTAGTCGTTTACTGATCATACTCGATCTCGAATCATAATCGTTTGCGTAATAATGATTGCCTTTTGACATTTGTTCAATGTATTTAAATGTCAAATTGGAATGTGATTGTTTGGTTCAGATCGGTTATCATTACAGTGTCGATAGAAATTGTTAGTAAATCATAGAATAATATCGAATAATGCATTCATTCTACAATGGATCCATTAGTGAGATAACACCCCTATTTTCTAACTATCTCTTAGCCAATCATATTTCGTGGTTAGAAGAACTGACTCGTGATTGGCCAACGGTTATAAGGATGCGTTAATTGAATTTCATCGTCTGTACAATGATAATTTTTACTATCCATTCAAATAAAAAAATAATGTTTATTATGTGCAACGCAAATGCTCTTTAATTTTCCCCAACTATGACGCTTGTATTTCCATTAGAATTAATGTATTTTCCTTAGATTTTTTTTCTAATTTAGTTCAGTTTTTGATAGTACTTAATTTTAAGTACTTGTATTTGCGTTGCACAAATAAATGATAAAAAAAATAATGTCTATTGTGTCGCATTAGTTAATTGAAAAAATAAAGGTTATACACGATATTTTTAGCATTAGCGATCATTTGCAATTGTACTTTGTTGTCATTCGATCGATTGCGGTACATAATTTAATCGCTAGATTTAGATCAGTTGAATGTAACTTCTATTGCTTTTTGGCTATCCTTGGTTTTGGAGTTTTATAATACTTCAATACTGTACGCGATTTTTAGCCATTCCAATAAAAATAATATACATGATAGGAATGTATGAATAATTAGCGACAGCAAATTGCTTATGATAAAATTATCCTGTATGCTACAGCCTTTATAATTGTAATGTCGATTCTACATGAAACGAAGTTGCGTAGTTGAGCATTATCTTTAATTTTGTAAGGTAGGTACTTACGTATCTCAACGTGAACGGGTCTCATACATTCTCGTTACAAACGTTACGAAGACTAGTAGGATAATCTTATGTAATTTAAAATAACTCTTATTGTGATATTAAACAATATCATTGTTGTAAAATTTGTATTTATTTTATTTATTTACCTTATCATCTCGGTAATCTCGTTATGATGTCGGAAGATTTTGGTCGGGGCTAAAAATACTCTAACATTAGAGATTTACCCATAATACCATATAAGATAGTGTGGCGAAGAGTAGTGGATGAGCGTGCTAAACAAACATAAACATTGATTACGTTTCTATTATATACTAGCAGCGCCCTGCGGTTTTAGCCGCGTTGTACCCGTTCCCGTGGGAATTTCGAGATGAAAAATAGCTTATAACAATCAAAAAGAATTATTCAAATCGGACCAGTAGTTCCTGAGATTAGCGTTCAAAAAAACAAACTTTGCAGCTTTATAATATTAGTATAGATGACTCGAAGATCACCATTAACAATTTTGCATAAGCCATACATAATTAATATCATCGCCATTACTGCACTTAACTATAAGTAAATAATGAAGGCATTAAAAGTATTACCACCTAAATCAAAAACGCTTCCTTATTATAAAGTGTTTTGTCTCTTTTGCTCTTCTGAAAACAACGTATGTCGGAAATGGATCTCACTGAAAATATGTATTACATACAGTGAGGAGGATCAGGCGTAATCTCCACTCTTAGGTAATGCGGGTTGGTGAACTCAAACCCGAGCTATGTTTGAAAAGTAGGAAACATGATTCCATTCGAAATTGAAGACGAGACCTCAGTCTTGGCAGGCGAGTGCCACTAGAACACAAAGGCGGCAATTGGATGAAGGGAATTCATAATCAAACATGTAATATATGCAATATAATGATTTATTTCTCAATATATAAGCGCAATAATTTTGCTTTGATTGTCAAAATATTCATACAAGCAGGTACAAGTGATGTTTACAACACTTAAAACCTAAAAGTTACATTACAATGTTATTTTAAAAAATATTTTTACAATAAAAAGCTGATTTTTTAATGATTATAAATCACTTTGTGACCTTTAACACGAAATAAACTTATTAATATATTTACTCACTTATTTTCTGAGTAATAATAGTAAAATATACTTATCAAAAGTATTTTTAAAAGTTAAATCTACAGAGTAAAAAAAACTTTAAATTCATCAAAAGCATTATTCCTATTGTAGCGTTTTATGTTATTGAATTAAAAAAATAATATTCCAGAGTACTTGGGTTAAGCCAACACTGCACTTATAAAGATTTACTTCGCTTTAATATTTTGCAAAGTACATCCCTATAAAGAGTTCAATATTTTAGACTAGCTGTGCCTTACGGTTTCGCCCGCGATGAACCATAGTAAAATTCATATAAATTTGTATCTTATAAGCGTGACAAACAAAGTGACTTTTACGTTTATGTATTAGTGGGGAGTTTTATGAATTAATTGATAAATAAATTTAAATCTAAGCAACAATAACAAAGGTAATACTAGCAGTAAATGTACTAACAATAGTTCATAGAAAAACAATGTGTTTTGTGCAGTAACTGTGTAACTTTGCCTTGGGTTCCATCATAAGATCGGTAACGTGATTTCATAATTACAGTTATTTTATTTGAAATTATCCAAAAAATTCTTATACATTTCATAAAACTGATAGATAATTTTGGGAAAATTAAAATGATTTTAAATACCGTATATTTTCTCGTATTTATCAGCCTTCTCAAATTCTGCTCTATACCTTCTTAAGATAATCTTAATCAAGATTACTATGACGGTACAATCGAACTCAAAAGCGTTAGAAACGTTTACACCAACAAACTCAATAATTTGCAAATAATACTTTAGGGTTGATCGCATAGCGGCTTTTGAGGTACGTCAGTTTGATTATAAAACCGAATATTTCTTATTATAATACACCATACAGAATAGTTTGAAAGGTATTTTATTCATTGTTTTAGCATATTTAGATGCTAAATTAAAGAAGAAATGTTATGCCAACCGCCCAAAACCATCTGATGACTGGTTATTTGTAGGTATTATTTTATCGGCTATGCTCTACTTCTTAATAAATAATTGTGAAATATTAAGCTCTTATTTTGTCAAGAATTGAAGATCAATTTTAATTTACTTATTATGTCAATATTGGAGACTCTTGTCATAGAATTAACAATTTTACGTCATCAGTGCTCTGTGCAATAAATAATGTTTTATCACAATATTACCAACAATATAAAAATAAATGCTCGCGCGACTGACTCGCCTCGCCTAGAGGCTGTCATAGACTAGGATCACTGGTACACAAGGCACTATCTTTAATTAAAGTCTGTCTGTTCTTTTTACAATAACTTTTTAACCCATTTTGCCAGTTCACTAAAAACTGTAGCCAATAAACTTATCTCGGTTAAGATTTGTAAACAAGCGCAAAATATTCTTTCTTTTTTCCATGTCAGAATTACGGTATCACAAAGCATTGTCACTTATGATATTTATAAAACAAGCAAACACTTTTGTACATAACAGTCCAACTCCGGTTATTATGCAATTATGTTTACTCGGTTAATTACTTTTAAACTCATAATTTATGAATAATTAAACGTCTGTAAATATGCTACGTAATGTAGCCCTGGCATTTCAAGACACAAAATATTCGACAGGCACTTTGAATTATCTTTACAAAATGTCGGACTATACATAGACATCTAGTACGTAATACATCTAATCTAACGACAAATATCCATTATAAAATTGATGTTATTCTTCATAAAAACCAGTTTTACATATTTCAATGCAAATATACGTTAACTTATTTACACGATAAAATTTAATGGACGCCTATTAATTCGCGTATTCCATGCTCTCTGCCCTTAACTGTATTATATTAATATATCACGACTTATTCTGAGTTAAAGCACCTTAAATCTATAAACCTTAATACATATTTAACACAAAATATTTTATGGAATATATCTCTATATAATTTGAATATAAATCTGTAATAAAATAACATGATTTTGGAATACAATAAGAGGTATTACATTAATTAAATTGTACTGGAAAATATAGTCTATTATTATGTGATGTATTTGGATCTATCATATGGGTTACACGTAGACTAGGCTCTCGTAAACGGTTCGATACACTGCCCTTTATATCAGATCTTTATGGACAATTTCAACAGATCAAAGCAAAATTAATGAACTTAACATAATTAAAACAAAAAATTGGTTAGACATCTAAAATAAAATAAAATGTGATATACCTACCTACAACTGTTTTACAGTTCTTGTTGTTACATACTTATAAACAAAACAGTGATTCGAATTATTTCACAACACATGAAATGAGTAAATTATAAATGTACATTCGGAATTTAGTATTCTTTTTGTTTGATTATGCGACATTTTACGGCACCTTTGTATTCATGTTCTTGTGCATATATTAAACATATCTGTTGTATGTTTCGGCACCAACCTAACTATACGTCGTTCTACACAGTAGACATACGATTTCGTTTCGAAATAAATTCCCCGCCCTTGGATGACTTCTGGCACAGTTTATAATGAGATGCATTTTAACCAAATTGTTATTGATCCTTACTAATTTGTCTTCAGTTTGACCTCTTCACATATTCAGTACCTGAATGATTAAGTGTTCGTACCCTTTGTAGGTCCCATAAAAGATTAACGTGTTCAGATACCAACAAATTTTAAATATTTTATTAATTATACAACGAAAATATCGGTAAATGATTAAGTTTTTAACGGTGACACTATTTCGAATTGATCATTTTAATTCTAAATTATACGTATACGATGTCGAAAAATTTTAATTTGGACCCGACATTAGTGGTGTTATGGTTGGCTACACCAGGCAGCCGTCGTTTAGGCCGTTGTTGAGTTTGGATTGCGATTCAGTGATCGTGACGGGGTACGTGTGGCACTGCTGGTTAGCTTGCATGTTGTAGGTCACGTCTGGGTCGTAGTACTCTTGCTCTGCGTCGATGGGGGCCAGCAGAGTGGTCGCCTTCGGGAGATATCCATCAGTAGTGACGTAATTACCCTCCGTGTTGGGAGGGATACTGAGGACACTGTCGGGACGGTAGTCATTCTCCATCATTTGATTGGCTACGTACACTGTGTCGAACGAAGATATAGTATCCATGGAAGAGTCTCCGTTGAGCGGCGTCACACATGTGTAGCTGGAAGCTAGAATGTTGGCCGATTCCGGTCGGATGTAAGGCGAATGAGCTTCATACGAAGTTGGGAATGTGGCTGGCGATTCGTATGTTCGAATCATGTTGTAGGAGGTTGTTGGCGAACTTCTCGTGTTTGAGTTGTTTTTGACGCAGGAAGGTGCGTGTAGGGACAGCATGTCGATCAGTTGCCGTTTCTGGACTTCTAGATCCTGAAAAGAATAACGTACATTGAGTAAAAATATTTTAAACTAGTGATTCCCGAATTGGTCAACACTAGAATCAGATTTATTTCACTTATAATCTGATTGATCTTGCTTCGACCAAATGTCCATCCAAAGATCCTAAAGACAAAACTTAGCCTTATTATACGTACTCATAATAAAACTTCAACTAAGTCGATAACTAACCCACTTCAGAAATAGTCAATTTTCTATTTCCGATGCTTGTTTTAAAACATTCTTATCGGTCTTTGCGCCTTCTCAATAATTGCTAAGACTAAATGGTTAGTCGGCTTGTTATCAACGCACGTCAAAGATAACTTGAGCTGTACTTGACTTTAGTGAAATGTTTGAGCAGGAATTTGTCTGATAATGTCTGTTTCAAACGTTAAGATTGAGGCTTTAAGTCGGAAACTGTTTACAATGTTGCTAAACATTGCTCACTAGTAATTTTCTAAAAACTTGTGGCTAATTTTACAATACTTTCTCACGGATACCTACGTAGAATTTAGTTTAACCCAATTTGTATTAATTTAGCTAATTGAAAAGCCATGTCGTCTATTTATAGTTGCTAGCCTAAAACTCCATTGATGTATATTTTAAAGTGACTTTGAATGTATTTTCGTATTTACCTTGAGCTGTGCTTTTAAGTCGATGTTCTGGTTTTCCAAAACTTCGCTCTCGGTGACAAGATTGACCGTTCGTTCCCGTTTCTTCATTCTGCACTTGGTTGCTGCTATTTTGTTCCGTTCTCTTCTACGCCTTCTCCGTTCTTCATCTTCTGGTGTTAGCTAGAAGAATAATAGAACTTTGATGAGCTATAATTTCAAATTTATTTGAAGTTAAAAGCAGAGTATGCTCACTATTCCGCACGAGCAAATCAACTATGCAAAACATGCTAAAGAGCTATGCTACGTTTGATATCCACCTATCATTATAGCATAGCAAGTTGGCGTAATAACCAGGCTCGCCTAATGCTTATTGCTGACCTAAGCTGAGATAAATAACATAAATGTAAATATGATTGGACTAGTTCACATATGGACTATGTAATTCATTCATAAACTATAATATTATGGCATTATCCCATTACTATAAATAAAGATAAGCGTCCGGTCCCATAAAACTGCATTTATTATCTACCTACTGACTCCTAAAACAACCTACACTTCGCGTTAATTAATTCAATTATTTGTTTCATTGATATATCTGTAATAATCTCGAACAACCTCGAGGATCCACTTGATTCATCGCTACCACTTATCGTTTGTATATCATAGATAGACTATGATATACAGCACTATGACATAGTGTATAGAGTATTGATAGTGTCAACTTCAGGAAGTGTAGTCACACCTTCGTTCTAATTTGCTATGCCTTCTTCGTAAGCTCGTAAAATGATCAATAGAACCGTTGAATTATAATGCATAGAGGTATCTCTGAAGCTAGTTCAGATCCGATTGGCAATCTTCCGTGGCTATCTTTATTTCATTCCTTGAACAATTGTGGGTGGCTTCTATTGAGAATGTAATAAAATGGAGCCATGATTTCCATACTAATGTGCAGCACTGCGCTAGACGGATGTGGATTATTATGAAAATCGTTTTATTTTAATAAAGGACAGTCCTTCAACTGGTGCTTAAGATAATGATGTCTTGCGCGTGATCGAGGGATTAAGTTTCATTAGATATTTAAAAACAATTTAAGTAAAGCGTCTTTATATTGACAAATACAACAACAAAATTAAAGGCTCAGTCTCACGATAAGATAGAAAACACATGTGAATTTAAGTATCTTAAAAATGTTAAATATGACATTCTGAACACGTGCATATAGCCACGAAGATACGAAACAAAACATCATATTTATTTATTTATTAAAACAACATGTGCAACTGAGTACCTACAAAGTAATATCTATTATATGAAGACGTGACTATTCCGAACCTTCAATTACTTGGATGTAACAATTCAGTCAGAAAATTGCGGTCAAAAGGCTTATAACTTTAATGGGTACAGCAACTAATAATAGGCAGCAAGTTGCCAACAGGAAAAATGTTCAGTGATAGAATGGATTCCATCTTTGTAAATCGTGTACCTACGTTCGGGCAGTCATCATTCACGTTCCTAAATCAGTTCTCAGAAAAACTAATAAAGATTAAAAGTACCTATTCATGGATGACTGATGACTTGCTTTTATGGTTCTAAAGTATTCAGACTTCTCTCGAATCTTCATGATTCTTACTTCAGGGAAATCCTATCGATACTTAGATGCACGATCGATAGGAACAACCGGTAATTCTCTTTGAAATAGCAATGATTTCCCTACAAATATTACAAATACAAAACTACACTAAGGTTTAAATGTGATCACTTGCAGCTTTTTTTTTATCTAGTGATTTTATCTAGTGATGTGTGACATGTTTACTAATCACCAGGACACATCTATCATCCCGAAATTCTTCGGAATGGAATACGGAAAGAGTGAAAAGTCCTTAGGTAGTTATTTAGTTCCTTGCTTGTTATGGATACTTGTTGATAGTAATGACTAACATAGTACTTGGTATCAGCTGATATAGGGCGATAAGAACTAAAGTACTTATATCGACGAGTATATGTTAAAGTACTGACCCCTTCACCCTTCGTGTTAATGGTATGACTGCTGTCGTATTCATCGTCACTTTCCTCTTTCTTCATCCTCTTGATGCCCACGTCGGTATCGCTCCCAGACATCTTGCGTTTCGACTCGATGGACAGCTTCAGGCCAGCTTTTATTAGATCCGAACACGTCTGCAACAGAACATTGGGAATGGTAAAATTTAGGCTAAGAATAAGAGGGTATTCTAAATTTGAAAATGTTAAAATTATGGCAAAAATTGGGCAGATAGTTAGGTTTAGGACTTCAGGGTTAGGTTAGATATCGTCAGTAAAAAATAAATGATTATGTAAGTGATCAACTCTGGTGTCGGAGATTTCAGACAGTCTAACAGCCTCCGACATGGTCTGATGATTGAAACAATATGGTCTAACAACTTCCTGTATACTCTCGCTGAAGAAATAGGTATGTGCCTTACAAAAGTAACAGACTATCCTACAGTGGATTTATTAGATTTTGAATGAGATACTTTTCTCTCAAGTCTTCATTTGAAAAGAGAGATAAGACAAAATTATTAAATAAATTATAAGACAAAAGATTCTAAAAATCTTTTAGTTAGGCAATTCTTCACAAAAAAAACTATGATTGAAAAGGCATTGAATTCTTGGATAACTTGAAATAACATTATATTAATCTTATCTCATTTTCAATCTCATTCCTAATCGGCAAATTTAGGGAACGGATATACTTAAATGGATCTCTAAACAATTACATTTATGTAACCTTATGTATGTTTTATAATATTCAAACAATAGGTAATACTGTATTATGTGTTAACTATAAAATAAGAGGACAATGTGGTTTGTTTGCAATGTCTTCTGTATTTTCCCAAGAACATTTACTAGAAAATCCTGTGAAAGATATATTTTCCCATCATCGTTTTTAAAAATATCTAAGTAAATTCTAGTACGTTTAGTTTAATCTTAGTACTCGTTTATAGAAAACTAGCAGCGCTCCGCGATTTTTCTCACGTTTTGCCCGTTCGTGTAGCAATTTCGGGATGAAAAATAGAGAATAAAGAATTATTCATATCGAATTGGTAGTTTCCGTTCGAACAAACAAAAATCAAACTTTTCAGCTTTATTATATTAGTTTAGATAGAAGTAAAGATTTTTTAAAACATAAGTCATTATATAGGTTAAGCAATTTTGAACTTTAGAGCTAGACTAAGGAGTCTGGAAGGCCAGAAAGACTGGTCCTGTCTAGCACAAAACAGAGAGGTGTGGAAAGAGAGTGGAGAGGCCTTTGCCCAGCAATGGGACACACCAATCTAGGTATAATAATAATAATGTAAACTTTATTAAAATCCGGCAAACCGTTTTCTTGATGTAGTAGTAATAAACAAATCAATTAAATGATATGTATGTTCATTCTCGTTAGGTATTCCTCTAAATAATCTTTCCAGTCCTAATTTTCCGTGAATACCTTTTAAATCAATTCACGTTAAATTATTCATCTTCTTCTTCATCGAGTGGATGGTCAACCTGGCCAATACTAGTGTCTAAGTTATTGAGCCGCCAAATAATTATTCATTAAAATATATATTTACTTTGCATGGTTATAAATGATTAAGCTCACATAAAACACGGATGTTTACTTTAAGCTTACAATGAAGACAGGAATAACATTTTCTATGTCGTGAGTTTTTACGCCTCTAATGATTCACTTAACCTTGTGTGAATTCTGAAGGTCACACCGAGATGCACGTAGGTAGGTAGTAAACGATCTATAAATGCATCAATATTAATTCCATTGAATCTACTCATTGTAAAAACTAACGTCTATTCAATAATATAATTAATACGAATGAGGATTGATTTTCTCACATTTTTATGCGTCCGCCCTTTGTGTAAATAGAGTTTGCATTTGTACCAACTTAACATGAAAACAGATTGTTGTATTCTATAGTTAATGACTATAATTTGTCTGTAGTGCAAACGTAATTTACTATGATTTACATCATTTGTTTATCCTGCCTAGTTTAAAGGTTCGTTGTACATTCCTGTACCTTCGAGTCTTAAGAGTAAGAACTTTTAACATTATCTTGGTAACTTCAACAATGTGCGTCAATTTTATGATAACAAGCATTTTGAAGACTTCCATAGATAACTCGATATTACTCAGGCTTCTTTTATCCTGGAATTTCCACATTAAAAAACTGGTTGAATTCAGATGAAACCGCTTAGCGGTGTTAGTAGCAATTATTATTTGGGGAACGTCTAATTAACTTCACTACCATGCCACGCCGTTGATGAGAGCGAATTACTCTTCCGACCTTGACTAAAGTTTTTACTGCTGTATTTACATCCATAAACGTATAACTATGTGAAGAAGACGTAGATGTTATGTAATCGTTAACTTAACATAAAATTCTTCATGCATGAAAAAGATTTGGTGAAAAAGTTATTATCTAGATTCGAATACATTTTTGGTATTTTTCTCGAACATCTTTTACGGCAGAATGTTTATAGTTTATCGAACTTAATGTGTTGGCGTTTCTTCTTGTTGATTGCGTTAATTGCTTTGTTTACTTCGGTTTGGGAAGAAATTGATTACTGGCTTGATAAGGGTGTTATTTCGTATAGGCAAACATTGTTGCCTTGTTATTCCTTTGAATATTATCGAATAAATTATGTTCTCGATGACAGACCAAAGATTATGTGTCTGTTTGGTGCATAATTTACTTTCGTGTTTTCGAACTTCATTTGTTCGTTAATTTAACTTAAGAATTCCGTTAAACTATATAAGATAAGATAAAACCAGGAAAACACGAATATTGAACGAGTTACTAAATAATATTTTTCATAGTCAAATAATCCTGATATTATAATAACAAACTCATAATCACCTTTTGTACACTCGGTGGATTGCTGGAAGCTGGTGACGTAGCTGACGATCCATTGGACATCGAGGAGTTGGAGTCATTTCCGCTTCCGGGCTGAAACGATAGGGATATGAGTTGTGAGCGCGCACCGAGACTAATGGACCGTTTTCCACCTGGCTGAGTTCGCTATGTAGGACATGTGAACGAGAAAATACCGGACAGGACATAATGCCTTTAATAACAAGATATTATGTGAAAATATCGGACCATAGATTTGGGTGTTATAAATCAATGGACCTGATATAAATACACGTGAACATAACATCAAGATTTGACACTCAAATTCTCTCTGTGTCTTAATTGGTGAGGTATACGTTTTCAAAAACCAATCAAAACCCAAGATTTTATCATATGCTGTAGCTTGATGATGCTAGTGAGGACAAGCACTGGTGCTTTTTACTAAGTTTTATGTATTAAAATATAGTACGAGTTTCCCATATTTGTGTCCCAAATTAGCCTATTCAAAACTCCCATGGTCACCAATTGTTTCCCTCGACAGTAAAATTTACGATCCTATTTCAAATTCAAATGGCTTTTACTTTGTCTACTGTCGCCTCAAGGACGCATTATTTAAACATGCCACGCTAATTTACAATTTATCAGATAATTACTTGACCAATTGTCCCATTGTTTTGTCACGCTCTGAATTGCCCGCCATTCATATTTTAGCGAGCAATAAAACTCATTCACGTTATGAGCGATAGTTATAAGATAATCTACTCTGTCTGTAAATGTTTGTTTCAATGTAGTTCAACTAAGCGATAACTAAATATAAGTTGATATCAAGTGTAATTGTGGCGCCATCGAGTCTGCATCTGAGCATTGTAAATATGAAGTGTGCATAAGGTGTATGACCTCATGCAAGCTGGCAGTAGAAACTGTTATCCAATGTTTATAGAGGATCGGTCACGTGACCGTGTTACGTGGCAGTGGCCAGCTCTTGGCAGACGTTCAATTCGCTTGTAACACTTATTTTACATGCTGCCGATGTGACCCGCGCTGGAAGGATTCTACGTGCGTCGTTAGCTCACACACGATGTGAAAGCGCGAATAGCAATGAGAACTGCTAATATTGGCTCTATGATAATTGCTAGACAGTCTGTGTGCATTGCTATTTTTAGAATATATGCCAGTTTTATAAAGCCCTTGAACATTTACCATTAAACTTACATAATAATAACGTATCAGTTGCAATGTTTACAAAGCTAAACTCTGTGTTTAGGACAGCTATTGTACTCGTATAAGCAGATCTCAGATATTTGGTATAATATGTTCTACCACATTTCTATAATTACCTTGAATGTGGAAGCTTTGGGATAGTTGTACTGGTCGAGTTGGTCCAGCGGGTTGGTCATGGTGATGACGTCGTTGACGATCTCGGGCGTCCGCAGCGTGGTGGTGCCTGACTCGGCCGCCAGCAGGTGCATGGCGGAGCTCAGGTTCACGTTCACGCTCAGGTTGTAGGTCCCCTCGCCCTCCCCGACAGCCGCCACCGGCGAAGGTGACGAATCCTCGTACTTTATAGTCGGCACTGTAGAGCTCATGCTCGACGAATTAGCAATATCCTTATAAGGAGCCAGTTTCGCTTCTTTTTGGTAACGGTTCAAAATAAAATAGCACCTTAATCTAAGATCACGGTAACACTAACACTAGTTATAACTAAATATCACTGATCGCGGTAAACTGGTTACGAATGGCACTTTTAATGTCTTCTCGGTAAGTCTTCACGGGTTACATGCACTTATGTCTGAAACAAAAACAAACGTAAGGTTATTTTGGAGTTAATGTAGTAAGAGACCTATGTAATAAAATGTTATTCAGTATATTATTTTTACGTCAATCGGATTATAATTATTTTGCAATAGGAAAAACTTATGTAGGTATGTAACTCTACACAGAAGATATTCTGTAGTAGTTCAGGTGCCTCTTCGACACGTGAGCTGAAGGCAGATATAATGTAGAGAAAAGCTTGGATTTTTATCACTAAAGTGGATAAGACGTGGGCACAGAGCGAAGGGCGCAATGTTTCGAAATTGATCAAACTGATAAAGACTTGATTTCGTAACAGTTCAGATGGTTTTTAATTAGACCCATCTGATCGTCTGACCTCGCGGCCAGGATGCTACTCCTATAAAACGCTTTTTTTACAGGCCTCAATTGAACAGAAGCTATAAAATCTACGCGCTTTTTACGACGCATTTTAACGCTCTTCCGCGTATCGTGTCGCGTCCATTGTTCGAAGCAAGGCGCGGTATCGCGGGATTAGCAGACGACAGCGCAAGGACATGCATGGATTAAGCAATTAACAAGCTTGATATCGATGATATACGTAGACAACATTGTGTGGAAATTAACCTGATGCATAATTAGGACACGCTTCGTTTCGTTTCGGCAGTGAATCGAACGGGAGCGAAATCCAAAGGCTCCATATAGAGTGCCGACTCGAAAGCTGTCGAGCGCCTTGACCCGATGTATATCTGTGTATCTCATATCTGTCGCACGTAAACACAATAAAGCACCGAGTCAAAGTAACCTACTTGCAGCTAGTTTGTTCATTCCACTCGCTTGCTCTAAGGAAAATTGAACGCACCCAGAAATATGGTTGTCATGAATCTGGCAGACTCTTCCCAAGGTCAGGGCTGGTCCAGGAAAACAAATATGGTTCACTAAGATATCCATTAACCGCAACATATTGGTTTTGGTGGAATTTTAAAACATGTTTATCCTTCATGTGTGATTCACGGCCAGTGGAGCATGCAGTTGTTACCTATTAATTTAATTATTAAGCTTATGAACATTCAGTTTCACAACTAAAATATCACTTAAGTAAATCCATAATTGCGATGAAGAGAAGTCACGTAAAACGTAAGGATAGTAATTTAAATATTGTTTTTCACGTGAACAATATCATCAGGTAGGTAGGTGTACCTATAAGTAGGTGGTTTTACGAATTATAAGTGTGTATGTTGTGTACCAATAGCTACAGCAGTCATTAAGATAAAGTATCTTTAAATCTATTCATGCATATGCGTCCCATTTACCCACAGTTACTTATACAAATCAATATAAATCTACCTACTTCGAATGCAATGTGTATTTAATGCAAAAAAGCGAACCTTGTCTTGTTTTGCGCAACTTTAAAATCAGTGAGTCCGAGTGTTATGTATGTTGCTTTGTTGACCACCACGAACCATCTGTTTAAATAAGTGCGTAATATCCACATACAAGATCTGGTGAAGCAAAGATTTGTTTTCTCATATTAGTGCTACTACCAAAAGTTATTTGTAAGTAGTAAGCAGCCTATGTTACAATGTTGGATGTTCTCATATAACTAAGCAATGTTTAGCCTGGTGATTTAACTAGAGATCGAAGTTTTCTACCAGCATATACGAAGTTAAACAAAATGTAGTGGGCGCAATAGCCTTAAAACGAATATGCAAATCAAGTTAGGTAGTAGGACGTCCGTGCCCGAAAAGGGGGAAGAAATAACGCTAATGTATCCGCCCGATGGTGCGTGGGCTTCGAATTAGTTGTGATCAATTTTATATGGAACATAATGGAGCTGCAATTCTGGTTTTTGTTTTCTAATGCAGTTAAGTCGCGTAATTTGATATTTTAAGAGAAACATTCCGGTTTATTTTCAATTTGCATTGGAATTAAATATTGTTTGCCTATTAGGTACATACCTAGGAAGATATTTGCGTTAAACATAAGCAATATTTTCAATACTTTATTACTAAGGAGACTTTCTAGCAAAGACTTCAAAACACATTGTAACTCAACCTTTACAATAGAGCCATACATAGATTCAGGCACATGTCTCCTGAATCCCGTTTTACCTTCAACTTATGGTAATATGTGCGACGCCAGGCGTCTTGGTGATTTGCCATGAGTTCCAAGGAAAGGGGTCGGAGTGCTCAGTTTTAAAAGGACATAAAAGTGCAGTTAGTGCCGGTCTTATGTGTTCTTTTGTCTGTGTTACGGTCGGCGAGAAATGGGTGACCCAGTTTAGACCGCGCCTGCTGCGTAGTTCGGTTAATGCGAGAACTTAATTGCATTTTTATGAGTGGATCTTTAACTAAGCAGGATTGTATTACATATTTAGACTTGAGTTATAATTGATGATGATTAACTGTAAGTATGCTAGTTAAAATCTATATATGCCACACTTTAACATAGTAGCGAAGTAACCAACCAGTAATTGGTACCTAACAATTAAAAATAGTAAGTTAGATGTGTAACACATTTTGACATTAACAAGTACGACAACCTTCAAATCAGTCGAGACACCATACTGAGCCACTCTAGAATTACATCTGATAAATAAAGACACAACAAAAAACAATATCATTATCAAATATCAGACGATTAAATTAAGGAATAATAATAACAATGGTGGCTACACATGAAATGCTATAAATTATCTCATTCAGGATTGTGACAGGTAACATAATAAATGCTTTGTAACCACAATGGCCGTACTTGTAATAAATATATTTCAGTGTTATGCTATTTGGGCTCATTGTTATTCACGTGTGGAGGACGTAATTTTTTTACAAGCCGTGTCTGGCATTTACATTAACGAAACAATGCAATCAGTGACTTTGAACGGAAAGAACTAATTTTTAAAAGTGGTTTTAGATGGTGGCTTATATTTCAACTCAAATTGTTAAATTCCTATTTAAAATTCAATTGAATTTTCTTTAGATATACATATATTCAACTAAGGTAGAGCAAAATAAAATACTTAGGATTTATTTTTAAGAAATTTACATAGAGTCACAGATGGTAGAGTAGAGTAGATGGTAGAATATTATAGTAGAGGAACATCTAACAATTTCTACCTATATGCTCTACTAAGTTCCTCATTTTTTAGAACCAAATCAATGTCACAAATCAAAGCTGCAATCTAACACGCCTCTAAACAAATAGGTGTGTCTTTGGATTCAATTTACTATTGACAGAACTCTACCCATACAAAAGCTATTGTCTACATTCAATGAGCCCCAGTGTTAGGTGACACTCCATCATCAATAAACCTGTCAAAATGATCACGATATTACTTACTAAACTTGTATTAATTTTAACTTCATCTGAGTTAGGTACCTACTCATTGTTTAACGCTTTGTCATACTGAACACTTAACTAGTGATTTAAGGTTTGAGTCTTGTTGAAACTGCATTGTAAAGCTTAATGTTAGCTTTGATTGATGATATTAAAATCCGGTTTACTTTGTTTTCATTGCCATATGTATGATGATATATAGGTATTTCTAGAGTTTAATCCTAACTTTACCAGAAACTGACCTTAATTGTACTGATATCTTCAGTGAGGTGAGAGGCCTTTGCCCAGCAGTGGGACATTACAGGCTTACTTTACTTTACTTTTATCTATTTCCAATATAAGATAACCTTTTTTGTTTCATTTATCCACCTTATCTCCAATTTCGTTCAAATTCGCCTTTCGCCAAAGTTAACGCCTAACAATCAGCAGTCATTATCTGATTCGCTACAGTGAATTAAAATGGAATTTTAATCAATATTCATACTTTTAAGGTTTTTAATCAACTGACGGAGTAAAGATTTTCGATTAAATAATTTGGCTCGATTTGATTGCTTTCCAATTAAGGTCAATGCCAATCAAGATGGTTATTAGTTTTTTAAACAAATACTTACTTAGGTAAGTATCTATCCGTCTATTTTTATTCCAGCTGTAATTTACTTTTAGGCAAGTTTTTACTCTTTTATAATTAGTTAGCTTTTTCTTTTTCCTCAACTTAATCCCTCCACACCAATTTCTAAAACGCAATTCGAGGCGTATCTACTTCGTATCAATCTTTTTCTTTACATTTCCTATACTATAATACTTAGACATCTACAAACACTATTAAATGTTCTTATAACTACAGATTCATATCAACTACAATTTCGTTAATCTAAAATGGACTTTAAGCGACCGTGTTTGTGTATATTTTCTAAAGAGAAGGCGCATGTTGAAAGCGTAGCAACAGCAGAAGCGTCCGTCCTTGACACTCGAGCAGCGGACAAAAACTATCGGTCGTAATTTCGGCGCGACTCGGTGGGTGTGTTCCGTCCGAATTTACACGCACACAGGCACACACAAATCCCCACACCATAGAGTATACAACACAGAACGAATACGACGAACTGAAACCGCAAAATACAAATGGGCCCCTTCGGAGACACGCAATATGACAGATTACTCCACAGTCACTAGGAATGTGATGATCATGGCGCATTTGAGGTCAACAATTTAAAGCATCAATTTGCCCATTTTACAAGCACCTACACAGTATCTAAAATTAAATATGTTGAGTCTATTTTTGTCACAGCGTTCCATTCATAAGTCGGATCTCGCGTTACAAGTAAAGGGAAACCTTGGAAGTGATAATTACACAATAAAAAACTCAAACTCGTTACGATTGATAAGCTACTAATAAAATCTTTTAGTTTTAATGAATGAACGATTTTAATGTGGTAAATAAAATTATTGCCTGGTTTCTCAATAAGTTGTAAACCTACTTAATATAAAATCGGATATTAAAGTTTATGTTTTCTGTGTTATGGATGCTGCAAGGATAAGCGTGGCGTAGAATAACAATGGTGCTATTCTATTTGTTTGTGCGTCGACTTTGTCATTAATCAAAGGGTATGACCGTCGGGCACTTGGTCCTATTGTTGCGGTAATGTCTTGTGGAAATTATTCATGAAGGCATTCAATATCCTTTCTGTCACCCTGACCTATCTACGGTACCTCTTCGGCGCCACATCTATACATACACACAAACACAACTTACTGCGTGCGTACGTTTGTTTGCATGTACGTGTAAGAGGAACAAAGGAAGCTCGCTTTAATGTATTGTTCATACATTTTTTCGTTTGCCGAATTGTAGACGTAAAAATTTGCAATTCAAAATCGATTGACTTTGCCTCCCACATTATGAAAGTACAATGTAAATATACCGGAAAAAAAACCTTGACTTAACTTATGATTGTAAACTTAACTTGTTTAAATGTTACATCTGTCTTAAGATATAGTGATTTAATAAGAAACTTTGATATGTTAGTCATACATTGTACAAGACAAGTCTGGTCACTAATATAGGATTTGTTTAATATTATGAAGCGTTAAATAAAATCGAATAAAACTTTCTGTAGATTACCAAAAGGAAAGTCATATAAAGCTAAGGTTTGCAGAATACGTAGCGTCTGTAGAATACGTTTAGAAAGCTATGCCTATCTGTGTTTACCCAAAAACATTGAACATTACTAAGGTACCAATACATTGAACGTATCTAATAAATTCTCCATCAGGTCTGACTTCATAAACCATAAGTACAATGTAATAAACAATTATATTAATGCCAATAACAACACAAGTAGTGAACCTAACCTTCGAACTAACTCAGAAATTATTCACAATGAGATATTAACTTTATGTTCGTTGGTATTAACTCACGATTAGTATGTCGGATTTGACATAAATACACAATTAAAGTAGGTAATAAACTAAAAGTAGTATTCTTAAGTTAATGGGTCAGTAAGTACTTAACTTGAAAGAAAATATTTTATAAATAAACTAATTAGCACATGTGGCCGCAACTATATTTAACAAGTACAAGTGACAACTGACCGCAAGTTGTGAAGCTCAAACAAATTGATAACGAATTAGGGTAAGCCTGGAAACATAAAGATAATTTGTGGATTTCAGTCATCTGATTTAGTACCATTTTCAGTAAATAAGTAGGTACAAGTCTGTGATACTAACCAATAGGCGTAAGACTGACTTTTTATTACTGACACTTTTCTTCTTAAGCAAAACTTTTGAAAAATATTCCTAATCCGTATATTACGTATGGTATGGAGTCAGTGCTGCCATTAAGTACATTTAAGTCCATTTTCCTGTTTCCATTCAGTAACATCGAACCTGAAAACATGGTTGCGGTATCACGTTATGGGTTTGGAAAAATGCACTATTGATCACTATGGATGCACTTTGTTAGATGACCTCGTCCATTTTACGACGGGAAACCTATAAAACGGTGCTACCTGGGCACTCACAAAGAGCTTAGTTAATTACAATTGTGTATTATATAAACCTACATACAATATACAGCTTGTACTTACGTATAATTATGTGTAATGTCCTTGTGTGCAGAACTAATGTTAATCATTATATGTGCTGTCGAAGGTTGAAATTTTATACGGGGTTTATAAAAAAACTGTTTGTTTTATTGCCTTTTAATTAACTGAACTTTATTAAATATAGATTTGGTTATCGTTTGCACAAAAAAAAACTAAAAGTTATATGTCAAAACGAACGTAAGAAGTGATGAATTGATGGTCACATACTTATTGAAATTCATTGAAATTAATATTTTTTCCGTCAATAACTTTATCAAGTCGAATAAACGTAAGAAGTGTGATGGTCACATATTGGGATTCATTTAAATTAATATTTTTTCGTTATCGTTTTTATTGACCCTTACTACTGTGGAATTCGACATGTTTACTAAGTTTTGAGCGTAGATCCACTTTTATCTGAGCTTGGCATTGAGCGGACAGGCACGTACACGTGTGGGCTGCATAGATTAGGACATAAAAGCGATATAGGTCACAGTTTAGTGCTTCTACGTGAACTGGAGAACATGTCAAATACTAATTATTGGATTTCTCACGTATAGACTAGGGTTCATTTACCCTATAACATTTTTAAAATATTTGTTTTATTGAATCTACTTCATTTGGGAATAACACTCTGAGTGTTTGATTCAGTTGATACTAAAGCTGGCAGATTTTAAACACTGCAGCCACACGAACCTAAAACATAATGTCAATGATAGTGATGGGGTACTCTTACGCAGAAAGCAGTAAGCCTCGCTCTTCCGTAGGGTACTATTGATAGGAGCCCACGATCATTATTTTTCGAGTTAGGTTCTGTTTTGAATATTAAACAAGAATTAGGGCAATATTTCATAACAGTTCGGCGGTAATACGCATTGAAACAGAAAGATCGTGGCAACGTTAACATAAACATAACAAGTCAAACAATTCATAAATCATCCGATTAAACCAATATTTACGTTATCGCTCCGAAATATCACCGATCAAATCTCAAAAACCTATTTTTACACACTTTTTTATTTCGTTATACCGCAATATTTAGCGTTTTGGACAATCTTGGTCCATATTTATTGTAATGCCTTTTGTATTCAAGGGTCATGGAACTGGTTCCGCGCCCACATTCTCGAAACATTTTAACGTTTACATTTTTTGGAAAAAGTTGGCAAATGTCAGACGTTTTTTTTGTAAGATTTCTACATACTAGCGATGGCCTGTGGTTTTTTCTGAAGTCCCTACGTCATTGTTACTGGTTTCTTAGGTTTAAGCGAACACACTAATTTTGAATTGAACCGACGTCCTGTGACCACGTAAATGTTTTCTGGGACCACGGTTCCTGTTATGGAGCCAAAACGTCAAATAAAAATGTAAAATAATGCCATGCTATAAACGAAGTTTCAATTCAGACATCATTGTTGATTCGAGAAACTACAGATTTAAATGTAATGAACGAAAAGCGATTAAAAAAAACTATTCTGTTGAAGATAAATTTTCAAAAGTTCTTCGTCTGAATAACTTGAATGTTATTAATAAAATCCAAGATATTCTCTCACAGATAAAAATTTAAATAGAGATATATTTTTATTATAATTATTATAGGCTTATCGCGGCTTAACATAAACTAATGATTTATCTAACTTACCATCTTTTATAATTAAAATATTATCTATATAATGTGTTTATAATATCCGCTGAAGCTCGAGTGTGTATATTAAATAATTTATTTTATTTTAGTCCAGTGACCTCAGATTCATTTGGCAGATTGATGGTAGTGTAAAACTCGTTTTTGTAAAGTTATATAAAAAGTTTGCCGGATACATGACCTACGAATAGCAAAAAGATAGAATTTTTTATGACTTTCAATTTAATATTAGAATGCGATGAAAAACATTAACTTTAAATATTACTACTAAAATAGGTATGAAATAAGTATGCACGGATAATTACGAACTCCATAATAAACCTACCGTACCTATGCCACTACCCTGCTTGAAACTATTTATGTTAACAAATTGAGGTGTATTGAAGTCTCAGAAGTTACCTTCCATAATTTTATCCACGTACACTTATAAACCTTTATTTTGTAACAAAGATATTAAATTATACTAAATGAAACGGGTCTGTATCGCGTTAGATTATTTAGCGTATTTTACTAAAATACGTACCCGATTACACCGCTCGTGGTCACGGGATAACGGGGATGAGTTATCCCGTGACCACGAGCGGTGTAATCCGCTCGAAACGTCGGGTACGTATTTTAGTAAAATACGCTAAATAATCTAACGCGATACAGACCCGTTTCATTTAGTATAATGAGTGCAAATCGTGTGAGTTTAAAAAGTATAAATATATTAAATGTTTCTAAATTTTTATTAAGAAATTCATTTGAAAGCTCAAGACGTCTCAAATATCCCAAAGAGATATCGCCGTAAAGTTGTCAAAGCTCACAATGAGCCACTCCTGCGCAGGCGCGGCCTACTTTATAGAGCCTTAAACGTACGTCCCGTTACAGGTATCATCATATTCGTCTGATTTTATTAAAAAATAAAAATTTTGTATATTGTTGCTGTAAAATATTGTTCTACTAGCTTTGCCACATGGATACACATTGAATCCTATACTGTGGTTACATAAGAATCTTTCCTAGACGTCCACAAATATAACTATACCAAAAATAGGCAGTCCGTTTTCTCCCTTAGAGCAATTAGCTTGCAGCAATTGATTACCATATTATATCATTTAATTTTAATACTAACAAAGATTTGTTACTAATAACAATTTATATAAAAACGAATGCTTTTTATATTAAAACTATCTATTAATTCGGTCTTATAATCGATCGAAAAGTATAATGAAAACCCCCTCAATTTAGTCGCAATCACAGAAATTAAAGTACTCCTTTAGTACGTATAGGTAACCTTTTTGTAACACCATAGAAACAAGTCACGAAACAAACCAGCTGTTAAGAAAAACAAAGTCGCATCGACTAAACTAACTCTTTCTTTAAACAAACATTCCCTTGTCCTCCTCAGTAATTACGAACAATAGTTTTGACGTCTAGATTTATAGGAAACCACGTTTTGGCTTAACAACTGTAGTAAACTTTTGTAAACAGAAACATGGAAAATGGCGACACATTCAAGGCTAATTCATTACCAGATAAAAAAAACGCAGATGCTATAATCTATTTTAAAGAATAATGTACTTAAAAGAAGCTTAAATTTTATGACAAATTTTAATACCTATTATGATTACGTTTTTATGACTAGTATGTTCGTGTAGGTTAGTGGCCTGCCCTGATGTAGGAGTTTTTAGACCGCCTTAAGACCTCCGACATGGTCTAACAATTGAAACAACTGTAACCGACAATTTAACGTGCCCTCCGAAGCACGATAGCGCTCAGATAGAAATGCCACTATCGGTCACCATCCAAGTAGGGGTCGACCTACACGTTGCTTAACAATCGCAATGAAATAACATCGCTTAGTCAAACTACGTCATGGGCGCTTACAACCTAAGGTCTCAAAATCGATATGCTTAACTCAGTATTGACAACTTACAAATAGAACTAATAAGGAAGGAACTAAAGGAAGAGGACTAAAGTACTAAAGACAAAAGACAGAATATCGTAACTCTAGACAATATTGTACGACCCGAACCTCAACAAATTGACACGTCTCTCGACCTTTCCAAGACACACATTGCAATCTGATTAAATTTTTTACGATCACATCGGGCGAAGGATCCGCATGAAACCCATAACTATTTATAGTCACTATTACACGACTAGAGTATTAAGTTTCGCACATAACACGCCTAAAAGCAGCTTAATCTGTTGCGTGCCTCGGTTTACGAGTCTGAGTGTAGAACGTTATATTATTATTTAATATACTAATAGGGCGGCGTTTGGACGTTCCATTAAAACTATTGTTTAGGTAAATACAATTAATAATTCTACGAACTTTGAAAATGCTTGTGAAAACAGTGGTCGCTGCTGAAAATGTGTCGTGTATTTACCTACATTTATGGTAAAGCTTTAAAATCCTTTTATATCATTAAAAAGCCAGGAAACATTCACAATAGTAATGCTGATTTACTAAATAAAATAAAGTTAAAGGCGAGCCATTATATTGTGCCAATATGTTCAAAGTAATTTTTCACCAAATCCCATAAGTAAATAAGTTATATCTAAAATAGACATGAATTAAAATGAATATAAAGCAATCAAGTCGAGACACGTGAGTGACTTCATGATTACTTCATCCGCATGATGCACTGTCCAACCGCAAATCATTATTTATAAGCCATTTTATGATGTCTAAGTTGACTTTACATGTAAATAAGTTACTAGAACTAGTGCTTAATATCAGTTACCTACACACATCCCTAGAAAAGATTTTTAAAAATCAAGATTAAGCTTATTAAGCTTAACCAAAAATTGTATAAGAGCTTTAAGTTAAAACTTTGAGGGCTTTATTAATAAACGGGTATTGAACAGTTTAGCTATCAAATGGTTTGTCGTCTTTGTGACATACTCAATTGTGTGTGCCTAACATGCCTAAGTTTACCAATAACTTAAGAGGTCTTTTACAATTGTATTTTATTTTGCACCTAACAGAACGTAATTTAAAACGAAATTCATTTGTTTTTTAAACATATTTAAGTGCTCAATTGATGTAAGAATTCCTGTGCAAGAGTCATAACCACATTGTAAAAGCTATTTTATTTAAGCAGTAAGTTTAAGTTATAAGTAAACGCTACACAAAATCGAGATTTTTATGTGAGTTGAGTTGAAGTTGCGAATCTTTGCGGTTAGCCCAAGAGTGGGATAATACGGCCAAAGTTTAAAACGTATCCTTAGTACATACCTGTATCAATTTTAATAAATACTTATTACGTTGTAGATACTTCCACCTATTACAATACAAACGCCATGTCCTTGTTTCTATAAAGTACCCGTATTTTGTACTATATTATATTAACAACAAAAAATAAACCATTGTTTCAAGTTTCCGGCACTTCGCACTATACAAAACATTATGTACAAGACTATTTCTTCTTTAAATTAATTTACAACCAAATAAATTACTCCAAATAAGTATTACATTAGAATTTAAATATTGAAAAAAACGTTAATAGGCCATTGAACTCAATTGTTTTAATTTATTAGTGTAAATATGGTCGTTAAAGTGTTTCAAGATCATTTATTATATTAAAATAGGTGAACTACTTATGTGTTTTGTCTACAGGTTACTTTATTTTGTGTAATTAAAAGCTTTTACTAACACGAAACAATGCGCAAAGAAGCTTCTGAAAGCTTGGAACTATTCAACAAGTTCACTGTTTAACTTTACTTTCTTAATTCACTTGATTATCTTTTGCGTTTTAAAGCATTTTTAACCGTCTTCAAATAAGGAGGATGTTCTCAATTCGGATGTTTGTATATTTTTTTTCTAGTGTCAAAAGTTATATTAATTTACGGTCCCACTGTTGGGCAATCAAAGGTTTCTCACTTACTGAAATTTTATCAGTAGGTTTAGTAAGGAAAATAAGACGTAATTCCCTCTACGCTTGGAATATCCAATGTAAATAGTAGACTAATATCACAATAAATATTTAATTACCTAATATCTTTAAATAGATGTCTACTGGACACTTTAGTTGAGAAAACCTTTTTAGTGTGTATTAGACTTATGAATATACGATTTCAATCAAGGTGAAGAGTTAAGGTAAGGTTAGGTTTGTTTGTTTTAACTTTCTAATCTTTTGAAACCTACAAATCAGATTTTAATTTTTTTCTGATTCATGAGTTCAACACTAACGTTTCATTTCATCCAGCAATTCGCTTAGGAACAGGTACAACGCGGGTATACCTTCGGGCACAAGTGCGGGTATATCCTAGTATCACTACATAGTATTTAAAACAAAGTCGCTATTTGTTTGTTTGTTTGTTTGTCTGTTTGTAAATCTTTAAAATTACGCAACGGATTTTGATTTTTGTAATAGGTAGAGTGATTCAAGAGGAAGGTTTTTATGTAAAAAAATTCCCGAAATTCCCACGGGAACGGGCACAACGCGGGTAAAACCGCGGGGCGCTGCTAGTCTATTATAAATCGTAGTTATTGTAGAAATTCATGGAACGATAACTTATTTTATATCAAGTAGTGGAATGCTGCCATATTGGGAACACAATAACATTGTAAATTATATAACTAATTATGTATCCTTCAGAATGTATCAAGATATAACAAAGTTGATGTATTATCTCGAAGTTCAATTTATCACTGTAACGGAAAAGTTATGTACTACAATGTTGGATGCAGTTTATAGATGCTGTAAATGTGTTGTTTTAGCAAATATACTTCGAATTTTATGTTTATGGAGAAAGACCTTTAATATTTCAAATTATTCGACATTGTAAAATACTGACAATATTAATGGAAATAACCCAATAATGAAATGCTTAGAATGTAAACATGCGCAGTGTATACAACACAAAGCACGACGCAACTTACATTCGGTAAACTTTCGGCTTCGTCTATCAAACAAATCTAAGTTACTTTTAAAGTTTTAAAACTGGTGATTAGGAAAAGATATTTCAAAAGAAGAATTTGAAAGTTTGAATAAGTTTTTTTTATTTAAAAATGTATGGTTACACATTAGTGAGAAACATAATATGCAATTACAACAGATATTAATAAACGTCTTTATCGATACATTTTCTATTAAAATATGACTTCAATGCCGAACGCTTCCGACCGACGAAAAACTAGGGTAAGGCCTCGGCTGGTAAGAAAATACGGATTTTATTATTTTACACGTGTTTTTGACAGATAGTGACTTACACAAGGTTGCTTAAAAGCTGTCACACATATGAGTTTCCGCTTTACGAGAAATTACAGTTTTTCATTGAAATATGTGGGTACATGGTAGAAAAGTTTTAGACCATCCTGCATCTGATATCGTCAGATACTAGTTAGCTTAAATCGCTATAATTATTGAAAATATTGAAAGGATACATAGCTTAATAGAAGACACAAAAAAACGTCAAAAAGCACTTGAATTTTACGGCCACACTCAGAGGCGTTCATTAAATCGACACTTAACTAATTGACGTAATGTTTCATAACATGTCAAAATTATTAAATCAAGAAAGCATTTAACATCTTTGTGTTAATTGACGTCATTGGTGTTAAATTTGGAAAGGAATTATCAATGCTAAAAGTGGTGCACGATGAAAAAATAACCAAGCATCTATAGGACAATCTTAAACTCTGAATCTACACATTGTTTACCAATCTGACAACTTAATCCAGGCCTACAACATACTAACAACTTAACGCCCCTCACTAAACCGCACCTAACTAATCAAAATTAATAATTAAATAAGCACATTTCCACAAAAACTAATATTAAATAGCTGTGTAATGTAAAACGTAATGGAAATCCATTAGCTACGCACGCCTACGAATGCTACGTACTGCTCTCTCGTAACTAGGTCAACGGATTCGCGTTATATAACATCGTATTCTTTATAACATGTTAAAAGTATCTAATATAACAAGTTTGTTTTCATTAACTTTGTGATTCCTTTAAGTATTCCGGATAATGGTAACATCGGAATAAGATTTAAAGCACATCGGTTTAATAAAATTAAATGTTTTTTTCCGAATAAGTATTTTAAGAAACATTGATTTAAAACTCACTGTTACTTTAAAAGGATAATATATATGTCGGAATGGCATCCGCCATTATATTGAAAACACCACTTAAGTCAAAGTCAACTTTCTTTATTCAGGTTTGAATTTACCACCCATTCGGAAAAGCATCAGCAGAGAAGAATGGGCAAGAAACTCTGCTGTCAGCTTAATCTTTTATACACTGGTTTATTTCATAACAATCATAACGTGTGCACCGGGCAACCGACGTCGAACGAGTGAGACGTGTTTCTGTTCACATCGCCTTATATAGGATCGAAGTGGTGGGGATGACCGTTGCACGTGTTGTTTTCATCCGATGAGGTTAGGCGCCGTCAAACGTCCATCTCCGACACGGCCATCCTGCTAGCACACGTCCTCGTGTGTTAATCTGCAAAGAAATAACCAACGAGAGTATTTGTTCGCCTCGGCCACTTCTGACCAATCATATTTCTACAAACAACTCAAATAAAGAAACTTCGTAACTGTATAGTTTTTCTTTTAAATTACTCGAATAAAAGAGCCATAAGAAAATATCAACCAGAGCCATGTACCACTGTCGCTTGTAACAACAAATTAACACAATTTAATTAACCACACAAATCGAAACTTCACACTAGTAAGCCCTCTATCGCCACGGCTCTCCGGCCGACCAGCAATCGCAATTGCTCTCACTATGCATATCCATCAAGTGGATCGCCCATGTGCATCACCCTGTGACTGCCGAGTCTACTCCTGGACTCTATGGTTCCTCCAGAACCCGACCTCCGCCAGAGTTGCCTGCTACCGCGTACTCACGGACTACAATGTAGACACCGATTTCTACTGAGCTACGGCTACACGACAACCTCTGGTACGGTCCAACACAATACGGCCGATAGAGTCCTTACTCGAGTTTCCACCAAAACAAGTTTACTCATCCTCATTAGAATCACTATTAACATCAACTTCGACTGGTACATGACCTACTGGCATCTTTCGTAATCTATCGTGTTCAGATCAATAATCATCAGATTAATAATATGATCAAATAGCGTAAGAAATCACAAAGTAAATTATGATAACGTTTCATCTACCAAAACCCTGAGGCCAGTAACAGTGACAGACTCTGGTTCATTATTCACAAACAATTAACAATTTAATCACAATTGATTTGCTACTGAGCCCTTATTCGTGGTCACAACACAAGATTTAGCAAACGCATTTGCCCTTTATGCACTTCCATTTCGGAATGCCGAGTCGTCCCATGACTCTACGGTCTTCGCTACCAGGCTAGACCCGACCACACTACCCAGGGCTACCGCCTACTGCCTACCCACGGACTACTACAAGTAGTAGACACCGATTTCTAACGGGCTACAGCTACGGCACCCTGGTGCGGTCTCAGACTGACCCAACGACATAAAAACCCAGTAACAATCAACAACTTAATCAACCTCACTGTCTCCACCTTCGTCTGAGTCAGCTGTTACCCGCCCCACAGGCATCTTCCTAACACGATCATGTGCCTACTTGCAAGTACGTTTAGAGTTCAAAGCTTTCAACGTGTAACGATCACCATCGTTCGGTCACTCCTGACCTAAATAACTACTTCAACGAAAGACTTAGTAAAGCTCAAACTATTATTCTTTTCCAATGAACAAATTTAACTACCTCAATATTCATAATCACATTGCTTATCTCAACATAATACTAGAACATCGTCAGGCACAAGTACCCATTAAAAATTAAATTAATCTCAAATCAAAGTAAAGGTCAAGTGTGTGTGTCTCTATTGTCCGGCTATCCCCGTAGCCCTAATGGCTGTGGTCATCCCAGTGATCACCCATAACCCTGATCATCCCTGTGATCAGTCACTCCCGTGATCATCCCAGTGATCACCCATAGCCCTGATCATCCCTGTGATCAGCCGCCCCTGTGATCATCCCAGTGACCACCCGTGATCATCCCCGTGACACACAAATTTAAGACTCAAGAGGACACGCACAACTAGTTACCACACAGTCAAAAGTGACTACAGTTCATCCTCACAAGGCTCAGAATCACTAACAATGGGTACTTGCCCTTCAGGCATTTTCCTATACCAGTCAATGACACTATATTGTGTACTCGTTCTCCTCTAAACCTCGCGGCCACAGTAATTTGCACTCGCTCGGTCAACCTGACTATTAAGAAGCTTATTCTTCCTTAAATTCTTGATTTCAATCAAAAGTTAATTTCAATTATTATCAATCGGGAATCTTCAATGCTATGTAACACATGAATACTAGGTACCACGTCATTTTCAACTTTAACTTCAATAGACTATTAATTTCAAATGCACATTACAATATGAGCCATGAGTAAGTAACAGTAAGCTTGTCTAGTCACGTCTAGTCACGGCAACCAGCCGACGAGCAATCACATTGCTCAACAACACACGGTCTCAGCAGATCACTCCACAGTACGGTCAATCCAGACCACGACCCTCGCCGAGTTTGAACATTGAACTCAATAAGTCAGATAGTCACATGAAACCCTTACTCATACTCTCATATTTTACAACGGAATAAACATCCAAAATACTTTCAATAAGCTTTCTACTTAATCAAGTGGTACGAAGATTCACTACAAAACTCTCAATGTTAACCGACTCAAATATCACAAAATAGCTCACCGGATATTTCCCAACAAACCAATCATTACCGCAATACATCACCAATTTAACATCCAATGTGAATTTGTCATATTGTCGTGATAGATTCTTGAACAATTTGGAATGCCGCAACCCCTCATATTCCTCAGGTAACAGGACCGAGAAGAGAACCACGCTCCTCCCTAGACGAGGTTCATCAACGCTCGCAATAATTACCAGCATTGAACCAACATGAAAATAAGAAAACATATTAGAACATATCACATTACGTACAAGATTAAACTTGACTCTTTCGGAAGCTCATAATTACCTTCTTAACTCCACAATAGAGTAGAAAACTAACTAACTATACTCACAGAACATTCCAAGTTTTATAACCAATTGCAAAATAAACATTACGTAAAGCACCATAGTCGTTGGGATGATGATTCAGACATATCTCTGAATACCACGAGCTTCATAATCCAGGGGAAGGTACATGAATTTCAATCCCGTCGTCGTCGTCGCCGTCGTCGTCGATAATATGCACTAACGAGCTCAGCTTGCAGCTCTCAATATTCTTTCATCTTATCATAAACCTAGCTCCGTGGTTGAAATGGTTTATGCTCGTCCACCCGTGGGAATATAGCATCCAAATTTCAAATACCACACCATGGCGATATGATATTCAGCATCAATCTCTCAGTTGCTATGGTGAAATTTATCATTCTCTGCTGGAAGCTCAGTGGGCAATAGCGATCCTTATCCTTCTCTGTTGGACGCTCGGTGGGCAATAGCGATCTTTATCATTCTCTGCTGAACGCTCGGTGGGCAATAGCGATCCTTATCCCTCTGCTGGAGGCTCAGTGGGCAATAGCGATCTTGATCCCACTTCTGATGTCGGAATGGCATCCGCCATTATATTGAAAACACCACTTAAGTCAAAGTCAACTTTCTTTATTCAGGTTTGAATTTACCACCCATTCGGAAAAGCATCAGCAGAGAAGAATGGGCAAGAAACTCTGCTGTCAGCTTAATCTTTTATACACTGGTTTATTTCATAACAATCATAACGTGTGCACCGGGCAACCGACGTCGAACGAGTGAGACGTGTTTCTGTTCACATCGCCTTATATAGGATCGAAGTGGTGGGGATGACCGTTGCACGTGTTGTTTTCATCCGATGAGGTTAGGCGCCGTCAAACGTCCATCTCCGACATATATGTGTCATGCACATAAAAAACGTACATTTTAAACTTATGTAAGGGTGGGTTACTTCAGCTAACGGTCATGCACCAGTAAGCGTTAACTTTCAGACATAAAAACAGACGTTAAAGAATTAGAAGTCGTGGCTTTCTACTGGTCACTCGTATAACTTCATGAAACAACTCTTTGTATTTTGTAGATTCCTAATCTCTTTAACGAACGTTTGTTACGATAACCAACCGTTTAAAACAATCATTCGTAAGGATGGCTATTGTGACATGAAAGTTCAGAATTTTATTAATGAACCGTATTTTTGTGTTTACCGAAATTATCATAATAAATTAATACTTATAACCTACTCGTATATAGATACGACATCCAGACAGGAAATACCATTTTATTTGATATTAGTTTATTTCCTTAATTAATTATTCAAAACTTTACCTCAACTTTGCTTTTCATATATTTCATATATTATTGATTGTGATTACTATATGTTTAAATTATTGGCATATTCCCTGTTTTAACATGATTCACAGTTTATTTCAATAGGTATTGAATAAAAAACATCAATTTAACGCTATTTTGAAATATTTAAAATTATTCTCATCTTACCGAAGATATCAGTACTGTAAAGAGGATTACGCGTAATCACCACGCTTTCCTAATGCGGGTTGGTGATCTCTAATCCGAGCCATGTTTGAAAGGAAACATGCTTTCGCTCGACCTGGGAATTGAGCCCGGGACCTCAGTCTTAGCAAGTGAGTGCACATGCCACTAGACCACGGAGGCGGTAAATATGATAAAATAAACTTTTCATATACAATTTTAAGGAAGTTAGTTAAAAAAGCGAATCCATAACCTAACCACGAATATTGCAAATATAATTTGTTTTTCGCTTCCAGTCTAAATGAACAGAATACAAAAATATTTGAGAACGCCTCTACATGTTATTCTAATATTGAATTTACGCAATATTAGATGTTTAGTAGAGGAAACATAAAATTATTTATAATACGAGTATATAAACCAATAATTACTTTACGATTCATTTCATCTCGACACGACTTCTCGAAGGTTACGCCGGTATCATATTGATTAATAGCTTTTATTCACCCATAGAATCTCTTGGGAAAAAAATGTTTTTAATAACTCACTGGACGTTAATTAATTAGCTAACTGAAGGACGTTCTACGGAATTTAAATACTCCGTGGTAGCTTAACAATATGCCCACACATTACGTAAACTAATCGCTAAGGTGTTAGTTTTAGTAACTTGAATGTTAAAGAATAAATTAATAACTTAAAATATTTTTGATAAATTGACCACATTATAATGTCGTAAACACATGACAAATAACTTTATCGGTCACAGTAGATATCTTATTAGACGTTGCGATATCTTTTAAGATATACTATAAATACGTAACTATTATAATGATATACCCGTACCATGATGAATAACTATTACTATGTGAGCTTTAAATCTTGAAATTACCCACTTTAATGGACTAGGCACAATAAAATTAATAATTTATAGTTCTACAGAAGTGCTAAGTTAATATGCAATGAATTTAATAGCGGGTTTGCTTAGTAAGAGGGCGGAGCTTCAGTCAAGGCAAAGAATCTGATTGGCTGATATAAAAAGGCAGTTGCATTTCACTTCACATGATTCGAATTTCAATCAACAAGGATGATTTTTCGCGCGAAAATGTGGGTCAAGCAAGTTTCGCAATAGCTGATTTCAAAGTCTAGGTGTAGTCTAGAATGTCTGAATTTAAATAGAGTTGTAAATAGACAAGTGTTTTGTTTTCAATTTCTATGTTTTATTTTCTTTATTTTTCGACAGCGGGTGGATAAATACAGACCACGAAGTACAATAAATGTTGAAAGCATTAAGGGGAGGTATTTGTCTTTGGAATGAATAAGATTAAAAAATAGTCTATTATATTAACCTGTATAATGTTCAAGCTAATCACTACATAGTATAAAACAAAGTCGCTTTCCGCTGTCTGTCTGTCCCTATGTATGCTTAGATCTTTAAAACTACGCAACGGATTTTTTAAATAGATAGTTTGATTCAAGAGGAAGGAAAAATTACCGAAATTCTCACGGGAACTGGCACAGCGTGGGTAAAACCGCGGGGCGCTGCTTGTAATATAATTAGAACCCAAATTATTAAATGCAATGATCGTAATCGAAACGGCTATGCAATGTTATGAAGCCAGTTAGAAATAAACATCATTGCCAAAACAATTCAGTTCTAAGAACAAGCGTCCGAATTACAGAAGGAATGTTTTCGGTTGACAATGAGGCTGGTCATAGACAAACGAAGAACAAAGGGTTCAGTACATAATAGAACAAATCAAAACAACACCTAGTTTAATATTTTTCCAAAATGTTTCTAAACAACTCTCTTCGGATTGTGTTTTAAATTCGTCTATTCAAACAAGTCGGTACTTTATTATTTTGCTATTTAAAACATACTTGATTTGAAGTGTTTTCACACGCTTATAACTGTGAGAACATCTAGGATATTAAAAAATAGGTTGGGACCTTTATATGTCTTAATATACGAATAGATATTGGATGAAAAAGTAAAGTAAAGTAGTAGTAAGTAAGTAAAGTTATCATTATGCTAGACATTTTTACCCAGAGTTTTTAATTAACATGATATCAATGTAACTTTCTAATTTTAACAAGTATCTTTAATCTTTTTTTCTTAATCAAAGGTCCTTAAAAGATAACAAGCATCAAATTTAATTTAATGTGAGTTTACTCAAAAAGAGAAAAAGAAAAAGACTGGTTTCTTAAGAGAGAGAATGAGAGAGTTTTAGAGTCTTCTGTGACCACGGTTCCTGTATAGGGGCCGAAATGTCAGATACAATGTAAAATAAAAGCGAAGTGTGTCCCGTAAACATAGTTTACATTCAAACTAAACACATACGTTATCATTTGCAACAAGGTTTAATCAAAAGAACATTCTAACAATGCTATTCCAAAACTGCTAAATGCAAAATGTTATTAATTTCGGCCCTGAACCACTAATCACTCGTTGCTAATTGCAAATTGATGACTTGTAATAACGAAAAATCTTTGCCAACACGGTCGAGTGTTCGGTTAATGGATTACACGAAACCGAATATTTTGTTAAGTTCGCGCATTCCTGTTTCGGCGTTTTGTTTGGAAATTGAAATTCAATACGAAAGTTAAAAGAAAGTGACTTTAGTGATGTGACTAGGAACATACATAAATGCTATTTAACTAAAAACTGTTAAAAAGTGTTTTGTCTCTTTTTCTCTTGGGAAAATAGCGTATGTTGGAAAGGGACAAACCATTTTGATAGCATATATGAACAAGGCCCTTAGAACTTAGGTAGAGCTGAGGGTGATATGCTTGTATGCCTTTGGCGAGAGATTTGGTTACATATTTAATGCTTTAAGATCTAGGCATCATGTAATAAGAGTACGTAGAACGGTACCCTTCATCAGTAAAGTACAATTAAGATTTGTATATTTACAATGGCCTATCTAATCTTAATACTAGTCTTGCTAGGGCACCTAAAGATTTAGGTCACAACATGTGCCTACAACATAATATACTCGCTTATATATTTTATCAATAAATAATTATATTAGCCTAAACTTGGGTACTTTAACGTAACCTTTCCATACCTAAATATTTATTATATACTATACTTATATATTGCTTCCTGTGCAGAGAATAAATGTGGTCATATATTAAAGATGTGCAACACAACATCTGAATTATCGCTTTTGGAGCAAATTATTCAGTCATCAAAATGATAAATCGGTGGGAGAGTTTCTTCATTTTGAAAAATCGAGCTTTCGCGTGACCGTTTTTCAGATTTCACAGTCATTTCAGTTCACACCAGACAACACAAATACTAAGTATAAATATTATATAATTTGTACCTGCATAATATGTAACCCTCTTGACGATGCCACGATGTAGATAAGCAATGGCGACTAGCGATTTTGAAAAAAGAACATAAATCATGGCGGCCGCACAATTAGTAAGTACTAGCAGCGCCCCGCAGTTTTACCCGCGTTGTGCCCGTTCCCGTGGGAATTTCGGGATTTTTTATACATATAAACTTTTCGGAAGAATCATTCTATCGATTGGTGAAAACCGCGTGAAAATCCGTGCTGTAGTATTTGAATTTATCACGAACAGACAGACAGACAGACAGGCGCGGCCGGGGCCTTTTTTATATACTATGAAAATTCGTGCAGTAGTATTTCAGTTTATCGCGAACAGACAGACAGACAGACGCGGCCGGGGACTTTGTTTTATACTATGTAGTGATGTGTTAACAATCAATGATCAATGTTCTTCTTTTTTAAATTGCTTAATCACTATCATAAAGGTACCTTTGTAGTGTATCCTGTAGAGTAAATGCACCTATGACCTACTATGGCTTTGTTTGCATAGAAAGTGCATTACCCAATATAAAAGATGAAAGTAATTCTTAATGTAAACATTCGCAGCTGCATTGTTATTGGTCGCTGCACAAGTGTTGACGATAGCTTAATTTGTGCTCATAATTGTATTATGCCGGCCGTTCCCCTTCGCTATCAACTGCATCTCTTATAAGGAAAGACTCGAGATTTTTTTACAGTAGTGTTTTATTTCGTTTTAAGTGGGGCGAGTCATTTTATTAGTAAATATAAAATTATGCTAAGTAGATACTAACGGTAAACAGTCTAGTCGTGTAAACATCTAATGTAGCTAAAAAGACAGCCGAATCGAAGATTATCACAGATCGTTGTATTAAGTACATACCACAAGTATTACCCTCCTATGCAGAACTGAATAAGCAGAGCTTTTGTACCAGCAGTCAAAAGTTGGTAATTAAAAGCAGAACTATCCAAAAATAAGCATAATCAATAAAGAAATAAAATAAAACCGTCGGCGTTACGGACGATATTTTACAATGTATTTGTAATTTTCACGTTTGGCACGCAGCCCGGGATACGATTATGTTTCTAAACTAAAACAGAAGCCATTTCTTCACATTTATTAAAAAGTCAATAAACGCAACACGTAGTAAATTACCCTTACCGTTATAAGTTTACATACATCATGAATAAACGTTTTCTCTATGAAAGCTATTCTTTTGAGTTGTTATAAAACGATAAAGGTTTATACCACAAGTTACTCATTTGAAATATTTGATCCGCAAAATACTGGATTTTATTTGAATATTATTTAGTTTATTTTGTAGATATTATTACCAGTGTTATATCAAAACACCGGGCCACTTCCTAACTGGCAGGCTGCCCATTCCGCCAGGACATAGGAAGCATCTGTCATCTGTCATTTTCCTCCGTTTATCTGCATTATATAACTAGATTGATCGTAATGGCCGTTGTTAAATGTGAACCAATTTGTTTTATTTCCGTCCGTTTTATATGTTTTCTTAACATTTATTATAGGCCATTGTTATTCTACTTTTGTTGCTTAACAATGCGGTTGTTCTAGGAATTGGTAGCGAAAGTCGGTGTACGAATTCACATTCGGTGCGCCCGAAAGTGACGCAAGGGTGAATTTAAAAATCGTTGCATGTCAATAGTTTTATTGCACTCCGTCCTTTCAGCGGCCATAAAATTGAAACGAGTCTCCCTGGTTGCCAAACTGTCACATCATTTTCTATTCTTGCATGCAACAACAAGTGTGATGTGCTAGACCAATTCTGAGAGACGAGTTATCAAAGTCAAGAGAAGTGGGTTAGTTAGGATTCTTCGTCACAAATATTAGACAAAGTCCATTTATCATTTCGTAAACTGAAATTACAGAATGATTAAAACTATCTGTCTGGAGCGTCTCTTGTCGGTAAACCAAAGCGAGGTTTCATCATTCGCACCTTTGTGATTGGAAATGTGCCAGAAATTGGACCACCCACCCTTCCGTTTATGATTATGGAACTGTTAATTGACTATCAATGCTTTCTATTGGCTAAACTTTCACTAACTAATTCATAATTTGAAGTGACAGCTTTTTAATGAAGAAAACAAGTCACCGACTTCCTTCCAACAGTTTGTAACTATTTAACTCGGTTCTAAATTAATTTCGAAAAAACTGATTATATATATTTGTACATTTAATAGACTTCATAAAGCATGACATAAATAAAATCCGTGCTAAATACAGAAGTTGACTGTTAAAGATTACACCGGATCACCGGACACTCCCACATTCGAACTCATTTAGGTACTTGGACCTCCTTAGGCATAATTTCGGTGAAACAATAATGCCTATAGAATGGCTTCCAGCCAACTTATTAACAGAACAAAGCTGCAACAGGTGATGAATACAAATAACACAATAATAAGCCAACATTTTGACATACGAAACTTATTTATGAATTCCAGAATGTTTTGTTTAGATTTTTAACAACGTTTCTCGGAATCAGGTAGCTATATATATGATTTCGTTATAATAACAATTACACGTGTTTGATTAAGCTTTAAGTTATACTAAGTATTGGAGGAAATAACTCTTAAAATTTCATAACTTATTCAACAGAATTCATGTGAAATGAATTCATGAAACATGTAAACAAAAAATAATTATCTTTACCACTCGGTGAACTGTGGGGCAGTAAAAATATCATACTACCTATAAAACTTATATCTGGGACATTTTTATAAAAACCGTATTATATTATTATGAGCCATCATAAACTTGCGCATGAAATAATGGCACAATAGCTCAAGGCCCGACGTTATTTTCAACACAATGGTTTCCGTACGTCGCGTGAAATTCACTGTTATTTCATCGACTTTCTGAATTAATACAACAATGTCCGAGTGGGTTTGAATAAAAATATTGGAATTACTGGCGTCAAATAGTGGATAATAGTCGACGTTCCGAAACTAAACAACAGAAACGTTATTGGACAATTTCGTCCTACTTTTAAACATATTTTTTTATAATTTACAGTGTGTTTAGAGCTTTGTCTTAAATCACCAGCTTTCGATTAAAAAGCTCTTGCAAAGAGTTGAATTTGTATTTTGTTGCATTTAACCACTATCTACGTTAATAATGAATGCATTAAGTATGTACATAGTTCTTATGTACTGTAAGCTAAGACGAATACTTTTTTTACTAATAAGAAAGTTTAAAAAAACAAACAAAGGACCAGCATACCTTCTTAAAATAACTTAAAATAATATTCTAACTTTACGAAAAGTTGTAGTATCATCTAATGTTTTGTTAAAACATCAAAATAAGAACGAGGAATATTAAAATGCCATTACCGCATTTTATCTGTCCTCTAGTCGTTAGACAGATGCCTTCACATCTCAAATAGCAACCAAATGTTTATTATCAAAACAATACAGTGAAATCATTTCTAATTTTTAAACAATCTGTTTATTTTCAAAACAAAGGGGATTATTATGACATCAATATTAAAAAGTATTGTGCGATAGATTAGGAGAAATTTCGGTGTCAAGCCTAGTGGATTTACGCGGTTTATTCTGCGGGCACTCACGTAAGCTTATGATATCTGTTGGAATTTCAATTATAGAATTTCCGACCCCCTTCTAAATTATAACAAATTGTTATCTTGTAATTTAGTAGTACTGAATATTTCAGCAAGATTCAAGGGATTAGCGTTCGGTGAATAACTAAAATAATTCAGCTCGTTTCAAAACACTCTTTGAGCGGTAGTCGTGTAAATTGTCTTGACACATTTAACGAAGAGTATCACCAAGATTTAAATATTTTCATGACTGGAAAATACAAGATGATTATTTTCTAACAACATCATCTGTCACACAGGAACGTAAAGATACCTAATGATTTGTTTATTCTAGGCTAATAGATACATAACATCAGGGCACGTTCAAGTGTCGGTCCCGGGTGTTGCGATCATTAGATCATAGTGACCTGACCATGCCTTTGGACCGCGTTCCAGAAAGTGCTAAGTTTGAGTACTTAAGCATAAAAAGCAAATAATTACATTTTCCCACCTTCAAAGGGCGATAAGAGGCCTTTCCACCTAAAAGTTATTAAGGGACTTTTCTGAACTTCGCCGATAGAGAATGAACATGTTATACCCAATTTCTCCTATAGCTCATGTAACCTAATCATAGCCTGTCTTCCAAAACAAAAATATAAATAAAACCATGTATTTATGTAAATAAAATAATGTAATTATGAAAGTAAATAGCGTGCCTCTATGTACTTAACAGAGGCCGCGCCCCCTGGCGGTGGATAATTTTAATAAATTAGGCTCGTCCGTCATATCGTAACGCGAAATATAACTGAATCGACCTCATTGTGACTATCATTTGTTTTCATCATAATTTTCTTGGTATTTTTGGAATAAAATAGGCTGATATTAATAAAAGCTTAGACCTTGATTTAGCAAAAAACATTGTACGAATTAGTCTTGTAAATTTTTTTGTGCAATTAAAAAGGAATTGGCTGTGAAGTTTCCTCACTACAACCTTAGAGCTTGTATATAACGTTACATAAATAACGTACCTATACGATATATTCACAAATACATAATATAGAGCTAAACATAAAACCATAAATAGTAAAGACCTAAGTTATAACATAAAAATATAAAGCTCTACAGACCTAAGGTTAACTGGTAAACAAAATAATAATCATAAAAAGTTATTTTCATAAATAAATGTCAATTAAAGATTAATTATCACTTCTATAAATCAACATAGACGCCTCTAGAGTTACCTTCGATCACTAATAACTGGATAATTGTATGTATTAGCATAATATTTCGCTTTTATAATGTTAAAAATGTGTAGTTTCAGAATATTTTGAACCCATTATTATAAATAAGCAGTCTCGATCGATTGTTATGGTAATTCACCAAGCATTGTGTGGGCAAGTATTAGGTTATGGATAAATCGACGTGTTCGTATATCGATAAAATATCTTCAAATTATCATAATTTATCAGAATTCTGTTTGATGTCATCATTATAGCTGATTTATACGATTTAAGGTACTCAACGAGGAGATATCCATGAGTTTAGATACGTGCAGCCTATATTTACAGGTAAATCGAAGGGAATTTCCAAATTGAGTATGGTTCATCTAGATAGAATTGGATAATTGAGCCTGGTTACAAATAAAACTACGGTAGTAGTAATAAAATAAAGCGTAGGAAAAGAAAAACAAAATAAAAGCAATGTTCATATAATTCTAATCGGAATAAAAGTGTTTAGCTATAGGTAAAAACTTTGTCATAGCTAACTCATAAAGCTAAAAACTATGTACAAACCATTTTGAAACCAAAGCAAACATATGTGTACTTAAGCGATTCAAATATGGTCTTGCAAATATGGCTTGTCAACAATCACTAGAGATATTCTCATGAGATTAGAAATGTCGACCCACACTGAACCTTCATATGTAAACGTCGATCGTTTGTAGTTGGCACAGTTCTACCTAAGCTTAAATGATATGTGCCGTCAAATGTCATAGTCCTACTATAATATTATAAATGCGAAAGTTTGTGAGGATGGATGTGTGTATGTTTGTTACTCTTTCACAAAAAAACCACTGGAGGGATTTGGATGAAATTTTACAGTAATATAGGGAATACATCTGAATAACACATAGAATACATTTTATCCCGAAATTCCCGCGGGAACGGGTACAACGCGGGTAATACCGCGGGTCGCGGTTAGTCATAACATAACCTTATCCAACGTGGTGTTGATAAAATTTAAAATGTAGTATGATATTCCTAGTAATGTATTTTACATTACTTCAATAAACAACTGTCCATTAATAAATGTAATAAAATTAGTTTGCACCAGCCGTGCCAGGAACCAGTAACCGTGCTATACTAATCAAGACCTAGAACTGATTTATACGAGACATTTTATACTTTCAATCGTGTTGTATAAAACCTTCGTATAAATTAGCTACGAAATTAAACGCTTGTCAAAAATAATGAGAAGATGACATGTTTTGAGGCTGTGGAAACGTGGAAGGCGTGAGGTGCCACACCTGTAGAGAACGAACTAACTCAGATATTGCTATGATTGCATTTTATTGCGTCGTAAAATGTTTAATTAAGTTTTTGCAACTGATAATGGATGATGATGTCGACTAGGAAATTATTTAGGTAAGTAAAATCATATTATTTTTATGATGTATGTTGTAAATGTAATCGATTATTTTATTTGACTGGTTCGAATTATAAATATTTGGCAATAAAAGTGCAATTACAATATTATAAAAATAAAAACATACATAATATTAATGTGAGTATCGTGTAGTGTTTGTCTAAAATAAACATACAAACCAAAGTTTTATTGTACTCATCAAACTACTACACATTAAATTTAATTAGACTCACCTTAATGTCTCCTTTACACCGCTCGTCTCACAACATAAACAACGAAGGTAAGCTAGGTCCACGACCCACATACGAGTACAACTGATAGTCTATCAAGTCGGTGCAAGACAAATTGTTATTATTGAACTCACCGACTGATACGCGATTATACTTGCGACAGATGCGACCTGGCGGTCAAACTGTGTTATCTCTGTGTTAACTTGTTCATTGACTATTAAGTATGCAGTTAATGATGTTTTTATTAAACTTTTAATACCTACCAATATACTTTAAAGCGAGCCAAATAACTTATATTATCTACTAGCCGCACCCCGCGGTGTTACCCGCCTTGTACACGGTCCCGCAGGAATTTCGGGATAAAATGTATCCCATGTGTAATTCTGATGTAACCTATAATAATGTCAAATTTCATCCAAATACGTTTTGTAGTTTTTACGTGTAAGAGTAACAAACATGCATACACATACATTCTCACAAACTTTCGCATTTATAATATTAGTAAAATATTAGTTTACTAAGAAACATAAAAGCGATAGTTTGGGAAATGTATGTATGTTCGTTGCTCTGACACGCTAAATGTCTATGGATTTGGAATAATAGTTAAGCAGTTAGTTTGATAGGCCTGGTAAACCAATTTATAACCCAATTATCGTAACCTATACTACTCTATATAAAAATCTCAAAGAAGTATACTTGGCGCAGGTAAACCGTGGGGCGCTGCTAGTATTGTCATACTGTTTTCGTATTCGTCTCATTTTTCAGACGTTAATTTGACAAGGACAAATATTAGGAACCACGCTTCCGTATTCATATAAATAAATCACAAATTATCTGTTTCCCAAGTCAGATTCACTTTCAATGTATAAAAATAAAACGCACATTCAAGATTAATTCTCCACACCAGTTTTTTATTGTATAACATAATAAGAGGTACATAATTATGCAATATATCGTATAGATCACACTTAGATGATATAAAAATGTTTTAAAAATCGATTAGACGGAACTCACTTCAAATCAATATCAAATTCGACTTATAACATTTGTAAATGTCAATTCCAATTTAGCGATATTGGAAACTGCTTAGTTAAGGATTGGTAAATACTTATTTTATGTACATATTTCTTTCTTAGGTACTTATTTATTTATCACCGCAGATAGGTATGTACTTGTACCTAGCCTTGCGATTCTCTTGCTCGTGCTAAAAGCTTTATAATGACTCGTAATTAACATATAAAGTTAGAGCTTAAAGCGCCTGAGGGGACTTTAAACGGATGAAATTACTCAAACGTAGGCGAAGTAAAAAATAAATAACACATAATGCGCAAATTGTTTATGATTTACTTAATAACACTATTATAAAACAAGTGTTTAGTGTTGTGCTGTCATTATAAAACTGTTTGAACATAATCAAACATCTACTTTTGATTGTTATTTGTTTTATTTTAAAAAGTACTTACGTTTTGAACCAAGAAGTTTTAACATATAACAAACCAAAAAAATTGCAAGGCACTCAATATTTAAAACTATTAAAGAACTCACTACATTTTACGTTTCAAGAATTTAAGCCGAAGTAATTATGCAAGCATTTTAAAATAGGACAACCCTAGTTTATCCTTGCTTGAAGACTGCATAGAAAACAATCTCGGTATAGTAAATCAGGCACAAAGAGTATTAAATATGTATAGATAAAGATTAATTCATCTTTTATGTTGTGTATACGTAGCCTGTCATCAAGATACCGCGGCACTTTGATGTAAGAACGCCGCGCTAATTATACTTTATACGGTCCTACTGCCTCACTATAAGTTGTTTTAATAATAGAACTAGTTGCGAGTCGCGGTATAGCCTGCTTTATACAGGGCCCTGTATATATTTAGGGACAACACTATTTAAACCGACATGATATAAAACATTGTGTTATTATCACGAGGAAACTCCTCGTGATTGAGCAGACGAGGAAACTCCTCGTGAGTACGACAGTGGACACGACTGACGTCGAGGATAACTAAAGTAAGTTAAATGTTGAGTGAGAATAGTAACGTAAAAGTTACTTCATGTAGTCACATGAAAAATAGCGCCAAAGCATGTTGAGTAGTTTTTTAGTTTATCATGAATTAATTTTACAGACAAATGGATCAGGAGGCTTTGTTTTTTATTATGAATTTATAGTCCTCAGTTAGTATATTGAAGTTTTTGTTATCTATAATCAAAAAAACACACCATCCGGCCTGCTCCAATTCACAAGTTCTATGTGCACTAATTCACAACCACCGACCTTGATAATCGAGCAGTTTTAGCGAGACCCAAATTGGTTTGCGGGGTCAACACTGAAATTCTAGGAAGCGTTAAATTTAAGTGCAAAATGGAAGGCGAATTTGGCAGTTTCAGTTAGTATATTGGCAACCTTCGATTTAAAACTGTGTGCCTAATAGTTGAGTCTATGAGATAGAGCTATTAGTGTGAATGCTTAAATATCACGCGAGGCTAATGGATTGCAGGAGCAGCGAGACGCGTCAATAACAAGTTCACATTCCCGCCACGACCCCTGACCTGATTAGGCGCTGCCGCCAGATTCTTTATCATCAATAGAATTTGTACAGCTGTTTACTCTGTAATCTATTCACTAGCAGAAAAAAATCAGCATATAAAATCCGAGTCTTGAAATGTTTGTTTATCATATTTTTCAAGTTTGCACGTACCTCTATACGGTAGTACTTCTGTTTCACACATGGTTGTTTAAAAGCAAAGATTCCTCATTGAGAATCAAGTTTGAAGCAGATTTATTAGTTGTAAATTATTTTTATTTCCTACATCTACATATAAATTCAAGGACGCCGTTAATCGATGCAGTCAAATATTAATGTGTCAACAATGATAGATTGCATGCATAAATACTGCAAGGTCCTCGCTGTTAGCAATCTGCTTGAAACATGCGCTAACGTCCGGTTCGGATAAGTTATATAATTCAGTATTTCATGTGATTTGAACGCAATAAAACAATGAAAACTCGTTACGCAAATATTTGATATAACCTGTACGTACAGCACTATTACAGAACTGTTAAAGAGTAAATAAAATGTGTTACGTGACTTACGAGACGGACTGTGTGAACGCTTTGTTTGTTTTCGTTCGTCAATCATGCTGGCGAGGAAATTTGCATTAATCTCGTGAAAAATGTTTAGAACAGTTCATAAGATTACGACGCCGTGGCCGCACATCGCGGTGTTCAAACGTAAATAATGTTAATGGATGAAAAATTGGAGCCAACTCTGTTGCAACTCGGAGCCAATACTCCGGTTTGCTAATTTTTTTGTTGGTGTTAACTAGAGAACAGACGGTAGCTCTCAAATAAATTCGAACTCGAAACGAGACTAATAGGAGCTGAATTTGCGTAACTACCCACTTCCAAGTCTTCCTACAGATTACGAAGCACAAGGCCTTTCCAACAAAAGGAACAATGTTCTTGATTCAAATAACGTGTAACGAAGTAGATAATATGTTTTATCTGGTTGATTTTTATCATGTTTTATGCGATGTTTTGCGGAAACATTATAAACTCCAAATATTATACTTTAGCGAAGACAGAAATTAATTTATTGGTATCGTTATCACGTAATCATTTAAGCTGTAGATTATTTTTATCTCGGAAAATTTGCACTTGCAAATGGCCGTCGGGTCGTCTTCGTGTGACCTGTTTGAGAGCAAATATTGTCCGAGAGCTAACAATCTTATCCGTGAGTTCGTTTGCGCGTCGTGTAGGGGTAGCTCTCGCTCTAGATGTAGGTAGAGCCCCACATCTCGCACAAACGAGGTTAAATCTATACTTAATCGGATTCTCCGTACATCGATAATAAGTGATTACGAAGTATATTTTACTTAATGCACTATCTTCGTACCTCCAACGAAGATTTTAGGATACGTTTACTTCGAGCATCTTCTTACATATCTTCGAGTTAAGTGTTAGAGTTAATTATATTGCAATATACTCAATATACTCTACCATTTCATTAACAACAATAAAACTATTGATACCATTTCTTTATTTGTCCATCGTCTAACTAAACCAAGCTAAATTAAGATATAGTCTACGAATAGAAGCAGCAAACGCTCTACAAAGTTCTTTAAAGTAGTTTTAACCAAGATTTTATTAATTGACTCTGTGTGAATTAACTTCCTTATCTTAATAATTTTATAACAATACCTTTTCAACAATAAAACTTACAAGTTCCTCAAGTCTGACAGAAACAAAGAGATGTGGCAATGGAGTAACAATCAATCATAGGTAATCTAAATGCATGTATAAAAAACTTAATAATCACTACCTCTGCAGCGTATCAAAGTAAATAAAGAGCATGAACATTAAGCTTCTTAATTAATGAATACCTGCCAAGCTGTACAAAACAAAATACGATCAAAATCAATCATGAATACAAAATAAATCGGTCGGACGCGGTTATTTAATTTGGATGGATTAATTACCTACACATTCTGTTCTATAAATATTAATTTACAGAAATTAACATAAAACTACTGAAAGTTTCAATGACTAGGAAAATTTTGGAAACCAATTAATCTGTTAGAGCATTATAATGCTACAAAGATTCACTTTATCAAACTTTCATCTTCTTAAGGAAAGCTTTTTACCAGAGTGAAGCTAGTATGATATGATTGGCCGATACCAAACGTAACTTAATCAACAGAGCATACATAGTTGTGGTGGAAAAGTAACCAAATACTCGTTGGTACCTTTGACACACTAAATACTCAGAAATGAATTGAAGAGTATCACCTACTTACTTTGTTTTATAAATAATAATACTCTTTGCATCTTTCGAGCGAATCTTTGTAAATAAACACACGTGTGAAAAGAATGAAGAATGAAGATACTGCACGTGAATGCACACGTGACGTGTTTGGATGCAAGCGTAAATAATTTAATTATTATGGAATTCAAGAAAACTGCGCGAAACTCACGTAGAGGTGATAAACTAAAGACATCTTGGTACTTATATTATGCACAGCTGCGGCTTCGCCTACATTGAACTTCTACCCAATTTAATCTAAAAATGTACTAGTAAGTATCAAGTGTTTACTTATTTTACTTACGTTTATCTTTTTTCGTTCATTTTATAAAACCGTTATAGCATGATAGTGAAAAACGTTTTAGCATCACAATAATTATGCTCATATTCTAAAGAACTCATCGACCTGTAAATTTTCTGAATCTCAACGTTTAATATTTTGATAATCATTAAATATTTTGATCATATAGTTAGTTCGTAACCTACCAAAACACAAAGTGCACTTTTTATCCTTAATTTCCGATGGGAACAGGATTCAAGCGCGTCCAACTGCGCGGCATTGCCAGTAACTATGGCATAGAACAGAGTTCCCAAGTATCAGTATTGTGTTGTGATATTAATATTAATCCAACGCGAGTTAATTTATGCCTATGACCATTGAATTTAAATCGATGCTGCCCATTACAAAGATAAATAATATTAACTATCGGACGAATGAGTCACAACAATAGGTACCTCTCGAGGTATTTATAAGATTTTCTCATGAAGAGGATGCAATTATATAACTATTCATATATCATTAAAATTAATATAATAACGTTGGTGGTGTGAATAAGTTACTGTAAAACAATATCGCTTTACGATATATTATTTATTTATTGCACAAAATTGATAAGGTATATGATTACTGATCGAAGGAAACTCAACAGTGCAGTGGGATAACGTCTCCCTTAGTTTAACTCGTTTCCGTGGAAATTTCGGGATGAAAAATAACCTCTAACTGTCCTCGTGAACATGACTATTATTTACAAAAAGATTTTTTCAAATCCGGCTGATAATTTCAGAAATAAGTGCGTTCAAATAAACTCAAATCGCAACGCTTTCGCTATAAAATATTGATGCCTATGGATTACCTACTTACAGACACTGTATCATTAAAACAAAATGTACAAATCGTCCTAAACCCCGTAACTACAGTAAGTTAACTCCATTACACTGTTAAATCGTTATTGTGCCGAGACTGGTATGAAGTTAGTTTACATAACAATAATCCAGAGTTTGATTATTCTATTTAGTCTATTCATTTTGCTATTGTACAATGTACTTGTGTTTCATAACCTTGAATACTATGTTCGTGGTTCCTAATACCAACTCTCCGAGATAACTCCTGACAATTGTTTGGATATTGTTTGTTTAACTAGTAGTGTCTTGCAGTTTACGAGAGTTTAATTTTTCCCTGGGATAAAAAGTACCTATTGCGATTTGCGATAATGCAATGTGAAAAATTACAATTAACAGTTACTATGACCCGATATTAACTACATTTTATAACTATGCAGTAGACTCATAAATATCATGTTATTTTATGGTTTGTTTTTGTCTTAAAATATTGAATTTGGAACTGCCATATTTTTAATTTTACATAAAATGTGTAAATGAACAGTCAGTCAACGTATTGTTTCTTTTCATTTTATGCAAAATAAAAAGAAAAACATGTTTGTCCGATGTCTATGGTTCGTTATTACACGTGTAGTAATGCTGCAGTGTTTGACTAAAATTAAGTAACACATAGGTGTGACATGCCCATGTAACTACATTAATAAAACATACCTACAGTTAACATATACTTTATGTAATTAATTGAACGAAATTTATGTAATTTCGTAAAGTCAAATATTATATATTTCATTTGACTCACGTTTTGCATAATCCTGTATTATTATAATTAAATATCTCGAGTTGTTTATGACCGCGGTTCTTTTAACGTTCGCCTTTAACGAATCAATATTGAACGTGCGTAGGCGTTGAGTGCCGTCCTTCTTTGCCCACTTGAATGATCGACAAGCACTCGAAAATTACCGAATATACATTATAAAAACAAATACACGACGGTTTGTTAAAGTTTTATGTCGTAACCGAGTTCCTTCCATAGCGAGACACTAAATTGACCTTACCTCGAGGTTATTAAAGGCTCCAAAGCGTACCTTAGAGTCTCTTAATGTTATTTTTACAAATGCATACCTTCCGCCCTTTTGAGAACACACTGTAGGCAGTGATTAAGTACGATTCGATATAAAAATAACAGCAAATTGTGAACATAACGTTCTCACGACCAACTAACACCTACCCAATTTGTATGTGTGAAGGTGTACACTGTACATGTTTGTTGCAGTTTTATTTGTTTCTATATTATTGTTTTGTGCTTCCACTTCGCCCACTTCATTGAGTGGAGCAATATCGGTATGTGGTTAAGTATCTACTTGATATTTTTGTATACATTGTCGTTTGGAATCGGCGTTAATGTGAAGGTCCGTGTGTGTATGTGTGTGTTTAAGTGTTAAAACAAACGTACTAATTAACATCCATTCAGTTGTGTGGAGGCCAAGTTGATTCATGTCCGTGTGCTGTAAGCTGCTGTTATCGCTACCAGGTATACACTATTATGTACATTATATATAGTGTAGTATACATAACACTATACATTGGTCGGTCAAATATGTAGCTCTTACTATGAACACTCGCGGTTGAACTATGGAATGGTATTCAGTCACGACTCATGTAAAGCAAACACACTATTCTAGTTTCGGAATAATATGAAGTGTCATCATAGTTCTAAGAATAATTATATGTTTTACTGAAACAAATAAATAAGTAATTTGGAGAACATCGGTATCTTATGAATATGATCTTATAAGGAATCATGCAAAATGATTATTGTTTTGTTATCCTGGTTAATTACATTGGTGTAATGAATTAGAATATTATTTTATCAGTTTGCCATACGGAAGTTGAAGGACATCTGGAAAATGGTTTTGCTATAAAATAATGATCAGGTTAATCGTTTTTTACCCCTCTTCAAATTACAAAACCAAGATTTATACAAAAGATATACAAAAACATTTTTGAAGTAGATAAATACATTTTATTCCTAGATAAAAATATAAGTAACTATATAGCCGCGCCTCGCGGTTTCACCGCCGTTGTATCCGTTCTTGCGGGAATTTCGGGATACAATGTATCCCATGTGTTATTCTAATGTATAATCTGTAAAGTTTCATCAAAATCCGTTGAGTAGTTTTTGCGTGAAAGAGCAACAAACATACATCCATCCTCACAAACTTTCGCATTTATATTATTACTAGCCGCGCCCCGCGGTGTCACCCGCGTTGTACCCGTTCCCGCGGGAATTTAGGGATAAAATGTATCCCATATATTATTCTGATGTATAAACTACATTACTGTAAAGTTTCATCCAAATCCGTTCAGTAGTTTTAGCGTGAAAGAGCAACAAACATATAGCCATACATCCATACATATGTACATCCATCCTCACAAACTTTCGCATTTATAATATTAGTAGGAAGTGGGATAGGATAGGATGGAACAACAAATTGCTTACAAGCGATAAATTGTCTTCTGTAATGTTTCCACTGACCCATTAAATTGAGAAAGGAAACTTTGATGTAATTAACAGCTGAACTGACCTATTTATATGACAATCAACTTTTCTTTCATTAACTTCCGCTGCACATTTTAGAAGCTTAGAAAAAATGTGTGGGACTCTATAATCTAGATATTACTTCACAGAACTCCAAAAACTAATATGGCTAAGTTTAAGTCGAGGATATCAAGCAAAATATCTTTCTATTAGGATAAAGAATGAAGTCTCTGCCTAAATCTATTTGCTCTAGTTCGAAGGAATTGCCTATGGATCTATCAGGAAGTGTTAACATTATGAAATAGGTATTTTTGAACTAGCATCACCCGCGGTTTAACCCTCGTTGTGACCGTGGGAATTACAGGAAAAATAACCTTCCCGTTGAATGTGGTTCCGTTCAATCCATTACAAAAAGATTTTTTTTAATCGGATTGGTAGTTACCGAGATTAGCGCGTAAAATTAAACTCTACAGCTTAATTATATTGATATAGATTTATAATAATATTAAAACACATGAAATTATAAAAATATGAATTGAAAGTCTACTCGTTATTTCTGCAGTCGGTTAAAACATTATGCGCTATTATATGGACAGAGCGTGGGCGACGGCTCATTCAAGCGCCGACAGTTTCGTAATAACTTGCATATGTTCATCTCTTTATTGTTTTATTTAATTTACATATGGTGTACTCACATTTTAATGACAAAAAGTGAACTTCCTGCATGAGTCTATGATTATTTCAGAACTATAGAATCTGTTACCTAATAATAAATGATCAGTCAGTGCCTTTGGTGCAAACATTTGAGTTGTGGTCATAAAATCCACGGTAAATAATGAATGAATAACTATGCCAAGTTCAAAGTATTTGCAACACCAATACTTCGTTCATGGGTGATAAAATTGTAGTACATAGGTAATAAAAGTTATTAGGTATTTATCAGGCATAAACATGCAGACAAGTGAATGCTGCAAGCGAATGCAAAAATTTGCATCTAAAGAGTCTTATACTAAACAGGTTGTTGCGATGTTTGGAGTTTGTTATCTATTTACTGCGCTTAATATTATCTGCTATATCTAACGCAATTATCAGGCACATGCGATGCGGAAGCGATTTTGGCAAACAATCTTGTATACATCTCATCTACCAAAAAAACAGTTCACAAAATTGCTACCAAACCTATGGACTAAAGGAAATTACATTCTGACACTTGAAATTGAAGTGACATGAAATCTTGAAGAAGCAGAAAACAGTCTACAAGAAGTGTGAATACATAATTAGCGTGTCATGAAATAAATGCATGACCAAAATTGTGATAAGAACGCTAATAACATTACTGAGAAATTTGGAACTGAAAATAAGTGCCAAAATTTTGGCAAGATGTTGTTAGGTACCAGGAGATAAGCAAAGCAAAGGAAGCCAAGGTCACGGAACGAGTTTTACCTCAGCACGTGCGAGACGCGGGCAGGGCGGCGTGGGGCGCGGGACCCTCCGGGGACTCCTGCGCGCCGCACAACCTCAGCTCCACACACACCAGGGTGCCCAGCAGCGCATCCACACCCGGCACATCCACTGAACGCCGGCAGGTCAAAACATTGCTCTCACGAACCTTTTCGACACACAGACTCGATTTGCAAAATTTATTCATCGCATTCGCCAAAAACACCTAAATATTTATGATCCGCACCGAAAGTAAGCTCGGAACTCGGCACGGGATGGTCATCCAGTGTTTACTTTACGAGCGACACGTATTAGCACCGATAAACTAGTCTGAATACACCATGGAGTATATTGCACCTTGGGAGCTGCCGGAAAATTCGGTATCGCGCGATACAGAGCCGAATGCGTGCGCTCGCCGGCAACCGCGCCGCGCTGTAAACAGACTCGCGCCTCAACAACACACGCACACATCCGCGCAACGTGGACAGCGCGCACACACGCGCGCATGCTACAGCGCGCGCATTCTGCCTTACGACCGAAATAGATATCACGTCATTTTCCACCAATCGAACGCGCGCTACATCACGTCATACCGGCTCGTGATCGGTGGAGACTCCATTGATAGATTGGCTACCACAAGGCGTTTCAATTTGCGAACAACTGAAAGAGTTGATAATACATAACTGATATGAAATCTTGTAGCAGATGCATGTTTTGATATAACGAATTAAGTAATATTATGAACAACAAGGCAGCTGATAGCGTGAAAGACTCCTCCGGTACCTACCAACAAATTGAAGCAAAATGGTAAGGCGCGAATTCTAATCAGTTAACCGCCTTGACGATTCTAGAGCTTGATAAAATAGATTAACTTAATACTGGTACGGGTCCGCCGGTATATTATTTAGATGGGTTTTGAAGTGTTGCAATGTGTGAATATTGGGTGGGTTAGGTTAGAAATTGGAACCTCTGTAATAATTAGAACTGTTAATCAAAATGAGCACCAGTACAATTTTAAACATTATAGTGTTAAATAACAATTCAATAAACCTAGATCTAACAACTGCTACCGGTTTAATACATTTTAAAAGTTTCAGCACGAATCAAGTTTTAGTAAACTCACACAATTAAACGATCTTTGCTTGTATACAGAAATCAGGGGTCACGATCCTATGTTGATCAAGATTTCATCCAAACAAAATTAGACTCTACATTCTAGAAAACAAGAGTGATATTTCTGTGTGTGATTGAGGTTATCTTAATAAAAAACGAACTTGTGTAATAGTGATGCTAATAGATTTTATTGTACTGGTTGTGTATGTGTGAGTGAGCAGCTTAAAATTGAACGGAAAGGATTACATTTTGACTGATTCTAGAGCTTTAATAAGAGACTTTGACTAAGGTGCCGTTGTAGTTTTTGTATCACGTTATACAAAATTATTGTTATTATTTTTTATGTTTGAAGAGTACCTATATTATGTTAATGTTTTTGATCTCAACTTGCTAGCCATAATATCTATCCGTCACACGCTCCCGCCCTCCACCTCAGGGAGCAGGCGGCAACTGAAAACCAGCGCCGTGCGGGATTCGTTCCGCACAGCAACAGCTGAGTTGCAGCCTTTTGCCGAGTCCCTTATATTTTAATTTTGTCTCTGTGTATATTTTTTAATTTTTTGGCAATTTATTTTATTCTTTAACATTAATTGCTTTCCTTTCAGTCTAAAAATTCTACTTATCATGAAACACGTGGATAAAGACAGCGTTGAAATACTAGTTAGCTGGATGTTAACTAGTTAGCTAATTTAATTCTTTTTGCATCCTAAAACAGGGAAGCTTGGAAGGTGCCTTTGCCTAGGAGTGAGACATAACAGGTTAATTTAAAAAAATAACATATTATGTCTTATTTTGATAACTTATAAAATTACGTGTAACTTTTGTTTTTTATTACATATTTGTTACGTTCTCGTACGTAGGTAGAGCAAGAGGAAATCTACGTGGTTACGTGGTGCTACGTTGAAACGGCCATATTGTTTTAACCGAATTCGAAAATCGAAGGAGGTTCAAAATTCGTGTCTTTCTTTTTGTATTTCGAAAATTCGTTGGGCGATCGAATTGATAGCCGATTTCAAAATAAGTGCTATTCCTCATACAAAAACACTTTGAAACACGTTAAATAAAGTTATCAATTGTTATGATAACTGATTGGACTTATTCGAGCTATTAAATAGTGAAGAATGTTAAGATTAGAGCTGTCTGATTTGGTGCAGAATTTACTTGCCTAAAATAAGGTGCTTAGATATAACAAGGTATATGTAGAGAGCAAGCCAATTCTGAATTAACTTTGTACAATAGCCGGCCGACCGGCGCGGCGCCTCAACGACATATAATATCTCATTGACATTTTCCCCGCTCCGATATTTGGGTCACTGCGAATCTTCCAATTTATTTAGTTTATTTAATATCAATAAAACTCAATAGATATTTATTTGGACTATAAATATTTTTATTATTATTTAGGTCGGTTTTTCATTTATTATTAGGCAAATACGGTGATTTTTCCATATATACGCAACAGTTATATTTCAGTGAACGAGATTCCTTTGCTCACTAAGCTTATTAGAACATGTTATTCACACTTGGAACGACAAAAATGCCGTTTTTCATGACGCTTTAATTAACATGTATAGAGAAAAGATTACTGATAAAAAGGCCAACATTACTGAAGAAGAATTACAGCATACCTAGAGGTGGGATTGAACAGTTGTTACTACTAGGTACAGTTGAATAGAACACCTGTATCTTTTCATATTTTAGTTTCTCGCGCAGCCGCTAGAGGCGTTGTAGAGTTAGAAAAATCGTTAAAGTTTTACATGAGATCTTAACATGTGGTATAAAATAGATAATAGTTATTGTTGAGTAGCTAAGTAATGAAAAGGATTCAATAAGATAGTTATAAAATCTGTAAAAATATAGATTCTGAGTTATATTGATATAAGGTAAAGTTCCGATGGAATGAATATGATATGAGCAATAATTAGGCATTAATTAATTATTATTTTAATAGTCTTCGCCCTCAGGTACAAGATTAAAATTATAGGTAAAATCTTGAATAAAAAAACATTAAGATTTATATAAAAATTCCTAGCTTAAGAGTAAATCCTAATATTATTTGCATACCGACATCATCTAATAACTAATTCGTAGTAATAGATGATTCACATCAAAACTAATAAATACAATTTATATGTCATTTATTTTCCTTTACTTATCATGTTTTACTGCAACTGAACTGTACAATATTGAGTATTTTAGTTTATGAGGAAATAAGCTTGATAAGACCTTTATTTATAGACTAGTTTTTATAAAAGATCAGTTTTTCCAGCTCAAAAAAAGGACCAGAAATGAAATCTACAAATGTGTGGCACTTAAATTCAATTTATTTTTACCTGTCAGGACAAAGTTCTGCTCCGCATACAAACAAACCGTTGTTATTGTTCTCTGCACCCTTGATGAAGAAAAATAGAGGAAGGAAGGGACATTGTAAAGAACTTTGTACTGTAGTGGGAAACACGCATGCATTTGAACTAAATCATATAAGAGTGGTACGTTCAAAAAGCCTCTTTGGAGCCAAAACCGAATAAAAATATTTGACTTGACTTGAGATCACGGCCAAATGCGTTTGGATGTCTTCTCGAACCTAAATCACACGATATCCGAGTACACTAGGAGTCAAGAAGCGAAACCTACAAACTATTTCCGAATTGCGAGTCAATGTTGCAAGCCCTAAAATGTAAGGTAATAAGGTTGATTTTCCAAATATGATTCCTTCTATTAAGGGAAAAGATCGTGTTGGAGGTAAGGTAGTATAAGAATAGGATGAAATCATTCAATCTAATTTCAGCAGCAGAGGAAATCATTAAATCAATTTTCCAACCAAACCAAATTTTTTGGTATGAAAAATTTGCTTTTTAAGGTTACATTACGGAATTCCTATTATTTTAGTGATCGTAGACATTCGAATGTTTTCAATCCGAACGAACTCAAGAAATTTAAAATAGTGTTATCGCCATTTGCCTTTTTTTATTAACTTTGCTTTTATCTTATTAATAACAATATGTATAACAACATTAATCGTTATTAACTATTTAGGCACATTATCCGTAATTGTTATTACAAGTCAGAGATAAGCTATCGTTATTTTATTTCAGTTATCAATGAGTAACGTAACGTTATGCTTCATGGAGGCTTAGCTTTTGAACTGTAGGATCGTAATCAGTTTTAAGTAATTTGATAATGGTTATCAATTGGATGATAGTTACTCAGGAAATTATATTCATAATAATGTAATCAAAAACTTGTTGAAATACATTAGACTTTATAAAAATCTTCGCATGTGCCTTTCCAATCATTCCACCATCGCATAGCAACGAATATAGACGAATATAGTGTGTGTTGTGTTGTGTTATATCTATCTTTTAGTTTACACAACGTCCACAGATCTGTTTTACTTTTAGTTATTTATATAATAGTGAAAATTTGTAATTGGCCCTAAGTTATTATTCTTTATTTATGTAACTCTTGTACCTAGCTGTAAGTTTTCCGAATACTATAATATAAAATAAAATAAAAATATATCGACGGACTACCGTCCACGAATAGTAATAAATGTAGCATCTTATCTCTCTCTCTCTCTTCCTGGCTATGTGTCCCACATGGTGGTGGGGATGCTACATTTAAATATAAAGAAGGCTAACCTTCTTTATATTTAAATGTAGCATCTTATGTTTACATTAAATTTACATGATAACAAGTTAACAACTTTTCTTCATCACTTTTGCTGTTCGAAAAACAAAGATCAAATATCGAACTTCGTCTCTATCTATCTGTCTCATACTAATTATGTAAAGAGCATATTTTCTTCCTGTCTATCAAAGTGTGTTGGCCCAACCCCACAAACCATGAGAAAATAACATAAACGCGATCTATAAAAAAATCTCACTAGAGCCATCTATTGCGGGTGGGTGGAAAAACGCTCGGAACAGCTATTTTCATATTAATTGTGTTTTAAAACTAATTTTCAGTTTCATTTCTCAAACTAACAGTCATCTACCAAATAAATCACAAATTCTTCTGACATGAAATATACTAAACACCGCAATAGGCATGCGCGGTGTCAACGGGGCCTAATACGAACCCCCGACATATTGACAGGACAAAGAAACCACACTACATCCATACATTCACACTACGTCTTAACATAACGTAAGAATACGAGAGATAAGCTTCCGTGTATTCTATAAGCTACACAACAAAATAAAAAGAGACTTTATCTTGTTCTCAATGAAGTCTAAATTGGAATGGTAATTTAATGTTCGATTTAAAAAAACGTAGGTCGAAATTGCTAGATGTTGCCACGCCTCCAGACAAGTATTTGATATCGTTGAATAATTTTGTTAATGCTTAACTTATTTTGTTATATCTTTTGTCATTTAAAATGTTTAATAATAAAGTACGAAAACTTAAGGAATAGTTTTTTAAATACGTGCTAGGTTTGAATATAAACATTTTCAGTATCTAGTAAGTACTTAAAATACTGCTACTATTTTGAAACATGCTAACCATTTCTAATGTCTGTCTCTACCCTTAGACAGTTAAATTTCCACTTGAAACATCTACAGTTAACTCAAACTCCTTCTTCTATGCACAGTCCAGTCCAGGTGAAAATCATTACATAAACTTTTCATTACGTCATCCACCTATATAGTGTATAGTGAAAGTAATTACACCATTTTGTATAACGAAAGAACAATTTATTGGGATGTGAAGTCTTACAAGCATGTCCATAATAATCTTTCAGTCGCTACGCTTCTGAAATACGTTTCACAAAGAAATCACAGTTCCCATAGTTGAGCCGTCACATTTGTAATTGATGTCCTTTGTTTGAAGCTGTAAATCTATCCGAGGGTGTTTACTGTCTATCGTTAATAATCGGACGACGGAATTTCTATCTTAATGTGACAATAATTTATAAATGTAGGGAACTTTTACGTTAGAATTACTTTTGACAAACTGTTGTCAGGTATCCAGACTTTTGGCCGTAATTTATACTTCTAGCGGAAACAAATTTAATTGGTAGAGCTGTACATAACTAAACTTCGGTATTACTTTGCAAAGAGATAATTTTATTGAATATTGTAGCTATACTTTCTATAACGTACATTATTTTAGAATGTTCCTAACATACTAAATCGCCTGGACACCCCCACAGAAAGAATAACACGTGCTCCGCCATTGATAATGTGGGCACATTAACATTATTTGTGGTTTGATCTTATAAATGAGACGCCACACCGTGACGAGACGCGCCTCTAACACTAATAAATGATTTAATTAACTTTTCAGACACAACATCTTGAATAATAATAGCTCCCATAAACTATGCACAGTGTGGTTACAAATTACAATAGGTACGTTATGTTATTTTTATTTTCTCTAGAGAACAACGCCTGCTGTTGTTTTTATATGGTTATTGAAATATTTGGTAAATCATTTGCGGTAAACCTAACGTCCCCCTTGTTGTCTTACGAGAATCTCACCAAATGTCACGATATTTTAAGGGGAAATCTCTCTTATATTCAAGTACTACCGCACTCAGACACGTCTATTTAACCTACATTTAGTATTTTTTTATACATTACATGTCAAAATCACTCATTAACTTTCTGCTACAGATGCATTTGACGTCTCTAAAGGTCAGTACTCACATACGGTATTACTCGATCGAGCTAAACTGATGAGTAAAACTCATGGCATGGGCTTTCGTCCACTCATTGAGCATTGATCTATCGAGTGAGGCGCGCCGTTCAGTTTTAACCGAACCGTTCGAGCCAAAGTATGTCTGTGCAACAAAGGAGACGGTGGCTGTATTTAGCAAGTCTGTCTGTATGTGTTAATAAAGTCTTCTATAGCGCTTTTGGAATAAACTCGCAAATCCATTTATCTAAAAACACGTGTTTCAATCACGATAAACAATACCAGACTGACGCTCGCCTCGCGCCACTCGCAGTCACGTACACACGTTCGAGTCAAGATTGACGGCTCGCTTCGAGTAGGTTCGAAGGAAATTACTTTCATTTAATTCCATCGAGCCGGCTCGGTGCGAGCCTTCGAGCTGTGAGTTTTGCGGTCCATACGTTGATTTTTACTCAAATTCGAGTAAAACTATCGAGTAATACCGTATGTGAGTACTGACCTTAAGGCATTACTTAGGTACCTCAATCTAAGACTAGTACCTATTTAGTCAGATACGTATCTAAGAACAAACAATCAAAAAACCTACTTAGACAATATGTTTATGTAAAGTCACGTCTTAGATGATAGATCATGCCACTTAAATAGAAGCTTAGCTACTAAAAATAACTTACGTAAATAAAATACACAGATTCAAAGTAGCTACCTAATACATTCCAAGGTATGTCTCGCCTAAAACTATTACAAAAACAAACATAATTAACACGTGTACAAAATAATAAATGTTTAGTTGATCAATATCAAATATTCACACGGTTAAGCTAAATGGCTTTAACCAGCAACTTTGACAAATCAAATATGTTTTAGAAAACCTTGGGACAAAAGCGTTAATTTCGATACTCAAGGCTTCCGTTGATAAATGGAAATTAATAGCGGTTGTGTTAAACATTGATAAATTACTGTTAAATTGGTAAACGTCTATTAATATTGTTTCGTTATTCAATATTTTTCTATAAGTTTTTTTTTCCATCTGATATACTCGTGTGATGTCCTACAGTGTACGGAGAAGTTTCACAATCGATCAATCGAACGAGTTCTTATTTTATTTTATTAAAAGTGTTCTGATCTCTTAAAAACTATGTAAATAATCTTAAACTATACTGACAGCCAATTAAGAACCATTGTATACAAAAGTCTAAACTCCCATTTTTACTTCTTACTAGAAGACGACTTGTTCTAAGTTACATAGATTTTCGACCAGTCAGACTAAGATTTGCACAAACTATATCTACTCGTATTATGTATCTAAATCTATACTAATATTAGAAGGCTGCAGAGTTTGTTTGTTTGTTTGAACGCGCTAATCTCAGGAACTACTGGTCCGATTTGAAAAAATATTTTTGTAATGGATAGCCACATTCAACGGGAAGGTTATAGGCTACTTTTCATCCTGCAATTCCCACGGGAACGAGTACGAGGCGGGTAAAACCGCGGGGCGCTGCTAGTCATTAATATTAAGGGTACTAATCATCGTAATTTCATTTCGTTTCCGTTAAAGTATAGATTGTATCAATTTAAATGTTTTCTCAAAACCTGAAAGTGGAGGAAGTTCACGCGCTTGTTTTTCTGACTTTTTATAAGTAGTACCTACCCTAAATAAGCTAAAAGCAGGTAGAGACAGAGGATCGAACATTTATTTATAACCACAAGCACATTCTTGTGTATCACAACAAACGATTAACCTTCTACAATTAATTAAATTAGCATATAAATACCCCGTATCGTATTAGCAAATGATAAGTTAATGCAGTTCACATATAAACTCAATTTAAAACCAATAAAATAATAAGATTAACCACTACAATAAAATGTTAATTAATAAGATAGATGCTAATACTTAATTTAAGCCATTTATTTATTGCTTTAATCGCATTAGAGACGCAGATATTAGCTTAATTGCCTATATGTAAGTACTTAGGAAAGGTACAGTCGGGAAAGTTGGTGGGTGGCATTTTAGAGGAGGTTTTACCTCTCTCCTCTTTGTCTATAGTGGCGATGATATAAAAAAAGTATTAGCTTGTAATTACCCACTGCTGGGCAAAGGCCTCTCATCTCACTGAAGATATCAGTACAGTGAGGAGGATTAGGCGATGATAAGCAGAAGTATAATATATCGTCCTCTGTGACGTGTCCGTCAATGGCGACCTTTGGCTTAAGCTCGCGCATGAGCTCGAGCTAAGCAAGAAGTTTTCGAACTCTTACTACCCTGACAGTACTTTAAAAACATCGACTTAATTAAATATCTTATTCTATATTAAACAAGCTTCCTTAACAAAACAATTGAAAAAAAAATAACACAAAACATTTATAAACAATATCCTCAACACTCGCAGCTTAATTGTGAGCTTTTACTTTCAGACCGATTTACCTTGTAGTTGATTTTGAAATCCTTGACATTTCAAAGTGAATGAAGAGACACATTAGAGTTACAATAAAAGTATTTTTTATTCTATAAAGCTGGTTGCACACTTGCGAGATATCTCGGGCAAGAGTCTCGAGTCTACGAAAGACCAAACCGAGCAAGATTAAACATGCAAAGAAATATTCTAAAACGATTGATTATTATGACAACAGCCTGTCTATGACATAACCGTACAGGTAAACCTATCCGAAAAACTTGCTCTTATCTCTATTGAACGCACGAACATATGTAACATAGTTTAACGCACGAAAACGCAGTAAGTGCTTCGCTCTTCCGTGGTCTAACGTAATCTCGTTCATGGTCAGTCTCGGTACACTCGGCAACAGTGTATACCCGACCTAATGGAACTTAATTTGATCTCAAAATACTCAAATCGTTCAACTAACTACGTAACACTTTAAACACTAGAATAACATACCAGTTTTTATAGCAACAAACCATTATGTTCTGTGATTTATAAACGATTTAAAATAACAAAATTCGTGTCCTTACAATAATAAATCATTAAATGACTCAGAAACCTACTTAGTTTTACTATTAATCTACTTCGTAGACTTTAATTTAAGATTTTTTTATAATTTTAAATTGCGTATTACATTAACATAAATAAAACAGATGATAATTATTAATTTCGGTGTTTTTGTAGTTTAGGTAATTTATATCACTTTAGAAAAAAGTCTGATGAATTGCGAATATATCATGCAACGCGAATATTATATTACATACCTACCATTGAGTAACTACCTTTTTTTATGTACAAACTTAACTAGCAGCACAGCTATCAGTGTCCCGTGGCTAAAATCCCGTTGCTACCAATCTTCTTTTTATTAAAAGTGCGTGTACTCCATTATTAATTCCATCCAATCGCGTTATTGTGAAAAATAAAAGCCTAGAGAAGAGTCTTTCTGTCAAGGCTTAAGTGATGCCACATTGCTATGCTGCATACCTACATCTGATAAGTATGATTGGAAGATACCATACCACGACTTTGGACCTGGACTAAGGACTTTAAACTTAATTACAATTATCGTTATTTACCTCTTCAGTAAGCCGGACATACATATTTGTAGATAAAAAAGATAATCGCCTGTATTTTCCCACTAACGCTTTGTCCGTGAGTGTTCAACCATTTAGCAGTAAATAACGAATTTATTTACTTAATACCAATACTCTAATTGGTTTTGGAAGTCTATGAAGCCTCTACTACTAAAGGACGAGTTATTTCTCACACTTGCGCCACCTATTAGATTGCGGGTGGAACAACTAGTACCTACAAGTATAATAACTCTAGTACATATCTCTGATCTTCTTTTACAATAGCTATCTCTAAGATATATCTCTATCCCAACACAAATTGTCACGAACAATCCTCCAAGTCATAGATAGCATAATAGCAAGCAAGATTGATGAATCCATCTTAATGAAACATGATACATTATCTAGCGGAATTGTGGAGGCTGAAAGAATTGCAACTTCACGCTCGAAACACATGCGACGGGTCGTTATGATATTATTAATCACAAACGTAACAAAATGGATGACTCGGTGAAGTTTGACACACTTAGTTCAGTGGTTTAACTGCCCTACTCAGTGACGCCAATTACTTAACTAACATATTGACGTAGTCTTTCATACATAACAGTCAATAATCACTCATTAACCTACCCTAAGAAATCATTTGACGTCAGTACCTAAAGCGAAAAAAATATTTCGTATGGCCTACTATATAATAGCGTGGTTAATAGGTATTCTTATCCACCTGGAAGTTCGTACTAGTATATATATATATATATTTTCTATCAGTGCCCCTAGGGTTTTACTCACCTCTGCTGAATACGGGGAAAATATAGAATGCTTTCCTTTTACAGAATCTCTTGGAGCAGCAAGCTTCGTTGACACTCGCGAGCTTATAATTTGCTCCTTCGATTCAGAAAGTTTGAAATTCATTAATTACGACTCTCGCTTTCTATTGAACATCTCAATTCGAAATTCACTTGATTGCTAGATTTAAGTATATTCTGTAATATCTTAAGTTATACCTAAGTTAAGAAGACATTACAGAAAGCTTCTACACTATGAGACCAACCGTATCGTATATCGCTAGAATATTCCTACAAATCAAGCAAATAAGTGACCAATCTAAAATATTAGTCAGTCATTAGGTTTCTATGACTAAAGGATGCCCGCCTACTGGCAGGAGCAGGTCCTGAGCAGGTTGTGGCCGTGACTCAATCAAATGATGTAATCCTTCGGAATTGAATTGATGGACGCGTATGTTATAGTGCTGGGTTACATTTAAGTTAGGTATCGATTGTTCGGTAACATCGATAATTTGTTAACAACAAAATAAAAGATTTTAATTAATTATAAATAATAATTGTGGCTTTTGATTAATTGACATCGCCATTTTCTCATTCAATACGTACAAAAATCCTAGAAAATTAAAAATTATATTTTCATGACAGTATAAGAGGTGCTGAAAATCGCTATTATTAAAGTCTGCTGCTGAAGCTGAAGATAGAATTGAAGGTACTTATATAGCGTGTGCCATGTCAATGTAATAAGAGTTGACGCCTGAACATTTCAGTTAGATAATTTGTTAGACACAAAAAAGTTTGAGAGCTTATTTTTCAAGAGTCCTGCAACGAATACAAATTGAACAAGACAAGTATTCACCAGATTTTACTTGTCTCAAGGATCCATTGGAGTTTATAGCGAAATAGCAGCTATAAACCGATGATGGCAAGCAACCAATAAAATCCTTCTTCTCTAGCAGGATACTTAAAATGAACAATTGACTCACCTGTAATCTGAGATGTAACGATAATTGCAAAGATTAGAATAAATTGGAGCAATGATTACATTACTCATACAACAAACTCTGATCTGACTTCAACTTTATATTCATTCCAATTAAAATCTAGGCATGTTTGCCTAACGTCTATTAGATAATTCTCTCGTTTATCAGCAATATGGTCATATAACAGCCAGCAGACTGGTCCAGACTATTCACAAACTCTATGAAGGAGCGCACACCAGAGACATGACTTCTAACCATGAATATATGTAAATGAAAGAACGAAGTTTACTTCGCTCTTCCGATAAGACTTTATCGTCCTCCACAGACTTTCTGAGTCTGCATCGAGTATGTCAGATTGTCTGGAATATAATCGTGGTCCAGTAGTAACAACCATAAATAGATACGCTTAAATATCTACTTAAAATATCTAGTTATATACTAAGTACTACTAAGTTTACTAACTTTTTCACGATTCTATTCGTAGAATTGGTACGTCTTTCATTTCATAACTATTAGTTTTTTACTAATGACATTGATAGATACCACTAAATCCATGTCGTCAAATCTACAGGTACCTACTATTACAGCTTTAACATGTGCATGACTCATTAACATCGACAAATATGCCATTTTTTCAATTAATAGCATCACTGGACGGCGCAGTAACGTCACAACCACGATATCATGCTACATCACTAGTGACATCACATTGCCTCCATTGTGGAGTTACATCATACAAAATGGAAGTATCATAACATACAGTCATAATATTAGGTATTGTTTCCATTGTGTCTTAGGTTTTAGAAATTGGGCGCCTGAATAAGCAGTTTTAGATACTTTATAAGGGAAATTAGCATAATGAGGTTTTTTTCTTTGAAATTGTGTAGGTATAATTAAAATTATGGATTTTTCCTTGGTAAAAAGTTCACTATGCAATCCATTTTCACTTTCCTTACGATTGACATAAGTAGGTGGGTACTGGCTTTTACTAAAAAGTTTCTTAGACGAGCTTAAGTTCGGGAACAACACGTGTGCCTAGCATAATCTCTATAAAAAGTTGTAGTGTATATTAGATACAGGCTCAGTAACTTTTACAGGACATAACTAGGGAGTATAAAGAAAAATATCCTGTAAGAAACCCAGTATGTCAAAGTCCTATCAACTCACTGAACATATCAGGAAGAAATATTAGTTATCAGGAAACTAATGTTATAGGTACGTTCTGTAATGTCTTCTGTGACAACAGTTAATGTAAAGGGTGGTAAAGGGACCGAAACGTCAGATCAAAATTTAAAATAAAAGCGAAGTGTATCCGTAAACGTAGTTTCAATTCAAAATAAGTTCTGTAAGCTTTCACAATGACACAATAATTGATGCCTCGTGCGAAATATGTATAAATATAATTAAGCTAATCAACCGGCCACACCTTTACACGATACTTCACAATTAGACCTTGACTTTACTCATAACGGCCAATTTACTTTGTAACCAGTTAACAGAAACATTTTATTTTCATAATAGTTGACTTTTGTATTGAGAACTGGATAAGTTACCTTTTCGAAGGGACTTTCAGTCAGTTTAAGTAAGGCTACACTCCTATCTGCCTAAAAATAAATTATCTTTGCTGTACTTGATACTTATAGGGGTGCCTTAGTGTGTACGCTGGCGACAGTTGCTATTGAATTTTCTATAAAAAGATAATACTTAGAATTAGAGTTACTCCAAAAATCTTTTTTCAAAAAATCGCTTGTACCTATCGTCGACGCTTGTACATATGGCACTCCCGTTAATTACAATAAGATCTAATCAATTTTCCAATCAAGAATGACTTGCTATAACTATTCATAATTGAAAACAGGATAAAGGTTTAACGGGCTTACACAAATTATATTCTCTGTACCACTTCACCGACTTAGCACAAGCTTAGCATAAAGTTCACGCGTAGATAATTTATTCCACGTTCAGTGAGCTCATAAGCCTTTAATAGAGTTTACGTACCTATATCAAAAAATGCGTTGATATGTTTGACAGTGATTTGAGGTGTTTTTTGTTCCCTTGAACTTTTTATTGTTTTGACTCTTTTGTGGCTTCGATCTCCGATCTAAACATTGGGCGTGTTAAATCATATCTTTCAACACATCACGCATTATAATAGAACAAACCTACCTATTCTGAAAACCTCACTACTTTTTCCTTAGATAAAGTAGTTTATCTACACTAATGTTGTAACATTCTACTTATGTTTCCAATACTTGACTTATAATTACTACTGTTATAGCGCAGACAACTAAAACACTCAATTTAAGCAATTGCACATGATGTTATAATATCCACATCGATATCGTAAAATCTATACTAATATTATAAAGCTGAAGAGTTTGTTTTGTTTGTTTGTTTGTTTGTTTGTTTGTTTGTTTGTTTAAACGCGCTAATCTCAGAAACTACTGAACCGATTTGAATAATTCTTTCACTGTTAGATAGTCTATTTATCGAGGAAGGCTATAGGCTACATTTTATCCCGAAATTCCCACGGGAACGGGCACAACGCGGGTAAAACCGCGGGGCGCTGCTAGTCTCATTATAACATCGCGCCCTGCGCGGCGCGCGCCCTGCGGCCCTGCGCGCGCAGCTGCGCTCTCATTGGTTAGATTTTAATGGCGGCAAGTTCACTGTGACAATACACGTACGCGTGAATTTAATGTTTCGCAATGTGTTTTGTTTTTAAAATTTTGTTTGATTATTTGCATTAGTGAAGATAAAGTAGTGTATGCAACTGCATATAACACGGGTATTAAAACACTCGTTACTAGTAAGAAACTCGCTGCGCTCGTTTCATAAACTCACACTCGTTTTTAGGGTTCCGTAGCCAAATGGCAAAAACGGAACCCTTATAGATTCGTCATGTCTGTCTGTCTGTCTGTCCGTCCGTCTGTCTGTCTGTCTGTCCGTATGTCACAGCCTTTTTTCTCCGAAACTATAAGAGCTATGTTGTTGAAACTTAGTGTGTAGATGTATTCTGTGAACCGCATTAATATTTTCACACTAAAATAGAAAAAAAATAAAATTTTAGGGGGGTCTCCCATACTTAGAAATGAAAAAATTTTTTTTTTTTCATCAAACCCATACGTGTGGGGTATCTATGGATAGGTCTTCAAAAATGGTATTGAGGTTTCTAATATCATTTTTTTCTAAACTGAATAGTTTGCGCGAGAGACTCTTCCAAAGTGGTAAAATGTGTGTCCCCCCCCCTGTAACTTCTAAAATAAGAGAATGATAAAACTAAAAAAAATATATGATGTACATAACAATGTAATCTAACACCGAAAATTGGTTTGAACGAGGTCTAGTTAGTAGTTTTTTTTTTACGACATAAATCGTAAACCGCAAAAAAATACTGATTATTCATTCAATAACTCAAATGTAAATAAAAAAACATTTATTTCAAGAACTTCTTTATTATGTTACTCGCTGCTACGGAACCCTTCATGGGCGAGTCCGACTCGCACTTGGCCGCTTTTTAATACCCTTCATTATATGACAGTTGCATAAACTACTATTATAGAGTTATGTATGAGTTATTACATTATGGTCGGTAAACCCAATCTTATGGCAGGTTTTTTACAACTACCTTATCTACCTTAAGCCTGACACATACCTACCTAGTGCGTACAGACTACAGAGTATGAGAGGTGTCATACTAGCCCGCAAACGGCCCGCATCCGCAAAGTGCTTCTTGCGCTTCTTTTAAGTGCGCTACCTAAAAAGTGTTTACAGTGTCTTCAATTTTTCTACCAAATAATAAATACTTAATTCCGTGCTTCGGAGGGCACGTTAAGCCGTCGGTCCCGGTTACTTTCTACGGATAGTAGTCGTTACATGAGCCATATCAGAGGCCTTTGGCGGCTCTATAACTCTGACACCAGGATTGGTCAAGTTGACCATCCACTCGATAAGAAGAAGAATACTTAGTTTAATTTTTTTTTAAATACGTACTTTTAGAAATTGCCCCAAACTAAAACGAGTGGAAAAGAACAACCATAAAAAGTTAAACACCAAGACATATGAACCTTCCACGAACTTCTTATTTCATAAAAAATTAAAACAAACACACGAATCCTGGTACAGTCACCAGTCACTCAATACGACTTGTATTTTATAATAAGTACCAGACAGCTGTGAGACTTCCAAGCCTAAGCGCGCTGACTTCATAATGAAAGGTGTGTCGCGTAGGAATTTAAAATTGACACTTGCGGACTAATAGTGGTGCGTGAGGCAATTAGTCGAAGGGTTAGCTAGCATTTATATCGACAACAGAAATACCAAGAGCTTGATCTAGATTAGTTTGGAAGATACAATCAGGGAAGTTGACGCTTGAACAGTTTTAGGCGATAGTTGCTTGCATAACTGAACACCTAGTAGGTATGTAGAATAAAAAAAATCGTTATATGCTTTTAGAATATTCGAACGCAACTAATTAGTTAAGTAAGTAAGCTGCCTAGAGGTATCCGATTTAGACAATATCTAAGGACTGATTTTCAGCCAATCCCGGCTTAGATACTTCTTAGAATAACCACAATCAGAATGTCAAGCTAATTTCGCCTAAAAATAGCTGACTGCCCATATCCTTTACCGTACTACATCTACCCACTTAACTGATGCCTAGGTATTTCTACTTAGGTCTGAAACGTGTCTGCTATAAATCTAAATTAACAATGGGAATTTATGGCGCTCTAACTAGAGGCGGCATTTACTTCCGAGACTAGATCAAGTTTATATAGGCAGGTAAACTCTTAGTAACACACATAGGTACAGGCATTAGAAAAATCTATATAATCGAAAAGGTACCTAGATAGACTAATGATCATTGAAACATTATTATGTTGTTGCTCAATAACTCTGACTCCAGGATTGGTCAGGTTGACCATCCACTCGATGAAGAAGATGTTGTTGCGTTAGGAAGTTTAGCGTGTTTGTTTATATCCTTTCTATATAGATAAAGGTCAAAGGTCCATTGTTTTACTGCTTTATAGGCGTAAATCTATTCTAAACTTTACAGGCGTCATGTCCCTATATAATAGTTATAAGGTAGGTACTACTGCCTAGCCTTTACACTTTTGATATTCGTTTTATAATTGGCATGAATCAAGTAGGTCGACATAAGTCACGTTATATACAAGTTATAATATATTCATATTATTCTGATTGATTCTCCCCATACGAACTGTGACCTGCCGTGCCCAATGAATTGTTGTTTCGAGGTTAAAACGTTCATATAAATCTAATTAGCCGTGAACTATCAGTTTTTGTTTACGAATTTTTGATTCAATAAACGCAGCAGGTTAAATAATGTTTACGTTGATTGATTGAACGATTTATGATTGATTAAGAAGAGGCGCCAGGCATTGAGTAAGTAGATGAACACTCACAGTTGATCTACGGAACTATAAGTACTATGCTTGGTACCTACCTAGGTTAAATAATGACTTTACACCTATTTTCTTAGTCGATCTCTTCTAATCAGGTAAAACGTAAGCTTAATACCCAGTAGTGATAGGAACACGTAGTTTCATCCTAACCTACTAGAATAGGATAGCTACAGCTACTCTACCGACTCGCTTCAAAGATAAATCTTCTTAGATAGGTAATTTTGATGGATCAACAGTAACTGTAAAGTAGGTACTACCGATCTCTACCTAAGTTTTACTATATAGCTAGCATTTATAGCTAGCATTTATATTTATTTATGGCGAACCTAAACTCAACCTCGATCAAATCAAAACATCTTTAAATAAGGGGATACCCAAAGTATAGTTGGATAATTTTGTTGTAGAGTTGTAAACATCAGGTTAATAGCACCACAGCTGCATTTCATTGCATAATTTTATTTAGAGGGCAATTCTTTCTCGACAAAGTGGGACAATTTCAAATAACATTTCTGGGAAATGACCGCAGCACTGCCAAGTGCCCTGTGCACAGTGCAACTACCATTATCATTGCCAGATGGAACAGATAGATAAGTACGACAATATGCCGATATAGTATCGGAACCTTATTAATTTAAATAGACACCTTTGATACAGGTATATAAAAATATAAATGTGCCCACTGATAAGTAGATGCATATTTTCTTGGATAACTACCTAATCTAGATACCTACTCATCTGAGAACCATGACCCACGATCGAGTGCCCATTGCCCATCCCACGACATTCCATACATGCACCAAATCAAAATGTAGCTTGACGCAACAAAATTGTCTCTAAGTAGCGAATTACGAAAAAACTAGTACCGTATAAGCAAAACATCAATAGTAATGCTAAATCCAAAAATAATGTAAGTTTATTCGTCAGATCAAACCATGATCAAACCAATAAAAAGTTCCGATTTGTTAACTATTAAGTACAATCACACGGTCCAATGTCAAGGCTTGTGACTGACCGATTTACAATGTGCCGATTTTATATTTATAGCCCCGCTACAACATATTACAATGCTAGACAGAAGACACTTGTAATTGATGCAGCCTGACCTGACCTGAACAAGCTACATCTGCCTTGGGCGCAGCATTCAACAACAGTAACTTTATTTAGTACAGCGTTGAACGTCAATGTCACAATGCACAAAAACGTCAATGTCGACTTTGTCAATAAACCTGTCAACATTTGAAAGTTGTCAAAAAAGTTATGTGTGTGAGTTGAGTGAGTAATTTTTTCAAACATAATTTTGTAAGACTATTTTTAACTTTTCCCACGTTTTAGATTATGTTACTTTCTATTTAAATAGTATAAGTTTCGGTGTAGCTTTAAACTAAGTAAGGGAATCAAAATGGGCCGTAAGTCTAATTCAAAACAGGCAAATAAAAAGAACTCCGGTAAGGAAAACAACTGGTTAGTTCAACAAAAACGGAAAGAGTTGGCCGTTCTTGTGGATAAATTGCTGAGATTAACGAGTGTATTCCAAGCTTCGAATGTAGGGAATGGCTGGAAGCATCACTTAGAGATAGATGCTATCATAAAGGAGATAATCAACATTGAAGTTCCGCAACATAAAACGTTTCCCAAACATAGGAAGTCCAATCTTGATAACTTTCTAAAGTGGTTGACCGATAATGGAGTACAATATGAAGGTAAATACTTACTAACTAGTTATTTCTTCAAATATCCAATCGCAAAAAACATGACCCCGCTGTGTGGCTAATAATATATCTAAGAGTTTCATGAAGTTCTCACAAAACTTATTTCATTTATTCAAATAGCTAGAAGCAATGTTATAAACTTAATTAAGGAAATTATCTGTCATTACAGGTGTGGAGATTGCCGAGTTTGAAGGCTATGAGATGGGTCTCAAAGCAACCAAAGATTTCTCTGAAGGGTCATTGCTATTAACCGTGCCTTCAAAAGTTATGATGACAGAGAAAAATGCGAAGGAATCAGCTCTATCAGAATTTATATCTGTTGATCCGCTGTTACAAAACATGCCAAATATTACTTTAGCTCTGTTTCTGTTACTTCAAAAGAGTAACTCAGGTAATCTAACTTTATGTCCTATGCTTTTGCCATTATGCTTAAAGGTAACCGCTTCCACAATACCCATTTTGTAAACCTGTTCTGTGCAGGACTAAATAATATAGTTCCATTGGTAAGCTTTATTCATTCCAAAATTGAATATTTAATCTTTCCTTAATGTACAACACAAGTTCAATATTTAATTTTTTGAATTGGTATGGACTTCACTTTCCTTATTACCTGTAAATGTTTCCCCATAAATATTAAAAATCATTTAATCTCCCTAAATTATCCTGATTGTAATAAAGGATAACTTACTTCCTACCTGCACAGTGCACAGTAAAGGGGAAACATGGTTACGAGTGCAGCACTAAACTCCATAAAAAAGTGTGAAATAGTGCATAGTATGATTTGCTTCTTATCCCATTCATCTTAATCTTCCAGAATCAATTTGGAAGCCATATATTGACATATTACCTGAAAAATATTCCACCATTTTGTATTTCACTTCCGAAGAACTGGCTGAACTAAAGGTATGTCATCTTTTCTATGCTACACTCATACAATACCTACCAGTTAATTTATATTCCAAAATACAAGGATAGAGCTTAGCTTAGTTTTAACTTATCATGTGTACTAGTACAGTGTGTATGTATGTATTTATTTCCTTTTAGCATATATAGTCGATACTTTGCAGAGCAATTGCCCCTCACTGAAGTCATAACATAACATAATCAGATATAGGTACATTAAAGCTTAAGAGAAATTAAATGTTCCCAAGGTTTATGCAATTCATTGCTGACATTCTAGGTATTTTTTTATACTTACTCCAGTGATATTAGCCTAGATGTTAGTTAGAGAGTTTAAATCATTTATAAAGTTGTAACATTTATTTATTATCTTTATTTCTAGCCATCACCAGTATTCGAGTCTTCTTTGAAACTGTTCAGAAGCATTGCCCGCCAATACGCATATTTCTACAACAAAATATTCAACGTAGACCTACCCATATTAAAACAACTTCAGCAAGTTTACACCTTCGAAAACTACAGGTAACAAAACAAAAAAAATCAAAATTGTTTATTCATTTAATCATATTTGGCTACAAGTTATATCAACTAACAGAAATTGCACTTGCCTCTTATTAATACTGAAATTATATAAATAAAAATGCAATCTTATCATTATAACTCGCCAAATATAGTATGTTTATCTTACAATGTAATCAGATCGCTATTAAATATTAGTTTTAATTTATGTCTTACATTACACCTATGTACTTAGCCCAGTTTTAAATTATTTCTAAAACTATACCTCTTAGCCTTATTATGGTTCATTAAATCTTCATTGGAAAGGTTTTCTTAGCGAATCCCACATGTAATCAGGCGATTCTTTGCCATTTTGTGAATCTAATGTGCTTAAAGTATAGATATTTGAAGTCAACATCGGACTTATACTTCTGGTACTGTTGTTATTCTTGTGTCCTTTCCTATTCTCGAACACTGGACTCGGTATCTGTTCTTCGGCGAAATTTCTTTTGTGACATAAGTTGCTTTGTTGCTTCCATTTGTATCCAAGGTAGCTTAGTAGGAACAACACCAAGGCTAAGCCGACGATGCAAGCAGTCGCCAACGTGACTGACCTGGTGTGATTCGGTATTTTGTTCAGAATACCGGACGTTTTCAAGTAGATCTCAGATGGTATCTTCGTTTCCATGTCGCTCTCATCAGTGGTGGTCTCAAAGTCGAAATTGTCGTATGTTGTTGACTCAATGGGGAATTTCAGATCGTTATTATTGCGTAAATCATCAAGAACGATTAGTTCGTCCAATTCTGTGTCAGAAGTTTTCTTGATTGATTCTGCTGGCACCAATCCTGAAATTACGTAATAAGTGGTATTTCGATAAAGAGGTAAAAAATCAGAGCGAGAAAATATTGCATTGTACACACAAGCGAATAACCTCGCACCCTCAATAAAACGTATACATACTTCTTAGCTCATGTAGGTCAAGAGCTTCAAAAACTAAATTAAGTTTATATTAATTTCCTAGTTCTTACAATATTTAAACTAAAAAAATAATATTACCGTCTTTAAGTTCCTTAGTTTGATTTTCATAGTTCTTCCTCATATAAGCGAATATTTCATTCCAAGTGACGAGATCTTCTTTATTATCGCTCAATTCATTCATGTTTCTACTATGTCTGTTACTATCATTTGTGTTGCCAACTTCAGTTGCGTTAACAACGATGATCGAACTCTTGTACGGAGTGCCTTCTGAATCCTTCATCACGGTGCTTTCAACTACGTCGCTAGCATTTTGCTTAATCTTATGGAACAGTGACATGATGCCCATATTCTCAGCATTCTCATTGACGTTGTTACCGAAATCCATTTTACCCGGAATGTTTACGAAGCCAGTCGTAAGATAAGGATCTATTGTTGTCGCTTTAGTAGTCGTATCGTGGATGTTGGCATCTAACAACGCTCGTAAGGGATACGTCTCTTTAGAAATAGGTTCGATTAAAGACTTTGACAAGAATGGTTCGGGGGGATTCGGTTCTCTGGAAGTGTTGTGGAAGATGTCGGCTAAGTGAACGTAGCTCGATCCTCTTTCCCTGTGCTCCACAAGTTCGCTCAACGTCATGTTGCGTTCCATTAATATCTTTGATAGTTTGGCACTTACTGTAAAGAAGATGAAGCATTTAATTATCACAGTTATAAAAGAACATATTCAAAAAACTCAATAGTTTTTAAATGACATGGGTTTCGGTGATAAAACCTAACAGTTTATTTTTCTAGGTTATATTGATGAAGCTAATTATACATCGATCTATTACCACGATCAATTGCAATAATAATATGTAAGGTAAAAGTTGACGTTACTAATAACTTAAAATATTCTAAAAAAATAAATAACTACTTACCACGAGTATCATTCAATATTTCCTCAATCTCAACCTTGGCAGTTTCTTCTGTTAAAGTAACCTTAGGTGCGACAGTTGACGATATTCTTACGTGTTTTTGTCTGTGAGCTTCCTGTAGAATAGGTCTTGCAGTAGTTATAAAGTCTTCTAACATCGTATCGTCATCAAAATTACTTTTCGGTTCTTGTGATTTAGCTACGTATTCAGAAGATAATACTATATTTGGAGAACCAAAGAGGTTTTGAATAATATCGTCCTGTGGTGATTCTGTAGTAGTTGGTTTAAATTTACGGCGTTTCTTTTTCTGTGCATTGGTTAAAGTTGGTCTTCTTAAACTTGTTGTGTTGGGTGTCTGAGTGTTTATCACGTTTTCACTGTCAACGTTGCTGTGATTTGATATGTTGTCATCGTCAGGTTCTTGATTGATATTTAGATCAAGTTTGTCGACAACGCCCTTTGGCTCCGCAGATTCATCGGTCCTTTCTTGTGTAGCGTCCTGTTTGATTGGAGTTTCATCGTTTACTTCGATATTTAATGGCTTGTCGATATCGCTTAGTGTAGTTATCTCTACGTTTATTTTTTCTGTTGTTTCAGTAACTGTTGAATTATTTTTTAATATTGGAAGGACATCTCTCCATTGTTGACCTTTGGTAGCGTTTCGTCTTCGATTGAAGAATTTATTTGCATTCAGCGCTATTAAGTCCCGGTTTAATGGACTTTTAAAGTTGTCGTTCACAACAGGTCTAATGTATTGTTTTCTTCGTAGCCCTGGAGAGAATCGTCTGAAGTTTCTCGGGCTTTCTTCTTCTAATTTAACTTTTTCTGTCGTGGTAGTAATTGGGATCTCTGTTGTTGTAAAATCTATAGCTTTCTGATCTGATTCATTAGTATTTTCGATAGGTATGTCATTAACGTACTTTGTTTCAGAGTTTGTTAATTTCTCTTCTTTCGAATCTTCGATTTGTGTGTTTTGTTCTTCTTTTTTAATTTCCTCGACATTTCTAGTGATTGACAGACTTTCGTTAGCCGCAGGTTCCTCAGATTTTAAAATAGACAAAGCCATTTCCTTCCCATGGAGTAAATCGTTCAATGATAAATTGTGTTGTTGCAATATTTCACTCAAACTACTTCCATTAGATCTCTTCAAAATATCTTTGAGTGAAAATGGGTCTACGGGTCCGTTGTCCTGTAAAATATATAAAATGTTTTATTAAAAACAATGTGAATGTTGATCACGAATTATCAGTTTCCTATAAGTGCAAATCTATATATATATAATTCAAAGTCCTGACTGACTGACTGATAATCAACGCACAGCCTCAACCGCTACACCTAGAAACATGAAATTTGGCAGGAAGGTTCTTCAAGTGACGTAAAAGCACACTCACCGTGGGCAAAGCCGCGGGGCGGTGCTAGTTAATTTATAAAAAATAACTTATCCCATTACCTTTGCAGCCTTGATCATTTTTTGGTACTTAGCAGCTTTGTCGACAAGTTTTTGATTTATTCTATCTTTATAAATTGCAGCGCTAATTGCTCGATAATTATACTCCTCATTGGAAGTCATAGTTTTGTTTCTTTTGTTTTGGTCGTCATCGACTTCTACCTTTTCATTCGACGCATCACTGTCGTAACCGTCTTGTCTGTTGTTATTGTACTTGGAATCTGTTTCGTCGTCTTGGTTACCTCCGTAGTTCCTTGTCTCTTGGTTATTGACATATCGATCGTCCACACCGTCTTCAGGTTTTTGATTATAGTTCATGTTTACGACTTCACTGAACTCAACCAGTGCTTGATCTTCAATTTTTGGCCTTTTTCTTCTTTGTCCTCGTCTTCTGACGGGTCTGTCTTCTTCTACTGAGTCAGTGTATTTAATTCTTCTTTCCATCTTCTTACGTCTTCTCTTCGGAATTTCTTCTTGTTCCGCTTCATCTTGGTTGGCGTGTGACCTTGGTTCTTCTGGGAAGTAGATGTCGTGTGGATGTGGTTCTTCTTCAGCCATGTAGATGTCGTGCCAGCGTTTCCTCTTGCGTCCCATTCTTCTGCGTCTTGGCGGTTCTTCTGAAGATACGTCTTCAACTAGCGAGTCTGTTGTCGATGGTTCTTTGATTGGTTCTTCTTTCATCGTCCTCCATGGCTGGAACATAAAATATTGCGATTATTGTCACCATTCGTAAATGTTGATCATTATTCAAATATTTATGTAGAGTACCTACAAAAATATTACTTCGACTTTGCATAAAAACTGGAATTAAATCCAATTCCAACAGCTAATAATATGTTCATCTCTATAAATCGGATATAACACATTAACATCTTGATACTTAACGATCTTTCTAACAAAACGTTACCAATTTACAACTCCGTACAGCATGTAATTACGTTTTTTGTTCATGTTAATATTATAACGCGAATGTTCGTAATTCTCGCATTAACTTCTTAAAAACTCTACACATAATTTACTTGTTTCGAATTGTGTATTGCGTTACGTGTGTTCGTTTTCAATTAACATACAATCAGTAAAGATTTTCAGACTTTCTCGAACATAAGTATTAATTGTGCGAGAAATCTGTAATTTACTTAAAAGTTAAAAAAGTAATAAAAGTATTAATAAGTTTATTTTTATAAAATAATTTAGAAACTGTCTAAGTATATGTGTAACTCTTAAATAATGACACAGTGGCATGAGCAAGCGAGCATGCCATCATTACTCTCTCGACTCGCACTATATCTGGCGTATCAACACCATTTTTTATATTATATCTTTCGCAAGGAAAACTCTATTACGTAAACATACGACATTATATGCTCCAAATACGGCTTATTGTTTGTAAATACGATAAAAAGTCAGTGTGAACGTCTCCTTAATAACGTGATTGATGGTTAGCAAAAACATTTCTTGACGTTTTATAATTACGACGGGTATTGCGCATATGTATGAGCGAGTCAATGAGCAGTTTCCAATGCGTATTGCTGATTTTTGGCTCTTATTGCTTATTGTTAAGGTTGAATATTGTTCATGTTTTCTCGTTTATGGTTTAATTCACCTTTGAGAAAGTGAATTAGCGCGCTTGTACAGCATTGTAGTACAAATAAGTAGTGCGACGTAATAAGTAATAATGATGCATGATTGAGTTATTTTTAGAACGTCACTTGTAAAGAGAAATTGTATGAATTATCCCAAATTAAGTGTGGATAATAGATTGGTTATGATGGTTGTGTCTTTTAGTCTCGGTTGTTGTTTGTTTGGTTAGTTTTAGTCTCTAAAACCTCCTCACTGTACTGATATCTACAGTGAGACGAGAGGCCTTTGCCCAACAGTGGGACATTACAGGCTAATACTTTTTTTTTGTTTAAGTATAGGGAGTAAACCGGAATATTTGTAGACTCAATAAGTACATGACAAATATATTAATGGACCAACTGGTGATCCATATAATTATAATTTTAAACACCGGTTTAATAAACGGATGTTTATGTCTCTTGTTCCAAATAATATGATAAAAGAAATCACACAGTGAAATCACCAATAAATTAAAATATTACAACCAAACTTGGTACTTGGTATACATTACTGAATGACTCTTGAATGCCTTGCTAATTATTTAATGCTAATCCATAATTAACATTTAAAATACGTTTAAGCTCTTAATATAATCTCTCTGTATAAAAACTATTTCTCCCGACCTTGCGATAGAGAGTAATGCAATGTAATTTGTATAAAGAAAATGAAATAGATGTTTAATAATCATCATCAATTCTAATGTAAATTGGTTATGGTAACTTAGTTCACTTATATCAGTCTGTACAAGCTGAGACACTACTTCTTTACTAGCTTTATTCTCGTACTTTATCACTACATATTATAAAACAAAGTCCCGGGCCGCGTCTGTCTGTTCGCGATAAACTCAAATGCTACTGCACGGATTTTTTACGCAGACGCAGTTTTTTTTAAATAGATAGAGTGATTCAAGAGGAAGGTTTATATGTATAAATATTCCCGAAATTCCCACGGGATAGGCACAAAGCGGGTAAAACCGCGGGGTGCTGCTAGTACTACATATACCTAATCACCCTTTTTTACCAACTTAAAGAAATAAGTTCTGTATTATATTCGTATGTCAGAATGTAAGATATGGTCGCGAATAATATAAACACTAGCCGTGGCTAGTTATACAAATTTTATGATAATAACTTCTACATAAGATCATAAAATACATTAAACATTGTATTGTAAATATCCAACATAATTGCGACATTAAGCAATACGTTTATTTATTACTTGCGAAAGTCTATTTGGCAAGTGATAAATAAACGAATTGTTAGCACCATATTTTAATAACATTGGCCACGTTATAACATTGTAAAAACAATTGTCAGTGTTATATAAATCTTCTTCTCAATACCTTCATTGTATTGGATGCTATGTAAATATTGGACAAACATTAAGGAAGAATATTGGCTACGGTATATGGTAATTTATAAACAGTTTAATATTATAGGATATATATTGATAATTTAAGATGTTCACATTCAGATTTTTTGTTACTTCTAGTAGTACAAATTATTCTTGAAGAATGAGTGATCCCATTAATCTTTATTTTTAGAATAGTTTTAGGCCATATTTTTGCCAATTTTCCAACCAAAGACTAGTCCTTAGGGACCTTTAAATTTGTAAAAGCGTTTTCAGTCGTCCTGCTGCACGCGTTTTGTATCACTTGTATGAAACACAAAAAAGATCCGTGCGGTTGTAAAATAGCGCACTACTGCGGCGTGTAGCCGGACGACTAAAAACGCTTATATTGAACTAGCCGCACCCCGCGGTTTCACCTGCGTTAGGCCCGTTCCCGTGTAATAATAATGTATCGCATTTATTTCCTAAAACATAACACTTATAATCAAATATAACTTAACATTAAAGTAATTTGAACACGTAACGCCATTAAACTATAAAAATGAACTCTATAATTTTCGTCGACCGTAGTTGACTATAACTTCATTTAAAGTGTAATTTTCGTTCATCTGTACCGCTGACACCGCTGTTAATGAAAGAGAGTAACTATTACTTCATCTATGGTGCAGCTTCGATGGTATGAAGAGAGTTACAGCATAATGATAATATAATATTGTATGGCAAGGAAAGTCGAAAGCGTCGAGACCGGTTCGTCTCAACCGCGCTGGCACTGCGGTATTGAACTGAGTTATTATTTTCTTTTGTTAAGAGCAATAAATAAACTGAATAAAGGAATAAATTAGTAAACTAAAGTCATAGGAAGTATTTGGTCCTATTATTGTAGTGGAAGCTTGTTTGGTATTCAATTGTATACCTATAAACAAAAACGTATGGTTTGACGTGAAATGAGTCCGACGCGACGCCTCTTCTTGTAAAATTGAACATTTTTTTCCTATAGGCCCACCAAATCTATATATAAATCGAAAATAACAATAGCGTTATTTCATTATTACAAGAATCTTAATAAACACACTATAGAATGAATGGGTGAAACCACGAAAATACGCAAGCGCATATAAAATAGCACATTTGTTTCGATAAACTCCTTCAAAAAGTTACTCAACTAAAGTACGTAATTTTGACCATTTAAGATATCTAAGATAATCTTAAGTACAAGAAAACCGAAAGAGTTATCTAACACGATCTGTTACACTTTTACCCTCTATAGCAAGTGACCCGGTTTGTTTCCTCAATGCCTTAATAGCCGTATTAAGAAGTAACCTAATATTGTACGTTTATTCGTGTATTTACTTCCTCTCTCTATAGTACTCGTATTATTATTTCACTGCATTGGCCGTAATGCAAATGAGATGAACATTTAATGCAAACGGTAATTTCAACTAAAGTGATATTGGTAGTTGATGAAGTTGTACTATCACTACATAGTATAAAACAAAGTCGCTTTCCGCTGTCTGTCTGTTTGTATCTAATGCTTATATGTATGCTTAGATCATTAAAACTACGTGACGTATTTTGACGTGGTTTTTTAAATAGATAGAGTGGTTCAAGAGGAAGGTAGGTATGAAAATTCCTGAAATTCCCACGGTAACGGTCACATCGCGGGTAAAACCGCGGGGCGCTGCTAGTTTATTATCGTTTACTAACAGACAGACAGGCGGAGGCAATTTTGTTTTATAGTTGTTTATTTTGTTATTGATACCAATTTTAAATAGAAAACATTATTGATATGTATTTGTTATTATAAGAACTATTTATTATACAATAAAATATAACTATTATATCCTACTAATATTATAAATGCGAAAGTTTGTGAGGCCATCCTCACAACGGGTGTATGTATGGATGTATGTTTGTTGCTCTTTCACGAAAAAACTACTGGACGGATTTGGATGAAACTTTACAGTAATATAGGTTATTCATCAGAATAACACATGGGATACAATTTATCCCGAAATTCCCTTGCAACGCGGGTAACACCGCGGGGCGCGGCAGTATTATATAATTGTAACAGTGAATAAATGATTTTCCTAACACCCATGGTAACAAAACAGACATTTTTTTGCATTTTGTTTATGGTACAGTGTTTGTATCATTGTATTATATCATCAAGAAATCAATAACCCTGAACATTCGTATTAGAACATTAGTATACTTTACATTAATCTAATTACACGCAGGTAGTGACTAAACACACAACCTCACATTTAGCACACGCTCCACTTGTCAAGCTTACACCCCTGATTTCTAGACAGGTCTAGTTTCTTTCTAGACTTTACTATTGACCTATTTTTATACAAACCGGTTTATTTGTAAAGTGCATTTGGACAATGAAGAATAATTCTATTGTATATTCATATTTGTTGAAATTAGATTAATGTGGACTGATAATTTAGTAATTTTTGAGTAAAAGAACTTTGTCTGAAAAAGTATTGAGATTTCGTTACTTGAAAAATGAGAGTTCAGCCTTAATGTCTTTAATACTAAGAAGAGTTGTTTTTTTTTTAGTTTGTTTGTTTGATCAGGCTAGTCTCAGAAACGACTACTACTGTTTGAATAATTATTTCTGTAATGGATAGCTACATTCAACGGGAAGGTCATACATACATAGGCTATTTTTCGTCCCGAAATTTCCACAGCAATAGCACAACCCGGGTAAAGCCGCGGGGAGCTGCTAGTATTTAATAAGACGACCTAAACAACGTGCCCAAGTTAAATAGTCTAAAAAAATTGCCGCTATAGCTCAGTGTTTACCAACTTTTTACTTAAAAAAACTTCTAAACAAAGTATGAACGAAAGCAAAACTACTATTGTTAGCAAATAAACCGCAGCCACATAGACTGATTTCCGTCCGTGTTACGATTATAGTTTTTTTTTACATTTCTCTACACGGAATAGGTTTTTGTATCGAACTATTGGAGCAAAATTTAATGGAAAAACGCAACATAGTATTCAGTTCTAGAAACATGCAAAGAGATGTTATGTAAATCACGTAGGTATCTGCATTAAAACCTACTTATAATTAAACATATAGTTAAAAAATTACCCTTGTCTTGCGTTACTTAAAACTGTCGCAGATTTATACTAACTAATATCCCTCCTTTTTGGGGTCTCCAAAACCCTATAGTTTTTCGTTACTGTATAATTTGATGTGCACTCTAATGACCACGAGTGGAGTAATCGGCTCTAAACGACGGCTGCTTATTTTTGCGTATTTTAAGTATTATTTATAGTTTAATCGCGAGATATTCCCGCTTTGTTTATCATAAAATAATATTCATTTAATATACTGGGGAACTATTTGGTCAGATTTGTGTTTTTTTTCTTTAATATCAATTCCAAAAGGCCTTCCTCTTTATAGTCTATTTTCCATCCAGGAATTCTCATGGGAATGTTAACACCGGCGGTTGAAAATGAGACGCAATACTATAATAATATAAACTTTTCAGCTTACCTGTTCATGTTCGTATCGTCTAGTGCCCGTGTCCAAAAACCTCGGTCTCATCTCCCTCCTATTGTACTGGGCCTCGTAGTCCTCCTCCGCCGAATGTACAATTATCACCAAAGCCGCTAACGTACTCAATAGAACCATTGTGAATCTCCATGTAATACCCATATTATAACCAACTGAGGAAACGAACAAACTTTTTCACTAAGAACACACACACGCGAAGCACAAAGACGAATAGAGAAGAGAGAAAGAAGGAATCAGAAGAAAAGTATTTTTCGACGTCTATGCGATTATTTTTCGTTTGAAACTAGTTTTTCAATTTCGACGTTTATTTTAGTATTTTAAAACATGGTTGTATCGTTTTGAACTGTTGTATATTTAAATGTAATTATTTCTTATTTTGTGGTTTTATTCCCGCGGTGGTTTTACTCGAGTTGCGAATGTGAAAGTCTCCGGTGCACACGTTTGAACGCAACGAGACTCTTCGAAGGAGTAGCAAAACAACGAGTGCGATCGCGCCGATTCAAACATTACCATTTTTACTTTTTAAATATTGCTAATTAAATTGTTTTAAGCGAATGTCGAATATAATAATGAGAAAGTTGATATCAATAAAATTATTACGCGGTTAATGCAGTTAAGTTATAAGTGAATGTTTTGAGATTCAAGTTTAATAAAAGTGCACTTTTATGTGCGTATAATTAATGGATTGATGTATAATTAATGACAACGTTGGTGTCTAAGCTTGTCATTATGATTATGCATTGGTGTTAATTCTTATTAAATAAGGCTTGTCAATTTCTAGATAACAAAAAATATTTTGCATTATTAAAATTAATTCATGAATTATTAATATTAAATACTAAGTTAAAACCAGTATAACAATTTGAATAAAATAAATAAATAAATAAATAAATAATAATAAATAAATGATTTATTTCAAGCCAATAATAGTTACATACATACTTAACTAATGTTACTTAATATTATATCGGCTAATACAGTCACAACTACATTTCTCTACTTTTCAAACGAGGGTAACCTGTATCTTGAAAAGTAGTGATTCCGAGTTTACATTTCAATGATAAAAGAAAAACAATTAATTCATTTAGCATTATGTTAACAGTTATTAAAACAAATGAAGAATGAAATAAACAAAATTCGTAAAAGATTATATTAATAATAATATAAATAATCACAAGAAGAAGAAGTACAGTTTGAAAGTCAAGTAATGTACAATGAGCTAAGTTGTTTCGTGACCATATTTTGCGATATTATACTGAAGCGTAGTTTTTGTGAAAGATTTATATATATACTATTAATAATATCAAGTGAAAAATTTTAAGCATCGGTCAAACCATTTTGATTTGAACATAAATTTGATCGAACTTACAAATAATGATATCGGACATATCGACTAAGTAAACACACAACAGTGCGTTCCATCGTTCCATAAATTGTTTTAGGCAAAACTGTTTATTGCCTAAAAATCAAAACCAATACTGAATTGTTTAATAACAAACAGTAATATATCCCGTGTTATTTATAAAATGATTTCCATTTCCAATATGGCGGTCGAACGTAATGTGAAACGGAATGCTGGCGCACGCGTCGTCACCCTCACGGAATGCTGCAGCTCCTCACACGATCGCATTACCATCACACATCATCCGACTTGGTAGTCACTAGTGGTGACATGCTGTTTTACCTGCATCGTCACATTCACCTGTTCGCATGGGTAATCCGGAATGTGTTATATCCTAGTGGATACTCTCGTCTCCTGAGACGAGAGTAAAATACTGGCAGTGCCTAGTTATACGAGATTGTACCTGTCTTCATACCTTTTCTCGCGGTTATTTTGAGTTGTAAAGTAAAGCATTGTGCAGGTAACACTGAAAAGACCTCTCGATATAAAAAACCCCTGCTCAAATTACTGGACCGATTTTTAAAAGTCATAGCTAAAAACCACCACAAAAAAACTGTTTTTCAAATGAAAAATACTACATCGAAATCGGTCCATCCGATGAAGAGCTACAGTGCAAACAGATAGGCTTCTTAAGAGTTCTAGTACCGTGGAAATAGCCCCTTCATGTCCATTCCTGTAAATTTTAGATATAAAAGTATTTTGTCTATTAGTTAAGAAAAGAGCGTACATGCCTTTCATCCGTTTTGGACGTTGCGTATCTTAAACTTAATAATCAACAAAGTGACTTCCATTCGCACAAACTTTTCATTTTTTATTATTAGTAGTATCTTTATGACTAGAGAATAAATCGTGCGGCAATATGCAAATGTCACATTATGATGAGCATTTCTCCTATTTGTCGTAATGTAAGTAATTGCCGGGAGAAAGATATCGGTTTCACTCGTAAAGTTTGCAAGAAGGTAGGTGTTGAGATGGAAAAGTGAAACATTTAGTACTAAGATACTTCATCTTAGTACTAAATGGGTGAACATCGAACATGCTATAGGAATAGGCTTTTTTAATAAGTTGACTTAGGTTTGTCTAAATTTGTGTACTGTAACTAAATATTATTTCTGATCGGTGCTTATTCTATTCCAAGTAATGTTTGTTTCGATAGACAAGGTATCAATGAAATGTAAACAATTAAATTAAAAGATTAAAAAAAAAAAAAAATTTAAAATGTAGACCGAGTTAGAAATTAATTGCCCTAATTATCCTAATTTTCCATCGAGATTTTAAATTTTCCAAATATTGTTAGTACAAAAAAATAACAAAACATCCGACTCTAATTAAAATTAAATGACTACAATTAATCATTGTCATTACATTAAACCGCGCCTGTAACGTTATTTGTAAACATTAGCCGCTAATTTCCGTACAATAAACATTTTTTGCGTTCGATTAAAGTCTGCTTACATTTCCTAAGTGTTCATTAAATGTTTTCTTCGCTATCTGTTCCGCGTTGTATCGTCGTGACAAGCAGAATTCAAATTTTCACGGCTTCTTGTTTGCAGGCATTTCTCTCCGTCTTCGTTTTCTAGTAATACTACGCTAAATTACAACGTTGTTGTGTAACTATTTAGTAAAAGGCTGACAAAATTACACAAGTTACATAACATGCAAAGTGCGTCTTAAATATTGCATTTTTATTGTTATCTGTCTGTGTGGGCATATACCAAATTGCATATTTATATGAATTGTTCGTTTAAATATATTGGGATGCATTGTTACGTAAATTATTTAATTATGTAAATGCATCTGTCTGTTCTCTGATTTCGCGAAGACATTTTGTTAGTGAATATCATATCTTTATTTAGGCTACGTCAATAACCATATTAACATGATAATTTAAGATATATGTATATGCGTTTACAATTAATAACGTAAACAAAGTCGAATACTTAATATGAAATTAATGAGTTTGAGTTTCTCTTTCAAACGTAAAATACATTAAAACCTATATTTAGGAAGACAAGAAATCAAAATAGGTCCATAATAATTTTCCATACAACCTGACGTTAATCGAACACGGTTAAGTAAGTAACCCAAACCACAAAGAACAATAACCACAGTGTTGGTTATATTTTCATTAGTGGAAGCGTGCGTTTTATAAATACCTTGAATTTTCTCCACGATAGATTCTATTGAAATGTACCAGGAATCGTTATAAATGAGAATTTGTTGTATGCTTTAGAATCAGATCAATTGAATACAAATGCGGGTTCAATTTCTGCCCGGAGTCAACAATATATGAAGACATAGTTGTTGGCGACGACGTCTGAGTGTCAATTATATATTCTTACTAGCGGCGCCCCGCGTTTTCACCCGCTTTGTACCCGTTCACGCGGGAATTTCGGGATAAAAAATAGACATTGTCCGATCAGGCCTACCCGATATGTACACAAAATGTCATGAGAATCGATCGAGCCGTTTCAGAGGAGTTCAATTACGCACAACGTGACACGAGAATTTTATATATTAGATAAAGTATTTGTGTATATGTAGTAGTAGTAGTAGTGACAGTTAATTTCCATAATACAAGCTTAGAGCTTAGTTTGGGTCTAATTAACCGTGACTGAATTTGTCCGGGTATATTTTTTAGTTATTAAATAGTTCCATTTTGATAATGACTACTGTAAGGACACCTGATTCTGTTTATTATCTAGATATTGGCGATATTAGCGAGAAGCCATCGCCCTATAATGGGATATTACAGGCCGATACTTACCTTACATACTTGTTATAAACAAAACCTTCAGTCAAGTTCACACACACAACGAAGTTATTGAAATTACATCACAAAAAAGAAACTGCTATAAATACTTATGTTTGTTTGTAAAATGACTAGTCGTTATAGTAAAAAATAATGTATCATGTTTGCATTACGTTATTCATTCATTCTATGCGGCGATTTCATCTCCACACAATATGTATGGGAGGTCATTGTTGCGTGCTATTCTCACGGACCACACTTTCTTCAGCAAACTAACATACATAATAAATCGTTTAATGACGGATCGACCGTGCGATGACGGTGACAAAAAGCTCTTGGCACGCAGCACGCAGACATATCTCTCTAAATTTACTTAGGTACTTCTATTGATATAAGCACCTTAAGAATATTGCACCGACTTAAGTGAAACTTGTATGGAACCAATTTGATGTAAGCCTCTTCATCACAAAAATTACTTTACCAAACCCCATCTAACAGAGAGGTGTGGCAAGAGAGTGGGAAGGCCTTTGCCCAGCAGTGGGACACACCAGGCTAAATATAATAATCCCCATCTAAATTAAAACATCCGAAACATTTTCAATCGCATTTAAGAACCTCTTGTTATTTTGAAGTCAGTTAATAAAACAGCTTTTGCGGCGGTACGGCACGTGCTTCCTATTGTACCCATTTAGCAGATGAATTCTATAAATAAATACTATTAATTCCTTTTTAGGCATAATTTTCGTAGTCATGTCACATATGGTTTTCATAGCATCATAGCGTACAGTGAACGTGAACCAAACTCATACATATCCCAACGACCAACTTCTAAACCAGTCAATAGAAAAGCCCTTTTTTTATGGATGGGGAATGCATTTACGCATCCCCGGTTGTATGTGGGACTCAACCCCGGCACAATCGTGTCCGGTAATACCCACTAAACCCCATCCGTGTTCCATACTTATGGCCTAGGCTGAAGTCGCGGGGCTACCTATCGGAAATACAGCTTTTAAATATAAACGACTAGCCGCAGTCCGCATTGTACCTACCGTTCCCGCGGGAATTTCGGGATAAAATGTATCCCATGTGTTATTCTGACGTATAACCTATATTACTGTAAAGTTTCATCCAAATTCGTTGAGTAGTTTTTTCGTGAAAGAGTAACAAACATACATACATCCTCAAAAACTTTCGCATTTATAATATTAATAGGTTTGGATGAAAAGAGCAGTGTTCTACTAATATTTACGTTATAAAATCCCTCGTTAAAAGTATTGAGAAACCCCGTGTACACAATTTGACGTTAAATTCTGTAACTTTCATTATTTCTATCGCATTTCCTATTATTAGTTAACCGCAGCTCGTAACTTATTCGCTGTTTCACTGTTACCCAACTGTCGAACTCGGTGTCATAGTTGCGATGTTTCAATAGAGAACACTCGATTACGGGACATACCTACATACTTTGTACACTGGTACAGTACCCGGTCGAAGTAGCTACTCGACTGTCAAATAGCTATCGACCCTTTTAAGGAAGTTGTAGGTTTTTTGGAGGAAGATAGTGAACTCATTAAAGTAGATTATAGTCTTGTCTCTCAAAGTTATAATCAAATATTTGTATTTTTATTCAGTTTTAGTTCAGCAGAATAACACATAGGATACATTTTATCCCGAAATTCCCGCGGAAAAGAGTACAACGTGGGTAACATCGCGGGGCGCCGCTGGTATTTCATATACGAGTATAATATATTTACTGTGACAGCCTTCTTAAAAATTATCGAAACTCTTCATCGCCCGCCAAGAGTCGATATGTAACTGTTTCGGCCAAGTACTATACCTACCCACATACTGGTTTTAAAACTACACCGTCATCCAACGTAATATTTTTCCGTGTGTGCAGCTCTTCATCTGAGGCCTCGAAGCCATAATGGCCGCAATAACATTAACATCGATTTAATTGTTTGGCATGTCTATTATAAGAACGTGCTCTATTATAGTTTAAAAATTAAACCAGCGGCGTTACTATATACCTATACTCGATGCAGTTTTGTTCTCGATTTACGAATTCAAAACGATCTTAGTTCTATTGTAAGGTGAAACGAATTTTTTACATACAATATTAAGTTCAAAGACGGTCGTGGTTTTTAAATGCCAAATATATGCTTCTGTCATATACTGTTACTGGTAGCCTGTATCATCCCATTGTTGGGCAAAGGCCTCCCCCCCCCCCCCTTTTGTTATATAATATTTAGTTAATAGGACGATCTGCGCTACTGTCATTTGTCACCACTGCATTTTAAAATACCAATCTGACAATGAGTCGATCAGACTTCGATTTGGTTTGAATTCGATCGTGGTTGATGGTAACCGACAGTACTAAGTTAGTGTAAGTAACGAGTGTAAACATCATCGACTATGTTTGATGTTTTGTGTTGGATAAGGAAAGGGTCATGGCCGAAGAATAGTTTAAACTATAGTAATTGTTAAGATGAGATAGTTTTCATTTCAAATAATAGTATTACTATAGTGTTATATATTCTATTGAAAACAATGGAATGTATTAAATTCTACAGCTATAATAATATAAATAAAATACACTTAATCGTTAGAAATAAAGTCCATTATTTCTGAAGTATTCGTTAGGTATCATAATGTTGAACTAACATCGCGGCATATAAGACGGATATGAAGATGTGTTTAAGAAAATACGTTTTCTCACATTTTACTCGTAAGTATTGTCTTTAACAAAACATAGCGTGTCCTTCCGCGAATATTGTATCGTTCGCGGTTATTGTGCCTATATTAATACTACAGTTTTAATAGTAATTTATATTTGTATAAATATAGTAATTTGATGTATTTCTAATCTATACTAATTTTTTTTAAACTAGCCGCAAGCCGGCGTTTTACCCGCGTTGTACCCGATTTTAGGGATAAAATGTATGCAATGTGTTATTCTATTGTATAACCTATATTACTGTAAATTTTCATCCAAATCCGTTCAGTAGTTTTTGCGTGAAAGAGTAACAAACATACATACCTCACAAACTTTCGCATTTATAATATATTTAGTAGGATCTATACTTTTTTAACTTTTTGCACTCCTTCTCATTTATTTTGATATACCCACATTAATAATATCACAAACTTCAATTCCCTGAAACACAATAGTTACGTTTTATTTAAAAAAAATGCAAAGGAATTAATAAACTCCCATAGTCATACATAATTACATCTACCACCACTAATCTATTGAAATTTCTCCCAGCAAGAGCCACGTGCGACAGCCACTAATCCTCGGAAACACGTCTCACTGTCATCCACATCGTTATTATTAGATAATAGAGTTGAAAGTGGTCTCATGATGCGCTGGGAACAATAGTACAGATGGTAGGGAAATTAATTAGAAAGAAAGTAAAAGTTTGTTGGACTAATGAGCATGTTAGAGCTAGCTGATTAGATAGATATGTACGTGAGGAGGTGGTTTGATTGGTGTTCTAGTTTCTTATAGTGTAGGAAAAAAATATTTGAGAAGGTTTCTGCTTATAAGAACTGATCAAAAGAAAATGTGGTCTCTTTACGATGTGGTCAAAGTACAATCTAAGAGAAATGAGACGTAGTCACTTTGCGATATAGTCAAAACACACATATTGCAGTCTAGATAATCTGAGACCCAACCCTAGTTTAACTAGTAGTGCCTTGCTTTAAGCCACATTTTACCTGTACCCGTGTGAGTTTTGGGATTAAAAGAAAACCCAAATTCTTCCTCGTCAATCGCATAAATCCACATGAGAATCCTTACCTATCGCAAATTCTTTATCCGTCTTTATAGTCATTTTCAAAGTAGGAATCGGCTGTTGTGGTAAGACATTACCGGTGAGGTTCTATGATAGAGTCGCATCACTAAACGACAATATACGAGTTTTAATTCGAAGATCTCATTGTTTTCCCATGTTACTCAAATACTACAATTACAAAAAGGCATGCGATTTGCGCCATGCTTGTATAATTGTTTGCACCTAGGGCCGAATGATAATGAAATTGAAAATAGAGAATTAAATAAGACTACGCATATATGTGGGGAGCACATTGTTAATTGTGTTGTGAAAACTTTTAACTAAAATGGGCATTGTGTTCTTTTCAATTGATATTATTACGACAAACTCTCACACCTGCGCATTGTTGACAATTACACTTGTCATTACTACATTTGATATCAGCATTATGGTCCTTTCTCTAATAGGTAGTGTAATAAAGTAAGTAATTAAACAAAATAAGGTTTGCCTTTTTTAGTGAGGAAATGCTTTTACACATTCCCTGTGTTCGGGTAAACAGCTGAGGTATGTAGTCCTTGATCCGACTACCGTCCCCCTTTACAGGCATCATCTGTGCGACGGGTAATGCCCACTAAAACCGTCTCTGTGTTCCTTTCTACGTCAGCGGTAAAGCAGGCGATGCCGTGGGTCCGGCTTTCGCACTCGCTTACCACACACCGCTTGCTTACCCTCGAAGACAAGCACGCCTATAATAAAGTTATCCTGCCGAATTTTTTAACTTACTTCATAAGATATCAATTTGTCGACTTCATAGCCTACTGCGAAACTGCGATGACCGCTGACCTCTATTTTGGCCTTTCACTTTAAACTATCCTTTTAGCATATATCCCAAAGTTAAGCAAACAGAATTTGGCTGTAAATTCCAACCTACGTTTGTGTTTTTATTTACTTGACAGTCGTTAAATATGTTACTTCATCCATTTAAAAGATTGGTTTACTCACGTAGTAACATGTAAATTCGGTGTGTTTATGTGAAATACTTATGTATAAACATACCCGAGAACAAAACACTACAACATAATTACACATCTTTGACGTTAGCTAATAATTAATAGGTACCATCAAATCTTTATGTAACTGTGTATGGCTTCCTTTCTTTGTTAATTGGTGAATGCTTCCATTACATCTCTCTTTATAAGGGTTTATTTATACACAGCGTTGTGTGTGTGTGTATCAATATTTGTCAGTGATAACAATGTAATTGACAATTCATAATGTTGCAGTGACTTCTGCATTGTTTTAAATTATGAGATCCCACTAAATATCGGTCATCTTATCTCAGGAACTACCAGTCCGATTAGAATAATTCTTTTTGTATTGTATAGCCACATTCAACGGTAAGATTATAGGCAATTTTCAATCCCGAAATTCCCACGGGAACGGGCAAAACCGCGGGTCGCTGCTAGTTATTGATATTTGTAATTTCATCTGTTACAGATGGGCGGTATCCACGGTAATGACGAGACAGAACAACGTCCAACTGTCCACCGACGTGGTCACCGCGTTTATACCGCTGTGGGACATGTGCAACCACGAACATGGAAAGGTAAACAATACCTCCCTATTTTGAAGTTAAACCAACCAAACATTTTAGTATTTCATAGGATATCCTCGTGCATCTGTGTTAGACATTTATACAAGACACGCTTCAGTCATATCATCAGATGCTATTGTTTGTCTGTTACAGTATGATGTTTATCCATGTTTTTATTTATGTCTTCAGATTACGACGGACTTCAACAAAGAAATGGACCGCGGCGAATGTTACGCTCTCCGCGAGTTCAAACAGAACGAGCAAATATTTATATTCTACGGAGTGCGGCCCAACGCTGACCTCTTTCTACATAATGGGTAAATATTTCAATAATATTATACTTATTTTTAATTGAAACTATATTTACAGATACACTTATATTTTGTTATAGCTTTCATTATTATATTTATAAAAATGTAAAATATAAGCACTTCGCTTATCCGTAAACGTAGTTTCAATTCTATTTTAGTAGTGTTCGCTTAAACTTATGAAATCAGTAATATAATACTTACTATGCCCCACGACTTCACTCGCCTTGTACATAGTCTCGTAGGAATATTGAGCAAAAAGTAACCGAGGTATGTGTACTATTCTTCCACACTGTAATATTTTTGTCTGGTCCAAATTATTATTTTAAACTCACACGATCCAGTAACGAGATACAGTCCCGTTTCATTTAGTATAATGGGTTGCTTAGTACTTTGAGTGTAAAAGATACGTAGTAGTAGTAGTAGTATTAGCCTGTAATGTCCCACTGCTGGGCAAAGGCCTCTCGTCTCACTGAAGATATCAGTACAGATACGTAACAAAAATTAATATTCACAAACTTTCGCATTTATTAAATTAGTAGGGAGAAACTACGCGTACCTATTTACTTTGTTTCATGAAGTTATACTAACAGAATTGATGTTAAACATAGCTTATCCTGAAAGTCCATCTACATTAATATTGCTAAAAAACTTTGAAATCGGTTTCACAATGTTGAAGGTATTACAACATATATCGAAAAAAAAGACAGGCGAGCTGTAAATGTTCAAGTACCTCTCAAACATATTTTACTAATATATTTATTTAAAATTTTATATAACGACTTTTTACGAAGATTTACGATAAGTCGTAACAATATTGCGTACTTTTCCAAGCCGAGATTAGTTCGACACACTATTATAATGTCAAACCTTTTACTTTGAGAAAAGGTCGTCATTATTATAACATTAACCTTTACAAATAAATAATAATGGTTTTACAACTTTATTGCAAAGCTGTATAATTTTGTTTGTTTTCTTATTAAATAGTGATGTAACTAATTATACACAGTGATTGTTTTTGGTTATATAATGCGTTATCATTTTGTTATTCACCTCAATGGTATATTGGCATGTGCGTTCGCTTGCGAAATCTCGTCCCGGGATCGCTTACTGGAACGACCGAAATTTTTCAAAAATTTTCAAACTCTACTCAGGATTGAGATCATCAATCCGCAGTAGCCAGGCGTTTTTATAACACCTAATCATCTGTACTGTAATGATATCTTCAGTGAGATGGAAAGGCCTTTACCCAACAGTGCAACATAAAGTTATACTTATGAAACTAGCGAATACTTTTTGTTGTTGGTCTCTGTTATTTTAACAGTCGAACTAAAACGCTCTCAATGTTGAAATGAATAAAACTATACCACTAATAGTACCAGAGTCATCAGATAGGACCACGTGCGGTGTATTACGCTCGAAACGTCGGGCACATATTTTAATAAATACGTTATATATTCTAACGCGATATAGACGCGTTTCATTTATTATAATGAGTGTGAGTTTAAAAAGTATGTATACCACTATAGTTCTAGACAAGTTTCGGTACGATATTACGTCAATACTCACTATTATATCACTATTTCGCGCATTCACTCTACATAATATAACATAACGCTATTTACTTGGTACACCGAACAGTGAACAAATTGGTGTAATATGTTTTCAACGAGTTTCTGTTAAGTAAGAGTACATTTTTTAGAACTACTTCTTTAATCAAGTTGATTGATGATTCAAAGGAATTTGTAATTAAAATGATCAATTTGTATGATGTACTGGTAAGTAGCAACTGTGTTTACTTACACATTATCGTGCTCAACGTTAGAATTTGCTAAGATTACAACTAATTGATTCCGGAATTATTTATCTATTGGATGTACGAGTACGTCAGTGGAGATATTAGCTTCGGAATTTTGAGATATAAGTACTTTTTATCCCTTGTATGTGTGTTCCAGACTCTACCTCACTCTCTCTTTCCCTCTATCTGAATTAAAATTGACACAGATAGAGAAACAAATATCTGTGCCAATTTTGGAATGAAAACTACTTACTACTTACTGAATAGTATATACAAACATAATCACAAACTTTCGCATCTATACTAATATTATAAAGCTGAAGAGTTGGTTTTGTTTGTTTGTTTGTTTGTTTAAACGCGCTAATCTCAGAAACTACTGAACCGATTTGAATAATTCTTTCACTGTTAGATAGTCTATTTATCGAGGAAGGCTATAGGCTACATTTTATCCCGAAATTCCCACGGGAACGGGCACAACGCGGGTAAAACCGCGGGGCGCTGCTAGTTTATAATATTAAGTAGAATAGTATTGATTATTAGGGTTAACTCATCGAACATATAATCTTTCAGCTTCGTCTACCCTCCCAACCAGCACGACAGTCTCGCCCTGACCCTCGGCGTGAGTTCGAGCGATCCTCTCCGCGACTCCAAGTTGTCTCTCCTCAGTAAGTTGGGTCTCAGCGGAGTGACGCAGTACAATCTGTACCGCGGGGAGAGCCCGCTCAGTGCGGAACTGTTGGCCTTCATAAGGATATTTAATATGAATCAAGGTGAGATCATTATTCTTATTTTTATTTGGTCTAGTGGTATGTGCACTCGACTGCTAAGACCGAGGTTTCGATTCCCGGGTCGAGCGAAAACATGTTTTCTACTTTTCAAACATGGCTCGGTTTTGAGATCACAACCCGCATTAGGCAAGCGTGGTGATTACGCCTAATCCTCCGTACTGATATCTTCAGGGAGATGAGAGGCCTTTGCCCAGCTGTGGGAAATTACAGGCTTATACTTACCTATTTGCAAGTTGAAGATTTTCCCCTGCCCTGTTGTTTTTGAAGAAAATTAACTGATTACCCCTCAATGTGACGAGAGACCGTTGTCCTGGGACATTATTCGCTAATACCACTAAAAATTATGAAAATACGTTGTAACATACTTGGACCCACAGGCAATCCTGATGATTAGTCCTACTCACTGTACTGATATCTTCAGTGAGACACTGTGAGCAGCACCCAGCAGTGACATTAATACTTTACTTTCTTTCACAGATGAGTTAACCCAGTGGTCCAATCAAGGCACGCCAGGTGACTTGGTGTCTTCAGATGAAGTTAGTTCCAAAGCGGTAGGCTCTGACATCGATCGCCGCGCGTACACATATCTACTGACGAGGTGTAAACTCATACAGGCGTCTTATAAGAAAGACGATGGCGTCGCGGATTCTGTTCACAGGTATGTTTGGGGAATGTATTGTAAAAGGTGGAACAAAGGCTTCTTGCCTGGAGAAGCTATTAAGACTATGACAAGGATAAGATTCTTAAATTACTCTATTTTAAAGTAGTGTAGTTCGTCGCAGTTGTTAAGTAATCTCGTTAATTAATTGTTAAGCTTGGTTGCTACTTGAGTGGGGATATTGGTATCTCGTATCTGAGTGCTTCGGAAGGCACGTTAAATTGTCAGTACCGGTTGATTGAATCGTAAAAGCATGTCGAAAAATATCGACATCAGGGTTGTCCACTAAGCTACTCGTATTTACTGTTAAAATCTTTTGTTTCAGGAACAATATAAAACTGCTAAAAGAATGCGAAGTGCAAATATTAGATGGTGCCATCAAATATTTAACGGAAATTATTGAAAAACTACCCACCGACAATAAGAAATAACCTTTTTATATTTATTTACTAAATATTAATTTATATAAAAAATTTATACGTATCTTTAACTTTGATCAAATCATGACAGTATTTATTTCGAGACCTCAATATAAGTTTGTGTCGATTTTATTCACAAATTATTACTTTGTTAATTATTAATTTAGTGTGAACTTGTTGTTTTGTGTGCAATCATTTAAATAAAGTATAATATTGTTTTAAAAAGGTGTTCGTTATTTAAAGAGCCACGTTTCTTTCAAAGAATGTATTGACATAATACAAAGGCTTACTAAAGTATCTACTTATTTCTAGCGCCTATTTATTTAACTCTAATCCACGTACAAAAATAGCAGTTCAATTCAATCATAAGGTTTGAATTAACCTTCGTTTACAAAAAACAAACCACCATAGACAAGTAGCAATCGTATTGCATTCTATTCGTTGTGTACTGTAAAAATATATGAGAATGAGTTAAGACCACGTGACCACCATGACTGTATCAGATTTTGGTTAATTAGTTTACGACAAGAATTAAAAATATCAGTTGCCACTTGTCTTAAGTTGTATTGTTAAACCCTCATGATGTCCAAAACGAATAATCACTCATTTCAAATAGGAATCAATGATTTAAACGAAATACAAAAGTTCCTCTCGTTTATAATAAACTTTATTTACAAAATATTAATAAATCTTAATATAGAAGTTCTTCGCTAGCACAATAACGTACATACTTAAATAATTATAAATTACTTAGACCTAAATTATATGTTTATCACAAAGTCGAACATTTGGATTTGAACTGTTAGACAAACGGAGGAGAAATATTTTTTATTATTTTCAAAATAAATGTCCTCGCGATTTGTCTTTCATACATATTTTGAGGTGATAAATATTAATGTTTTTTTATTCAGTGTTCCATCAATTTTTTTTTTATTATTGCCATATAAGTAATTTTAGTATCATTTTTACAATAATGGTAAATGTAAATCGTAAATGCATTTCTATAAAATGTTAGATTGTAACAATTTTTCACAATTTTCAATTTTTCTTATAATTAATTATTCAATCAATCAAACGCTTATAATTTAAAATGTCACTTCTAAAAGGTGGAGTTACATAATAAAAGACTTTGTGAGACAAGGATCTTAATAATGTTGCCAGTAGATTGTAGTATAATAGTTATTCAAATTTAAGGCTAATTCTTGATGAGTCATCGATTCTTTTTAAATAGTTTTTGAAGAGAAACAAAAACACTTAATTGTCCATAGACATAAAAATACCCTAATCTCACAAGTCTCAAAAAGCTGGCAACACAAAGTCACCTGCCAAACCTATTCTTAATTTAAAAAGTCCATCACAAAGAGTTTGTATATCTACTTTATTCTGCCTTTATGTGGTACGTAAGCGTTATGCAAAGTGGGTGTTTCTCTTCGACAGCCTCTTGCGGCTACCAAAACTGCACCGAATAAAGCGGCTATTAGGACCCCACAGGAGACCATTATAGCCGATAATGCGGACGTCTTCATACACGTTTGGCCGTCTTTTTGACCTGAAAAGAAAGTATTAGCAAAGGTTAGTGTTATGATAGAAACGTCCCAGTAAGTAATTTGAGATCATTGTGTTAGAAATTACTCACATCTTCCTAATATTAGGCACAGTGAAATTTTACAAATAACGAGATATTATAATTTATATGAGATGGGTCGCGCACGCACTGCCTGTGTGTAGGTGTGTGTGTGTGTGTGCTTATAATCAATTTTTATATATAGTTGTGTCAAACCAACTGACCAGTAGCGCTTGCAGTCTCGCTGTCCTCCTCGCCCTCCTGCAGCACTCTCAGCGACTGGAACAGCGAGATGTTCTCTGAGAGGCGCGGCGCCACGCTCGCCACCTCGGGCATGGAGTCCACGGACCGACGACGCACACTCTTCATGTTACGCCAGTGGCACGGCTGCGACTGGAATGATAAAGTAAATTATAAGTCTGTAATGTCCCAAAGAAATAACTCTCATCTCACTGAAGATATCAGTACAGTGAGGAGGACTAGGCGTAATCACCACGCTTGCCTGATGCGGGTTGGTGATCTTGGGATATACTTACAGGACATCTCCCATGACACATTCTGACGTCACACTCGATGTAGAGCGCAGGCGAGCCCGTGAACCGGAACGTCTTCATGTACGCGTACACCTGCGTCTCGAACACGCCCGCCTCCGACCACGAGCCGCGGAAACGGGATATCAACTTGTCGTCCACTGGGCACCTGGAACGTGGAAGTCAATATTACGGTACGGTTAGTGGAGTGAAGCTGTGTGGAGCACAATCGACCAATCATTATTTAATAATAAGTAATGTGATGTCCCACTGCTGGGCAAAGGCCACTCATATCACTGAAGATATAAGTACAGTGAGTAAGATTAGGCGTAATCACCATTGCCTAATGCGGGTTGCAAAAAAAACTATATGCCATTAAGTGTGTAAGTAAGTATTGAATAAGTAAATCGTTCGTTTCAATCATTTCAAATTTCAATCTATCTTCAATCAATTTCAATCTATTTCAAATACCAATTCCGTTATGTGTAAGAATCCTTTTGAAATTCTTGTGCAAGTAACACTATTTTCCGTTAATTTGAATATTATTGTTTTTACATTCGTTATCGTTATTTAATTAGAGTAGATACGTCTAGATAGTGTTGGTACGTACCCATATTCGTCGATGAGTTGTATCCGCTTCGTTGCGCCATTATGGGCGAAACAATCGTTCACCACGATATCGAAACCATCTGGAATCCAAACATTCACATTGTAAACACAAAATATACAGAATAGAGTTTTGGAGAATGGAAGCACAGACGCATAGCATCACAATGAAATCTGCCAAATGGTATTGAGTCAAAGTTAATTGTCGGTCTAAAACTCATGGCATCAGGGTTGGGCACTAACTTACTCGAACTTATGTACTAAAATGATTAGGTATTTTACCTGGGTTCTGCTTAATAAACACCATTACAATCCAAATGTTTGATTTAGTTCCATCCGCAGAGGAAATAGCTATTATAAAGTTCCATGACCTGTGCTCATAATCTTAAATAGATGGAATAGAGGCCTGTTAATACTATAGGCAGCATTCGTTGAAACCTAATTCAATTTTAAAGCACTTAGTATTCCAGAAGCTCTTTAGCTAACAAAAGAGCGCTTTTTATATGCTTTGTCTGCAATTTCTTTGTCGATCGAAGCGATTATCGTAAAATAGCCAAATGCATTTTTAATTTGAGTAAACCGAACTCATACCTAAACATCCGAACCGTCTACCCTCAGTGAGTTCGAATGACTATCGGATACCGTGAACGTTGGATCATTGAACTTGCACATTGAATTCAAATTGAAGTTAAAATTTGAGTATTGCGTTGAATCACGCGATTATTTCGCTCCGCGGTCCGTTAGACAGTCGCCCTTAGTTACGCTCTTAATCAATATCGAAACATGTAGTTCAGTGAGTCGCCACTTAACATTTTAGTGTACAATTATTAATTTGCAACCGCATCGAAAGTTACTGTTAGTTATCAATTTGGTAACGATCGGTTATGCCCTTGGGTTTAGGTCGAGTTTAACTGTTTTTCTATTGCTTTCATCGCGAACCAACTTTGATTGTTATGAGCTTTAACTATGAAATGGGTTGTGGCTAATAAAAATCACAAACTGTAACTAAGCGTTTCTTCATAAAAGTAATCTTTAAATTAATTATCTAGCTTCGAAGGTGGTCTTATACATGTTTCCAATTTAAGCCGTTTTATAATAAATGTTCTTATACAAGTACAGTAAGAAAGGAATTTGAGGTTTGGTTTGCTGTAACATTGCCATTATTAAAATCTGTGTGACATAGTAGCCATAAGGGCTTACATTCAACTGATCTATAAACATAACAGTTTGAGCATGAATTAAAATTAAAATGGACGAGCAAAATAAAAGAAATTGATCTGCAGTAATATAGGTTATAGATCAGACTAACACATAGGATACATTTTATCCTGAAATTCCCGTGGGAACGGGTAAAACGGGGGTGAAACCGCGAGCCGCGGCTAGTATATAATAAACATGACAGTATTTAAAGAAACTTACCATAAGCACTCCTCATGTAAATAAGTAGTGTGAGCGGGTCCCCCACTCGCACGGGACCCGAGACCCTCGCGCCGGTCGCTCCGTACCCCGACCTGATCTCCATATAGCATTCAGGGGGTTGGAGCGTGAACACCACCGGGTTACCAGTCGCTACCCTGAAAGTAAACATTGTATGTTGTGAGTGCAAGGTAAATGGAATGCAAGGAATATAAACATTTTGAAAGGAAAATTATGTTATGAGTAAGATAGGTAGAATAGAGGAATACAGAAAAAAGTTGCAAGATTTGACTTTAGTAATAACAGGCTTATTAACACTAGAATTACCTTTTAAGTTTTAAGAATTACATTTTAAGTCATTTTAATTAAATGATACTACAACTAAAGATTGATTTAAAATATCAGTCGGTAAACATTACAAAACGTTTTCATGATAAATCCCAACTAGTGTTAGTCCAAAGTTATAAACTATCATCACTTATCTACGAAAAATAGTGGTTTCTTATTTAGAATCTGTATGCAATGTAAGGCCTTTAGTTTTTGTTTAATAAACCATGTAAATACTCCACCTAATTATCATCATACCTAATTAATTACTCATTACAAGCAACGAACTGACCCAGTTACACAAGAACGGGGTTTCAGATCATCCCAGAACTGTATCAATAATTAAACGAGCACCGAGAGTGAAGGTGGCTAAATCAATCATCGGCCGTGGGAACAAATACTCGGAATCTTCACTTCATTTTACGGAATTAACAAGAGATTCACTCCATTTCTATAATTATTACTTTGTATATTAAACAGGTAAGGGAATTAGAAACAAATTTAGTTTAAAACAACGTGTTTGTATGATATAAACTTTTATTCAAATTTATTAGTAAAACCAATACATTTTCTAATAATGTGATGTGAAGATAAAAATGACCCCTTTTGCTCAAAAAATTAAATTTTGATCAGAGAGTAGAACCGTCTTCAAGGTATGTTAACACTATGAAACTATACCCTAAACACAACAAAAAAACATCAAAATCTATTCTGAAATGACATAAAAACACTGCGTTCAAATCGCGAAAGTTTAAATAAGACTTTCCGATAATAGTTCCGTTTTATTTTATTTTATTATTTAATGTTCGATTTATAATTTAAAATTCAAAATCTATTGACTGTTCTATTGTGAAATAAGGAAAGAAAACAGAAAAGACAAAGGAGATCGAATATAAAACCTCTTTTATAGAGTCGTTGGAGTCTAAACACTTACTCGACGTCAAGAAAGGGGAATGTGACGGTTTTCCAGAAGTCGTACCCGTACTCGCAGGTGACCTTGAAGTGCTCGTCCAGCTCCTCCTCGATGAGCGGGTTGTATTGCACCGTTATGGTGTTCCACATCAGATTCTTCTGTCACGGAAGAAATTGTTATCTATTAATTGATTTTATTAATTGAACTGGACGCCTACAAGAGGGACTGGCAACTGGTGGCTTCGAATCGAGAAAAGTGGCGGAAATGGGGGGATGCCTTTGCCTAACAATGGGATGATACAGGCTAACAGTAACAGTAACTAAAAAAAGACGTGTGGCACTCGGGGACTGCCGCGGTAAAGCTATTGCATAGTTATTTTTTGTATCACTAGATGGCGTTAGTGTGCTGAATGTCTGCATCGCGCTAACGTTGTGTTCTGGGCTTTTACGTAGGCAATGTTTGAGGAGCGTGAGGTTTTGGAGCGTGAGGTTTTTTCGTTACGGAATTTCTGGATTCGGTCCCCGCGCTCAAGGCCCGCGATAGAAGCTATGCATAATTTTACATTACATTTTGCGTGTTGTATATAGGGTTGCCAGATGTACGGTTTTCGACCGGACAGTTCGGTTTTCTTTAGGCATGTCCAGTCAAGAAAATCTAGGTAAACCGGACAAAAGATTGTCCGGTTTTAGTGAAAATTATGAGCGCTTGATTGAACCGCTCTCAAACTTCGTTCGTTCGAGGCGCCCGCCACCCCCGTCCCCCGTCCCGCCCGCTGCCATCCGCGCTAGTGCGCGTTTGTCTCAGTCGCTAATTAGTTATAACAGGGAGTAGCCGCGCTTGTGCACGAACGACGCCACTAGTTATTAATATTTAGTTTCCTGTGTTTCATTGCTGTCTTGTTTCTGTTTGGGTGGGTGGATTTGATAATCAAAATGGAAGACGCGGAAGCATCTACCAGTACAGGAACTCCGCCTAAGAAAGTGAGAAGAGTTTGCCACTATAATGTTGACTGGGAATCGCGATTTTCGTGGTTAAATAAATGTGTAGAAGACAACACAAAAGGCTATTGCAAATTGTGTAAAAATACGTTCACTGTGGCTTATGATGGCTTGAAAGCATTAACGCATCACGCTGCGTCAAAGAAGCACAAAGATTCAGAAAGTGCAGCAGCCATGTCTCAGCGAATGAGTTCTTTCTTTACACCAAAAGGCAGCGCACAAAGTGAAAAAGTTAGTATTGCGGAGTTGACTGAAATTTATCACAGTATCAAACACCACATTTCATATGTTGCTCAAGATTGCTCATTTAAAGTACTAAAACAAATAATTATAGATTCAGAAATCGTAAAGCAAATGACAGGAGGACGCACTAAATGTACTGCTATCGTAAACCAAGTCTTATATCCATATTCAATGGAACTTGTGCAGGAGGATTTAAAGAATGAAGTTCCGTTTTCCATCGCTACCGATGCTTCTAATAAAGGAAATAGAAAGTTCTTTCCAGTTGCGATTCAATATTTCTCACCAAAAAACGGTATTTGTCATAAAGTTTTGGACTTTTACGAAGACTCATTCGAAGATTCAAGATCTATTAAGGAACAACTATGTCAAGTCTTGAATAATTCACAGCTCCCATGGAGTAGAGTAACAGCATATGGAGCGGACAATGCTTCTGTTAATTTCGGAGTTAATAATTCCGTTTTTCAAAAGTTAAAGTCTGAAGAAAATAGTGAAATAATAGCTGCTCACTGCAATGACCACATATTTCATAATTGCGCAAAAAATGCTTTGAAAGTAATGCCTGTTGATGTCGAAAATATAGTGATGAAAGTATTTGCAGAGTTTTCTTGTTCCGCAAAGAAACGCGAAGAATTGAAGGAGTGCTTTGATTTCTTTGAGAGTGAATACAGAGAAGTTATACGACACGTTCCTACAAGATGGCTCAGTTTGTTTAAAGCTCTTGACAGGATACTTTTGTCGTGGGGGCCGTTGAAAAGATATTTCTTAGAGCAAGGTTCTGATAACTGCCCTAGGGCTCTTTGGGCTATCTTATCAGATCAAGAAGACGAAATTGCAAGTGAAACTTCCCCTACTTACAATGAGTTATATTTGTACTTCACTCATAATTTTATGGCTTCTTTTCAAGAAATTTTGCTGTTGTTAGAGAAACATACCACTGCAGCGTATAATCTGCATAACATAATGGTGAAATTCCGGAACACTATTGCAAAGAAAATAAGTGACAAACATTTCGGAATGAAAATCCATATGGCGTTAAGGAAAGGCTATCTTTCAGACAATGAATCGCAAGAATTTACCAAAAACGCTCTAAATGTTTACCAAAGAGCACTGGCTTATATAGAGAAGTGGTATCCCTTTGAAAATAACAATTATAAGACTTTTAGTTGTTTAGATATCGAATGCGGAAGATTGCCTACGCTGGATCAATTGATTGAGTTATGGTCATTATCTCCATGGAAGCAGCGAGATCCCCCTGAAAACATTTATGAAGAACTGGTTGCACTTCAAAGTGTTTTCTCTTCACTTGAAGGAAACTCTCTTAATATGTGGTGCAATTTTTTTAACAATGAAGCAGCACCAAATTTATTGAAAATCGTGCAGTATGTGTGTAGTATTCCCATATCTAATGCTTTTGTAGAACGAATCTTTAGCGTCATGGGAAATGTATGGACAGACGAAAGAAATCGTCTTTCAGTAAATACTGTGAAGAGTGAATTGTGCATTTTTTTTAATATAAGTGCAAGTTGCACAGACTTCAAAGATGCCATCTCTGGCAATAAAGCTTTATTAAAAGCAGTGGCATCGAACTCTAAATATATAAAAAAGTAGTAAGTAAGTAAGTAAAAAAGTAATACGATGTAAAATTTGTTTAATAAATAAAACTTAAAAATTTGTCCGGTTTTTTTTTTCAACACACCTGGCAACCCTAGTTGTATAGCATCTGGTCGACTAATTAGCCGGTGTAATCATTGCTAGCTAGTAATTATGATTCAATCAACAGTATTTATACCAAAGCTATCAACTAGCCAATCAATACGAATAACTGTCTTTGCATCTCAATACTCACTGTAGGATGCTTCCTAGTATCATCGTGCTGGCTGTTCCTCCCCAAGGTCCCGCATCTGTTGAGCTGGATGTAGAACTCGTAGTAGTCCCGGCCCGTGCCGTTGATGTACATGCAGTCAGGGTCGTAGGAGTAGCCTAGGCATAGAGTAGAATTACATATAGCCTAGGACACGAAAAGGATAAAGTGTTGAGCAATCAAAGTGATATATATCAAACATGGTAATAAACTAAGGCAGACCAGGGTCGAGGTGGAGTGATAATATGTGTCCAAGGATATGACGGATTTGCGAAGACGATGTTGATGATAGAACGAAGAAGCCGGGAAAAATAGGAATGACCCGTCTCTAACCACGTGGAAGAGAGAGAGATGATAGTTTTTTTTTTAGAGAGATGATAGTTTCTATTTGATACACCGAGCAGGATCTAGCAAGCCAGGTACCAAACCCGATGTCCGATTTATCTATTGTTGGACCTGCTAGTCCTATAGTATATTTCGTCCATGATCAAAATTTAATAGAAGTTGTACTATATAAGATTGATTCTTGTATAATATTTTGTAAAATACCTAAAACATATCTCAATTAAAACTTTCAAAAGTTATAAAATATTCAATAAACCCGTAATTAAATTCAGTTTCGACTTTAATTAAATTAAAATAAACAAAAAGTAGATCTGCAACAATTGAGACGGAATGATTAAATAATTGCTTTATTGCGACCGAACCAACAAGTCTGCAACAGACAATGGGTAAATGAAGAACCAATGTATTCACAGTTGTTGCGATCCTGTTATGACGTTCGGCGAAAATCCACCTTGAAACTGTTATTTAGGCAAGAAGGTCGGCGAATTCGTTAAGCCAATAAAGTTAATTACGGAGATAGTAAATATTGATGGCAAAGTCTAGATAGTGAGTGAGAAAGCAATTGAAGGATGTTTTTACACGACTTCAAAAGAGGATTAAATTATCACTTTGGTAGTTAATGGTTCATTACGTCAAAAGTCGATTCTTTTTAAAACTGTTTAAATAATTGTTTTACACGTTAATTAAGGTTATACCTGTCTACTTTGGTAATACAATCTAGTTTTATAATTAGGGAGTTCATTCAGCTAATCTGCAATTAAATAACTGCGCTTTAAACTGTAAATATTGATAACAAAGGTGCAACTTGTGAGTCGTAACACATTGTAAGTCATAACTCACTACACGTAATTGTTCATCTGCACTTCAACACGTATTTACGAACAAATCTATGTTGCATTAACGGTTCGATCTTCTCTTGTGAATAATCGTTTGTCTCACGAATCACTACACAATGTAGACCTTAATCTCACAATTTAATAGTAATTGAAGGAGATGGTGTGTACTTATAGTACAGTACGTTTAATATCTGGTAATCTGCTAATTGTGTCAAGTGCGATGCGCTTTTATCATACGCATTTAATTAAATAACATAATGTCCGTTAGCGACTGTTCTATTTATGGAATGAACAATTATATGTAATTGTGTGTGAGTTTTTTATATTGTGTTACTTGATGCGCGTTCACTGATAAGGTTATTTTCTATTTTTACGTTTGTAACATCCTCTTGATTATTACTCGCCTAATATAGCCTCGCCTTTAGCTAGCTATAATAAACAATAAATAAAAATCATCTGAAATAAGTTCAAGACAAATTAATCAATATTTTATGCTTTCCGTATAAAACAACTATTGGCTATTTTGATGGCCTATAAACCTACAAATGACGTTAATTTGGCTATCTTTAAGATATTATGATTCTTTTAACAAATACCCAGTAATAATCACCATTTTTGATAAATCCACCATCCCACCCAGGACGCTACTTCACAAGTTTTCTCATCAACCCGAAGACCCGCGATGACAATCTAATGTCTCACACTAATTCACTATGATGCATTAAGCATCGAGATAGCCATCTGGACCGCAAAACAGTTTCGCTACTGTACGCATTGTGTTTGAGGATAATTGTCAGTTAGCTGGGAGTATTGTTAGCATAGAATACTGTACTGAACTGATATCCTTATAAATAGTTATCAAGGGTGATGAAAGTTCATGTGAGGAGAGAAATGATGAATAAAAGAGATAGTCTTGTGTGAACCCTAAAGTCAAAAGAAAGGTGCCAAATGTAAGTTTGGGCGCGTTTTCTTGAAGCGGTGCGGAACTGTGCTCAAACAACCAATCAAAACGCTTAGAAATTGACAAACAAGGCAAAATGACTTTTTTTTTCAAAATGCAATGTAGATTAACTGATTTCGATTTAAATTTTGGTCTTTGAAGTTGACTACGTTGAGACTAAATGTTTTCTTGTACAATTTATGTTCACGCAAATAAATAGAAATATCCCAGCCCAAATATTATTTCAGAATGAAACAAATAGGACAACCTTACATCATAACATCAATTTGTCATTAACTTAGCATTTAATTAGCGTGCATTAAACATATTACAATTGACAATAGAGCTGTAATTTAATCCGTGATTACTTGTTACAGTCGACCGATTCCTTCATTAATTGACCGGATAATTCATGCAAAAGGTGAATTAATCGCAAGATTGTCGTGTGAAGTTGGTATTCGTGTTATAAATGATGTGTTTCTTACCTGCGGAGTAGACAAGCCCCGCGAATGACCCGTTGAAACCCACTCTTATCTTCATGAAATCATCTTGACACTCGGCCTCGATATCTGTTGGGGAATAAATTAACGTTAGTAACGTGATACTTGATACCGGTAACTTGATAGTGAAAAAATATCAGGAGAAAAAGGTGTAGGTATGATGTAAACAAATTCAGATATATTTTGTACAACTCTAGATTTGCTTAAAACGACGTTTGCGTATAATCACGTATTTTATATAAAAACCATAATCTATCCGTTTACAATATATGTCTACAACTGTTATGCAAAAGTCTGCCTTAATTTGAGTTATTTCTCTCTCTCGCTCTCTGTTCTGTGCCAGTTTTATTAGTAATTTATTACCGGAATAAATAAACAAATATATGAGATTAATAACTGCTTCATATACCTACATAAGTACACAAGTTCTTTTACCAAAACACTAATGCATATTTCACGTAATCACCTAGCCTTCTCTATTTCAAGGCTATTTCCAATGATTTATTAAATATTCATATCCGACATCCGCACGTATGAATGGTTCCACAAAAACTAATAATAAATCGCAAACAAAAGGTTGTGTAAGAGGCGCCACGCGCTGAGTAGGATAACATCTCAATTTGCCGGGTTTCATAACCAACGGTGGCTTAGGGTATACAATAGATGACGTCCTCAATAACATACGTTCTTAGTTTTATCAGCAAGTAATACAAGTTACTAACTTATACACTACAATATAGGATCACTTTGAAACTTATATGGTTAACTGGAAAGACGTGGTTTCAGATGTTAAATAAGTTCAAGTTATCCTACAATGCATACTGCCCAGTTTTCATAATTTTAGATGTATATTTTTAATTAATTAAAATAATAGTATTGAGCACTACCACTTTGTCAGTTTGTATCATATTTTAATACCATTTCAGTTATAGAAGTTTGATTATAAGTTTCACAAAAAACGGATTCAGAAACCCAACTACACTTTAAAACAGGCGTATGCGCACAAATAAAAGTGCTTACATGAGTTTTGGCATCATGATAGAGGAAATTCGAAAGACTTGTAAGCATGTGTTTGTATTCAGTCATTTTCGTCAAAGTCGTATCTGGCCTTTTGGGTGTATTATTTTATGACTATAGTATCGTTGTACGAGTACTCACACTGCACTCGACTCCCGTTAGTCCGGTGTCTCCTGTACTCTCGCTCCCACGCTGGAGGCTCCCTCCAACTGCTGTCCGTTGGGGGCGACCGCGGCTTGATGCTCACCGGGATGTAGCTGTTCTTGTCCGTCAGGAATACCACCTGAGTGATAAGGGCAATTAGCATTGCTGTAGGTAAAGTTGGCCTAGTTCGTAAGTGCTACATCTACAAATGAAAAGCTACTTTTAAGTTAGCAGATTTATCTATCTATCGTTAGAGTTCTCTAAAGTACGACTAGTTCAGTTGGACTAATTATGAATCCAAGAAATAAAAAAGAAATACATAAAAAATTTGAATTTTAGCACCTTTCATTCAATATGGCGGGCGGCGGCTAGCACTCATATCCCTCAAAGTCAAAAACTTATTATTAATACTATCATACCAGATTATAAGTAAATAATATAAATATAAGATTTATACAGTAAAAAGAGAATTTAAGAGGGCCCTTCCCGGGCCGTCTATCTCCAACGCGAACATTATTGAAAAGCTTGTTGTTTCAACTAGCGCAATGTCAGAAAAAGAGGCACTGCGAAAAGAGAAAGAAAGCGTCTGAGCGCTCGTTTGGCATTCGATAACTTTCGTCGCTCACTCGGGGCGGACGGCCGTTGACGATACGTACGATGAGATTCATGATAATATCACAGTATAGTAATACCAGTAATGTAACTCGGCTCTGTTCTTCAGTTAGATACCTACACACGCGCTGAACGCACAGATGCGATAGGGCTGCCCGCCTAGACTATTTTAATTGCATCTTGATATTTTTTTACACTTACTTGATATTTTCTTCTAGTTTTTGATTGTGAGTATTTTTTATCAAATAAAATTAATTTTAAATGAAACATTAAGTGTATAATAAATATGCATGCTGTTTTTTTCATAAGTAGATTTAATTATTCCCGGTAATTTATAAAATTTTATCTCTGAATGAGTTAATGAACAACTCAAACAACCAAAAACAGCACAATATAATCGATTAATGCAAAAAACGCTGCTTCAAAAATCATATATAAATTCAAATTCAAATTTATTAATTTAATACCTACTGGAAACTAATTTAAACTGTGATATGACGCGCCTCACTACCTCGCTACTACCGATACTCGCTACTCGCTTCACGCACATTGCTATTATTCTAATATTATAAAGATGTAAAGTTTGTAACTTTGTTTGTATAGTTGTTTGTTTGTTTGAATTCTTTCACCTATAGGTAAAGTACTCGTACACTTTAGGTACGGACATAGGCGAGGTATTTTTTTTTAAAAAAGGGATCCGTATTCAAATTGGAATAATGTTACCCAAAAGGTATGAAAAACATGCCCACAAAAATTGGTTATTTGGTGTGCGCTGCTAAATCTATTGATGATATATAAAAACATTGTTCGACATAATCAAAGTACTCATTATTACGTACAAATAAGTTCGAGAGAACATACGTGTGGGATATTATGGAAATAGGTATACAAAAATCAATGCCACTTTTCGTTGTAATTTTATAACTCGTGAACGGGCTGACCTATCCAAACTAAATATTTAGGCTTTGTTCGGACTATTTAGTAGATGGTTTATGTGAAGTTTGCACAAAATCGGTCGAGTGGTTCTTAAATTTCCCCGGGAACGGGCACAACGCGGGTAAAACCGCGGGGCGCAGCTAGTAAATATATCGTAGGCACAATACAATAATACAAAGAACGAAGAACGTTATATACAAAGCGAGCGAGCGACCGAACTAGCGAGCTAGCGAGCGAGTGCGCCATTCATAGATAGACTCGTCCCCCGCATACCTCTTTCCGTCACTTGTCAACCAGCAAGAGAGACCGCGATAACGTTGAACAAAATATAGTGTGCGGAATCTTCATAAAACATGTTCCAGGATATACGTGTTTATTAATAAACCTTGCATGTTTGTAAAATAAATGATTGTTATTTAAAATCTCCATTATATTTACGATGTTTCTATCATAATATTTTCTTTAATTTTACAATTTATAAGTACAATATGACCGCCCAAAGTTCAGGTAAAATTTGTGCAAAAAAGCCGGTTTTCGGAGGCTTATACTGAATTTGTTTCTAAATATTTTGATTTTCTTTTATGATAGAAACCTAGATATAGTGCATAAGATACTTATTAGCTAAAAAATTTCAAAGAAAGATCTATAACAACGCCGTAATCACGTAACAGCGTTTGTATGAAAAGTAAGACGGGTTGGCCGCTCTTAAGATCGTAACACAAACATTTTGTATCACTTGTAATTTTGTTGAAACATGACTCAACACTTTTAATTCAGCTTGATTTAATGTGAAGGAAACAACGAAAGGAAACTGTTAAATTAATTAAAGAACAAACTCTTAAAACAATTCAACTTCATAATCTAATTTATCTTCCATTCAAGTCTCATTGTCAAAACAAACACCGTGAAATCGTGTTCAAACAATTTAACCAATTATGACATGGAATTATAGCCGCTTATTGTTTGAACAAATCCTTTGGACGTTAAGGAGTTGTAGCGGAGATTGCCCAACATCTGATAGCCCTGAGATAACGTATCCCTAACTACCGCCTTCCGGCACGACTTTTGATGCCTTCAACACTCTACCAGTGTTACAATCTCCGCTAATTACTACATACATCTACGTCGTTAACTAACCAAACTACCCAGTTATACCAAGTCACTAAACAAACTGGAACTAAAACAGCAAAACCTTTCGATAAATAAAAGATCTAGATTGCATCCATTATCGTTGAATAAATTCAAAACAAACTATCAAGTACGGACGGTAATGCACCATTTCACAGTCACGACCCCTTGAAAGTACGTACAAAAAAAGTAGCCGGTAAGTGTGTCAGGGCGGTTCGCACGACGGCCGGCGCCCGCGCAGCCGCCGTCAAGAAGCCATTATAAAATTGGGCTAGTGGAATACCGGCAGCTATTCATTGTAGCCACAACACTTGTACAAATTGATTCCGATGTATAATAAGAAAACTAATAATAACTATTATGCGGCCCGCCATTCAGAGAAATGAAAATGTGTCTGCACTTAAACTAAATTTGCATATTCAAAGCATTAAGCATTTACGTAATTAGTAGTTTTGAGTGCATTTAAGTAATTTTTGACGAAGTAAAGTGTATTAATGTGTATATTAACCTACTGGTGGAAAATGTATGACAAAGGTACTGTTACAAATACCATTGAGACATACTCGTATGTTAACCAATAATTACATAATTTGTTTCCAAAGTGTGTTTTTACAAGTTTGCAGTACTCATACTAGAGAGTAGAGTAGAATCTGCATTTGACTTTTATTAGACAATCATCTCGCATGTTATGCAGCCAAAATTACATTTTACAATTGACTTCACTTTTACCTCGCCATCCACTGTAATTCACTCGCCAACTAACAAACTAGCAATTGTTTCAAACGATAAGCTCATTACATTACTGTACAAGAATTGAAAATACGAGCTAATATACCAGTTATACTCTTAATATACACATTTGGTGGTTTAAGAGTTTAGACTGTATTCTTCCTATAAACTAGCTACTTACTATAATTACTTTTACCTAAAAAAAAATACACATATTAAACAATTGAGTTAACACATAAAACATTTAACTTCACACGAACTGTGATCATTTCGTTTATGGGACACAAGACAGTTCATGGTTTACGTGCAATGTGAGTCGAATAACAGCTATTTACGGCGCGACCCGGTCAGATGGATATCATCCATCACACTTGCCGAACCAACCTGCCTCGACATTCTCACGATAACATTCTGAGGACTACCACACTTGTGAGGGTTCATCAATGTGCGGTAAAAGAAGTTTGATAAGGTCGTCGGATGCTACTGTATGGTAATTTAGTTAGGTACACTTTGATTGTTATATAGTAACTTTTAGATAGTAAATAAGGTTATTTGTTATGAAACTAATTTTGTTATGTACTGCTAATATAGTCAATGCACTGCAGTGTTTCGGAGGGTACGGCAAATTGTCGGTCCAGGTTGTTTCAATGTCAATACACCATGTCGGATGCAGTGTACTTATAATTGCTTCAATGAATTAAAATCGGAATTATACATGTTATGACTGATTAAAATGTTACTTGCAAATTAGTATGTCTGGGTATCATAGTCATAATATTAACAATTTTACATGTTTTGTACATATCATACGCACTTGACATAATTATCATTAGATCTTAATAGAAGAAAGATAATTTAGTGTTCCTACATTGAAGCAGCCGTGTGTAACAACCATTATCTGATAACTGTAGTTGTTCTAGGCATAATACTGAGAATTAGTGATAATATATTTCCCTTTGTCGCAATACGCAAAACAGTTTGTATGCATAATCGGATGCAATGAATTCAATGGTAGGTGAGAAGCGTTGGACAAAAAATGTGTGCGAGCTTCGTTGAAACAATCGATTGAGTATCACTAATTAGTTACGTAACAATGTTGCTTGTTAAACAAAACGGTAACATTTGATTCATTATGCAAGATAAAGTTAAATTAACAAGATAAGGAATACAATTACTTCATTAATAGCTAAGGTCATTCATACATAACCGATGTCGTAGCGATGTCGTAGCAATCGATCGTAGCAAATAAAAGACATCAACGAGCTCTGCTACGAAGCACATTATAATATGTCTACTTATAATCGAGATAGTTTTGTTGGGATGGGTGTTGGTTGGGTGAATATTTAATAACAGATCCTAATTAAATATTACCATCAAACCTATCGGCTAGCTTTCGGAAAACTTCCCAATAAGAACAACATACTAATATGTCAACCACATGATCTTATCATATAATTTTCTTTAGGCATTCATTTATGCATTTATTTAACACTAGCCCCGACCCGCGGTTTCGCCCGCGTTGAACCTGTTTCTGCAGGAATTTCGGGATAATATGTATTCCATGTGTTATTCTGATGTGATGATGTATTGCGTGAAAGAGTAACAAACAAACATACATCCCCACAAACTTTCGCATTTATAATATCAGTAGGATAATCTCGTGAGTGATAAAAACGTGGTAATGAAAGCTGTTCATAACCTTTTTTCAACATTCATTAAATCGTCACATCAGTCATCACAATGTTTTTTGTGTCACTTTAGACATTGACTACTAGTGATGTAACGGATATTCGCATTCGCATTCGCATTCGCGAATATCCGCATATTTTTCAATATTCGCATTCGCATTCGCATTCGCGAAAATTATGCGAATGTTTAGCGAATGTTTTTAATAATCATAAAGGAAATTATTATATGCATTGCATGCATATGAAATAAATGCTGTTAAGAAATACAATAGATAACACTTAGATATTATTATTAAATCATACTTCTACATTCTAAATTTAAGTCTCATTTATGAAAAAAAGAACTTCAGAGATCTTATCAAGTCTAACATTAATCAGCCTTGTTATAACTAGGTTTGTATTTATTTAGTAGTATATTATTACTTTACAACCATTTTAAATAACGTTTACAATTTCTATTTACTAAAAAACTAAACAATTACCTCAAACAAAATTATTAAACTTTATACATCTAATGTATTAAGTATTAATAACATTTGGCTTTAAAAGTACCTATATTTTTTCATTGCACTTTACTTTATGTATCTGAGAAATGAAATATAAAGTTAAAAAACAAAACAACGAATACTTAACTATTTGTAATAAACCTTTTTCAAAAACAAAATTATAATTATTTTTATTTTAAACTAAAGTTTCTAATACTTGTTATGTTAACATTTGGTTTCAATTGCAAGTTATTTATTTATATATAAAAATAATGATATATGTATAAGTAAGTAAGAATGTGTGTGATTTACTCATGTTTTTATGCCACTTTGTCCCTTAAATATCAGTTAAATTTGAAAAATAACATAAAACTAAAAATAACCTCAAAACAAAACAAAACTTTTAGAATGAATTTTCTGTGATTATATTCATTCAATTAACCAATATTAGCTCGGCTATGTTCAAAATATATATGGCCGACACGAAACGTCAAACCTGTCAAACATTTTACGCGCGCTTTATTGAAATTTTAAAATATTCGCATTCGCATTCGCATTCGCGAATGTTGAAGATAAATATTCGCATTCGCATTCGCATTCGCGAATGTGAAAAATACAACATTCGTTACATCACTATTGACTACGAATATTGTAACGAACTTATAAAGAGATGTTAGCGATAAGTTCATGGTATATTTCACAAACCTATACTACTGTGTAACTATGGTAGTACTATGTAAGTATGTGTTCTATAAGTAAGTGATACAGGCCCCATTGAATAGCGTAGGGCTGGTTGAGTAACGCGGTGCGTACCATCCACCTTGCTAACGTTTTCACGCGTGAACACAGTTTTGTAACTATTGTACGATTATTCCATTAACTTTCATTGTACACGTCCGCGGCCTTGCCAGTGTAATTAACGATGAATAATATTTTAATTTAATACGTTGTTTGTTTTATGAACTGTTTTATTACTTTTACATTGAGCTGGAGTTTTGGATGAGATGTTAAGGTCTTGGTGCGTATTACGTCTAAATTTGTGTTATAAGTTAATTTGTAATTGCTTATTATTTACGCTTTGATTTGATGATAAAAAGTTATGGAATATTTGAAAAGAAACACAACACATCTAGTATCAAATCGCGTGAATTTCGGTTTGATTATAAATGTTTTACGATTGGCACGACATAATTGTGCTATCAAAAACAATAAAGTCATTATTGTACAGCAATATGTGAATGTAAACGAGTTTATAGTATTGTTAACGACCAGATTATCAAGTATCACAGAACGAAAGTAAACGTGCACCGTGAACGATCGTCTTTTGTTGATGATTTCAATCAATCACTCTATTGGTCACGGTAATGGGTGCAAATTGGAGTCATTATCTCCTTTCACCTAATTCCCTACAAATATGTAAGTAATTGTGACATTATTCGGTCGAAAGCGATTGTGGTGTATTACTTTTAGAAGTGGATTTTAGAACAAACTGCGGTTATTGGTAAAAGTAAGAGTTTTAAGTGTTTTGGCTGAGTAGTATAAATAAACATAGAGCAACCTAATAATGCCCTGTAATAATAATCATTAGAACTGAGGTTGAATGACTGTAATATTGATTAATGAAATAGCTTCTTTCGCTCGTTCAAAGACTCTTATTTACTTTGGTTCAATATTCATTGTATGTTATTTGGTGAAGTATCTTATGTGATGTCATCTATATACATACATGAACTACCCAATGTAGGTATACGTATACTCACAGGATCCTGCTCACTGCCATCCGACTTCAAGGCTTCTCTTGTTTCATTCTATAAACAAAAAAGAAAATTTAAAAAGATTAGAATATTTTTAATAACTAAGCAATATTTAAGTGGCCTTTTAATCAATCGATAATGAAATACAATCGAAGTCACTTTATGCTTTGATATTAGTTTAAGACGAATTCTTTTGTCAGTTGCGGGACAAAAAGTAGCCCTCCTCTGGCTGCACCGAGGGGGACTGTTAATGCGAGACTTTTATCCGCAAAAACAGAAACTATATACAATTGTATAAAGTCATTATTATATTTAATTTTAAATGTTCAATTTCAGGGAGAACTAATCTGTCCACGGACAGGCATCCTCTTAAGGGATATTTTATGAGAATGGCATAATGTTAATAAAATGAGAGTCTTAACAATACCTTTATATTAGCAGAAGAGGGCAAGAGATCCGGTGGCTCCTCCCCTGACCCTTCGTGCAGCTCATTGGAAGACGAAGACGAGCTGGACACTATCGATATCTCGGTGGACTCGGCTGACTCAGGGTCGACCGACCCGGGGTCAACTTGGGGTATTGGGTGTACCTGGGTATGGAAGAGGTGGAAGTAGAAGTTTTTGGGACTATATCAGTCCCAATGCAAAGGTCACGTTTTGTCACTGACGATGGACTAGATTTGTTCGTATACCGAAGGGTGAAACATGGCACTCTTCATATATTTTTAAAACTTTGCGAGTATTTATGTACTCCTATTCACGGCAAAATAAAAAGGTAAATAGTTTTTCCAATTCGATTGAGAGGATCATTTTGCCAAATGCGGTTCACAGTAAGTATACAAAAAGCATATGTACGGTCGAATTGAGAATCATTTTTTGAAGTCGGTTATGAATAAAGACTTAGTGTATAGAAAAATACAACATATCAATAATGTAAAATTGGAATGTAATAACTGAACTTTTCGAAATTTTAAATTACCTTACTTATACTGAACATAAAATTGACTTTATTTTTACTTGATACAAATAAATGAACAATAAAATGTACTTACCTGATTGACTATTACAATACAGCATAAAAAGATAAATCTGAAACAAAGAAGATATATTACAATATCGGTTATCAATGCAAACATCTAATATTCAATTTCGAAAGAATACCTCAATTGCCTTGCTTAGTAAGAAACAACAACAATGTAAAATAGAGAAATTCATCCTACCTGTTCATCCCACAAATCAAATACGAATCGTGATACATCCTAATGTTTGATGTAATATTAAATAAATGCGAATAAACGTAGTCAAACCATGACCCTCCGTATTACTAGTAGTCTAAAATAAGCATGCAGATAATCTAATCCTTATGGTAAGGGGGATAAGGCAGAGCTGAGTCGAAAAGTTTTTCTTATACTTATCTAATGTGAGGTCAAAAGACACGGCGCGGTAATGATAGGGCATAGAATTGAATCAATCCACCGGAATAATATGAATCTATAGCAATTACCGGGCGTCTACTGTATTTCTAAATTATATCAAGTGCACTGGCCATTGTTTTACGCAATTCGATCTATATTTTATTATTTAAATTTATTTTTAACGGGACTCAAATATCTTGGTTGATTAAAGTTGAGTGATGCGCGGTGAGTCGTTTACCTTACGATATTTTGAATACGAACCGTTTTGATTTTTAGTTGGATTACGTGAATTAATGTGAATGTTCTTTTCTAATTGAATAGAACATTAATACTTATGTTTTGATCTTTATTTAAACTAATGGACATTGTTAACATTTATTTAATTTATATTTTTAAAGTAGGTGTATTATTTCGGTAGGTATTTATAGAAATATTTAAATGTTTTAAATATATTCCTAAGTTTACTCCGATCTAAGTATTTTTTATTTTATATTATTCATTGAAACCCCTTCTTCCTTTCTGTTCCCTTCCTTCATTATGAAAAACATAATGCACATTTACAGTGTACATTTTCTGTCTAACATTATTGTACAATAAATTTCTTAAAAATCAAACTAAGTTATTAAATAGATTAGTGTATTACATAAGTGTATTATTAGATAATCGAGTCCGTCAATCAGAGGCTGAATGAAGTTCGGAAGTCGATGACCTTCCTCAGGCCGCGCCGAACCGTAACCCAACATCCTTCATGAAACTATACCATTTATTGAAATTCGATATGGTTATGTCAATATCTCTATAACCAGAAGAATCGGAACATTGTAACGTAGCGATCTGTAAGTACTGGAAATCAACTCTTTTACTGAAATAACCAATGCTGCTCCGCGGTTTTACCCGCGTTGTGCCCGTTTCCGTTGGAATTTCGGGATAAAAAATAGCCTATATATAACCTTGCCGTTGAATGTGGTTATCCATTACAAAACCTAGCACGTTCAAACAAACATAAATAATCAAACTTTTCACCGTAAATATAATGTACAGTACAGATATAGATAAAGTTGTATCACGGCTAAATATCAGAGTCATGCTTTAACCGAAGACGGCTAGCTGGTATGGATACTGAAAATATTTAGGTCCCCTAGACACACAAAACAAATGACACTAAAACAAAGCATAATTTTCCCGCTTTACAATTTAACAAAACGTTTATAATTACGAAAATTTAGACCTTCAAGTATATAAAAGTTTACTTATTCAGTCCCAGTAAGGTCCCAGTTCTCTCACAGATCGATATAAAAATGTGCACTACCTAAGTAATCGTTATTCAAATTCGTGATTCGGATCTAACCGTCCGTTACTCATGAACAAAGTATAATTGACAATTTGTTCGTAACTTAGCCTCAGGCCACTTGTTTCCGAGAACTTCTAGTTATTTCAACTTGCAAGACCTAGTTAATAAACTGCCACGATGAATCAATAATCAGAAAAGAGAGCCAGATAAGTATGGCCGCAACTAAATTCAGAATCAATCGAATATTAGATCCAAAACTAGAACGAAAAAGTAAGAACAGTTTTTTCCTACTTTTCAAACATGGTTCGGGTTTGAAATCTCCACCTGCAGTAGGCAAGCGTGGTGATTATGCTTACTACTGATATCTTCGGTGAGGTGAGAAGCCTTGCCTAGCAGTGAGATCTCACTGGCTAGTACTTCTTATAAGTAGAAGAGTAGTCATGGTTATTCCATTGACTGTTGATGAACTGATGAACTTACACAGTAGGTAGACACTAGGTAGGCAGGGTAATATTGTCAAGGAAACGGATTTTATGGTATGATTACCACACTAATGTATCGACCACTGGACAATGTATCATGTTTTTGTATTTGAATCTCTTTGGAATCATTGTTTTTTTCATAAAATCCCAGGAATTAGTAGCCTTCAGTAGCAGTAGATTCTTAAAATTATTGCTATTCATTATATTATATTCAATTTACTGTTTTTCATTTTATATGCAAATTAATTGTAACTTTCCGTTACTTGCAGACTTATCTAGCTTCAAATAGCTTTACAAATTGTTTAGCTGCACTGTACAGTGTAATGGCGCTCGTTGATGTCTTTTGTATGTCTTTTGTTCGAACTCAGTGATTACTAAATGGTCGATTAACATCAGATCAATTTCCCACCAATTACTTCTAGATCTTATGAAAAAACTTTATTTAAATAGTCTAAGCATGTTATTTGTTGAAAAAAATTACATTGCTAACTGGTACTCTACTGGATACTTAATGAGGCCTACGGATAAATTTTACAACCAAATTCAACCCTGTGGGCGGCAGATCTTTGAAGTAACAGCGAGGATTAATATTGATCCTACTAGAGAAATAATACACGTTAAACTTAACACACGACACACTTAGTACTCTTATCACCTTCTCTTATCAAAGGATAGAGAGAGGGGTAAAGTAAGCAGTTCTATTAAGTACGCTATATTCGCTCAAAACGAACTTGCTAATTTTACCAAATTACACATGTGTGGTGCGCACGCGCCGGCAGCTCGGCCTCGCTCGGTTTCCTACATCTGAGCTACTCATTACCGCTTCCTTCCACACATAACTAGGTCATAATCACTCAAGGACGTTGATTAACCCCACATTTTAGCGGTTTTATGTAATTGTTAGTGTTATAATTATGTAAAATTCTAAAGAGTAATGAATAATAAACCAAATGAGTATCTTTTTTTCTTTTGATATCAGTTTTATACCTTTAGTTTTTACTATTCTATTCACCTCTTGAAATGTTTTATACCTTTTATAGTTCAGCTCGGTCTAACACCAAATATGCCATGTTGTTATATGGAGGAAGCAAGGCAGCTTCTCTGCTTTGAAACCTATGAAACTAACAAAAGCCTGAAACCCTACAACCCATCTTTATGAACTAAAATTAAAAACGTCTCATACCAACCATTTCCAAAGGGATGTCAAGGGTGTATTCTCAGAATGATATGTAGTGTGATGTGTGTGAGACGCGGAACGCAACCGTTACCGCCACGGCTGAGAAGCATCGCGGGTGACAGTGTTAATGTGCCGCACCTCCGTGACCCCTCGCAAACATCGCCATTAACACTCGAACATGAGGCGAGACACGGTGAAACTGTTACAGTTTCATGCTTGTTTCATTCGGCGGTAATGAATATCGACAACTGTTTTGATGTCTTAACTTCTTCGTCTTATCGAGTCAATATGGTTATTATTTATTATCTATACTATTTTAAAGCTGCAGAGTTTGTTTGTTTGTTTGAACGCGCTAATCTCAAGAACTACTGGTTCGATTTGAATAATTCTCTTTAGTAATGAATAGCCACATTCAACGAGAAGCTGTTCGTACCAAAATTCCTACGGGAATGGGCACAACGCGCGTAAAACCGCGGGGTGGTGATAGTTTACTTATATAAGCCCGGACCAGAATTTGGCCACTTCTAAGAAGAAGTCTAACTATGGAGGTAAAGTATGAACTTTTACATATCCATGTATGTGCTCTAGTATAGGTGTAGCAAATTGAATGATCTTAGAAACTACCATTACATTTTATTTCGCAAATTCTTTGGCGGTTCTGAAAAAGACCCTTAATGAATTGTTATTATCGAACCTCCTTCTTCTCTAATCATACCATCTATATCTAATTACCCAAAGTAAAGAAAATGCAAAACGCTTCAGGCAGATGAAGATGTTCGTACATATTGAGGGTGAAATATATACCTCAAGAAGGGATAAATCAATTTCTTGCGTTACGATGATTTAGAGTTAATGATTCTACTTGTTCTTATTTAGTATAAAAGTTGGACATGGTCCATTTAAACGGGATAACGTTTATTTAGTTTGTTGCAAAACATAAACGTCTCAAAGTAAACATGCTACTCTACCAATTTGGCGTAGAGTTAAGAAATGTACCAAACTCTTAAGGAAAATATTGTCCAAAATGAGTGAAACTAATTTACTCTCATACTTATGAAATGAAACTTCAAGGTAATATAACAATAATCGATATAGTTTGATGACTCTATGTTAACCTCCGCAGCTGCCCAAATTGTTAATATCTCGAAGCGTAGATGCGGATAAAGCACGCCTTTTATTTCGTTGAAGCGTAGCGGGGTCACAGAACTAGTACAAATATAATATTGTCTTTTACAACTTATTCTTTTTCTATTGAAATATTTTTATTTTGTTTCGATTGACTGCTATTTAAATATAAATAGGTTTACCAGTAGTTAGGTTTACCTTATCGATGTTGTACTTGTTTATTAATTTATGTTATTATTCATATACAGATTTGTAGAAACAAAAGAAGAAATGGTAAACTTTGATTATGTGCTTTAACACCCATTATAGAACACCTGTTCGAAATTTGTTCCTAAATAATTTTGTCTTGCAGATTGTCTGCAGAGCTTTTCGCAACAAAAACTTTATTATATCATGTCATTCATATAAGGTATTGTGTTTAAAATTTTTGTAATTTATTATCTTACTAAGCATTGAACCAAAATATTAAAAAATCACGAAAAAGATTGATACCAATCGCCAGTATTCCCGCCCTCTACTCACCTCATATTGAGCACCATGTTTCACTAATCGATGCACAAACTCTTCACTGACGTTCATCCAGACACTATCACTACTAATGAAAGAATATAATAATTCAAATATCGAATGTACGATCGCCGTTTGTAAGTCCCGCGAGGCGCGCGCGAACCTCACCAACGCTTGAGATCAAGTGTTGCGTTCTTTTCCTACGATGGTAAGAGGCGTCTTCGAAGCGCGGGGGGCCTTAATCACTTCCTAACTATCCGGGAAACAATGTCCAGGTGGTTCGTTACGGTCAATCCGTCACAAAAACCCTAATGACAGACAACCGAAAGCAATTAAGTTATGAAAAGCTTCGAAAAGTCAAAAGAAAACAATTTACTGTCACTTTATGATTTATTTACAAAAAATCTTGGAATGCACTTGCATTCTTGTGTTTGTTGTGTACAGTCGCTCAATATTTTGGTTTTCATCTGAACACTACGCCGATTAGTCTTTCTAGACGCAGAAATATGTTGAAGATGAATATTGCAGACGTTAGCGTCACAACGCCAATGGTTATTTTCATGGGTCTGAAAAGAAAGACAATTTCTTACATACTTCATAATACAATTATTTAGAGATTGTCGATGTTTTTTGGACATTCCGTTGCATAAACGCCATGTCCTCACTTCACTTCACTTTACATTAAAATGTCTTGTAAAAATCGTTTAAAACAAAGCCTTAAGTCCCGTCTCAAAAGATGAGTCTTGTCTACTAATGCTGAAATCTTATATATAAAATTCTCGTGTCACAGTGTTCGTTCGCGTACTCCTCCGAAACGGCTTGACCGATTCTCATGAAATTTTGTGAGCATATTGAGTACCTAGGTCTGAGAATCGGCCAACATCTATTTTTCATCCCGAAATTCCCGCGGGAACGGGTACAACGCGGGTGAAACCGCGGGGCGCAGCTAGTAATCTATAAAATCGGATAGTTAGTACTGAAAATCGCCTTCATACATCCTAACATGCAAACTTACTTGGATGGGTGGCCGATAGTGGCATTTCTATCTGAGCGCTACCGTGCTTCGGAGGGCACGTTAAATTGTCGGCCCCGGTTGTATCAATCGTTAGACCATGTCGGAGGCCTTTAAGCGGTCTAAAAACTCCGACACCAGGGGTGGACACGAACGAACTTACTTACTTTACTTGCAAACTTTGCTTTTTACAATAATATAATCATAGATATTATACTAAGAAGCGATTCATGTTTTGAAGTAAATGATAACGCTGAATAGTTTCGCACTTCTAGGCAATTCCTGTTAAGCATTATAAGATGGATAATTCATAAAATTACCGTGTCTAAAGTGAACATACGAGTAACTCGTTAGCTGTATTATGTTAGTACAAATTAAATAATTCAGGTTGTACATACCCATCGGCATTATGGAAGAATATAGCGGTCCTCAAAGCAAAGTACACAAGTTGCATGTAACAATAAATTATGTAGTATAACGCGAACCCAGAAGCCAACACAGATAATTGGACACACTGAGCTACCTCGAGGAATAATTTTGACAACACGATTGCTGCTATCTGAAATAGAAGAAGATTGATAAGAAAAAGTGATAAATGTAATGTCCCACCGCTGGGCAAGGGCCTCTCATCTGAGTTATCAATACGTTGAAGAGGATTGATAAATTTGAGGAGCATCGATAGATTAATTATTCATAATGATTATCTTAAAAAATATCAAGAAATTTCGATTGTCGAATTGTCGATTTAAACCAACGAAAGTCTTTAGAAAAAGTTTATTAATAGACTTTTTCGCCGTGTAACTCAATATAAACTTTGAAGATATTCAACATTAGAAACTACTTTCCGATATTTTTTACCGTCTCACTATAGATTCCAGAAATCAGAGTATGAATTAGCTTGTAACAACTTGGACAAACACCTCTCATCACTGAAGAAATCAATCCAAACATTCATAATGACTGCTCAGTCAATGGCTTAAAAAACATCTTCAATATAATAAACAATTAAAATCAAAACCTTAATATTCAATTGAGAAGCAGTTACAACAAACAAAACACACTACCGTACTTGGTCTGGTCTTAACCTAGAGAGATTTTAATCTAAATAAGTTAATTATGTACATACAGCATTAAGTGCGTCGGGACAGGAACCTCATTCGCGTCCTAAGCCGAGTTTAAGTGAAATAAACAGCCAATAAAATAAGTAGGTAATTACACGTTTCCTTATGATAACGTACTAGCGATTACTACGTGGAACAATGTTACCCTGATGGCCAGCCAGATACGTAGCATCAATGATTTATGCGGATAAGTAAATAAGTAAAAAAAGTTAAAAGTATTAGCCTGTAATGTCCCACTGCTGGGCAAAAGCCTCTCATCTCACTGAAGTTATCAGTACAGTGAGGAGGGTTAGGCGTAATCACCACGCTTGCCAAATGCGGGTTGGTGATCTCAAACTCGAGCCATGTTTGAAAAGTAGGAAACATGTTTTCGCTCGACCTGGGAATTGAACACGAGACCTCAGTCTTAAGTAAGTAAGCTTAAGTAAATATTTGTTGATATTTACTAAGTATCTGATTAATGTATACTTGTGTTTGATCACTCACGTAACGCTCGCGGCGTAGTTCGATTAAGCGATGTTAGTTCATTACGATTGTTAAGCAACGTGCAGCTCGACACCTACTTGGATGAGTGGCCAATAGTGGCATTCTTACGGAGCGCTACCGTGCTTTGGAGGGCACGTTAAATTGTCGATCCCGGCTGTTTCATTCGTTAGACCATGTCAGAGGCCTTTAGGCGGTCTAAAAACTCCAACACCAGGGTTGGCCATTAACCTACTCGAACTTAATTACTATTAGACCCAAAGTTAGTTCAAATAATCGATAACTATCGGTAACCTAAGATCAAGTTGAAAATAACACATAAGGGTTCACCTCAAAGGGTTAACCTCATCAAAGTTATCAAGAAAATAATATGCACAATTCGAGCCTTTGTATCGGAATAGGGCCTATCAAAATCATAGGGCTTTTCTCCCAACACACATATGATAGTAAAATTCTGAAAGCTCACAAATATGTGTGTATTGCGTAATCCCCGTGGTATGGGAATGTCGTGAAGAGGGCGTGGTATATGTCACGACCGCTACGCTCCTAGAGGCGATCCTATCGGGTTCACGAGCGCATTACCTACGAACACAAATACATACGTCCAGAAGCCCAACAATGATACATTTCAAAAGAGAGACACACATACATAGACGCTCTTTTACACTAATGTTCAACCTAATCGCCGTTAGCATTCGTTTGAATAACGAAACTTGTATCACGCTTATCTATGCCTGCGTGTGTTTTATAGCGAAGTTTGCAGTTTGCCTTCTAGGTGTATTTATTTTGTGCAACGAGTGTCTATCCTATGACCTGCCGAACGCCCTCAACCAACGTTATAGCGAAAAGGCTTGTTTACGAGCATTTTATCTGGATAATCTTCAGGACGATCGAGGAATGTGAGTCATTTTAGGTTCTTGACTCACTCACAGTGAACTTACTTAATATTCAAAGTCAAGGACATCTTTACATTATTTCAATTATATTCAACCGGATCCAATAATTATTTGTACCAAATATTATTTTGTAGTAAGTTAGTATTAAATCTATATACTTAGGAATGTTTCTTTGAAATACTGGAGGAACTTTCTAATGAAAAGGCTTAACGTACAAACATAATGATGGAGCTCTACTTCGAAGGAGTATTTCCGAACTAAAATGCAATGAATCAAGGAAGAGGCAGTGATGACCGATAGTTCATCCAACGACACGACGCGGCGCGGTTCTAGCACAACATAGGTACACATTCTGTGGCTCTAGTCATTGGTCACGACAGAATGAACCTAGAACACAAATCTATACTTATTTTAATATATGGGTTTCAACTTTATTTACCTAATACTACAAGAACAGCAGCACCGACTTTTGAGATATTTGTTTTTTTTAATTATCTCAGTTCGTAGCAGTAACCTGTAAATATTTGCTCGATAATTACGAGTGAAATTAACAATTGATCCACATTACATTTTAATATATGGGTTTCTCACGGAATATCTTGATCAAAAGTAAGTGTTTTTACGTAATTGCTTTTGTTTATATCGAAATATGTATATATGATACATATTTCGAAAAAGAAAGTTTCTAATGATTATCCTGAAATTGCAATTAAGTAGATTTACGAAGCTAATATACCTAATTAAAGTAGTAAGCCTATATATCTACCTAATTTCCTATAATTACCTATCCGTCATGCGAAATTTTAAGCAAAATCGGTGAGCCCATTTACGACACGAAACAGTGACTTCAATAAGTAAATATCAGGTCAAAAGCAACGGTAAGCGCTTTATTAACTCTATCATAACATAGTTTCATTTGGTTGTTTTCATTTGTTATGCACGTCCGTGGTCAAATGTTGCAACAAGTCAATGGGTATCGGGACGCCTGACCGTTGCGTTCGGTGAGCGCATCACTCGACCAAAACAAACCGACAGGTGACCAAATCTTTACACGGTGTTAATTTTTATTAGCTTCCCGCTGATACCAAGTTCAAATTTAATAACGTAATTATGTACATTTTGTTTATTTACAGAGGAAGCTTTACATAGCATAGCATAACATCTACTACCACTTTTTTTTACTATTAATTGAAACGTACGTTAATGTCATTATTATTTATTTAAAACGGGAACTTACGTACGACGGAGACTACTGTCGAGAGTTCCTCGACACGTTTCGACAGTGCGGGGAGAGACGCTGTCGCGAGCGCTTCACCCACCTCCTGATGAAGGCTACCGTATGTGGCCGAAACGTGTCGAGGAACTCTCGACAGTAGTCTCCGTCGTACGTAAGTTCCCGTTTTAAATAAATAATAATCTACTACCACTACATAGTATAAAACAAAGTCGCTTTCCGCTGTCTGTCTGTCTGTCTACCCCTATGCATGCTTAGATCTTTAAACCTAAATAGATAGAGTGATTAAAGAAGAAGGTTTATATGTATAAAACTTCACAAAATTCCCATTGGAACGGGCACAACGCGAGTAAAACCGCGGGCGCTGCTAGTGAAAAATAAAAATGAGAGTTCTTCTTATCTAATAGTTGCTACATAACTATATCGAATACTTCACAAACTTGCATGAAAATGAAGGTATTGCAGTATATACCTTAGCCTTTGAATCGGGTTCATCCTTTTCGATCTTTTCAAGTTTTTCAGACTTAATAAAATCGGGAGTTATCGTTTCACCCAACACTTGAGGCAAGCCGACGTGCATTCCCGTGCAGTAAGCGGAAATACATGTGTCTTCAAACTAAAAACAATAGATAATTACCACTTTAAAAAGTTTTTGTATTCCTAACGTTAATTAGACTCTATCTTGATGTTCCATTCTAATCTAAAGTTTTAAAATATAGAATATCCTGAGCACATAATAGGTAGTATTGAGTAACAGAAATGCTGCCTGTACGTTAAAATGTAACAAGTGCATTCTCTGCGTTCCTTTTAAAAAGATAAATGGAAAATCACGCCAAGGAATGCGTTCTTTCGTTCGTGTACAAAGTAGCGTAAATAATTGTAAATACGTTTTCAAGGAACTTTTATTGGTGCAATACTTATAGTGAATATTGTGACATACACTTTATAATTGCAAGATTTATTTATAACGAAAAGAAAATGTAAATTCAATACAATACATAATGTAGTTAATAACAACATGTTCACGGTGTATCACCACCTTGCGTCTAAAAGTTTAGGTGAATAGGTACTAAACCTACCAAACTTTGGAACAATGGCCTCCTAAGTTACTGGAAACCTCATTGAACTTTAATAGGTTCTCTGTTATCAACAGCTTGCCATTTGCCACATTATTTTCATTGCTATATGTACTATTTTTAATCCATTGGGTGCTACAACTCTTTTTAACCAAAGACAAAGCACAGCTCTACTTACATTTCTAAACAAATGCGTCGATGGACCTGTGAGCGCTCGCAAAGGCGGCGGCGACGGTCCCGGGAAGGATTCTAGAACCTTCTTGACCTTCTCACTGGTCTTCAGACATCCGAACTGCCGGCATCTAATTGGGACTTCGCATTGAGACTCCTGACTATCAATGGGGGAGGCTCTAGCGAATGCTGCGTTAATCCGTCTAACTTCAACGCATGTCGAGAATACCTTACTCGATGAAGTTTTTGGACTATCGGTTTGCACTTTAAAGGGAAAGGTGATTAGTTTTACATGACTTAATAAATATACATGTCTATGTAGCTGCATGACGAATTCAGGCACGCGTCGTTATACCCAAACTAAGGCTTTAATCCCGCTAACTGATACTACACAAATACTTTAAAAATTAGTTATAAACACCCAGACCTCGTCGAATAGCATAGCTGTTGAATTATCTATACTAATATTATAAAGCTGAAGAGTTTGTTTTGTTTGTTTGTTTGTTTGTTTAAACGCGCTAATCTCAGAAACTACTGAACCGATTTGAATAATTCTTTTTGTAATAGATAGCCACATTCAACGGGAAGGTTATAGGCTATTTTTCATCCCGAAATTCCTACGGGAACGGGTACAACGCGGGTAAAACCGCGGGGCGCTGCTAGTGCTTACATATATGTATTACTGAATCGACTACGTACTAGTACTGAGTAGTACTGGTTGTAGTAATAGGTATGTGACCAACTGCAGGGCAAAGGACTCTACGCTCACCCAATGTAACATACATTGAGGGAGATTAAAGAAGTCACCTACATACATCAATATAGTCAAGTTATCGGTCAAAATATCTGTAGATGAATCATAGTGAAAGCTGTCAGCAATTCTCAACTTCTAGGTTTCGATCAATTAAGAAGGAATGAATGGGCCGTACCGAACAAGTGTCATATTCCGTGCAAGGAGAGCCCCGGTGAGTGAGCATGCATTGAAGCTCGGTATTTATCATCAAGATGCCATCTTGTGCTTTGTTACAGTGTGTCAACAATACAAGGAACACTAGTAAAGCATTAGGCATTACCTTTCATACGTAAGTCTAACACAATATGCCGAAAATAGGCGGCCGCCCCCATTAAAAAAGCCCTAAAAACCACGCATCTCTGCGGGTAGGGAGGGGAATTTTTCAGAAGGGGAGACCAACCCCTATCTAATACAACAATCCGGAATTTGATTCTAATGAATGGACATTCCATACCTACTTAATATAAACCTAACAGCCTCCGTGGTCTTATGGTCTGAGCGCTCGGCTCACGATCCGGAGATTCCGGGTTCGATTCCCAGTGGGGACAATATCTCACAAAAATATCTTTGTGAGACTGTCCTCAGTTTGCCCGAAAAGTATAAGACGATTCCGTGGGCACGTTAGCCGGTTAGCCTTCGGAGAGCACGTCGGTCCCGGTTACTTTCTACGGATAGTATGTCATGTATCGACTACTATCAGTATTACATGAGTTATGTCATGCCTTTAGCGGCTGAATAACTCTGACACAGGATTGGTCAAGTTAACCATCCACTCGATGAAGAAGAACCGACTTAATAATGTCGGTGCTTCTAGGCCAGTCGCATAAATGTATATACATATTTTACTTACTTGGTCTCAATTCGTTCTTAAATAAAATATGTTGCTTTGCTATCAACATATATTCACAAGGAAATTTTAAAATTTAGAACTTATTTTTCGATTAAATTGTAATTGCACTACCTACTTAATTTTCAATTTTGTAAAATAATTTACATTACACTGTTTTTGAAGTTGTATTTGTGTTATTTGGTTTATTTTTTAAAAGATGAAAAGCGGCAATCAAAATGATCTATCAAAAGTGATCAAGAGTCAAAATACAATTTTACAAAATTAATCAGAGCCTATGATCTATGGTGATTTAAATTGTCAATCACAACTTCCATGTCGTTGAATGATTTGTCTATTCACAGCCCAAGTAAAAAGTTTCTATTGCAGTTTAATTTCATTATAATATAAAAAGGGTATCAGGATAATAAAAAAAACCTTGATTAGAACTATATAAATTAGTACGAATAGGTGTAGTTAATTCCCGAAGTGGTAACTCTCAATAAAACTATTAAAAATAGCCTGTAATTTCTCACGGCTGGTCAAAGGCTACTACGACTCTACTGAAGAAGTTGATGATCAATGCTTTGCTAAATAATAATTCAGGTAAACAAAAACCTCTCACGAAAGTATCAATTATGTAGTTTGAGTACAATAATTATTTATTTACGCACAAGTAGTTGCATATTCGCGCTAACTAACTAACCTACTTGATACTGTCACGCGACGCTAGGAAGGTTGCTGGAGGTTATCATGGGAAATATAATATTGTTAAACTTATTAGATTCGAGATAACGAGGCCCCAAGCTTTTACTCGCTAAGAAACTAGGCCGTTTATAAATCTATACTTAATTATAATAATGATAGGGAAGGATTTTAATATTCATTTGTTGAACGCGCTAATCTCTGGATCCTATTCACACAATTTTCAGATATGATAGCTTGTTTATGCTTACGAGCGGTCTCATAGGTTATTGGAACTGATCGTTAAGCTGCACTTAAGTATACTCATATAAGGTTTTTACCTAGATTTGATTTTTGAATACTCTAGGCATTTATACTCGGTCTTTGAAGTTTGAAGACCTCATAGATCATGCAACCCTTACCGGCCCTCATCTGGTAAACGCATCGAATCCAATACGGTGTCTTTTATACTTATAAATTCTATCCACTTGGTAGACAAGCCTTCACAATGGACCCACGCCACTTAACATTAGATAAACCGCATAAACCGCTGTTTTTTGGAGTTGTGAACTTAACTAAATCACATTTGATGACAAACGGTTCACATGTAGCGGTAAACTTACGCGTATTGTCCCATCGAGACTCCACACTTTGTTGTGGTCGTTACGAGGTAAGGTCACTTGAACACATTCGTGCAAAAATCATATTTTATTCAATTGTAATAGCCGTAACTTTATAACTGTCTGTGCTTACGTGCTTCTTAATTGATCACATCATGCAACGTTAATGGTGCAGTCGAAACGGTTTGCCGCCGTCATATTTCGGCTGTTATTTTATATATTATTATTTTATATCTGACTCATTTGAGATTTGCAGGAAGGTATTACGATTCTGCGAATGTTTTAGATCTGAGTCATAATAATGGCGTAACTGTTAGGTACCTAATCTGTGCAACTATCATGAGAATATCATGAAGATCATGAGTTAGTAATAAAAGCTTGGGTGCTTAAGTTTATTAGAACATTTATTTTAGTTAAGTACCTATTCCTTGGACGCTATTTTCGTTATAAAGAAGTAGGTAAAATGTAAGAAAGATATAAAGATACAGATCCATAGCCAAAAAGAAAGATTCCAATGCATGTCCAAACCCCTTTTCCTTGTTAATTTAAATGAAACTTAATTTCTTTAAACTTAATCCACCTTTAAAAACGTGAGTAAGCTCTTATCTACAAAACTACGAAAGTCATTTACAGCCCAATCAACATTTTATTGTTCTGCGTGAAACGAAACATTAGCTTTTATTTACAAAACAATTTACAAGAGCGATCGAATTTATTGGACGGTCAGATAGATATGAACAAAAGGAGTAATTTGTGTCTAGTTTACCGTGATTTGTTCCGAAGACTTGAAGGGGTTACTCGATGGGGTTTGGAGTTTGAATTGAGATGTTACTCAATAGAATGGTATTAGTCAAGTCAACCGAAACTATTCCAATGATTTTTTCATAATAAGACAATATTTACTATTGAAGACAAATGGATTAACAGATACTTCTATAGCTAGAACTTATTGAACATTCCACACCAAGTGTATTACCTACATGAATTTTGAACTAACAGCGCCCCGCAGACTTGTAGTTTTACCAGCGTTGTACTGTACCTGTTCCCGTGGACATTTTGAGAACCTTCCTCTTGAATACCAACTAAAATATGACTTCGACTGGTGATTTCAGAAATTACAAACTAACAAAAAAAACGTAACTTTAATAGTATAAAGTTAGTGTAGTGTAGATATAGATTAGGTATAATGTAGTAGTATCAGTTAGTTAGATGCCGTATTACAAGCTTAGAGCTGAATTTTGGTCTTATTAACCGTCAGTGACAGTGAATCTTTCCAGGCATATTTATTTCTATATTTTTTAATCCTTTAATTTGAAAGCCAATTATTACTCAAACCTTTGAAACTTCTAGAAATGATCACAGGTTTTCACTTGCCAACAAATAGCAATTCCCTTATTTCCTGGATCCAGTCATACATCATCCGATTGTCTGCAAGGGCCACATGGCACGTGGCGCGAATCGCACGGCCATTGACTTGCGAAGCGTCGCGTCGCATTACCGCACTCATTACAGACACAATGGTGGATTGAATCAAAATATTACGCCATGATTTATCGATCGAAGTAGAATTAATTAAATTAACGTGTTTTTTTTTTCTTTTATAATTTGGCATCACATGGTATGTAGGTATTTGCCAATGTCAAGTTAGGGAAACGTCATCGATTTTAATAATCGTATACGCGAGTAAAATAATATTATATATATGTATATTTAAGTATATACATGGGAAAGCGCAGGAAACGTGAAACAGGCGGTCGACTCCCTCCGATTCACATCCATTCCATCGCAATTCGTTCAAACTAGCGTTCAGCGGCCCTGCACTTTCACATACCATCTACACACAACACATACATCCACGATTGACGTATGTAAGGGCGCTTTCAAATTATGCGTTTCGTGTCGAACCGCTGCGGTGCCGAAGCGGTGCGTTTGTCGTATTGTGTACGTACGATCGTGTGTTTTCATACAAATCGAGCAGCACGGCAACAGTGCGTAATAAAATTATTTCGCGGTACCGACGCCGCACTTTCGACCTGCTACCATATAACACCTTAAAGTGACCCTTTTACTCTGGCGATTGTACTTCGTCGAATGCAGGTTGATTCCATCAAAAACATAAATTATACATCTTCCAAAAACCATCTTCGAAAAACCAGGTCACTGTTGCATTAACGCATTCCGTCCGTGTACTTACACCTCAAAATAACATACATACTTACAATACTAATTGTAAATCATCCAAGGTGAAATGTTATATCGAAAATGAAGAAGCTCCGAACAATGGGTGGACAATACAAGGCCGCGTACACAATGGCTGATATTTTGGAAACCCGAAGGTTGCGCGTATTCTGATGGTCGATAACACACCCTTGTTACATGATAAGCTATTTCACGGTACTTTGAACACTTCCCTATTCATTTTACATATTTTTTAATGAGGTTATATATACCTACCTATACTTTGTGTTGTTGTGAAACATTCTTATTTTTGTGTATCGGCGCAAAAGGTGCGGTATCATGAATAAACAGATTTTTTATTTTAATTTTAATTTTATGTTTAGGTGACTTGAATGTGAGAGTCACCTATAGGTGATCTCAAGTTAGCACCTGAAACTGAGGGGTAATCTATCTTCCCATTGTTTAGAGTTTAATAAAACAAAATATTACATTTCACAATATTTAATAAATAAAACACATTACATTTACACTGCTCAAGCATTTAGTCGGTGAGAACAGCAGGTAGCATTTTTGTGAATATTTCATTAAAAAGCGATTTACTATATCTAAACTTAATCTAGTACAGCGTGGAATACCGCGAAACGACGCAAAGTTACGTCGTACCGAACAAAGGCTTGCAATTTTTGAATAATCAATACATACAGGTAATAAAAGAATAAAATTAAAAACAAGAATGTTCAACAAAATTTAAAACTTATAAATAAAAAATATAATTTCAAAAATCACAGCCCTGAGGGATTTAACTTAAATTATGAAAAGAATTCAAACTCGGATCGTAAAATGATATTTATACTCGAAACATTTGTGTATTTCACACTTTTTGAGATAAATATTTTGTACACATACAAACGGCCAACTACCAAATCATCGAACGATTCTTTATGAACATTAAATTGTGCTCGAACCTAATCTAAGCCACCGATACTACACACAAAATATCAATAAAGTTCGACTACTAGCTACGCTTCCATTCGTCCTACCTACAGTATATCGCAAAGATATCTAATTTCAAAAATATATTGTGTTTATTCCATTTATTATATGCACAAGGTAGATATTTTTGTGGTTACGGTTTCGGTTCAGGGTTGCCCTACTCTGTACAATATTTAAGAGCAGCTTTACTGAGGAAAAAATCGGAAATTATTACAATACCCAGATTTGCAGTAGTTTAAAATACAGCACATTATTATTGCCAGTGTAGAGCAACCCTAATTTCAAATATACAAGACACGAAAACGTTTCTTATCAGGACTGATACACATTGAATTTATGGAATATAATTACTAATTTTGTGAATGCAAGATAGATATTCCATATCAAATACCTAAATATATATATCGACGGATTCAATACACAATGACCCTTGCCCAGTAAAAAGCGATCATAAACAAAATATAGAGACCAATTCCAATATAAGTAACAAGAATTTGTACATCACACTTGAAACTTTAGGTAGAGTTTACAATTTTAAAGCTATAAATAGTTTTTAAAATGAATCTGATTACAAAATATTACAAGTATGCATTGTTAAATATTATTTTTGTATTCCGAGTAACAAATGTATGAACAATCAAATCGGCGTTACATTATCCTGAAGTCTATAGTTATATTACACACATTTATCACGAAGCAAAGAATAGCACGACATTGATTTAGCTTTACACACGACAAAGTGACAACACATCAAGAACATTATACCAGCAACTATCGTAATATACATAAAATCTTAAATACTGTAACTGTTACTTCTTTAATATTGGCAATACTTCATCTCTACAATATTCTACCAAACAGCAGCCTTGATTTTGTCAATTTTTAAACACTTACGACAACACTAACTATTGTTATCATTTCTAATATAAGCCCAAACGATATTTTTCTGCCAGCCTTTCGTTCAATATCCATAGAATTTTGATTGACGATATTTGAGATTTAGATCGGAAGAAAACAAGACACAGAATATGGACTAGCATGAATAAATCCGTAATTACTTGTAGAATACAATCCATGGTTACAATTGAACCCAAAAATATTTTCTGTTTAGGAACACGAGATAAAAATAAGTAGTTATTATTGAAATCATTGGAATGGAATGCTTTTAGCAGTCATTATATTGGCATCATAGCACGAATATTGGAATGTTACACTATCCAGGCTACCTACAGTGGAATTATACATCAGTCTCAGTTTTGCTGCTTGTGCGACGGCTTCGCCCGGCCGACCCGGGGTTCACCCAGTACGGGCCGCTCAGTAAGAACTTCTTCACATTATACTCCATTCTCGCCAAATCCTCAGGAGTGATTTCCTTGTCACTCTTAGCATTCAACGTATCTTTATCAGGTTTGTGATCGGAACTGGTGCCCACGCTTTTGGCGACATCATTGGACACCTCAGTGACTGCATCACCAGATTCAACTGGGAATATAGTTTCCTTTATAACATTTGTAATTTTAGTCGTAGAGTTTTGCTTGTTGGGCTTCAAATGATTCTGTGTGCCGTGGATCCAAGTGTTCTGCGCATCTCTGTAGGACTTGGAATACTTGCTCACTGGATGCGGCATGTTGAGCGCGAGTTCGTTCAACGTCTCCGTGAGTCTCGATATGTTATTCTCTTTCCGCGTCAGTCGCGTCGAGAAGTTGACGTCGTCGTCTAGGTTATCGTAGTTATTGTGTTGTTCTAGATTCTTCTCCACCCATTCTGCTACTCTGAGCAACTGCTGTTTCTGCAGTAAAGCTGCGCTGTCGTCACTCGACATCGAACTCGTACTTTGTTCGTTAGTAAATACCTTCTTATTATCATTCACTTTCAAATGAGTCTGCGTCAAGTTCGGATAAACGTTGACTATCGGTGGCAAAGTTGATTTCGGTGCCTCGACCATCTTTTCTAGTTTTGGCATGTTCCCTTGAGGCGGCAAATCTTTGGAAATTTTAGTGTTCTCTAAAGAGTGCAGATGAGACATGTCGATTTTGCGTAATGGCTTATTGTATTGACTAGAGAGTTTGTTTTGTTCGTAACGATCGAAGTTAAATATTTTAACGTTATTATCATCGGTAGGTGTAGTAACAGTGAGGGTCATGTTTGCATTATCTGTTGGTGGGTTTGAAATATCATTGTTATTCTGTGCATTAGCGATATCGGCATTGAAGTCACTCAATAAATTATCAACTTCTGATGTATTGTGATGGCTTCCTACACTTTGGGATTTATTGTTGTTATTCTCTGAGCTGTGAGAAAAGTTGTGAGTTTTCAATGGTTGTAGTGGTGAAGAAGAGACGTTCAAGAGCACCGGATTAATAGAAGTATTGTTCGGATCTACGATAGATTCCTTATAGTTGTTGTCAACATGCACATCGATCAGCGTACTTTCCACTACAATAGTATCAGTTTTTACTTCTTCCTGATGTTCTGGCTCGTTCTTATTCATGTCGAGTACATTATCAACATCATCGTTAAGTTCTTTGAACAAAGAGTTTTCATTACATTTGCTCTGCCGCCGGTATAGTATAGGGGGCACGTCAGGCTCCGCGTTATCTAGGAGAATGTTTTTGGAACCTGCTTGCATTCGTAAATGGCAGAATCTCGGGCCGGGCCCTACTGCAGTGTTCGACTTATGTGTGCTCACTGTAGACTTGGCTACTGATGACGTCCTACTAACAGCTCCCATGGAACTCAAAGAATTCTTCCTCATGCTCACATTATCAGCACTTTTCTCAATTGATTTTGGGATTGGTATGATTTCTTTAGGAACAGGTACAACGGTTACTTCTTTAGCATTGAGCAAATCTTCGTTATCAACACTGAGACCACTGCTTTTCTTACTCGATAGAGGTGTCCGCGTGCGATCGCAAAGTTTATGATGCACAGACGGCTCCATACTCATACCGTTATGCCTCTTTATATGTTTAAGATCGTCTATCTTTTGCGCGATTTCATTTTTGTTTGCATCTACATCGATTTTAGGTAGTTCTTCGATAATGATGTCTTCTTTAACAGTCACATTGCTAGCAATGGAGTTCTCAACATGTACAAGTTTTTCTTTGTGCGTTTCAATGGCGGGTTGAGGGAGGAAATACAGTGGTCCCACAACATGGTTCGGTGATCGTTCATTGATCAATCGAATACCGTGAGTTGAAACGCTACCGATGCTGAGATTTGAATCGAGTGACTTTATCTCGGCATTGCAGTTGATACAGGGAGAACTCTTCATTTCACCACTGAGGAAAGTTTGAGTGGCAATGGAGTAGTAACTCTCGTTGTAACAGAACGGTTTGTTCTGAGTTTTATTACAAGTGCAAGTGTCGCAATGTTTGGTGACAGTGTCTTGGATGCTGTCTTCGAGTATCTTGGACATGAGCGAGGCTGATATATTGAACTCGTACTCACTGGCGTCGAAGGTGTCGATGTCGTTACTGTTGCCGTTGCCGTTTTTGGATTGACTCGTGCTGGACGGCTTTGAAGTTTTAGACATCACGTACTGAGACACCCTGGCTTGAGTGTCTACTGGAAGCTGGAACATAGAAAACATAATTTTAGGATTTAAAGTTGATATATTACAAAGTTGATATTATTGCATACTTACGTTATCCAATTTTTGCGACACAAAGTTGTCTGGTTTACATTGCAGCAACTGTATTGCTAGGTTCATGTCGTTCTTGTATCTTTCCTGAAAACACAAAATATTAATATTAATTCAATAAGTTCAAATTAATTTTAAAAACATACACCCTTAGCAGTCTCCAGTCGATAATAAATAATAATCAAAATTGGTAAAAAAAACATATATTGTCTTATATAACTTATACAACAGACAAAACAGTCTGTACATCATAAACATGAACAAAAAAATCTTAGCACAGTAGTATTAAACCTTTCTTAGAAAAGTAATATTATGTTGTAAATCTCAGCATGACAGTTGTCTCAGGAATCTAAAAAAATAAAGTCTAAAATCGCCATTTCTATCTCGACACGATCTCAAGTGAACTATGATTAAGTTGAACTGATCATGTTCAGTTATAAAAGTGAAAGTTGGGGCTAAGGTGAAGAGTAAGGTTGCCTGTCCATTGATGCGGAGCGAGCCTGCGAAACGGAGAAACGGACAAATTTAAACCAATAGTATTGCATAAAATCTCCCGTCAGATATTTTACAGGCACCCTTAATAACAACAAATTAAGTAAGAGATTGCGGTCCACTTACATTTTCCTTCTGTAGCATGCTATAATTGTGCTTCGACTCCGCCAGCCTCACCGACAGAGTGGCTATATCTTTGGTCAACTGGCTCTTCTCCCCCTTCATCTTGTCGACTATTTGCAACAACTTATCTTCCAATACTTGATTCAACTTTTGAACTCTTTTGTGAGAATCATACAATCTGTAATGCCACAGAACATATTAAGGTATTTTTTCTTAACGAGATGTGAAAATTATACACCAAAATTAAAACTAAAAATATGAAATACAAAACAATCAAATACAAGTTATTTTTTATCATTGTTTAAGAATTAAGAAAAGAAATATTGTGATACTAAATGATAAATGAATTATACAAATTGTCCTTAACATTAAAATAACTGTGTGTTGTGTAAAACTTGCCTATGTTAAACTGTTATTACTGTCAATAACATTTGCTCCAACCTTGAAATAACTTGAACATTATCAGATTCTTTCAGTAAATAAGAATAAGACTGTAATTTTAATTGTGAATAACAAATAATTAGTTTTACATTTTATTCATTTAACTTGAGAAGTTATTTGTCTTATTAAATACTAGCACCGCCCTGCGGTTTTACCCTCGTTGTGTCCTGTGGGAATTTCGAGATAAAGAATAGCCTATGTTACTCGTGGATAATGTAGCTTTCGAATGGTGAAAGAATCTTTAAAAACGGTCCAGTAGTTTTTGAGCCTATTCATTACAACCAAAAACAAAGATTTCCTCTTTATAATATTAGTGTACATTCCAAAAAAATTGTTCAAATCAGTCAAGTAGTTTTTGAGTTTATTCATTACAAACATACACACAAAAATACAAATCTTTCCTTCCTCTTTATACTTAATAGTAGTGTAGATGAAAAAGAACTATGAATTAACTATGACAAAATGTAAACATTTTCTATGTTTAAATTACCTACTCAACCACTAACTAATATTTATACTAGTATTGTTATAACTATCATAAGCCTCCTCATTTTTATTTGTTTTTTATAAGTATAGAGTTAACTTACCTACATAAATCCAATTCTACCATGGTCAATTTAAAATTGTACTGTTTTGTTTTTTTATCGCACCCATTATTATATGGTGGATTATTACATTTCACACTATATGTGAGTAAATGACACAAAAGATAATTATTTTTTGACACACTTACGGCACAGCATTTATGAAAATGATAAGGAATGAAATTAAGGCCATCCTTACATATTTATTTTGCAATCTAAGTGGTAGAAAAAGGTATATTTTCTAACTAATTAAATATGTACAGGACTAACTCACAGGGTTTGTGAGATCTAAACATAGCTCACAATGTATTCAACTCACCTCTCGTACTTCTCTCTCCAAGTGGAGAGCTGATCCTCGAGCTCGTTGACGCGGGAGGTGCACTTAATGAACTCCCCCTCAAGCGCGACTATGTGCGAGTCTCTCTCCGCGAGGTGCTGCCGCAAATGTTCCACTTCAGCCCCGAGTGCCCCCTCCACTCCATTCTCACACTCCTAAAGATTATCGTGCATTTGTAAACAAAAATAAGCAGTGTTTATACTGGTAGTTGTGTATCACAGCAGTTACAGTGATGTATCAAAGTTACAGTGAAAGAAAATAATATGCAAACAATATATGAGAAGCTATGTGCATTCCAACTTGTTATTTGACTGATTTTATCATTGACTTTCTGTATCTGTGTTGTCAATGAAGACTGTTAATGGTTTCTAGAAGGTACAAGCGAAAATATAGTCTTGGTTTAATAATAAAGCTCAAAATAATGGAAAATCTCCCCTTGAAGTATCTAGGTAATAGAAATCAACCAATCTACAGGGACAAATTAACTTTCACTCTTCACTAATCAAGTACTACATTGTAATCAGATAGCTTTATTTTAGAAGAAATAAAAAGGTAATTATTCACAGAGACATTAAGAAGTCATTCAAGACTAAAGGCTAATAGAACCACAACGGATGATCACACTAGGAAGTTATAATCATAATGAGGAAATGCATCGCAAGAACCCTTCTACAAATATTTAGAAAATATAGCAAAATATCGCTGAATTTTTACCTTACAAGGGGAGCTCTTAGTACTGTCATCCATAGCTTAGTAAGCTTTTAGTCTACTCCACAATTCACATTATGGAAATTCCGGGTTTTACGATGGCACACACAAGTGATATTATTAGCGATAATTATCAAGAAGCCACTTTTCAAAAAAATAAAATAAAAAATCAATCTTGACACACAAAGTAATATTTACATATGTTTGCAAACTGCCAATGATTCAACGACTCATACCGAAGTTGATCTTATTCAATAATTTGTTTATTTAATAAATTCATCAAATATTTAGGGTTTACGCAAATGAAATCCTGGGATTTTCCCAAAGAAAATTATTTTTCGTCGCGATCGCGATTTGACGTATCTGATGTGGCTAATGACGTTAACTATAGTACTGCTAGTATGAAAAATAAATATCTGGCACAGAATAAATAATTTAGTGTATGTCTATTATTAATAAAAAAATGAATTTTTAATTTTTAATAATGGTAACATTCTTCTCAGTCAATGGTGCATAATTTGACCGACTTCAAATAAAGAGTAATGTAGCTTTTAAGCATTTGTTTCAAAGTTTCAGTTTGGGTGTTTTACACACCACGTGGTCAGTCGCAAATGCTGTATTGAAAATGATAAATAAAATTTACACGTACCCCATGTTGCTGACATTATAGACCCCGTGAGTGATACTGACCACATCGCAACCACAATTTAACAAGAACGCAACCACCAGTGACGCCACAAACTTCTGTGCCTGTAGTGCGTAACCACAACGCACTACTAGCGACAACACAACCACATCGACAACTTTTCAGTATCACAACTAGCGACACTAATCATACGTGACCACATTTGGACGCTGCGAAGTTGTTGGTGGTTGATAACTATACATATTTTATATGTTGGTAGTGACCCGTAGTGAGAGTACAGGTGTTTATTTGATAGTACTAATTACGTGCCTATTCATTTAGTAAGCTAGCCCTGGAGTTAAATACTAGGTAGATAGGTTAATAGGTAATTCTATGATAACTTTATTATATCTACATCTACAATAATTTATGGTGACGAATGATCAATTTTCATGCGCGATCATGCATATAATTACATCTCACGACAGCCAGTCATATCGAAAATAGCTTGGTAAAAATAAAATATTGACAGAGATTCGTTTGAACATGCCTGCGTTCACTCCGTTAGGCAGGTACCTAGCTATGAAGATGTATAATACGCATCGCAGTGGAAATAGCTATACATAAGTACGAGTATGTATATTATGTACGATGCCGGCACACGTCTGGAGCTGACGAGGGAGCTATTTCGGGAAACGACCGCTACACTCGTGCCGATCCAACACTCGGTAGTCCTTTGTCTTATTAAAAACACCGCCATTACGTATTAAAAAGAAATGCGTATCCTCGTATAATTCAGCGCGAATAAGTACACAGTGTTTATAAAAGAATACCAAAATGGGAAGTGTAGTCAGTAGCGTTCCGGCGGGAAGACGCGACGCTGACAACGTCACGAGTGAAAGTGTTTTGAACGTAGCTGATAGCGATATGGATGATAGCGGCGAGGAGTACCACGACGCGGCAGACGAAGACGAGGGGAGGGCGCGGGCTAAGGAGGAAGAGATGACCGAGTTCAAGAAACAACTGAGCATCAAACGAGAACAGCGCCGAGAGATCCTCAACAGACATAGAGCCGAGAAAGCCAAACTAGAAGAATTGCTGAAGAGTGAAAGATCATCCAAATTGATATTACACAAGAATAATGAACAACTACGTGAGCTGCTTATACAGAATAACATTGAAATCCCCGAGAATTTAAGAGCATCAGAAGTTGTGGAACTTACTGACGCTATCAACCAGATGAGGGAGGAATTTGATAGACTCAAAGAACTCAACAATAAGCTGAGACGAGATCTGGTGGAAGCCAATAGTGCACTGCAGGGAGCCTATTCTGATATCGCTGATCTGAACGCTCAGCACACAGAATCTATAAAACAAATAAATGCTTTAAAAGAAGTGGTATCTGTCAGCAAAACGTTATTGAATCTTCGTGAAGGACAACTTAATGAAGTAAGTATTTAGGAAATAGCAGATTCATACCAAGATTATGTTAATGAACGCTGCTCGAACTAGATAAATCCTATTTGTATGTTTCAATAAGTGGTGAAATCAATGCAAAATACTAAAAATATTTTTCGATTGTCTCTACCCAACTAATGTCCAGATTTGTGGTTGTAATTTTTGTAGCTTACTATACTCGTATTTTGTATTAGGACCATTTAAAAAATATCCAAATGACTCATTGACATTTGGAATTATTTCCGATGGCCTTTACGTGTCCTTATTACCAAAAATGTCAAGATCACGTCCATATTGGTTAAAAAGACATTAACCTGCAGTAAACAACATTGCCGGTCAGGGACCGCAGCGACGCGCTCGAACGCATTGCCTTTATTTGTTGGCTCTGAATCTTGACAATACGCCAATTAAAGTCACAATTCACAGCTGCAGTATCCATAAAACTTTCATGAATATTCTCGCAATAACATACGTTTTGTTAATAGCTCAACGTTACGCTAACAGTCGCAATAGAGCACATACCACTTGAAGTAATTACCCTAATTGCTTTCGAACAAAGTCAACACAGTATTATGTTGTTGTTTGGCCAAAACATGAATTTTGTCATGACCTAATTTGTAAGCATACGCATCTTTTACCAATACTATTACTAATTGTGAATCTGCCCAGATTTGATATTCCAAATAAAGTAACTAGGTGTTAAATGTGTCGAAATCAAAGCATACAGTTTATTTATCGGCATTATTTGTATTACTCTAATCACTTCAAATTTCTATGTTATCCTTAATTGCCAAATATACATAATCAAAACATTTAAATATCATCATATTCATTAAAGGTTAAAATAAAATCTAAATACCTTGGATATTTGCTCTTCCAGCTCAAAAACAAATTAAATGAAATAGAAAGATCCCTCAGTGATAGAGAAGCCAGCATGCTGTCAGTGGATCTACGACAAGAGTATGAGAGACAGTTGCAGAACATTCGCACGTTGCGAGGACTTTACGAGGAAAGGGCAAGGCTTGCTGAAGTGACGAGGCAGGGGCTAGTAAGAGATCTTGATGAACAGAAACGGTTGTATCAAGCCGAGGTCAACAAGTAAGTTTTTTTTAATAAATTGGTTGTTCTCGTGATATCTACAAGTGCCTGAGGGAATCATAAACTGCTAATGCCAATGATACTACAAAAATAATTAATAGGTACTTAGGTACCAATAATGGTATATGTTTTCGTGTAAGTGCCCAAAACGTAGAGTATTATGTGATAGATAAAAATGGACTGTATATAGAAAATCAAAATTCCTTTCACACACACATACACAGATTTTTCTACACAGCTCCACAGATTTTTATGCAAAATATTCGACTTTTCCAGAAATAAAGAGTTATCAGTAAAAGTGATAACACTTGATGAAAACATTGATACCCTTCAAGACATTGTTGAAAATAAAAACATTGAAATCTCATCTTTGAAAGACGTCGCTAACGGACTAAAAGCTGAAATGGCCATTGTAAATAAGGTAAAGTAACTTATTCAGTAGAAACCTGAACGATATTTATTATTGCAGACACCTACATATTTCTTATTAAAAACGTAGAATCTACGTATCTATTTGTGAAACCATTTTCAATTCATCTTCCTTATTTCAGCTATTTTCTGAAGTATTGTTAGGATACAAGACAAAACATGATTTAGACAAGTTAGTTCACCGTCTTGAAGAAAACCATGGAATACTAACGCACATGGCGGAAAAGGAAAGTGATTCAGAAGCTTCAACGGAACTGCCAAAAATGCTCTTGGAGTTGGTGAATCAGATGGATGAAAACGAAGGTTCTAAAACCAATAATGAGGTTCAAATAGAAGCACAAAGTTCTTCTCAAGATACAGGTGAGCACGTAGAACAAAATAATAATATTAATGTTAAGAATAACAAGTTTACTAATACAATGTAATATGGTAACTCATTACAGAAGTTAAGCCTTCCACTACACCCGAGGAAATAGTGGAAAACCTTCCCAAAGTTTGGAGAGTTCTAATGGAACTTCTAAGTCATCAAACTGTTCCTGAGGATGTAGAGGAAAAAGTAACAACATGCTACAAACTAGTCGAAACGAAGTCCGGACCTGTACAAGTTCCAAGCGTTAGTCAGACTTACATTCGACTAAAAGTAAGTGAATACTCATTGTTTTCAATGAGATACGTAATGTCGTGCAATTTCGGCAGAATTCTAGATGAATCACTCGCACAATTGCATATCCCAAAATATATTGAACTTTTAACATAACATTTTTTGGAAAGTGTCCAAGTCAGACATGAAAAATAGATTTTACTAGCCGTGCCCCACGGTTTTACCCGCGCTGTACCCGTTCTCGTGGGAATTTTGGGATGAAAAATAGCCTATAACCTTCCCGTTGAATGTGGCTATCTATTACAAAAAGAATTATTTAAATCGGACTAATAATTCCCGAAAATACCTCGAACATACAAACAAACAAACTTACAAATTTTACCTCTTTATAATATTAGTATAGATTGCACAACTCAAAACTATTAACAAAACTATTAGTAAACTATAAAATGATATATTGTTTATTGCAGGATCTTATCGTTGAAAAACTAGGGTTGGTAAAAGAAGTTAATCGTATGAAGCAATTAAACGCCCATTTGGAAAATCGATTACAAGAGCAAGAAAAGCGGCTGTGCCTCGTCACCACTGAGCTGAGTAAGACTTGGCACGTGGTTGGCAAACTTCGACGACAACACTTCCAGTTACATACCCACGAGAAAATATTGAAGTACGAACTGCAACAAAAACGCAAACTCCTCAATGAATTGAAAGAGGAGCTGGAATACTGCCGTGAAAAATGGGAGCAAGCCAGAGAGAAGAACACACAGTCTGAACGAGACTGGAGAAAGTTACGGGCTGAATTCACAAGCAGGAAAACTAAGTCTGGTTCACCCTCATTCAACAACTCTGCAGAAAGTGGATACAGTGATGAGAGGCCTTCTGAAGAATCCTCTGAATCAAACGATGAGAGCGAATACGTAGCTGAACCTCCGATGCGTTGTAAGAAAAAGATGAAGAAGTCTTTTGAAACTATCGTTGACTCCAGCGCTGATTATAACTTAGCTGAGCGAGAAGACCCTGTCAGTGATATGTTAGATGTGGCCGACTTACCTCTAGATACTCACGAGAACACTGAAAACGTAGATGCTTCGTCAGAGTGTAGCAAAAGTGAAAATATGCTAAAAAGTGATAAAATATGTGAGACTGAAGACGAGATTTGTGACATAACTCACGATGACTCTTTCATTGAGGACTCTGTACAAAATAATCCTGAAACTAGTGGAAGTAAGATCAATGATATAACAGATGACGGGCAACCTGAATGTTCCACTTCCACTTCGACAACACTTACAGATCCAGCAACAATCTTGGAAAATGTAAGAAAACAAAACGAAAGATTAGCCAGAAAAGACGAAAAATTAGAATATCTAGAGAAAAATAGCTCAGAGTTATTGAAAAAAATGCAAACGACAGCTAAAATTGGTGATGAAATTAATATCACGTTAGATCACATACTTAGTCGTCCTAATACTACTCAAACCGAAGAAAATACAGAGCAATCTTTGGTTGCTGCAACACATATCACTGAAACAGCTTCTTTGGAAGCCGTAAATAATGATGATTATAGTAAAATTACCTCTGAAAACATTGATAAACCAAGTTCTTCGACAACCATAGCTGAGCCAGGCCTCAGTTCGGATTGTCCTAAACAACTTCCTGAAGTAGATTTCAAAGTAATTCTGGAAAACGTAAGGCTTCAAAATGAAAGACTTGCTAAAAAAGACGAAAGACTCCAAAGTTTGGAAAATAATTGTTCAGAGGTTGTTCAAAACATAACCAGTACTTTGCGATCGGGTGACGAGATTATTGAAAAACTTGATACAATTCATAATCAATACAACCCAACTGAAATTGAGTCAACAAATGCTGAGAATCCTGTACCAACAAACGCTGAGAATCACGTATCAACAAACGCTGAGAATCCTGTATCAACTAGCGCTGAAAATACTGTATCAACAAATGCTGAGAATCCTTTATCAACAAACACTGACATTCCTGTATCAACAAACGCTGAGAAGCCATTATCAACAGACGTTGAAAATCCTGTATCAACTAGCGCTGAGAATCCTGTATCAACAAACGCTGAAAATCCTGTATCAACAAACGCTGAGAATCCATTATCAACAGACGTTGAAAATCCTGTAGCAACTAGCACTGAGAATCCTGTATCAACAAACGCTGAGAATCCTGTATCAACAAACGCTGAGAATCCTGTATCAACAAACGCTGAGAATCCTGTATCAACAAACGCTGAGAATTCTGAGGCAGAAATTATTGATAGTGAAGAACCAATGGAAAGATATTCTGAACCATCAACATCTGAAGTTGATCATGAAGCCAGGTTTGCCGCAAGAGACCTTCGCCTTAAAAGACTGGAAGAACAAACGAAGTCACTGGTAAAGAAAGTGAATAAAACGAACTCGAAAGGAGTCAAGATTAAGTACAAGTTAGATGAACTGCACAATATTTATGGATCTGAGAACTCTAGAGCAGGCACTCCTTCTGAAGATGTTGAAGATAAAAGCACTAGCGAAGACAGTGACACTAATAAGGATTAGAGTTATATGTACTATTTATCGGAATGATTTAGGGTCTAGAACCAGATTGCACTAATAAACATTAGTAACCGTACTTATTAAATAATTATTACTGAAATTAGACAGAATCCTGTGAATGTCTATCAGTGTTGGAACTTATTTGAAAAATCGTTAGGAAATGTGTAATTATAGAATCGTTTATTTAACTTTTGATTAACTTCGTTCTTTGTTCGTTTGTTAGTGAGGGGCAAATTATGAACCTGATTTTGCTATCAGTTCACCTCAACCGATTGAGCTGTCGATTGATGAGCGATTGTCTGAAATAACTAACACCTTTATGGTACGAGTATCCATCGATTCGACTGTAGGTAAACTATCCATAAACTACATATCACTTACTTGATAGTAGAGCTTTAATAAAAATAATTGTTTGTGCAACTGGATGGAAATAACATGAGGTTATTTTTTAAATGACAATAATATATGTACTATTAATAACAATGTGGTAAAAGAGGCATACAAATAAAAAATACTTTCTCACATCTATAGTTTTATTACACGTTAACTTTATTCACATTCAGGTACATCGATATATTACTTTTAAATCATTAATTATAAAATGATATAAAAATACTTTGTGACGACAAGTTAATAATATAACACTACAAAAACACACTGACGTCAAATACATTTATAACCGCACTGGGATACTAAATTAAAGCATGTATTTAATTATCTAAAAACCAAACATAGGTATCAATACAGCTCAGCACCAGCTAGCATCACACATTCGTATATTGAAACTAAATCACATTATAAAACATCTAAAAATATGTATGTACTTATTTCTAAGTATAGTTAAAGATTTTTGTAAGTTTGGATGTTGGGGGCATCGACTTTATCTATTGGATTTTAAATCATTTCAGTACGATGTACCTACACCAAAGACAATATCTCTTTCAAATATAAAAAAGAGAGAGATATCTTACGAACATAAAGCTTGTCTATGCATGCATCTTAGTCCTGCTGGGTTGACATAATATGCCATATTATATCCCAATTTCATCCAAATGTTTACTAATATACCTAATAAAGCATTTTTTGTTTGTTTGACCGCGCAAATCTCAACTACCAATCCGATCTGAATAATATTTTTTTTAATAGATAGCCACATTAACCGGGAAGGTTATACGATTAGGTTGTTTTCACTGCGTAATAGCGACGGAAACGGTCACGACGCGAGTAAAACCGCGGGGCGCAGCTAATCATAAAAAAAAGTGATGGCAGATTTTTAGTCAACAATAATTCAATTAAATGACTTGTTATCCATTCCATCTGCGGACTTGATCTCCATTGTCTTTACGTTGTCGTCCAGCACAGCCTTCGATACCGATCTCGATTTCTCCAAGTCCTTGCCAGGAGGGATCCGGTACAAATGCCACGCCCATATTGAAAGCAGCAGCATTTCCAACATCGTCACCGAGTTTTGAATCACTGGAAACAAATTACAATTTTAATTAAAATTTCATTGGTTTAATACGAGTAATATCTAAATTACAAAAGTTGACCCAGTTAAATAAACAAATAAAGCAAGCTTTATAAAACCGTTTAAAAATAAAGTCATTAATTAACTGATATGAGACCTAAATGACATTTATTACCCGTATTCATAAAGTCAAAGTTACCCAAAGTGAACTACCCTAACTAAATAAATGATAGAAACTAGGTATCCCCAGATAATTAACCCGAGCTGTGCCCATATTCGTGACTAAAAAGAGATAACCGCAGATTTACGACACACTTAATGGGTTAAACACGCAGTTTCACGGCTATTTCATTGCGTACTCGTACTTTCACCTAAACCCACAAATGGTGAAGTTATAAGTACTCTAATTCTGGTCCAGTGGGAACGGAATAAGGGAAGTAACACATGAGGGTAATTGTTATGTAAGTAAATGTCCTATTTTAACCTAGAATCTAGATCAAGGACTCTAGACTATAATACCTACATAACGAGTGCTCGCTTATCTATACTTCTATACAGGTATAGAAGTATAGATAAGCGAGCACTCGTTATGTAGGTATTATAGTCTAGAGTTACTAATATAACAGAATATAACAAAGCTGAAGAGGTTATTTATTTGAATTCGCTAATCCAGCCTGACAACTTAACGTGCCCTCCGAAGCACGGCCACAGGAGTAAAGGCACGGCCATGTATTAAAAACTAGCCGCGCCCCGCGTTGTTACCCGCGTTGTACCCGTTCCCGCGGGAATTTTGGGATAAAATGTATCCCACGTGTTATTCTGATGTATAACTTATATTACTGTAAAGTGTCATCCCAATCTGTTCAGTAGTTTTTTCGTAAAAGAACATCAAACATACAGATATACATCCATCCTCACAAACTTTCGCATTTATAATATTAGTAGGATTGAAACTCACTGTTCGTAACCACGGACGGGTTCAAGTTAATCAAGCACGGCAAGCTCGCCAGCTCCGGTATTACTTTGCCCAGTCCACTCTGCAGTTTCACAATGATCAGCGCCAGTTGTAGCACGAGGAACCGTCTGCGGGGCGCGTGGCCCGCGGATTCGGCTGCGCGGACGCACATTATGATACCCCAAACGCCTGACAGTATTGACGCGGCAATGAACGGTTGGATGTACGCGAAGCATTGCAGGTAGAGGCGCTGGAAGTGAGATGTTATAGGGCTATAGAAATGCTAGATGCCCATCAAATGGTAGTCTTTTATTCATTTACTACTATAAAATAAATGAAAAGTCTTAAAGTCGGGTTAAATGACCTTTATAAATAAGTCATTCTTATAGTTTCATTCGTTCACCTATAGGTAGTATCCAAAAGAATTGAAAGATAATACAAACATAATTGAGATTTATGATAATATAAATGTTTATTGTTGTGAAAATAATCCGTTGATGTTTTCATGTCAAAACAATAAACCTACATACAAAAGGAAACTGGCATTTAAAATTAAATTCAATGCACTCAAAATAAAACTGCAATTGTTAAATTAAGATAAGGGAAACTGCATCAATAAAGTTAACAATAGTAATTAGGTATTTAGGTTACACATCAATTAGTGTAGGTTATCTTACCATGTCCTCAGCCCAAAGTACTAAGATGAGGAAATATAGGAATCCTTGTATAATTGGCATTTGAAGGACCAGGTAGCGGAGGCAGGATAGGCTGCGTCTGCAAGTAAAATACGAGGTTTACATATGGAAAAGTACAAATCTACCATACATTTTATGTCTATAATAGTACTTGATTGAACTTGCCACAGAAGTAAAGTAAATAAGTAGGTTAGTGGGCAACAAAGTTAATGCATTAATGTTAATTATATCTACTTAAAATAAGGGGAATTTAAAATAAAAATATTCCAAAAAGTGAAATACCTACTGCGAACGCAGAATATTTTAATGGTGATATATATTAGATTGATCGTGATTTCTTTACCAATTCTTGGAAACAATTCGAATGCAAATGGCTAGCAGCTAGACATTGAATAAGATATTTTATTTGGAGATAACAAATTAATAATTACATAATGTAATTGGTACAGTTACCAACTCAAGTTGCTACTTTTACACTTTAGCTTTGAATTTGGAAGTCGACTTGCAAAGCATACTAAGAACGTTGTCATATTTAAACTTCTTCGGTAACTACTTCAAATGTCAATGAGAATTTTAGAATTTATTATTTGCCATAGTACCTATTAAAGTGAGTAACATGACTTTTTTATATGACTGTACGTGTACATTCGTTTGTTCAGGAACCTCATTTCATTCGCACTTTATATCATCACCAGAAAACCGTAGGATTGCTTTAATTGTCTCTAACATGACATGACATGATCATGTTCATATTCTTAGTTATAATCAATTTCTGGTGACCTCCAGTCTCCATAATTATAAAGCACTCCAAAGATGTTATCATATTGCCGCGTCAAACTGAAGGGCTGATAGCATCTAATGATTCATACCCTAATGGATACTGCGCCCTTTGTCACAAAATTGATCCTGTTACATTAGCAAATGTCACATAAATTAATAGTCCAAAAATCTATGAATAATAATGTAATGGATAATGGGTATCGGCTGTAACAACATGCCAAACTTTAACGCTTTCGCTTTACCTAATAAAGGTGCGACGGGCAGTTTCCTAAGTGATTAATTTTATATAGACACAATTTATTTTATTACTTTATAATCCTGTTGACACCATGTACACTGTGGGTGGCAATTGTGGTAATATAGGGAGGAGTTCCTGTATTACCTACTAGCAGCGCCCCGCGGTTTACCTGCATTATACCCGTTTCCGAGGGAAATTTGTTTTATTTCTCCGTAATGATGTTTTTTTTTCAAATCTTCCTCCTTGAAAACACATCCCTCATGACGTTGAAGGTAATAAATCTCTCTCTCTCTCTCTCTCTCTCTCTCTCTTCCTGGCTCTTTGTCCCATATAGTCAGCCTTCCTTATTCTTCACCTCCGTCGTCGACGTCGCCTTCGGAAATCTTGCACTTAGCCAAGATAATAAAGATAATCTACAGATTATAAATACCTAAGTCTAATGGCCGGTTACTTACTTGTCTGTGGTAGGTCGGGGGATGGCACAGCAGGGCCAACAGCAGCATGGCAGTGTTCTAGTTTCGAGCTGCGAACCGTTCGCTTGTCTGCAATAATTCAACAAATTACATTCCAAACAGCTGCAATTCTAATAGTACAGTGGGTCGTATAGTTAATTAGACAGTAATTAAATCAGGACTAAATAGATCACTAGGTCAAAATTGATTTATTGTTAACCTACTGACTAAATTAATCTAGAACTCTAACAAATTCGCTCGATTACTAACAAAGCAGCAAATTAGTATAAAATTTTATGTATTTTCTCGGAACTACAATTATATGCCACGTTATTTAATTACCTAAATCAAAATATTCAGACTCATAAAACTACGAGTACCTATGTCCTCATGAAATATGATTACATTCTCCGAATCATAATGTCTGACAATAAACATGACAAAGAATACCAAGACTTTGATATCAGACGTGGAGTCTGTTTTTATTGTATTAATAGAAACAGCAAGATTTAACTCTAGAACAATTCGCGGGTAAACACAACACACATGTCTCTACGTTATTGTATACAGTCGAGATAAAAAAAGATTCTACCTACTCAAAGAATACTAACCTATGTATAGAATGGCGATCGATTACTTATGAGAAATGAAAGCTTAACATTATATTGTTAGTACCTACAATCAATTGGATACAGTTTTTGATTAATACAGTTACAAAGTTTTATCTACAAATAGCTAATAAAATAAATGACACAATAAATATTACATAAAAAGTAAGAACAATCGCGTTTACGCCATCTTTGAAAAACACTACATAAATATTCAAGTCTAGACCCAGATAACTCAAAATAAACCCCCAGTTTTATAAAGATAAAGATTATAAAGATAAGTTTAACATAGAAACATGCAATAATGTACCCACCTAACAAGTTGGGAGACCCCGCCGCACTCTGCAACGATCATACAGAACAAGTGGTACATTGATATCATGACCACTTCTTGGGCAACTGCCTCCGCCAATAACCTCGCTCGAGGGAGTATAGTGGCCACGAAAGCTGCTGAAGAAACCAACTGAAATAAAAGAAAGGAGTTAGTATCATATCCTAAGTCCTTTTTAAACTAAAGACACTTTAAAACCATGTCTCTTGTACCTAATAAATATAAGAAATTAGCATCATATCCTATCGTACCTTGGGAATTTCAGAATGAAAATCAATCTTAAACCTATACTAATATGTACATATTATAAAGAGGTAAAATTTGTAAGTTTGTTTGTTTGTTTCTATGTTCGTGCTAATCTCGGGAATTACCTGTCCAATTTGAATAATTGTTTTTGTAATAAATAGCTACATTCATCGGGAAGGTCATAGGCTATTTTTCATCCCGTAATTCCCATGGGCACGGGCACAACGCGGGTAAAACCGCGTTGCGCTGCTAGTGTGATTATAAGGTAGGAGTTTATTTCGCGACTGCAATTCATACCATTATACAAATAAAATAAAATGATATTTTAAATTCATAGAGATCTGCGCTTCAAACAAAAACTCTTCAGCTTTATTAAATTAGTAGTTATTGGCAGTAAAAGGATAAAACCATGGAACGCTACTAACTGCCAATATGGAAGCAAGAAAAAATAGGTCAAGACACAATTAACCCCAACAAAGAATGGTCATTAGGTTTAGCCATGGTTTAACTAGATTGTCACTCAACCTAGTATAAATTGACAACCTTTAGGGACTGCCCAGACTCTAGGCTTTAACAAGCTATAACTAGATTGTCAACTTGTCTACGCCCTAGCTCTAGACTAGACAATAAATAGATGCAAATTGAACCAAACTATACAAGTAACGCGATCCTTGCCTAAACAATGGACTTGTTGAACTTTAGAGATCAATTAATTATATTACTCTACTAGCAGCGCCCCGCGGCTTTGCCCGCGTTGAGCCCGTTCCCGTAGGAATTTTCGAAAATCCTTTCTTAGTGTGCACTTACGTCACTTGAAGAACCTTCCTGCCAAATTTCATGTTTCTAGGTGTAGCGGTTGAGGCTGTGAGTGTGCGTTGATTATCAGTCAGTCAGGACTTTGAATTTTATATATATAGATAATTCGAATTGCTATCATGAATCATTCGATTACAACATATAGCTCAAACTTATCTTAAAGATGCATAATAAAAAAACTAGCTTAAAGACATACGCTGAATTGGTTTTTAATTCATAAACTTGTGCAAAAATATTAATTATTTTACTTTTGCTTTGCTGAGATCTTTATGAGAACTAATTTACTTAGTTATTAAAAACACAATATTAAATTACAATGATATGATTGTATAGCACAAGATAATGTATGCCTACTGTACAATTACAAAACGAGTAGGATTGTTATTGAGAAAAATATCCAAAAAATCTTGTAAGCTACCTTTCTATAAAACAGTAAGCAAATGTAACAGCAATGTCAATGTAAAATACTGATCAGGTTCAACATGTTTAATTAATCAGTGTCTCACTTATAATTGAATTTAAATCGATAAAACCTAGTTCAATACTTTTATCTCAGACTCCTTTATTTGCATATAATAGCATTTTCATGGTAATTTAACAATAATTAAGGCGAAACAATAGATTATCAACGTCATTAAGGTGCGTTTCTACCGAACAATCATAGAGCTAGAGCAAAAATGTTCTTTAATTAAAACTAAATGTCATTAAGAATCTTTAAGAAAAGACAGGGATAGAACAACGAACAAATGATCTATGACCGTTAACTTCAAACGAAGTTGACAGCACTATCCGTGGAATGGCCATTCGCTGGTTCGATCTAGACGCACCTTTATTTTTTTTATATAACTTCATAATAAATAATGTAAGATCTCACGGCCCTTAGAATTTGGTCAAGAACAAAATACATTCAACTTTTTGTTACGAAATTAATTTATTCATACCTTTGAATTATATTATGGATAATGTCAATGAATTATTAGGTACTTACTTATGTATGGAGCAATTAATATGTAGATTATTAGGTAAGTAAGTCAAGTAGGTTGGTGGTCAACCGTAGTATCGGAGTTATTAGATCGCCAATAGTTTATAGGCCTATGGAATGGTCTATCTATATAATTGTACAATGCCATACCTGTAGTCGGACTTACTTCATAAAATGATGGTATAACGATCAGAATGTAACTTTATATTTTGGAACATACTCCGGCCATCTTTTCATTTTATTAACAAAACTAGCTGTGCCCTGCGGTTTCACCCGCATCGCCCCGTTCCCGTGGGAATTTTGAGATTTTTATTCCCTATAAACCTCACGGAGCCCGAGACCTTTCCAACGAATGCAAAACCGTGGAAATCGGTCCAGCCATTCACGCGTGATACCTTGACCAAGGGAAAACGGTATTCATTTTTATATATTTAGATAATATGACACAAATGTGTTAATCAGTTAAGAATTCATAGAATGATTCTTAAAAAATCTATTATTAATAATACATGAATCATTAAATCAAGACATCCTGTTGTTAAGAGCTAGGATTCTGATGCCAACTTCTCCACCTACTTACTATAAATCAATAAATCTTCACCACATAAAAACAAGTATCCCCGCGTTCTGTCTGTCTGTGTCTGTTCAGTATGTTTGCGCATAATCTCACATGGAATAAGAATTTCATGCGGCACCAGCAGAGTACGATTCCTTACGCAATCTTAATTGACCTAAGCGTAGCGGGGGCTGGTTCCTAATAACAAATAAAATCGGCTGGAAATATCTCTCGTTAAATTTGTAAATCGCTGTTTGGCTCGGGTTTGAGATCACCAACCCGTATAGGCAAGCGTGGTGATAACGTCTTATCCTCCTCACAGCTGTACTGATATCTTCATTACAGGGGCATTACAGGCTTATAGTTTTTTCTATTTTTCTCGCTATTATTCTAAATATTTACCAAACTGATATGAAAATACTGTTTCAAACTGGAAAACATGGAACTCCAGACGTTTGAAGCTAAAATAAAAAATATATAGCCATCAAATGACGAAAACAGACTTTATAATAATATATAAGTTGTTGTTATATTATTTCTGGTTGGTTGGTTATATAATTCCTTCATATAAATACCACGCGTTATTACTTTTCCGTACAGTATTACGTCTTTGAAGGAAAATGCCTTTAATATTCTGATAATCGTTCCTTCGTATAGAATTAATTTAATAAGCAATATTACACAGCCTCTACGCAACACAGTCTAGTCTCTACGTCAATACTTATCAAGTGACATTTTAAGTATTGCAGTATGAGCTTATAAATTATAATTCTCCGATGGTATTACCCAATAAGTAATATAATACGCATTAGTCACCACCAAGCCACATCTTAGCGAACTGACGAGATAAGTTGTGTGCCAAAGTTGAAGTGAATTGAACCCTCTGGACGAAAGCCTTTTACTCGTAGATAATAATATCAACACCAGGAAGAAAGGTAGATAATTTATTAATGAGATTATTGTAAAATTACCAAGGATTGAGCATAATTATACTAGAAACGCGTCGTCAAATGGCATTGCGTGAACTCGCCTGCTCAGACAGAAGACCCGGGTTCGTTTCTCAGGTCCAGGGTAGCATATTTGTAATTGACTTTGCGCGGTTCTTGACTTGAACCTACGGATAATCCTCCAGGAGTGATTATTTTAGACTTGATTATCAGCTTGTAAGTCTTTGCCCTTTAGTGGGACGTGGGACTTTATAGGGTAATATTTGACTTCACTTATTATTCTTATTAAAGTTAATTAAAGATCAAAAAGGTAACAAAGAGCAGGAGTAAACAAACGCAACAGCAAAATCAGGTTTTACACCGCCAAGTATTTCAAGTTGGACAATCAGCTGGGGCGAAGCGCTACATTCGTCCGCGCTCGCACCCGTGGAGGTTGCATCACATCGCGGTTTGCGCAACACTGACCCACTGAGTTCTCATACTACTGACTTACTATGGTTACAAGACAATGGACACAATATTAGGATTCAACATAAGTTTAGTGTTAAGGTAAGGTGCATAGTTCAATGTATTGACTGTAGCATAGATAGACATAGAAACCTCTTCGCTGTGTACATTCTAGTTCTATGGACTGTCTGTAGTGAAGTGACTCTTGTAACCTTGAAAACATTACACAACACTATATTTTATAACATTTGACTTTGGTATGTTTATTAACGAAGATATGTCGCGTATGCCAGAGCTAACTTTCTGCTAACTGCTAAACGGATAATTGGAGTTTAATAGCGATTAGTGAGTTCAAGTTATAATAGGATCATCATTATCATTATAACTAACCCTTTCTCGAAACTAAAATCTGGCCGTGTTTGATATATATCAACTAGAACTAAAAAGCATAGATTTTCAAACGATAACATGATAAATAAATATGATATAAATTATCTTATGCCATTTCTTCTAACGTAAACGTAAGGACTTTTCTTTATCTTCTTTAGCTGTTCGGCCCCGCGGTTTCACCCGCGTTGTACCCGTTCCTGTGGGAATTTCGCGATAAAAAGTAGCCTATGTCCTTCCTCAAGCTCTGGACTAACTGTGTACCAAATTTCATTCAAATCGGTGCAGTAGTTTTGGCGTGAAAGCGTGACGGACAGACAGACATAGTTACTTTCGCATTTATAGGTATGTACTCTACTCTAAGCTAATTACGCTTGGTTAATATAAATCATTGCAAAGTTGAATAGCATAGTGTGGTGACAAAGCTCACCAAGGTAAGTAAGGCACGCCATGTAATGTAAATATTAATCTTTAAAATACAAACCTATTGTACTAAATTATATCTTTGCAAAGATTTTCGTTAATTTTTTGTGTAAATATTTGTCGTGTTCGTGTCTCGGATAGTTATTAGTTGCCTAGGTTGATGACTGAGTGCGAAACACCGCCGCCATAAAAGTTATTTTGCATAACCATATAGATCCGAACCACAATTTAACTCCCACAAATAGTTGTTAACTTTTACGACACTTTACGTAAAATAACAATAATTTGGAAATGTTAAGTTGGTTTGTAATTGTTAATAATTAATCCCAAGTGTTTTTTTAAGCCAATTTGCGTCTAAATTGCCAATTAAGTTTTGAATTGAAACTAACGTTTACGGATACACTTCGCTTTTATTTTACATTTTTATTTGACGTTTAGGTCCCTTTACAGAAACCGTGGTCACAGAAGAAACCATTCTGCCAATCAAGTTACTTTGTTTAATTTAAGTTTGACAACCTGTACAGAATTTAAGCAATAAATAGGCTTATAAAGTATTCTTAACTCAATGGCTTTTACATTCCAAATACCTATATGTTTGCATTTATTTTACTTTATCACTAAGAAATAAATGCAAACAAAACACAAATAACGAAGAGCCTGTAGAATATTTAAAGATTTCTCTGACATTTCTATGAAAAACAAAAATTACGGAAACTCGGTTTACCTATTATATACAGGGTTATTCTAGAGACGTCCAAACAAGCAAAAAGCTTTATTTTTACCCATTAGTGTTATTTATATAAAGCTACTATTACTCACAGGGTAAACAGACAAAACGATAGCCAAGTTGATGGAGCATTGTTTCCAATGGTGCCGCGCCGACCGCACGGTCACAATGTAGAAGACAAAGGTGGCCACCAGCTCCAGCAGCCCGCAGGACCACAGGATCCACACGTAAGGCTGGAGAGCTGAGTACAAAGGAATATGCATGTTAGGAATGTAAAAAATGGTACTAAGTTAGCCTGTTCCCATTTGTCGGCTGTTTAGCACGAATTTTGGACGTTCCAATCGAAATTCTCCTATCCCACATTCAACGCATTCAACGGGAACGTCAACGGTCAAAACAACCGAAATGAACGACCGAAACCGAACCCCTGTATTACATATAGGCAATGACTGAAAAAACTTTCAGTAAATAACCTTTAGGGATGATTAAAATGTGGGTACCACAAATACAAGTCATATAGAAACATTTAACTAAAGGCCAAGGCTAACTAAACTGTATTCTATACAAACGTCACAAAATCCCTGACCTCTACCAGTAGTTCCCTGTGACACGAGACATGAGCAATCCCGAAAATATCTGACCTTTGATTGAAATAGAACGGTTCATAAGGTCCGCCGTGCAAAATAATTTGACCCATTAGGCAATTACACTAGGAGTTATAATTGATTTCAATTCTCAGGTTAGATCATCAATTAAGATTTATATTATCATCAGCTAGCAATGTGATGATTACCTTTAGGTATTACAGTAGTACCTATACCGTCACAGAAATATGTCTAGATATACTGTGATACTAGACCTTCTAGATTTCGGTCTAGTCTAGACCTTGGACTGCGTGATGCATGCCTTCTCTATTTCGTAATGATCTCTATGATGAATGATAAAACTAGATCCCTAGTTATTTAAATACTACGAATAATGTTGTTATTACTCTATGTTCATTTGCCTATGATATCCAACTGTTTTGTATTGTTTTCTGTTATTGAAGATGCAAGAATAATAGCGATATAATAAAGTCTCCTTCATTACTTGTCTATGGTTATTACTTATTATTAACTAGATATCCAACTAAGAAACATTTCATCAAACTAACATCATGAAGGAAATCAATAAACACATACATAATTCATTTTCACTCTATTTTGGAATCAAAAACCTTTCATTAGTACTTTTTCAATGCAAATACGTGTTAGTTCGTCATTGACAAATGGCGGCGTCAGAAGTAATTCACCCCTTGTCGTAAATAACCGTAAACAAATGCTAATGTTGCAACCCACGGCAACCGAATACCAACATAACACAAATAACACCACATATTATCGATAGTGCAAGGTCAACGCTTCAACTACACCATATGATTAATACATAAATGAAAGACCGTGCTTATTAGCATCATTCGCTACTTCATAATCATATCATAAGTAAAGAATAAATTCGTTTTAAAAACTAAACATATATAGAACTAGCAGCACCCCGCCGGTTTTAACCGCGTTGTTCCCGTCCCCGTGGGATTTCGGGATGAAAAATAGCCTACCTTCCTGTTGAATGTGGCCATCTATTACAAAAAGAATTATTCGTATCAGATTGGTAGTTCTTGAGATTAATTAGCTCGAACATACACAAACAAACAAACTTACAAATTTTACCTCTTTATAATATTAGTATAGATGAAGACACAATATAGTAACTGTCCCTCACGATTCTGAAGTTATTTCTCACGATTTTGAAAAAATAAATAAAGCCTTCGTGATACCATGGTCCATGGTGTATTATGATGGTCCATTGTGATACCCAGTGATACCTACATTCATTAAATACACTAGCAGCGCCCCGCGATTTTACCCGCGTTGTGCCCTTTCTCGTGGTAATTTCGGGACAAAAAATAACCTATGCCTTCACGTTGAATGTGGCTATCCAATACAAAATAATTATTCAAATCAGATTGGTAGTTTCTAAGATATAAGCTCTTACAAACAAACAAACAAAGTAAGAAACTTTACTTCTTCATAATACCACATGCTGTAAAAAATGTAAAGGAATGTTACGCACGTGGAATATGTAACTATTACACATGTCCGCGCAATAGACACGGCATGTGAACACTACAACCAAGTAAATAAACACAAACACATTCGGAGTTATTGATATGCACCAGTTGTGCGGCTTTCTCTACTTTTTCACAAGTTTTTTCATTGTCAATAAAGAATAGAAGTACTTAGTAGTATTACCATGTAATGTCCCACTACTGGGCAAAGGCCTCTCATCTCACTGAAGATATCAGTACAGTGTCCTCACTGTACTTAACCTAATCCTCCTGGATTAGGCATAATCATAACGAAGAAAGACCAAAACTAGGCCAAAATTATTATAACAGAAAATGTATTGCTAACTAGGCAAGTATTCAATGTGTTCACCGAGTTCCCACTCCCACGTGGAAATATTTAATTCACGTAGGTCTGTACTTACGTGAACCTATGAAATACTTCATAAACTCGTATAGGACGAGGCGAAACGTGATCGCAAATCTTTACTCCGTCTAGAGAAGGCTCTAATGTTCGATCGTTGACATTTTGGCATCGTATTTACTTCCTTTCAACATAACATTGGTGTAAATAATAAGTAAAGTACAATAATAATACCAATTCTACAAAGATATGTTATTTTATCTTTTTACTAGCAGCGCCCCGCGGTATTACCCGCGTTGTTCCCGTTCCCGTGGGAATTTCGGAATGAAAAGTAGCCTTTAACCTTCCCGTTGAATGTGGCTATCCATTACAAAAAGAATTTTTCAAATCGGTTCAGTAGTTTCTGAGATTAGCGCGTTTAAACAAACAAACAAACTCTTCAGCTTTATAATATTAGTATAGATGTTTAACTTGTCTTAACACTTTAATTATATATCATCTCGAATTAAAAAATTTGAACTTGGAACGCAAGATCATCTTACCTAACTTGGATTAGAAAGTTTATGCGAAACGTGTTCAAGGTGCGAAATATTATTGACTGGATTATGCTGGCGATTATGTTATGTAAAATTGTTGCTATGAAATTATTTATTCAAAAAATGATTAAGTATTTTGACTCCAGAAACTTAATAATCTAAAAATAAATAATTAAGAGTGCGTACATCGTTTAACCTAATTATTATGTGTTCTTACTTCATATGAAATTCGATAATATAGTTGAAGGTTTCTAGGTCTGTAATAGTCTTGTTGTATAGCTGGTACCTAATGGGTTTTTATACTCAAAGTACTACAAATAACTGCATAATTTTATACTTATAAGAACACAAGTCATAGTTTAATAAACCGATGCGAAGTTAACTTCGTTGTTGAGTTGTCATTTTTCCTTAACAACGGAACATTTAAGGTTATTGTAACGTACGTGAAATATTAAATATTAATTTAATAGTAAATAATAATGCGTAAACGCAGATAATGCTTTGACGTCGCGTTAGTAGTAGGAATGTCCACCACGCGTCTACGGTTTCCTTCCTCAATAATAGGTAATGTAACGAGGGTTAATTTTAACAACTATTTGGATATACGCCAACTATTTTTCTTGTCTCGTAATGAATACATTGAGCAATATAAACTAGCGCAATTTGGCTGAAGGGTTTATTATGTTTGTAGTGAACGGCTAATTTTGAAGTTAGGATGGGCTAAGGTTAAGTTTGATCGCCTCGTCTCGTCTCGACTCGACTACCATTTGTATCGGCTATTTTAAATCGAAACTCTTATGGTAATACCCATTCCCAATAAACCTTAATGCCAATATAACCTTGACTTATCAATAGTTACGTATATAAATGTGCCTCCACTTACCTAACGTTAATAACACTTCACTGAATTTTTTATAAATCATTTTATTTAATGACATAGCTATAAGAATGAAAAAGTATAGCATGGTAAGTGAGCATGGAACAGTTCATGAAAGCAATAGAACATTATAAAGAAAGTACGCACATTACACTGTAACCATAGGCCCAATAACTCATGCTTTCACAATTTACTTTGAAAGTGAAAGGGACTCGAGGTCTCAACCGCCCTTGACTCCACCAAATAGGTCGACCACCCTTCCCAATCCCGGAAACAAAGCCCTTATGACCTTAATGATGAAAGACCTTTAAATTTTCGCAATAAATTGTGCACAGCAGATTATTAATCTGCAGACATGTTGGTAGTTACTTCCCGCATTATTTATTGTCATCAAGTTTTTCATTAGTAATCGATTTATACTAAATCGTACATACAATACTTCGTGATTTCCTTCCGTTCTTATCTCATCCCTTTCTTTTCTATAGAAAGATTGTATTTGGGTAATTTAAACATATCAGCTTATTGGCTGAATTTATTATTAACAAACCAACTTTAGCTTTTAACTTTTTAATTAAAGAAAAATGTACCCTAATGATTTATTCGTTCGTACATCTATAAATAGTATAAGAAATTTAAGAATTAAAAGGCATTAGAGTAAATTATTCTAGGCTGAACTAAGTTTCATGTATGTATTTATGTTTTTTCATCTTACGTATATTACTTTAAAGCTAAATACGGATATTATGCAAATAACAGGCCACTATACATTAGCTCTCAGTAAAAGCTTCGTTATGTAAATCTGAAGAGGAAATTACAACTAAATAATTAGGTAACATCATCAGCGTCAGTAATCGACTATGTTACATGCAACGGTATCTTAGATATTAGATTCAATGGATTGGACCTAGGCTGTCCTATTTTTATCTTACGCGTTACTAGGTACTTATAATATATTTAGGGCATAGCAATTACTGTATACTACCTACTCATAATAGCCTATACACAACGTACCTACATAAAGTACTAGGTAGGTATTTAAAAAACCAGTAAATCCTTAATTTTACTTTACTTTAATAAATTACTTATATAAGTTTAATTCAAGATAATTTTAAAATATTGACTTAGCTTAAATAATAAAACAATGTTTTGTTTTGACAAATAAAGTTAGATACATATGTAATAAATAGTATATTGAAGCTTTACGCACCTTCAAAGTATGTATGAAAGTCTGGCTGGATGCTGTAACTGTGGCATAGAACCGTCGAGTTTATAGCATTGTTGGTCTCTGGACGAGCGGGACCCGGGTCCGAGCTTACATGGCGAACAGCCAAAATCCTGCTAGCTGTCGAACCTTCGTTTAATAAATCCATTTTGATTTATTTATTCACTTAATTTCAGCAAAATATCACCAAAACATTGCGAGAGGACAGATAATAAAAACGACGTTAAATATTACTTTTTAATTTTGGAATAGTTTTAATTCAACGTTTTTTAATAAATGTTTTTCGCATGCGTAATAAAAATAAAAGGCTGTGTTCACGTAACAACGTGCGACCGGTCGGCACTTTGGATGCGGTTTGCCGTTTGCTTGTGGCTTGTTGTTTGTGGTTTCGCTATGGACCGTGGACAAGCCTCGAGACTTGAGACGCGCAACGGCTTTGGTATTGGTACGTATTGCGTTCACTTTCTTTCGACATTTCTGTGGGCTGTATGCGCAATGGTGATGCAGTGATGTAAAATGTTATTAGGCTGATAGGTACCTAGCTTAGCTTATTTAAGAACTTATGTTTGTTTAATTTTGGCTCTTACTTGACCTTATTTATGACATAATTTATTTAACTTTATTATTTATCGAGGAACCTTTAACTAAGTATAAATCACTACATAGTATAAAATAAAGTCGTCTCTGTGACGTGTCTGTCTGTCTGTCTGTCTGTCTGTATGCTTAAATCTTTAAAATTACGCAACGGATTTTGATGCGGTTTTTTGTAATAGGTAGAGTGATTCAAGAGGAAGGTTTATATGTAAAAAAAATCCCGAAATTCCCACGGGAACGGGCACAACGCGGGTATATGTAACCCAAGGTATGAAAAACATGCCTAAAAAAATTGGTTATTGGCGTGCGCTACTAAATCTATTGATGATACACAAAAACAATGTTCTACACAATCAAAGTACATATCATTGCGAACAAATAAGTTCGCGAGGGCATATGTCTAACTATTATAGTTAAGCCACAATAACCGTTTTTAGTTAAAATTAATTAGTTAAAAAAGGAGTGTAATTTGAGGTTGATGATATTCATATGATGATATGAATCTAGGTACATCAAAATAAATGGCTCTACAATCAAGGTTAATTATGTTTCTTTGTATACCTCTTTAAATTATTAAAATCGGACAGTTAGTTTCAAAGTTATGATGAGATATATCACTACATAGTATAAAATAAATTCGTCTCTGTTTGTCTGTTTGTCTGTATGCTTAAATCTTTAAAATTACGCAACGGATTTTGATGCGGTTTTTTGTAATAGGTAGAGTGATTCAAGAGGAAGGTTTATATGTAAAAAAATTCCCGAAATTCCCACGGGAACGGGCACAACGCGGGTAAAACTGCGGGGCGCTGCTTACAAAATAACTTACTGTTTCGTGCGGTCAAAGCGCGCGGGGATATACCTACCTACGAACTACGAACGACGAAGACGCGCTATGTAGGTATTATCCCGAATTCTTCCTCACATGAAATCTTGATTGTGTATACATACATATATACTCGCGCGAGATATGTAATATTTAATCCCCAATTTCCCACTTGAAATTTTGATTGTGTTATTCCTGCGGGAGACACGCAATGTTTTATCCCGATTTTCCTACATGAAATCTTGATTACCCGAAGCGAAGCGAGGGCGGGTCGCTAGTAATCTATATATATAAAATTCAAAGTCCTGACTGACTGATAATCAACGCACAGCCTCAACCGCTACACCTAGATACATGAAATTTGGCAGGAAGGTTCTTCAAGTGACGTAAGTGCACACTAAGAAAGGATTTTCGTAAATTACTACGGGAACGGGCTTAACGCGGGCAAAGCCGCGGGGTGCTGCTAGTAACTTAATATAAGGTTCTTTTGTCGTTACCATTGTTGTATCCATTGTTAGACCATATCTAGGCATACTTGCGGTAAGACTATTTCTGAGGCTAAATAAAATCAAATTTCCTAGACAACGTATTGAACAATGTAGGTACTAGGTACATAGGTACTTATGTTTTAATTATTTTAAACTTTTGTTCTATCAAAGTATGAAACAATTATTAAAATAAGTATAGCAAGTAAACTTCGAGTGACAGCGCGCCTGGCTACAGACCACCTTCTCTACCTTCTCCTCCACTCCACCTTCGTCTAATCATAGATTAGTGATTAGATAATAGTTTCTAAGCCTTCATTTTAGGGAATTTAATTATTTATTCGGCCCGAGCTGAATTAAGACAGCGCCATCTATACAATACGTGATCAAACAGGATCAAACGGATGACTATAACATAACATTAATTAATTAGTACAGCTACTCTACAACAGAGGGCAGTAGATGTATCAAATTTAACTGCTACGCTCACAGAATATTTTTAATGGCCACCAAAAAGTATGTACATTAGTTAAATTAACAACCGAAAATAGTGACGCGAAAAATGAATATTAATAAATTTATTTATTTCTACTACTATTTCTAAAGGTTAATGATTTGATAGTGCATGAAAGTTTATTTTTAAAGTAATAATACAATGACACTATCTTTATCATCAAATTAATTATCACCATTAACCGTCGTTATTATATGTATATATAATATTATAAATTAAATTATCTTTAAATTAAATATTATTGTTTATATCATTTTTATCGTACACGTGACTCACGTGAAATTGCCATTCATTACATAACCCTCCGCTATCCTCCTCCGAGTTGCTGCGTAAATTTATATCAGACTAAATATTCAAGGTTAAAATAGAGGAAGTCAGTGGCCTGTAATCGAACGATTTTTGTACATTTAACACACACGTTTTTCGCTTTTAAAACGGTCATGTATTTAAAATAAACTTCAGAGCACGTGGTTATTTAAAATTCCGAACCATGCGGATTCCTGTCCATGGAGTACAAATAAAGATCGTTTAGTTCAAAATAAATACCAAATTAGTTACCTATTTATTTCGAGAATTTTATTAAAATTTTATTACTAAATACTTAGCTTGTTAATTATTTATGTTATTGTAACGATAGCCCGAGATGGTTAATCACCATCACGTGTAAAGTTATTGTATTGAATATGATATAAATGAAAACAAGGCAATGGTCGAACTAATTATAAGTCAGTGACTTTATTTAAGCTCCGGCGAAATGTTTGATTCCATCATATTCATAATAGAAGCCGTTTAGAACCGTTAAACCGAGTGTTTTTTACGATATCCTACTTATAAATTGTAGTGCGCTAGCTACAGATACATTCTATAAAATGTCATGTTGCCTAAAACAACTCTGTAAATGAAAAAGTGTAAACAAAAACAGCGACAAGTAGAATGAACTTGTTCGTAGACTGGAAAAAAACAGAGGGCACTGTCCTGCCTGTCCGTCGTGTTTTCGCACACGTCATGGTATGGGTGGTTCGATGAAACCAACCAAATTCCAAATGTGACTGTGAGTCGAGGCAACTATATTTTAAATATAAGTACCAACACATGTTTTGACTTAAAGGTACCTATTTATGTAAATTTCTGTCATTTAAGTTATATTTAACAATTTTGTAAATACCAGATAAACATAACAAACAATCATACTACATATGTATTTCCAAATAAAACAGTGACACTAGTGTAACTAATAAGTTTTGTTCTCGAAATGATTACGAAAACAATGTTGACTATGTGTCATTGATTTGTCAATAAGGCATTTAGTAAAAGATTACGGGCACGTTTTGATATCAATAATGATAAAAGTTTTGAGGCACATAGGAATAATTAAATAGCAGAGAAGGCAAAGTGGCTATTATTAATATTGGGTTAGTACATTAACTGTAGACAAGCGAACCACTCCTACATGCAAAGATAACACCGTTGGCTCGTCGAGTTCTTGTGTTTATTTACGTCCACCGTATTGTTTGTATACAGCCCGGCACGACTGCGCATCTGACAACGTCATTGCCCCTCCCCTGCCCTCCGCAGAGACCCGTATTTCCTACGCTGGATCGAGCCGCCACACTCGCTCATTCATTCGGTATTCGCAAACGTCGTTGCGCACAGCCTGTCGTGCCGGTCAGATTTCTAGTCCTACCTGTTAATAAATCGGTTTATTTGTGTTATTATCTAAAATGCTAAAGGAAAAGTCAAGATTTGAGCATCGCCACACAAATGAAGAGGATAGTCGGCCTTTGACATCAAGTAGGCTGCCTGCCATTGATGAACTCACCCTTGGCCTAAAACAAAAACTTCACCTACAGGCTCGAGCCAGAGCAGCTCCCTACTACATTAGAAAGCAAGAACCCGTTGATCTTGTGGAAAGGTTACTGGAACAACGCGCCCTTGTAGCAGAAGCTGTTCGGAGATTGCAAGAAAAGAAACAACCATGTCATGAAATATCGGTAGATTCATAATTTATAAACAAAACATTTTAGTTGTGAAAGTGTGGAACATGTTGTGAAATCGCTTGTGTGTACGAGACGTGTCGTGTCGGGTTACAATGGTGCTATATGCGGAGAGCGTGCAAGAAAGAGATGGCCAGCTATGACGTGTCCAGACAACGCGAGTCACGAGAACGAATCAAAATGGCCGCTCGTATACTCTACAATCATAATATTTATTATTCGTTTTATTGTGACCTTAACTGATCAAAGTACTGAATGACGTAACTAGATCTAGTATAAATATTTTAAACTAATTTAAAATGCTTGATTCCTCATAAATAATAGTCTTACTTGCAAAGATTCCATAAAATATAATAATTTGTTAAGTTCAATAGTTTAATGTTAAATGTGTAATAATAATTTCCTTCTCAGCTTTAAATTGATTAGTTTGTCTTTCTTGACTAAGAATAGTTTTGATTTATGTTATTTTAGCTAAAAAGTCTTTATCGACTGCAAACAAGTATTTCTACCCGAGGTAAAATATTACCTAATCATTATGAATGTTACGTGTATAAATATTTTCAAATCTGACCTACTGAGTAAGTAGGCAACTTGTTAACTTAATTATTTATAGTATAAAGTGACTGTCATATTGGCAGGAACTTTTTGAGTGATTGTAGAGATAACTGTTCTGCTCAGTACTGTAATGTACAGTTACTTCCTCGCATGTAGTACATATAAGAAATCCATTACTGTGGCTCACGAGACGATTTCCAAAAAAACCTACTATATTTCTATTCGTTGCCATTATCACTGTGCAACTTAGACAATTTGTAGGCAATATTTTAATTTATAATAAAATGTAATTCCTAATAATAATATAATAATTATTTGATTAATAATCAATGTAGTAATTATGTACAATTGTACCAAACTGGGTATAAAAATAAATGTAATAATACATGTGTGCATGTTTTAGTGCATTTTGTGATTTTTAGATAGTTTAATTTTATCGTCGATCTTGTGATTTAGATAAGTAATAAATAAATAAATTTTAAACAAATTGCAATGTTTTCATTTATTGACATAAGATAAAAATTAGCATAATTTCTTCGAGAAAACTAGTAATGAACGATGAATAATCAACATTTCAATACTCTTTAAGTACCTTCATAAAATGTATGATTCATTTTGGCAAACATTATGATTCACTAGGATCTTTAGATCTTAAGCTTCTATAAAAACATTAGTAATATAATATGAAACTTAGGATAGTAAAGTGGAATTCGCGTTTCATACACCATTTTAAACCAAACAACTGCTGAACCGATTTTCATGAATTGGTCTCTGCTCCAGCAGTATATTCATTAAAATATTAGTATTTGGTACGGGCACGCTGCGTGTGAAAGAGAAAATTTAGATGTAATACATAATATTTGAATGAAGGTTTTATTACACAAATAATAGAAAGAATAACCATTCAATTAAAAACTGAGCTTAATAAACCCCTACTATCTCTACCCTAAAATAATCACAACTATAATTTAAAACTATACCTAGATAGAACAAATAAGCTACAATGTACAGCTCCTATTGTACCTAATTATGCACTAGAAACGGAAGAAAATCTGTCGAACGAAAGAATTAATGCTATTATTTATTTGCGTCCCAATTTTCCTTCCGAATAACCTAGTTACAAGTACCCTGAATGGAACAAGGGCACATCACTAGTTTTTTAAATATTATTTTTACTACTGCCATCTAGTATTGAGTAGATTTTGTTTTTGAAACAGGTCACAAACAGATAATGAAATTGACAATGACACATCTTTGTTTTTTAATTTTTGAAAGATAGTATGACATGACAGTGACGTCGATGAAATGACTTTGTTATTATTTATTTTGAATTTGTACTAAAATATTTTTCTTCTGAGTAGGTAAGTTTAAAGTAAATACTACTCACCTACTCACTCACTTACCTACTTCAGTAAAATCATTACTTAATATATAAAGTAATCAATGATAAAACAATTTTTTATTAGAATAAGTGGAAAATGTGTTACTGCCTTATTCATAGAATCATCTTTGCTTCGTATGGTTGCTCCATACTATAGTCAGCAAAGCCGATATTTTGCTTCAATATTGTCGAGTGGCAATCACTTTAATTATCATAAATCATCTTTATCACAGAGAAAAGTTGATAAATACGTGTCGGTAAGCGAGCTCAAGTTCAATAGCGTGTTTAAAATGACTGCAACAACTTGGTCCATGGGGGCTGGTACCCTTGAGGTGCCACTTTCCTTGTTCGCTAAAAACCGATCTCGTTTAGCCGACCAACTAAAAAGCGGTCAAGTTGTAGTGTTACAAGGGGGCGAGGATATCAACTTTTACGACACTGATGTGGAATATGTATTTAGACAGGTGAGATTGAAGTTTTTGTATCAATGTTTAAACATGAAGACAAGTTTTGATACGAATAATGTTTCTATTATCTAGTAGTCAAAACTATACTATTGCCATATCTACTGCCTTCTTATGCCGCCCACTTATATTTTATAGACTTCATCATCTACAGGCAGACTGATATTTTACTGTCCAATAATTACTTAAGGAAATCAAGTTAGTACAAGGAAAAGTATATTATATCTCAGAAATGGCTAAGTATACTAAAAGGATATAATATAATAAATAATCTTTCAAAACCTTATATTTTATCTAACTATAAGACTCATGATATCTAATCAGTATTGTTGCTGCGCCAAGTTTAATTAATAATCCATAGATAGTTACCAATTTTCAGTAAATAAATGTTGGTCTAGTAAATGCAATATAGAATGAAGTGAAGTCTATGCCCTGTTATAATAATAGAAAAAAACAAACTTCAAATCACACTAGAAAATTAAATAAAGTCTATTGAGTAGGTATACATCACTACAGACCAAACAGACTTCATTTTTAGTATTACTGTGATACAATTATTACAGTTTTCTGTTTTTTTTAACAAATAAAAATTATTTAGAGATTTCCTACTCTTTTAGATCTTATAATATAATAATTCAAAATAATGCATACTTATATGGTCATTACAATATGTTGTTTCTGCTTAATTAACTTTTAACAATTTCTTCATATGAAAACCTCTTACAAATAAACTCTCAACATAATTAAGCAACTAAAACCTTCTTGATTTAAACCTCTCACAATTTGTCTACAGGAATCATACTTTACTTGGATCAGTGGAGTCAAAGAGCCAGGCTGCTACTTTGCTCTAGACATTTCGACAAGAAAGGGTCACTTGTTTGTCCGCCGTCTCCCTGATGAATATGAAATATGGATGGGCAAGCTCCACACTTGCAATGACTTCAAGAATATATATGCCGTTGATGAAGTGCATTATGTTGATGAGGTTGGTATACAAATACTATTTTATTTTTAACACTACTAACATCTTTTACTACTATTTTATTTACTTTGCTACCTTCTATTACTTATACTAACCTTATTATATAACAGGTGCTAATATTGCTCCTGTTATACAAATCTTGTATAGATATACAAGGTAGCAGTGAAAGGCTGCAGTAAGATTTATAGATAGAAGCTATTTATAATCTATTTCTTTTGGATCGACCCAAAATGTGGTTAAATGTCGTCAATTTTCCAGCCGAAGACGATTGCTTCTGAAGAGGAAAAAGGTTTAGAGATAAGGTAAAAATGAAATAAAATTACTAAACCTTTTTCCTCTTCAGGAGCAAACATCTTCGGCTGGAAAATTGACGACATTGGTCCACATTTTTTGCCAATCTAAAAAAAATTGAGTATACATACATATATTATACATACTTATATTAGGTTTTTACAAGTTGATACTTTAATTTAAATTAGGATAATATCTACATAGTGAGTGCTCAAAATCCCTTTGTAAAAGAAAACCTCTTTAGTTTGCATTTGGTATCTCAGTCCATTACTCCCATAATGGGATCTTCTAATGCTCTATATATTCACTATGATTTTTTACTTTGCAGTCATAGTTTTGTGTTTGTCTGACTGAAGAGATTCCGGGGTAATCCCTAAAACTATTCGTCCTCAGTTGATTACTAGAAAAGTGTGGTCTGCAGTGACATTTTTCTGACCAGTACTGAAACAATGCTTTATTACAGGGAGTTACAAGTCATTATTCCCTTACAAATAGAGTACTTCAACTTAATAGTATCCACAGAGTACTTAAACCATGTATTACTTGTTTTATAGACTTTTTATCAACACATTGCACATTATTCAAGCAAATAGGTGGAAAAGTGTTAAGATCAAGTACTATTGTAGTATTTCATTATGTTGATAAATGATACCACTTGTTTACTACAATTTTATGACTATTTTCTTACTACACAACTTTGAAACAATAAGAGAATAAAATGGGTATTTATTTTATGATAAGTACCTAGAAATGGTGTACAATAACAATTGGCATTACAAAGTCCAGCGTTTTAGTGCTGATTTAGTGTTATTGTGTATTTCAGAATGGTTTGCATTTATTAATGAATGTTAAAATAACTGTTGTTTATTTATTTTCTGTATGTCATTGGTTTATCCTATATTGTTTTTATGGTAAAACCAGTGAAGCATACCTCTTCAAACATATAATTATAATAATTACGTAACTTTTCTATTACGAACCATATTTCGTATTTTTTTTAAATAATCTACTTCTAGTAGAATTCATACGCCGGTTATTCACTAGAGGCAGCTTCGAGTTGAGCGGGCTGCCTCGCCCCGAGGCTACGTAAGTGGAGACGCTGCGCTGCCTCAAGCTGAGGCCCGCCGCGACACGATGTATATATTTTGCACATTTGAGGCAGCTCGACCCGAGGCTGCCTCTAGTGGATAAATAACTGGCTATAGACAATGATATTAATATATAATAATTTATGTTATGAATTATCCCAGATAGATCTCAGTAGGTACAGGTAATTGCATTACACATGAACATTATTCATCTATTTAATAGTTACCAATACCATTACATAAATATAAATATGTTTTGATTCTAATATCAAATAGGCAAATACAATGTATGTCAATGTTATGAAGATAATTGTTATTTACTCACTTGAATAATATGTTTACTACTTAGCTTTACACAAAGTGCCATGTGCGTAGGTGCATAAAATTTATCCATATGGGAATAAAAATAATAATTCAAAAATTATTTTGGTATATAACTATTTTCGGTTACCTAACAATTATACTTTTATTGAGCTTATCTCATTTGGACAACATGATTGCCACGACTGATTGCTGTTGTCGGCTACAAGTGTCTGCGACAGATCTTGATTTAATAATACATAATTAATTAATTAAACTCTATTATTATTAATTATTGTATTTTAGCAGAATTTTCAATTCTCAAGTAGGTACCCATAGAATTTCTTACATTTTGCTAATGGCAAATCAAGTGGCTCAACCACACTTCGTGTCCTAATGAAAGGAATCTAAGGAATTTGTAATTATGTATGTACAGGGGGCATTACAACAGCACCCACAATTATCACAATCAATAATAATATTGAACTGCTTCCATTTTTTTAATTTAACTTCCTGATAGATTTGATGTGGTTTTGTTAATGTTTAATTAATTAATTCTCATTACCAAATAATTCAATCAACTTCAAAATAAGGAAGGAAGTTGCCACACCAATTATGTATTGTATTGTAATACAATAGTGTTTGTTATTAATATATGTTTTATGTTTACAGCTTCGAGATGTACTGAAAAGCCTGAACCCTGAAGTTTTACTCACATTGGTATGTCATTATTTCCTTACTACATGCAGTATAAGCAGATTTAATCTAAAGTTACAAATTAATAAAGAATATGAGTAATGCTTAACTCTGAAAATATCGATGCATATATTTTTTTGTCTACAATATCTAGCGTATTGCATACCTGACATATCTATACTAATATAAAATTATAAAGCTGCAGAGTTTGTTTGCTTGAACGCGCTAATCTCAGGAACTACTGGTCCAATTGGAAAAAAATTGTTTGTAATGGTTAGCCACATTCAACGGAAAGGTTATATATATATAGGCTATATATGTAGCTACTTTTCATCCTGAAATTCCCACGGGAACGGGTACACGGCTAAAACTGCGGGGCGCTGCTAGTAAGAGATAACGTAACATGTGATTGTGAACATTGACCCCTTATATTCCGAAATTCCCGAAGGAACGAATTGTTAACGAGTGAAATCGCCGGTTGCCGCTAGTTTTAGATAGGATTGGAATATATTAAATATAATTTCTCTATATTCATTTCTTTACAGAGTGGTCCCAATACTGACAGTGGGTTAACGGCCAAAGAAGCCGTTTTCGCAGGAATTGATGAGTAAGTTACGTTTTTTATTCCGTAAATTAATTTCTTAAATATCCTCCAGAAAACATTTTTTAATCTCTGTATTTTTTTTAACAGATTCAAAGTTGACAATGAGACTTTGTTCCCCATCATCGCAGAACTGTAAGTTAAAACGACATTCTTCATTATAATTTTTTTTTTTTTTTTCCTTTTAAATATAATGAATAAAATAATCTATTTTCATATTAAAAATATACATATGAACAAGCTGTTCTATCTTTTAAAGTTGGTTAATAATATGTATCACACCAAATAAACAACAATAAAACACATTATGATGACTACCAAAACAACTGAGTCAGTGTGTTGATAAATAAAAATACAAATAGCTATCCGTATTAAGGTCAGCGGCGATATCGATTGTAAACAATATTGTTATGTTTCTGTTTACAGTCGAGTTACGAAAACACCGGAAGAAATTGAAGTGATGCGCTACGTTTGTAAAGTATCGTCCGATGCGCATAAACAGGTGATTTAATATTTAATTAATGTATTACATTGTTACAGCTTATATCCATAATCAATGTAAAAAGCACTTAGAAATTCTGTAATTTGGTACTGATTTGTGATAGCGCCATCTAGCGGCGAGTAGCTAATAGTAATATGTAGGTTTTTTATGTTTATTTAAATGATGACTTTTACCTCTTGCATAAACATTGACCTCTTTGAAATAAATAAAAAATGGGCACATACCTGGCTTGCGACTGAACCCTATTATTCATTTCTATTGGCTGTCTTGGAGAGCGAATCAATCAAGACATGTTTTAATAGAGATTATTTCTGTGCAAATAAATAATGATGTCCCACTGATGGGAAAGGCCTCTCACTGAGAATATTTGTATAGTCAATAGATACCATACTTTAGTCCGTTTTTTATTACAATTAATTAGATATGTTACTAAGAACGCCCGTAAGATAATATTTTAACGACACAGCCTCATTAATTTACAAACTCTTTACATTTACCTAATCATTGTTTACGTTTCTTGTGTTCCCAGGTGATGTTGTACGCCAGGCCGGGTGTGAAGGAGTTCCAATGTGAGTCTGTGTTCCTGGCCCACTGTTACCGCGTGGGCGGCTGCAGACACGTCTCGTACACTTGCATCTGCGGCTCGGGGCACAACGGCGCCACGCTGCACTACGGACACGCGGCGGCACCTAACGCGAAGCTTATTGAAGACGGGGATATGTGGTAACGTAGACTTTGTATATTGGTTTCTTTTTTGGATTGAAATTACATACTAAAGGGTATAAAACCCTCGAAAATTTGAGCCCTCCATAACAAAGTGTTTTTCTTGATACCTACAACCAACTCTTACTAAGGTCAAGCCCACTTAAACAGTATCCTCTACTCTCATCAAGCTCCCTCAAAACCGAAACCCTATATCCGCCCCGAAAATATAGGTTCTTAAGCAAATATACCATTCTGTCTTAACTACGAGTATTCTGGCTATTTATTTAAAAAAAATATTGATATCGGATTGGTAGTTTCTGAGATTAGTGCGTTCGAATTAACAAAAAAATCAAATAAAACAAACTCAGCTTTATTTGTATAGTATAGTATAGATAAAAAGTGTGTGTTCGTCCAGTCTGTTCGACATGGGCGGCAACTACGCCGGCTACGCGGCCGACATCACCTGCTCGTTCCCCGCCAACGGCAAGTTCACCGACGACCAGAAACTGATCTACGAAGCGGTGTTGAACGCACGAGACGCTGTCATTAGGTAACTGTCGACATATGTATGACATACAAAAAAACATATTTAGGGCTTTGGTCATAAATGGTATCAGTATTTTAGCTATCAAATGGTTTGTCCCTTTCCGTCATACACTATTTGCTAAAGAACAAAAGAGACAAAACTCTATAACAAATTTTAAGTTATAGAGCGTTTATGAATAAGGCGGTCAGTAGAAAAGGATACTGTCCCTCCCTCTAATAGTTAATAATATCATTCTATTGTTTATAGAGAGGCCAGGCCCGGAGTCCTTTGGACGGACATGCATCTGACAGCGAACCGCGCAATGCTTCAGCACTTGAAAGAAGGCGGATTACTCAAAGGAGACGTAGAGGAAATGATCGAAGTATGTTTTGGAATTTGCATGAACAGATTTTGAAAATTCTTTTTTACAAAAGTAGGCACTTTTTATGCCAATCCAAGGTTTCAATATTGAATTTTATTCTTAGAAAAAGCCAGTTTGTTTTTTTCAAAAATGTTATCTTAACCACCAAACAAAAGTTGTTCCTTCAAAATTTATTTAATGGTGCACGCACCAGAACGCAAATTCTTATCGACCCCCAAACTATTTAAAAAATGAAGAGCAGTGCAAATAACCCGTATGTGGTTGTGACCTCGAGGCGGGAGTGAACGGGGTGGTGCAGCCGCACGGGCTGGGCCACCTGCTGGGGCTGGACGTGCACGATGTGGGCGGCTACCTGCCCCAGTGCCCGGCGCGGCCCGCCGGCCCGCTGGCGCGCCTGCGCACCGCGCGCCGCCTCGCGCCCAACATGGCGCTCACTGTGGAGCCCGGCTGCTACTTCATACCCAAGGTACCCACGATATACTGTAATGTGTTCCCACTTCCGTCCTCCACCGCCTCAGTTGCTGCCTGCAGCCCATCTCGGAATTATACAAAGGCCCTTGCCCTGTACAAAAGCAGTAACAAAAACATAACTAGGTTATGTGTTTGAACCCTTAACCATTTTATACCACCATATTCAATTATTCACGTCTTGCTCACTTACTGTATAGTCTGAAGAAAGTCTTTGACAATACATAATTTAATATAGGTACCTACATTATGAAATATCGTTTTGTTGTAAATATCTTCCAGTTGCTGGACAATGCTAAGAACGACCCGAACCAGTCTCGCTTCTTCAACTGGGACCAAGTGGACAGGTTCCGAGGGTTCGGCGGCGTCCGTATAGAAGACGATGTGCTCATCACTGAAACCGGTGTCGAGAACTTCACGTTTGTGCCTAGAACGTAAGTACTTCTGATGGAGATTTTGATCAAGTCATAGATCAATCAAATAGTTTCTAAATAGTTATCAATATCAAAGAAGTATTATCATTTTTAAGTGTTTAATTTAAAAAATATCTTACAGTGTTGCCGAAATTGAGGAGTTCATGTCAAATGGAGCCAATTTCAAATGAAGCCAATGAATAAACTTTGTAGATGCAATAACAAGTAGAAGATGAAAACTAATGTGGTGATATTTATAGTATGTAAGCAATTTTTAATATATTATGTACCGAGTATATAACAGGCAATTTTAACAAATATTTACCAATAAAATTATGTTATTTAATAAAGCATTTTATTTATAGATAACGTAAATATCTTTTGAGTATGTTTGGTAACGGTAAACTATCTAATATACTGAGGTATTCTAGGGTAGACTTGTTTAATCGGTCTGTAGATCTCAATATTTCTCTGATTTTCAATCTGCTCAAATGTCTCAGAGATGGCGCTCGGGTGTGGAACAGAATGTAATCTGAGATTGTGTTTCCGTAGCTGAGATCGATCATTGACAGTAGTCTATTTTGTACCTGGAAGGCAAGATTTTTATTGAAGAGCCTTGAAGAAACTGTATTAATATTATGTTCGGGATAATTTCAAAATTATAAATCTTATATGGTTTTTACAATCATTTCCAGTAGACAAGAGTTATATCATAAGAAAAATGTTAAACTTTGGAACTACTTTTTACTCAGAATCCCAATGGGTACAAAGCAAATTACTTAAATATAAGTTAATGTGCTCACATGCATTGGCATCCTATTAAATACGCCATTTTCTGAAGCAAATTTCATCAGCTGGCCTGGCTCACAGGCTAAACTGTAAGGTATCATGTATGGTACTGTGATAGGATCCAAGGTTATTGATGCTAGAAATGCATCTGGAATGTACTTTTTGGTGTAAGCACTACAGTAGTCTATGTTGCATCCATGTTCCACTAGTATTTCCAGTACCTGCCGAAAAAAATTGAGGCATCAAATGGGTGTACTGTCTTGAAGAAATGTGATGGAGTTGATGGAATAATTTAAACCTCGACATAGGGGTGTGGTAACATATTTATAATAGAGTGGATAAAATGCTTGTGAGAGTTTATCAGTGAAGAGTACAGGTAATTTTTAAAAGAGACGAAATTAGTTTACAATAGAACTCACTTCTTCAAAACATGAACCATGAGCACAGTAATGGATGTAAACTAGCGGAGGAACTTGCTGAGGGTCGGCAGCATTCACTGACACTCCTCTATTCAAAAATGAAAGGAAAAACTCCTTAAACTTGTCCGGAACCATTTTATACATATACTCGCAAATATTCAAATACGAATTCAATGGTGCTTGTGTTTTGTACAATGGCACAAATTCACACACAGGCTCAGCCTGGATATCACAGTCTTCAACAAATTCAAAGAATTTTGGACCTAATGAGCTAGTCAACAGTGCTTCAAGAATCTCAAAAGTAAAGTAGTGAGGTTTACAAGCCCGAGTCACTATATTCAAGTTGATAACACTCTCATCTGTGACAGATAGTAACTTTTTAAATATAGAACTGTAACCAATATCCAAAGCTATATCAAGGGCCAGTTTGTCATCTAAATTACTTATATTAGGATCTGCTCCATTATCTAACAAAAAATATATAATATCATTGTTGTATCTATGGAGAGCCACCATGAGTGGTGTATCGCCAGATATATTCCTTTGGTTAATATCATCTGTGTAATACAATAAGTTTTGAACAGCCTGAAAACTACCGCCAGCACAAGCTATGTGGAATGGTGTGAATAATTGTTCATTTTTTAAATTAGGATTAGCTCCAGCTTTTAGCAATGCCAACACTGCTTCAGCCTGTCTCTCTAGGCAAGCCTCGTGCAATGGAGTGTCTCCGTCAAAGTCTGCAACATCAATAGTAGCTCCATAATTAATCAATAACTCTATGAGTTGAACTTTGCCTTGTCCACTGGCAATATGAAGAGGAGTTACACCTTCAGTACTGCTGTGGTTAACTATACCTTCGACAGTATCTAACAACAACTGTATTACTTTCAGTGAACATTTATTTCTACATGCAAGATATAAGGCAGTGTGACCTTCATGGGTCTTAGCTAAATGCCGGCATTCAGGGTGTTTCAATATTAATAATAAGCTCTCGTAACTGTCACTGTTCGCTGCCTCGTGAAGGCACGTCCATCCTCTGTTATCTACACAATTAGGATTTATTTTCTTCAATAGACGCCGAACATTTTCGGTGTCATTGGTTCTCGCTGCTAAATTTAAAGCATTTGAAGTTAATGGGTTATGTGAACTAAAATCCATCGTTTGGGATACTTTTATCAGTTATTATTTTTAATTAGATCATAAATTAATAAGAAAATATATTTTTTTCAACACTCGCTCGATCTGTTTTGTTGTTATATTATATTTGTTGTAGAATATATACGGCTAGTCTAACTGCCAGTATCTCTGCTCTGTGAGTGACATGACATTATGCATTATGATTAGTGACATTAATTGTCATTGACATGAGACGTAATATTGATTGACAGAACAGAACAGATGCTTCCGTTCATGGACTTATTATTATTACTAAAATTTTAGTAATAAGTCCATGCTTCCGTTTAAGAAAATTTTAAAACATACATGGTCACATGGACTTTTAGAAAGCCCTGGCCTGGCTTGGTATTAGCACATAATACCTAAGATGGATTAATCATTCTTTACTAATATTATAAAGAGGTAAAGTTTCCCGCTTTAGGGTGCCGTCCATTAATGCGGCGCGGAGAAAGAAACAGACAAATAATATAAACCAATAGGATTGCATAAAATCTCCGGTCAGATATTAATGCAATCCTATTGGTTAATATTTGTTCGTATCTATGGACAGGCACCCTTAGGGCCGGCGCTCACTGACGGCGTGGCACGGCATGGCACGGCAGGTTGTGTAGTGGCATCCCGCGGCGTGCTGCGGCATCCCGCGGCGTGCTGCGGCATCCCGCGGCGTTCCGTGGCATGCCGTGGCATCCTGTGGCGTGTCGCATCATGCCGCAGCATCCTGCTACATAAGTTTCAACCTTATTTCAACTAGCTAGCAATCATAATTCCTCGACCCCAAAGTGACCCATACGTCTCGCGGGATGCAATGGCGCGCCGGGGCATCCCGTGGAAATGAAACAGCATGACACGTCATGCCGTTGCATCCTGTGGCGTGTCGCATCATGCCGCAGCATCCTGCGGCACGTCACGGCATCGTGGTATCAAAATAAAGTAACATAATTTCTAAACTCATTGAAATAAGATTCAAAATAGCTTAATTAGTATTAAAATCCTTTGCCATGCCATGCCGTGCCGTGCCGGCAGTGAGCGCCGGCCCTTATTTGTGTGTTTGTTGGTTAGTAAGAGCTAATCTTTGGATCTATTAAGTGAAAGCAAAATTAAAAATCTATATAAAATAATAAAAATAAAAATATATTTATTCATTAGTTACAATAATAAAATAATTTACACATTTTTGCACAAATAAATGCAATAATAGGGTGACCATAAATTATATAAATATATTTTTTATTTACAAACATTTTATTTATTACACATTTTTATTATTTCAGTCGTGTTTAAAAAAAATATTTCACGCAAAAGGATGTTCAAATTATAAATAAATATAGACACATAATTTGTTTTTCCTTTTCACATCTTTCAGATGTAGTCATATTTTAGGATGCATGGATATTATTTACATAATAGCATAAAATAGATAAATAAATTTAAAGTAATCATATTTTTGTGTAAGTACCATAATCATTTCTGTCATTATCCTTTTTACCACGTTAGTCCAGTTAAAAAAACTTTTTTTCACTAAATTTATTCATAAATATTCCTATCATTTAAAAAATCATATCTATTATCCTGACTTCTGCCATAGGATCTACAAAACATAGGTTTTAGGATGCTGTAGGTAATTAATTACGTGTACGGAACTCCGTTTGGAAATTTGAGGGGTGATATATTCTGTACTCTAGGCATAGAGTTGGACCGAGGCGACCGCGGCTGCCGCGGCGAGCGGGCGGCGGGATAGGGTCGCGGTCTCAGCTCTTCCGCGCTGCGGAACGTCGTCCGCGCCACTCGCTTTTTGAATAGTGATGTCATTGACGACTCTTGTAGCAGGCACCTGGTGTAACATAATTATGGGACATGTTGATATGTTTTTACAAATGTCGCAACCTCCCCGATTGAGGAGCTTCAGCATCTGGCACGTATATTTAAGCACAGCTCAGTGTAAGTAGATAACCTATGCGACGAAATATATGCCTAAATAACTCTGACACCAGGATTGGTCAGGTTGGCCATCCACTCGATGAAGAAGAAGAATGCCTAAATAAAATTTAACAGCAGTTAGTGTAAAGTTAAGTTTTGTTACAAGTAAATCAGATGCTCTATACTTACTTTTCAAGCTCTGTTAGCTGTTGCTTAGGGGTAGACGAAGCCACAGGCCGTGCTCTTCCCAATTTCGCTCGTGTAGATTGCAACATTTGTTGCGTCACTAAAGGCTGTTGCGTTTTTGGCGTAGACTTTGCCCTCACAGGATTATCCTGTAAAACAATGACCATAACTGTGATAAGTTTTATGTTTCGATCGGTAGATCATAAGATCATAATTTGGCGGTCAAAACTGCAAGTAAATTTCTATTTTTTATTTCCCTAGGTTGTCCGTTTTGAGAATTGAACTACAAGAAGAGTTTTCAGCATCGACCCTCCTTATGAAGTTAAGGAGAAGCACGAAGGACAGAAGGACGAAGAAGGTTATATATAGATCTAAACTTCCTAAGATTCACGAAGGAGGCTCATATCGAGCCAAACCTCATTAGTACTTAATAACAAAGGAGGTAAATATCGACCCAAACCTCCTTAGAAATTACAAAGGAGGTTATTGTCGACCGAAAGAAATCTCCTTGATATTTAATAAAGAGGTTAATTATCAATAAAACCTCCTCAGCATTAACGAAGGAGGCCTACATTATATCCATCCGAACCTCATTAGTAATAAGGTACGAAGGCGGTAAGTGTCGACCCAAACCTCCTTAGTATAAGAAGAAGGCAAAAGTATCGACATAGACCCTTTAGTACACACCTATTCATAAAAGGCCTTAAGCACGAATTGTAGAAAATAAAAAAGTCTACACAAAAAAGGATCCGGTACTAAGTAAGTTTCTAAAGCTTCTCTGAATACGTACCTTTGTCTTCCGTAACTTGACATTAGCGATATCCTGGGGTGTGATGGCTAGCCTGGGGCCAGCAACTCTAGGTGGTGCTGAGCCACAGCGCGGCAGCGTGTTAGAGCGGGCCAGCGGCTTGGAGCTCGGCGGGGGTGGAGGCGGAGGCGGGGGCGGCGGGGGAGGCGGGGGCGGCGGTGGAGGAGGCGGACATGACGGCCTGGGTTGAGAGCTTTGAATTCTGGAAGTTGAGTTACTCACGATTAGTAAGTTTGAAGTTAGTGGCCAATTCTGTTGTTGGGGGTTTAGGCTACATTCCGACAATAAAACAGCCGAGACCTACAATTATTTAACTAATCGATAGACCAATAGATAGAAATTCCTCTACCGACCACCCAAAATTAATCTTACACATAAATGGCATGACTGAGTAAGTTCTTTCGCTCCGAGTACCTAAGTTAACATAAAAATAAAAAATTGTATCGAAAATTGAAGAAAAAAAATTGAGTAAGTAAATATTACGAAAAGTTTACCTGATCTTACCCTCGAGTTCTTCAATTTTGGCCATCATTCGCGACATCTTGTCTTTAAGGACCTCGTTCTCCTGTGCGAGTTTGTTTTGTTTCTCATCGACATTTTTTAAATATTTTTTTATCTCTTTGATTTCTTCAGATGGCTCTGGTTTTGGTTCTTTATTTACCTCCGTGGGTACAGACTCGCGATGTGCCCGACTGTCTGTATAAAGTCCTGTTAGTGACTGAAAGCTCTGGAATTGATAAAAAAGTCGGATAAGTAAACAAATGATATCTACAATAGCTATCTATAGAATAGAAACTCAACTCCTTAGTAACTCTCGGGAGACGTGGGAAGGCTATTACTTCCCACACGATATTAACGCGGGAAATTAAGAGAGTTGAAGATATCTAGGTAGTTAGTAGTAGTTGACAAAAGTGATGATGAATGTCAAAGAAAGCTCTGCATACCTTTTTCCCTATCCATGTGCACAAGTCCACGATCCGCCAAGACCGAGGTTTGATCACGCTCCGTCGATAGAGCCCCTTCCTAGGAGTTCCACCTGACAACATAAACCATTCCACTTCACTGAGCAGCGCTGTATCCACAGCACTCTCTATTTCCACTTCGATTTTTACATTATTATTGTTTTTGTACGTCATTTTTGCAAAAAAAATTAGACAAACATTCACGTCGAACTTTGGGAGGGTGTCATCAGATTTTATTCCATTTCAAATAGATTTAACAGATTTACAAAATTATATCACATTCACACTAAAAGTTCACTGGGTGATTGGATGAATATTCTAATCTGCGCGTTGGAAGTGTTTTCAAAATAAACGTCCGTTAGTTAATGAATGTGCACCGAACAAGTAGGAACGGGTCTGAAGTTGGGGTCTGCATGATGATGTCACCCTGCTTTTATTAGCGTATGACGGGATCAGCCCGAGATGTTTTTATTTAAACATTTATCAATAGAAGATAACGATGAATTTATATTATGTTGTTACATAAATCATTTATTGACTGGTATTGGACGATTGGATTAGGTATTATGTCGAATTTTAGGTAGGTACCTAATTATTTTCTTAAAACAGTCTAAGATGGATTTATAAAATTCAAACGTTAACCGCTTACGTATCTTCCTTTCCTTTCACACTAAATTTCGAAAGTATCTATTATCCAGGTAAATAATAGTTAATTGAAAACTACATTTTATTGTTTAATTAAGTAAGTGTAAATATTATCATACCCGGAGAATGATTGTGCTCAGAAACGCTATGTTTACTGACATTAATGCTCTTTCTGTTTCTTTGTACGACATTCCTTAGTAAACTGCTTTCTGATAATGGTCTTCTTTTTCGTATTTTATAAGAATGGTTGCTATTGACTGATTTGAATGATAAGTCAGAGTTACTTCCTAATTGGCTTGATGATCCCGAAGCATCTCCACCAAGTTTATTATCAACTAGTAGGTCAGAGTTACTCGATGTACAGGAATCTGTACATTTCGTCTTTTTCCAGGGTCTGATTTCCCCGATGTCCTGTCCACTGTCGCACCTGAACCTCTTACTCCTAACTAAAACGTCGGTTTCTGGCAGTTCTTCCACGTTAATTTCGTTATCAAATGAAATGTTATCATCGGTATTGCAGTTCGCAACAAATTCAGTTTGTGTGGAACTGTCTGTCGTCACGTTCCCATTGTTGGGACTCAGGTCACAATTCATTCTAATTGCAGCAGGGGGTGTCTTATTCAAATTCAATTTATTTAGTGCAAAATTACTTTGGTCCCAGGACGTGTCCAACGATTCCTTTTGAGAACATTTTCTTATGAGTTCTATTGAGTTATCAAATTTTTCAAAATCTTCTGACATTTCTATGGTTACAGGCTTCACTTTTTCAACAGTCATTTTAAACTTTTTCGCTTCGTTAAATCTAAAAGAGTACTTATATTATTTAGCACTGTTTCGCAACCATTCGCAACTTAAAACATACTTTTTAAATATTGGAAATATGTGTACGAACACGCAGAAAGGTAGTTATTTATCGGATTTTTGTTAGCATATTTTCATTCTACCCTCGATTAATTTTTATTGTTTCGAGTTGACAGTTAGTTTTTTTTATATTCCGGGGTTGGCTTCCCGGTTCCCGGTGAGATAAGTCACGTCAATTTTGACATTCACAATCGTCTGAATTGACAGAAATTATTAAAATTAACATATTTTTCATTCCGAATTTTACAGAAGTAAAATTACTACCCAACTCATCGTGTTTTTTTCTACCGGGAACACTGACACTGGCGGAATTGCGACGAATGTCAGCAGAAGCCAATAACAAAAAATTGAATTACTTTTTTTTTCACAACAAAAGATCAAACGAATAGAAAGCTCAATCTTTTTCATAATATTATTTTATTGTTTAATTACCATACATACACATTTGTGATAGGAACATAAAAATGCGACGTATGTGCAGGAAAAGAGTAATTATTTTTATCATAATAACAATAACTGTGATTATAATTTTACATCCCGATTCCAACGGGCGCCGGACTTACGAATACATTTCAAAGGAAAGTATTTTATACAATCTTCACGAAGAGACTGCTGAGAACTATACCAGTACAAATCTCGTAGAGTGTGATTACAGAGACATTCTGTATGATGAGACTACTTTGTCTATTAGTTTAGTGGATGGTGACTTGGTGCAAGGGAATAAGATTAGGGATGGGGGCGAGTATTCGCCTCAGGATTGTAGACCTAAGTTCAGTACTGCAGTTATAGTGCCATATCGGTGAGTGACGATCACAATAACATTACTAAGACATGCAATTCTTTTCTTCCACGCTTGAATAAGAATATTAACTATTCAATACAAAGAGTTATTAAATACCTACTTGTTCCAGAGATAAAGCAGAACAATTGAGAGGATTCCTAGTCTACATGCATACCTTTTTCCAGCATCAAAAAGTTCATTACCGAATCTATATTGTGGAACAAGTTGACTCTCGGCCATTTAACAAAGCCAAGTTGATGAATATAGGAGCTGTGGCAGCGATGAAAGCTGGGTTCCCTTGCCTCATACTTCATGATATGGATCTCCTGCCTCTGAGACCAGCAAACTTATATGCTTGCACGGAACTGCCCAGACATATGTCTTCAAGCGTCAACCAGTTTAGGTGTTTAATAACAAAGAATAATCACTCTATTGATCATTACAGTAAGCTTATTTTTTGTTGGTGTTGTGAATTTTGCTTGATTATTTTTTGTATTTATTTATGCTGTTTCCATAGAGCAATGCATCATTCATACCAATGCTTCTCATTATCTGAATAAGATTTTACTTCACTGTTCTGCCTTCACATGAGCTCTTTAGCAAGCCCTTTTAGTCCACTAGGCTTTATTGTATTATGGAGGATAGGGTCTTCAAAATTTACTATAGGTACCTTTACTAATTCAGAATGAGTTCAATGATTTTATTTGGCTTTAAATAATTCATAATAGTTATGGGATAAGACTGGAATGAAATCATTAAGCATTCAAAAGGATATATTTTATTGGAAAATCTTCCATGTGCTTATATTTTAGGATATGTAAGAATTAATTGATTGTTTACTAATTCAACTAAATGAGACTAAAGTACCTCATCCAAAATCTAAATCCTTTTTCTAGTTTCAGTGTCTGTTTAACAATTACAATACTCTAACAACTTGTTTATCTTCCGTGATATGAGAGGCCCTTGCTCTGCAATAGGATATTACAGGCTTTAATATAAGAATATTTATATATTATCTTTTTCAGATTTGTCCTACCCTACCTGAACATGTTCGGTGGAGTGATAGCAATAACTTCCAAACACTTTCAGCTGGTCAATGGAATGAGTAATAAGTATTTCAGTATGAAGGGTGAAGATGATGACTTGTTTTTGAGGCTGGAGGCTGTCGGAGTCAAGATATGTAGATTCGAGCCTGAGACAAGCAAGTATCATATGGGTAGTCAGAACTCATTGATGACTAAGTAAGTGAAGTAGAGTTTTGCATTATTAGAATGTGGTTTCATTTTACCTTAAATTTCTAACTTTAATCACTAATTTCAAAAAGAGATCTTGGCTCTCCAATGAGACACAAGCTTCCAACATAGAATTTATTTAATGAAAATTCCACAGTATCCATAAAAAATACTCATTGATTTTCTTTATTTTAGTGATAAAAAGGTTCTATTCAAGGAATCTAAAACGAGGATATCGACTGATGGATTGTCCTCATTGAAGTACACAGAAGTGGCAACAGTACTTCATCCCTTATTCACACACATCATGGTTGACTTGTAGCATATCTGGTGATTAGTAATCATTGTTATCATATCATTTGTATGATAAATATTATAAGACTATTGTTTAAGAGAGAGCTTAGCTTTAAGTTCTTAGTTTTAGAAAAGGCAGATCTAGCATTGTAGAACATTCTAAATGAATTATTCCGGTCTATCTGCCTAAGTCTGTTCCCTTGGGGGAAAGAAGAAATAGTGTGATCTAGGTGGACAGATGGGAATAATTCATTTTATCTCTTTAATTTATTTTTCAAACAACATAAGAAAATCTTTTATCAAAACCAAGTTCTTCACACCAATAGTGGGTTTTGTTAGATCTGCCTTTCTTAGTCTTCACATAGTGATTGCCGAATTATCACAGCGGAATAGAAATAATGCTAGTCTAGATTAAATCTTAATGTCATGTTAGGTGGGCACCTAAAACTACATAAATTACAAGTAGATCAGCCAGATTGTATGTTTTATGTAAAAGAAACATAAAAAAGCAGGTCTTACCCTGCAACCTGCCGGAGAAGAGTGGTGCTCACTAATGTAATCAATAACTATTTGCCATAACAATCTCCACTGCTTAAAAGCCAAGCAATACAATTTCTACCTTGTGATAGCTAGCTAGTTCCTGTCCTTTTATAGTACACTAGCAGTGCCCCGCGGTTTTACCCGCGCTGTACCCGATCCCGTAGGAATTTCGGGATGAAAAATAGCCTATAACCTTCCCGTTGAATGTGGCTTTCTATTACAAAAAGAATTATTCAAATCGGTTCAGTAGTTTCTGAGATTAGCGCGTTTAAACAAACAAACAAACAAACAAACAAAACAAACTCTTCAGCTTTATAATATTAGTATAGATATTATCTGAAACTCACTAATATAGGCCAATTAATATGTTTTAACTGTAAGATCTTAAATATAAGAACTATTTACAACTCGGGTTCAAACTCAAGTACAATAATTATTCATTAATTTAGATTCTTCTAGTCAATGATAGTGAGAAAGTTCAAATTAGAAAAATGGAATTGAATGATGTACATATCATAAGGTGTAATGTAATGGATTTGAAAGAGTTATTAAGAAGGTTTATTTTAGGTGTGTCAATTAAAAGAATATTTTATTATACAAATCATGTATTTGGCAATTAAAACTCACACCTGTGGTCCCAAACCCTTAGGGATTAATTAAAATTACAATTAAAGTATCACTGTAGGTAACCACATCAATCTCACTCATCAATTCGAAACAATTGATTGGTGTGAAAACGCCCAAAATTGTATATTTCTCGCTACTCTTCACAAATATTTACAAAATTAATTTTAAAATGCATCAATAAATTCAAACAATTAGAATCAAAATTAATATCACACAAACATATATTTAAGCACCCTTTAAAATAATCAATTTTGTAATGCACCAAAAACCAATGTCAATAAAAATAAACCAGAGTTCCTATAAGTATAGTAGCTGCTCATTCACACTGCAATTCAATAATACTTTAAGTGCATACAAAAATATTACAACACTCAAACCTTTAACAATAAAAGTCTGTTATTTATTTATTTATTCAATGTTATGTATTCAGTAACTACTTTAATTTACAATAAGTGAAAGTTTAATTTACTGTTGGATCATGAATAAAGAGTATACAAAATGATTTTATTTTTTATTTGAACATCAACTTACTAATACAGAGTTAGGGTGGGGTTAAACGAGGCAGAAAGTAGCAGAGCTAAATAAACAATTCAGATTGCATTGTTATCCTTTAACTAATAACAATAGTTGAAAAATTGAGTATATTGAGTATATGGAGTATAATTGAGTATAAGGCAGAGCTGTGTGCTCTGCCTTATTAAAAATTAACCCTTACTTTGTATTAGCTTATATGAATTAGACTAGATTAATCTGTATAGCTTTAAAAAGTAAAAACAAGGCAGTAATAACAATGGAATAATAATTTACATACAATAGTTTGTACTCTATTATAGAACCAACTCAATTATTTTGCACATCGATTTATGTATAAAACATTCCGAGACTTTATATTATAAACTATGTACTACAAATTGTAATACATAGTAATTTTTAAAATATTCAACAATGATGTTGAACAAATACTAACACAGATTTGTTGTCAGTTTTACATAGTTATAAAAAAGGTTTATTTCATCACATAAATTTACATTATATTTACATATAATTTTGTCCTATTTGAAAAGTTATGGTCTCAGAACAAGCATACTAACTAGGCCAAGGACAAAAGCGAAGACTAGTTTGAGATTAGATCCAATGTGCAGCCATTCTGGTAGTTGTGACTTGACAATGTCTTCCGGTTGTGTCGGCAGCAATAAAGCTGTGATGCAGCATATGCTTACCACCACTGCGACTATGTTTACAGGCTGGGGTTCTCTGAAAATAAGGTTAATAATTTGTAGATATATTGTACTGGTATCATCAATGTATGAGAGCTCCTGGCTTGCAATGTAAATTATTATAAGCTATTCTTAATAAAGGAAAAATCGAAAGTTTGTGAACATTTATGTTTGTATGTAAGTTACTTTTTTTGATGAAACTTAGAATTTTAGATATCAGAATAACACATGAGATAAATTTTATCCCAAAATTTCCATGGGAATTAATACAATGTGAGTAAGTCTGTGAGGTGCTACTAGTACTTCTATATTTATTGCTAAACTACATTTTAATAGTATATAATGCTCATAGTATTTAAATTCTTAGGTAAAGTGTTGATCAAAATATCCCTTGCTATTGGCAATTTTAATTGAATTAATTTGTACAATAAAAAGAAAGAAAGTAATTAATACTCACATCTTTATCAGAGGAAATTCAAAGTTATTATTATTCTATTTTGATTACTTATGTTGATAAGAAAATAATGCACTTCATATCTGATAGCTAGGATAATTTTTATTATTGTTTACAAGTTTAATAATTGAGGTACCAACCTGTAATGTGAGGTATGAGGATGTTTACAAGTTCTAGAAGGTTCTTCAGTTGTTTTCACAGGTGTTGATGATCGGGATACGATAGGATGGAAACTATCTCCGAAAGTTTCTTGGTTTATATTTGATGGCTCACCCTCAATTAGTTTTGTGGGGATATCTCTTTTACCCAGAGCCTGAAATCACATTTGAATCGTTCATGTTAATTCTTGGCAAATGTATCTAAGTTGATAGTTTTCTTATGCAAATATCAAAGCTAATTTTGCATAATAAAACTTTCGTCACAGTAATCAAACATATGCTAAGCTGTAGAGTTTGAATTAAATCAAGACAATAATTTGTAAAGTTTTGTAAACTCATAATAATCGTGTAGTGAATGTTTATATTACAAACCGTGGTATTTTATTACCTGCTGGGTGTTACTATCATACATAGTGATCCTAAACTTTTCTACGGTGTCGCAATGGTTAGCAGAAGGATGTGAGTATCGAACGACGATGTCGATACAGCTCTGTGGCGCAATCACGCCTTCCGGGTCTATCACAGTAAACTTGTTTGGCGAAGTACACAATACTAAAAATAAAAAACAATTACATTTTAATTAATACCACGCACGCACAATGCATTACGGAAAAAAACAATAAAGGTACCTTTAAAATTTACAGAGAACTCATATGGATTATACACAGTTAGCAACTGCTTGTGAGTATGACGAGCATTTAAATAAAATTCTAAAGACACTGGAAATACAAATACTGGAAAGTTTTTCATTTTTTAAGCGTTCTAAATAATGATTTCAAAGAAGAAAATAAACAATGTGTACTCTCACACCATCAACAACACAACCACAACACAACAATCAGACAAAAATGTCAATGCGTACACACTACACAGCTGACGGTTTGACATTATCAATTGTCATCTGACATAAGATTTAGTGTTGCGAGTAAAGAATATAAAAATATTTCTGTTAGCTACTTGCCGCAAGATGGCGCTATATTTGTAGTATTAAAAACTGAAGCTTAACAGAACAAGAGCACAGAATACCTTATTATAAACTGACAAGAGTCGAGGCGCAGGCAGGCGAGGCGCGTGCGCGCCTCTTCTAAAAATCTTTGTTTTCCATTGTTTCTGCGGTTTAATCCGCAGCGCACCCGTCCCCATAAGAATGTAAGGATTTTCATCACTTGTCATACTCATCAAGATAAATCAAATAAAAATCAATACATACATAATTAAAATCGGTTCTGCCGTTCTCGAGTTATAAATTAATTAACACGACTCTTCTATATAGTACGTCCCGTGCGGTGGTTCCACTCGCGACCCAATAGATGTCGCTAGTGTGAATCTAAACCATCGAAGGTGCCACCTACAAAATAAATCATTCAAATCGGTCCAACTGTTTAGATGTGACATACACACGTACAGTAGAATTATATATACAAAGAAAGAAGATTAACGTGTGAAACAATACAAAAAAATATTTACTTCGATGAAGAAAGGATAGCATCTGTCCTGTGACTCATGTCTTTTAATCCTTTATATTTAGGTATTTTCACATTAATTACGGTAAAATGCAATTGTAGTAAAAGGCAAAAAGGCTTTGTAAAGTTTTTAATAAGAAATAAATAGGTTTATTAAAATTAATTTAAACTACAAACTACAAGTATCAGATTTCGGCTTCTTCGGCAAAATTAGCCTTGACAATAGAAACATAAATTACACTATTCGACAACTATGAACTAGACGTTAAAGAAATAATTCTGACTTAATTAATACAAGAATAGGAACAGATAGGCGTTATACTTTAATACATGGCGTTACTATTGAATAATACATTTTTATTACCATGTATTTTATTTATGTATATATTATTTTGAGGCCGTCAGAACAATATTTTATCTAAGTTTATTATAGAGTAAATTATTTTTTTGTGAAATTAATGATGTATGTATCAATGTTATTATTGAATCATAACATAATTTTTAATTATATTTTATTATGTAACTAAGTTTTTAAATTTAGCAACTAAATTAGTTTAGAATCTAAATAATTTGTATAAAAGCAAAATTATAATAATATTTAAAACATAAAATCACTGCACCATATCACATTTTTTTAATTTTGGGAGCAAAATATAGTTGCGAAGAATTTAATACAAATGTTATGAAACTAGTCACTGGTAATAGTTGAACTTGTGTGTGATAGTTTTAAATAATGTTCCAAACTAAACTACAGAAAACACAACACAATATCAGGTCATTATAAATATATTTCAATTTTTTCCGATTTCGATATAAATGAATTATTGATAAGGATATAACATGGCGACTGCTGGGTCTTCAGTTTCAAAGGTGATCAAAACATCTTTGAATTTATCTAAGAGCTGCATTAGTTGTGATCGGCTCACATTTTCCATGTACATTATTTCTTCTAAATGTTGCTCGCCTCGGAGGTAGCCTGGATATAAATAGAAGAGGCCCATAAGAAAGAAGCACATGGGAGTATTATAAGAATACAAGGACCAAGTTAGGTGAGTACCTACATGGGGTTTGAGATTTATGCTTTTAATACCAGACTAAATATACATGAACATAGGGACATGAAATACAAAATAAGTGTACAGAGACGAAGAGCAGCGTCTAAAGTTACCTTTCTTGTGCAACATGGCGAGCAGCAGCAGGTCTTCGTCGGTGTGGTGGGCCGGCAGCGCGGCCAGCGCCGCGCGCTCGTCCGCCGTGAAGGTGTCGAGCGCCGCGCCGCGCGCCGCCCCGCGCAGCGGCGAGCCCAGGCAGCCGCCGCGCGCTGACCACACCGTGGGCGGCTGGAAGCTGAGCGGGACCAGTCACTATGTGTACACTATGGGGCGTGGGCCAATATATACAGCCAGGTATCAGATGCCTTTAAAACATACCTCATTTCAGACTGCAGTTTCAAGTTCAAGGACACACCATTCTTCTTGCCATTCCCGTTAGCCATTCCATTGGTATTAACCCTTGGAGACACATCTTGATCGCTCTCAAACTTATCTTCATCACTACTCGTATCTTTACTGGAGACGTTCTCACTTTCCTTCAACGAAATATCTGACAATCTAGAAGGCAGAGTTTCGAGTTTCGTTTCCCCATTCGAATCTCCATTCTCGGTAGCTCCATTCGTGTTACTGTTAATATTGTTGGAGATTCCGCTATCTACCGAGTTGGCATGTAACTTTTTCGTTGTTTTTTCTTCGTTATTTAAACCGTTCGTTTTAAGTAAACCATCGACTACGTCTACTCCATCATCAAACGAATGGTTAGCGGAGTCATCTTCGTGAAACTTGTCGTATTTGGAATAATCTGATTCTATGACTATCGGTTTGGTGTGAGAGAAGTCTGTTTGGTTCAGATTGTTCTCTGTGGGGTAATCTTCGTCGGAGTCTGGGAATATGTTGACGTTCTCTCTGGTTTCAACGGGTTCGGGCACATTTAGTTGTAAGTGGTTAAGAGACGAGTAAGATACGTTGCACGACTGATTGTAGATGTCGTTGTGTTTTTCGCAGTAGTATTCTTTGCCATCTGTAAATGACATAAATAGTTAAGTTTGTATATAGTTTAATCATGTACTTATAATTTTATTGTTACGTTAATAATGTTAAAATTTAATAAAAACTGGTCAACTATGTTCCAATAAACAAAAGAAGAGAGGATGATGGATGATAAACCCAACAATGAACTGCAGCAGCCAGCCACGTTTAAACATAACGGTGTATGTAGTGAACGTACCCGGGTCGCGGCCCCAGTGCGGCGAGTTAAACTGCACGTAGGTGTGCAGCTGCAGCAGCAGGCGGCGCTGCAGCAGCCACGCCACCACGCGCGCCAGCCGCGCCGCGCCGCCCGCCGCCACGCGCGACACGTACCACAGCGGCGCCGGCAGGGAGAACTCCGATAACATCTGGAACATAATGTTGATAGTGTTACAACAGGGACGGCTAGATAGTAATGTTTGGGTGTTTGATTTGATAGGAGACATTTAGCAAGGAAGATGATGGAAACTCAAATTGTATTGTAATGTATGTATGTGGGTTTCTGATTTGATAAGATGGGCAAAGGCATGACAATGACTACATCCGAAAGTAATTACGTTGAAATACTTATTTTTATGTGATTTGATCGGAAAGGCACAGTAAAAGTTTAATTTATGTCTCAATTTAAACTTACTTGTAACAAACACAATCCTGGGAATTCCTTAGCAAACTCTTCAACTAATGGAGACTTTATGTGCACGTTGGCGCCGGGAGCGACCACGTATACGTTTCCTTCGCAAAGTGGAAATATTACTGTAGCTTTGGCCCAGTACACTAGGTGACCAGTCAGTTGGCATACCTGGAAAGTAAAATATGTGAAAAATATACTGAATCATCTACCAGTTACATCTTACTAATATTATAAATGCGAAAGTTTGTGAGGATGGATGTATGGATCATGGATGTATGTTTGTTACTCGTTCACGCAAAAACAACTGGATGGAATTTGATGAAACTTTACAGTAATATAGGTTATACATTGGAAAAACAAATGGGATACATTTTATCCCGAAATTCTTGCGGGAACGGGTACACCGCGGGGCACGGCTAGTATAGATAGATATTTTAAGGCAAAAATACTTACTTGCTTCAAAGTAAGGTCGGTTTCGATAGCGAGAGTCTGCAAGCTCTTAAGAGGGCTGTACAGTTTGATCAGTCTCAATAACGCAGAGCTGCCATCCAGCGGTATTGATGCTAGCAGATCATTCGGATTCACCTGTAAGATAAATTAATAGTTTCAGTATAGTCTTGTAGATAAATAATTGTTTAAGTATATGAACACTCTGCAATTGTTTTGGAGTTGATTGTTAATTGATACACTACTTAACTAACAGACAAACAAGCTACAAGTTCTCTTTGGATATCAGTCCTGAGTGACATGTCACATATTAATGTATCATTAATTTCACACTGTTTTAGGATTATTCGTAACTACTAACTACTCCCCGCGATTTGACCCACATTGTGCCCGTTCACATAGGAATATCGGGATGACAAATAGCCTATAACCTTCCCGTTGAATGTGGCTATGCACTACAAGAATTATTTAATTCAACTGGTAGTTATGAGCACATTCAAACAAACAAACAAAAAAGTCCTCAGCTTTATTACATTATGGTATTGTTTATGGGAAAAATCTTACCAAAAGCAGTATACCATGATAAGGTCTCAGCTTCTGCAGACATTTGTCTATGGTCTCGGGCTCTATGATAAGCCCTCTATTGTGAATCTGGTGCGCTTTGTGGGGCAAACAGAAGGACAGCAACACCCAATTGTTTATACGGACTTGAACTATGCCTGTAAAATGGAAAAAATAACAATTCAATCTTACAACCAATATTCTATCAAAACTTGGACCCCGCGGTTTTTGCCTACACAGAAACCGTTCCCGTAGGAATTGCGGGATAAAATGAAGCCAATACCTTTCTCTTGAGTGTGGTTATCATATCCAAAATTATAAAATAGTGTTTGAGATCCTATAGGTAGTTTCAGAATTTAGCTTGTACCAAAAAACAAAAAACCTCTTCTGCTTTAATATAAGTATAAAAGTAAAGTAAAGTAAAGTATTAGCCTGTAATGTCCCACTGTTGGGCAAAGGCCTCTCGTCTCACTGAAGATATCAGCACAGTGAGGAGGTGTCAGGCGTAATCACCACGCTTGCCTAATGCGGGTTGGTGATCTCAAACCCGAGCCATGTTTGAAAAGTAGGAAACATGTTTTCGCTCGACCTGGGAATTGAATTAGTTAATATAAAGACTATTAAATTATTTTTTACCAGTACTACTAAGTTCTTCAAAAACAGCTTTCATAGACCTCGCCAGCGAGCTCCGCTGCAATATAAGATGGAATGCTGACTTAGGAGTGCCGTCATCATTGTTTGTGGTCGAGCTGACCGAGTGACGCAGGTTGTCATCGTCATCATCATTGTCACCATTCATTTCACTATCTAAGGCAGAGACTTCGTCATGTGCTGCTAACTGGAATAAAAAACAAGACATATTTTAATGATTATTTTAAGAATTCTTGATTCAAATTTATTAGGAAGTACCCGCGTTGTACAGGGAACGGGAAGGGTCCCGTGGGAATTTCAGGATGAAGAGTAGCGTATAACCTGCCTGATGAAGGTGGCTATCCATTACAAAAAAAAAATTCTTTCTCTCTACTCCGACCTTTAGTTCTCGAGATAAGCACGTTCAAACAAACAAAATGCAGCTTTATAATATTAGTACAGATTTTAGTAGTCTAGCTAGAAGCATATTGTTCCTTTTCATTTTCCCAAAATTGCCATAGTAACTGGATGTGAATTTTTAAACATTATTTAGAACTCACCATAATTTTCATTTCTTCATTTAAATAGGAACATGTTTTCTCCTCATGCCTTAATGCTGTGCCCAGTCTTTTACTTAAATCATAATAGCATTTTACTGAAATGAATAATGTATTTGAATTTAATTTTCCAATATTCTATATTATGAAAGTATTAAAGTATATGAATAAAAAAGTCAATTACTTATATAAGAAAGCTGGATAAAATAACATAGAAGGTATAAGAAGAGGAGTATAATTTTTATCACATTTAATAAGATCTTGGGGTCATTGTAATATGATTGGTTTAGAAACATATGAACAGGATTACCTTAACACCAATTAAATTAATATGAATATCACACTTACCTATAGAATGGCTTGCCGATGCTTGGAGAGCAAAAACAATATTAGTAACAATGCTGGCTGAAGTATCATCCTTGTTTGTTCGATACGGCAGTAGTGTTGGGTGTCCAACAAACCTGACATCATTCACTTTTAGCTCAAATTTTCTGTTACACAGCTCTGCTTTCACAGCAAAGAGGGTTGAGAGCATTTCATCAGTGAAGCCACTCAATTGACCTGCAAATAAATGTTGTATTCTAGAATATTCTAGAATTAACTAAGTTACCTATCTAAAAGAAGAATAAGAAGAGGCATAATACTATGAAGAAATTCATAGTATTTTATGTCTAAGTAGGGTAGCCAACATGAAAGGCCAGTATAATCTTTAGAACATTGTGATGAGAAATTAAACAATATATTCTAGTTTAAACAGTTATTTAGAGATTAGTAAGATATTTGAACAATGTATAACATTAACTATTTTGAAATTACTGTAGGAATACTTCATGTGCTGTCCATGTTAGGCTAATTTTTTTTTTGATATTAGAGTAGCAAGTAGTTTAGCAGCTAAACTAGAGTTCTCACTTACTTGTGTAGTGTTCAGACATGTTTAGCTACTAAATTGCTTTCAACTCAACTAAAATTCTAGCGTAGTGCGAACAAAGCTTTAATGGGAATAATGTAAATAGTCCATCGAAAAGTTACATTTGGGGTTGCGTTTTTTAGAGGACGCAATTTTATTTTTTTGATGTGTAGGGGGGGTCAGTGTGAAGCTAAAAACAAGTTTGTGGGGTCGCCACCCTTGTCCCACGGCCGCCATCATGAAAATAAGGGTTGAAATGGTTTTTACGATATATCTCTTATACTATTAATTTGATAAAAACATTTTTTTAACATTATTGTTGCAAATTAAATTCTCTACAACTTTGGTCCAGTAACTTTTTGTCGTAGAACTATAAATAAAAAAGTTATAAGTGAAAATGTTCAGAAATTTTAAAAGTAAAAATAGAAGACATAAGGGACATTACAGCTGCTGCTGATCCTAATACTGTTCTATCGAAGGTCGTAGTTCGATTAGGTGGGTTCCATTTGCTCATGTCGTTCATAGGTGCGATTGGATATATCATGTCTGGTAGTGGACTCGAGGATATCTTCAAATTAATTTATGCTGAGAACTGTGTACAGCACATAATGTCTGGACATGCTTATGGTAGGGCTGTACGTGCTCATTTGCTAGTGCATTTATCAGCAACAAAAATATTTATGGATTCAATAGAATTTACAGAAGAAGAACGAGATTTTCTGGATGATAATAGTACTATAAATGAACACGTACAGCCCTACCATAAGCATGTCCAGACATGTGCTGTTCACAGTTCTCAGCATAAATTAATTTGAAGATATCCTCGAGTCCACTACCAGAGATGATATATCCAGTCGCATCTATGAACGACATGAGCAAATGGAACCCACCTAATCGAACTACGACCTTCGATAGATCGGTATTAGGATCAGCAGCAGCTGTAATGTCCCTTATGTCTTTTATTTTTACTTTTAAAATTTCTGAACATTTTCGCTTATAACTTTTTTATTTATAGTTCTACGACAAAAAGTTACTGGACCAAAGTTGTAGAGAATTTAATTTGCAACAAAAATGTTAAAAAAATGTTTTTATCAAATTAATAGTTTAAGAGATATATCGTAAAAACCATTTCAACCCTTATTTTCATGATGGCGGCCGTGGGACAAGGGTGGCGACCCCACAAACTTGTTTTTAGCTTTACACTGACCCCCCCTACACATCAAAAAAATAAAATTGCGTCCTCTAAAAAACGCAAGGTTAGGCCTAAAAAATGTAACATTTCGATGGACTAAAAATAATTTTACCTTAGTAAAGCAATGAGTTCAACATAAAACATGTTAGTATCGTTACGTCAACTTCAGCAACAATATTTACGAAGTTTAAACACAACTAGATAGATATAGTGCTTGTTATCACTTACTAACCTTTGCATATATTCGAAGTCTGCGATTGGGGATTCTGCAACAGATCCTCGCTAGAACTAATAGCGTACGGATTATGTCGTCCACATTTTTTCTGTTTACTTTCATCCTTATTTTCTGTCGTGTAAGGGTACCTAAATAAAAGTCTGTCGCCTTTACTGTCGGATTTTACGAAAAATATGTTCAAAGGGTTCACTTCCATGTTCAATGATTGCAGCGTATTATCATTGAATACTAAACGATGTGACTTGATTACGATGTTGAAACAAAATATAGGATTGGTGACCGTAAATCAATTTATGGCACATTTTACTTTTAAATAACTCAAATATATTCGTTTTGTGGCACAAACGACACTTTTAGCAACTTGGTTGCTCAAGATATACAGTGGTTGATATAATAATGTGATAAATGAACTGGTCTTGTTTGAGATTATGCACAATTTCAAGCACAGACCACGAAACATTTCAAGGAATTTATAAAAAATAACACCACGAGTCACATTTACATCGCAAGAAATCCACTTTTTGCCTGTTTTGACACATTATATTTGAATTTGACTTTGACAATGTCTATTAGACATTATTATAAGTGTTGCCGTACAAAAATATTTCTGCTACTCAACGCTAGATGGCGTTGTTTAAAATTGATTAAAATGTCAATTACTGTCATTTGTCATTGTCAATATTTAACAACAATTTTTGTTCATTCGTATCGTATCGTACGTTTCGTGGTCTGTGATCGTACGTACGTACGACGTGACGTATCGTCATTTCATTCATTTGTCAATTCTCGAATCTGTGTCTCGACTCGACTCGAATTCTCTCAAGTGATTATCGGAAAACTGATTTTCATTCGGTTTGCTTTCAATAAAATTATTCCAACAAAATGGCCAATAAAACAGAAAATAATTTAAAAGTAAACCCTGAAAAAGTACTTCTTGAAACTGACCAAGGTATAATCGAGAGCGAAGAGAGAAAATGGGGCTTACCACTAAAAGAAGTGTACAAACATGGGCTCGCATTTTACAAAGGTTTGTGTATTTTGCAAAATTCTGAAACCGTCATATACTAGGTTGTTAATTAGAAAACCTTCTGAAATATGTTTGAGTTTAAATTTCATTTTTAGTTCATTGGTATATGCATAATTTTAGATAAAGAAGGGAAAGCCTTGCATTTGAGCTATGAAGACAGACTGAAATTAGTGGCGTACACACAGCAGACAGCTCATGGTCCACTGGATTTGAGCTCCGCCTCGCCGTTGGGGGTACTGGATGTTATTGGCAAGGATAGAAGAGCCGCTTGGCAGGCCTTGGGGCAGATGTCCCAGGTGCAGGCCATGGCTGGCTTCTTACATACATTAGACAGGTAAAAATTAAATATTTAATTTGATACTTAAACTCAGTATCACTTAAACTTCCCATGGGGGAATGATTGTTTACTTAATCAACAATTTAGTTACAACAAGTTAGGGTGTCCTTATACAAAACTAGCAGCGCTGCGCTGTTTTAACCGCATTGTGCCCATTCCCGTGGAAATTTCGAGAATTTTTATACACCTTCCTCTTGAAACTACCACTACCTATTAAAAAAACCCGTCTAAATCTGTGCAGTAGTATTTGAGTTTATCACGAACAGACAGACGTGGCCGGGGACTTTGTTTTGTAATATGTAGCAAATTAATTATATATTTATAGCAATATTGTTATTAATTATTTTCAGACTATGTCCACTATTTAAACCATATTTAGAGGCAATTTTAAAAGATTTCGAAGACAAAAAACAACAACAGTAAGTATATGTTTTTTATTATTAATATATTCTTTCATTTGTTTTCGTGCCAACATCGAATTACTTCCCAGATATGGGAATTAAAATACTTACATAATCCACATCAATAAAGAAATGTAAATTATGTCTCACGTAACAGACAGACATACAACAAGGTCTGTTTAATATTCAATCAGTATTGATTTTTGCACTTTCAATGACATTCTCATGGTTGACTAACTTTATTCGATATCTTTGTATTATCTAGCTAAAAGCATTATCTAGTGTCGTATATCTAATCAATAGGCATCAATTATGTAAACATAACAAGTGGGACTTTGTAAAAGGCACTTAAACAAAGTGACACTCACAAGTTTATAGATACTGTGAAACGTCAATTGTTATTGCAATTTAGCTCTAGTTTTATAAATTAAGTATGATTTATTGAATCTGGGTGATAAATATGCTATTTTATCAATATCTTTGACAACTAGAAAAAGGTCCGCACCACTGTATCTTTAAAAGAGTATATCATTTTACTTTTTTTTTCATTTTGTAATAAAGGAGGTTACTTTACAGATTAAAGAAAGAAATGGAAGAGAAAGCTCACATGGAACTACAGAAGAGAATAATAGAGGAGGAACAGAAACAACAGAAAAACAAAGTCACAGAGGAACAACAGATGTGAGTCATAACATTAACTTTATAAATTAACTTCATTGCTCAACATTATAACTTAGGGTAAGAATTGTATCAAATAGGTTATAACTAGATGTAACAGTAAGATGGCTGGACAAATTTGTATACATATGCATCTGAATAGTAATATTTCTATTGATAAAACCATAACTCAAATTGTAATTTAAAATTGAATAGTGCAAGCATAATAATGTATTTTAAAAAAGTATTAGCCTATAATAACCCACTGCTAGGCAAAGGCCTCTCATCTCACTGAAGATCAGTACAGTGAGGAGGATTAGGCATAATCACCACACTGGCCTAATGCGGGTTGGTGATCTCAAACTCGAGCCATGTTTGAAAAGCAGGAAACATCGCTCGACCTGGGAATTGAACCCAGGACCTCAGTCTTGGCAGGCGAGTGCATATATCACGAGACCACCGAAGCGAACTTCTTTTAATTTTTGCGATCCATTTTGCAGCTCTCATTATTGTTCACTCACTACTAATTATACTTACATCCTTTTTTATTGTTCACTCCTTAGTCAGTGAATACATCCATGTCATTTTTCAGCCAAAGAATAAAAGACGCACTCAACGCACAAACGTACGACCAATTCCTACAATACGCCCAGCAACAGTACCCCGGCAACTTCGACCAACAAGCGATACTTATCCGTCAGTTACAAGACCAACATTACCAACAATATATACAGCAGCTAGCGGTTGACCAAAGACTGGCCAATTCTAATATTAAAGACACAGAGGAGATTCCGGAGAAGGGTGATGATGTGGTCACTGATTGTAACTTGAATGAAACTGATATTGTTACTGATAATAAGTAAGTATCTGTAGACTATGCAAGAATATATATAAATTGATGTGACTGTTATGTCTAAAATATAGTTATTGTTTAGTTTTCAACTCTTTATTGATTATTTAATTTACAGAGCACTTCAGACATCAGAGAAATTAGAATCAGAATGCGCCGAAGAGTCGCGCGGTGAGGAAGAATCTGAAGGTGATGGTATGTATAAGAAATACTTAAATATTAAAATTGATCAGTCCACTTTGCCAAAAGTGGTAAAATTGTGACGAAATTTCAGCAGATGCCATCATAGAAAACTGATAGTGATACGTCAGTGCTTGTGGCGTAGTTTGACGATGTTAGTTCAGCTTCAGTACTTGAATGGGTGGCCGATACTGGCATTTCTATCTGAGCGCTACGGTGCTTCGAAGGGCACGTAAAATGGTCGGTCCCGGTTGTTTCAATCGATAGACCATGTTGGACCATGCCTTTAGACGCACTTCAAACTCCAACACCAGTGTTGGTCACTAACCTACACGAATTTACTATCATAAGTGCTGATTACTGACCATCAGTTAATCAGCTAGAAATACTCTACTTGCTAGCAGAGAACAACACTAGGGTTATCTGCAGAGTTCTGCATCTACAAGTAACATTCATCGTGAGACTTACCCCAGTTGTGGTCTGCAGACATGTTCCCGGTGATGGAGGAGGCGCGCATGTGGACGCGCGGCGACGTGTCGCAGTTCAAGGCGGGCTGCCGCGCGGCGGGCGGCGCGCTCAGCGTGCCGCACGGCGACACGCTCACCGTGCGCGTGCCCACCCGCCCGCACGCGCACACCGTCTGCTGGGAGTTCGCCACCGACACCTACGATATAGGTAACTCTACTCTTATATTTTAGTAGCTTGTTTTATCAAAACTTGCAATCAGACTGTAAACGCTAGACGGGACTTATTCGCGACTAAAACATTTAATGTATCCTCAACGTTTCGGTCGTGCTGCTTCGGCCGTGTTCACGAAGCTCGATTCACTTGTCGGAGTCGTGGTCGGGTCACTTGTAATCAGAACCAAATTTACATACAAATAATATTTATTACTTTATTAAAACTCACCGTTTTGTGTTCCAGGGTTCGGCATATACTTCGAATGGTGCAAGCCTTCCACCACTGAAGTGACAGTCCACGTGTCCGACAGCGACGACGAAGAAGAAGGCGAAGATGAAGAGTACAGCGAAAGTGGTGAGCGTCTCGCACATTTAATAGTTTTTATTTAGAGTATGTAGGCATCTAGTAATTGGTAACATAAAAGTCATTAGGCGTTTATCTCAGAAGGGCACGTTAAATTGTCGATTTCGGTTGTTCCAATCGTCAGACCATGTTTAAGGCGGTCTTAAAACTCCGAAACCAGGGTTGACCACCAACCTACTCGACCTTACTTTTTATTAGGCGTCTCACTGGATTACTTTACTATACGTCTCTGCTCCCCTGAAGACTTAGGTTGCCTACATAATTAGGACATTTTTGTCTAAGGGTCCCATACTCAAATCCCTTTCACATGAATCCACTATCGACTTGTTTGATAGAATACGCAATGAACGAGGGCGCGGACCCCGAGGTGGGCAGCGAGCGGCGAGCGCTGCGCGCCAACCGCCCGCCCACCAGCCTCGTCGTGCCCATATACCGCAGGGATTGTCATATGGAGGTCAGTACTTTGGAAACATTCAACTCATGTTTGCACCATGTGTGGGTAAACCTATCTTCGTGCTTAAAAATCGCTAAGAAAAGATTGACTCCAGTTTGAGATCACCAACCACCTGAAGGCAAGCATTGTGATTCTGCTTAATCCTGCTTAGCATACTGATATCTTAGGTATAAGAGAGGGGCCTTTTCCCAGCAGTGGGAGATTACAAGCTAAAAAAAGAATGCATAGGGCTGTTGGCCTAGTACCTTAAAAGGCAAGCTCATTGTGAGAATAGAAAAAGTATGATATTTAGCTAAAAAATAATTAATTTTCGGGCCTAGTTCTCTAAGGTGAGACTGCTCTTTTCCATGCCTAATGTTGGGTATAATCTTTCCCATGCTAAAATCAGATATCAGAATTGGCCTCTGTCCAATACGGTATTTGCTTAAGTATAAAACCTTGTTTCGTTTCCAGGTGTACGCCGGTTCCCACAGATACCCCGGCGAAGGAGTCTATTTACTCAAATTCGATAACACATACAGTCTATGGCGATCCAAAACGTTGTACTACAAAGTATACTTAACACAATAAATAGAATTATATTAATAGTTATATTTAACCCATGACACAATGTTACTAATTTATTTATGCAATATTAGTTACTATTTAAATTTAAGTTAATACATATTTACGATATTGTTACTGTCAGCGATTTTCCAATCGCAGTTTTACGATGCACTTTAATAGTGTGTCGTTATCGATTGAAATCGCTAAAAGTAAAAGTATTGTTGTGTAACATGGCAATGACAGTATTGTCTAATGAGCACGTTATTCTATCAGAATCAATGTTAAATTATAGTTAGTAAAATAAACTATCATATTAGTTGTAATTCAATAAAATGTAACGAATTTATTTATTGCTATATAATAAATGTATGTAGTTTATTTATGTAAATTCTATTTTGTAATCGAACCATATTATGGCACTCTTATGAATGTATATTGTAAATCTTTGTGTTAGAAAATTAAACAGTTAATATATTAAGACTAGCAACGCCCCGCGGTTTTACCCGCGTTTTGGCCATTCCCGGAATTTATCGATGAAAAATAGCCTTCCATTTGAATGTGGCTATCCATTATAAATTATTTAAATTGGACTCTTGAGAATAAACATACAAAAAAACAAACTCTTCAGCTTTATTATATTATTATAGAAAGTAGGATGCATCATAGTCAAGTCATTTGTAAAATACGGACGGACTCGAGCAAGCATCTCATGAATGTATGAATGTATTAGCGAAATAAATATGCGATAATCACAATAAAAGTATTGATTAAAAAATATTGATTCTGTGTGTAGATCAATTTGTACGTGCCATTAGCTTAAATTCTCACCCACAAGTGATTCTATAGGTACTTAATCCCCCAGTGTGATTAGAAAATTAGAATGTATCATAAAAAATGTATGTACTGTTTCTATGTTCGTTTTAATTATTCTGTAGTAAATGTATAGTCAATATTCTGTATGTATAGGCCCAGTGGTAATGGAATTATATAAGAATTTTATAGTTTATTCTGTTAAAATAACAATAGTATGTTTATTTTATTGCAAAACATTGTGAAGGTGAAACTATAAAAAAATATTTCAAATTAAAGTATATTTTTGTTAGCACCTAGATAGGTTATGTGTTTAAGAGTATTATTGATAGCATTTATACCTATTTTATGTTATTTAAAATTTAATTATATTACGATGTGTTGTTGCACTTTAAAAACATATAATGGTATGCCAAAATGAAGTTATTTCCTTGATAGGAAAATAAAGTGTTGGTATCAATAAGTAAGTTGTTTTATTTACCTGTTTAAGTAACCTGTTTTTATCGGTGAAAGATTCGCAACGGAGTTTCCGTTAAGTATTGCGCTGGCCTTACAGGTGTTGCTGTTGGTCCATGCTTAAACAAATTCCTGAGACCCGAATCAAAACGTAATACGTTAATTTGAATTGTCCTTTGTTTTACAGTAATATGGACATCTCGATTTTCTAAGATATTGTGTAGTGTAAACAGGGCTTATCGCATACCCCTTTACTGCGTAGGCGGGTAAAATATTACACCCTTGCAAAGTCGGCTAAACAATCTGTGTTGTCAGCTGCTACTTTTTATAATTTCGATTGATTGTCAATGTCATTCCTGCCTGTCACATGACAAGAGATGAAGAGAATGACATAAATTCACACACACACTTCACGTCACAAATCAAAATTACAAGAGCAAACTGGCAGACTGACATTTTTTTTATTTTGTTTGAATTGGAAAAGTTTAAAAATTACCTAAATCAATATGTTACATCGAGTTATTAAAAGCAGTTTCGAATTAAAAATGTGCAGTAGACGGTCAGATTTATTAGTGAGAGTTTTGCTAAAACAAAATTTGTGTTATCAGTGTGGGTTCCGATTATCTCATCGTAAAACACCGAATATTCTAAATTATTACGAAAGAACCTTTTCAATCAGAAATGGACTTTACAAACTTCGACACTATACGAGCCAAGTGGAAACGGAAAAAAAGAATGAGCACATCGTATCGATAAACGATAAGGGGACCTTGGCGGCCTCAAAAAAAATTAATGTTAAATTAAAGACCTCAGAGATGAAGCGACTGCTAAGCTTAGCTGAACCAGAGAAATGGACTCTAACAGGTACTTGTACTACTTTCATTCAGGTCTATCTTATCATGGTAAAAATAAATAATTTTTATTTAGCTACTTATAATTCTTATCAATTTAATATCACCTGTGTACTGTGTTAGAGATATTGTACAAAATAATATATTATATTTTTTTAAATTCCAGGTGCTATTGGTCTCCTGGTAATATCATCTGGAGTGACTATGGCTATACCATTCTCTCTGGGGCGAGTGCTAGACATAATTTACAGTAGTACAAGTGACATAGCGGTTGCTCGGGAGAAGCTGGATGCTCTCTGTCTGATGCTTTGTGGTGTATTCCTGGTTGGAGGGCTTTGTAACTTTGGCCGAGTATATCTGATGTCAATTTCTGGTAAGATGTTTCATACATAATTTGTTATTTAATTTTGAGTACACTAACCTACCTATACTGAAATGGAACTCATATAACATATTATAAGGTATCTACACAGTTTAAAATATAGTAGAAGTATTATAATAAAAAGATCACTAATTTTGATTAAACAAATGAATGAATAAAATCACCATTTCAGCTAAGTAGCAAAAGAAATACAAAAATTATTTTTTCACAGGAGTAAAGATAAATGCAAGGCTAAAAAATATATTAGTACCTGCATATATTTTTTTCATTTTAATATTACACTGACTTTCATACTCTTACAATTTGATATAGTCTTAAATTGTGTGTAATTTAATATTTTATAAAACATAAGTAATTATAATTTTCATCATTAAAACAAACTCAAACACTAAATTTTATCATTACCATGCACAAAAAAACTGATAAATTCCCGCACAAAAAGAGTATACATTTTGACCTAACTTTTTTGTTTTGATATTATCTAATATTTAATTTTAAAAAATTATGTTGCAATAATATAAAGCTTGTAAAGAAATATTCTACAAACTTCTTAACTACCTACAACATTATATGGATTCTCATTTGACCTTATGTACTATACATAGTTGCTATGTGTATAATTATACTTTGCTTAAGTAATTGCCAATTTATTCTTAGGATGTCTGATTTCCACACATACTATGCAGCTTATTTTTGTATATTATTTTATAGATACTTATAGTTCTTTCCCCAGCTTAGTATTTTAATTATAAACAATCTTTGAATGCTCTTTTGTCTCTCACTCATTCCTTTAGGAATTTGGGATGAAAAGTAGTTATGGTAGTTCAAAATTGGTTCAGTTGTCTGTTGGCCAAGTTTGCACCCATGAAACATGTTGTGAGCCATACAAATGCGTTAATTATGCCTTTTGCTATAATTAGAAATCTATACAATTAACTTACAGGTCAGAGAATGACTCAGAATCTTCGGACGCAAGTATACAGAGCAATATTAAAGCAGGAGGCAGCCTGGTTTGGCCGAACGTCGACTGGAGAGCTTGTTAACAGACTGTCAGCAGACACACAGTTAGTGGGACGCAACTTGAGTCAGAATGTTAGCGATGGATTAAGGTCCTTGTTCATGGTTGGAGCTGGGACAGGAATGATGGTATGTTTACTATGTATACAAATCGCGTAAGTTAAAAAAAGATTAGTGACTTAATTTTAATAAATATAAATTAATAGTGTAAAAATTTAAGAGAATGTATATTTTAAAATCCTAATAATATTGTGCAAAAATAAATATTGTACTGATATAACTTTTACATGAATGCACTGTAAGAAGTTTCCATTTGGATTAAAATCTCATTATCAGGTAAATACAAATTGGCATAACTATCTACACAGCAGGAAAAGTGTTTTGTTGTCATTTAATAACTTACAATACATAGAAGCATTTTAAGTTTTTTGCTTAATAGAATTGAGATACTAGTTAACATTAAAAATAATAATCTCATGGTCAACATTCTCTAATATTTTCAGTTTTACATGTCACCATCACTGGCTATGATTGGACTTTGTATAGTGCCACCGGTGTCGGTTCTGGCAGTCATATACGGGCGATTCGTTAGAGGGATCACAAGGCAATTACAGGACACTTTGGCTGAAACTAGTGAGGTGGGTTATACCACAAGTTCATACTGATATATGTGTCATAAAACACGCTTCCCTGTATTTACTGAAACGAAACATTCACTTCACTTATTCAGTGCGCACAGAACTTTATCCTATTTTATTACTTTACTTTTTCTACAATCCATGAATGTCTCAGAAAGTCTGAAACTGCCTATCTGCTAGTTTGAATAGATTCTATATTGAATCCCTTTTTCAGCTAGCTGAAGAGAAGATATCAAACATAAAGACTGTGAAAGCATTTAGTAAAGAAGAAAAAGAATGTCAAAGTTACGCCGAAAAGATACAGGATTTATTAAATTTGGCTTACAAAGAATCCTTGGCAGTCGGAAGTTTTTATGGATTGGTAAGAAGCTTCTAAGAGATTCTACGTATATATGAATGTTAGTAACATTTCACTAGTAAGCACCCATGCGGCCCATGCATGTTACTAGGCGAAAAAATTAAAAAGCTGCCGCGTTTGATCGTATCGGATCAGCGGTTAACATGTTTAGTCATTTCTGGCAAAAGTATACTGATAAAAAAGGTAAGAGTTTGAATCTGTCGGAGTAATCTCTGGAATAGCCAACGAATTTCAGGAAATCTTTTTGTCAGCATTCAAGAGGCAGAAATTCCCACATGAACGGGTGTAATGCGGGTAAAACTGCGGTGCGTTGCTAGTATGTTTTATTGGAATATCCAGGTGTCCTGCTTATGTATTAAACATTTTAAAAACTAATTTACTATGTTATTAAAATCAGTTTTTAAAATTGCTTTGTGCATTAGTTCTAAATTCATTATTTTATTCGTATGTTCCACAGACAGGCTTAGCAGGAAACACGATAATAATCTTGGTACTCTACTACGGAGGCAGTATGGTGGCTACAGAACAGTTGTCTGTGGGCAATCTAACCTCTTTTCTACTGTACGCGGCTTATGTTGGCATTAGTATAGGCGGGTTGAGCAGTTTTTACACGGAGATGAACAAAGGCATGGGAGCGGCTACTAGGCTGTGGGGGATTATTGACAGGGAGCCGACTATACCAGTGTCAGGTAAAGGAGATTTTTAAAATTGAATTGACCCTGTCCTCGCGTTTTCACCTGCCTTCGGAAAATGGCGCTAGTAAGGATGTTGATCAGACTATCGTTATTTTTTCAAATTTGGTGAGGTCGCGCCCATATATTTTGTTAGGCAGTAAGAACGCATTTATAATATTAGTTCCTATAGATATTTTCGCATTTTTGTTTAAACAGTGGAATTGAGTTAAATATTATTTGCAGTCTTGCATTTATCTGATCTATAACCTTTATTTATTAAACTTTTAGGAGGACTCAGACCAAGCGTAAGACCGAAAGGTGAAATAATACTAGACAATATACATTATTCGTACAACAATTCGCCTCTTATCAAAGGACTAAACCTCCACTTACACCCTGGGAAGTCGATAGCGCTTGTCGGTCGTTCTGGATGCGGAAAAAGTACTATAGCGTCATTAATATTGAGGCTTTACGATCCGGACAAGGGCAGCATATTATTGGACGGTGTTAATATAAAGGATCTGGATCCGGTGTGGTTGAGAGGCCATATTGGTTATGTCAGTCAGGTGAGCAACTTATTTTTATAGACGAACCTAAAGCACAAAATAAATGCACCAAAAAAGACGAACTACTCTCTAAAGCACACGCACACATAGATCCGCGTTATACGAAATTCGATAGGTGTCAAATTAATCCGTGGAGACTACGAAACGTGGCGACGAAACGCCGCATGGCGTATCAGCATCTACGAGTGTATTAAGAGTGTACACTACCTCAGTTCGCGTATTCAGATTTTCCCCTGAGCCGAAGCGGGACAGAAACACCTGAGCGCTTGGTGTTTCGGCCCGCGAATTGTAGGTATTTGCTCCCTACAAACATTATGGTACTCATTTGAAAAAACCGCAACATATGAATTGTTCTGTAAACCCTATTCAATTTACTACACTTTATTTTAATTCAACAACTTTTGTATTTATTGAGATATTAAGATTTTAGTAAAAATTTAGAGATAACTTTGCGATTTTTTTCTATCGAGAAAATTTCATGGAGTCGTGTTTTCGAAACATATGATCGATAGATTATATCATGAACTTTACCATACATACGTTTCAAAGTTAAATATTGAGTAACGAGGAATATATGGAGATCCCGCCGAGTTGAAAATAAGCGATTTGAGGTAGTATACACTCTTAAGCAACAAATCTAATTTGGCATTCGTACATCTGTTACCCTGGCGTTAAAGGCAGTTTGAAGCCTTAAAAATAAATAATATTTTAAGTCTTAAAGAAAGTATGTAAGTATTAGCTTGTATGTCCAATACGTATAAACACGCGCGTGTGAGTAATAATATATCGAACGTAACGTATATTCGTATGTGTGGTCGATCTGAAAAATAGAGGAATTTAGGAAAACGTTTCAATTCAGTGTTACCTACTATGATTTTATACTACTATGATAAGTTTGCCAGTGTTTTTACGTGTTAGATTTTGATTTATTTATGTTTTCCGCCATGTCTGCTTTCTTCATATTATGTCTTTCTTTGTATTAAAATGTCTCTTCTCTCAAGATATAGATAAAAGCAAATATACTAAAAAACTGATTAAAAGTAATACGTCTTATCTTTACAAGAAATATTTGATGTTGCTAATTGAAATAAAATTATCGAATAAGTTGACGTATGATCCTGGTCAAAGTTAAAATTTTGTTTGTTTATAGTACGATACCGTGTCACTAGGTTATCGTTTGACTACAATGTACCAAGACCATAGGTACTATATTATTTCTTTTTACGTAGGCTTGTTGGTTAGGTTTTTGTATTACAACACTAGCAGCACCCACGTTGTGCCCGTTCCCGTCGGAATTTCGGGAATTTTTATACATATAAACCTTCCTATTGAATCACTCTATCTATTTAAAAAAAACCGCGTCAAAATCCGTGCAGTATTTGAGTTTATCGCGAACAGACAGACCGACGCGGCTGGTTTTCGGCAAAAAGGCTTTGCGCGTCTGTTATTATGCGGTTTTACCTACATTTTGAATCACATTTCTATGGTTAAAATTTGCATTTGTTTTTCAGGAACCCATATTATTCAGTGGCTCAATAAAAGACAATATTTTATATGGATGTCCAGATGAATATGATTCCTCGAAAGACGAAAATGTAAGTAAATAAATTCCTTACCTATCTGGTTTAACAGCAACACTAGGATAAAATTGTAAGTATTTATATACGTATTGAATATGTGGTACAAGTTTAATTGTGTTTGCAGAAGGAGCCGTGCTGGATGTCGGCGGCGCAGACGGCGCACCTGCAGGAGCTGGTGGTGTCGTCGCGCGAGGGCTGGGCGCGCGGCGTGGGCGCGCGCGGCGACCGCCTCAGCGGCGGACAGAAGCAGCGCGTCGCCATCGCCAGGGCCATCGTCAAGGTACGTATAGCGGCACCGCTCAACCACGGCCAACGACCAACAATGTCCAAAATTGACTTTACTAGATATCTTCAGTGAGATGAGAGGCCTTTGCCCAGCAGTGGCACATTACAGGCTGATACTTTACTTTACTCAACGTCAAATGCTTCCTAAGCAGAGATTTAATGAGCACCGTCAATTAGTTAAGTGTAGATTTAATGGACGTCTATGAGTGCGGCAAAATCGGTATAATTAGAGTCTAATTAATAATGTTCTGAACTACTCGCAGTAATATAATTAGTAATGACTATAAACTTAGGCATGAGATTCTTAAATCAATGAAAGGATTTTCGTGCAATTTTGGTAAAAAGAGGGACAGACGGAAAAGATATTTACGTACTTAGAATGTTTTGGGATAACTTTAATCCCTAAATTCTATTGAGATAAATTCTATCTAATGTAACGCAGTGCCGCTTTTCTTCATAAATTCAACTTCTATTCCCGTTCATACTCTGATCAACAATGCTATTTTGTTACAGAACCCCAAAATCCTCATATTGGACGAAGCCACCTCTGCCTTAGACGCGTATTCTGAATTCTTAGTTGACAGAGCGCTCAAAGAAATCAGCAAAGACCGAACGGTTTTGACCATAGCTCATAGACTAAGCACGATACAGTCAGCGGACGAAGTAGCGGTTATAGAGAATGGGGTGATTGTAGAAAAAGGTACTTACACGGACCTCATGGCAAAACAAGACGGATTCTTCAAAGAACTCATCACACACCAGACGTTCACGAGGAAAAGCAGAGAGAAACAATCGAGCAAAACGTAGCACACGATTCAATGTTGTTGTTGAAATTGACAAGATAGAATAATTTATTTAATTTATTGTTAATATTTTTGGATACTTTACTGGGCTTGTGCTTCTACTACTTTTTATTTAAGTTTTAAATTGATACTCTATTGAATTGGTTACATTTATGTACATATATTAGATCCTATTTTTTTGGTTGGTATGTATCGTTTTACATACGGTTCAAAGGTTTACATTTAACGTTGTTGATTTAAAATTTTGTGAGTTACTAAGTTGAATATTTTATGTCCCATTATAAATCATTTTGTGATAATAATGAAGCCATGGAACAATGAATTTTATATATTTTTATTTAAATTTGATGGTGAGTAAAATACGACATTTATAATATAAAAAAATCGTCGAGTGATAACGGGTAAATAATTAATGTTGTGGTGACAAATAGAATTGTTGTTATTATATGTGGTTGTTTTATTAATTGGCTTTATCCTTAGTTACTTAGTTACGTTTATAATAATTGCGTCAATTTTACTTCAGTCTATAGTTAGTACCATCACGTTTATAATAATTGCTTCAATTTTACTTCAGTCTATGTACCAGGCAGGTACTTCATACTTGACCAAACAATAGTTTACGATGTTACGGAATTTTAGATTGTAAAGCTGACGATGACAGCCAAGGTGCCTTCCCCAGTAAGGTACTTCGTTTGGTATCAATTCATCATATCAAATTTCCAAAGTTAGCCTTTCCATCAGAATATGGTGGAAGATTTATTTGATAGATAACCTTTGTATATATTATGTGATGTTAGTACTTAGACGTTGCTGTGGGCAAAACATCGCCCATGGTCATCCACTAACTTAGCAGGACTACTTATTAAGTTTTATGTTTTTTAATTTTTACGGTTGTTAATTGTTTACAGTAAGAATTAAATTATGAATGGAGTTACGTAGATAATTAATATTCGTAACATGTAAAAACAAAACATGTGAATTTTGCCATCTTTTAAAGCAATCATTATTTGAAGTAGGTACATTAATTAATATTTGTACGGGTAATTACTGTACCTAGTTTCTATGAGCGAGGCCACTCTACATAAAGGAACGATGCATTTATCAAACTTGAGTTTATTGCCTGTACTTTGACCCTTCATTGTTTTTCTACGCAACAGTTTTGCGATCGTGTTTATGTGTAGCCTTCATCCATTCCAAGGGCAGCGAATCTTTAACTTTTTTATATACTATTCCCTCGTTTTCACTCGCATGGTAACTACCTACCTAAGGCACTTATCTAATAAAAGTGTCAATTTTAGGATTAGAAAAAACAGTGTTTGATCTTATCGCGATATGCTTGATATTGTATGACTTCAAAATTCTCTTAAAGGGATTTTTTCTGGGTACCTACTCATTTAAATTTATTCTGACTTTTAAATTTCCCTTATCATACTTATTCATAACAGATTACGTACCTTTATCATACTTATCTATTTAAAATGAGATCAAACTCCACCTTCAAAATTATAATGAACACACAATCTTGTTTATTTCTTGCCGCTATTTCATTATTTACATTTCAACAAGCGGAGCGCGCGAGCGGGTGGACCTTGCCCTCTCGCGGGAACGCGCCAAAACAAAACTAGATCGGAGTAGGCGGCATACGTCACTCGAGTCCCGACTCGCATACAGACTAGACAAACAAAATGTCGATGAAAGTTTTACGGGGGAACTTTGCGCGGCAAATTATAAACAGTACGAAAAATGGAAAGAAAAAAATCAATAGTGTTTCTAATAATGTGCTGAGTAGATGTTTGGCTACTCAAACGGCCCCTGCCCCCGATAGCAATCCGCTTAATTCGCCATGGGGTGAAATACAAGTAAGCAAGGAAACTTTGACGGAATACGTGTTTTCAGACCTTGAGTTATGGGCGGATAAGCCTTCCATGGTAAGTGATGGGTATTATTATAAATATTTTATTTTGATTTTTTTTTATTAAAATTTAAGAGTTGCGATTTGCGATTAAGGATCCTGTATTTACCCGAATTGAAAAGTGTGTCAAAATGTTGTTAATGCGCACGTTCTTCGTGATTTAGATTATTAAATAAATAATTATACTTAAAATTACCAACTATGTAGGGTTTCCCTTGAAGTACAAAATTATTCTTCAGCATCTAATATATTCCTAATTACAACAGCAATTAATTTGATCTTTTGGTAATGATCTGAAGATCTCATGATTCTCTACACTTAATATTGATATAATAATAAACCGGAGACGCATAAATTAGAAAAAACTCCTCAAACACTGATTGCAATATTTAACAATCCTGAAAAAAGCAAACAATAGGTTCTTAGTTACGTTTTTCTTTTAAGTGGCGACTAACACGTTGCATTCCATTATATACAATTAAATGGCGATGCACTAGAGTATATTAATTATAGCGGGTACAAAGTTCACTATGGTTCATTTTTAATGCGGACGTAGTGATAGGGCGTAGGTACATGCAAGTAAATATAAATAGTTCGCATTTGAAGGTTGGGGCTAGTGTCTTAGATGTTTGGCAACTACTGAACTATCTCGACATGGAATGGGGAAATGATCGAGTGTGGACATTTCCATCTTCGTTTTAGTCACGTTTCAGATGAAATGATTGGAACTAATATGAAGTTACTTTAACAATGATCCAATAATAATTAGGACAAACTATCATTGGAACACAATAAAAAATAATACATTTAAGGAGGCACTGTACGGTAAAATAATGTAGTTTTACCTTGTACCCGTGCCCGTACCCTAGTACCCTAATTAATTGTTCTTCCGGTTTTTTATTTATACGCACGTGTGCCATGAATGTTTTATTTAAATAACTTTAATTTATCAAATCTACCAAGTCCTTTCGAAAATAATTCCTATTCCGGAAATTAGAAAGGCTTTAAAGATTAATAAAATAAAGCCTATTGAATAAGATAAGTTTAATGCAGTCGGCCTAACAAAGTTATCGTAACTGTTTATGTAAACGCCTACTTGTAATTTTTTTGATAGTTAAGTTAATCTCGTAGAATAAAATAAATATTAGTACCTATGTTTAGTACCAATAAAAATACTGATTAGGAAGGAACTACAAGGTCATCATCTAAGCTAGTTTTTAGCTACGGTAGTCTAAGGGTGGGTTGTTTTAAGCAGTTGGTTATCGTAACATACGATCGTTAAAAAGTTCACGATTTCCTAACGTTTGTTCAGACTGACATTTTGAGTTAACGTTTACTGGTGCGTAAGCTGAAGCAATCCGCCCTTATTATCAGAGAATATTTACACGAGCCGAAGTTTTATCTATTTACAAATTTATTTACCTACTCTAAATTGTGAATTACGTAGAGTGATAATAAACAAACAACACGACGTGCCAAATATTTTATCTTTGTAGATATTTCAATATCAAATCGTAGACTTTGAACCCTGAACGTGGATATTGTAAAAGTTCAGCGACCAATTGAAAATAAGTCGGAAAGATAACATTTGTGTATATATTTTATTAAAATATTACGCAAAATTATTTTTACTATGCTCCCGTATATACTTAGCTGGTTAAGGTGGGTAGAACAAATTAATAATAAGATGTATTCTTTGCCAAGACCTTTGTCACGCTTACTGCCATGGGTTTTCAGTTTGGTGCTTATATTCCATACTAGAACGCCCCGCAGTTTCACTCAAGTTGAACCGTTCTTGCGGATTCCCATCAAATGTGTAAATGGCTACTGCAAACATGAGTACAACAGGTAGTTTCGGAGATTAGCGCTTTTCAACAACAAAATAACTCTTCAGTTTTTTTAAAATTTTAACTATAAGAAATTTGTTCAATTTGTTCTATAAGCGACCCACCTTTCTATTAAATATTTGGTGTAATTTTCAAAAATCATAGCTAACCATATGTATCCAGCTGTTCCGAAGCGAAAATGAAACAGTTACTTTTCGCATAGAAAATATTAGTAGATACAGATTTATCGTCTACAAGATGAGATAATTATATGCATACCCTCATGCAGATCAGCTAGTCCCCTTGCAGTGGGAACGATTGGCAAGCCCGAGGCTCGTGAGACTCGAAATAATTTACGGTTAACTCACATTATCCAAACCGCTTGATTCCGTTGATAATGTCTGTTTAATTAACGTTTTCCCGCAGATTTAACAACGTTTCCGTAGGGAGAGCGTGATACCGCTCTCCCTACTTCGGTTAAAGTATATAGAATGAGATAAAAAATGGGGATCCTTAATTGCTAGAAGTTGACAGGTTCATCCAAGGATCTTTTTGGACCAGTCTGAGAAACTGAAGCCTGTAATGTCTTGCTGATAGGAAATTGTGATCTTACTAAAGATATTAGAACCTATTTATAATTAAATAATTGTCTGCAGACATGTGGAAACTCAGGTCGATCGTACGACTACGGTATGATGCGGATGATGATCGAGCGATGTGCTACCAGCTTGCTGGGCGCACTTAAGTTAAAACCTGGAGACCATATTGGGCTTATTCTGCCAAATATACCCGAGTTCACAACACTAGTTCATGGAGCCATGAGGGCAGGACTTGTGGTTACTTTCGCTAACCCCTTGTATACTGCTGGTAAGTAACTTTTAGATATCAGTATATTCAAGAAATGTGATTGAGGAAGTTTCTTTTTTGGAGTCTTTGGTGTTCATTATTATCAGTATTAAAAGTAAGTAAGTGTTGGGCAGCACGTACCCACGTGCATGTGCCTAATATAAAAAAATCTATTATATTCATAAGTACATATAGTTGGTTAGATCGATATCTATTTTAATCTATGTTTGTGGTGTATAGGTACATAGTCGCATCGCACAGTAGGCATCGCAAACATAGATCATGATCACTAATTATTTAACTATTAGATGTCTCGTACACTAACGATGCATCATTTAAAGTCACATGTGATTGTAATGTAACGTCCACGTGCAACACCGACTAGATAACGTATGATTATGAATAAATATTGCTATTTGCTATGCGTACCTATTTATAATCGTGACTAATTAATGTCTAGTATACGAACTTTTATTCAATATCGCCTAGACAACATGTGTTTGATAAACAAGTTTATCAGCGCATTTGATACATTACTCATTAATAAGAAAGTATATGATAACCTAGGTATTAAGCGCAAGCTTAAAATATGTTAAAGTACGAGTAAGTATTTAAACTGTGTAAAGAGATGATACATTTAAATCAAACGAGCCTTTCGATATCCTTAATCACTTTGAACGTAACCACCTCACTTAGAACAAGACATAATAAGGATGGGCATAGGTCAAGGTCACCCTACAAACAGATTAAGTAATAACTTATTATTAATTTAACAGAGGAAGTGAGACGGCAATTCGTAGACTGCAACGTGAAATGCATAGCTACGATAGAAATGTTTATGCCGGTGGCCACGGAAGTTAGCAAATCACTGAAAGACTACTGCGGAACCATATGGGTTGGTGGAGAAGATGACAAAGCTCAGGGTAAGAAAAAACCATATTTTAAAATATAATTTCCTTATTTGCCAATATATCCGGATATGTCAGTCACAGGATTTGCAAAAAGCTTTTAGAACCAGTTATGGAAGTCTAGACATAGTTTGATTTCTGGTCTCAAATATTGCGTTATTGCTAGGGCTATTTGAAGCCAAGCCTACGGTTGCGAAATGACGTCTTTGGACTACCTACGTGTGATAGAATTTACTTAGTTTCTAGTTTTATTACCAAGCTGATAATTGCTGACAATAAGTTAAATATTTTCTCCATGTTGGTTGTGATATTCGTAGGATGAATATCCTAACTATAAATGCGAAAATAACTTTGTCTGTATGTCACGCCTTCACGCCAAAACTACTGAACCGCTTTGAATGAAATTTGGTATACAGAGTATAGAGTAGAGTTAGTACGGAGCCTGAGAAAAGACATAGGCTACTTTTTATCGCGAAATCCCACGAGAACGGGTACAACGCGGGTGCATCGCTGGGCGCGGCTAGTAATAAATATAATTGAAGTTATGATTTATAAGAAGTTCATCTAATGAAGAATTTATCCTAAGGTGTCCACGGTCTCCGTTCTCTATTGATGGCTGATCACAAAGCCGACATACCGAACGTGAGCTGCGACGACGTATGTCTCATACCGTACTCTAGTGGGACTACAGGGATGCCTAAAGGAGTGATGTTGACTCATAAGAACTTAGTCAGCAATCTCAAACAGGTGCAATGGCCCAAGTTAATGAAGTACGAAGGCGCGAAAGGTGAGATTAGATAATCGGTCAGTTCAGATCGCCACTTATAGTTGTACCTACATTTTACGCCAACATTTAAAACTGAAGAGTTTGTGTGAACGCGCTAATCTCAGAAACTACCAGTCCAGTACTATACCCTATTTATATAGTATCGGATAGCCACATTATAGGTGAAGAGGATTAGGGATATTTTTTATCTCAAAATTCTCACTGGACGGTCATAAAGCGAGTTAAACTGCGGGGTGCTGTAATAAAGATAAAACGAAGTAACTAAATCGATTATTGGAACTTATCTGGAAATACCAGGATCTAAAAAATATACAGATAATTATCATGAGTTACTTGGATCATTATTAGTTGTACTGTAGTATAGTTATAGTAAGGGATATTTATTAGTCAGAATGACTACGTTTATCCCATTCGTGGGAATGATTAACCGCCGGGCGAATCTAGTACACTGTGATGTATACTATGTATAATACCAAAAATGTTTGGTTCTGATTTGAAAAAAGTTTAACGGCAGTATGTGATTGTCTTTAGGGGATTCTCATTGGATGTGGTTTAACGAGATAGACCAAGCACCAAGTACGAATAGATTCGTCATTTACGACAAAGTCCTCATAAGGAATGTTACCTAATAGTGAATTGTAATGTTTTTACAGGTAAAGGGGATACCATTTTAACAGTGCCACCTTATTTCCACATCTACGGATTCAACGGAATCCTTAATTACAACTTATCGCTCGGATATCATGTTGTATCTATGCCCAGGTATGGTGTCTTACAAATGGACCTATCAAGTTCGTTATAGTGTAACTGAATACGGAACCCATAGTGCAATTTAATTGGTTTTTAAGACGTACTCTTTACTTCCGATTCTAGGTTCACCCCCGAAGACTACATCAAGTGTTTGGTAGAATATAAGCCTACGACACTGTTCGTCGTTCCTTCTCTATTAGCCTTCTTGGCCACCCATCCCTTGGTTAAGAAGAATCATCTCCAATCCATTGAGTCTATAATGGTAGGCGCAGCGCCTACTACAGATAGTATATTTGAGAAGTTCTTGCTTAAATGCGATAAAACAAAGGAGGAGATAAAATTGTTGCAAGGTACCTAATTGAATGTTTCGTAAACCATGTTCTAACCTTTGTTAACAATCAAAATACTTTATGTTGACAAAACGTAACGCGATTCAGGATAAGGGAAACTAGGTCGCTATCGATCCGTAAGATTTTATATTTCAAGTTTGGATCATGAATAATGCTGATAAGGAAGCGTTAATAATTATTACATTACGTCCAATTATTTTCAAAGAAATTTAAAATAACAGAATTAAATTTAAATTGATTTTTGAAACTAAATTTTGCAGTCGTAAATTGCAGTGATGCTTGCGTATTTAATTAGACCTATAATTAAGTCGTGTTACACGGACATTGCATTAGTTTTATATATATCTCATTACGTTCTTTGTTTTCAGGATACGGCATGACCGAGAGTTCCCCCGTAACATTGATGACCCCATACATATACCCGTACAACAAAATTGGGTCAGTAGGACAATTGGTACCCAGTACGCAGGCTCGCATACTCTCTCTCACCAACGGTAAAATGTTGGGACCCCATAAATCGGGGGAGTTACTTCTTAGGGGACCACAGGTTTGTTAAAACAAAGTTTTAAGTCAGCAGTAACTAACAAAGATAAATTATTCTTATCAAAGTTCAAGGGCTCAATGTTTTGTCTGTCGTTCCAATTTTTAGGTCAATTAGTGTTACAAAACAGCTAATGAAAACGCCACTAACTGTCCGAGAGCCTTATATTTATTAAGGTTCAATTCATTCAGTGAGGCTTAGGTCTGCGGGTTCGATTACCATTATGAGCATTTTTTTTGGTGGCGCTAAAACTAACCTAAATGAATTAAGGAATCAGATTCAAGCTGGATTAAAAAAGGGAATGTTTTATTTAAATCCCTTTAAGAAGGATTCATTCACAAAGAATCGAGAAAATATACCTTTTAAAAGATTTGATTGAAATAGCATGTTTGTTAAACATTTTCCAGATAATGAAAGGCTACTGGAAAAATGAAGCAGCGACAAAAGAAACGGTGGACAGCGAAGGATGGCTACACACCGGCGACGTCGCATACTACGACGACGACCATTACTTCTACATCGTGGACAGAACTAAAGAACTCATAAAGGTTAAGGGCAACCAGGTACGTGGTCCAATTACAAATAGAATCTCCGTTCGTCAGACAGTAACGGTATTTGGGTTACCAGCTCAAATACTGCAATGTATAAATAATATGGAAGTTTCCTAAATAAGTGATGCATTGGTTTATGATCTATTGTTATTGCCGCATTATTGGTTTAGGCGCTAAAATATCTTTTATATGGAAGCAAGTTTCTTATGCAATGAAAGTGATTCATTGCTTAATTTATGGGTGTTCATTGCATTATTATTTAAGGTGTTAGGCAAATTTTGACTTCACATAATTATTATCATACACATTTCGCTTATTTTATCTAAAAAGGAGATTTTCATCAATTTAGGTACATATGTTTTTACAATTAGCTAAGTTTATATTTTGTCTTTTTACAGGTGTCTCCAACAGAGTTAGAAAGCGTCATAATGGAAAAGCCTGAAGTCGCTGACGTGGCTGTAGTGGGTGTACCAGACGCTTTGGCGGGAGAATTACCCAAAGCCTTCGTAGTCTTGAAGCAAAACCACAAACTAACAGAGAAAGACGTATACGACCTCGTCGCCCAGAAACTAACCAAATACAAACATTTAGAAGGAGGAGTAGTATTCATAGACTCCATTCCAAGAAATGTAGCCGGAAAAATAATGAGGAATGAACTTAAAGTTCTTGGAGGCAAAAAGCATTAGTTATTTTTTTGTTAAATTAGATAAGGATTTGTATTATAGAGTTAGGTTTTGTATATAGGTTAAGTCAAATGTTACTATTTGCCTAGTATTGTGATAATATACTTAGCTCGATAGATGCATCTAGTGAGTACAAAATTCGATAATTATATTGTTTTTATTATAATTTATTGAATGGAATTCGCAATAATTATGTTTTTATTAGATATTTACGGTGCATAGTTTTTAATTACGTTAAAAAGTTTATAAAAGTTGGTAAAAAAACTATAATTGAAATTCATCTTTGTTTTATTTTGAAATACCTAAAAATAGTGATACAAAATAATTACCTATATTAACTTTTCAAATGTTATTCATATTTTAACTTATATTGAATCACAAACAAAGAACACACAAACTTTAAATTTGCAGCTATTCTATTAAGGATTTGACGCTTTGGATAGTAGTACTAGGAGTAATGTACTTAAGTACTTTGAATGTATAACTTCTAAGGTCATACTCAAATGAAGTAGAATAGTGCAACTTGCAACATAACCTTACTGATATTAAATGCTATTTTCTATTAAAATAAATGTTCTATGGTAGCTACATATTTACTTAAATCACTAAGGTTGTTGCACACACACATTTTTGTATGGATGTTTTTCACCATGTACTGACAGTATTGTATGTATTAATGAGATTTTTGTCAGTTATGGTGTGGTAATAAATAGCATGTAGTTTTTTTGCATAACAATCCATTAGCATAAACACAAGTGTATGCAACAGACCTATAGTGGCCGACTTGTATAATGAGTTAGTTACTTATGGATGGAACTTATGAAAATAAATCAGTTTTATATCCTTGTAACTAATGGAATTAATGACAAGTAGCCACCAAATCATCATTGCTAGAATCAACCACATACGATAATTTCAAAATGTCATTGAATTGAATAACAAGTAGTAATACTGTTATAAATTACCTAAGATTCCTTCTTCTCAGTACTTTCTGATTCAGCCTTATTATCATCTTCTACCTTTTTACTCACTTCTTCAGCAACCATCGGTTCTGGTTCCTTTTGTTCAGGAATTTCTTTGTCCTTCTCTTCAACTGGTGTTTGAGGCAGTTCTGAATTAACATCTGATATTGAATAGTTCTCCGATTCTATTTTAGGAGCACTGATTTCAGTCTTCTCTTTGACTGGTTCCTCGATTTCCAATTCTTTGACTTTCTCCGGTACAGGTTCAGCAGGATTGGTGTCCTCGTGAATGTCAATATTGGTTTGCCCCTCATCAGTTTTAGGAGAATTGCTATTTCCATCTGTATTGTCACTGGATGAGGAACTCTCTTCACTAGAAGTTGAAACTTCAGAGATCAGTTTATTTTCCACCTCATCTTTGGAATCTGAACTGCTTTCATCTGTCACTTGCAATGGCTCCTCAATTTTAGAATTTTCAGAAGAACTTTCAGAGACTACAGGTTCACTACTCTCCGCTTGTTTCTCTGCAATTGATTGGTCTAAAAGTTTTCTTTCAGTCATTTCAGCATCGTCTACTTTTATTTCAGGTATTACAAGGGGAGAAGAAGTTTCAGTCTTCTTTTCTTCAGGTTTAATTTCTTCTGCAGGTGTTTCTTCGATTGGTGTTTCTTCCTTCTCTTGAATCGCAGTGTCAGTTTTAGCTTCCTCCTGAGGTGGTGACTCACTATGTTTTGGCTCAGGTGAGTCATTGGTTGTTACATTTAATTCTGGAGGGGTCACTGACTCATACTGAGTGATTGTTTTCTCTTGAGTGTCCATTGGAGTATCCTGTTTGGCTTTGAGTCTTGCTTCAATATCATCAACGGTTATACGAGTCTCTGATGACCCTGGCTGAGGTTCACTGGTTCGTTGTTGCTCACTGTTCTCCTTCCATGACATATCTTCCATTTCAACGTCGACATTGTACTCTGAATTGTTGTCAGATCCATTTACAATAGGTTCATTGACTTCCCCATTTTCTGTTTCAGAGTGTCTCTGCAAACCTGGCTCTCTGGTGCTAACAACTAAGATATTTTTCTCTATCGCCCTCATAAACTTGTCCACCCGATTGTATTGTTTACGAGGAAATGTTAAAAGTTCACATATTCTCTGCACTGTGAAGGGAGCCGAAGTAAACGAATCGAGACGCTCTAACAAGCTGTTCTTCATGATATCATAATTGAAGGGGTCAACGTTAGGGTAAGGGGGGATATCTATACCTGGCGTTGTTTCATAGAAGTCTGTAATAACATTTATAAGCTTTTCTTTGAATAAACACTTGACATGACACCATTGATACACAGGGTCACCGGTACGGGCTACGTAGGCAAGATATTCATTCAACTCTTGAGGTATAGTCTTCGGTTTCCTTTTAGAAAAGTCTTCAAGGAAATTGAATATTTCTTCAGCATTTTCCATTGTTATGATTTGCTTTACTTAGTGAATAACTACTACAAATTGTGAAAAAAAATAAAATGCTCGCTCACTCGCTTGCTTGCTTTGACTTTGTTTGACGTTTGAATTTTGAATGAATGAAAGAATGAATAAAATAATTGGAATGAACAAATCAGTGATTTTGTTCCACCACAGGTAAAAAACTAAACCACAGATTCATCAGCATCACAGATGCTAATCTCGTAAATATTATCTTTCAAATAAACATTGCATTGGAATTTGCAATCAATGTCAGACAGACAGACCCAGAAAATTAGTATGTTTCATTCTCAACTCTCAACTCAACTCAACACGGTTTTCTGGTTTTCTGTGATTCGGTTTCATCAAGTCATAAATATTTGTTGATTTATTACGAAAAAAGTGGAAAAAAGACTTTCATAAATTCTAAAAATAAAGAATCAGATATAATAATGAATACCATACTGCGAAGAACTCTTTTTCCAATCTGTAATAACAGTTTAAAGTTTCCGATCCGGTCTTACGCCGATTTGCCCATCAAGGAGAAAATTGAAAACATTGTAAAGAGTAACAAGGTAGTGGTGTTTATGAAGGGTGTACCGGATGCTCCCAGATGTGGCTTCAGCAATGCTGTAGTTCAAATAATGAGAATGCACGCTGTTCCATACCAAAGTCATGATGTACTGGCCGATGAGCAACTTAGACAAGGTTAGTGAAGTAATCATTTTGTAAATTTTCAGGATTTCAAAAATAGGTAATAAAACTTGCCAAAGCTACATCAATGTGGACAACGTGCCACGCGGTTATGTAATAACTTCTTTGATGTTGCTCATTATCTTGTTATTTTATCAATTTGTTTTTGCTGACACTGTTTTTATTATTTAACTTTTAGGTATCAAAGAGTATTCTAACTGGCCAACAATTCCGCAAGTATTTATTAATGGAGAGTTTGTTGGAGGATGCGACATTATGTTACAAATGCATCAATCTGGGGAACTTGTAGAGGAATTGAAAAAAATTGGAATCATAAGCGCTCTGTTAACAGCCGAAGAGACCAAGGAAGTAGACAAGAAGTAGTTTTCTGCGGTTAGTAGTTATGATATTGATTGTTTTTCATCTGACTAAATAATATGGTTACTATTAATTTAACATATTCAAGTAGGGTCATTTCGCCGGTTAGCGACCAGTTAGCTGGGTTGCCCAATTCAGATCAGTAAAAAAAAATGTTGTCTACACACGAAATAGTATACGTTAACGTAAATACGTCCTAAACATAGTCTAGTTTGGATAAAACATATAAAATAAAATACATACAAATATATTTTTTTATAAAAAGCTGAAAAACCGAAAATATAGCGAAATCGTTGGTTTACGACCACTTTTATCAGTTAATGACCACCAGTGAACTGGTTTGCGACCACTATTTTAGTATGAAAAATATTAGGCCAATCAAACATTTATGATCAATTTAAACATATTTTTATTGCTTTTTAATAATAACAAATATGTAATCATTTGCTGTAATGTTATTTTTATTCATAATCATTATTATATATTTCTTCATTAATATATTATTAAAAATAATCAACTTCAGTCATTTGTAATTATCTGGTGTAGTATTTTTCATGTCTTCATTTTCTCTCTTCCTTTTACTGGACAGTCTTTTTCTTTTTTGGGAGCTCCATCCAGCTATTGTTTGAAACAGAGAAATAGTATAATTATTTTTCGTCAGATTACGGTACAACCACATTTTCTTACCTCCGACGTTTCGATCATGTTACAATGATCTACCGCGGGTAAGAGAATTAAAAATAATACGCGATTAAGACCCGGTAAAATGTAAATATGTTAACAAATCGTGTGAGCTTAACAAGTTTAAAATAATTATTAGATATACGGACATTTCAATAACCAAACAAATTCAAATAATCATTCGTGGTCGCATACTCAATGACCTTTCATACTTATTTCTGTTTGCGGCCGTTATTTCTCTCATACTAAATTATGGTGGCCGGAAACCAATAACCTTATTTCGATTATTTTGGTTTGCGACCACCTCTAGCACCTAATGTTTGTACGTAAAATAAACAAAGTTCTTTCAAAGAAACTGGTGGTCGTTTACCAAAGGACTATAAAGAGAAACGTATAGAATGCTGCAGCCAAAATTTTAATAGTCTTGTATGAAGCATTAGGGTCATATTAATTATAACAAAATACTGCAGCATTCGTCGGTTTGCGACCATGTGGTCGCTATCTAACGTTTTTGATAAATACGCATTTCGGTTACCGACCACTGGATTTTATCTTACAATTAAGTTTAAAAATAGCAAATTACAACTAAATAATGACGAAAATTTATCGATTGTACAATTTAACATCTAACTTGTGTCTAAAACATGAAATAAGTAATAAAAACTTACCTTTGAGCGCCGCGCCCCGCGTTATTTTTTTTTCAACTCGCGACACTTCCACACTCCTCTGAATAAAGATGCGCATTGAGCAATTTTTTTTCGGCTCTGGGTTAACCTAATTGTTTCAAACTGTGTAAATTCTTATTTCATAATTATTTATTAATTACGTAAAATTTATTTTTTATTTACATTACCTCTACAAATACTATTATCTTGATTTAAAGAAACTTAGCCCGTCAAATGGTCGCCTACTAAAGGTGGTCGCGAAACCGGCGAAATGACCCTACTTGTATTGTTACCTTATTGCATTGTTGATGACAATACTTGAAATACATTTGCATAATTAAGTATGTTATATTTAAAAATATTCTAGTTAATAGTTGTGTTGTGTAAATTGCATAGTTTTAGGATTGGTATGAAATAAACCACATCTTAATTTTATAGCTCTTTATTAAATTAGCTGTACATTCGAGTTAGTATATTATACTTTTTGGGCACATACCTATGCTTATTCTACGTACCACTGATCCTCGTCACAATGAATTAACAACACAGTCAATATTAAAAGACAACATATGGCAGATCATTTATTTTGAGTACTCAATGTAAAATACTCTTAAAAACGATTAAATAAAAAAAATATAAATAAATAGACGCAGGCAAGTTATGGCAATCTATGAAAAGAATAATTTACACTTTCCTGCTATTTACCATAATTTTGAATAATAAGATATTATTTACCATTGAAGTACTATTTACTAATGGCAGTAATTATTATAATTGATCTTTTATAAATAAGCTTATAAATAAAAAAAAAATATAACAAAAAAACATTCTCATTGTGTGAATGAGTCTTATTTTGGTGTCAGACATTAGTGAAGCCTAACATTAGCACCATTTTTATCTTATAAATAATATTTTTGTGACTTCCCTGAGAATTTTATATAAAAGTTAAAAATACCTAATGCCTATAGTATAAATAGTTTTAAACATGTTGTTTCTGATTTGAGCCAAAAGATTACATCGTAAGTTGAAGAATTTATTGATTGAAAGTTAATGGCTTTTTTTTGGTTTGAAAATTGCACATAAAAAATTACTGATTTATTAATTACTAAATTATCACAAAAATTCTTTGCGTCACATTGATCTGAGTTTAGGGCGAGATCAATGTAAGGGAAATAATCTTTGTGTTTGTTTGCGTCAATACTGCTCAGTGTCTCTTGCCGTGGTTGTTAGTGCAGTTCCTCGACGCAGATCTTCTCATGAGATTTCTCCCGCTGACTTGGAGACGGCTCTTCATCCTGCGATCAAACTACCTGCATCTGAGTGAAATGATATTTAGTACTTGCTAATTACTAATCTAATAAAAGAAGAAATGTTTTGGGCACAGCTCCAATTAGTCTAATTGGATGTTTGCCAAAAGTTTTTTTAACACCATTATTAAGGAACATGATAAGGCGTGGCGTGTGATCATGTTTCTTCTGTTAGTAATTTGATGAGGCTATTGTTCAATCAACTGTCAACAACTATCTGCATATCAAATCGGTTTAGAACTGAAGGCGTAACAGTTACTTTCTCATTAATTTTATTAGGATTTGAGGTTGTAACATTCGTATTGTTCATGGCAATGTGGGACTTACCGTTGTCAACTCATTGTTAAAGTTAAGCAATTTGCTTGCACTACTTAAATGGTGGCTGATCGTAACACGCTAAATTAAGTCTTAGTACTCCTAGTCACTGGCATTTTGGATGTTAGCTTTGTTAGTAAGCTAGCTCAGAGGTCAGTTCAGTGTTTTAGCGCGACAATCGAAAACCCTATGTTCAACTTTGACATAAGGGTTGGCCAATAATAACGATTGAACTCTGACAGAATGGTTGGCCATTAACAATGGGATTATAGTTAGGTGTGTAAGCTACCTTAAAGGTCAGTTTCGCCGTATAGCGCGGTAGAGAAGGCCATGTAGTCGAGGGCGCCTTGCGGGGCGTTAGGGCCGCGGTACGCCGGCATGCGCGCCACACAGTATTCAGCCTGGTCGGGAGGCAGCTCGCGTCTCAGCTCTTCCGCTGTGATGTAAGGCTGAAAAACAATGAAAGTTTCAGTAAATTACACCTTCAAGGTTGGGTCGAAGACTTGAAAGTCCAAAATAGCAGGACTGATGTGATACTGAACTATATCTAAATAGATTTATTAGTATTTACCTTATCACCAGCCAAAATCCTGAAGCTGTCGATAACTTGTTCAGCGGTGTCTGTGTCCGTTGATTCCCTTGTCATGAAGTCCAGGAACGCATCAAACGATACGTAGCCTGAAACGTAAGACGAACAAACATAAAATCAACGATCCCATAAAGTCTAAAATCCAACGTTCTCATAAATATTCATGATAAGGATTCACCTGTGTTGTTGGGGTCGACGACGGCGAGAATACGCTGGAAGTCGAGTTCGCCTTGTCTGTCTTTACCGATGCTGTAGCCGAGAGATACCAGACAGGACTTGAGTTCTTCAGGTGCTAAGCGCCCTGTAATCATTATACAAATAGTTTATAAAGAGCAATATAACAGCTGGTTCCTTTCAAAGTTCAAGTGATTGCTTTTTTCATTTGGAAGAATTTGTAAGAATTTGAAGTGGTAATCCGTACCGGTGCGGTTTTTGTCGAAGTGGTTGAATGATGCCCTGAATTCGGTGAGTTGTTCTTGCGTGATGCCCTTGGAGTCGCGGGTGAGGATCTGGTTCTCGACCTCGTTGATTGTGCGGTTGATAGATGTCAACAGTTGTTCCCAGCCCACACGGAGCGTCTCCATTGTGTATTGTGAGTACCTGATGGTATTATTTCAAGGGGTTATTTTACAGTCAAAATAAACTACTAATTGAACTATCCATCGAGTAGGGTAGACACCAAAATGGTGTTGGTATTCATATAATTTTATTGAATTTACCTGTTCTCAAAGATCATGCCTTCCTGGACAGCCTGGTGGATACGTTCAAGTTCTTCGATGTGAGGTTTGTAAGCGTAGACACCGGCCTCGTACTCCTTCAGACGGCGGAGCTGGTCTTCAAGAGAGCCCTAGAAGACACCACGAATTTTATTAAAATTCAACATTGTAACAGAAGTTTTAGAAGCAATTATCTATCATTGTTTTTGGTGGTATACCTGGAGACCCATGCCGATAGCGGTGACGGCGTCCATCTGTCTTTCGATCCAGGGTCCAACAGCGTTGGCCTTTTCGGCGAATTGACGTCTGAGGTTCTCGTTGTTTTGTTGCTTGCGGAGCTCAGCTGCCAATGTTCCGTCGCGCTGAGGCACCAATTGCCTGACATCTGACCACTTGCGGTTCAGTTCCTAGAAAAGTACAAACGACGTCAAAATACATATTTGTCACTAACTAATAAGTGAAAAGTGATGTTAGGCTTTTAAAAAAACTTACGTGAGCTGTGAGGGTGGTGTAGGGGTTCTCTAAACCTCCAGGGATTTGGTGTTGCTTCACGATGGACTCGACTTGGTGAACCAGGTTTACTATCGCCTAAAAGAATAACATGCATATTATAATATGATAAATCGACCGGTACAAACAAGGAAATGGTTCTAAATTTTATAAAATAATACCTGGTATTCCTTGTCGGCCTCTCCAAGAGTGGCCTTGAAGCGGGCATGAGCGTCCATGAGACCAGAGATCTCTTCGATGGTGTGGACGATGAACATGTCCACAAGGTCCTCGCGGGTTCCGTCCAACCTGAAAAAAGTATTAAATGATTTAGTATACTTATGGAATTTAGCACAGTCAATAAATGAACCAGGTCAAAGTTTTAAGGTACAAACCAGTTGTTGAAAGGAGCAGCGCGCTTGGCGAACTCAAGGTGCAGAAGGTCGATCTGCTCCAAGACACGTTCAGCGTCGTCCAAAGCGTGACGACGGCGCTGAGTCAATGCTCCGAGACGGTCCCATTGTGAGCAGATGCGCTGGCAACGAGCATTCACGCTTGCCACCTCGTGGTATTCAAGAGTGCTGGAAAGAGATAAATCAGTGTTGTTTAGGTACCTCATTTTTTACTTCGCAACTAAAGCATCTTTTGTGGATTTTAATGGGATACATACTTGAGTTCCTGCGCAATAGCAGCGATTTGTTCAACACGGTCTTGGTGCGCTGCAAGGTCAGATTCGAAGGCCTCGTGCTTCTTCTTCAGGGCCTTGATGTCATTCAGCTTGCATTGACGGAAGTCTTGCGATTGAAGCATTTCTTCTTTGCCCCTAGTCCAGTCCTCGTGGATGTCGGCTTTGTGCTTGAACTTCTGAGCAAGGTACTCAAGACGCTCAAGGCGCATCATCTCGCTCAGGAGCCATTCCTCAAATGCCTTCTCGGCAATCTCCAGGCCCTTCCATGCTCCGGCGATGTCCTATACATTGCAAAAAGCAGGTTAATGGTTTGTGTTATGTACATTATGTTGGCTCTCTAATATGTCTTGTACTCAATTGACCTCCGTGAAAACGTGACTAGCGCATTATAAAACAACTTTAAAGCATTAGTGTTCATCGTTGATGTTTCGTGACATTATTTTATATTGATAAAGGCGACTTAGCCGGATTCGATTTGATGTTAAAAGAAAGTCGGTATACTTACAGAGACCATCTTGCCTTCGGTGGGCATGTAGGCAGGGCGGTTGCTTAGACGCAACTTGGTCTGCAGAGTGTTGAAGTTGGTTTCAAGCTTAGCCTTCTGCTCAACACGGGGAGGCTTGTGCTTACGCCTGAAAAATAAATATTTTTATTTCCAAAAAATCTACAATTACTACAAATTTTACTTATAAACTAATCACAAAGTCATATGACTTGTTATAGTTGTACGAGAAATGTTATCATATTTTTTTGAATAGAAAGTGGTTAATGATGGAAACATATATGTATTACCTGTAAGTACGGTAGTCTTCCAGCTTCTTCTGGCAACCAGCGAGCGAGTTGTCAGTCTGGCGGCTGTTCAGCCAGGGCATGGTGCGACGAATCCATTCCAGAAGCTGAAATGTTCCCGCAATAAAATTATAGCCTTTTATGTTATGGATACTCTTGACAACTAGAAATATAGTATGCGATACTTACGTCACTGGCAAGACGTTCGTACTCTTCCATCAAGCGTTCGTTCTCCTGGTTGACCTTGAGAACTTTGCAGATGCGGTTCGCGGCCGTTTCAGCCTGTTATAATATTGATCTCGTATTATTATCATCCTTGAAGACAACTGTTGGTGTTAGTCAACCAAAAAGTAAAGAAATCAAACAAATAAAATCCAATCGGTTAAAGAACATTTATGTTATGAATTTATGGTGTATGTGGTTGTTGTAATTAGTGATAGATCGGATCGTACCTTGGGAAATTTTGTTTTCATTGAGTTTTAGGAAGAGTGTTTAGAATGTTTGTTTGTACAAACCTTCTGAGCACCAGAGAAGCAATGGTAGTATGACGACACGTATGTCATGACAGCTCGCTCGTCCGGCATCGCAGTGTTCTGCAGATCTGACAAGCCGTACGCAAGCGACAATGTGTTAGTTTTCATGCGATGTATATCAATTATTACATAATGCTCGTGTTTGCAACTACGAAGGTATTGCTCGTAATATGCATTACATTAAAGCACTTTTAGTAAGCGGAACCATGAATGACATGACTCACATAGAAAGCGTTCCTAATAACATTTAAGTGACATATGAATTATATTCGTTTGACTGTTTTTGATTGCTCTCAATAGATGTGCCCTATAAGATGATGATAATTAAGGTAATGCATTTAAAACACGAGCATTTTGCTTCCATTAATAAAACTTACAAGTTAATTACATAAAGCTTAAAACTACATCAGGTCGGGTTAGACGTCGAAACACTATGGTCCTTTAAACTTTAAAAAATCAAGTTGTTTTTTTTATATCTAGAATTGCAAGTAATTCCTATGTAATTGTAGGATTGTATACCAGGAAAGCTACAGAAGATCCTGCAAAGCAGAGGAGGCTCTAATAATCATGCTATAAGTGACACACAAAGGCCTGGCGTTAAATTTCTGGGGCAAACACTAAAAATCGGCGATAGCAGTCGCGTATGGGCCTTTTTCTTTGATTATACCTGTTGCGCGCCTTGGAAGGCGTGGTAGTAACATGACACATAGGTCATAATGGCGCGCTCGTCCGGCTTTGGGGTGTTTATAAGGTCTGCAATATTCATATTAATCGTTTGTTTATCTTAACATCTTGCATAAGATAGAATAGTCGTAAACATGTCCTGGAGGAATGGAGTATTTGAGTTTGTACATAAAAAAACGTACATTAGTTTACTATATAAATGTTCTGTAGAGCTTACTAATTGAAGTGATTTAGTAACAAAAGGATACATACCGTCGGGGTCCAACATGCGTGGGATGTCCAAGTACTTCTCGGCGACATCGAAAGCGGTGTTCAAGTTCTCCAAAGGATTGTCCTTGGAGAGTTTGCTGTAGTCGATGAGGTCGGGCCTGTGCCTGTGGATGAGGGCGCAAAAGGCCAGACCGTCCTTGAAGGACAGGTGGAAGTTCTGGACGTTCACGTTCTTGTAGGGCGCTGTCTTGCGTTGGCACCAGAGAAGGAGACCTTCCTGTAATTACCAGAATAGTATCGATAGAAGATGATCTTGATGAAGAAGAGTTTATCTTCTATGGAGTCAATGGCACAAAAACCTATAAGTAGTGGTTGAAGTAAAATTAATTGAATATGTCAAAAAGTGACGAAGATTGTAAAATACTATAAATTTTCAGGTGTATTTTGGGTGTAATTACCCAAAATTAATAAATGTTATTTACCTTAGCGGTCATTTCTTCGACTGAGATGTCCTGGATAGCGAATCGCAGAATGATGGTCCAGATCATACCCAGGGTCATCTTCAGGTTGCCGTCCACAATTTCTTCGGCACCGATGGACACCAACTTGACACCTAGAATGTAATAAAACACACATGAAGTTGTTACAGCGAATCTAATGTTGCTTTCAAATGTAGCCATTTATCAGTATTGAGTTGTCTAATGAAGTGCACTGCCTGCCAGGAGACTGTCCTACAATAGGATGGCTACAGGCTGTTATTGTACGATGATAAAAGTACAGTTTCCACTAGTGCTTCATAAAATAAATTAGTAATTATCATCATTATTACCTTTGGACGCAATGAAGTCCAATGCCTTGTTGACGTTGGCAATTTTGTGGAAACGCATTTTGCCGCGGTCAGGCTTGGGCAGTGTCTCCCCAGAGATAACTTCCAGCAACAGCATGAGTTTGAGGCCATTGCGGAAGTCCTCGTCGATGTTTTCGATGCCGGTACCAGCTTTCCTTAAATGGCTGTTACACCATGCTGTGAAAGTCTGAAACGTAGAAAAGATTTTATCAGAATTGAAATATAAAACACCTAGCTTTAAGTGATAATGTGTGTAGATAAAGTATTCTCATGTTTGTTTTGTTTTCGTTTACCTTGTTTATCCGTCTATTCTTGACTTTATAAAATAAAGTTATTATTATTAGCCGTGTTATATTCAGACATATTATGTTGCATATTTATTAATAACCTTGTTGAATCATAGGGAACGACAATGGATTTATTATTTGGCTGGCTTTATAATTATGACTCTACTTGCCAAAACATTTATTTTATATTATAACTGTAAATAAGTAATATTAGTTGTAATAATAACGGTTCTAAATTTAACAAATTGTAGTTACCTATCGATTTAAGATCTGTCATAGATAGTTATAACTCTATGAACAAATGGCGTTGGAAATGATATCAAAAATACAAATTTAAGCATACATACAAGTGACGTTAATCAATACTGCAGTTGCATTGAGATAGGGGAACAAACAGGAGGGTCCGACCCCTGTGTGGTTCCGAATTTGCGACTGGCTTTGACAGATATTCGCTGATTCTTGTTTTCAACCTTACCACAAAGAGATACGATGTATCCCAACATTCGGTTGTCCAACTGGTTCTACTTATTGCGTTGTTTTGTAAAAGGTATCCTAGCACCCTATCGAGGGTTTAACGGACATACTCGTTTGTAGGTAATACAAAAATTTTGCTATGTTAAAGTACGTTTCGTCATATGTGGTTTAATGCCTGTTAAAACTTTTATTTTTCGTCCACCTGTGCCCATAGTTTATTAATATTGTCTACGTTGGTGTTGTTTCAAGTCGCTTAGGTTCAGTACCTAATTTGAATTTGAACTAGATATAGCACCGGTCTCTATTTGCTAACAGCGCGCCTTTTGCTAACAATCCTCACAAATGATTGGTTCCATAGGCGAAACCAAGGTCGGTACTGATAAATAGAACAGATTCAATAGCCTGCGTGTTTAAAGATACTTCAAAGGCATTGATGTCAACAATTAATACTTGAATTTAACTTCATCATCATCTATTGAAAAAGAAATTGAATTAGAAAACACAATATAAATCGAATAAACCTAATTAAATTATGACGCATAATGCTATTGTTAAAGTGTTCTCAGACAGTAGGTATTAATGAATGTAGGTAGGTCTATTTTGATTGTTTAAGAGGCAAGAACAAAAAACGTCTCAATCAAAGTGTGTTATATATTCTATTCGTCTTTCATCAATATGTCGTGGTTGTGTAAGGTTTTTGCGAGATACAGCGATTAAATCATCTGCGGTAGCGAGTGCCCAAACTGCATTCTCAGATACTTATGAATCATGTTTAAAATATGCCTCTTGGCACGGGCTTCAAAATTATGATACCTGTACCGTATGAGCACATGACCTACAAAGTCCAAACTATACCTGTTCATAACTTGGCAGTTTCATAAAATTTTAACTTGTTATCGAAGCGCTATTGACCATAAGGCTTAGTTCTGCCATAAAATGAAAGTTTATGATTTAAGACGGACCTTACATTTCATAAGGGAAAGCAGAATATATCGCAATGACGAAATGTTAAAGTTAAAAGTCGTAAATATGAACTAGCAAGTAATTTATTACTCAGTTTACCAATAAAAGTGGATACACCTAATCAAATCAATGTAATGAAACTTTCACAATTGCTAGTCAATTGTCATTAAAGTATTTTTTTGAGATAAACTTGTGTGCTCGAAACAGGAATATGAACGTCCTTGAGACAAAACATAGCTCGTGACCCAGAATATGAAAATAATCCAGAATCACCTTGCGGCTCCCGCCACGGCCGTGTCTATTCTAAAATAAGGCACGCAGGTGTTGACATTCATGTGCGCAAACCACTTGGAATGAGAATAAGAGTAGTAAAGATGATCTTTACTGCAGCACACACCTTTAGCGCTGTCAACAATTCAAATGTGTGAAGTATGGAAGGTTGCAAACGTTACATTACAAGGCGAATTTAACAAGGCGAACCGTATCGAATTCTGGGTCGGACTATTATTGTTCAAATATAAAAGACTCTACCTTGAATGTTAATGTTTCACTTTCTTTACATTTTGGCTGCCGGCTATTGGCGTAGCTAACAATTTAATCTTCTATAAAAATACATTACGGATATTTGTTAATGGGAATAAAAAAAATACCTTCAGGCTTTATGCAAATAAGTACATACCAACGTGATACTATAACTGTTTGTTCAATGGTCATCATAGATTGAAATCAACAGGAACAATAGCAGTTATCATGAAACCGTCATGATCAATTATAAGAGCTATTGAAATAATTGACATCTGTAACATGTTTTTGTTCCATCTATTAATCGATTCGCAAGGTCTTCATAGGGACCTCATTAAAATAAACATTACGAGGAAACGGAACAATGGAAACTATTTCATTTAAACGGATACAAAGGAAAATAAAACGTCAATTAACATATTTACGGAAAGGCGTTTAGATAAGAAAGAAGTTTCGAAACATTGACTTTCTTTTTGATAATTCAAGGCGAAATCCAAGGTTGTCTGTTGAAAGACATTCTAGAAACCAGTTATGTGTGTATGCTCATCTTCCTGGGTACTGCATTAACTTAATGCGGTGGCATTAATGTTTGTGGCCAGTTATAATCATGCAGCCCGCAAGCTAATATCACTTTTTGTGGAGCACGCGTCGCTCCCGAGATGAAGTGTTTCCACGACGTCCCGATTTGTCATTATTCATTAATAAATAACGCACTGCCGCGTTTATGATTAATGTGATATTCATATCGATTGCCAAACTACCCAAAGTCCACATAAAATGTCAGATGCGGCCTGAAATGGTTTTGCCAAGATTTAGTGTTACAATCTTCGCCAAACGTCCAGTCACGACTACCGGTCATAAATCCCGTTGTGTTGGGTAATCGGTAATTGATATAGTGGTGAAGTTATTAGTACAACTTCGATTACCAATCTTCTGTTACCGTTTAGTTCCAAACCATCTATGGGTAGGTAATAATTGACATACGGTGAAGTCTTCTTTCACCGTTTGTCAATTATTCTAATATTAATTTCCAAATTTTGTGTTCTATTGCGTGGTGATGCGTCGCTATTATAATGATTTTTATGTGGTAGTTGGTTAGTAATAAAAAACAAGTGTTATTGTAGCGGATGTCTCAAAAAGTAAGAACTGAAATAAAGGGTACAAACGTATGTTTACGAGCATTTTTTGCTCTATCATAAAACAGGTGCCAAACCTGGCTTGATTATAGAGTGAGCTTTGAAAAGTTAAACTACAAATAAAAACAGCACTTGACAGGTTTTTTAAAATTAATATTCCGTAAGAATAAGACCAACCCGAAAAGGATGCATGGTTTATGAATAATGTATTAGAGAAAGACTTACGCATTAAATATTCACAAAATATGTGTCTGGTTTTAACTAAAATGTGCATTAAGATATTTAAATAAATATTATTTACTCAAGCAATGTAGGCTGAAATATATTAACTCTGTACTTAATATGTTAAATTAATGGAATACACGCCCACTTAATACTCCTAGGTATATATATAAGAGCTATTTGTTTATGGCAATTATCTGATCTTGCAATAAGATATTCGTAAGTCAAATATATTAAATCCATATAATATTGATCATGCTAGCATAATATATTTTTACTAAAATAGTTTTAGCTTGTAAATATGGTGACAGATAGTGAATTAGTCAGCTTGTAATAACAATTCGTCAAATGCAATTGAGGTTTTAGACTTCTTGAGGGCAGATCCATAACAAAGGATACTTGTACTTCCTTTAAACGAAGAGTTTCATGTAAAGTGGTGCAAAGCTTGCAGCGGGTCAAATGTTAGTGTTTTCTATAAAAGCTTTGTTTTGAAGCTTTATATTAAATGTTAACGTTTTCTAAAGTCTAAGACTTTCACTTATACCAGTTCTCTTGCGGTTCAAGGTGCCTTAGCTCTATCGACTGTATCTATTCATTTGATACCGAGAATGGTCTACTATTATATTGAACGTATTTTAGAATTACTATATTTACTATTGACATTCGCTTTCTACATGGTATTAGGTTCCTAGGTGATATTAATATCTAACTAACGTTATAAACGCGAAAGTTTGAAGGATGCAATGATATTTACGGATTCTCTATTCGAGATTCAGGTAGTTTTATTAATCAGCATAATAATGTGCCTTTAATAGTGTGTTACCTTTCGACCCAAAATTTCCCACAGAATTAAAATTGCGGATCGCTGCTTATTTCATTCAAAAATATTTAAAGAAACCTATTCACAACGTAACGGTTAATGTATAATCTTCACAATAGGTATACAACATGGTTTTTATATTTTTATTATGAAATTCTCGCAGAAATATTTCATTGATTCATTGAATACTTAGAACTTAAACCCTATTATAAAATAGTTTGTTATTGTTTTATATAACGCCGCGTCTATATATAATAGTGTGTATAGAACGTAATGACAGGACAATCGGTGATTATTATGATTGATGCTTAAGCTACTGTTAGTGGGCGACTCTTAACGGTGTTGAGCATTTTATTACACCAGTTGTTAGGGAATTTATTAGCAATCATCGCATACGTGATGAGTTGTACCATCATGATTTAATACTTTCTTATATTTTTGCTTTTAGTACCTTCCTGCCGGTACCTTGTCGAAACAATGGTTCAACAAATAAATGACGTTAATGATTAACATAAATTACGGTTCAAGAATTTAAGCATCATATTTTATTTAAAACCTTTATCGATGAGTTAATTTCAATGTCGAATGTGGCTGTGTTTCTTAATGCAAACAATTCGATTGGCGTATATTTGTTCAATTGACGGTCGATTATGGTCTACAAGTTTAATTAGGCATTCTACAGCATGTTTTTGTGATAATACAAGTAGAACTAACACAAAAGTGACACACCTGCGAAGGTGGCTCGGTCGGGATCGGTGCCAGCCCGCCCACTATCATTTCGATAAACAATATCGTTACCGTTAACCGACATACATATAATTTTGTATCGTGTAAACATAGACAAGATGATCGCGTCTGGACACAGAGCTCAGTATCCAGTAATTGATGCCTTCTGTGCACTTATCAGATAAATGATAGCCAGAAGATCAATGACCGCCACCATGGCTAAATGAAGAAAAATGAATGTGCAGGAATGTCGCAAAAGCGTAGCCGCGGACCAACTGAGAATACTCTTAACACTCACATGTATGACGCGTCATTATGTCTGAATACATATATCCTGATAACTGTCAGGTCCAGTTTCAATACCTGCAAAAAACAAACGTAACCGTGAGTAACGGACATACATTATATCGAAATGTGTTTCACTATAACTATTCACAGTTCACTCACTGCGTACATGTAATGGTGAATTTAGAATCGGACGGAAACAGAAAAATATAATTTGTGACGTACAAAGTATCTACCATATTACATCGTTGGCACGTGGGCGTGTTGTATCCGCAGTCATTGATATTTTTACCAGGAAAATGTCTTAGCAACTGGGATATACTCGTAAAAATGGCGATTTAATATTATCCTAATTCTACATTTAGAATTTGTTTGGGTTTGATAGAGATTGACGGAGTAGCAGGTGGAATGCACATTTGAATATGGTTGGGAGTGATTTGGGTCGCTAGTCTTATCCGGGATCTATTGAGTATCAATACAATGTTTAAATATTCTCATGTGGCCAATAAACCTAGTTACACATGCACCATGGTTCGCTATAAATAAAAGAGAATGTGTTTCGCAACGAGCGAACTATGTGGCTGTGTGGCCGCTTCCTTATGTAAATAATGATGTAAGAGTATCGTCAATGTTTATTATTGAACCTTTATTGATGTTAGATTTAGGATTGTTGACGCATTGGAAAATTATAGTTTCACTCATATGGATGGACGTGACTAATTACAAGTTGCAAATCGGCTGACGTTTGTACGCAAAGCAGACATAATAATTGATATCACTACATGGATAAACCTATAAACACCATCTAGCTATGTTATGCACTAAGTTATACACCATACCTAAAAGAATTGTATGATGCCATATCTGTTTCTACTAATAGAACAATTACTCATTTATACAAATAGTATGTTTTTCAATAATTTCTGTTCTTATGCTCATAGAGACCAATGATTGTTGCTGCACAAATTGTCATTAGCTGTTCTTTCGCACCTTCAAAATGTGTTGTCATCGACTATTCTCTTCTCACGTTTATAATAGAATTTTGAAAAGTGAACTTGGTAATTTCAGCAAACAAATAAAAACGCATGGGGAGCGGTGTTTGTTGCTCTTCCACGGTAAACCTGCTTTACGGATTTTTTTAAAATGTAAAAGAGCCCCTTTTACTCCGAAAATCCGAGGGAGTTTAAATTTAGGGATGCTGTATTTTATTTTTTTTCGATGCTACTTACAACTCCATACAATTATCTTTGATTCTGGGCTGTTTCTATGTACATATAAAGTAGGGCTATGTGCATTGCTAGACATTGTCGCTAAACGTTGTTAGCAAAGATGAGACTATAAATTCATCAATGAAAATGGTACACTACATTGGACTATTGGACCAGGGCTGGCGATTCATCGCAGTAGGTATGCTAGCGTCTCATTCGTCATGTAACCCACTTGCCTGATGGCTCGTCAAACTGAACTAGGTAGTTTAAATATAGACGAAAAGAGTGACATGACCGCTTCTCTGCTTCTTCCGGGCATATTCAAAACGTTCGAGATTTTTCTATATTAAATTCTTTAAATGTTTCATACTAGCTGTTTTTATCACGCACTCAATGGATCGTGCTAGGATGAAAATTAGAAGACGCCATTTTTATTTCTCTAATTAAATTTTCGCATTTACATATTACTACTGATTAATGGAGGCAAAGGATTTAATGTTCTAATACTAGCACACACGATTACTTTGCATGGTAAAATTGCGTATCTAAACGTAAAATTAAATTATTATATTTTCCAGAATCGTAGGTACGTAAATAATATTGTATTTTCCTGTATACGTAGGAACATTATTAGCAATTGAATATGTGTGGTGTTTCACTTGAAAATAGTCATAATACGTGGTTTATTTCGAGTATCACCATCAGCTGTATATGACGTCTAAAATACCTTACGGACGATTTAATCCTAACTGTAGCTAGACCATTTATAGATAGTACAGTGTGCTTAAGAAACTACCGACAAGACTAGTTGATTCTTGAGCAATTAGTTTAAAAACTATTGAGTACACAGTACACTATGTATACCGAGATCTTACTGCAACTAACTTGCATTTAACAGTGTTTTGCTATAATTGCTGTATGTTCCCTATTGTCATTTTATAACGTGTAATCGTGTGAAAGAATCGTGGAAAGCCAATGCTGGTTATAATATTAGTCTAACGTTTCTCTTTTCAACTTTATACTCAATAAAGACTACTGGAATTAATTTATGTTTATTGGTGCACTTTGATTTACATAAGTATCTGATCGAGCCGAATTTATAACATACTTTCAAGGTCAGTCGGAAATCTGATGCTCTTTCTATACGTTTGGTTCCGTATTCATAATTTATCATATCTTCATTGAATTAATGTTGTTATATCAAGATGACACATTGATCTTCTTATAGCTATATTTGTATATCTATATTTATATAGTGGTTGATACCAGGAACGCATCAGGCGGCAGGCCTCTATTGAGGAAGGCTATGCAATATATTGTAATGGAGTCAAAACCACAGGTAGTTTATTCAATGACTGTACAAGACTGCTTAACCGCAGAGTCCAAACAATGTGCTCTCAACACTTGGTTAAGCAAATTAAGTGGATATACTTAGATATTAATCTTTGTCCGAGAGTTCCGAGACAAACCTATAATTTAAAAAATATCTTAAGAGAAATGTGATCATTGCGAAGTGGCTCTGACAACAATAATGTGAAATAATGATCCGTTACGTATCATGTTCATTCATCAATAACGGCAGATAAACTATATCACACTAACTATGTTTCTGTTTTGTTGGTTAAACATTGGGAGTTATGCGTACTTACGTTTTGTAGATGATCTTATTTGTAGAAAAGTAACCAAGTGAAGGCTCAAAATGAAAAAGCATTTCTCTCACTACTTGTTGTGTCAACTACTTTACCACTTATTTCTTCATGGGCGTTAACCGCATTTACACTGTTACTTACATTCTAAAATTTCTATTCACCAGAACAAAATACATACATCAAAACAATGTTGGTTTTGAAAGACAAGTCAACCAAAACCTTTATAGGTATTATTAACCTATTGTTTCTGAAGGCATCGACCCTGCTATGCTAATTGAAACCGATTTACATCTATTGTTTGTGTCTTCGTATGTGATTCCAGTCACTTGCTCGTTTCCAGACGAGAGCCAGACGCTATCGATCTGAAGTCGAACGTCGACTCACTCAGCTGCCCCTACCATCTGTCCTGATCCGCGAACCGTTTCAAAACTTCTATTAACTTTTTTACTTCGATTTGCCCTTGATATCTGTTTTTTATGATAATTTACATTTTATCTTACATCGATAAGATTTCTGTTCGATTTTAGTTATATAATTCTCGTACAAAAACATTACTACGTGTTTTCGTTTTAGTTTTGACATTTGCTAATTTGAGATGCAAATGGTTAAAACGAACAAGATAATAAAGCAATGAAAACAGTTGTCATTTTTGCGGCTAACACCTTTTGTGGTCGTCTATTGTTATTTTGTTTGGACGAAACAAAAAGTGCGGTCACTCTTGGCGAGTAACAATGGCTGGTATGATGCTGTTGTTATGAGTGACCCAAGCCTCGTCATACAGTGTGCCAACATATTACAACATGGCGGAATATTCTTTTACCAATTACTGATAAATATTTCGTAAATTATTTAAATGTCATACTGTAATTTGACAAAGTCTATTATGATGTCTGCTCATGGAAGAAACTATGTTTATTTCATAGTTTTTAAAATGTACGGATGTAAAAATATTTTGAGGACTGGTTTTTAAACTTGTAATGACTTTCTTTAACCTTGTTTTCTTAGTTAATTAGCTAGTCAATACCTAAGTGCGAACAACATGTTAACAGCTGCCCGGCGCCACCCACCTATAGAAATCCGAGCATTTGGCACTGTTACTGCTCTCAGTTTGAGGTCGAAGTTACAAAATGTCACTGAAAACAAAACACTGCACGCCTACAGATCCACACACAAATCAACTGTTGTTTGTTTTTATTAAGTCACTATAAATCAAACTTTGGGAGCCATTATTAACATCCTTATCAAAGGAATTTATCTTATCGTGTTTACTTCCTAAAATTGGTGATTTTTTTGATATCGACATTAAAGAATTTATATAGATTCACTAATCTGGACACCTATTTAACAAATAGATACATAGCAAATGATAGTCTTGCGAAACTGGAACGATTAAAAATAATATATTATTATTAATAGAAGATTTATTAAAGTCAACGCAATTGAGTGACGTTGAAGATAAAAGATAAACCATGATAAACGCACTTATCTTTTTTGCTGCTCGTTACATTAAACTCTTTAACATATCTATCTCGATCCCGCTACGGATACTACGCACGTAGGTATATGTCTAAAGCACTGCTGATATTGAATTAAACAATTTATAGAGGAACAAGCCATCTAGACATCCTGCTATAAAATACACTATCAAGTATTAAGATAAACGTTTTGAACTACCAATACAATGCTCGTCTTGATTCATTTATTAGGAGTTGTTATTCGATATCGTACTAAGAATTGCACAGATTCTATTCCATAAAAAGATTGATAAATCTCCGAGGTTGCATTCACAATGGCCACATCTGTTAGTAGGACAAGATACGTATTATCCTCGCTCAATCAAGTCTTACGATGTAAACGCAATCGGTCATATTTATAGACAATGTAAATTTAGACAAGACAATGTAAATTTTGGCCAACGAATGTATTCGGCTAGTGAATATCGATGGCATGTATGAACGGAAGCGTCCTACGCAAAGGTCTACTCTCGTTACACCGCTCGGATGTGACACTGGCGCATTGTATCGCGCCGACGACATTGATAAACATTCTGGACTAATTAGTAATGTACCTTTACCGATCATTTCAATGTACTCGCAGCTGTCTCTAAAGGCCACATTAAGTTCACCATTCGCTTTCACCCTCGCCTATTACACAGAGGGGTCCGACGGAATATTAGTTTAAATTGTGAGCCGTCCCCTCGCTCGGCAATCATTGGTCACAAAAGCTGCGTTGTGCGGGATTTATCTGTGGAGATAATCTGGTGAATGCGCACGGTCACAAAGAGACGTTACATTTAAAATTTATATTTACACAAATTACGTAATATTTAATTAAATTAACCTTGAATTTGGTGTTTTAAATGGTAACCATTGGAATGATTGCGTCAAATCAATAAATATTTGCTCTATCTGGAACGATACCAAAGTATAGTTATGTTAATGAAAGTACAAAAGTAATTAGATTGGGAACATGAACCAAATATAATTAAGTGTAGTACGGTATGTTAGGTAGCCTATTCTTTATTGGCTCAGATGGTATTGCTTCAGCACTTTAATATAATTCTTTCGTGGTATCTACCAGTTGCTAAATGAGGCCAATCTTCAATAGAAATAAATTAGTGAGGTAATTATAATTAAATTGTGAGTCGTTAGTATGGTGGTCTAAAAGCCAAAAACATTGGTGTATATTTAGTACCTACGATTTTCTAATTATAAGAGCAAGTGAGTGTAAGCATTTCGCGTGGGCGATTAGGTATAGTCGAAAATAGATGTTGTTGGCATCAGATACGCTTGCAGTCAGGCGGAATGGTACAATCTGTCCGTCTTCAAAAAATGTCTCACATTTTTCTAGTTTTTCAGTGCCAGCCCAAAAGAGTTATGTTATCACGAGTTAAAATTTAGCTGGCAAAGAATCTGGCCTATTCTAATTGATATATCAAGGGGGAATTTGAGGACACAAATTAGAAGTCGTTTAACTCAAGACATCTGTAAGATGTCAATCAAGAATACTGTTAAATTAGATACGACTTGTAAAAACATACCAGTTTCTATCAGCACAGTTATCTATCCAATCGATAGCTATAATAAACTCCATGTGAGTAAACAATTGGTTATTAAAGTGCGTCAAACGGCTGCAAAGTCTAAAGATCAAACGTTGCCTTTTGTTATACAAGGCACATAAGTAAGAGGCCGTAGCATAACAGAATTTAACGACATTGTTAATGTGCAGGAAACTGGTAAAGCAAGCGCATTGTGATAGGGTTGCGGACACACCTGGGCGTGTGGGCCGCGATGTCACACCTACGTAGGGCCCGACACAGAATAATGAGACACGAATTGATAACGATAGATACAGAGCACACCTAGACGTCGACTGTTGTGTTCTAGTTTGACTGTGCCTAGTTCAAAGCCGTTCGAAATTCAAAATAGATTTCACTGTCAATTTATTTTCCAAAATATATTCTTGAAATACTTGCCTAGAGTCGATTTAAATACAGACAAAACCAATTTTTCATTTACATTAAGTTACACCCAGTTACGTAAACGATTTTAAAAACTAAGCGATATCAACTTATACTTTTTGATACAAATTAGCGTCAAATCCAGATGAAAATAAGTCATTGGTCTACATAGGCACTCATATCTTTCGAAATAAAACTATTTCCATAAAAGGTGCTCTGTAATAAAATAGATGCACCATTATACGACCAATGTCATCAATCAATAGGAGACTACACTATAAAGCACTCGTGTGTGTCTTTCTTTATATACGTACCTATCTACATCTACAGCGCCTATACTTGTTTGTGGGCCCGAGTAAGAAACCGGTTCACTTAAAATTATGTTCTTGAGGGCATACCATAATACCATTACGGAGTATAAAAATAGAAACATGGCAACTATTTAATGTTTATAGTAATATTGTTCAATGATATCAACAAAATGTTGCCAACTTTCACCTCTAATGATTCAAGCACGGAATTTCATTCATAGCAAGATGCACTGTTGCAATATTTTAATGTTTATTGTGTGGTGTGCCAAGCTTTCTTAGTCACTTGCAAGAGTCACATTGCAATATTGGTGGCTTGTAAACATTCACATTTCGAGTATATTTTTATTGTCCCCAAAGTATTTATTTAAACAAATTTCTTAAAGAATTTAGTGTAATTGCAGTATTATTACTTTATTTTTTCTTTCGTTCATGATCATGAATCAGTTGGTCAACGCTTCTATTGACCGAGGTGATTTTAAGGTTCATATGTAAATCAAATCGATATGTTTATTTTTTATTCATTTTCCTATTTGAGTGATAGTTATCCATTATATTAATACGACAAATACAAGAATATCGATTTTACATTTATTTATCATCATCACTCACTTGTGTAAGTTTTCTGATTAATTCATCGATTTATAGAAATTAGATATTTTATACGTTTATGATACCAACTGGGAAATGAATTTAATTAATGCTGCATATCGCTGACCAGTCGAAGATGTAAATATATTACGGAAGGAAAGATTTAACGGGCCAATTACGTGAAGTATGATAAGTTAAAAAACACTTACAATTTATTCAAAACACTTTCTAAATAAGTAATTTGTAATCATTAACTTTTACCTTCTTACTTCACCTTTATGATACCGAATGCAGTGTGTTGGATATATTTTCTAAGTCACAATATTGAGCCATCGTGGTTTAGCTCTATGTCCATTACTTGTAATCTTATCAAGGCCTAGAAAGCTACCCGTTCACCGAACCATTTCCAAGATAATGCCAGGTATTGGTATACACTGTTCGTCGAACAAGTTTAAAGTAACGCTTTATTCAAGGACATCAAATCTGGTTATCGGAAAACCAATTTGCATTGGCCGTTTGACACATGCGGGTTTGTTGTCAATTTTCATATTTACGAGTAATTTTTATTACTGACTGGTTTTTGTGTTAGTTGTACGTTTGCGTTTTTATTTTAATTTAAGTACGCAATAGCAGTGACAGATTTGGTCTTTATTATTATTTATGTTCCATACTTATATTCCAGTTTAAATTATATATCCAGTCATATTTTTCAAATGAAGCTCCATTGTTATTCAACCATTTTACAAAAGAGTCGCAGTGTTTTTGCTGTCATCATCACTGCGATTCTGCAATGTGCCCTTATTGGTTATTTATTTACATTAATAATTAATCGAATTAAAAAAAAAATAGCGTTATTTCTTAATCAAAATTTACTTGATACTCACAAAATTGTATTTCCAAAGGGTAATCCATCTAACCAAACCCGACCTCTATTTAGATTTGCTAATTGATCTTACCGAGAAATATGATTGTTCATGACGCGTCATACAAAAGGTATCGTAATATATTGATTGGCTCCATAAAGAAGGATGTTTGAGGGCGACGTGGGCCGAAGGTTCTGAGTAAACACAACACCGCGGATGTGGTGACACACCAAGTCTGGGTCACTAGGAGTCACTGAACTTGAACTACCATAACAAAACAAATATAATGAGAAATCAATTATTCACGAGTAATGACTACAGTTATTTGACAAATAAATCACACATTTGTCATAATTACAATACTTATAATACTAATATTGACAATGATATCTAAAGTCTCGACGGACACTTATTTGCTCCAATTCTTGAATGCGTGCCAAAAGTGAGCTAACAACAGCAGGGAAAAAATAACACTGTCAAATGTTATGTAACTAATATCATAAGTAACTGACGTTTTATTAATCAACGTTGTTTTGCTTTGCCATGAGTTTAAAGTATAATTAAACACCATTGCAAGTATAATGTATGACTTTGTATGAGTAACGTTATAGTCAACAGTCAACAACATATTATTTTTGAACTAAGCAGAATCAGATGTTGTGTGTATGTAATAAACTGAATTGTTAGTATAATTGGAATTTATGATTCCAAGAAGCAGGAAAAATGAGGTCTGCATTATTTCCTGTTAAATTATAGACATGTTGCATTATTCTACATTGAGTCAGTCGACGACATATTGATTGTCAGCGGTGTTGGTTCCACAAGATGTAGATGTTTGGATGGCATGCCAAGGTGACAGGGACAAGGTTAACTATTAACGGTTTACATAAAATAAACTATTAAAATTGAGCCAGTGATATAACACTTTTATTTCTGTTGGAACGACTCTGTCAACAAATCCTTCAAACGTTACGTTAGGTCATAACACTTGTAGTAATTAATACCCTGCCTATTTAAAATGGCGATACATTGTACCGCGGACATTCACAATTATTGAATAAATTAGTAGTTCCATGTAAATTAGTATTTTATAACCAGTTTTAAAGCTCGTCCTCACCACTTTCACGCACGATTTCTAGTGTGACCAGATGCTGGTTGATCTTACTTTTGATAAATTAAACTCGGAGCCGACCGTCGCCGTTTCTTGTTTTTTCAATTTTATTTTTTTCAAGTGACGTAATGTAATCGATTGCTGTTAATTAATTAAGATTAGAAAGTGTTCGGGTAGTTAGTTGGTGGAATGCAAGGCAAGGATGATGTGTTTATCGGGTCGGTATGCGGTGTGCTAGTGACCCGGTTGCGGATGATTCCAGCGGGTCGAGTCGGGTGCGACCCGTCGAGCGACTTTTCCGCGCAGACGCACCTCAAGTCGTCCGGCCGCGACATTGACCCGCCATACGTGATCGGCCATTGCACCGGGTGTCGCAGCCTCTTTGTTTATATCCTGTGAGGCCTACCGTGCGAGATCACCTCTCGTTCATTATCCTTTCCCATATTTTATGTGGTTGTTCGCTTCCATTCTTTTCGCTTTCCATTTTCTAGATATCAATTGTTTTAAAAGCGCTATGCACTTATAATTTTGTACCGCTTGATTTTAAATCTTTTTCCAAAAATGTATTTTTACCATTTTCAGAAAATGTTTTGCAATTTTATAAATATATACTTTTTTGGTAATGAGTAATTAATTATCTTCTTATTTTTATAAATCCTAATTGATATAAGAAAGTACATAAACAACAATATTGCACAGTCATCAAACTTGACCATCTCAATCTGGAGGCCACTAAGTGGTTCATAAACCATTCACAGCTGAATGGTGATTAACGTCAGCGGCTGCAGCGAGCGGGTCCAGTAGGACTAAATAAAATAGTTCGCGGTGAGAGTGTCGTAAGTCGTTAATGACATTCCACAGGTTGAGCTCTGGTGCGTCACGGGCAGCCCGCCGTGAGGCAGCCACGTTATGCCTGCATTTTGCACAGGCTGGAGGCTCACTAGTTTCCTGAAATACGGGTTTCATAGTGACGCAGTCTCACGCCCGCGCTTTCAGCGGCGCCTTCGCTGAACCCATTTTAGGACATGACTAACGGAAATTCGACTCCTCTCTCTGACCCGTTCGCTCCCGCGGGAAGCGACGTTCGCCTGTCTCGCTCGCACGAAAAGCTTCAAGAAATCTTTTAATAGTGTCCACGGCCGCGATCTACTTTCAACTAGCGGCGGGAAATGTGCAAGATGTTTAGATTTTTCAAAATCGGTCCCACTGGATTTATGATTTTAGACATTTAATTTTTGTTTTTTTTTGCCGGTCCCTTATCTTATCAGTTAGAAAATAAATATGGATATTATTTACATTTGTAACCTATACCAGTTCGCTCTAAAATTAGATTATTATCGGATTATATATGTATGCGTTGCCAATTTATAATTACAGGGATCTGATCAGATGTAGTAGAGTGTGTAGTGGTCTGAATGTTTTGCTATGCTAATACTGTTCCTTTTTTCAATTTGTGATAAAATAAAAATACTGTCGATACATAAACATGAGTCACGGACGGAGATAAGGCTTTCCTGGTGGCATTTTTATGTTACACGTACCATGATAATTGTGTTTTAGGTAGTGTTGTTATTGTTTTACCTACCTCCAGCGAGTAATGTGTCAACAGATGTGAGGTGTGTCATGTGGAACTGACCTTTTTCTGTTGCTTCTCCCAAGCCGGGTCTAGTAAACCCTCGCGCTCCCACTCCTCCTCCTGTTCCATATAATTCTCCGCGTACCCGTCATAGCTATTGATCACCCCGTTGTCCATCATCATGGTCATCGCACTGACCGTCGATTCGATGTTCGTTCGAGCCTATGACCGCGAGCTCGCGTGTGTTGGTTCGTATCACGCACTGCAACAGGCAGCCGGCCGCGCGCCCGCTGCGAGAACACTGCCGCCCGCCGCACAAGCGCTACACGCGGCCACCGACAGAACTTTCCTTTCACGTTCCGTTACACGTACGCGCAACTGTCAAACTCAAATGACATTTCACAACGTCTAACCTCCACATTGGCGTTAGTCTCACGATATCCGCGATGTGTTAATGCTAAGTGGAACTATGTACCTACGTAATGTTATTTTTATTCTGTATGCGTCAAATAGGGGACATGTATTTTAATAATGTGTTATTCGTGGTTCATAGCACGTGGTCTCGTCTAATACTTTGGTTGGCTCAATATAAATGTTGGTTGCATAGGTTTTTTCTAGTGGATTTATGTTTTAGTTTAAATCCATTTGATTTTAGATTCTAATGCTTATTACATTTAGTACCGTGTTAGTTAAATGTCTCTTGGTACACTTGCATACAGTAAAATTACATACGAGAGGTTACTTAAATTGGGATAGGTTGCTAGGAAAGATGGTGGAAGGAAATGATCAGTCATTCATAAAATACACAAAAATTTATTCACCACATAAAATTTCATTGGATAATAATCTTGCCCATGCAAAATAACAGTTATAATTTTATATATATTTGAAGTTCCCACTTATTAACATTACTTATAGCAATAATTCACGATCACAGGAAGGTTAAAACTTTGGAATAGCAAAATTATTAAAAATAAACACAATTATATAGATATTTAAATACGTAATAATAATAATATACTACATTATTTGGTGTTATACAAATTATATATTTTTAACTTAAGCACTTGAGTATTGATAATGTTTATTACTATAATTTTTGAAACAACTATTTTATGAAAATTTTGCTGTTTATTTTTAAGCTCCTTATAGTTTAGTCTGCATTATTATCTAGACAGAAGTCTTAACACATCTTTCATCAAAGACGTGAAAAAAATTATACGGGTTTCAAGCTATCAGTCGTTAGAGAAGCTTAGATGAAAATAAAAGGACTAAAATTTTTTAATTTAGGAAAACAATGCTGTTACTATGGAAAGGAAAACAATGCTGTTAATATGCTGTTACAATATCTACTAATGCTGTCTGATTTTTTATTGCGCACTTTGATTAAATTGTGATTCGCGATGAGACCAAAGTTATATTTCAGCTAAAATAATTATTGTGAGAAAAAATCCAAGATTTGTTCTCTATCGAAAATGTCCTGACTTGAAAAGATGATTAGTTCTTTTCATGTCCATCAAAACGCCTGACGTAAATTATATTATACGTTGCAGTTCTGAAAGTATTTTTCCCAACTCTATTACCTTTAATTAACCACCAGAAGAAAATGATGTTTAGAGTAAACTATAAGGTGCTTTTTACATTTAAAAGTATCTTAAATTAAATAAATATACCATTAGATTAATTACGAAAGTAAAACGACAGTTTTATATTCATATTCATACGATATGTTGATTAAAAGCTTTGAGCAAAATACTATGGAATTATATATTGGTAAATGAATTGGATATTATAGGTTCAACAGCAAATTGGTTTTAGGTTTTATTTTATATTTCAACAACATGTAACACATACACATTTATCATCTAAGGTTATGTTATAGGTATACTATTTACCATTTGGATTGAACACGTGTAAGAGTTGGTATAGGATATGAAAATCAGGATTATCTCACTATTCATAAAGAAATGTAGACCCTAAAATAACAATCGAATATCATCGCGAAATTAAAATTATTATTCGAAAGTTAATTTTGGTTTTGAATAAAGACCGTGTCATAAAAATATATATTAGTGTTACATTTATTTATCACCTACTGAGCGACACGAGACCTTCAAAAAGATATGAAATAAATAACTATTTATAGTTCCATAAATTAAATTCATAGTTTACAGATACCTAAATAAATATTGTGCGAATTTGTTGAGAGATAAAGTACCTAAGGCTTAGAAATGAGTATAAATAAAATCGGAGAGAGCCAGATACAATCTATGCTATACTTCTAGGCTATTGGAACATCGATAACAACATTCTTATTAATATAATGTGGTTAAATCTCGACCAATTAGACATTTGTATCGAAAATTGAGCACATGAAGAGATCAGTATGTGTTGTGGGTACATTTAAAAGGGTATTGCCGACAGAAATATGGATGTTACATTGAAACTAACATAGAAACAAGGTTCACGCGAATAGCTACAGCGTATTCATTGAAAATATTAAACTTAAGTTTACATTTAGAAGGCATTCAGCTTTTTATATTAAGTAGAAAGGGATATCTCAAGAGTGAGATTCTCTATACATACATAACGTCAATTTATATAATATAATTACACTACAATATATATTATATAAGATATTCCCAGGTTTGTACAAACATTGGTGACAAACATTTTTTTATTATGAAGTTTAGTTATTTTACATACATTTTTTATTAAATCTAAAACATTCATATTTTAGAATTACAAGTAACAGGTTAATGTATCAGTCGTTTCATAAACTTGGTTTTGATAGAAGGTAACAATCATGATAGATTTAACATGGAATTATGTCAAACAATTCATATTGATATGGAATAACAGAATGCCTATGACTCATCTGCGGCTGAACCGAAGATATAACAGGTTAAAACTGCTTCAGTTTTAAGTACAAATTTAGATAGATATTAGTCACGGGATAATGTTTATTTACCCGCAAACTTTTGGTACCAAAAATAGAGATGATTATACTGAACACGTCTAGCTAGATGTAAAAAATATAGGTATCAATGAACAACAACAAGGATAGGTATCCGAGAAGTGTACAAATATTCTCGAACCTCTACTACTGTACTCGTGTACATCTATAACAATAATACTTTAGAAGGCTTCAACATACCACACTAAGAAGGACCCAGTCCGATCACACTTCGTAATCTATCTAATACACTGATATTCCTCACAGCGCCACGTTTATATGCCGTAATCGAAACTCTCGAACTCTGAAAACCTCGAGTCTTGCTTCTGCAGCCGCTGCTGGCAAGCCTCGATGTAGCTATCCTGGATCCTGTACATCCCTGAGTTGGCCTGGTACATAAGCGTCTCCAGTATCCTCTCGTTCTTTATCGCCTTCGACGGAAGAACCACCTTGATCAATTCCTGTGGTGAGATCCTATACAATTTGAGGTCCCTAGCTAATCTCTCCATAATGCATTTAAATTCATTTTTAGCATCAGTCTTATTGGCGGACTTGGGTTTGATTTTGTTCCGGGCCCAGCTGAGCATGGCTTCGAATTTCCTCACCTCGGGGACCTCGAGACTCCGGCACATGATCATCTGGACCATGGACTCGGACAAGTTGAGGAATTCAGGTGTTTGGAAAAGCGCGTAGGCCCTCTGCTCGCTGAAGGCGAGGATCATATTGACCAGCTCGGAGGCCGAGGTGTACCGCCAGTAGTAGTTCTCCAATGATATGAGCATCGTGCAAACCTGGAATCAGGTCAATGTTACACATTTATTTTTGTCAACGTTAAACTCACGAACATAACTCAATGCCATCTCTATTTGTTATATTAAAGCTGCATACCATTCTCATTCCAAAACAATTTTTTAATATTAAAACAGCATTGTTTACGTGAGTGTTTTTGGGAATTCTAATAATTGTTTGAATTGAACAATACCCATTGATTATGACCTTATGGAAAACAATAAGCGCTTATTATATAAGAAAACAATTATATATTGGATAAAAGAAATAATATGCAAAATATAATGACTTTTAGTAACAAATTGTATCTATTCATAGAAGAAGAATAAAGGGCTGGATTCTCGTTGGTGGAACCGATGCGGACTCTACCTAACATTGCTATGATTTATTTTGAATCTTAATTCCAGAGAATTAATTCCTTAATTAGACCCATTATGTTCAAATGGACCTTTACGTAGTAAGTAGTTGTAACTCTTGTAGGTCTAGGATGCTCGTCAAGACAAATTCACGAAAAGAAATCACTCTACGAATATACCACCTGGACTCTAAATGAAGGAGTATAATTCCTAGCCAGTCATAAATAAATAAATAAAATTGTGGACAAACTCACACACGGTTGCTAGACCCAAACTAAGCTCCAGGCTTTTATTATGGAGTCTAACTTATCATACATTAAACATACTTAGATGATTTATGTGAATATATACCCAGACCACATCAACCAACAACAATGCTCCGCTCAAAGTTCGATTCCCGCCCGGGGACCCCGGGCGGGAATCGAACCCGCAACTCGACTCACTGTCACTCGCCAATGTCACCCGCCACTGTTACTCGCCACTGTCACTCGCTACTGTCACTCGCCACTGTGCCAACGGTTCGTCCTTCCCACTTACCACTTCTATCCTAAGGAACTGCTTGGCGTGGTGGAAGCAGGCCTGCAGCAGCTCGGGCAGGTCGTAGTGCTCGGCCGCGCAGATCAGGCCCGGGATGGACGCGCACGTCAGCGGGCAGCTGCCCGTGTGCAGGTAGTCCAGCAGGATGCGGAACGTCTCCGGGTCGAACTCGATTATGGAGAACTGGAATGACAAAAGCAAAAATACCTACTCTCCCACTTCTTCTTTTAGGAGGGCACGTAAAGTCGGTCCCGGTTGTTTCATCGTTAGACCATGTCAGAAGCCTTTAGGCAGTCTCTCCGACACCAGGGTTGGCCAACTAGCCTACTCGAAATGACTGTATGAATGAATTTTGTTTTCGATAACGTTTAACTCCGCTATAATACCGCGAAATAATTTTAGTACGCACCGTTGCCGCACTGCTCGATTTGTATGAAAACACACGATCGTACGTTCACAATACGACAAACGCACCGCTTCGGCACCGCAGCGGTCCGACACGAAACGCATAATTTGAAAGCACCCTTAAAGTTTGCAAACCAAGTTGATGTTAAAAAATTCTTCTTCGTTCGACCCAGGAATTTAACATGGTGCGTGGAAGTCTGGGTGTATGAACTATTCTTATTTCTACTTTAAAATGTGAAAAAATAAGTTTATGGAATCGCGGTAAAAATATGGTAGAAAGAAGTCTTACTTCTGTCTGTGCAAGTTTAGCACGGTCCACTTTCTGCGCGTCAGCACACACTGATAGCCTCGGTACTGCAAGAGCAGCTGCATTCTTTTCTTTATCCTTGTCTTTTCCGTCTTTATCTAAAAAAATATTTCTCCTGTTTATATTTGAAGAGCAATGTAATACTTTTGCCGATATATTTTTCCTAGGCGCTATAATGTCGTTGCCGCATTTAGAGTATGCTTATTTTGTCCTTTTCGAAGTCTGAAACTTACTTGAACAATCTTGTGAACTAGCCCACTTCTTCTTGTCGTCAGCATTAAGCTGTGAGTGTTGTTTCCGAATGGATCGCCCCCATCCTGCCGTGATGGTGCCAAGTCGCGAAAATGCTCGTTTTACCATTGGAGAGCTTGGCACGCTTTTTGGCCTGTAAAAGGAGAGATTTAGTTGGTTATACTGTAGAAAAAACTGGAGATAAAATATTATCAACCATCCAGGCTTTGAAATTTTCAATTTGTATGCGTTCCTCTCCCTCTTTTTAACCGACTTTAAAAAAGGAAGAGGTTTCTCAATTCGACTATTTTTACGTTTGTTTTCCGCTTTGAAAAGTTTAGGACATTACCTTGGTGATTCGATATCAGGCACTTGTAAGAAGTTACTGCTCTTCTGTTTAGGTGTTGGTGATAACAGCGTCGGGGCTGGTCGGGCCAAGAGTTCTGCGACTGGAACCTGAGGGGATCCGAACCCAGTTTGGATTCCGTACAGCATCTCTTGGAATACTCTGAAAAAGGCAAATAATAAATTCGATAACTTTAAAAAACATTTTCGAACTTAGAAAATAATAAAATTCGAACTTTTGAAATAAGTACATAACATAATTGATTTCATAGAATGACTTCAAAGTGTTGAGCGCCTTGACATATCCAAGTAGCAACAACGAGTAGCTTTTAAGAAACCAAGTGGAAATTCTTTCACAATTCCAATAAAATCCTAATAAGAACAAAGAGCATCGTATAATTCACTAATGTATTCCACATATTGAAGACATGTGGCATCGCTGCGTTTCAGAAACCATATTACGTAAATTCTCGAAGATTCAAGTATCCTCGTAGTCGAACAAGTGTGTGGAAGTATACCGTTGTCCTCAATTTACTTGTCCATCTCTTTATGTAAGTTGATGTGTGGCGTAGGCGGTTTCAGATAGGCTATGTCATTACCAACTAAATGGCCATTTGATTAAATATCCCTGTGTAGGTAGGTACTATGTTGTCGCCATGGGAGAATGTGTTCAGAATATAATTTAATAAATAAGTCCTTATTTCTATGTGCTATATTTTTGATTAAATAAACAGTTACCATATTTCATACTTACTAAGTAACTATAGTTATATTCATTCGATTATCAGAAAAATATCCTCCTCACTGTACTGATATCTTCAGCGAGATGAGAGGCTTTTATTTATCAGAAAAATAGTTTTAATTATTCCTAAATTATAATTCATCCCTTACCTGCTTCTTACTCCAAGAATAGCCCTAACTCCTATGAACTTCGTCTTTTGTTTGGACTGTCCTACTAAGAAAACGACGTCGAAAAGTTGTGCATTGGTTGCACAATTCAGTTCATTGTTGAGGAACACACGTGTGAAGTCTTTGGCGAGCTGGTCGTAGTCTTCAAACTGGTCTCTAACTGAGTCCAGTAAAGGTGAAGATGGCCTCATGTGGCCTATAGGTCTCCATGACCCTGTAAAGGTAAGGAAAATGCTATTTTAAAAGTTTTTAGGTTATGTATCTGACAAAGGCAAGGGTTAAGATTTTCTTTGCGTCAATTTTTCATCAGAAATGTTTGGTAAGAAATCTATCCGGATATTTCCGATATTTCGATATTTTCCTGCAAAATATATTGTCTCATAATAGATCCATTCCTCTCGATACAAGAATAATGGAGACCGACATTGACAACGGTTAAACTTTGCCCTTTGAATCATTAATAGCTCAGTATCTCGGTATTAAATAAATAACGTTGACCTTTAAGACACCTACCTCTTCTATAGGGTTTCGGGATTTGTCCGGTTTCCGCGTGGTTTTGTAAATTTGCGACGATATCTTCAAGCATTTGACTTCTTGTCCTTTCTTGCATTCGAGCGAATTTTGGCGCTGAATAGGAAGCTCGTTCACCGTTTACTATTTTAGTCAACAACCATTCTCTGAAAATAGCATGACGTTTTTACCATATTGCTTTCTTCTAATCAGAAATTTGCAGTATATCATAATTTCAATTTCAATACAATGTAGCACTTATCTAATTACATTATAATATTACAGTATACCTGAACATGGGTCCCTTATCAAAGACGCTCTGCTCCCAAAGGTAAGGTTTGTAGGCGCCAACTTCGTCCCGAGTCACAACAGAAACTTCGTAACGGGTCGGCCGACGTTTAATCTTAGCTGATACTCGCACTGAAGATGTTAAACAGTATTAACTAACGAATTACCAACCACTTATCCAATTAAGACATTCATTTATTATGAACGTCAACTTAGAGCACGGGAAGATTTCCAAATTCAAAATAGAATGACTGAAGAGTTAATTAATTATTTCGTTCACTTGAAGCAGACTCGAGTGAGTTTTATTTGACTTATGATGAAGACCTAAATAAATATACAAACCTCATCAGAAAATATCCATAAGAATATGCATTCGTTTAGTTATTCAAAAAATCAAGCTAGAAAAACGTACGATATTAAGAATACAAGTCAGAACAACGCATGCTTATAAAATGACTTACCAAGTATAAACGTGTGTAAGAAATGGCTCTTAATGCAAGCTGGTGAAAATGCCGTATTGTCTGCCTCCAGGAACACCACACAAACGATATCATTTCCAATATGGCGTTTCCTCTGGAGCTTCTGAGGATCATGTCTCTCGTATGGCAGAAGCGTTGACACGTGAAACATGATCTCGATGCCTCGCCAATTAGTGTATACGGAATACAATCCCGTCAGGTCGTGTACTGTGTCCAGACCGCCTTTGTATTTGTCGAAACCTAGATAGATACATATAGTTTTAATTCTATAGGTATTGTATTGAGTATGTACGATGTAGTAAAGTGTCAGCCTGAAATGTCGCAGGGAAAAGGTCTCTCTATTCACTGAAGATGTTAAGTCGGGAGGTTGAGTGTAATTACCTGACTACTTTATTTTTTCACTTTTTAAAAATTAGTCCTTTAAACCTGTTGAAAATATAAATCAGTGACTAATAGAAATTGATTATAATTATTACCTTTAAGTCTAACTTTCTCGCCCATAACCTGCAGAAATTCGTCGAACATGGGAGAATTTTCATTATTATCAAGTATCTCTTCTTCAGTGTACTGGTTTTCTTTTACATAAATAACGCCGACCTTTAATTCCGATTTTATGAACACCTGAAAATGTAAATTAACTATTTAGAAAATTTGAAATTTCTAACTCGGGGAGGAATTTCGAGTCGAAATCGTCGTTTCGTTAGGTAAGTATACTATTTTTGGAATTACCTTTATAGTAGTAGGATAACAGGGACATCTCTAGTGGCATTTTGGAGAGCTTTTATCTGGAGTGCTTCGAAGGGTACGATAAACTGTCCGACCCGATTATTGCAAGAGATCGCTTTTGTTAGATCTTGTTGGAAGCTTGGTAGTATTTCCGACGGACGTAAGCCTAAAGTTAGTTTAGCTAACGTGGCTATCCGACCTACTAAATAGCTACTGAAGTGGTTTTAAGGATAAACGGAAGCAGTTTTGCCATTTTAAGTGAGGCTTATTATTTAGCATACCTAGAAAACAGCTCTAATCGTATTATTAATGTTTATCTTAGCATTCATCACCTACATAATCATAGTACACCAAGGACTAGGTACTAGGACAAAAAATAGTATCGTAGGCACTATTTTTTGTCCTAGCAGCAATTTATAGTTCATCAGCTGTTAACATTACATACTTAGTGACTATTAATGACATTTGCTAATTGGCTACAAATATACTATGTAGGCACCTAAGTATCTGTTTCTTAATTAATCCAGAATCTTAATGACACGAAACGACGTAATACAAAGAATTTAATTAAACAGAGATTACAAAAAACGTAATCCAGGTTTATTAGCTGATTAACTGAATGTTCTTCCGTATTTCAGTTTAATGTCGTGTTGGTTGGATTCGGGAATTAGAATGTTAATAACGTGGTGAAGATGGGGCGAGTTTGCACGAACGGTATTTATTAGTTGAGATTGTAAACATTTGTTGTGTGTAACCTTTGACTTTGGAGGTTGATCTAGAATTTAGGACGAAATAATCCATGCCCTAAAAGATAGATTTTGGGGCTAATATTTTTGCAACGACTAAATTATACCGTAATCAGGAAAAATAAGAATTCGTTTTGGTAGAAGTATAGACCAACGATATACAAATATACCTTAACAGTAACAGATATAACAGATATACTTTTACAAGGAATTAATTACTGAAAAAATATATTCTTAAATATTTCCTTGTAAAAGTATCAGGAAAATAGTGTATAATTAATAAACCGCGTGCGATTATAAGCACATATTTATTAAATTTTTACGCAACAAAAACGTCAGTTATATCATAATGAAACACCCATACATCTAATAAACAATATCTTACCCCTATTCGCTGATCTCTTATAGATAAAATATGAGTTCCCAATATTTACAGGCGATTGCCTATTAATGCCATTCAATCTTCTGTTAATGACGATAAAAACCTCATAAGCGTGTATAAGTCTCCATTAGATCCATAGCTTATTACTATGATATTAAGAAATAGCCAATCTATCGTGAGTCTGTTCGCAAGGGATCGTGGGGAGGGGAATGCTCAAGGCATTTATTATTTATAACGTTGTGGCGTGGTATGAAATGTTTTCTTTATAAACCGACTTCAAAAAGGAGGAGGTTTTTGTTATTACGTGATTATAGTAACGATGTTAAAATTGGTAATAATAATATGTTTTTTTTATTCTTTACGCATACAGTACACACCTTTTATAGAACAACTTGTTTACGCATCTATATATGATAAGGTCGAGCTATTTTTACTTATCAGACAGTACAGGCAAGTTTAATAGATATTAATTAAAAAGGTTTGTTTTAAACTACAATTATCTTTTTTTGAAAACGTATCATTAAAGAAAGAGAGATATGAGGTAACAAACATTTAAAAAACTAATTGAAACCTTCCACCTTAATCTCTTAGTAAATAAAATAGATATAACTAATATTAACTGATAACTACTCTCTACGGCTATACGACAGCCGTTCAGTAAAACTTAGCTAAATTCTACGTTCAATACACTCGAATATCCAATCACAGGCGCCCTGGGGAATTCACTCATTATCTTTCTATACCCAACTTGTCGTCAGAGTTCGATCACTTGATTAAAATATAGCTTACTATTTTTATAAGTAAATTCTAACAAATTGTATGGTATCTTTTTGTTGAATGTAGCTTCGAAAACATTTGTTTATGAATCTTAATGAATTTTCGCGCTACACTACAGAGCGTCGATTAGGCTAATTGCATAATTTTCATACATTTTGTTACTGGACAAGATCTGTATGAAGAAATTAAAAAAGCTGATTCTTTATGAAAGTAAGTTCAAAGCGGATAAAACTGCTGGGCGGGCCCGGCTAGTCTGGCATATGTACATACCAAAACCATCATAATTTTGCACATCAAAATATAACAAGCGCACAAAATCAAACCTACAGACACGAGTTGAAACGTAAGTTAAATAATTATAAACGCCATGACAGTTTCTTTTATCGGTCCTCTATACTAAAAACCACACCTATAAGACGTTAATACATAAAATTATATATAATACGAGTATGTACGAGTAGTCGAATACTATCAAATGAAAATCCCATTTGAGTTATGTTCCTTTTCCCTGTAATATTTATATCAGTTTTAAAGCTTGTAGTTAAGTAACAGTTGCCGGGTTTAGTGGTTAATTAATATTAAAATGGGATGGGACTCGTGAAATATTAAATCGACATCACGTCAAAAACCAAAGTGGGATGACACGACAATCCACTTACAGTTGTGATTGGGAGGGATGGTTGATCTGTAATCTCTAGCGAGTTGGATAGCTGAGAGAAAAGCTTCTATATTTTCCACGGAATATTTAGCTTTTAAAAATATTTGATAAGACCACGGAGTGCAGCTTTCAAAGCGATAAGCTACGGTCAATCTGCTAAAGGTTTTTTGTCCTCTGTGACACGATCCATTCTATGATTACATTTTCTAGTAGGTATGTCAGAATACTGTTGGCACTGTACAATACTCTGTCGTCCCAATATTTTAAATAACGATATAAAAGTAAACTACAATAAGTAATCATTGAAAATCTTTTAGTGTAGTCCTCTTTTAAGAACATATGGTATTGTAACCACATGTCAAACTTTTAGCATCTCCTTTTTGCGTCGGGGGTTAAAAGAAGTTAAAGCCAAGTCTGGATTTTATGTGAAACTGGTCAAGTCACGTAAGTTTGCATGTCTCATCAATTCGTATTAGTTTAGTAACAGGACCGAGCAAACATCGGTCTACTAGACGAACATTCTGTGTGATGAGAACAGTTTATTGCTATCCTACTGCCTAATAAAGGAGATATAAACCCCACAGGCTGCTGGCTATTTCTGAGGATATACAGTCTCAATAATACTTTTATTACTACTTTTTTCTTGCAATACTTTTGTCTATACAGTCCGTAACAATGAAACAGTAATGTTCATGAAAGAAAAAGGTTTATGTTTGAAAGTAAATGGTGGAGATACAATAACAGAAATAGCCGGCCATTCAATGCGACCGCGTACAATGATTGTGACAATTATAAAAACATTTTATTACGTCTTTAACTTTTACTCAAAAAATTGGTAGATAAGATAGGGCGGGGAAGGTGTGCGGCGGAGGTTGTGAAAACAGATATAAAAAGGCAATAACACAGGTAATAGTTACGTTTTTATTATTACTGCCAAACGCGTGGAAATAGGTTCTGATTCGCAATCATTTGCATAAAAATGGTGCTTCGGCGTAATTGTTTATTTTATTTTGAAAACGAATCAGTCTTAAAGGAAAACAACAGCTGCAGGTAATATCTTAAAGAAACTAATTACTTAAAAAGTTGAAAAAAAGGAGTAAGAAAACAACCCATTTTTTTGTAATGGCTTACAAAAAAGTCTAGTCCACCACAGATTTTAATTTTCTCTCTAAAACCCTTGTCCATTCGATTGGAAACTCCAAATGAAATGAGTCCAGAAACCCGAAGCTTTTCGTTTGTGTCGAATCATGCGTGTCGGGATACGTTACTCGAGTACATATTCCGGTCAAAAGCTATTGTATTTAGAGTCATGTCAAACAAGAATACACTACGAGTATACGAGCCATATACGAACCGATACGGTACGAACATTTTTAGAACAATCAAATGAATTGGAACACAAACTGAGACCCCTTCCGATTAATAGTGTTTTTCCAATAACCATCTATGTGGAATTCTGACCGTTTTCTTTTGGGAATTCTGTCTGATTAATACCTCATCATATTACATGGATACTTACGTATCAGTATGATGTAACCATATAGAACTACTTATATGCTTTATATGTAAGTTGAAAACATTTTTAATGTGGCGAGATAAAAAAGCGAAATGGCAAAAAACTATTCTACAAGTATTAATAGTACACTCGTATACTACATGCTATCAATGGCGAAACCCAAAAATATGTCTAAGTATGTAGTTCTTTTGTTAGCCCTGCGGTAACATTTGCATGCCTCTTTTGTGCGGAAATATGTATGCTTTTTTTGATTCCAGTAGGTAATGTTACAGCCATGTTACCATTTGTGTGAATTAATCCGTATACGTGGGCTGGCTCAGTGTTGTATTCATGAAATCCGACATTTCGTTGAATTCGAAATGCAAAGGACGGATAGGGACGGTCTCTCAACAAAGTTCCGACTTATAAACGTACCTCTGACGGTGCCTAATGAAAATTGGCAGCTCGCTGGATCGAATAAACTTTCCTATAAAAGCAACGCGCGCCGAACTGGAACGTATGTAGCTGGGTATTTGGTAGTGTTTCCTTTAATTTATAGACCGACCAAGAATACCTGAATATGCTTTATTATTCTCCCTTTTTATTGACTCTCTAGTTCTTGTCGGGAGAGAATTTATAACTTTCTGTTCTACCTAAAAGCTTTGATATAAAATATTTAGGCGAGCTTCCAATAAAGTCAGTTAATTGTTAAAGGGATTTGGTCCGAGAAGATTTATCGACTTTAAAGTTGCACGTTATTGGTATATGAAACAAACAACTTAATTTAACTAATTATGTAACTGAAAGTTTTAGTTGATCAAGTTTAATAGTCGCCAATTAAGTAACTGGTGTTTGTGGTGTTATACATCTTAATACGTTGTTCTTAGCGGAGCCGAAGTATGTTGAAATTATATTCCAACTTATTCATATTCAGACACGCTTGGATGGGGTAATTACGTACACAAAGTTGGAGCCATTAGGTGATATTTTAATACATTTTGAGCGTGGTTCTGACGTGGAAGGGAACCAAGTTTGGAGGAATTGGGTAGTTCTCGTGTAACATACAAGTATCATTAGACCATTACCGTGATTATTTGCACTGAAACAATCACTAAGCAACTGAGTGTTCGCGACTTCATCAATGTTTCAGCCAGTAAACGGAATGTCGTTTATTCTTAATTGAGAACTGAAAAAACAACAGCAAATACGAGGAAAGGTTTTTACTGCTAATTTACTTGCGATTTCCGAATTTGCTCCCGACCGAATTCTAAATGAGATAAGGACGTTAAATTCGTTTCGATTTGGTACCTTTCCTTTTCATGATTATAACTAAATGATATATTATACTCTCTTTTGCTGTACGTCGTATAAATAAGCTGGTGTTTTACGAAGTATAATTTGGTTATTTGGTTAACCATATTAGTTTAGTCACTTTGGTACTAGTGAAGTATCATTTGCAATGTTAATTATATTAAGTTATTGCTGATAAATTTTCAACATTCTTGTAAACATAAGTTATTCTATATTTAAAATTAAGGCCGCAAGCACCGCAGTACCATAGTGATAGATCATAGGATCAATCAAAGGATTTATTGATTCCTGAGGGATCTCTACCAAACTTTTAGGGTCGGGGATTAGGGATTAATATATGTATTTCAATAATTATTTCCTTAATATTGTTCGACTTACTAATGTGGTATCGGAGTTATTTACTCAGGTTTACTCTGGGTCAGTTCACACAATTTAAACCTATTAAGCATACACATTTTTTTTATATTATGATATCTCAAGGCTTAACGGACTGAAACAACGGATGGAGATTGTAGAACGAAAAACTCGAACAATTCCGATACTTCTTCATTCAGTTGATTCCGAAAAAGCCATGCAGGAGTTCAACCAAGTCTATGTACAGTCAGCCTATAAAAACGTTTAAGCTTGTCTAAAAATTCTGTAACATGTCTCAGAATGTTAAAATTTTATAATATGACAAAGTTCTAAAACGCTCAACATATCCAATAACTGTTTAAACATCAAGTACTGTATCGTACTTACTTGATCAAGTTTGAGTAGTTCTTCGGGGGTGTCGGGTAGTTGTCCCAACATGAGCGGGGGGTTGATGTTGACTTCCTTCCCGAGGGAGCGGACCACTTCCTCGCGATTGTACCGGTCGGCGAACACACAGGACGCGGGAATCAGTCCATGGACAGTGTAGCTTATAGCTCGTACTAGGATCCTGTAGGACAAATGTAAGACATGAGTGTTTAAGATTTCAAGTTGAGACAATAGAGAAGATGCAGTAAGTACTTTGCTCTTCTGTGTTTTAAAGTATCAAGCCATTCTCTATCTCCTTCCTTTCTTCTTCTATAGTCGAGATGGTTATTTAATTTTATATTTGTATAGAACAAAATTTGGCCAGGTCTACTGCATTGTTGTTTGCCTTCCAAATACCCTTCACAGTGCAGGACACGGAGCTGAAGACACTGTGGCAAGTGGGGCTCGCAGCTATCGTTTTTCGAGAAACCCCACCTAACGCGGGCTCTTGCCCTATCAGGAAGCCTTCGTAGATAGACAACAAGCTTCCGCAGTTAGTAAGAAGAGAGCATTATTAATGTCTCTTTGTAAGTAATAATCTACTGCAGCATAAATGCCTCTCTTTTATCAGAATCCCATTGGTAGACCGAAAACTTTGCTACCATATGTTTCCATGTCCATATGATAGACTTTTCAAAGTCCCAATAAAAACCTATTGCAGGAAAAATTCCTTTCTTTCCAAGTAAGGTGTGTATCCTAACTTGGAACAAAGAAACTTTCTTGGTATTATAAGCATTTATAAGTATATTACTGTATGGAGTTAAGGCGTCACCACAAAGCTTGCTTGCGAGTCGGTGATATTAAACTTAACCATGTTCAAATAATTTATTAATGAAATTGTTGTGGTCTCTGGTATTCTGGTATGCAACCCTTGCCTTCAAAATGGTCAACAATGTAGAATCAAGACTGTCTTGCGTTATAAAGGTAATTAACTAATGTTGACTGAACAACCCGCCCGAGAAATAATCATTAATCAATATACTTTAATTAAAATATACGTAGTTTACTTGCTGTGAACACCCTTTTCTACAAAGAATGTTACGTTAACTTTGGTAAGGTATGTGTTCCAATTACAAATGTTAAAAAAGACAAAAGGTAATGGTTAAACGAAATAAGGTTTGCAGCCATATTTTATGGATGCTCGCAGTTTCAAAATGAAATTGCCACGTGAAATGTAAAGGACGGTTGGAATGAATATCTAAACAATTATTGCCAGTTGAGTGGTGACCTGATTATTCGCGATGAAATATTTTTGAGAATCTTCCATTCAGTGCACAAATTGATTTAAGTAGTCTGCAAACGGCGTGATTCGCCAGTCAATTTATATTGGTGATTACTTAGGCTTCCTTTTATATAAAAATGTATATTATAATCTTGAACGAGTATGTTCACTGGGTTACCAAAATTTATTTTTATTTAAACAAATAGATAAACCGTTTCTCCTACTAATAGTGCCAAAAGTGATAATGTAGTGCTAATGTAGTGCCGAAAGTTTGTGAGGATGTGTGTATGTTTGTTTCTCTTTCACGCCAAAGCTACTGAGTAGATTAGATGAAACTTTACAGCATATAAGTTCTACATCAAAATATAATATACATTTTGTCCCCAAATTCCCGCGGGAACGGGTTCAACGCAGGGAAGACAGTTTTACCCTAGTAGTAGGTTTATAAGGTAGTGTGTAATCTATTTGAAGATATGAGTACACGAACCAAGTATAATTGTTTGCTCTCAATCAAAACTCAAGGACTCACCGTTTGATGGAAGGTTACGGGTTCGATAAGTGCTTGTTGTCTCATTAACGCGTCAGTTTTCCCGGAGCTCTACATTATGTTATGGCGCTAAATTCGTTACGACTTTGCAAATATAAGGTAAAAATTTGACTATCCAGGTGTTTTTTAATTAAATTCCCCCGGTGTCCCGCCGCGCCTCAGTTTGCCTATGACAGGAATAATGAAACGTTGGAATTTACGACGAATATCCCCAGAATTCAACTGAGCATTTTTGAGGTGTCCTCCGGTTATTACCCGTAAAAACTAACTCAATTTTATATGTCCTTTTAAAAATTAATATAAAGAGACCGGGTACTCTTTAAAAGGGTATTTTGTTTCATTTTAATATAATTACTTGGAGCCAATGTAACGTATTTTAATAAAAAGCAATCGTTTTTCTTTGTAACGTTTTTGTCACAGAAATTGAGTTTGTTATTATTTCCAATCTTGTTATTTGAAGCATTTCTATTTTCTTTGTAAGTGGCCACTGAAGCTTTTTTATCAAACCAATTAGGTTCATAATAAACTACAAACCATTGACACATAGGCAAGGTTGGTACCAAATAAATATACATGAAATATGCAGACAATATCGTACTGAAAACTTTACGATATACATCTAACTATACATACTATACTAAACTAAACTTTAAAATATACTAAACTTTATACATCTAAAAATCATAAAGATATACTTGCAAGGTGACTATAATCTCTTCAAAAACCAAACAGGCTTTTAAGGGGAGAATCTAAAATATTAAAAGGCCGCTTAGTGGAGTTACGTATGAATTTAAATTCAGTTCACATCCCGTGACATCGGAGTCATTGCTTATTCATTATCTCTAAATGTGTTGCGGAGTTGAGGGGCCTTTTATAAGTTACATTAATATAAAACACGTCAACTCGTGAGCGATATGAAGTGTTAAGAGCAATATAACACAGGTAGGGATTTTTTTACGATATCGTAATTTTTTCTTACTGCCGATCATTTTAATTTAGGACCTAGTAAATTTATCAAACATTACATTTGTTACGGTAAATCAAGAAGTATTAAATTCTAGATAGATTTTATTGATGAGTATTTTGACGTCATCATCATAAATTTAAGAGCAAGGCTCTTGTCGGTGAGTCCGATGCAGACTTCTCCATCTATTCCGATTCAGTGCAAGTTCCTTCACATCTCGTATAAGACATGAGATAAACTTTTTCTTTAATCTGACTCATGTAACTGATTCTAGACCTTCCCCTACCTCGCTTTCCTTCAAATGACGACTGACTGGAATAGAAAAAAAAGTTTACAGGTGGCTTTAATAAAGACATTACTGAGAATATATTGTTCATATCCAGATAACTAGGAAAGTTAAATTATCGGTCTCAACTATTTCAATCGTTAGACCATGTTGGAGACAGTCTAAAAGCTCTGACACCAGAGTTGGACACTAACTTACTCGAACTTGCTTAAGAAATAAACATAATTTGATTATAAACAGAACAGAATTAAATGCAGTCCAAGTAGCCCCATTTAAATGAAATATGACCAAAACAAAATTAGTTTACGTTTAAAGACAACGATGCTACAAACACACAGCTGCATACTTAACTTGAACAGAAGGTTACTTAATATCATCTCTCTTTTTATTTGAGGGTTAAAATAATACGCATTTGTTATATTCCTTAAAAATGAAGTCATTAGTTGTGGGAGGATTTCCTTATAAAAAAAACCTTAATGACGAATCTTTCGATTAGCATAATTAAAGAACGAACAAAGAACAAAAATCTTCAATTAATTTGGAATGGGACTTTGGGTAATTTGTTTTACAAACGAGTTTCATTAGCTTGCTTTAGTATAAATGGTTATAGGAAATTAATTATTCCATTATATTTTACGTACTTTTACAAATAAAAGTTAAACGTCCTCTAAGTATGTCTTTAACCCACATATCGTACGGAATGTCCTGATAAGTCCGTAATGTACCAGAAGACATTATTCTACTTACAAAAAGCAGTTAACGGGAACAAAATATCCGAATAAATCCCCTTAATGGTGAATAAATCGTTAATTGCTAATAAAATCACAAAAACAGATCACAGAATAACGACGGTGAGGTATAAAAAACAAAATGGTGTATGTTAAAAGTTGCTAATCCTCTTACTGTAAGTTCTAGGGTTCTACTAATAACTTCTGCTAACATTGTACAAGTCCTAAGGTTAGCCTTCGACTGGTCCGTTGGAACGAGCCTTAGGCACGCGATATATGCATAGAGGAAAGTCGTATCCGCAATCGTATCTCTTAATAGAACGTATATTTTAATAATAATGTTCATTGGCACTGCTTTTGATTAGTACCGAAAATTCTTTGTGATTTCCAACTCTTTATTTCGATGTTTTCCAAACACAGAGTTCGGTAAGTACATATGGTTCGTAAATGTTCAAGATAAAACTCAAACCAAATTATGAAAGAAACAGAAGACAGACAAGTGGTTTTATAAGTAAGTGAGAAATGATATACCAATAAACTTGAAGAGTAATTGACTGAAGAAAATGATTTTAAAACCATTTTATATTACGAAATTGGAGATAAAAGTTATTTAGGTAAGTATACATTTGTATCTCCCCTTAAATAAGGAGGGCTGGGCCGGGGCGTACAACTTTTCACGCACCCTATCGACTCGAGGGCCATTAAAGCAGGTCAAGTTGAATCGTTGAACATCTCTAAGCCCGGGCTTCAATTTACTAGATATTATTAATTGGTAATCTTCTGTAGATAAAGAATATTACGCAAAGACACCTGTTTGTACCTACGTGACATTATGCAAATTGAATTCTTAGTTTACGAGGGGGTCGCGAGTGTAAACCCGCCCGAGGTCGTTGCCGTTAGAAGCCAGTTAATTATGGCACCTACAAACAGTTTACAAAGGGCCCATTCTGTTTTACAATAGGCACATCCCTATTTTGCCATTTTTAATTAAAATACGAGATTTGGATAACGATCTATGTGCGGAGCGGTTCCTTGCCTCGGTCTACGGGTGGCCGTGAATCATCTTGAAATGCTTTACAGGTTTCATGCTTCGAGTTCCATTTACGGCAACTTGGAATATTATTAATAGGTATCTCCTTCGTACGGCTTTGAGGTTTAGTTGTTGGTAATTTAATATTTAGTTAGCGTTTGTGTTTTGTTTGTGAGGCAATCTTAGAACATAGAGCTTTCAAATGAAATGAAAATGAGAAAGCGAATACTATAGTTGAATGGATCTCACATTTCTTCAGCTGCTCTCTGCATCGGATCGGAATTTCATATTTTGCTAACAGCCTCTTCGTTGAATTCCGACCGAATATGAATTTTATATCTGTTAATATTGCCTGACTTGCCTCTAATTAAATTCCATTAGCAAACATATTTTAATATTAGTTGCCATATGAGCAAACATATTTAAATTAAGTGTAGGAACATATATTTCATTATTTAAGTGATGTTATTTGAACAGGTTGCCTATAATTATAATGAATTCCTGTATGTATAAGCCTAAGCATGAGTCAACTGCGTGTGTACTTTAACTTAAGTTTCATTGCGTAACATTACGATAGTTTATATTGTAGGACATTAACTGTTAGGTCATCCCGGGTCCATCAACGGTCATTTATTACGGAGCATTATGACGGTCAGTTAGTTTCACTAGTTATTATCAACAAGAACTTTACGATACACTATAAACTAACATGTATAAAGTGGACTGAATTAACAACCTGTATGTGATGTGACTAACCGGAACGGGTGGGAGAAGGTAGAAAATAGGGTTGGTGATGTCTAGGGGAGATATTTGCCCAACAGTGAGACTTCATAGGTTAGTTTTTAAAGTGAAGAACTGATTTCAAAATCAAAGTATTTCAATTGTAAAATCGGCTTTTATGAGACCTGTAAATTCATCAAATGGGAAATTGGGATCACTTTGTACATATTCCCTTCAAAGAATTTCGAAATCGGTTCATAAATAATGGAAATTTGAGGTTACAAACATCCAAAGAAAAAACTCAGAACCTCCTTCGATTGACGTCAATAAAAAAACGACTAACCTGAACTGATCTCTAGCGTTCAGAGTTTCTTGTTTGATGGACAAGATAACCGGGCCCAGGTCTTCATCATTAGTGAAGTAGTTCCAATGCTCCGTCCCGTAGAAGTACTTCTCATACGTCTCCTGTTCCACGGAGGTGAGTTCGAAGCCCCCTGCCCGCTCCCACTGTTCTTCAATGGCCGTTTTCTTCTTGGGCGTGCTGCCGCCATTGTCACTGCTGTCTTCAGCTGCCTCGTCCAGTGAACCGGATCGATGGCGATCTGTAGGGAATATAGTCATTATCATCATAAGTAAGTTAGTATTAGCCTGTAATATCCCACTGCTGGGCAAAGACTTCTCATCTCACTGAAGTACAGTGAGGAGGATTAGGCATAATCACTACTCTTGTAAAAGTAAGTAAGTCAGTTTGTGGCGAACCCTGGTGCCGGAGTTTATGGACCGCCTTAAGGTCCCCTATCTGGTCTATCGATTGAAACAACGGAACCGACGATTTCACGTACGGTAACGCTCAGATAGAAACGCCACTATCGGCCACCCATCCAGGTAGAGGTTGAGCCGCACGTTGCTGAACAATTGCTATGAGTTCACAATGAAATACATTTATCGTCATCTTCACGAAATACATTCATCATTATCATCATCAGGAAATACTTTATCAGTATTTATATGTTCTAGTCACACTAGCATTAGCAGATGTATAAGCGATTTGTACCTAAAACGATGGCCCACTGTTTATTCTTCTTTATACGATACTTTATATATTATTAAAAAATCGCCCTGACCTGTTATCATTTATACACCAAATCGTGCATGTAAACAGTTAATGTCATTTTCTATTAAAAGACTATTGAAACACAAAATAATGTGACTCCACTTCTGCCAAATCTATAAACATTCGGAAGTAAATCATAACGAAATGTACAATATAAAAATAACATTGAACTATTTGAGCGTAAGCTCGTCCGACGTCAGATATTTTTGGCGTAAGTCTTGTTGTACAATAATGTCTGGTTCACATAAATAACATTTGTGTTATGTTCGGGAATCCTTTGGAAATACCACGTTGGGCCTTTGCGGCTTTCACCGGTTATGAGGTAACGTAGTCAATTTTAGGTATGATGTCGTACCGCCAACGACGTAGTCACGCACGCGAATTAATACGACCCGCCAATAAAAAATATTAAAACCTAAACGCGTACTGTAAAAACTCAACTTTATGATACACATTTAAAGTGAAAAAGAAAATAAACTTTTACAATACCCTTAGGTAACGTCAGCTTTCATTTTGATTGTTGGAATATAGATACTCACTTATCGTACGACTTTTCGGCCTGAACTTTAACATGCTTCGTTATCTAAAGTCATAACGAGTAAAAAAGAACGCAAAGGCTTTTATATTTATCAAAAGTTTTGTATTTAAACTCTCATGTCTATAATTAATACTATGACAAAGAGTCGGCGATTATTCCATAACAGAACGTCGTATATTAAGGCGCATACACGTGAGCGAAGGTATTAATGAAATTGCGCGATATTGTGACATTGCACTGTTATCAGACGCCCCTAGTCGTGCTCGAGTCCGCCCTAAGCCAATAGCTTACCGTGTCATTGCTGTATGAGCGCACGTGTGACAATAACATTTAATTTCAGTACAGTGTAAAATTGGCTTCATTTATACGCTGCCGTGTATCCAATTAGAAAAAAGATTTAGAGGTTAAAAGCAATATATTTGTTAAATTAAGTCTTTCATTACAAAATAATATCATTTGCAATTTCCTGTGTAATATATTTCCAAAATTTAATTTTCCTATATGCCTATAGCGAGCGCTTTAAACAATTTATACAATATTATAATTCGATTACACTATGTTTTCAAACATTCCTAATCTAGATACCTAATAAAAAAACATCTACAGTTTCGACTGCCATAACACTTAAGATCAAATTAAACGAAACTCGCGAAAAATCTACACATTAAACCCGAAATTCCTTTTACCAAGCAAAGCTCAATCCAAAACAGCTGCCTAAATGTATAGCTATAGATATCACTCCCAAAACCGTGCCTCGAACCTTCCATCACACAATTGTTAGCATAGGATGTTGACGGCGAACCAAATTGGTATGAAACACAATCCGCAACAAACACAGTTTACTGGGGTAATGGGTATTTGTGTCTATTTATTACAGGTACCTGTCCCTACTGTGAACGGGTGTGACAGCGACGCATAATGCTGTGCCTAATTAATAATAGGTACTGTATTATGAATGAAATTCAACACTGACGTTTATCTTTACTCCTTTTACGTTTATGTTTTTCCGGCAAAATGGGGTTTGTTTTTAATTACTGCAGCGTTTTTAGGAAATAGTACTCTTGTTGTTGTCCTGTGGGAATTCCGCGATAAACTTTAATCTATAGTCTCCCTCTTGGATGTGCTATCTAATACTAAGAGTTATTCGATTCCGGTTGGTAATTCTAGATATTAGAGCATTTAAACGAACAATAAATCAAACTCTTCGGCTTTATTATAAGTACTGGTATTAAGTAGACTATAGGCTTCCTTGTTTCCCACATGAAACGGCCAAAGTTTTTACAAAGGATTCCTCGCAATACGTGCTTAAAAGTTTAAGTTTCTGTATATTAGAATGAACAGGTACACAATATTCCCAATTCCAACACAATAATTCTAATGTTTAACTTATTATTGTACAAACATTCGGGTCAATCCATTGTTCAGGTTTAATTTTAGCGGGATACCGTTAATTGAATTCACAAACGGCTAATGAAATTAGATCTCACCAAGTTTCATTATATTTAATTATATTTGTTAACGAAATTGGCATTTATTTGCGTAACTTTGAAACAATATCAATCATTTGTTATAAAAAGCAATTTAAATTTTACAATTGGGGATAAAAAAATGCGCACGTTATAATTTGTTTGTAACAAATTCATTAAAATTTCAGACCGTAACTATGGATCGTAGCTTATCAATCTGCCAACTTTCTTTACCCGATTTGATTAAGTACCTACCTAGTACCCCAATCGATCAATTAAAGATAAGCTTATATAGATATGGTATCATATCTCTAATATTAAATCTTTTATACTTATCTAATTAAATTACTTCTGCTTCGACAAGTATCTTTAGAAATGGACCTTTTTAACCCTCGACACAAGAGGAACGTTTTACGTTTGACGTGTGTCCCTCCGTGACATCATCGTAGCTTCTAAAAAAATGAAGCATTTCTGTGTAATATTTATTCTTTTGTTAAAGTAACCAGGCTTGGACGATCCTATTGCAAAATAAAAACATCTACCTATCTCAATGTGTTTCTGGTTACTTGTCCCATTACCTGTCTCATATGTATGTATATTTTACTGTGTAACTAACTGCAAACAGTATTGAAATAGTGTGTCTAAATCGTACACAAAATCCCAAAAATCAATCAAACCTTAACTCATTATTAAATACTTTATGAAAACAATCTCCTTCATAACCGTGCTTTATTAAAATCTTCGTTTCGTTATTAAATTCGTAATCAGTCGCCAACACTTTCAGTTTAATCCTCATCCATTTGAGTCGGGAATCTTTTGGTGAGATATACTTGAATAATCGCTTTTAAGCTGCCTTTTGCGACTGACTGAGCACGAGATATCAAACATCCGAGGAGGTATGATAGGTACTTATAATCTGTACTAATATTAAGCTGAAGAGTTTTTTCCTCATTGATGGCGGAATTCTCTTTCTTTACAACTGTTTACAACAGTTAGCAGTAACAGAAAAAAATACACGTATATTTTCCGTACACATTTTACTTGTTTGACTTAAATCATATTATGATAACATATTGCTTTGGTATGACACCTGTAATATCAGTCTTTTGATAAAGTTTGGATTTTTAACCATAGAAGAAGGTTCTCCCTTAATGATCTGCGTGTACTGGTTTGATGCGAAGCACCGAAGCCGATAATTGTACATGTATGAACATTCTCAAAGGTATCCGTATCTTTCAAGATAAAATCATGTTATGTTGATAGTCTGTTAACGATCGAAGAATATAGATTCATGTTTCTTAGAAAGAATATAAAAATATCGGTAAAAAGTTTATTGTCGTTGTCGGGCTTGCAATCCGGAGTCGACGGGCGTCACACCAGAATCATGAATAATGACCCTC